>CM037997.1:4918982-6289246 GCA_021234005.1 Nephelium lappaceum | reverse complement strand
GCCCAAAATTATATGGCCAGTAGCATTCATACAAAAGGATGTAAAGCTAGAGCTATCTTTTTACAAATATCTTTCAAAATCATTATATAAATTGAAAACACAATTAGTTACATTCAATGATGTCAAGATAAGAAAAAGTGTTTGATAGTGTTTCAGATAAAACTTTTCTTCAAGCAAATAATGAAAAGTTGTATAGTATATAGTGTTTTGAATAAAATAGAAATAGGGGAGGTCTTCTACGTTTCCTAAATCCTTTTTTTTTTTTTTAAAAAAAAAAAAACATTTAAATTGCTTTAACCTTGATTTTGGATTTTTTTTTCGACATATTACACGTATATATTATAAGTATATTTAAAATTATCGGGCTTTTTTGAACAAAACTCTAAGGTACAGTTCGAAACTAAAGCTCTTAGAAGCAGAAGAAAAGCTCTCAGAAGAGGGAGAAGCAGCCCACATGGAAGGAGGGAAAATTTACCACATTTTGTTGTCAAGTGAGTTAAATCTTGCCATTGCATGACAAACAATGACAAGATGGGTTATTGTTATTGCGACAACACACCAAACTCACCTTGATTTTGGATTTTGAACACTTATTTTTCTTTAAGAATGAATTTGTGTTTTCTCATTCTTGTTTTTGAATCATGACAAGGAATGCATTTACTAATCTTTTTATTTTTTATTTTTTTTGTATTTGTGTTTGTAAGACATAAACTATCAAACGGGTTTCGAAAACAATATAGAACAACCTTGATATTAAGATTTGTGAAAACTTTGATGACAATGAATTAATTTTAATAAATTTTGATGAATTTTGTTTGTGGATGATAATAATTATGAAAGATATCAAGAACTAGAACTGCATATTCGATATTAAGCATTAAAAAAAAATTGAGGAAACGTAGTAAACATTGAAAAAAAAAAGGTGTAGTTTTAGTACTTGAGAAAATTTCAAAGTTTTATCAAAATTGTACATTTTATTGTTCTTATCATCCATAAAATTAAATCATTTTCGCCGATATTAATATAAGGGAGTTTTTACTAGATAAACACTAATCAATTCGATGAGTCAATATACACATGGAAAAAAAAAAAAAAAAGCAATAGCTTATACAATTTTTCTTTATTATTAATTCAAAAAAAGAAATATAGTGTTTTAGACACAGATGAGTTGGACAAAATACTACAAAGATTTGGAAATGAAAGCCGTAGTTGATTGTTTTTTCCCAAGTTGACACTCAAAAGGTCAAAACATTATCAAAACCTACCAAAATAAATCATTCCTTGTACAGCCCTTGAACTCCCACCACTAAGATGGATGAGAAGATGCATAACTAACTTTGCTAGTAGGGGACGTGCCTGAATAGTAGTATTTTTAGTTTGTTATGTACGTGATAAATTCTGCATTTTAAGGCATTTTCTAAGTTTGCAGTTACACACTAATGTTATGAAGTTGTAAACTACGTCTATGGAGTTGAACACAAAGCTTGTGTTAAAGTGATAAGGAAAGAATTACCATAGGCAAAAAAAGAACTGTTCTGTCATTCTCTAAGTGCTAGCTCAAAAAGTGAGACAACAGTAGAAAAACGACACAAGGAATCAGCCCTGCATTATGTTTTTCGTTATCCCTAGTGGTGTATAATCAACATGCAAAGCAACCTCGTAAATCTGTCTTGACATGGGTTCAGTTGAGTGCATAAAATAAGTCAAAAACAAAGTATCAACACAATCCAGACACATCACGCTTCAAGCTCAGGATTGACCAATTCGGTGAGCCGCAGCTTAATCCAAACGTTTCGCAGTTTTCAGTACACCAGCTTGGATGAACAGATCACTCGCCAAACTACTTTGTTGACTCAATTATCAGTAGCACTAACATTAATAATGCAGATGTTCTCACTTCTCAGTCTTTATTTCTCCTGAGTGACTTTAAACTAATATACATATAGAAAAGCAACTTCATAAAATGGATTCAATTTATCATGTAATGGAACAATGCAAGCAAAAGGACATTTACATAAGCATTGCACTTCGACCAATATTCTGCAGGATGTAAACTTGTTTACAGCCAGATGAGTCAAGCATCAGCCATGGACCATTCTTGTAATGTTGGGATTGCAACTCCAATATTTTTCATGTCAAAGATATTGACTGGTTCAGAAAATTAAGAAGTACAAGTCAGTCTTGAATACCATTTTGTCTCAAATCTTCAAAGACAAGCATGATTTGATTTAGAGTGAGTGTGAAAAAGGTATTCATATGAAATAAAAACAAAAAGCTTCATATATGCGTTCTAAGTGAATTTGCATATTTTACTTTTTCACAATGAGTGTTTGAAAAGAGAAAATCTGATCACAGGTGGTACTTCCAATTCTGTTCAAATGACTATGCAAAAGACCAACTAAAAATCAAAGCTAAGAGAAACTGAAGAAGAGATGAAATGTGTTCTGATTTTTGCAGGTCTAGATGTCATGTCAAGCTTCTCCATACTAAATGTTAGCATTTAATAAGTAGAACACAATAAGACTCAAGTAGCATTGCAATCAAGTCAAGCCTTTCCATCAAGTTCTGAATAAACACTAGTATCACAAATCGGTATGTGTAACCAGTTATGCTGCAATATACAATTCAATCAGAACACCAAGATAAACTCGATAAACAGTATTCATAAAAGTTGTGGCTTCTGCCATCAACACCATCTTTCTGTTGGATATCCAGAAGTGGTATCACTTCTGTGTGTGAGGAAAAAATGTCAAAACACTAAGGCAACCAAAAGTGGCATCTCATACATGCGGTATGCTGTGAACTGCAGCATCCCTTATATTTGAATATCAATTACGAGATTATGGTTTTTAATTTTGTTATTGCTCTTATATCGCCTCTCTTCACTATGTATATTATTGATAAAGATACCATAGCACCTCCAAATACCAAAAGTTCTTTGAAAGAGAAGAGAGAGATAATGTGACAATTAGACTACGTACTGGTGAGGGCAACTTTAAAAGAGTATGCACCAACCTCAAATTTTTGTTTTAGAAAGCTTATCAAACTACATGTACAATAATTCAAACATCAAAATGCAACTTTCATCAATGATTCTTTGATGAAGAAGTCTAATGCTCAAAGTTATTAACTGAAACATCAGCCTTTGCATCAAATTAGATGAGATAACACATTACATAACAGAATCCAGGTGATTAAGAAACACATACCAACATGAATCTCAGGTGTGGCAGCGGCGGTGGCATCAACAATAACACTAACAGATTGGAAATCCAGCGCTACTGCATCAAAGACAGTCTGCCTGATGCAATTTGGAGTTTGAACACCTGGACATAGAAAATGCAGTGAACCACACAACCATCCCGAACAAGAATACCTCACTAAATTACATTAATTAAAGGGTTTAATTAGTCTCAAACTTTCATTTACCAACAATTACTAAGTCCTGGATTCCTTCCGTTCGAAGGAATGAGTGGAGGTGGGTATTAAAAAATGCGCTGAAGCGCATCTTCACTACCTTATAATCCCCTTCTTTGATTACAAGGCCATCTACTAGTTCGGCACCAGGACTTCCCCTGGAGGTGGGACCCACTTTCCCAGGAGAGTATAAATGCTGGCGAAAGAGTTCAGCATCTCTTCCTTGAGGGTCATGTTCACGAACAACCTTGAACCAAATTTTCTCATTGTCACCACCATAAATGCACAACAATAGTTAATAGTACTTTTCAATAAACAATAAGTAGCACCTTTTCTTACTTTAGATTGAAAATTGACAAGCAAAGCAAACTATGCTTTCAAAAACCATCTAAATATTCATAAAAAAGGAACTCCATATGTTCAAATTACAAGCGAAATTCACACATTTATAATGTGTAACAATGAAATCTAGATACTTGTGACTAATCAACCCAGTAGAATAAGGTCCATAATTTTTCCAAATTCATCGGACACATGTAAACCGTTAAATCAATCCTCTAACTTTTCTTGCAAAAATTGAAACTTTGGTGCATTGATTTTGTCAAACCAACAACAAAAGCCAAGGAAATGGCAAAATTACCCAAACTACAAGAATGCCACGCTTCCTGGCGATTTCAACAGCCTTTATAACGTTAGGGACTATAGCTTTGCCTCCATCCACTCTCATCAACCCATCATCAAGAATGAAATCGTTCTACAAAACACAAACAACCCACAATTATTAAAAAAAATGAAACTAACCCAGTTGAAGTAAAATAATTTCCATGTGCGTTCTGTTGGTTTCACAAAAAATTATTTTATTAAACAGGAACACTAACACCCCACAAAAAAATGATAGAATATGAATACAATCCAGTTGAAGTGAAGAGAGAGAGAGGAGAAGAAGGACCTGCATGTCAATAACTAGAAGAGCTGTTTGGTTCCATTTAGATTGAGCCATGCCAAAATATGAGACCAGAATCTGTCTTGTGTTGGGGGTTGAGTTTAAAGTCGCACTTTGGTTTTGTCACAGCTTTGGAGGTTCTAACTCTAAGATAATTGCTCGTCAAGTGGCTGTTTGTTTAACAACGTTTTCCATTTTGAAATCGGTTGGGTACTCAATAATAACCACTCTTGGATATTTATTAATAACCATCCTACAATCAATTCAATAATTATTATAATAAATAAATTAGTACTTTGAAAAATTATAACAAATAACTCTAGAAAAAAAAATGATAATCCAATTTTACCTGCATAATGAAGTTACTTGTTTTTCAAACAACCACGAATTGTTTTTATTTGTTTTAAATAAATGAATATTTCACATATAGATTGTCTAAAAATATTTTCGGTGAACTGTTGTACATGAAATATTTGCTTTGCGTCCACGTAAATATATTCAAATGTTTTTATTTTATTTTTTGATAAATATATTCAAATGAATTTGAAATTAAAAACGAATGAACATTTGTCGGGGGTTAAATAATGACTTTTATTTTCAAGTCAAAAATGAATTTGCCCTTTTTGTTGGATTGGGATTGAATTTATCCCCTTTTTTTATTTTTCTGTTTTAGAAAATAAAAAAGGAAAATCTGTTTGATCATTTGTCTTTCAAAGGTTATTTTCTAAAACGAAAAAGACAACCTTCGAAATTTATTAAACTGGAAGCAAAAATTCTATTTGAATGTGTTTTGAAAACATTTTTTTTTTTTTTAAGAGAACAAACAGAAATTTAAAAGTTAGGATTAGTTTTAATAATGGTCAAGGTGTCTGGTTAAATAAATGTCAATGTAAGTTTTAATTATAATTTATTTTTAGTGTCACAATTTTATTGTTGAATATGATCATACGGATTGTTTTTGTTGGCGATAAAGTTTAGATATCTGCAACTGCATCACATTATAATATTTTAAATAAAAGTACCGTATAATAATGAAACCATTCCATTCAAAGCCTTGATGAAAAGATTGATGATATTGCAGAGCTATTCATGTCTTGAACATAATCTTGTTTGTGCAAGTTTGCATTTCAGTTTTACAACATTCAGTCATTTGAAAATATAGACCTTATGTGATTTCCATCGTGATAAAGAGGAGATTGATTAATGGTATATGTCTCTTTCATCAACATTAATGAGATCGTAGATTCAATTCATATCATTCTTTTCCAAATTTAAAATTAATTATAACAGCTGACAAAGAAAAATAGTTTCTACCCTTTCAAGTTGAAATAATGATTGATGAGCACTTCTTGAAAGTAATGTTTTTGGTACTTAGATTTCGTGGATTGGAGGTGAATTTTGAGAGTATTGTTACATAGGATTCATCAGATTACATAGACTCAACTTTGATATCATCAACTCATATTGACCTGATGCTTTGTTTGCCGAAAACGAGAACGCTTCAACATCAAGATGAAGTGACTCAAGAAAAAACTTGAGGATGTTCAACATATGTCTCAAACTTGTGATAAGTTTTAGATGTTGCATTAGATCAAGGCAAACCAAGGGGAAGCTTCAAAAGATACATCAGGTAGGTTTCAAATTCAGCATTGCATTGATGGTTTCTTTTTTCTTGAAAAACAGTCTTTTATTATTATTATTATTATTATTATTCTTGTTTATAATTTATAATTTTTTTTCACATAAGCTTAATTAGTGAAAGTTAAAAACAAGTTACGTTTGGGTAAAATGAAGAGTGGTAGAAAATACAAAAGTTAGTTTAGACCAAACATCCATTAATTTTCTTTTTTGGATTTTTTTATTGAATTTCACCAAAAAAAAAAAAAATACAAAACATCTTTATAAAATACCTTAATATAAAAATAAAATAAAGAACACCTTAATATCGTTTATAGCATTTGATAATTATGAAGAATTTCATTTAATACATGCTAACTTTGTGTTGGAATTAGTTATTAAATTGTTAATTGAGTAATGATTTATATCCCTCTAAAATTATATATGCACTCGTTTGGTAAGTATATCACTTTTAAAAAGAAAATAATAATTTTGATGAGATTTATTTAGAAAAATATAATTTTTCATAGTAAGTCAATTGTAACTATACATTAATTTTTTAAAAAGTAATATTATATAAAAACACTTACAAAAAAGGTATAAATACAATTTTAATGCAAATATCACCATCCTTATTTTTTTAAGAATTAATTTCAGAGAATTTGATAGTTACACATCTCTAATTTGTGTATACACTCCTTCAGTTAGTACACCCCATCAAATATTTTAAAATATTCCTAATTAACATAAAAAGTTATCTTTAATAATGTTTATTTATAAATATAAGATATAATATAATAAAAAATAATAATATTACCATATTAACTAAGTCATAATTATAAATTATAATTTTTTTTTTAAAAAAAAAATAATGTAATATGTTGATAAGAGGTAGTTTTTTAGCAACGTGCAATCCTGCACATTGCTAAAAGGTAGGGTTTTAGCAAAGTATAGTCTTACACATTACTAAAAGTTTGGGTTTTTACGCTTTTAGCAATGTGAAGCCATGCACGTTACTAAAAGGTGGATTTTATCTTTAATTAACTCAAAGCACCCATTCTATTAGTCCTTTAATTGAAAAGTTTAGAATCATATTTAGACCCTTAATTGAAAATGCCAGTACTACTACCTTGACTCATGTATGCACACTTTCTCTTACCTTGCTTTCACACATTCTCTTATCTTATATTCACACATTCTCCTATCTCTAGAACTGATAAATTCATCACTGAAAAACTTGAAACTACTAAATAAGTTCAGTCTTTCTCTTTTTTCAATGGATGCAACTTGTGCATCACTTTATTTTGGCATGGTTTTGATCACTATATTATTGATCATATTTATAACATTGGCTCAATATGACAAGTAATATGAAAAGCTGCAACATGCATTATCGTGCAACATTGCGTAACAACGTGTAAGGCGTTACAGCCCTGTCGTAAACCCCTTTCACAACATGCAAAAAGAAAGAAAATATTTATCAAGAAACTAAAGATGAATCTCAAGCTAATGGCAAGGAATTTACCAAGAAAAAAATCACTAATGAAAGCACCTAAAGTTGGCATGAAATTGGTAGCAACATTCCAAAGGAAGAGAATATTGGTTCTTTTGGTGATCTCCGATATGATAATCTTTCATCAAGTAGAATATCATGTTTGGAGCTAGACTATAGCTTGCCACCTTCTTAAATGCCTCATTTGTTGCTCATTCATTTCACAACACAGTTAAATCCATAAGAACTTATACAAGTTATTGGTTATATATAAATTGATTGAAAAACCAAAACACATCAAATATTGAACATGATTAGAATCAGAACATGCACAATCCATTCTCCCTGAACACATTCTCCTTCAACTTATGCTCATTCAAACCATTCCCTTCATCACCAACCTTATTTCCTAGACTAGTTAACTCTTGCTCTTCCTTTAATCCATTCGTGTTGATCTAGCATTAGTTACTAGGTTCCTTGCAGGGTCAGTAAGCCTTACTACATGATAGAAAGTAAAGCAGATTAATGACACTCATTACATTGAGAACACAATAGTAGTAGTCATGATAAGTCTGGTAGATACTAGTCGAAACCCAACTAAGTTTACTCCCCTTAGAAGTAATATCATCGAGTGAGCTCAGTATGATGGTCGCTAGTAAGCTTGCCACAACTATTGCTAGACAGAACATAGAAAACGCTATAGATGACATACTCTTCGGGAACTCTTTATAGTAAAACTCTATCTACCTAATAGCATTGAAAGTTTCAACTAAGCCAACTAAAGAGTGTTATGGTACAAGCCAAAATGTAAACATGTTCCACACTGGTTGTTTGCGAACCCTTCCTGGATGCCTTTTCTTCATTTAATATTCTCAACAAGTCCTGAAACCGCCATGCTCAAGCAAGAGAAAAATAGTCCAATTCCTATCCTTAGTTTTGTGCTAAGCCGGATTGGTTTACCCACGATTTGACACCAAGGAAAGGATTACACCTTCATAGAGGGAGACCCATATAAACAGAGTAGTAATTATGAACAAGCTGAAAGAGCCCGTTTTGTTTATTGATCTAGCTTGGAGCAATGAGAATATTTTTTGGTTAATGGCAATTGAATCATAATCTCTATAGACCATAATGGTATGACTCTTAAAAGTTCTTTGAGCTCTTCTACTTGGTCTGTTGTGTAAAGACTATGGATTTAAAGCTAATCCATCCGACGATATATCTTGTTCAGGATTTCTAAGTAAAGCACCTAAAGTAGGCATGAAATTGGTAACAACATTCCAGAGGAAGAGTCTATTGGTTCTTTTGGTGACCTTCTAATGATAATCTCTTATCAAGTAGAATATCATGTTTGGAGCAAGACCATAGCTTGCCACTTTCTTGAATGTCTCATTTGCTGCTCATTAATTTCATAACACAATTAAATCCATAAGAGCTTATACAAGTTATTAGTTACATATAAATTGATTGAAAACCCCAAACACATCAAAGATTGAACATGATTAGAATCAGTACATGAAACGTGCAACATAATGTAGGGCGTTGTAGCCCTATTGTAAACCTCTTCCATAACATGCAAAAAGGAAGAGGATGTTCATGAGGAAGGTAAATATGGAACCCAAGACATTGGGAAGGAACCTAAAGTGGACATGAAATTGGTAGTAGCATTCATACAAGTTATTGATTACATGTAAATTGATTGAAAAACTAAAACACATCAAAGATTGAACATGATTAGAATCAGAATATGCAACGTGCAGCATTGTGCAACAACATGCAGAGCGTTGTAGCCTTGTCGTACTCCCCATCCACAACATGCAAAAAGGAATAAGATATTTACGAGGAAACTGAAGATGAAATCTAAGCCATTGGCAAGGAATTTACTTAGAAAAGAATCACCAATGAAAGCACCTAGAGTAGGCATGAAATTGGCAGCAACATTTTAGTAAAAGAGAATATCGGTTCCTTGGGTGACCTCCAGATGATAATCTCTCATCAGGTAGAATATCATGTTTGGAGCTAGATCATAGCTTTTCACCTTCTCAAATGCCTCATTTGTTGCTCATTAATTTCACAACACAGTTAAATCCATGATAGCTCATATAAGTTATTGGTTACATATAAATTGATTGTAAAACCAAAACACATCAAATATTGAACATGATTAGAATCTAAACATGCAACGTGTAGTATCGTGTAGGGTGTTGCAGCCCTATAGTAAACCTCTTCTACAACAGGCGAAAAAGAAAGACGTTTGTCAGGGAACTGAAGTTGGAACCCAAGCCAATGGAGATGAATTTTGAGAGCATGTGTTATATACGATTCACCGAATTACATAGGCTCAACTTTGATGTCATCAAGTTATGTTGACATGATGGTTTGTTTAATGAAAATGAGAACGCTTCAACATCAAGATGAAGTGACTCCAGAAAAATTTTAAGGTTGTTCAATAGATGTCTCAAACTTATGTTAAGATGTTGCATTAGAACAAGGCAAACTAATGGGAAGCTTCAAAAGGTATATCGAGTAGGCTTCAAATCTAGCATTAGATTGATGGTTAATTTCGTTTTTCTTGAAAAACAATTTTTTTTTTTATTATTCTTGTTTATAATTTATAATTTTTATGCGCATAAGCTCAAATGGTGAAAGTTGAAAACAAGTTATGTTTGGGTAAAATGACGAGTGGCAAAACATGCAAAAGTTAGTGTGGACCAAATATCTGTTATTATTATTATTTTTTGGATTTTTTTATTGAATTTCGCCAAAAAAATTACAAAACATCTTTATAAAATACCTTAATATAAAAATAAGACAAAGACCACCTTGATACTGTTTGTAGCATTTAATAATTATGAAGAATTTCATTTAATACATGCTAATTAACTTTGTGTTGGAATTAGTTTTTAAATTGTTAATTGAGTAATGATTTATACCCCTCTAAAATTATATATGCACTCCTTTAATAAATATACCACTTTTAAAATAAAAATAATAATTTTGACAATATTTATATAGAAAAATATAATTTTTTATATTAAGTGATTTGTAATTTAACTTTTTGAAAAATAATAATATATAAAGACAATTACAAAAAAGGTATACATACAATTTTAATGCAAATATCACCATTCTTATTTTTTTGGAGTGTTAGTTTCAGAGAATCGATAATTACAAATCTCTAAATTGTCTATACACTCCATTTGTCAGTGCACTCGAATCAAATATTTTAAAAAATTTCTAATTAGCATAAAAAATAATTCTAATAATGCTAATTTACAAATATATGATACAATAAAATAAAAATAATAATATTACCGTATTAAGTAAGTCGTAATTATAAATTATAATTTTTTAAAATAATTTTTAATGGGATGTACCGACAAAAGGGTATATATATAATTTTGATGGGTTGCCAATCATAAATTATAATTTTTTTAAAATAAATTTCAATGGAATATACTTATAAAAGAGGTGTTTATATAATTTTGGTGGGTTGCTAATACCATCACTCTTACTCTTTTTTTTTTTTTTAACATACTTATTCTGATACTTGTGGACTTCATTCGGACACATAATGGGCCCGGCCCATTTGAATTTTGAACCCATAATTAAGTGTTTTATTTAGAGCACATTTTTTGCAGTCAATAGCAGTCGATCGAACTGTGTCTTTTAAAAATCTTTGTTAAAAGTCGTTTTTGACTAACATTTTCACATGGTTTCGTAAAAGTTTCCTGCATTGACATTGTTTTCTTTTTTCTCTCCTGTTTTCAAAGATTGGAAATGTTTTCTATAAGAGCAGAAACACTCTCAAATATATACACAATGTAAAAGCACCGCGATAGTGCTAAATGCAATTAAAATGTCTTTTTATTATTTTACATAAACAAAAAACGTTATTGTTCATTTATTAGTTTTTCACTAAATTGTCCCTGAACATAACTTTGTTTAATGCTTCATAAAACCAAATTAAGAATTAAAAAATCCGATGTGACTCTGTTGGACAACAATAGACCATTCTTATCCTTTAATAGCCAAAAACATGATAATTAACATCCAATTAAACGCATTCTTCAACGACAGAATATAATGTAATAATTAATTCATTATTATCCACACCACTAAACAATCAAATGGCTATGATGCAATGTATCACGTCAGGATTACAAAAGCATTGCCTTAGAGAGAGAGAGAGAGAGAGAGAGAGAGAGAGAGAGAGAGAGGTTCACCTATACTTGATTGCAGTACCCAAAAAAGAAAAAGGTTGCCTAGAAAAGACCCGAAATGGGGTCCATATTGGCATATTCGGGTCAGTCTTTTCAACCCCGCATGAGCTTGCAGTACAGCAGCTGATTTCTAGGCTTTTATTTTTATATTTGTTATTATAATTTTTCATTTGCTCCATCATACAAGGGATCCACAGTCTATCTACCAAAACCAATTACTATTTATTTAATTCAGAAATCTACTATACAAAGACGACTACTTATATAATAAAGAAGAAAATTACTCACTCATTTTTATAAAATGTACTTTTTAATAATTTAAGCTCTATCACCTTAACAAGAGTAACGGTATATAACTAAATATAATAAAATGTGGTGTGGTATGTTATAAAATTTTAAAATTTTGATTTTTCAAGATCGATATAGCTAGGAAACAAATATGGATTTTCACAATGAGTATTTGATCATGAAAAGCTAATTGCCTAAAACCCAAAAAAAAAAAAAAAAAAAGACAAAAGAATGTTCAGATAACCACACCACCACCCCCCCGCCCCCCAAAAAATCCTTTATAGCTAGCTAGGTAGCTCACGTAATTATTTTTTTTACGATCACCATTAGTGTACATAAGTGTTTGTACATATTGTGTTGTTTTATTCAAGCAGGCTTTTAGCAGCTAGTACTTGAATGATTTATGTGGAATTCATTATGCATCATACACATGCACTTTTAACATATTCGAACTTCGAAGTGAAAGAAAGGAATATATGGTAATTCAGGTGTAGATTTATTGTTTTCATCTAATGAGAATACATGTTTGTCTTTTCTTATATATGTTACTATTTTTCTACAAATATTTTGAATCATATACAATTTTTCTTATCTTTAAAAAATAATTTTTTTTATGAAGAAATAAGAATGCAAACGTGACAATCCTTTAATTAAAATAAATATATATATATTTTTTAATTGCTTTTCCAGCATATATTTGAGCTATTTTTATCTTTAAAATTTATTTTAGTTAGCTTAATATGAATTAAGAGTACCTATGAGTCATTCATTTCAATAATTTAGAGAAGCTATTTGGTTTTATTTTCAGAAAACCTACATGCTTGTGATGCATATACTGGTTTGATTTCAAGTGCCTTTATATTTAGACAATTAAATCATTTTTCACCCAAGAATGCAAAGTCACTGCTACATTAATTTGCGTACTGCTTTTTAAAGTTTGTAGAATATGGATAGTAGAAGAAATCTAGATAAAATGTGAATTAAAACGTAAAAATGTGACAAATTCTAAATTTATTTAATTCATAATTTTTTAGTAACCGTTTAAGTTATCACCATTATTATCTCCATATATAACTCGTTGAAACTCGTATCTCCTTAATGGTGTGTTTCGTACATTAATTTTATGGTGCACATTATAATAGCATATCTCCTAGACTTCTAAAACAAATTAATCATATATATACACAACTTTCCATAATCACTTGATGGATTATCAATCATAGAATTTATATATTCTGCTAGGTTATTATTAGAGGTTTAGTGGAGAATTAAGGACAATGTGTGGAAGATACGTTTACTAATATATTCATATTTCTAACTCTTTTTAGCAGCATCTGCAGTGGTACGCTCCCTCCATATCTTTGTAAAACCAAGCACTTGGATTAAAATATTAAGATGCAATAAATATTTAGTAGAGATATATTAGAGGGCTGCTCAATTAGATTATCAGCTAAAACAGTCCCATTACCCTCAAGGAAAAGCAAAGAATTTGCATTATGTGGCGACTATATATTGAAGAATATATGGATATGTATTAGTCAAATAATTTTAAAGTTAGGTATAAATTAAAATATCTTTTAAATTGGTATATCTGGCTTGTGGCTTTACAAATGATGGTACATAGTGTGTACTCCTACCCTTATGAATTAAATTATTGGATCTTATTTAACTTTTCACTTGATTAGAACAATATTTTTTAAAGAAAAGACAAACCCTTCGCACATTAGTTTTTTTTGTAGGAATCCTTTATGAAAGCCGATAACCAACGGGTCAAAAGATTGTCAAAATTTATTGAAATCAAAGATTATTTAAGTGTTTGGATATTCACTCCTATAAATGAGAGACTACTTTCATAGTAAAGGAAGAAAACTATCAAAGACTACTTTCATAATAAGGAAAAAAAACTATCCACACTGAACTTTCAACATTTCAATGAATAAAAAGATGTCCAATCACTTGTATTAAGAAATAATATAAGCATTTAGGAGTCTAAATCTTAATCATAACTGAGAACATATAATATTGTATGAAAGAGAGGTTATTTCATCTTTTATGAATTATTTATGTTATAGGCAAGCACAAAAGAAAATTAGAAGTTTATAACGAAAACCGATATCATTTACTTAAATTAGTAATGCTAGGCTTTCCAAATTTTTCATTAAAATCCATATTCAAATTATATGTCATGTGAGTTGTTAATATCTTATAAATCATGATAAGATGATAAGATAATTAATATGATATTAACAACTTACATATCATGTCATTCGAATATGAATTTAGACAAAAATTTTTAAAAACCTAGCATTACTCTTATTTTATTTATACGTAGCCTTATTTATAGATAACTATAGGTTGTAATATAATTTATTTAAATTGCATGTAAAGAGTCCTTCAAAGAATTTATTAATGGTCATATATTAAGAAGAAGAAAAAAAATCACCAAGGGAGAAAGAAATTAAATGTTGTAAATATTTAGAAGAAAGAGAGTTGAAGACGCTCAATTACATTTCTCCTTTTGAAACCTAAAAAGGTGAAAAAAAAAATAGAAAGTGCTACTCCAAGAAGCACTTTTATAACATGAGGAAATTAATTAAGTGATATATTGTTTACCTTCATCTATAGACATATATGAAGCTCTAGCTAGATCATTGCTCAAAGGAAAGTTACATGTGCAATTGAGCTTTTCTTGACTGAGAGTAGTTGTAGTAGTACTGTTGAAGAGCGAACAATAAGCACTTTGAATAATGTAGCCACCTAGAATTGAATAGCATCATGAGCAATCAGCCTTAATGGATTGTAGCAGATTGACTGCTCATGATGTTATACCATTCCACGAAACCTTCATGTAAGCACTTCTAGTAGGCAAACACTGTCTTGATTATCATCAGAATCCACCCCCGAGAGCCGCCGGAGTCCAGTAGTCAGCTCCATTGTCACTCCCTACTTGTTGAGTGCATGATACAGGCACCAAGCACAATCCTCTACTCTTCAAGTCCTTTGGCTTGTCTTGAATATTATCCTGATATTTATCAACAAAATGTACCCAAATTATTTATTTTATTTTACGTTACTTTAGTTTTTTTTTTTTCAAAAAAAAAAAAGAAAAAAACTTTTTAGAGGTTCAAGTTAATGTATATTTTAACACATGTTAAGAACAATTCTTAATATAAAAATAAAAGAAAATAAGAAGATAAAATCCATTCTTTAAAATTGTGATTGACATCAGTTGCTTTTTATTTTTAATGAAGATAATGAATTTATAAATAATGTTATCAGTAATGACCATGATGATTATATGATAATGATGATGATCATAAGTTATTAAATAAATGTAAAATGAGTAATTAGTCAAATGAAAGAGAGCATAAAGCATATATATATATATATATATATGTAAAATATTGTAAATAGAAAAGAGTACCTGGTTAGGAGGACCTCCTTTTCTTTTCAGGCAATTGTCATTCAACAGCTATACAAAAGAAACATGAAAAGGAGGTTCATTACTAATAATTTAATTAAATCTTTATCAAACTTTCTTTTGATTCGAAGCTAAGTTTAAATAGTCCCAAATTATGCTGTTGATTAACTTTTAATTACCTAAAAGTGGATATATAAAGCTGAGAACCTTGTTCTCTTTCAATGCTTTTCTTTTTAATTTGTATATATGTGTGTGCATATATATATATATAATTAAAATAAAAAATAGTAATACCATATATGCTTTTCAAAAACAAAACTATAAACCTACATTGCTTTTGAGAAGGTATGGATCCAATAAAGCTTACCTGACCTGGGTCTTCCGGAAATACACAATTCATAGCTCCTTGAACCTAAAACCAATTAATTCTCCCCCATTTAATCAATAATCACTTTTGTTAATGGCATTTTATGTAAAAAAGAAAATAAAGGAAAAAAAGTGCATCCTATTTAATTAAGTGTGTCACAATTTTAATGTCTAAAATAGAAAATCGAGTGATATATATACATTTGTGACCAAATTTAAAACATATAAGTTTAATTTACTTCGAGAAATGTGAAAGGTATATATAAGTACTTACAAACTGTTGATTATTCCTCATGTTTGGAGAAGAAGTGCCCAAATAAGGAGAGCTAAGGGCCTGCATATAAATTTTTTCCTTTTTTGTGAATTCCATACAATTCATAAAGAGAGAGAGAGAGAGAGAGAGTTTACAATTGACAAAAGAAAGGAAAAAGATTGTATAATTGAAACAACTTTAAGTGCATGCTCCCTCCAAGTCACTGATTCTGTGTAAGCATATAAAAAGCTGTGGAAAAAGAACAAATATCACCTCAATTTGACCCTGAAGGAATCTGATATACCCAATAGCTTCTAACAAGACAGAGGCAGTGTCAGTCTGCAAAAGAGGAGCAACCAAACCATATAAACACATCCATCACAAAACCCCATATGTTATGATATTTTTTATATTACTTATATATTCTGATTTCTTTTTTTTTTAATTTTAAAAGAGAAAGCTTGGATGCATGATCAGTATTCAGTACTAGAGTAAATTATATTTTTAAAAAAATTAAAAATAAAATCTTTTATTTCATCATGGGTTTTATGTTAGAAAAAAAGAACTAGTGCTAGCTTCTTCTTCTGTAATATTCTCTGTTGATATATATATTTACATTATTACATACATACAGATAAATACATGCACTTTGAAGTTGGAGAAAGGTCTATTTAATTACCTTTCCAAATGGGGAAACTAACTGGTGGAGGGCTGTTATTCTGTCACCTAGCTTCTCCTTCCTCACCTGGCTCGCGATCAAACAATGTTTATATATATATATATAAAAGTATGTGACAGTGAATCGATTTGTTTGGTTTAATCAAGTAATTTAATTTGATTAATTATTCTATAGAATCACTCTTTATCATAGAAATGGACAATCAAGAAAGACATCATGACATCCAGAGAGAGAGAATTTGTGTTACTTTCAAAGGTGGTTGGCTTGTGGAGGGCTGAACCCTAGCTTTCTTGCACACCCCACCAGTGGCTGCTGTGCTGTTACACTAATAAAAATAATGATAATTATTGTTAGAGAAAAATAAGGTATAATATTATTAGATAAGCTTTTATTTAAATGGTAATCATATATTAAGATTTTTTTTTTTAAAAAATAATTAATCTATTGTGGGTTTCCTCAATCTTACCTCAGATGAAGAATGATCTGGATGTTGATGAATATTATTGTTATTAGTCCTATCTGCTTCGGTATAAGAGAAGTCTAATATATTACTACTTAAACTAGTAACACAGGACCTAGGTGATGAAACTCCAATGATTTGTTGTGACCAAGCTGCTGTTGCTGGATGTGGTGTTTGAAATTCTTGATCTCCTCCATTGATATTAGCATGACCAAACACGTTGCTATTTTGTGGAGCCTCTTGCTTTACATCAACAAAAGGAATTCTTGGAGATTGATGATTTGTTAGGCCCTGTTCTTCCCAGTTAGAAACTAACTTTTTGGGCTGAAAATGATGAGTTGGAAAAAATCTATCTTCTTCTCCTGCGGGCAATCCACCCCTGAAACACAATGATCACCAAATCAATCAAACATTTTGTTCCGAAAACAATAAGAGGAGAGAGAGAGAGAGAGAGAGAGAGAGAGAGAGATCTGGTAGTTAGAATAAAATAGAGATATTCATATTTAAAATAACTAAATAAATAAATAAATCATAGAGAGAGAGAGAGAAGTGGATTTCTAGATCAATAACCAAAAGCATAGAAGAAACTATGATTTATACATATAACAAGTCCATAAAACCATGAACATGCATTAAAAAAATCCAAGTAATTGAATAGAGAGAAATAGAGAGAGAGAGGAGAAGTTTACGAAAGTAGTTGACTCCATGACTGTGGAAGAACTTCTGGGTTATGATGGATATCAGCCAAAGAATTCAAAGGAAGCTGAGGAGAAGATCCGCTAAGAACATACTGAGAAGATGATGATAATAGAGAATTAGGAGGAGATGTGGTTAACAAAGGAGAAGACTGTTGAGATGGTGGATGCATGCTCCACCAGCTAGGGTTTCCTGCCATCATCTGCTTTTGTTGTGTGCACTGATAAGCTGCAAATGGAGATCTCTCTCTCTCTCTCTCTCTTTTTGCAATAAAAACAATAGCTAATTATAATGACTCATGCCTTTAAAAGAACTTAGAAAAGATGATTTTTCCTTTCCTTTCCTTTCCCTTTTCTTTTCAATTTCCCTCCTCACTTTGTAGTTTATATTTTCTTGTTTATGCATCCAAACAACAAGCTTTAAATTGCTAAAGTTGTACAAGTACTTGTTTGCAAACTCAATTGAGCTATCAAGAAACTTTGAGCCTATATGTCCTCTATTATCTTTTATAGAGGAGCTTGGCATATGTATACTGTCTTTCTCCTATATTCTTTCATACATTTAGTATTCTTTTGTTTGATTTCTATTATTTTTATTCTTTGCTTTTTGCTTTATTAAAAAGTGGGGCAGGAAAGCTGGTGGGCTGTGTTTTCAGCCACAATAATTTAATGGTTTCTATAGGAGCTTAATTCCTTAATTTGGGGTGGTAGCTAAGGATTGTGTTTTTTGAGTTAGGGTTAGGGAAATAGTATTTGATATTATCAATTTATCATGCTTGCATCTTGCTTTCTCTATTCATGTGCAATAATGCAACTAGCAAACAAAAATATAGAATCTAGTAGTGTGTATAGGCCAGACAAAAATTCAGTAAAGTATGAAACATTGTTTAGGCAAACAATTGATCATCATATCCTCCTTCACCATACCACTTATATGCCCACTTGTCCTCTTTTTTTATTTTTTTAATTTCATTCCTGTTTCTCTGGTGGTAGCTCTTATGGCTCTCCCTTTTTAGTTTTAGCTAGCATGCTTGGATCAAGTGATAATTAGGTAATTACTCAAGTGAAGGCCAAATTTAGGTGTATTTTTAGTTAATTCATTTTTGGATAAACTTTATATTAATTTTGACCTAATTGATTTTTTCATCACTCTTGAGAAATTTTGAAATTAAGCTACTCACGTCAAGGCTAGGTACCTTATTTTAGTCATCATATGTATACGTAGCAACAAGTTTATTATTTTGTCTTAGTTTGTTGGATGAATAAAAAAATTATCGGCGCAAAGTGGATTTGCCTCGATGGTTGGCGCCCCTCATCCCTTGCTTTGTCCAAAGTCTTGGGTTCAATTCATGCACCCTCTCACTAATAGTTGATAGACAATTTATAGGCTCTTCCTTCTACTAGAAAGCCTTTGTCTTCTCCCACTTTTGAGAGTTCCAATTTCGAACTGCACTATTATGTTCCAATTAAAAAAGTTTGATAGATATTTACAATATATGTAATATGTACTTATAATATGTCCAAAAAAAATTATTGAAAATGTAAGTATATGTAAATATATCTAATATGTACTTATAATATGTCAACAAAAAAATTATTGAAAATGCAATAATATATTCATAATTTCATAATTTTGAATTCGATATTCCATCAACTTGCATGGGTATTGACTTGTTTAATTTCCAAATAAAACAGAGATAGCTATATGATGAGCCCCATATATGTATATATGGAGAATTATTTTACTGTTTATATAGATAATACATAGTCATAGTTCGTTAGAGAGGCTAAAGATGAACCTTTACTATTGCACAGGCAGTTGATGAAATTAAAACAGTGATGAAAATTATTGGATAATATTTGGCACTCTTTTGACCGTTAAAAAGTCTCCAGATATGTATAATGATTCGATAGCCTGGTTCGTATGGATTCAGGTATCAAGCTCTAATATAATGGCCCCCACAAAGCTCAAATTGAACATAAACAGACAGATCCCAAAATTATAGTATGCAAGGAGCGTCAAACAAACCATGGAAATCTACAGAAAATTAATTATTAATTTGAACGGAGATAGAGACAAAAGTTGCCTAGTTTCGAGAAAAAACTCTAGTATTTGCCAGGTACAAACTGATATTAATTAGCTACAAAGGGTTACTTAACTAATTTAGAAGAATGCTTATTAATTTTCTAAACAGTCAAAAGAGTTTAAGATGTGGTTATAGGTATAGTCTAATAGAGAGTTGGTTTAAGATGATGTGAAAATATTCCCTTAATCTTAATTTAAGGTTTAAGTAAGATATAAATACTATCTAATGTATTTAAAAATTTGTCCAAATGATTTGACAAACTTATGTATAATTATCACTATCATCAATACATCATCTCAAAATTAAATGATAGCTACAAATCAACTTATTAAATCATTTAGGTAAATTTTTTTGATAAATTTTCGATAAGTGTAGCATTATTCTTAGTTTTATGATTGAAATTAGTTGGGTAAGACATAAGCTCAGATAACAACTTCTAAATTTGGGGTTTATTAGAAGTTTTACTGAAATCAAATGCTAGAAATGAGGAAAGGGTCTCCCTATATACAAGTGAAACTTAAATTCTTATTATATATGTGAAAAAAAATATATATATACATGTACTCAAATAAGAAAATATATAAATTATATATATATATATTAAAAAAAGCCTTCTCTCTTAAAATTTTTGAAACTTGTCATAAGCCTCACCTTAAAAAAGTCTTAAAGGTTTTTCTTAAGCTTCACAAAATTAAGAAAAAAATAAAATAAAAACATATTCGAAGAGGGAAGGTTACACTTATCTTTTAATTATATTAGTTTATAATTAAGTCAATCCTGGATGAGGATGAATATAATTTCTCTTAAAAATATTATGATCATGGCCTTTTTTTTCTAGCACTAGAAAAAGTGAGAGTTTTAAAAGTAATACTGAACAACTTCAATGAGTTTTCTTTCCCTTTTTTTTTTTTTTTTTCTTTTCTTTTTATATTTACTGTCAATATTTACGAACTATAGTTCGTACAATTCACCACTTTCATTCAATACCTTTTTTTTTTTTAATTTGTAAACTATAATTCATGAATGTTGGTGGTGCTTAAAACTTTATTTTAGTTTTTTTTAATACTATTTTTTTGACCGATTTTTTATACTATTTTCAAAACTTATTTTTTTTTTAATGTTATTTATTCGGATTTTCTCTTATCTTATGATCATTTGAAAATATTTTCTTTTAATATTTGTTATACACGTATCGAAAAAACATATTGGACAATCCTTCTTGGTGGTTGTTTTTATAAGCTTCAATAAAATAAACCTAGCAAGAACAATTTTTTAGTTAAAGATTCACTATTTTCATGATAGGTATAATACGTTTACATTTACTCTAAGTTGATCACATCAGTTTTCAGTAAACACCAAACTGGATTGATGTCGATCGCAATTTCATAAAACAATATATAATTTGAAAAAGGTAAAACATATGGTACCATATCCTTAAAAGAGATTCTGTAATTCGAGGCCCAACACCTCATTCATGTGGTTTTTCAGAAAAGAAATGAAAAAGACAATTTATCATTCAAGTTAACAGCCGTCGGACCCATATGAAAAATCTTGCTTCTTCATTTTTGTACCAAGTTTGAATTCAGCAAGACTCCACAACTTTAAAATTACATTTATAACCAATTAAATATCCAACCTATCTAATATATAGCTGGTATTTCTTCCTCTCCAAATAATTTGTTTATCAAAATTAATTTTAGATCTTCTAATATTTATCTATGCTTAATTTAATTCAATTTAGTTTATCTAGCCTTCATTTGAAAAGCAGCCCACATTCTATAATATGGCTGCAAATATTGATTTTTAATTGAATTACGGTGAAACTTGTGAATTTGATTAATTGGTTTCACAAGGAAAGTGACTTGGTTGAGTGGTACGATTAAAGCTCACCCACCAATTAACTTCAAGTGATGGGTTCAACTCACTAAAATTCCACAATGTGAGGGTAATTTTCCCACATTTGTGTGGGTAACCCTCTTTTACCATCTGGGAACAGAGATCCTAACCATGCTTTAGAGTTCTGTTTCAGTTGATCCCGTGTTTTAAAATTCTATTTCAGCTGATCCCGATAGTAATATAATCTAATGCCAATAATCTGACTTGGTGCCAATAAGTTAAAATAATAATAATAATATAATAATAATAAGTTTCACACACCTACTATTTATTTATTTTTAAATAAAATATTATTAGATTGAAAAAGAGGTTGAAGTAAGGGACACATTGTAATTATAAAATTGTGATTAAATATGTTCATTTTCTATAAATTAGGTATATGTATATATTGTGAATGATCAAAATCATTATCAAAAGCAATCCAAATGGAACCACATAAAACATGATTGGGAATGTGACTTGATAACTGTTAAATGACTAAAAATATAATGATATTTAGCCATAAAGGATCCATAATTGTGTTGAAGGTAGAATTTTAAAAAGGTCAAGTTGGTTTCATAGATATTGTTGAAAATAATTGGACCTCCTTGACTTCTTAATCATCCATTCATGTCATGTCCATAACATCAAGAAAATAATGGGTGCCAAAGTTTAGAAAATCAAGCTGCAATTATTATTTTCAAGTAAAACAACTGTTTGGTTGGCACTTGTCAACCATATCATATGCTAATGTGTTTCAAGCTGCGGCTGCGACACTTTCTTTGTTTTTGTTTTTTTCCTTCCATCACCTCCTAGCATGGAATATTCAACATCCTCTTATTCACAAACATGGTAGGAATTCTCATGAAACACGGGAGTTTTCTTTATTTATTGTGACAGTAATTATCTTCCAATTGGAAAATAAATATCTAAGCTGTATATATTGTAATTAATCTTAAAAGGTTCTAACAAATCTCTCATTTATGCGATGTCCGCTTCTGAAAAAACATGGATTAATTTCTAACAATAAAGGAAAGAGGTTCTAACAAATCTCTCATGTAGATGCAACTGAACCAACAATAATATATCAGATCCCTTCGAAAGTCCGAAATTAAATGAATTCCTTATGGTGACAAGGAAAAAGGAAACACAATAATTCTCATAGTACAAGCAACTTTCTGGACCACAATATAATAATAACTAATAAGTAACATTGATTGATTTTATTTTCATATAGACTTCACCTAAAAGAAAGTTAATTTGACTAATTATAGCAGATATATATATATATTTTTTCAGAAAAATATTAACACTCTTCAAAACTACTCTGCTTATTTATATTCAAGTCATCTCAGAATTTGTTAGTAAATTTGCCCTCAATTAAAAAAAAAAAATCAGAAATTCCAAATGATCATTTGCAAACACAAGAAGCAGTAGTAGGCACATAAAAAGAATATAAGCACTAAACACTAAAAGAGCATCACAAAAGCCAATATGGGCCGGCCTTTCATACCTATTTTCAACTACATACACCCAAAAAAAAAGTCCTTTTTTGTTGTACAAGGAGTTGTGGGCGAACAAAAACAAGGTATTGAACAGGGAAGAGATCACATCTTGCCTCTAGCAATAAATTATTAAGAGAAGAACATACAAAGTTGTAAATAATTTCTGTAGGAAGAGGTTGAAAATCACCTCTTTAATGACATGATCATGACAAAGAATGATCCCCAACCTATAATTATATTGGGGTAAAGAGCTTGAAACAAAAAATTTGTGATTCCTTGATTAGTTTGTATACCGTATTCAGGCATATTTCTTTTATACAACAATCTGGATGATATTGCTTTTCTTGTTTCTTGCTTTTCTTGTTTCTAATCTACTAAAGAAGCGTTATTGACTAGGAATTTTGTGGTCGACTATGCCACCATGCCGTTGCATGGCTTTTACTGGCTCGCTGCATCTGGAGCACCGGAATGATGCAGATGCAGAGCAACGTGTCCTGAGACAATAATAACAGTACCTGCCAACAAGAAAGAATCACAAATTTGATGCAAAACTTAGCCTTGTAAATCAGCCATACTTGAATATGTAATTTAACAGAATTTGGAGCTTTATAGAAGATAAGTTGCACAAGCAACTTTTTTTTCAGCATTTCATGCGTCAAAACGCCAATTTAACAAGATACGGTTGGTATTCCTCATAGTTTGTGTTGGTTCACACTTATAGAACATATATTGAGGCAAAAATATGGAAGGTAGGTCAACTATATAGGCCCATCATAAATCTGCAGTAGACTCTATCTGATCTAGAAAGGTCTTAAGTATGAATCAAGCTTGGAGACTATAATTAAGGGAAAGAGTGAATATTCATTCAGAAATGCACCTGTGTTGACAAGGGAGGGCAAGAAATGGAATGGTTGGAGTTGCTTGGCAAATGGGGCATGTAGTGTCATCCTCTGTGGAGCTCGAAGATTTATCTTTTGAAAACGGGCGAAGAAGATTTTTAAAAGTTGAGGAGTTGAGAAGAGGAAGAAGTAACAACAACATCTCCTGCAAAAATTAGGACAAAAAAGTGAGTAAAACTAATAATCTCAAAGATTGCACGCAAGGCAATACAAATTGCTTAAATAATCTTAACGATATTTAAACTAAAATGCAAAATGCAGGAGAATAAGGTTTCTGGTTTTGTGGGTGATAATCAAGAAGACAAATGTATTTAATAATGTACATCAACTTCTTTCATGTATGGACTTTTCTTTAACAAAATAGATATAATTTTAAACCAAGGATCATGCTTTATAATCAAGTACCAACCAAAAGGGCATTAGCCGCAGACCAAAATAAGGCATGAGAATGGGTTTGACTCTTTTGCCTAAGAAACCTGTTGAGGATTTATGTTGCCTTAGAAGTTGAAGCTTCTAGAGTTCATATTAAAGATAGCCTTAGTCTTAACGTTTCTTAACTATTAAGTGAATTGACAAGCATAAGGGGATTGATTTATATAGGTGTGATGTATGGCAACTGAGGATTAATATTTGCATGATTTCACTTGATACTTGTGTCAGATTAATCAGGTAACAGGACTATCAATATATATGCCATCAGCTAACTTGGGAATGATTTCTAGTGTACAGACTTGTAAACGTCAGCCACGTGAAGCTCCACAAATGAAAGTTAGTCTAGATGGATTATTGCTAAATGCCTTAAAAGAATAAACAAATGCAACTAAGTACAACGAAGAGACATAATATTCTGATGGCTAATGATTTTCTTGAGTTCAGTCATCTAAATCCAACAACCAACAGAAAACATATAAAGTTCTGTGAGGAAATCATTCAATCAAACAGTAGCAGGCCCGAGATCCTCAATGTCAAAGCCATAAAGGTCTAAGGTTGTGTCTATCGACAAGGCAGATCAACAGACAAAGCTTCTTCCTATTTTGCATAAGTTATCAAAATGCAACTCCACAGCAAAATATCAAGCTGACAGTAGGTAGAGCATCTCCTAAAAAATCATCAGACACATCTACTAAATTCTTGGTAATAGAACTTGAGAGATTTCTCAGGAATTAAAGTTATTCAGTCAATCAAAAATTACAGAGAGAGAGAAAGAAATAACAATTACCGAAAATTCATTCCACACTAATTGGCGATTCATGTACTCAAAGCTAACAGCTCTATTCATATTAGGGCTACCGTAGACAAGCCTTGCTCTTAAAGCTCTTTCAATGAGGTTCCTATACCTGCATCAGAACAATATGAATGAAAGCATATTCAGTAATTCCATAATTAGGGAGCCCATCTTAATAACTTAAAAATATGAATGAAAGCATAAACAACACAGATATCATTTCTCATAACAAGAACTTAAGGGTAACCGTCAAAAAGCTTCAAAAAATCAATGATAATCAAAATCTGTTTCAGTGTCTTCCCCAGACCCGATAAATAAGATAAAATTCAACACTAGATAATCAGAATGTCCTCAATAATTTTATCCAGTTTACTTCACAATTAAGATTCAGCTAACGCCATCCCACTCTTAGCTTGGTGAGTTATATTTTAAAATTATTCTTAGCAACAATCATTATATAAACTTATTCTACCTACAAGATCAGTTCCAATATTTGAACTATATCTGACGTCCTTAATACCATCCCTTAGTTTTCTGTGTAATGAACGGGTGCTTGTCCAATATCCATCAATCAACGTTCTTTCTGTTCACTGATGTTCATTTAGTAAACCTACCAGTTATAAGAAATCAATAGCTAATAACATAATGAATTGCTATTAAAATGATTATGTCGGATAACAGATCATAACTCTATACATAACCACTTGCTTCACCATGTTGTAAGCAGCTATACTCCTATGTTTTTTTTCTATTAACCAGTAAATGCCTGTTTTCTCTCATACAAACTCATATCATAAAAAAAAAAATTCAAGACACTAATTCTTTGGATAAAGCATCTTGGCTCAACATGTACCTTCCTGTGTAAAGAAATAGGAGTAGGTTGCCAAATGAGGCAGCCTTATAAAGTCCTTCAATACGTTGAATTAAAATCCATGCTCGCCGTGCCAGTGGCCTCTGAATCACATACAAAAAGATCAATGCCTACTTCAATTACATCCTTTGACACACCAGACATAAAATAAAATGAAAAGTAGCTCTTTTCCAGGAAATTCTACCTGCTCAGAGTCACCCCATCTTCGAAAAGCAGAGAAAGATTGTAAACGAGCCCAGATGTACTGACCACCAACAGTGGCAATACAGTACCACAACTTCTGAGCAACTGTAAGTCCAGGTCCTTCCAACCCTGTTCTAACTGTAGCAAAGAAAAAGAAGTCTTAGAACAAGTTATAACTTCGAACGTTAGAAGTTATGGTACTAAAAGAGCAAAGTTGGGTCGAGCAATGCCATAATAAAGGGTGGCAATTGGTGAGCTATCCAAGTAATTTATGCCAAGAAAAGCTAAACAGTCAAGAACCAAGAGTCAAGTAAAAACCAAAAACCCTACTACCAATCCTTTCTTTCCTTGGTAAACTTTTGGTTCTCATATAGTTTTAACAACTATTTCTTTACTTCTCTTACATTAGCCGTTATCCTTGCAACTAAAGTACCTTTCCAATCTTAGGCTCCGACACACTCTTCCCACTAACAAAGGCATAAACTACTTTATCAAAGAAGAATAGATTTTGTCAATGGAGGAAAACCTTTCCTCGCCTTGTCCTTCAAATTTTGATATTCATTACAATATTACAATGTTAATTGGAAGAAACTAATCTACCCTCAATTTCAAGTGAATAAACCCTTTGCCTTTTCTTTTATGGTTTTGACTGCACAATTTTTCTCCCTTCAATCACACATAAATCCTGATAATTTCCAGTCCTTAGTTCTGCTGCACTCAACTTTTGTTATAGAAAACGGAGAATCAGGGAGCTCAATGAAACATAGATACAAGTGACATCAACATGTATTTTTTTTAAATCGACTTAAAGGCACATCTTTGAATGTGTATTTCAATCTATTGGCAATAATGTTATCATAAAAATATTACAGCCAGGAAACTTGTATCTTCATGTCATGTAATTATTACAAGGACATACTGGCTCAGTGGTGACCAACATGTGCATAACCACCCTTTCCACCTATATTAGTTCTTGAGTACATTAAAAAATAAATAAATAAATACAAACAAAACCTTTTATGATACCAACGAGTTCAGAATTCCATATATTTTTAAGCATTATGAACAATCTAGATGAGTTCATACTGTAAACGAGAACTATCACATGATACTAATAGCCAAATCCGTTAAGTAGCATCACAAGCAGGAGACTCCGGGGCTTACCTTTTGCCCTTGTTTCTGTCGCACGTTCGTCTCTATATCTTAAATTCATTAAAGCATTTCCAGGTGTCGGCTTATCTACCCAAATTGAGAATCGCCAAATGAGAAACTCAAGGAAAGCATCGAGTTCCGGTTCATATTGAAATAACATTCCTGGCTAATCCCAATAAATGAAACAGAATTACAAACAAAAAATCATTTCACTAATTGAAATTTCACTTCAATAGCTACACTACTAATTCCTTGAATAACACAACACACATACCTTCATCAAAGAGAAAACCTTAACCAACTGCTCTTTTAACATAGCTGACATTTCAATGTCCAATCTTGCAGCATCAAACTGATTAACTCTCGATATTGAAATCGGTATCATAGACTGCCACAACACGAAACACAAATCAAACTATAAAAGTAGACAATTTTCACAACCACGCAGATACCAAGAACAAAACTTTATACACATCATCAACTAATCAAATTCAAAGCACTTCTTTTTCCTATCTGGGAACATTCATATATCATTTCTCCGCACTGTCAATCAAGAAAAACAACACCCCACATAGAATTTTCCCACAAAATCACAGTCTAAGCTATCAAACGCAGAAAAGGAACAAAAACAAAGCCCTAAAACCATGTTAAAGCTACAAAAACAAATAAAAAAACAAAACTTTACGCAAAGGGGAGGCAATTGGAGTGTACCTGATGAGAGAGAGAGAGGGAGTGCCAGTGAGGAAAGAGTTTCCTATAAGTATCCATCCATGCCTCTGCTAGTGGTGTTGTGAGATTGGTGGCTGTTGTCATTTGTGGAAGTGGGGTTTGATGATAGAATTGAGTAGGGATTTGTTTGGTTGAAAACCCTCTTGAATAAGAGAGATTTTGGGAGGCGGGTTATGGTTTTTAGTGCAGAAACTAGAGAGGTGGGGATGGAATGTTGAGTTATGTTCACACACAGTTAAAAATGGTGGCCGGTGGTGATGGGGTCAGCCTGTTCTACATTTTTTGGCCGCAAATTGTCTGCTTCTTTTCTCTTTTTTTTTGAAAAAAAAAATAATAATTAAACCAATTTCCATATAGACACTTTCTACAATCCAATTGGACGTGAATACACTTAAAATTTTAACAATTCAATTTTTATTGAGTTAAATATAAAAGTTTTAACATTTTAGTCGAAGATTAAATCTAAACTTTTAGATTTGATTCATTAAAAATTGAATGATCAAGATTTTAAATACATTTATACGTCATCGTATTGTAAATTGCCTCTTCGATACAAGCACAAATAGTTTCTTTTTTTTTTTTCTTTCTTTAAATTTACACCCGCTCAAAAGATGTACCAAGCACATCGATATCTATGATTGTTTGAATTATTTAAAGTGAGGCTTTCCATAACTAAAAACTTGTAAAATGTTTTGGTGGGAGGTGATTTTTTCTACAAGGTGTTTTATTTTTTACTTCAATTTTCAGCAAATATTGTGGGTAAATTACGTTGTGTAAAATATATATTTAAATGCTATCAAAACTATTTTCCAATTTAACACCTTTTGAAAATATCTGAAACGATTATTTTAAGAACTTATTTTCAAATTTATTCAAAATTATTTAATCAACAATCTACTCTCACAAAAATAAGTTGAGGATCTATTAAAGCAGGTGAAACCTTACAACATAATTCAGTTCTATTAGAACTCATCGATATCACCTAATTGGTTAGGGTGTCTACCCTATTGGTGCTTGATTTCTAACTTGTTGAAATGAATCAGAAAGCTAGAATCTATGGGTGCTGCTTGATTCAGAACTTATGCAAGTGAACAAGTAGGCTAGTATACTCTAGTAGTTATCAAAATCAAGTATTAAATGAAACACCTATATATATCAACAAAAAGATCGGTTTTATTACATTTGCTACTAAATGCGTGGGATGATGCTTCAATTTTCAACCATGATCCTTTTATCATAAAGGTTGAATGAGAAGACGGTAGGATACATACAACTAAGATTGGTTGCCCATAATTTTTTACATGCTGTAATTGTTTAGCAATATGCTCCATAATATGTAGAGATATATCATGGAATTTATCAAGTGGAATTACAAATACACCCTCACATGACAAAGCAATGAGAGCATTATTGGTTGATATAAGGGTGTTTTTGGCCTTCGAAGATATCTTGAAGACGAAGGCATTATAGTTTGTACAGATCTGGAGAATATCAACTCACGTCAGCTATGCTAGAAAACAGGACCTAAATTGACTCAACAGTTTCTTTTTGGAGTTTTAAAAATTGATCTCAATTCAATAACTCCCCTTTTCTCTTTCCATATATAATATAATTATATATTTTACAAGTCTAACAAGTTTCAGTTTGCACATTTGTTACAAATTACTGGTAAGTCTTACCTTTGCCTTATAAAATAAAATGTGTGGAGAGTTTTAAGTCTACTTGGTTTGAGTCATTATGCCATGTGTTTAGACACTACCTCTTAGTATGAATGGTTGAACATCTTTCTTGACCATAAAAGGTCAAGAGTTCAAATCTTATTCCTATCAAAGGTGTGAATAGTTTTTTATGAATTTAATCTCTTATCTTCCACTATTAAAGAAAAAAAAATTGTTACAAATTACTGTTTAAAAATCATTATATTAATTATGAAATAACAAGGGGACAAGATGGTATTGATATAGTGATAATATGATACACCTTTAACATTTATACTCTCAAGTTCATAAATTCAAATAGTGCATTCGCCTTTGCAAATTAAACAATTTTAATGGCGTAGTATATACAATTAATGGGTCAGGTCATATTAATATAAAAATTTGATCTATAAAGTGATTTCAATATCTATTTATATATTCCTACTCACATCAATGGTTGTTATTCATTTTGAATTTGTTATTTTTTTTTTTTACTATTACATTGAGTAAAAATAAATAAATAGGTATTGAAATCATTTTTTTAAATCATTTTTTAAATTATTAAAACGTATCGCATTATGAATCTAAAGGTATTTTTTTTAACTAAATAAAAAATCATATATATATATATATATAAAAGCTTATATCAATGATTTAGATATACAAACTTATCAAAATTAATCATTGTATATAAAACTCAAATATCTATTTTCACTAACACTAAGAGAATACTTTTTATAAATATAAAATGCACATGATCACGAACTTAGAAATGAAATGCGCATAGTATTTGAGCTAGAAAGTGAATTTTAGTTCCCAACCTTTTTGATATAAATTTTTAGACATAAATATTCATAAAAGAAAAAATAAAATTAAAGATTAACAAAAAAATAAACAAAGGTCATTCTAGTGACTAAAACAAAATTATACTAATCTCAAAAATTTGTACACAGTAATCAAGAAAAAAATTGTAATTACAATGTTGAATTTACAAAAGTACTTCTAGAAGCCCAACAAAATTCCCTCTCAACCTCACTGGCCAATCCCACCTCTCCAAATCTCCTTAACGCTTTACTCAAAACCTCAGCCACATAGTCGCCCACTTTCCAATCACCCCCCACCCCGCTTCTTTTCATCACCCAGTAAATCCTGACCGTCGATTCCTTCAAACCCGCCCCAGCCACACCCTTAATCACTCTCACCAGCCCCTTCTCATCACCACCGTCGATCTCCTCCAGCTCCCCAATCAAACCGTCGATCTCCGCCCACATCCGGTTCCTGGCCAAGGCGTTGATTAGGTCAGCGAGGAGGGAGAGGTCCTGGGTGGTGGGGTACTCTGAACGGAGGGTGGAGAAGACGTGGAGGGCGAGGGCGCACTCGTCTTGGCGTAGGAGCTCCCGCAGGGAAGCGAGGAGGTCGGTCTTGATGAGGCGGGCGAGGGAAGGGTAGTTCGGGGAAGTGGGGTTGGATTTGAAGGCCCGTTTAAGGGATTGGACGGCCTGGATTGCTTCGCTGCTTAGGATCCTGCCTTTCACGAGAGGTCCACGGTTGTCACGTGGGCCGCAACGTACTGGAACATAGTGAATGTTGGTGGTGGTGGTGAGTGCTTGTGGTTTTAGCGACGGATAGGAGGAGAAGAAAGTGAGATTTGAGTGAAGAGTAGAAGCCATCAAAATGGACGATTCTTTTGTTTCGGGCATGGTGTTGGAAGAAATGATATTTTAGATAAAAGTTTGTCAAATGAGTTGGGCTGGGCTGGGCCCTAATTTTTGTGAATTTGGGGTAGCGCGGCTAGGAGGGTTCTAAATTTGGGTAAATTGCATAAACTTCATCGAAATTAGACATAATTACACCCATGTGAAATTTTTATTCTTGACTGCATAAAGATCCCATATTGTTAGTGGTCAACGGTTGGTTTTACACCCAATGTCAATTTTACCGAATGTCAAAGGGGCTTGTGCAATTTGCTCTCGAAAATATTAGGCCTAAATTATTTCAATTATTATATTAAATTTGATATTTAGGGATGAGGTATGATTTGGATCATTATTTTTAAGATATAAGTGTGTTGGCATATTATTAAGTGAACCTTATCTTATTTTGTTTGAATAATTAAGTTTCACCCATCTGGGTTGATATGTGTAGATGTTTGAATCTACAATTGTTGATGTAAGATCACTCGTCCTACGATCAGTTTATTGGACCATTAACAACTTGTAAAAAAAATCACAAAAACGAGTGTAGGTATCTAGACATCGAGATGGTGCAAACCAATGACATTCTGATATTCAACTTAGTACAATACAAAGTGGTAGAATGAAAAGAAAAGAGACTGAATACTCCCTATAATGTTGTATGCTAAACTGGGAATAGAATGTAAGTGAATAGTAGTGAGCTCAGGTGATGACTTGAGATTTTGGAATGAGTAAGATGAAGACCAGAACAAAATAAGTTTTACTACTGACCTAACGGAGCTACATTGAGCCACAAGAAAAATCCATCAAACGGAGCTAGGGTCGGCCTAGGCTTGGAACTACTGACCGTTGGTGGATCAAGTAGTTCCAGATATCAGGGAATTTCAAATGCCTGAAATCCATTGACTTCGGCTGTACTTGGTCTCATTGATCAAGTCAAGTAGCTTTGCAATCACGGGCTTAATATGGCATGGGTGCATTCAATTATTGGGCCCTCAAATTCACTCTGGGGTCAGTCTTATTGTAAACCCCAGTTCGATTTTGGTCACTACAACATGTGGACCAAGCCTTTAATTTGGAGGGTGGGTGGAAGGAGATTCGGTTCATTTGATACTTATAAGTTTAGGATTTGGGGAAGTTTGAAAGGACCATTTTGTGCGCTACTTGCAAAGGACAAAATGATTAGAAAATTTTCTTTATTTTCTTTTTATGTTAGGATGTGAAACTTTGAAAAGATTACACTAGATTAAAAAAATAATAATAATGCTTGATATTCAGTTTTTATGTCCCGATTTATTTACCTAACCTCTGATGTAGTATCTCTTAAATTGATATTAACAATCATTCAATTAACTAGTCAATTTTTTTTCCTAATTTTGTGTTAGATTATAATTCAATTAAAATTGATTACTCAATTTAACTCTAATTATTAAAATGACTACAAAATAATATTATAAGATGAATACAAAAATAATATTATATTGGCTATATTATCTAAAATCTATGATTGTGATACAATATAAAAAATTATTGACTAAAAAATTCAACTATTACAGTTGGCAAATTCTCACTTTAAATTTTGGGAATATTTTTTTCTAAATATATTTGCAAAAACGATGTATTTTATGTTTTTATTCTGCTTTTGAAATATGCACTAGAAGGAAATTGTAGAAGGCAACAGAAAATTGGGTCTCTCTTGAAAAAAGGGTAAACTGGGAAAGGAAAAAGCGTCGACAGCAGGATTCGAACCTGCGCAGGCAATGCCCAACAGATTTCGAGTCTGTCTCCTTAACCACTCGGACATATCGACGCTATTGTCGCTGTGTTTCTCTCATTATATATTACTTCATTTAATGTCGCGGTTGCAGGGTGTTTTGCATGATGAAAATCCGACTTTTTTTTTTTTTTTGTGACTATATGATTTGGTATCATTAATACATTCAAACTAATTGATTTTTATTCAATTTTAATTATTATTGCAAATTGAATTGGATTTGTATGCGAAAATATGTCAATTTAGATTATTGTATTTCCTTTGAATTTGGTAATTGGAAACAAAGAACAACTCCATAACGAGACATATGTGGGCCTGTAATTCGACGATATGGCCCATTGAAACAATACAAATTGGATCTTAAAAAGTCCCATAAATAAAAGTGTAAAACACAAAATAATAAAGTTTCCAGAATCTGTTAATTCTAAAGACACCTTGGTTTCAAAAATTCCAGTAATTATATATATATATATATATATATATATGCACACACTTGAAGAAGAGTATTTGAATTTGAAACCTCGACATTGTTGACAGATGTGATTATTATTAGACTATGTGTACGACCACTTCCATTAATGATTTTTAGACCCACCTCACTTAATTTCCCAAATACCATATTTTTCTTATCTTTACAAGATTAGTATTCGGAATGGACAATGTCAACACCTTTAATTTTGGCAATAAACCCATATTTAATAATGTTCATATGTCATGGCTTAAAAAAGTAACTTTAATTAATACATCTTATGATTGTCCTTGGTTATTATTTATTTTTAAGTAAATAAATAGTTAATTAATTATAACTTTATTATTATTATTGTTAAAAACAGAATGTGAAATTTTTTAAATATATATCTGTATACACCTTATTTAACAATATCATGACATATGATGTGAGTAATGAATTACACACAAAATACCCCTCATAAACCCTCATAAACAAAGAGGAGGAACATTGTTTAGTCTCTAAGTCTAATATTAGGATGCAAGATTTTTGAATGCCACATACGAGAAGGTCTTTAGCTCATTTTGTTATTTAAAGGGTGAACATACTGTAGTGGATTGAAAGAGCACGTATATTCATTGAAAAATGAAAATAGAAAGAAAAGGTAGAGATTTGAGTACATTTATATATCTTCCCAATATGCAAATTTAAATCACCTGGATCACATTTGCCAATGTTAGAAGCTAGAACAAATAACTGTTCAATGGTTTTTGATTAATGATCATATTGAGAGACTAAAGGTCATCAAGTTTTGCCCAACATTTGCCATATATCATGCTCCCACTTTATACTGGAAAATTCAGACAATAAATTTCGTTATGGACCATTTCTCTTAATAAATAATTAATGCACACATGGTAAGGTACTAACAATTAAAGGAGGCTTGGTGGCAGCTAAAACGAAACACTAGTTATGGTATTTAATTAGGGTTTCTGTCATGTTGTAGTGACACAGCTCAGATATCTAGTTTATGGCCAATATTTGTTCAGTAAACTTAAAACTACTTTTGAGACCAGTGTAGACTAGCGGTTATTTACTTATTTAATATAGTTAATTACATCTACATTTGGATTTTAGCATCCCAAACATCAAGGTCATTGACAAATTTGATACTGTTAAGGGAGGTTTATGATGAATTCAAAACTGTGAGAATTTACTTGTGGTTGAGTAATAATCACAACTTTAGAGGATGTTGATGTGTTTCTAGAAATATCAGCATGATATTAGAATTAGAGTTCAATCGACAAAAGCAAATGCAACTACCGTATTCATTAGATGCTTGAAAAAATCTTTACCGTATTCATTAGATACTTGAAAAAATATTTTATAAGACCGTCTCACTATTGATGTGGTAAGACAAACAAATGTCACGATCCCATCTTTTATTTTTCTCTTACCCATTCTATTGATTTATTATTTTTCTTTTAACTTTTCTATCAGTCTGTTTCACCACATTAGTAGTGAGACGGACCCATGCATGGAAGATTTTCTCTTAGATGCTGTTGGTTCAATTGACTAGGACCACAATTACACAAATCCACTTAATTACAAATTGAATTAATGATCTAGGTTTCATTTGGTACAGTTATCACACTATCCTTATAACTATTTTTACGACTGTTTTGGATATTGATGTTATCTCAATTCAACAGTGCATGGAGCCAACATTTGTGGCTTATTTTGCCTAGAATAATCATGCCAGAACTTTTAATATCTAACTGGTTATGATTAGGTTTCAATCACTATCTTCAGTGAAGAATTAAAGTATAAATTTAATGTGATTGAATTTCTCATTAATATTTTATAACTGCTTCACCTATTACTTTCTTTGAATAGAATTTTTTTATGATGATTGATTCTTTTAAAAAAAAATTTGCCAAATTGAATGGCTAAGCATTAAGCGAGACAAATAATTGAAGCATATGTTGTATTGATTGGTTAATTCTTCTTTCACATGGTTTATCAACAACATTCTCTCAAGGCATTAAGAGGACTAGTAAGAATGTTTTTAATTCTGAGGCTTTTATTGTAGCTAGCTACAATAACTCATAATGACATACAGGGTGTTTATCTTATAGTCCAATTCAATCCAATTATTTATATAAATTATAACTTAAATTGTTGGTTTGATCTGACTTTAGAATGGTTAAAAGAAATTTTTTTAACATATAAAGCTTTTCTAAGATTTTTTACTTTTTATTGTTTGATAATAATTAGAGACTTTTTCTTTAAAATTCTCAAGTGGTCATTGACAAAATTTGAGCTTCTATAATACAATTTTATTATTATTTTATAAGCTCAAAATTTGCACCATATAATTAAGCTTCTACTAACATAATATTCTTTTATTCCATAAAAATTATTTTAAATTGATAATCAGACCACTTATTTATAAGGATATGATTATTAAGAAATTTATCTCCATATAAACATTAAATCAAATCCTATTAAGATTGAAGTAACAATGATTATTATTATCATTTTTTTGAGTATTGGTACATTACCTGGGTGCAATCGGGATTAGCTACGATAACTGTGATATGACTCTAAGGTGTAGTTTGAAGATTTGCTTCTAAAAGCAGAAGAGAGCAATCAAACATCAAATAGAGAATGAGAAAGTGCCTACAAAGTAAAACAAGTGAGAGTAAAATTGACTGACTTTGAGACAATGAAGTGAGTGGAGTAATGGTTTACCATCTAACCAAATCACATTTCTCTAATAATGATTAGTTTTTAGATTTTTTTTTTCTTTTTTGATATTGCAAGAATTTAATTAATTAAATTATTACGAAAAGAATACTTATTTACAACTTAAACACACGGATATGGACATGCCCACAAACATGCTTTTCACAAAAAGTTCTAAATTGAAAATTCTAAATCTTGTAGATTCATGCAAAGAATTTTCAGGATATATATCAAGTTTCCAGTGCCAAGCACTTACATTACATCAACGTCAAAAAACCATACAATTTTTCAGAGTGATGAACACTTCAACCTCCAATATTGCTTTGATTGATGACATTCCTTCAATAATGTTCTGACAAATTTGATCATCTTCAAATCTTACACTTTTGATATCATATCACCCTTTGACATTTCAAGAGATTCCCACTCTGAGGATTTTCTTGTTGATTTGATCGAAGATTGGACATGGATTTTGCTTTTAAGGTAACAAACTAAAAGGCTAGTTTTTGACAGTTTTGGGAGAATCCGAATCCATTGGCATTATAGAATGTTTTGGATATCAATAAAATATATATATACACGTGAAGTTAAACTTAATATTTATTTTAAGGATATTATCAAAATTCCTACTAAAAATAAAATTAATGTAAAACCAACGCTAACCATTAAATGGGATTTAGTGATATATATATATATATATTTTTTTTTTTCACTTTAGGAGATTTTTCAGATTTTTTTATTTATTTTTATTATTTTACAATATCTCAAGTTAAGATTAAATTAATTAAAAAGATCGCTTTCTAAATACCCATTTGGTAACAAACATTAGTATTAAAAAATCACTTTCAACTGAAAAAAAAAAAAAAAAAAAAAAAAAAAAAAAAAAGAAGAAGAAGAAGAAGAAGAAGAAGGTACTCATTAGCTAAACACCCAAAAAAAAAAAAAAGAAAAAGAAAAGAAAAGGTCATAGTTTTGACAAGTTTTGATGTGCGAATGTGTGATTCAATAAGCACTACTAGGTGCTGGTGAATTGAGATTTGGATATCACAAAGTGAGTGTATGCATGCTTTCAAGATTCTTCAATCAATTATACCCAAAACTCTCAGATTGCTCCACCAATATGAAAAGACTGACCCTATCAATTTAGATATTCGGATCCACAACATAAATGGTGAAATCTATTTTACCTTCTCAACTACATTCAAGGTTCCTTTAGGTAGTCCAATTCCTGTCATTTTGCAATCTCTTGATTTAATTAGTTCGTGTATTATGGAGCTGATACCCCTATCGATCATCTGAACTTATTATTTTAACTTACTTGAATAAAAATAACATTTGGTATTGATTCTGAAATTATGAAGAACAAATTAAATGAATTATCTTCGTTTATCTAAAAAAATTCATTCTGAAAAAAAAAATATACAGAAATTTAAGTTCATCTCATTTTTATTTGATCTAACAATATTTTAGTCACATACTGTACAAATATGTTTGTGTATCAGTTATTATGAATAGATTGTTTGTTAATTAATCAACTCAAAAATACAATAACCTACTAACTAATAAGTGATTTTGCTATCATTATTTTTACAATAAGCTTCAGTTTCACCTTATAAATGATAATAATTGAAAACAACACTTGTACACAGCAGTTGACACCAGTCACTGTTATATTCATAACAATGACAACTACATGTTCATTATTAACATTCTTTTTCAGTGTGCTGTCTCTCTATAAAGTTATGAGCTTCCACACAAATGATCTTGGTACAATTGAATCAAACTGTTGCTAAGATTGACAATAATTGAAAATCATACACGTTTCTGTTTGCAGGCTGGCTGATAATGTATATTTGCATCAATAACATTAATTCTCTGCTGGAACATACATAATTAGGTTCCCGTCATTTTCTTTGAACATTTATGAGAGTGATAAATTAACACATTCTAATTACACTCACTTGTGCTTTAAGGAAAGTTTAGTCTAAATTACCTTTTTTCCATATCATTTTAATTCTTGGGTATGTTAGTAATTAATCAAAGTAATCATTGATCTTTCAGCAAATAAAATTAAGTACTTTTAGGAGCTTAATAAAACATGTTCCTGATCATTTCATTAGCATGCATGATTATGATGATATAGTTGAATAACTGTTTTTAGTCCAGCATTTTGGTGTGATTAATTATCTTTATAATTAAAGATTGTGCTTTATGCAAAAATCCCTCTTTTTAAAGGGGGAAAAAAGTGCTGGTGGCATAATTTAATTTTCTAATGTCTGGCAATTAGCAACAAAATAGAAAAGTTCGGGTTTAAGCATAATACTGTTGAAATTATTGTTATAAGTGGGGAAAATATGTTTAATTGATATGGTGTATATACAAACAGATCTGATTGGTTTGAAAATCGAACAATTCTATATAATATATGAACGTTATGCAAGTGTTTTAATTGTCACTTATTTTTATATTTTATGTAATAAAGGTACCAACATTATGCAATCAAGTTCTATATATATTATACAATCAAATGGGGGACAATTTTTAAACAAATGAATATGTATAAATTGTACAGCGATGAATAAGTTAATTCTGATGGTATGATATAGCTTTTCTAAAAGAAAACTGTCAAACTTGTTTAGTGAGAAAGTTTATAACAAAGTTAAAGAAGGAATACTTTGTTTTACAAATCAAAATCTACCAAATTTATTAGTGTGTAGCTCATACAATAAAGGATGTGAAACCAAGTTGCCCCCAAAAATTATGGTGGGAATATATACTTAGAAGTTCTTTTACCTTGGAAGCTAGTATCATATATATGTGGGGACCTACCATTATTGTTGTCTGAGAGGAGGGTCCAGGGCAGCTGTGATCCCCAAATTTCAACCCTAGCTGAATGATATATATGGATGTGTATGTCACTGGGCAGCTTCATCTTCACCAATAATTCAAATCATCAACAACAGTGTTTTGGAATACAGAAATCCACTTAAGCACATGTTCATTGACCCATTTCTGTGGGGCTTAAAGGGCACATCTTCACTCTTGTGAAACCTTGAAATCAGACCAAAATTCCCATTTTCTGTTTCTGTTTACTGAGGCCGCCGTGTGGCTCTTATATCTTTATGTACGTGCTTTTCTTGATTTAAATGCATATATACTGCTGCAGATTGTTTAATAGTTGGATGAATAATATTAAAACTTTGTAATCGCTTCGCATTAACAATTGCTTGTTTCATTGATTCACTATCATTCTATTGCTTGTTTCATTGATTCACCATCATTCTATGTAATGGTTGAGATTTGATATCTGAACAGAATAGATACAAATGTTTGCACCGACGTTATAATATAAGTTTATTAAGCGCTTGCGGAGAAAATTAGGCTGATATTGATGTTAAATTCTTCTAACCAACTTAACGGCAGAAATTTGGCAATTATCTCACTATCATTCTATGTAACGGTTGAGATTTGACATCTGAATAGAATAGATATAAACGTTTGCATTGACGATATAAAATGAGTTTATTGAGCACATGGGGAGAAAATTAGGCTGATATTGACGTTAAATTCTTCTAACCAACTCAACACCAGAAATTTGGCAACTATCTCACTAATAACGATCACATGAAAACAATTCCATTATTTTCTGAAATTAATGGATATACTGTGTGTATTTTCATCGTTTCAAAGTAAATTCAATCTAAGCAATACCGCGTTCAAATATGTAGGTGTGCCGTGTGCGGGCCGAAAAACCAACAATGTAAAGTGAAGAATGTTCCAATACTTATATTTTGAGTGTGATAAATAACTTCCACATGCATATATGTTTTTTAAATCAGAATTGATTGGATTAATTTGTCATTGTTCATTGATGGAAACAATTCGTAATAACTTTGGAGACAAACTGTGATCAATTTGATGTTTCTCATTGCTTGGTACCTACAGTTTTGGAAAGGCTCCCACTTGAAGTTTTTTTCTTTTTTTTTTTTTACATTACCAGTATATATCAGAATTGTCGGAACCATATTTATAAGACTGTATGATACGATATGGAACTCAACATTTATTTATACTTTACTTCCTAAAAATCGGGAGAGAGAAATTTACCTACTATTTGTCTGAAAGGATTTATGTGTAATTTATTCACACAAGTGGTTTACATGGTAATTATTCATGTTTTTTTGTGGATATATACTCAAACTCTGCATTTCTAGTGAGAAGATAGGATGGGCTTGACCAACTCGGTAAGCCATTTTTGAGTTTTTCACTGAAGTCTTATTCTATGTGTAACAATCATTTTGAAAAAGTATTCATAGCCGACTTGATTTTTGTTAAAAGCTTAAAATTAATAAATACCTATTATGCTATGCTTTAGTACCTAGATTTTGAAAATTTTGAAAATTGTTTAAAAAGTTTTTAGAAATATTGATTATAGCCATGACCCATGAACTTTTCGGAAAAGCAACGTTTTCTCAATTGAAATTTCATAACATCTTTTTCAAAATAGGTCTTTATCTATTTTCTAAAACAAAACGATTTAAATACGTTTAGAAGTTTGGTCCACGTTGGTTGATAGATATTTTGAAAATAATTTTGTTGCTCCAATATTTCATTTTTATTTTTATATAATTATTTTAAGAATGAAGCCAAGGTATTGATTAGAGAAGTGATTTTACTATTAGTGCATTTTAACATTAAAAAGTTAGGATGAATGAATTAAATTCATTTATTATATTTAAATTAAATAAAAAAAAAATTGTTTCAGGAGAGAGAAGACAAATAATGAATTCGATTGGTTCGTCCTAACTTTTGAAAGTTATGAGATACTGATGGTAAAATCATTTTTGATTGGAGTATTCAATTAATTAGTTATCATTCAAGATGAATTCTAGCTATAATTCATGATTGGAGAATAATTTTTCATAGAAATTAATAAAATAAAACAAATGGGATTGAATATGATTTTTCAAAAAAAAAAAAGATTTTTCTATTATTTGAAAATTTGAAATTTAATGTTTGCATTGCATTAGAAACTCTTTTTTCACAAATTCAAGAAGTCCCTCACTTTGAGTAGAAATATTTAAACCCCCCAACCCCACCCCCACCACCTCGCCCCCCCTTCCCCACACCCCCCTCCCGATAAAAGAAAAAAAAAAAACCCATAAATAGTGTATATGCAATATATATGTAGTGGTAGGAGTTATAATGTAAATTACAAAATGGACATAACAATCAATTTTCAGTTACCATCACATATTGTCGTTCAAAAAAAAAAAATTACCCTTATATATTGAAATTTGAACAGAAGGAAAAGCATGCAAATGATGATGATCTAATGGTCACAGTTAGTTACCATCAGACCCAAAAGTTTAAGTTGATAGTAAATTACCCAACTATGATATTTAATATTCGAGATTGACAGGTAACACACCTCCTCACGTGTAATGTGAACAGATGACAAATGTTAGATACATGTTAAACGTCTCTTATTGTATAACATATATAATAAGAATTCGAGATAATTGGAGAAAAAGTTTAAATCAGAAACCTCTAAACTCTAATATCAAGTTAGTTACCATCAAACCTAAAAATTTAAGTTAATAGAAAATAGTCTAATTATAATATTTAAGACTCGATATTGACACGTGATAATCACCATTTCATCTTTATACACGTGTACAAAATGGGGTCAATATCACTTGGAAGGAACCTTACTCTTTCAGACACCACATCAACTTGAAGTTTTTTTCAAGTTATGATATGAACAACTTGTGTGTGCACTGTTCTAATGGTGGCTAGCAAGTAAGGCCCACCAAGTTTATGTATATCAACAGAGCACTTTAAACATATGAACAAAATGATAAGAATAAAATCTGTTTCATTTTCATATATGGTTCATATTGTTGCATGCATTTTTACTTATTTTAGATTATATTATTAGATAAGATAAGTAGACATATTAATAGGTCCTTAAAAAAAATTGTACCTAATGCCTAATTTCATAATGATCATCCTACATATAACAACATTTATAAGTTATTATTTCATTTTTCATGTTTGTGGCATTTGATTTAAGTAGATCTTGATAAAAGTTTGAGATTTACTTAGTGTTGATTTTAAAATATAACATATTTACAAGTTCTCTAAAAATCAAAATAATATCAAAGATGAAATCGAATATGAATACTACTTTAGACAAATGAATAAAACAATAAATTGTACCACTAGTGACTTATCATCGGATCACTATATGCTATGTTTATTGACATAACCAAACTACCTTTCCATCTAAAAACAAAAATAGTATCCATGAGCACAGGAAAACTATGATAAATCAACTCTCAAATTTATAATTTATACACGATTATAACGAATAAGGTCTACTCAAATAAAAGTTTGAATGTTAATTAGGATCCTTTTAGTCATATCAAACAAAATTTTCATGCAAATGAAACGAAAAATATGACTAAAGTCAAATGATTAATTATAAAACTAAATAAATATGTTTGACTACCTTACTAGTTGAATAATTTTACTCATTAATTACACCTACTGGATCGATTATAAAAATAATTATTGAAGTCAATCTTGTAATTTTTAGGTAAGGTTACCTAATCAATAAGATAGTCAAATCCTAAATGAATTTATTAAACTTATGATATTAAAGTGTGATTAATTATCATATAGAATAGCTAGATTGAGGCCAAGTTAGAAGTTTTTATTTAGAGAGGATATTACACCAAAATGGAAAAGTTACAAAATTTAATGATCCCACATTTAAGGATGGTTTCAAAACCCACCATGCATCATATTTATATAGATTTTTTTTTCTTTGTTATTGTAATAATAGCTATTTATGTTGTGTATTTAGTGTTTAATCTTGATAGTGTGGAAGTAGGTAAGTATAGATATAGGTTGCGCATGTAATGTTTGATGGATATCTTTATCATATCCTTTACTTGAGGGATGATAAATTGCACAAAAAGGAAAAGGAATAAACAGAGGTATATTTAACATTTAACATCAAAATGTAGGGTACCACCACTCACTTGTACAAAGGACACAGCTTGATCTGTAGCCTAAATTACCTGTTAGTGGGGCCCATGTTCTTGTGCCAATCTCATTGCCACGTGGGACCATCGCCACGTTGGATCCCACATTACCACATCCTTTTCTATTCTCAATAGTCAAACAAAACTGCCATGATAAGATTCTCTCTTACAATGTGTTATAAATGTGCTAATTCATTTTCCTCAAATTAGTATTCTTTTGCCTTCAAGTTCTTTATTTTGCTTTCAAAAACAACCAAATTTGAGCAAGCAATATTTGTTTTAAATGATTTGTATATATTCTTTGAAAAAAAGTAAGCATTTATGTCTCTCAAAAAAAAACAAAAAAAGAGTAAGCATTTATGTGAAAGTAATGATGAGAGGATCTTTTTGAAAATTTAAAAATAGAATTCCATGAATGAATTTTTAAAAGGTAGATTATAGTAATATTAATTAAAATATGTTATTATTAATTTTGCTTATTAATAACACTGAACATTCATATAAAAATGAAAGATATACTTGTTGGTGAAATTATTTGGTTGTAAAATTAGTTTATCTTGTGAATTCTCTAAAAACTGCGTATAAAATTTTGATATCAAATCTTACATACTAAAATATTGGTTCGGTTCTCTTGTAAATACTAACATATGGTTATTAAAACAAAAGTTGTTTGAGATTTCTAATAATATTATACTCATCTAAAAGTGATCTTTGAATTGAATTCTTGATTGAAGTTAGTTATTGAAAATTATAAAAAAAAAAAAATGTGGCTCAAGAATTGTTCATGTCGGCGTTCCCAATAAAATGAGACATAAGCCTCTGGCTTTCTTTTTATTTTTTGGGTATATGGAATTATGGAGAATTCCTTTTTTTGTGTTTTTATTGAAACTTTTGCTGGGAAAGGAAAAAAAAAAAAAGTTGTTCAGAAAGTACATATTGACATTTTTTTTAGGTTTAAGTTGAACGCTAACTTTTTTTTTTAGATTCAAGTTGAATACTAACTTCTTTTTTTTTTTCAAAATCTTATAAGAATAACTGTTTTTGAACAAAAATATACTTAGTAAAAATAACGAATCTTAAAAAGGGTTACTTTTCAACTTCAACCTTAAAAAATGATCATATTCGTAATTTTTTCTAAAGTAAATTAGGATAAAAATTATTAATTACAACCTGATTTATGGTGCGTTTACTTTATGAATTAGAGAATAAAAATAGAAAATTATATTGATTGATGATGTTTATTTGTTTAAAATTCATTCTATAATGGAAATGAAAGTGTGAATCCCAAATTAATTTGGGGTTATGGAATGAAAATCTCATTCTTCCCACTCCACTTAGGAATCTTATTCTTATTCCCAAATTTAATGTAAAAAGTCTCTTATACCTTTTTTTTAACAAAAATATATATTTTGATAACATTTTACAAAATAAAAAAAATTCACAGTTTGATATACAAGATAAATACATAATATGTTCTTTCAAAAAAAAAAATACAATATGCTTACAATAATATTGTTAAGAAAGTCGAGTTATATTATAAAAATATGATACTACATCTTAAATATTATTTGCATATTGTTATTAATCCATAATTTTAATCAAGGATATTTTTATAATTTGTAATTAATTCATTTAGATTTCAAAACAAAGTAACCAGTTTAATGAAAATATTACTGATTCCAATTTCGATTCTGATTTTGATCCCGATTCCGATTCTTACAGTTGAAGTAAACAATTTATTCTAATTCTGATACATCATTTTAATTCCAAGTCATTCCGATTTTAGATCATTCTCATTCTGATTTCTCCAAGTAAAGTAAACGTATCATTATACTTGCACAATAATTAAGATCATAGGATTTTAATGCTTAGATTATTTCAATATAAATATAATCAATATTACATTATTTAGATCATTTTTGATTAATTTAAAGTAAGAACTCAAACCGAGAAAAGATCATTTTAGCAATATCATCGTTTGGCACAGATAATGTGCATCTTATCATTTGTGGGGATTCAAGCCTCAATAAATGTATTTTACAGGCTTTGGTAAGTAGTTATATGTATAATGATATTTAAATAAACAATGATTGAACAATATGTTTATTTTTCTAAGATTTTCTAATATTTTATCATTGAAAAATGTTTGGATGATCTACTCATAACTTTGTGCTAATTACTAATTAGTGTACTTTTTATTCACATATTTAATTGAAGTTTAAGTTCCACCAACTGTATTTACTGTTATGTGTGCAAAGTTTTTTTTTTTTTTTTTTTTTTTTTTTTTTTTTTTTTTTTTAGTGGAAGTATAGTTTTTCCGGTGTTATGAAAGTAGGTTTTATACATAATTTTTAATCTCAACAAATTTCGATAAATTTATATTATAATGTATAAAAAAAATAAAAATAAAAGTTTATATAAATAAATAGAAGGGCGTTTCATTTCCTTTTTAATATGGATGTGGGGGGCAAATGGGGCACCATCCATTTTCATAATAATATTAATGCCTGCCCTGGCAAAATTTAATATCTTTAATTAAAGCATTATAATTAATTGAAAAAAAAGGACTTAAAAACAAAAACAAAGCACTTGATTGCAATTAAAATTACAACTCATCAATGTTGAGTGAAAATTATAAGAGGACAGATGAGAAAAAGCTTGTATATAATTAGTCTTATGATTATAAATATGTCTGAGAGTTTATCAAGCATTTCAAAACTGGAAAAAGTTTCATGGGTCGACAACACATTGTAGCATAAGTATCCCATTTCACATATAGTCATATGTTATATTATATAATTGAGCAAATTACAATTTAGTTATCCAATTCAAACTCTATTTCAAATGGAGCAGCTGTTTCACTTTTATTACAGTTGACCCCTTTGCCGTTAGTGGATCTCCATTATACATAACTGACTGAGGGGTAAAATTGTCTTTTGACGTCATTTTTTATTTTTAAAAAAAATAAATTTTAAAAACTTTAAAATAAATTAAATAAAATTTTTTTTAATCAAATCTCTACCGTCCATCTTAAGATGGAAGATGGAGATTAATTTGGAAAAAAATTAAAAAATTAAATTTTTTATAAAATTAAATAATTAAATAAAAAAAATTTTAATCATATCTCCATCGTCCATCTTAAGATGGACGATGGAGATTAATTTTAAAAAAATTAAAAGATAAAATAAAAATTAAAGGTTCTCTTTTTCAGCCTTGTCTCTCTCTCTCTCTCTCTCTCTCTCTCTCTTTCATCCTTCAGACTTCTCTCATTTCTTCGTCGCCGTCGTCCCTATCTCTGTGGTCCATCATCATTATCATCATCATCTTTTTCTTCTTCTCTTCTTCTTGGATCTAATCAAACCCAGATTTCTGGGTTCAATTTCATTCAAACCCAAAAATCTGGGTTCGATTCTTGGGTTTGAACCAAAAATTAGGGTTCAATTTTTGGGTGGGTTCGTTCAAACCCAGAATCTGGGTTCAATTTCTAGGTTTGAACCCAGGAATCGAACCCAAATTTGTGGGTTCGATTTGTATGTGCAAATCTAGGTTCGATTTCTAGGTGGGTTCGTTCAAACCCAGATTAGGTTGGGTTTGAAGATTAGTTTATGATGGATTAAGGTTGAAGATGGTTTTGAGGTTGATTTTTTTCTTTTTTATTTTCTAGTTCTTGAAGAAGATTGGTGGTTCTAGATGATGAGTTCTTGACAAAGCAAGCTAGATGAAGATCTTTTTTTTTTTTAAGATTTTTGTTTGTTATTTGTTGATTAATGATGATGATTTTGTTTGATATTTATTGATGAAGAATGGAGAACAATATTCATTAAATTTTTTAAATATTGTTGATGATTTTGTTTGTTATTTGTTGATTAATGATGTTGATGTTGATTTTGTTTGGTATTTACTGATGAAGAATGAAGAATAATATTCATTGAAGAATGAAGATTGAAGAACAACATGCATTAAATTTTTTTAATGTAATTATTTAGTTTTAATTTAATTATTTAATTTCTTTTCTCTAATCAATTTTTATTTAAATTTTTTATTTTTTTAATTAATCTTCAAGGGTATTTTGGTCTTTTCACTATTTTCATATTGTTCACTATCAAATTTAACAGAAATTTGGTCACAGCAGGGCGGTCAATTACAATAAAAGCAAAATAGTTGCTCCGCTTGAATTAGAGTTTGAATTGGATAGCTAAATTATAATTTGCTCTATATAATTTTCATTGAATTAGTGGTGCTGTACCTGATGTGAAAAAATTCTTAACTTCCAATTGACTTTTTGAAGAAAAAAAATATATATTTTTATTGTGTGATGATGTAAATGAAGTCAATTACATTTTACTGAAATTAAAAATTCAACTTTCTTATGAAAAAATATGTCAAAAGGTTGTATAGCGTCAACTTTATTTTAAATAAAGTTAGTGTATATATATATATATATATAAAGTAGACATAGAATGGCCGCAAGTTTACTGCCATTTGTCAATATTAATCCTAACTCATGTGATCTGGATATTTAATTTCATAACAAGAAATAAATATTTCATATTAAATGAAAGAAATTATACATACAAAATTTATAAAATAAATTAGGTGAGGTTTAAACTATCTCTTCATCAATGAGGAGATATTTATTTTTAATAAAAAAGATGAGGAGATGTACAACGTATATGCTAGGAGGAAATGTGCAAATTGATCTAGTTGTCTCGACGAAGTAATATTAAGTGAATATGAACTAGATTCTTTTTTTTTTTCTTTTGAAAAACTATATATATATATATATATATATGCGTGCACACACACAAAAAATCGAATCCAAGATTGATTCCTCTTGCAAAGAGTATGATATTATAGTCAAGTTGCCTGCAGTGTAGTAATAAACACTGCTGGCCCACCGTGGTCTTTTGGGTGACCCTGGTTCGACACCCCTTACCATAAAAAAGGGCTGATTTTTGTCTCATCATTATGTGAGCTGCTCCCCTATTTATGTGTAGGTTGCTCTCTTCTCATATGAAAGCTGCACTCCAAGCTGCACTATCAGTGTCATATTCTATTTGGTCCGATTATCTCGTGAGCTAGTTTCAGTAATAAAAAAAAAAATGATATTATAACTTAAAACATTTATAATACTTTTCCTAGAAATTCAAATTTTAACTTCTTAGTTCTGGTCGGTTTGGTTGACATTCTTGATGTTTATGCAAAAGGAAAAAAAAAACTTGATGCGATTAAACCGTTTCAAGTTCTGTGTCCATCAACAGAATTATTTCTTTAAGACAAAATTAACTGAGAATGTACCTCAACTTGGAACAATTAAACCTCCTGTTGGCTTTACTTTGACTAAAAAGATTTCAAAAGGATAAGATGTGATTAGTGTGACCGAAAGATAAAAAAATGGTACCAAAAGAGAAAGAACATTCATGAAAATTTGAGGGAGGACATTCAAAGATGCCATAACACCTATGTATCAAATTTGACCATTCAGATATCCCAAAAGCTATTAAGAAAATAATTATAATAAGCTACATTAATGTGAAAAGGATAGGATTACATTTAGTTATTTACATAAATTTTATCTACCTAAACCAGGATTTCAATATTAATCATCCAACAATTTGTTAAAATCCAATTAAGAGTTGGGATAATATCCTAACATTTTTTTAACTTAATTAGAATTATAACCGAACATGAGATATATGTGGAAATATATGTATGAAATATGACAAGAATTCCTAAGACAAATTTCAACTAATCTAAAAGTAGTCTAAACAATATCTGGTTTGGGACCATTAAGATGTCATTGGAAAGTTTAGTTCGAGAAATCCAATACCACAAGCAGCATAGTAAATGGAGGCCAGACGTGCCCTCATGCAGACCAAGAAGAAGATGTTGAGGTGAAATTTAAGCGGTTAGGCTTTTGAAGGGATTTTATTAGTCTAATGGGATTTTGATTGTTTGGGAACAAGGAAAAGTGTTTCCTAAAAGGTTTTGGATTATTTTGTAACCAAATAAACTCATGTTATAAATAAAGGGCTTATTCTTTATAGAATGTACACCAAGATGCAGTGAGTTACCTAGAAATTGTGAGTGGGGAGTTCGGTTGCGAGCTTTGACCTCGATATGCTCGATTATGAGTTTAGTGCTTGGTTATAATTGGGGTTTGATGTTATGAGTTTAGTGTCTAGGGTTTGGGGTTAGAAAAAGAGTATTGAGCATGTAATTGTAATAATTTTCTACATAATGATATTTTTCTCTTGTTGTCCTGAAGATTGTAAGTTTTTTTTTTTTTTTTTTTTTGGATTTTCCACCTACATTCTTGTATCGTGTGATTGAATTCATCTATTTTTCTGTTTTATATATTATTTACTTTGGTGAATATCAAACATGCTCCGCATGTGTTTCCCCCTCAAATGTGTCAAGGCTTGGTGGAAGAATGTCATAACAGTATATGTACTTTTCAGAAAATGAAGTCATCTTGATTTAACTAATACAATGAAATTAATATAATTTAAATATACTTGGATAATTTAGAAATTGATTGTGTTTGTAGAAGAGAGTAGCAAAAGGGTGGTGGGTTTTTTTATTCCATTTTTTGAACCATTACAGTTAATGAGTATGAATGGATGATAAAATTGAAATTCACAACCTTAATGATGTAAGTACCAATAAATTACCGCCTGATCAGACTTATCTAGTCTATTTTTAAATTTACTTTATCACACATCCTATCTCACCTCATCTAATGTAAAAACATAATTTAAACTAATAACAATTACTATAATTATAGTGCTTTTCTAAGGTGGGAGAAAACATCTTCTAGTAAAAGTGTTTTTTTTTTCCTAAAATTACCTATAATTACTTTGGAGTGTTAGCTCTGGCAATCTAGATTCTAGATAGTTTTGATTTAGCTTAAAAAGTACTAAGATCTATAATAAGAACCTTTTTAACTGCACAAAGATATTTTTAAAAATATATGTAAAAAATTTCTATCAAACATACACAACATTCTTGACCACAATCCTAATTTTATTAGTGCTTGTTCACCTACCAAATGGGCATAGCATGAAATTAATTATACATATATGATTTGTTTTTATTTCTTGATAATGAGATAAGCCAAAAGATAGATAAATTATAAATAAATAAATAAATATATATATATATATATATCCCAAAACCACCATCTCTATACATCATCAAGAACAACAAGTGGCATGTCATGTAGCTAATTTACGAAAAAAAAATAAGCACTATATTTTAAGGGGATTTGGTCCATATATTTCCTCAAAAGGGAGAATAAAATATTTTAACCCAATATTTTAATTCTCTTAATCCCAATAAAGCTTAGTTGAAGCCATATTGTTAAGAGACAAGAAATCAAAGAAATCAAATGGGTGATTACAAGCATGCTTAACACGGGATTTTCTATACACTTGATTGGTTGTTTGGATCTCACTTTTTTATTGGTGGATGAGAGAGCATCTTGGATGTGGAGATTATGTGAAACTGACTTGATCATATAATGATAATTCATTTAAAATTAATACTAGAGAGTCAATACTATATATATATAAAATAGTATATTTTAATTACTAGATCAAAGTTTCAACTATGTTATTATGGTAGTGAGGAAGCAGCCCATTGGAATTAAGAAAAAGATGAATGAAACAATGATTCTGTACCTACCGTTTGGTTCCTCTCATAGACCATGAGTGGGCGGTTCGCTAGTGATGCAATGTATTTGCACCCTTTTAATTATTGTAAAACATAAAATATATAAATTACTTTTTTTAATTGTTATATATACACAAATTATATATATCTACTTATGAAATATGATGGCATTTTTGTTGGGACATATGGGGTTTGTCTAATTTGATAATTTTGTTATAATGTTTTAGTTTCGGAGACAATGAATATATAAAGCATCCTAATGAAATGTATCTAATAATTATAATGTTTTTTTCAAACTAACATTTGAATGCTATTCTTTTTACAACACAAAAGTAAAAGTCAGTTATTCTTATCACATTCTATATCATTGTTTTGAAATCATAGAGAAAAAGTTAAAATTTATGTCATGACATCAACACTTTTCTTAGATCGTTACCCAAATGCTACTTTACAACCTAAATGCTACTTTATTTACTGTTTAAAAAATTAGGACATAGCAAATTATAATGCATAATTTCCTATTCCTAGAAAAAAAAATTATATGAATTATATTGATTTTTATTTATAATATGTAAGAAAGATATGAAAATAATTAATTTAATCTAGGGCACAAAATTTTTTCCAAGTCAAAAAAGAGAAAGAAAATGTGAAAAAGCAAAAGACTAATAAGTCAAAAAAATGCCTTTAGAAGACCCAGTGAAGTAAACGGTCAAGTTACCGGGTTCCTCACAGCGGGTCAACGGGTCAATGACCCAATCATGATTTCCGTCAACGCCAGCCAAAAACCAAACGCCGTTATGTCCCTCAACAACCGGCACAAGCTTGTGACGTGGAGGAATCTGGACGGTTAGTTATGAGCGCCGCTTTAGACCGTCGGATGACGCACGCCATCAAGTCTTTTTGGGATTACACAATTATTGCGGTTAGATACAGGCGTGGTAAGAAAAGATTCAACCCGACAATTCACTGCAACGGTACAGTAAAAAATAATTAGTGTACAAATTAAAAAACTGCACCCAAAATATTAGACATGTATAATTATACATGGTTATTCTATCTGCATTCTGATTTTTTACATTAATCAAATAGTTAAACTTTGAACATTACATGCAAATTAATTAATTATTATTTGAATAACTTTTTTTTTTATATGATAATTTGGCATCAGGGTCTGTTGGGAATTACCAAAACCAAAACTAGACACTATGTTTGCGGTTTAATCCCAAAATTTATTTTTATAATATTGAGAGGAATTTACTTCTAAAATGAGAAAATACATCCAAGTGATTAGTACATTTATTACAAATGAGTGTTTACTAAAGATCTAAGTAGCACTTATTTGTTTGATTTTTAAAAATAGTTATTATCTAGTAAATAAAACTATATTTATTGGAATACAAATGTTCTTGAGATTGGATTCAGGTCATTTATTTGTGATTATATAAGCATTTGAAAATAACACACCGTCCTTAAAAATAATGTAAGTAAAGAAAAAAATTCAGTAATCTATTATTCGTATTATTGCAAAGATCATCAACTTAAACATTTATTAACACCTTTTCTGCATTTTGATTATTACATAAAAGTTCTTCCAATGTTCTTTTCCAAATTTTTAGGATTTGTGCACCATTTTCACTTCACTTTAATCCAACTCCTGTTCCCCAGTTTCATATAAATCATTACACATATAAGCAAAAATGGAGGAGAAAAAACAGTAAAATTATTTCAAGATGAGGTAAATTTGAGTCGTCTCCCTTGAGATTTGAGAATTTTGATATGATTATTATACAAACTCTTTTAGTTTGTTGAATTCACAAAAGATATTTTACCTTTTGAATGGAAAGTTTTTAATTACTTAAAAATTTCGAGGTTGGGTTTCACAAATTTCTGAACTATCATTATTCTATTATGTGCAAGCTTGATATTAAAAGAGGTTAAAAAAAACAAATAAATTTTGATACCATTTGTTATGCACCATTCTCTTCTACGTTGATGAAAAATATGTGTTGAGAATCTCTCCTTTACTACATGAGTAATCATCAGTTTGCACTTCTAAACCTAACTCAATGTCCGTTGTAAAAGAAATATAATGAAATTTTCCTACATTGGGAGACAAATCTTATTGATATTATTGTTATTTTTTTATAAAAGGTTTATTTTTACCCGTTTGACGTTAACTTTTTTTTTTTTTAAATAAAATAATTTACATAATTCAAAAAATGCAAAAAAATAGATGAGACGAAAAGAGAATTCAAGTTCAACTCTATCTAGATGTCAACCCTAAAAAGGATTAGAGGTCATTTGTTTTCTGTACTTAATACTTAATAACACTGAATTAATCCAATTAAATAATTTTTTTTAAGTGGTTAAACTATCTAAAACCACTCAAAAATCACTAAAAATAAAAAACTACATTTTTCTGACTTTTCACTGAATATCAAATTACTTGATGATTTTATAAATTTATTATTTCAATTTTATCTTCCTCAAAATAACAAATTTCCAAGTTTGTTCGAGTTTTACATTATAAAAATTTTTTTTAATATTTTAACAAACATATTTTTAAATTTGACATACTTTTATATTATACACACTCATTTTAATGATATTTTTTTCAATATTATTTTTATTTAAATATATAACAATAGTAATTCAATTTAATACAATTTTATTTAATTTACTTTATTATAATAATTTATTTATGTATATATAATTTTTTAAAAAAAATGCTTTACTATAATAATTAATCATATTTTAATTATGAATAAAAATATTATTAATATATACATAAGGGTGTTTTAGTATTTGCTAAATATTTTATTATAATTGTTTGTATTATATTAAATAAAGTTATATAACAATTAATAGTAAAAGCATATAAATGTCAAATTACTAGTTTTCATACAATTTTAACTTTAAAAAATAAATAAGATTACTATATATTCAGATGTAAGAGAAAAAAAACAAATATGTCATTCAGATTTCGGGTTTCAGTCACTATTCAGTCTTCAGTTTTCAACAACACTGTTCAGTTTTCAGATAAAAAAATAAACGACCCCTTAATGAATTTTTTTTTTTTCTAAAAGGAAGGGAGACAAATTTTATTGATTTTCCTTATATATATATATATATGGTTTTATTGCACTCAATTATCTATCTATTAAAGAAAATTCTAGCTAAAATGCACCAGGGATTCGGTATAGGTTAGCAAGAAATTATAGTGTACAAGTCGAATATCGCAAGAATAAAGTTATAGAGAGACAGGAACAGTGTGTAAAAGGTTGCCGGGAATTCTCAGTGAGGCGTCGGTGGACTTTTTATTTTAAAAAGTTGCTACAACTACAAAGCTATCATAAAGTTATTATTTCAATTTTCTATTTTTATATACATTAATATTAAAAAATTATTCATATTTTTATTTATTTTTCTAATGTATTAGCTATCATAAAAAATAAGAAAATGCTTTCAATTAGAAATATATTATTTCATATTTTGTATTTTTTATTGTGTAATGTTTATATAATTGAAGGAGATAAAACCACATTTTCATTTTTTCCCCTTTCTTGGACTGCTATTTAAATACATATAGAAATCCAGGTTTCCTTTTTCACATGAAACAGAAAATAGAAACTTTTTTTTTTTTTTTCATTTCTATTAATTTTTAGCTGAATTTGCCATTTTGGCTTTATTTGGAAATTTATAAGTTGGTTATAGTTATATAATTTTGAAATCTAAAAAAAAAAATTCTTTTATTGATTTTTAAAAAATAACTTAAACATAAAAATTTTCCATTATATTATAAAAGTAAATATTTCTCCATATTTTAAGATTATATTTTTAAACTCTATTTATCAATTTAATCTCGATTGGTCAAACGAACACCTACAAATTAGTGTCAATTTTTTTTTTTTTAAATTAAAACCTATTTTTTCTATTATATTATATTCAAATTATACAACAATTATTCAAAACTTATCTAAATTACAAAATAAAGTTAATTAAATTTTGTTAATAAATTTAGATTTTAGTATGAGTAGAAGTGTAAAACCAATCAATAACAAATCAATAAAAAAACCTAAAAAAATATTATAAAATTTTCACATTCTTTAATTCAACTAAGTAATCATGTCTTGTACTACTAATAACAAAAACAAAAAATTAAAAAAAAAATTCTATAAATAAATTAATTAAGAGAATTAAAAAAGAGTGATAAACAAATAGTAGGAAAGTAGCTACAGAAAGGCCAAAGAAGCTTCTTTTCTCCATTAACAAAAACCATCTCCTTGCATTCTCTCTCTCTCATTAAGACTTTAACCTCTTCTTCTTCTTGTTTTTGCAATAAAGTTTCGATCTTTACTCTCATTTCTTTGTATGCACACAACAACAACAACAACAACTTTGATGTCTACACCATTAGAGCATGACTACATAGGCTTAGCAGAGGCTTCTTCTATGGAAGGAGCCTCTGGCAAGCTCTCTTCTTCTTCTTCTTCTTCATCTTCATCTTCCACTCTCTCCACTGAAGAGAACAACAGTAACAACAAGGAGAAAGGTGGTTGTCTAGACTTGAAAGAGACAGAGCTCAGGCTTGGCTTGCCTGGCTCCAACACCCCAGAGAGGAAACCAACAAATGGTGGGGTGTCTCTTTTTGGCAGAGACATTGAAAAATGCTCCAAAGGGTATGCTCTCACCCCATTGAAGACCATTGTCTCTGGTGCCAAAAGGGGTTTCTCTGATGCCATTGATGGTTCTTCTGCTAACTGGGGTCTGTCCATGAATGCCAAATCTGAAGCTGATTTGGCTAAAGGTGCTGTCTTGTACTCTCCTAGAGGTGGCTCGGATGATAAGAACAAGATCATTAAAGAAGCCAGTGTTTTGCCTCAGTCTCCGAAGTCTGTTCAAGACAAGAAAAAGAGCCAACTTCCTGCTTCAAATGAGCCTACTAGTGCTCCTGCTGCTAAGTAATCCAAATCTTCCAAAATCTTTACTCTCTTGGGTTGTTTTTGTTCTTTTCAACATCTTTTACTCTAGCTATTAAATGATGTTCTATATTGCTATGGTTCATTGAAGATTTTACAGCTATATCATGATTAATATTGATGTCATGTGTGTTTCTTGAAAATCTTATGTGTTTTTTGCTGGCTCTGACATAGGTCTGGTTGGTTGATGCTTGTTTCTTGTTTATTTGTTTTGATGTATAATCTCTTTAGATATGTAGTTTAGTGCCTTTGCCACCCCAAATTTATAGAATTTGCTCCTCCTTAGATTGTGTTTTTATGTTTTTTCGCATTCTTGTATCATTGCAAGTGGCAAGTATTTTGGTAGATGAGTATGGTTTGTTGGGATGCATTGTTGAGCCAAAATTTTCTGATACAGGGCACAGGTGGTGGGATGGCCGCCAATTAGATCGTTCCGGAAGAATACTATGGCCTCCAATTTGGCAAAGAACAATGATGATGATGGTGAAGGCAAGTCGGGATCTGGTTGTCTCTATGTGAAAGTTAGCATGGATGGTGCTCCTTATCTCAGGAAGGTTGATCTGAAAACCTACAGCAACTACATGGAACTGTCATCGGCTCTTGAGAAGATGTTTAGCTGCTTTACTATTGGTATACTCCCTCACTCTTTTACATATGTACACGTGTGTGTGTGTGCACGCGTGTGCTTGGGCATGGGTTGCATTGTTGAAAAGCTCAACAACTCTTGGAAGGTATCTAAAAGGCTGCTGACTTGTGTCTGTGGTTCAGGGCAGTGTGATTCCAATGGACTTCCAGGGCGAGATGGCCTGAACGAGACTCGTTTAAAGGATCTTCTCCACGGTTCTGAATATGTGCTTACGTACGAAGACAAGGATGGTGATTGGATGCTTGTTGGCGATGTCCCTTGGGGGTAAGTACTTTCCTCCTTCAATGAGATTTTTATGTATTATTTCCATGTCCTCTCTTAAGTTTAGTCAGGATTTTGCTTTTTGTTTATCATATTTCTTGTGCAAGAAAATACCCTATGCATACTACCTTGTTATGAAGATGAACACAGACTTCAACAGTGATTGTACAACTTTATCCGTTACCTGATTTCTGATATAATTTGTTGCACATGCAAGTTGAGAATCACTTGGCAGAATCTAACACGAAATCGTGCATCGCAAAATGTTATCATCTCTATACAACTAGATCTAAATCTTCTGATCTGATCTGATGTCTTTTAGTATATTATAAAGTCTTACTGTCTAGTTCTTTCAGAGGTTTTCATTCTAAATTTGTTGTTATTTGTCATTGTCACAGTATGTTCACTGAATCATGCAAAAGGCTCAGGATCATGAAAGGCTCAGAGGCAATTGGACTTGGTATGTATATGTACCATTTCTTTTTCCTTAGGGAGGATTCAGAAAACCTTTTAGAGGTCTGACTAAGATCGAAAAATAACCCTATATTTTCGGAATTAAATAAAAAGCCCCCACCGGCCTTTTTCTTTAGCCAGAAGTTATTTTACTAGAGGCCGCTTTTTGGTTTTTCGAAACAGTTACCTCTATTATTCCAACATGACTTCACATCTTGGAGTTACGTATATTTTTGATACTTAGCATTTGACTCCTTTTGTATGCTTTGTTGCAGCTCCAAGAGCTATGGAGAAATGCAAGAACCGAATTTAGCATAAAGCATCTACTGAATGAAGACTGGAAAAAGAAACTAGTATGTCTCTAGGATTCAAAAAGCCGTAAAAAAACATGTTGAGTCGAGCATTTTGCTCAAGAACCATTATAATATTTTGAAGTATGATAAGTTTGATGTATCTAGTGAATTTTGGAAAAAAAGTTCTGAAAGACAGAAGATGGCTAAGTAGTTTAAGTTTGTTTAGCCTATGCTTTGGTACCTCGTTTATATTTTCCTTTTGTGTATTCAAGTTAAATGTATAAATGGATTGCTTGTTGATTGCTTCTCACTCTCTCTCTGAGAAATGTTCATCTTCTCAATATGGAATTGTGAATCAGTGATTAGAGACTACAGACGCTACACCTCTGTTTATTGTCATTGATTTGTACATAGGTCTGATATTTGACAGTGAAATTTGTTTGAAAGATGAGAAAACATCTTTATGCTACTTTATTTTATATTTCACATCATAGGGATGTTAAAAGGTCCTTATCCAGTACTAGAAGTCTATAATGTTGTAGTCCAATTTGAACAGGGTAGCAGCGAGTGGAGCAGTGCAGTGGTACCCTCCCTCTTGGTGTTATTCCGTTTGAACAATTGGCCCAAGGTTCAAGCTGTAAAAGCCCTGTTTGGTTTGTGGATAAATTTTTTCATTTTGTATGAGTTGTCTATCCCACTTCTGAGGATCTAGTTCCAAACTGTGCTTTAGAAAGCTATATTAGAAGGGCCTAACAAGTGATAATGGTACTTATAATGTCAAAAAAAAAAAAAAAGAAAAAAAAAAGAAGAAGATTGCACGGGGTACCCTCATGAAACGGGTGTATGTACACTCACGAAGTGGGTGCACATACAGTTTTAATGGGGGTGGAAAAATCGCCACCCACTGAAACGTTTTGAGTCCACAATCTTGCAGATTAGATCGGACCAGTTTGGTCGGATTGACATTAGGCACCCCTTATATCTCGACTGCCATCTATATGCCACAATTATCTCTAATTCTGTACTCTGGAAATTGTGCTACATTAATATTGTTTATAAGCTAAAAGAGACTCACCAGATTATAATTAAAGTCACTACTATCACCTGCCCATAACCATCAATGCTAAAGCCGGAATGGCTGAGCCTTGATGCTGAAGCTGCCATCCCAGAGCAGCCACCATCATGAAGCCTCCTCTCTGCCCTTTCACGCCAAAATCTTCAATCCATAATCCACAACCACCACTTCAGCACTTCTAGGCTCGCTCAGCTTAGTTCCCAGCACGATCAAAGTTTGAAGTGCAATTTTACAAGATTGTGAACAGAACCGCCAAGATTATAACAGAAAAAAATAATAATAAAAAATAAATAATAAATAAAAAGATACATCTATGCACCGGTAAAATATGTTGAAAGAAGGAAGCTATCACAGAATGGTGGTAGATTGAATAAGCAGCAATAAAAGCAACAATTCTTAACAGCATTCTGGAAAACTATTGAGCAAATACACTATATTAACACATCTCAATTGGCAAATTTTGTGGAAAGCTAAAAAGTGCATTCTGATCTATTCTTACTGGTTTTATGATTCTTGTTCAGAAATTTCCAGATATACCATCTGGGTATATCCATTAAATACAGAGGTCTCGAGCCTACCTAAACCAAGGCGCTGGAACAAGCCATAACGGCCATCTTCCACAATAGGACTTGGCGCACGAGCAGGATCATATCTTGTTTGATGGGTGAGGGAAGGACCGGCCACTGGAGGGAGCTCCCAATAAACATCTAGAATTGATTCAACATACTGGCTGTTCTGAAAATGTTCAGAATAGGAGATTGGCTTATTACTGTGATTAAAATTATCTCGCATCTCTCCTCTAACGCCCCACCAAGTTTCACTTGGTCCACATAACTCTTGTATATCCACCGCCTTCTCCCAGAATTTCTTCCTTCTTGCTCTAATTCTTGCTTCATCGCTATCCCTAAAGCAGCTATGACCACCTCCTGAATTAAAAACAAAAGTGAACTAATCAATTACTTGTAGTAATAGAACCTTCATTTCAGCTGATTTCTTAAAAAAAAAAAAAAAGCTAGCATAGGTCCACACAGATGCAAATTTATGGAAAGTAGTTAATTATTCTTCTGTAATATTTGTAATAAATAATTGGAAAGAACTAAAAAACTTATTATGGGCAAGTACTGGTTTACGACCATGGGGAAACAGGTATAGGAAACTTTAATTAGAAAGTTAGTATGAAAAATATGAAGGCATACAGTCTCACTGAAGGCTCTTCAAAAAAGGTATAGAAGAAGGGAATGCAAATCTTTATGGCAAAGACTAAAGGATTATGAATTAATGGTAGAAATAGCTCCACAAAAACCGATAGCCCATGTGTGTCAGCCTAAAAAAATTTTCTCCTAGCAGATTAAGTGGAGACATACTATCATATCAGTTCTATGCCCATTGGCTGATTGCATATATCTTGTAGATTGCAAAGTATTTCTACACAGTAATAATTTTCCATAGCATTTTTCTTTTAGAGTTCACAATAACTAATTTGTGTCAAAGTTCTGTTTTTAGTAGGGAACTAAAAATTACATTTTCTGATACAAATAATTTTCTGAGACATTCCTGCAAAAGCTGGGAGAAAAAAGGGAAAACAAAGAAAAAGAAACAGAATACTCTTAAGATTAAGAATGAAGAAGAGATTCACATTATAAAATTCACATGCAGCCCATAAAATAGAAACAAGATGGGAAAAAGAGTTCACCTCTTATATAAAATTGATCACATATCTGCCTCAAGGAATAATGATCTCCAGTTCCAGTGTCATAGTTATCCTCAAAAACAAGATGCCGGAAGCCAGCCTTCAGTGCCTGCTTCAGTCTTCCATGAAAACATAAATTAAGACAAATCAGCATTGAGCAAATATTGACGAGCAAACTTCAAGCCAATACTACATAAAATGCATAAGTTGCAGAGGTTTCTTACAATCAAACGCTGTGAGATGGTTAGTACCTTTTTAATTCATTCTGATGGTCGTCAAAGAATATTAGGACACGGCTGAGATTATTAATCCCATGTTTCTTCATCACACTAGCCCAATCAACACTACCAAAATCCACAAAGTCTTTTCCAGCATAGTATGTGCAGTTTTCATCAACATAAGCCGGGCCCTTCTGTAGGTACTTCCCAGGATGCCGGGGTGAAAGTGAAATAATTTGTCTATCTGGCATTGCTTGCCGCAAAACCCAAGTTGAGTGCCCCTTGAAAGCACCACTTTCAATCATCAGATCTGGCTTCAGCCACCGAGCAATGAACCAAAGTCCAAAGCTGTGATCAAACCCCATTCCATACACATTGTTTTTAATTGGACGAGTCTCATATATTGGAACAAACTCTTCCAATCCCTTGAGTAAATCCTTGGATGTCCATTGCACCGTTTTTCCATGTTTCGATCTGCCTTTTGACAAGGATCGTAGACCATAAGCAACTAAGAATAATGGACTAAAACTAAAGCCTTTCAACTAAATCTCATTCAAATAAATTATAGCTTCACTGATTTAGGCTCTATCAATATCACCACATTCGATAATTTGAATTAGGCTAACAATCAAGAAACTAAAGATGGAAAGAAAAATTTGTCACAATAAATAAACACGCTGCATAATCAATTTGGTGAAAGATGCTTCTAAAGAACGGGTAACACATAGTACCAAGACTCAGTTCAGAAAATCATGCATCAACGAAACAAACAATGGCTGCATCTAAATTCATGACTTAAGAAACCAAGTCAATTCATTAGCTAAAACTTAAAACTAGAACTTATATATTAACCGATTTGACAGACAGGATCAACATCTATAATTCTATATGTCCATGGATCCCGTCTTTTGCATTCAAAATATACATTCAAAAACCACTCTTCAGTCTTCAACATGCAAAAAATTTACATTTCTATATGATACACAAGCAAACGAGTGCCTCACAAGTAAAAGTATGAAACCAACACTAACACCTACATAGCAACAACCTACAAAAAATTTTATAAACCAATAACGAAGGCCATCATCACCAGGCACATCGAGGCAGTTAAATCATCAATTTTCCACCTAAGTGAATCCATAATCACAAACAAGGACAATGCAGATATGAAATCCAAATCCATAACCACAAACGATCACGAATAGCTAGAATATGCTCACTTATAAGATCCAACAATCCTACACCACCTAAAAGCTCTGATTTTCGATACATTAATGGCATTGCAAATTACATTCTTTACATACAAGTAGAACAAATCCATCAAATCTCCACGACCCATTTAACAAAACCCTTAAAAATCCAATATTCAAACAACCAATCAAATAAAAACCACAAAATCCACACACCCACAAGACCAAAAACCGTGAAAACAAGAAATCATCGACATAGCAATAACATAAAGGCAAAATGGAAACGACCCAGATCTGGAAAACCAGCAAGCAAAGAGACTTACACCAGGGAACTCCTAAATACCCGAAATCCGACTCGAGCGCATCGGGTCGGAGCAAGCCAGGACCGATGCGGGAGACGGGGTCGTAAGGGGAGACGCAGACGAGGGAGCGAGAGTGGAAGGCGAAGGAGAGGAGGAGGAGGGCGGCGACGATGGAGAGGACGAGACAAGGAGAGCTGGCAACGCGGGAGAGGTAGTTAGAGGCGAGGAGGGAGAGGTGCTGGCGCTTGGTTTTGGACTCGTCGACGGCGGTTGAGGCGGAGGCGTCGGAGGAGGAGGAGGAGAGTTGGGTGGGGGAGAGGAGGAGGGGGTCGGCGTCGGGGGAGGAGTAGGGAGAGCGGCGGGAGGAGAAGGTGCGGTCCATCTTGGAGGAGGTGGGAGTGGTGGATTTGGGAGAGTGAGGGTGGCGGAGGGTGGTGGTGTTGTTCATGGTGAGTGAGTTCCAGGGAGACAGTGTGTTGGTTTTTTTCATGTTTTTATTTTTAAAAATTAAAAATTAAAAAATTAAAAAAAAAAAATTAATGGGAAATGAAAATGGATATGGAATCTTGTAGTTTGAGTTTGTTGATGATTATGGTGATTAAGTGTGTGAGATTAGTTAGATGTGTAGTTAATTAATTTTTTAAATTATTCTTAATTATGTCTTAATTGTCTTTTTTTTTTTTTTTTTCGTTCTTTTTTAACTATGTTTTGATTAGTTAATGGATTGAATTTGGATTAGAAGGTATATATGGATGACGATTTAATTTTAATATGATGATGTATTTACTTACATGTAATTAGAATAATTTAAAATCTGAATGATTTGAAATTGAATTGATAGATTTACATGCAATTTATAACCATAAAATATGTTTTACTTTTTACATTTTTTAATTTCTAATTTTGTCATTTTTTTTTTAATAAGTGTATAAAGACTTTTTAATATTTATAAGGGAATGAGATTGGAAATCGTAAGAGGCATGAGGGAGTGCAAATTTCATTCCACAATCCAAAATTTATGTGAGACTTATATTTTTTCATTTCTATTGTAGATTAATTTAAAAAAAAAGAAAAACATAAACACTTACAATCATTTACATTTTTCATTCTAATTTTCTAGTCCCACTAGTAAAAATACAATGCTTAATTCATGCTGTCAAAATCTACCAGTCAAAAATTAAAAAAAAAAATGAGAAAATTTAATAAGTCTTTTTTTGACATAAAAAATCGATCAACATTCGAATTAATACAAATTGAATGTAAATGATGATTGAATGAGAGCAATAATAGTGCAGTAGCAAAGTAATAAAGATTTGAGAACAATAAATAAGCGAGACAAAAGAAATTTTAATGTGGTTTGACTATATCTGAACAAAATCTACATTCAGAATTATGTTATTGCTTAAGGGGAGAGGTATTTTTGACAAGGCTTTTATGGTGGTTGAATAATTATCTACTTTGCTCATGTAAAGGACCCTATAATATTAGGGTTTTTTGTTTATGTATAACTAGGTTACTAAAATATAGGAAAACCTATATGTATGGTTATGTTATAGCGTAAGGGGAGAACTATTTTTGGCAGAGCTTCTACGGGGGTTGAATAATCGTCCATTTCGCTCAAGCAAAGGACCTTATTTACAGTATTTGGGGTTCTTTGTTTATGTATAACTAGATTACCAAGATATAAGAAAGCCTATATGTATGATTAAGTTATTGCTAGAGGGGAAAGAACTACTTTTGGCTGAGCTTCTGCATGGGTTGAATAATCATCCTCTTTGCTCATGCAAAAGACTTTATTTATAGTATCAAGGTTTTTTGTTTATGTAGAACTAGGTTACTAAGACATAAAAAAGGTTAAGAATTTTTTTTTTTCTATTTTATATCAAACTACGTTAAGTATATAAATTTTGAATCAGACTATATTTTATATGAGATTATTGATCATCAGGTTATATTGTTACAATGTTGCCTTGGGAGTATCTAAGAATCTAATGACTTCAGGAAAAGTGAGATTGACATTCTTTATGGCTTAGGAAAATCTCTAGGACATTGGATATGTATGATAATGGGATTATGACAATAGAAACAAAATTATAATTATGCCCTCTCCTTCTTCCTTAGATATCTTTAATTGCCCTAAGTTAAAAGCGTTGCTGGCTCACTTTCTACACTCCACATTTCTCAAGACATTGCGCATCGGTGGCTGCTCTCTTTCAAGGCATTGGTGTAAAACTAAGCGCATCCAATTTATTAGGTAAGTTGTTGCTCTTCTTCTTCTTCTTTATGTTGTTTGAAATTTTAAAGGAAATTTTGCATTTAATGTATTATCGTTGCTTGTTAGATACAACACTTAACTAGTTTATGTCCCATTGTATGTCGCACCACTTTTGTAGGTTGTAGGGGCATTGTATTTGGAAGACGGAACAGGTAATTGTCCATGGCCTTTGCTATATATATGTGTGTGTGTTCTGTACTTGCTAATTATTAAGAATAAATGTTTTAGGGGTAGACACATCTTCTTTAAGGCATGTAATAGGGGTAGACACATCTTCTTCTCTAATTGCTAATTATTAAGTATCAATTTTACAATAACAATGCATCCAAGAGTTTAAACCTAAACATTGAATAACTTTAAAAAAAATTAAATTTGAATAACAGTAAATTTACAATTAAGATCACCCTCTGGATGTATTAGAATAACAGTAACTTTAAAAGAAATTATCTCTGGATGTATTTGTCGAAACCCCCCACTTTAATTGATGAACACTGTGATCAAAATGGATAACAACAAGCGGTTGATTTATGGGCAAAATTAAGTTACCCATAAATCATATAAAATAAAAATTATGGAGCATAAAAATACATTAAATCAAAGTAATTAAACTAATTACATTCGTAAAAATAATTAAATAAAAATGTTTCATTAAACAACATATTTTTATAAATGCAATCAATTTTCTAATATTAAAAGTGTATTTTTATGCACTAGTCATTAATACACTTTATGAAACTCAAACTTATATCGAATATGAAAAGAGAATGTACTAACTATTTAAACTATAATGAAGGTGCAATTTACTTTTAAAAATTTGGTCATAATAAACTTGAGATAGTTTTTGATAAAAAAAATAGTCCGTGCCAACTATATAGTTAGCAATAATTATTCATAATACATAATAAGATATAAAATCTTGTAAAGTCAAAATATGCCAAATGTGAAGATCAATATGGTTGGTAAGTAACCATGTTATTTCTTTTCAAATCATGGTTCGAACCCCTACACTCATGTTTTTATTGTTTTTGGAAAAAAATGAGAAAAAGTAGATGTGAGGATCGAACCGTGGCGTGGTGGAAAGCAAAAGCAAATGTCGAACCCCCACACTCATGTTTTCATTGTTTTAGAAAAAAAAAATGAGAAAAAACAAATATGAGGATCAAATTGTGGTATGGTGGAAAGAGAGAGAAGCCTCGTACCACCAGTTTCAATCAACATTTCGTGAGTTTATTCACTTTGCAAACTATATATAGTATTTATTTATATGTTTAAATATTTAATGACTAATATCATAAATTTAATAAATTTTCATAAAATTCTAGGAGGAGCACGCATCCCAATGGGCCTAAGCTGGGTCTGTCCCTACATGTAGGTCAAATTTATCATGTGAATTCCAATTTCAAAGATCGTCTTGGTGTTTTATCGATTGAGTTAAGATTGACTATCTCAATTCTTCGTGATTCAATTCTTTATAAATCATAATTCAATTGGTCTTAACTTGACTTGTTAAGTCTCAATAAATCATATTGGCCATGACAAAATTTGTCAGCCCATATAAATTGGGCTCCAACAAAACTAATGGAAGCAGTCGCTAACCGATATATACATTGATTCTCTTTAAATTCCGATTTTTGCCTTATAAATTGTTCCTCATTTTCCTGTCACTTTCTCTTCAACAAATCAAATTTGTTTATTGTTTTGGAATGCCAACACCAAGACTTTTAATTGAATTTACTGTTATTTTTATTTTAGATTCAACATCTTTCTTTTAAGAATTTGAGAATAACTTGGACTTGGAGGAAGAATCAATATATGCCAAGGCAATTCACTTTGCTCACTAGCTCAAGTATTCTTTTTTCCCCCATGAATGCACTATAAAAATGAAAAGCATAGCATTCTTAGTTTCACGTCACAAACACATACAAATATCCCAAAAACATATAATTTCTCTTTCATTTTCATTCAAGTTTCCATCTGAGACTATGGCTGCTGCGACAGTTATTGTTTCCGTTATTCTGAAGCAACTGCTATCAATCCCTGCTCACAAAGTGCAAAAAGAGGTGAGGCTGGTAACCGGTGTCACAAAGGAAATCAAGAAGCTCACCAGCAACTTTCAAGCCATTCAAGCTGTGCTTATTGATGCTGAGGAAAGACAATTCAGGGAGAGGGCTGTGGCAGATTGGTTGGATAAGCTCATAGATGTATCCTATGACATGGACGACGTGTTAGATGAGTGGAACACTGCAATCTTGAAGTTGCAAATTGAAGGAGTTGAAAATGCATTGATTCCTAAGAAGAAGGTATGCTTTTGCTTTCCCTTGCGTAGATTTTGTTTCAAACGAGTTGCTTTACGGCGTGATATTGGTCTTAAGATAAGAGAAATAAATGAAAGCCTTGATTTGATTGCCAAAGAGAAAGATATATATAATCTTAAAATCGTTAGAAGTACTAAGGAAACTGAACGATTGAAAACCACTTCTTTTGTTGATGTTTCTAGAATACTTGGTCGAGATACTGAGAAAAATAGTCTAGTAAGCAAGTTGTTGAGTAAGGGTCCTAAAGAAGAGAAAAATCTTCCTGTCATCTCAATTGTAGGAATGGGAGGAATAGGAAAAACAACATTAGCCCAATTGGCCTACAATGACGAAGATGTGCAAAGCAATTTTCATACAAAATTATGGCTTTGTGTCTCCGACCCTTTTGATGAGATTAGGATTGCCAAAGCAATCATTGAAGGTCTTACAAATGATGTTTCTAAATTTGTAGAATTGCAATCTCTTTTAAAATGTATTCAAGACGCTGTGGTAGAAACCAAATTTCTTCTTATCCTCGATGATGTGTGGACTGAAGATAACAATAAATGGGAACCATTGTACAACACTCTTAACAAAGGTCTCCATGGAAGTAAGATATTGGTTACCACACGTAAAAGAACAGTTGCACATATGATGAAATCAACTGATATTATCAATATTGAAACATTGTCCAAAGATGGAAGTTGGTTGTTATTTAAACAATTAGCATTTTACGGTAGGTCTCTACAAGAATGTGAAATATTAGATGAAATCGGTAGAGAAATTGTTGACAAGTGCAACGGCTTGCCTCTTGCAATAAAGACTGTTGGTAGTCTATTACACTTTAAAAAAACTAGAGAGCAGTGGAAAAGAATATTAGATAGTGAGATGTGGAAATTAGAAGAGTTGGAGGAAGATGTATTTTGTCCTCTCTTATTAAGTTATAATGACTTACCATCTAAAATAAAACGATGTTTTTTATATTGTGTCATTTTTCCAAAAGACTATAATATTGAAAAGGATAAATTAATCAAATTATGGATGACTCAAGGTTATCTTGGTTTAGATCAAATCGAAGATCTAGAGTTAATTGGAGAAGATTATTTTGAGGATTTAGCAATGCGATCTTTCTTTCAAGAGTTTGAAAAGGATGAAGATGATAATATCACAGGATGCAAGATGCATGACGTAGTGCATGACTTCGCACTATTTCTTGTTAAGAAGGAAGGATTCGCAATGGAAATTAATAGTCGTGAAGTAGTTAGCCTAAACCCCTCTTACGAGAAAGTGCATCATTTAATGTTGATCATGAATAACAAAGAGGCTTCATTTCCTTTGATGAATAGATCTAGCATCCAAAAGCTACGGAGCCTCTTAGTTAGAGTTAGGTATTATGAGGATTCATTAATATTTAGTGAACTACTCCAATCGCACCTATTCAAGCAATTGACATGTTTAAGATCATTGGAGTTGAAGACATTTGAAAGTGTCTGGATTGGATATCGAATTAAAAACATTCCAAAAGAGATAGGAAAATTAATACATTTGAGATATCTTCATATTGGAGGATTACGTATTATAGAATTACCTGATACATTATGTGATTTATATAACCTCCAAACATTAAATTTAAGTGGATGTAGGTACCTCAAAAAACTACCTCAAGAGATGGGTAAATTAGTCAATTTGAGGCATTTAGAAATGAATGAAACTAATAAAGTAAGATACATGCCGAAAGGAGTTGAGAAATTGACTAATCTTCGAACATTGAGTAAATTAATTGTTGGAGTGATAGATGGTGGTAATGCCGGTGGTAGGGAAGTGTGTCGACTTGATTGTCTTAAAAACTTGAACCACCTTAGAGGTGATCTTACAATAGAAGGGCTGAGCAATGTTTTAGACGAGGGTGAAGCTAAGAACGCACAACTCAAGAATAAGGAAAACATTTTTGGTTTGGGTTTGTACTTCGCTGAATCAAGTGAGGCATCATCTAACGAGGATGAAGCAGTTCTCGAAGCTTTGGAACCGCCTTCACCTTTAATTGTCGATGGTGAACTTACATTAGAAGGGCAGAGCAATGTTTTAGACGAAGGTGATGCTAAGAACGCACAACTCAAGGATGAAGCAGTTGGTTTGCATTTCTCGTTCGGTCAGTCAAGTGAGTCAAGTAAAGCATCATCGTCATCAAGTCAAGCCGGTGAGGCAAATACTCACAAGGATGAAGCAGTTCTTGAAGCTTTAGAATCACCTCTGTATTTAAAGCAATTAGAGATAAATGGTTATGGAGGCATTGCATTCCCAAATTTGATAGTGTCGTTAACCCACCTCAAGCAGATAGTTATAAAGAAAGCCTTCAAGTGCGAGTATTTGCCTGCTTTGGGTAAACTACCATTGCTTGAAACACTCGATATAACAAGTATGAGGAGGTTGAAAAGGGTGGGTAATGAATTTTTAGGAGTTGAAAATAGCAGCAGTGCATCATCATCATCTTCACCTGCTATAGCTTTCCCATTATTAAAATATCTATTGGTCTTAAACATTCCAGAGTGGGAAGAATGGGAATATGAGAATAGAGAAGATATTGTAATTATGCCCTCTCTTTCTTCCTTAATTATCTCTGACTGCCATAAGTTAAAAGCATTGCCGGATCACCTTCTACACTTCACATCGCTCGAGACATTGTACAGCGCTAACTGCTCTGTTTTAGAGAATTGGTGTGAAACCAAGGGCATCCAGTTTACTAGGTACTAGTGCAGAACAATGCCTCAAAACCACATATCCCATCAGGACCTCAATCAACCCTGTAAGCTCTTGCTCTTCTTCTTCTTTATATGTTTAATGTATTATTATTGATTGTTACATACAACAATTAACTAGTTTATGTCCCACTGTATGTTGCACCACTTTTGCAGGTTGTAGGGGCCTTATGTTTGAAAGACAGAATAGGTAATTGTCCATGGCCTTAGCTTTAGGATACATACACATCTTCTTTAAGGCATGTAATAGGGGAATAACAATTTTACAATAACAATGCTCCCAAGTGTCTTCTGTTAGCTGTCTTCACTTCTGCTTTTCTCTTCCTTCCTTCAATGTACATGTGTGCTAATACTATACCAGTTCAAAACATTTGACGACAATATATTATATTTGATGGTGGGAAAGAATTTCAGACAATTGGAGTACACCAAGTCTCGGAAACTGATTTCTACAACGTTGAACTGTAACTATGTGTCATTGGCTTTCACCCATCTTGGATCAAACCTTGAGGGGCTTCTTCGCTCGCCAGAAATTTGCTCTGAAAAATCCTTCTATATCAGAAAACTCAGCTCATTGAGGTTTGTTTGCTCTCGATATTCTCTCTCTCTCTCTCTCTGTTTTTTTTGCCTAGTCAACAACACTTTGATTCCTATATTCCAGTTTTCTGCAATGAATAAGTTTTAGAATGGTATGAATTTACTGATAAATCAATGTTGAAAAATATGACAAAAGTTTTGAACAATTATAAATTTACAATGGTTCTCATTTATTGTTATCTTCAGTTTCGGAAAAAAAAAAAAAAAGAAAAAAAATAGATTTTCGGGGCACCTAAATTCCTTGCTGCAACAGTTCTGTGGTTCATTTGTGCAATTATGAAAAGAGAGAATGGTGGTATGGCATGTAATAGGGGGTGAAGAATTTTGCAATAACATTGTCCAACTGTTCGGTCAATTATTGGGATCATAAAGGCTTGCAGAGGAAAAATGGGAGAAAACTGGTAAATCTTCCACAAGTTCCTCCAAAGAAGCAGCTGCCACTTCATCCACAGTGAACAATAAGAATTACATTGGAGATGTTCTCAATCTTATTGATAATCTTTAGGTTTGTGATTCTCAGCCCTTTTTCTCAAAGCTTAAATCAAAATAATCTGGGAGGAGAACATATTTCATGGCCTTTTTGTATTTATGTTGAGTGCAGTTTTATTTAAATTCATTGTTTTAACGTTTTCTTTCTCTGTTAATAGCCTGAGTCTGCAGAAGAGATAAGCCAACTGTTTTTGGAGATGATCAAGCTTCTGAACTCATCAAATTTCTCAATATGAATTCCAAGTTTCGAAACAATTCAAGTTCAAGTTGAGAAAGATGCAATGCTAGAACTACTACAGATAGGGTGCTTTTTGCCATAGTATGCTGTCTGCCTGATGCTTGAGGTACTAATCACTGTCACTACACATCCGTTACATGCTTACAACTCCCGTTCTCCAGTAAAAAATTAATGATCTTCTGCACAGCTGATTCACAAAGGATGGACTTCAAGCTTTTAAGGCAGAAATTTCATGGAAGCTCTTGAGACCTAAACAGAGAATGCAGTTCTAGTGTTAAGTGTGTTAGAGGTTAACTATTTTATAAAAGTATGCATAAGTTTAATGGTTCAAAAATATTATATATCTTGCTTTATTTCTCACAATGACCAGGTTCAGACCAGAAACAATATTGTAAGTATCGATACGAGTTGTTACTCGAGATTATGAAGATCAAATGGCTGCTGGAATTATTGATTCAACAAAGGTAGAATTACATTCCTTATTTTGCAGATGTATTGAACTAATTCTGGTTGAATTCATAAAAACAGTTCTGGCCAAGGCTCTTGTGCAGCGCTATATAGAGATCTTTGAGGCAATTATGTGGGTGGTGTTTCAAGTTGAACATGTTTAGGGCCCTGTAGTAGTGGCTCATGTGACAATGACTGTGGTTATAGCTATTGAAAAGTCTGCATCACATTTGGCTTCAGAGTGATTTGTGGCTGTTTTACTTTTTCTTCTTGTAGTGTGCTTGTAATTTCCTGCATTTCATGCATATTATGCACATTCATAGCTTTGATATCTCTCTTGTATTTAGTCTATGATGGGTAAGGCTCATTATGTCCCCCCGGCTAGGTGTATCATTTCACTTTTTCTATCAATAAATTTGTCCTCGTACCGTCGAGGTTTCCTCCTAAAAAAAAATTAATTTAGATCTTGCGCTATTCATCTTTGATATCTTATATATAATCAATTGATGAAACAAAAATAAAAAACAATCGATTCTACACGTATTTCCTCCTAAATAACAAAATTTTAACAAAGTGTATTAGAGGATTCGTACTTAAATAGATAAACAAAAGAGGCACTAACTAAGATTAGAACTTATAAATCCATTGATACAAGAAGAATCTTCAAATTTATCAAAAGCGAAAATTTTGAATTACTGACACATTTTAAAAAAACTTTCTTTAATGAAGTTAATAATACAATATTTATTGAAAATGGAATTACCTACTAAAAAGTCTTTAAAAAACAAAAATATTGTTTGAAAAGAAAAACAAAAACAAAGTAAATTTGGGAATATGGTCACGCAACATAGGGGTATCCAAGTGATTGGTGTTGGAATTTTCAAGACAGATTCCAACAATAAATTATGGGTATACCGTAGTGATTGGTGTAGGACTTATCGGATCACCTTCTACATGCAAAAACAATCAAGAGATTGGTTATCTTTCAATGTTCTCTTTTAGAGAATTGGTGTAAGGTTAAGGGCCGCCTGTTTCCTGATTAAGTAAACCAGCTTTGCAGCACATCCCATTCGGATGTCAATTACCCGGGAAGCTCTTCTTCTTCTTCTTCTTGTTTAGTAGCAAAAATCTAATAGCTAGTTTATTTGTGTTATCTTGTTTTCTAGTTAGTCTTATATATGGTTTTAGCCTGCTAGGAGAAAATTTGAGAATCCTTTATCCGGCAAGGGTGAGTGAGATTGTTTATTGCTTCAAAGATATATTTAGAAAATGGAAGTGATTTGTTGATATTGTCATATATTAAGATAATTCATTTGAATTCATAAATGGCAATTGAATGCATGTTTATAGTTTAATCTTTACTCTGGCCTGCTAGGCTATAGATATTATATTACAGTTATTTACAATTATAGACTTAAAGTACAGGTTATAACATGTTGCTTAGTGTAGCTTCTGCTGCAAAGACATTCCTCACGTTCACTTCAAGGGACCTGAAGCTACGGATGCTCTAAATTTGATTGACTAATCTATCGCTATTATGTTGATGATCAGGCTTGCATGGATGTTGAAAACAGCATGTGCGTTTCTGTCTTCTTAAAGAAAATGAAATAGTTTAGAGTTTTACTCTTCTTAAACTTAGCCCCCTTTTGTTGATGATCTTCAGGATTTATCAAAATCATCACTGTTTATGTAGTTAAAATATCTACTCTCATAATCGAGAGATGACTAGTTTCACAAAAAAAAAAAAAAAAACCTAACATATAAACTTGTAAAATATATTTTGAGAGGATATATATATATATATATATCAAGGAATGCAATTTGATCTCATCAACAATGAAGGACAATTCAATTATATTACACTCACAGTTTTAGAGCAACTTTTAAAAAGATTACCATATAATCTAAAGGAAACGGAATGTAAAAGGCAAACCATACCTATGTATTTTATTCAAAATTATTTTTAATTACTAAATATAAAATAATGTTCCAATAAAGTTATACAAAACTAATTGTGTAGTTGTATTTATATGTCATACCTATTAACAATAAACAAATCACAAATAGATTTAAGTAAATCAAGTTAACTCTTAAAAGTAAATAAGTGGCTATCGCATGTTTGTAAAACATAAGCATGCAGGTAAATTTAACCATTAGCATTTTATGATAGATCTCTTGAGAACAGCAAAAAATAAGAAAAATATGGTAGAAAATTGTTCACAAGTGCAAGGTTTACCTCTTGCAGTGAGGACTATTGGGAGTCTCTTATGTTTTAAAAAAATGGAAATAACAGTGCCAAATAATTTTAGACAGTGAGATATGGAATTTAGAACCGTTAAAAAGAAGGTGTTTTTGCACCTCTATTATTGAGTTATAACAACTTGTCTTCCATAGTAAAACAATGTTTTTCTTATTGTGCCATCTTTCCTAAATATTATATTATGGATAAGGATGATTTGATCAGATTATAAATGGCTCAAGGGTATCTTGCTTCAAATCAAAATATGGAGATGGAGATAGTTGGTGAAGAATGTTTTGATAATTTAGCCTTGCATTCTTTCTTCCAAGAGTTTAAGAGAGATGAAGATGGTAATATCATAAGTTTCACGATGCATGATATAGTACATGACTTTGCTTAATATATATATATATATATATATATCTCTAGGAAGTTCAGTCCTGATAATTTCCTATTATTACCGGTCTTAAATTACAGATGAGATTTTGCCTAGACCATGCTGTAAGACAGTTTTCAAATGAGATGCTGTGCTTGTTGACATGGAGAAACCTAAATCCTTGGCTGCGATGAATTTCATTGATAAAAAAGGTTTTTGTTATCACTTGCAACATTGTCTTCTCTATTTTGACACTATATTGATTAATCTTCACTTGTTATGCTTGTGATCAGGTTATTGATACAGAAAAATGTGGTGGCAAATGTCACCATTAAGATTGTTTATGACAATTGGTACAGCTCTATACATTTTGTTTCATATGCTTACTTCTTCCCTCTCTGTTTCACTAAGATCTAACACATGCCACCTCTTACATTTGTACCCAAGATCGGAACCATTGAAATTGTTGGGGTCTGAAAGGTTATTAAAACAACAATGGAAGCTAAAAGAAGTGGATCTTCCCAAAGTTTTGCTTGACATCCTTTGTGTACAACAAGAACAACACTGGAGTTAATTGATCTAAAATGGAATTAAACATCATTTTGTTTTTTTTTTTAATCTCAAATAGTATTCAATATAATCAAAATATGTGTTTTGTTTTATTATTTGTTTTTTCCATTTGAAAACAAAAGGACACCAAGATCATATTTGTCAAGCCAAGTCTAATCTCGGAGGTAGTCATGGTCTTATGTTTATTGAGGCAGATGGGTCTTATGGACTTGATCATGCATAATAAATGGCTGCTGGAATTATTGATTCTACAAGGGTGGAATTGCATTCCGTATTTTGCAGATGTATTGAACTAATTCATGTTGAATTCATAAAAACATTTCTGGCCAAGGCTCTTATGCAGCGGTATATAGAGATCTTCAGGCAATTTTGTGGGTGGTGTTTCAAGTTGAACATGGTTATGGCCCTGTAGTACTGGCTCATGTGACAATGACTCTGGTTGTAGCTGTTGAAAAGTCACTGCATCACATTTGGCTTCAGAGTGATTCGGCTTCGGTCATCAAGTGTCTTCTCAACTCTTCTTTTGAGCATCCTTGACATATTAGCGACTGTTGGTTCAAGCGTTTGGTAAACAACTGTTGCTGATAAATTGGCCAACTTTGGTTCCTCTCACAGTAAGTTCGTGTGATTTGACTTTCCTCCTCAATTGTATTGCTCAACTTTTTCTTCGGATGAATGGGTGTGCATAATTAGAGTTTTTGTTGGTTGTCAGGATTTGTGGCTTTTTTACTTTTTCTTGTTGTAGTGTGCTTGTAATTTTCTGCATTTCATGCATATATGCTTTGATGCCTCTCTTATATTAGTCTATACGAGGGGTAAGACTCATTATGTTCCCCCTGACGAGGTGTGCATTCTCACTTTTTGTATCAATAAGTTTGTCCTCGTACCTTTAAGGTTTGCTCTTAAAAGAATATTAATTTAGTTCTTGTATTATTCTTCTTTGATATCTTATATCTAATCAACTGATAAAATAAAAGTAAAAATTAATCGAATCTACGCCAAGTATTTCGTCTTAAGAAACAAATTTTTAACAAAATGTATTAGGAGATCCATACTTAAATAGATAAACAAAGAAGATATTAACTAACATTAGAACTCGTAAATCAATTGATACAAAGAAAATTTCGAAATTTAGCAAAACAAAAATTTTGAGTTAATGACACATTTTAAAAGAACTTTCCTTAATGAAGTTAATAATACAAAATATATTGAAAATGGAACCCCTTAGTAAAAGAAATTAAAAAACGAAAATATTGTTTGAAAAGAAAAACAAAAACAAAGGCTAAAACAACTAAATTTGAGAAAATGGTCATGCATCATTGGGATATCCAAGTGATTGGTGTAGGACTTATCGCGATGAAATCAACAATAACTTGTAGGGATACCCTAATGATTGGTATAGTACATATTGGATCACCTTCTGCGTGCAAAATCAATCAAGAGATTGGTTATCTTTCAATGCTCTCTTCTAGAGAAATCGGTGTAAAGTTAAGGGCAGCCTGTTTACTGATTAAGTAAACCAGCTTTGCAGCACATCTCATCCTGACGTCAATCACCTCGTAAGCTCTTCTTCTTCTTCTTTAGTGACGAAAATCTAATGGCTAGTTTATTTGTGTTATCTTGTTTTATATTTAGTCTTAAATGTGCTTTTAGCCTGCTAGGAGAAAATTTGAGAATCATTTGTCCGGCAAGGGTGAGTGAAATTGTTTATTGCTTCAAAGATATATATAGAAAATGGAAGTGATTTGTTGATATTGTTATGTATTAAGATAACTCATTTGAATTTATAAAAGGCAATTGACTGCATAATTATAGTTGAATGTCTACTCTGGCCTGCTAGGCTATAGATATTGTATTACAGTTATTGACAATTATATATAGACTTAAAAGTACAGGTTATAACATGTTGCTTCCTGCAAGTAGCTTCTGCTGCAAAGACATTCCTCACGTTCGCATCAAGGAACCTGAAGCTACGGATGCTGTAAATGCCATGGAAAACTCAGATTCTCATCTGCAGTTTATTAAATGATCTTTAGTATTGAACTTCAGTAAATTTGACCTTTAGTATTGAACTTTTATTCAATCGTATGTTTCACTTTCCAAAAAAATAATTAGGAAATATGGATTTAAAGGTCCAAAAAAAAAAAAAACTTGATATTTACAAAAACTCTTTCTAGTTAAGCATAAACTCGGATCTATTTATAAGTTATCAGAGAATAACAATAAATCAACTTGGCAATATTACAGTTGAATATCAACTTATAAATATATTGAATCAGAAATTATAATTTGAACATGAACTATATAAAGAATATTTGACTGAAATTATATAAAACCGAAGATATAATTTCTAAAATTAAAATTTTAAAGATATGTTTTTTTTAAAAAAAGATAAAAATAAAACTTCAAAAAGAGTTTAAATCTAAATGTTTAATAACTTTAAAGAAATTAAATTTGATTAACAATAAATTTACAATTAAAATCATCTTCAACGATACTCTAAAATTAGTTTAGCCTACTCATTACTGCACACATTCTACAAAAAAGTAGGAAGATAATTCGGTAAGACTCTCTTTTGAAGTAGAAACATTGTTCTCCCTCAACTGGTTGCATTTGCTCTCTGCCTAACACCCTATTTATAGAAGCAAAAAATGTCACTCCAGATAGCATTCCAGATGATGATGAGTTTCAAAACTCAAATCAAAATTTAAAATGAAATCTGCTCACATCTCTATCTTTATCATGAACCCATACTCAATTCAGACCAAATTCATCACCACCAACACTCGGCCATTTCTCAACCTTAAGAATCAAACTTTATCCTGCAACCAACTCAAAAACAATCCCTTATCAAATTTTGAAAACATTATCCGGAAATCCCCCACTTTAATTGATAAACACAGTGATGAGAATGGATGACAACAAGCAGTTGATTCACCACCACCAAAATTGCATCTCAACCAGGCAAGTTGGTCGGGTCAGCAGGTCTACGGCGGCCATGGAAAAAAGGAAGAGAATGAGAGCCAGCTGTTTGGAGAAGATGACTTTGACTTTGAGTTTGTATTTAAGTGATGGGCCTTGGGCTGATGTTCTTGAATTGGGCTTGGTGACTTTGGCCCTCTTGCTCTTTGGGCTACTTTTTTTGAAAAACACTATAAGCCAAAATTAAATTACTTATAAATCATATAAAAATAAAAATTTTAGAGCATAAAAATACATTAAATCAGAGTGATTAAACTAATTACATTCATAAAATAATTAAATAAAAATGTTTTATTAAACAACATATCCTACAAATGCAATCAATTTTCTAATATTAAATGTGTATTTTTATGCACTAGTCATAAATACATTTGATGAAACTTAAACTTTTATTACGAATATGAAAGGAAAATGTATTAACTATTTAAACTATAAATGGAGGGTACAATTTACTTTTAAAATTTGGTTATAATAAACTTAATATAGTTTGTGATAGCAAAAATAGTTCATGCCAACTATGTAGTGAGCAGTAATTGTTCATAATACATAATAAGATATAAAAGCCTGCGAAGTTAAAATATACCAAATGTGAAGATCAATATGGTTGGTAAGTAACTGTGTCATTTCTTTTCAAATCATGGTTCGAACCCCCTACACTTACGTTTTCATTGTTTTTTTTTTTTTTAAAAAAAAAAAAAAAGAGAAAAAGCAAATGTGAGGATCGAATTGTGGCGTGATGGAAAGAAAAAGCAAATGTCAAACCCCCACACTCATGTTTTCATTGTTTTTGACAAAAATGAGAAAAAACAAATGAGGATCAAATTGTGGTATGGTGGAAAGAAAGAGAAGCCTTGTACCGCTAGTACCAATCAACATTTCGTGAGTTTATTCACTTTGCAAACTATATATAATATTTATTTATATATTTAAATAGTTAATGACTAATATCATAAATTTAATAAATTTTCATAAAATTGTAGGAGGGGCACGTGTCCTATATGGGCCTAAGCTAGGTTTGTCCCTACACGTAGGTCAAATTTGTCGAGTGAATCCCAATTTCAAAGATTGTCTCGGTATTATATCGATTGAGTTAAGGTTGGCTATCTCAATTCTTCATGACTCAATTCTTTATAAATCATAATTCAATTAGTGTCAACTTGACTTGTTAAGTCTCAATATCTCATATCAGCTATAACAAAATTTGTCAGTCCATATAAATTGGGCTCCAACAAAATTAATGGAAGCAGTTGCTAACCAATATATATTAAATTCCGATTTTTGCCTTATAAATTGTTCCTCATTTCCGGTCACTTTCTCTTCAACAAATCAAATTTATTTATTATTTGGAATGCCAACACCAAGTCTTTTAATTAAATTTACTGTTATTTATATTTTAGCTTCAACATCTTTCTTTTAAGAATTTGAGAATAACTTGGACTTGGAGGAAGAATCAATATTTGCCAAAGCAATGTGTCACTTTGCTCACTAGCTCAAGTATTCTTTTTTAACCCCATGAATGCACTATAAAATGAAAAGCATGGCACTCTTAGTTTCACGTCACAAACACATAAAAATATCCCAAAAACATAAAATTTCTCTTTCATTTGTCATTCAAGTTTCCATCTGAGACTATGGCTGCTGCGGCAATTGTTTCCGTTATTCTGAAGCAGCTGCTATCAATCCCCACTCACAAAGTGCAACATGAGGTGAAGCTGGTGACCGGCGTCACAAAGAAAATCAAGAATCTCACCAGCAACTTTCAAGCCATTCAAGCTGTGCTTATTGATGCTGAGGAAAGACAATTCAAGGAGAGAGCTGTGGCAGATTGGTTGGATAAGCTCAAAGATGTATCCTATGACATGGACGACGTGTTAGATGAGTGGAATACTGCAATCTCGAAGTTGCAAATTGAAGGAGTTAAACATGCATTTATCCCTACGAAGAAGGTATGCTTTTACTTACCCTTGCCCAGATTTTGTTTCAAACAAGTTGCTTTACGCCGTGATATTGGTCTTAAGATAAAAGAAATACATAAAAGCCTTGATTTGATTGTCAAAGAGAAAGATACATATAATCTAAAAATAGTTAGAAATACGGAGGAACTTGAACGATTGAAAACCACTTCTTTTGTTGATGTTTCTCGAATACTTGGTCGAGATATTGAGAAAAATAGTCTAGTAAGCAAGTTGCTAAGTAAGGATCCTATAGAAGGGACAAAGCTTCCTATCATCTCAATTGTAGGGATGGGAGGAATAGGAAAAACAACATTAGCCCAATTGGCCTACAATGACAAAGATGTGCAAAGCAATTTTAAAAAAATTATATGGGTTTGTGTCTCGGACTCTTTTGATGAGATTAGGATTGCTAAAGCAATCATTGAAGGTCTTGCAAATGATGTTTCTGAATTTGTCGAATTGCAATCTCTTTTAAAATGTATTCAGGACTCTGTGGCAGAAACTAAATTTCTTCTTATCCTTGATGATGTGTGGACTGAAGACAATAGTAAATGGGAACCGCTGTATAACACTCTCAATAATGGTCTCTATGGAAGTAAGATTGTGGTTACCACACGTAAAACAACAGTTGCACATATGATGAGATCAACCGATATTATCAATATTAAAGAATTGTCAAAGGATGGAAGTTGGTTGTTATTTAAACAGTTAGCATTTTCCGATAAGTCTCAACAAGAGTGTGAAATATTAGTTGATATCGGTAGAGAAATTGTCAGCAAGTGCAAGGGCTTGCCTCTTGCTATAAAAACTATTGGCAGTCTGTTGCGCTTTAGAAAAACTAGAGAGCAATGGAAAAGAATATTAGACAGCGAGATGTGGGAATTAAAAGAGTTAGAAGATGTATTTCGCCCACTCTTATTAAGTTATAATGATCTACATTCTAAAGTGAAACAAAGTTTTTTGTATTGTGCCGTTTTTCCAAAAGACTATAATATTAAAAAAGATGAATTGATTAAATTATGGATGGCTCAAGATTATCTTGGTTTAGAGCAAAACAAAGATCTAGAAGTAATTGGAGAAGATTACTTTGACATTTTAGCAATGCGATCTTTTTTTCAAGAGTTTAAAAGGATGAAGATGATAATATTATAGAATGCAAGATGCATGACATAGTGCATGATTTTGCACTATTTCTTGTTAAGAAAAAAGGCTTTGCAATAGAAATTAATAGTCATGAAGTAGCTGGCCTAAACTCGTCTTACGAGAAAGTGCATCATTTAATGTTGATTGTGAATAACAATGAAGCTTCATTTCCTTTGAAGAACAAATTTAGTATCCAAAAGCTACGAAGCCTCTTAGTTCGAGTTGAGTGTGATAACGATTCCTTAATAGTTAATGAACTACTCCGATCACACATATTCAGGCAATTGACATGTTTAAGGTTATTGGATTTGAAGATGAATGGATATGACTTACGGCTTGACTTTCCAATTAGAAACATTCCAAAAGAGATAGGAAAATTAATACATTTGAGATACCTTAATACGAGAGGCTTAGGTATTAAAGAATTACCTGACACATTGTGTGATCTATATAACCTCCAAACCTTAGATTTAAGCAAATGTGACAAGCTCCAAAAACTACCTCAAGGGATTAGTAAATTAATCAATTTGAGGCATTTAAAACTTGATCACACTTATAATCTAAAATACATGCCGAAAGGAGTTGAGAAATTGACTAATCTTCAGACATTAAGTAAATTAATTGTTGGAGTGATAGATGGTAGTGATCGTGGTGGCAGTGAAGTGTGTAGCCTTGGTTGTCTTAAAAACTTTAACCACCTTCGAGGTGAATTTTCATTGTATTTGGCTGATTATGCTCTAGACGAAGGTGAAGCTAAGAAGGCACAACTCAAGAATAAGGAAAACATTGTTGATTGACTTTGTGGTTCGCTAAGTCAAGTGGAGAAGCATCACCTAACATGGATGAAGCAGTTCTTGAAGCTTTACAATCGCCTCCGTATTTAAAGGAATTACAAGTATCTGAATATGGAGGCATTGCATTCCCCGATTGGATAGTGTCATTAACCCACCTCAAGCATATACTTTTAAATGAAGCCTTAAAGTGTGAGTATATGCCTACTTTGGGTAAACTGCCATTGCTTGAAACACTCAAGATTAGGTATATGAGAGGTTGAAAAGGGTGGGTGAGGAATTTCTGGGAGTTGAAAATCACAGCAACAGCGCATCATTATCTTCACCTGCTATAGCTTTCCCAAAACTGAAGCATCTAATGTTTTATGGGATGGTAGAGTTGGAAGAATGGGATTATGAGAATACAAAAGATATTATAATTATGCCTTGTCTTTCTGATTTATATATCAGTGGCTGCCCGAAGTTAAAAGCATTGCCGGATCACCTTGTACACTTCACATCGCTCGAGACATGGATCATCCGGACTGCCCTCTTTTAAACAATTGGCCTCACGGCAACCTGTTTGATTAACAATGCACCAAAACCACATGCCATCCGGACCTCAATCAACCCCGTAAGCTCTTGCTCTTCTTCTTGTTATTTTGTTGTTTGAAAGAAAAAAGAGGTTTTTTTTATATGTTTTCCATTGATACAATAATATTTATATGTTTGGTACAACCTATTGATGGGTTAAAAGAGGTTTTTAATCTCAAAGATCTATTTGATATTTTTTACTTTCAAAAAAATAAAATAAATATCTTATATAGCTCTTAACTAACCCATACAATGTTTTTCAGGTTGTAGGTTGCTATGTTTGGAAGACGGAACAGGTAATTAATTGTCCATGGCCTTTGCTTAATGCTTAATGCTTAATATTACATTACTTAAATGCTCTCTCATTAATTCCTCTAAATTAACATCTTATAGAATCCAGATCCACTGCTTCTGCAGTTGCTAATTATTATGAATAAATGTTTTAGGGGTAGACACTTCTTTCTTCAAGCCACCTTATAATCTCTTGTTGCAGTGTTGACATGGCACGTAATACGGGAAGAACAATTGTACAATAACAATGCCCCCAAGTGTGTTCTGTTACTTGTCCTGACTTTTGGTTTCGTCTTCCTTCCTTCGATGTTCAAGTAAAAGGCATTGGACGCTTGTCCTTTTGCTGATATTGACCCTTTGTATCAAATTGTAATTATAATAACACATCAAAATGTTTGACACCAATATAATATGTGATTTATGTACATTGATTCAAATTATAAGCAAACTGCTCTTGCTAACACCTGGACACTCTTTTTTATACACCGATTCAAATTCATTTGTTCACTTCTTTCTCCATTTTACAGTATGACATATTCTAACTTCTCCGCTTAAACTGGGAATTATTGGGATCTTAAAAGGCTGATACAAGAAAAATAGGAGAAAACTGGTAAATCTTCCACAAGTTCCTTCAAAGGAGCAGCTACCAGCACATCCACAGTGAACAATAAGAATTACATTCTGCAGCAAAGATAAGAGGAATGTTTTTGGAGTTGCTCACGGCTTCTGAACTTATCAAAATTTTAAATAATTTTGAAGTGGTTCAAGTTTCAAAACAATTCAAGTTCAAGTTGGGGAAGAGGCAATGCTGGAACTACTACAAATAACGGTGTTTTTTGCCTGAGTCCATTGCCTACTGCATGAGGTACTAACTATTGTCACTACATATCTGTTACATGTTATAAACACCGGTTCCTATAAAAACTTAGTGATCTTTGCACAACTGATTTGCACCGGATAGACTTCAATCTTTTAAGCAGAAACTTCATGGAGGCTCTTGAAACCTAAACTGAAAATGCAATTGATAAAACAAGTGATCAATGTATCTGCTTTTGCCATTAGCCAGGTAACTTTTGTCTGATCTATATTCAATTTATATTGCACTCCTATGCTTTTACATAGGTTCATTTTGTCATTAAATTATATGTGGCCTCTTTCGTGCCATTGATAACACAACTAGCGAGTAGTTTTACAACCATTTGATAATTACTTTCATGTGCTATTCTGCTTCGTGATCTGCGAAGTTTCATATATTGTAGCTTGTAAAAGGTTCATGTGCTATCCTTTTACATTGATGCAGTTTCATTTGCTCAATTCTTCCTCCTCCATTTATAGTTTGACATATTCTACCCCTCTGCTTAAATTGGGAACTATTTGCATTAAGTATATCACTTATCTTCAGAAATCATTCGTTTTAGATACAAAACCAATTCATGTCCTGTTGTATGTTGGACCACTTTTGCAGAAGCCATTATGTTTTGAGGGAGCTAGCTCTTAAACCAGCCTAGCCTAAGCAGAAATGAAGTTCGGACTGAAGATAGAATTTGTTGATTAATCCTTCTCCAAAAGGTTATTGCTCATGCCCATTTTCTGGTAGGATATACATGTGTTTGATATTAGTAAATTTAATGCTCTCAATCGGTTCAAAAAAAAAAAAAAAAAAACGAAAACAAAAAAGATTTTGGAGACACCTAAATTCCTTGCTGTAACCATTTCTCTGTGGCTCATTTGTGCAGTTATAAAAAGAGAGAATGGTAGTATGACATGTAATAGGCGTGAAAAATTTACAATAATATTGTCCAACGTTCGGTTAATTATTGGGATCATAAAGGCTCATACAAGAAAAAATGGGAGAAAATTGGTAAATCTATCACAAATTCCTCCAAAGAAGCAGCTACTTTGCTCATCCACAGTGAACAATAAGAATTACATCGTTGAGAAAGAGGCAATGCTAGAACTTCTACAGATAAGGGTGCTTTTTTGCCCAAGTATGTTGTTTCCCCTGTTGCTTCAGGTACTACTACTGTCATTACGCAATCCGTACATGCTTACAACTTCAGTTCTCGAGTAAAAAATTAATGATCTTCTGCACGGCTGATTCGCAAAGGATGTACCCTCAAACTTTAGGCAGAATTTTCATGGAGGCCTCTTGAGACCTAAAGCGAGAATGCAGTTCTAGTGCTAGCGTGTTGGAGGTCAAATTTTATACAAGCATGCATAAGTTTAATGTTTCAAAGATATTATATATGTATCTTGTTTTATTTCTCACAATGAGCAGGTTCAGACCAGAAACAATATTGTAAGTATCGATACAAGTTGTTGCTGGAGATTATGAAGATCAAATGGCTGCTGGATTATTGATTCAACAAAGGTAGAATTACATTCCTTATTTGCAGATGTATTAAACTAATTCATGTTGAATTCATAAAAACAGTCTGGCCAAGGCTCTTATGCAGCGGTTATAGAGATCTTCAGGCATTTTGTGGGTGGTGTTTCAAGTTGAACATGGTTATGGCCCTGTAGTACTGGCTCATGTGACAATGACTCTGGTTGTAGATGTTGAAAAGTCACTGCATCACATTTGGCTTCAGAGTGATTCGGCTTCGGTTATCAAGTGTCTTCTAAACTCTCTTTGAATCCTTGACATATTAGCAACTGTTGGTTCAAGCGTTTGGTAAACAACTGTTGCTGATAAATTGGCCACCTTTGGTTCCTCTCACAGTAGGTTCGTGTGATTGACTTTCCTCCTTAATTGTACTGGTCAACTTTTTTTTTCAGGATGAATGGGCTGTGCATAATTAGAGTTTTTGTTAGTTGTCAGGATTTGTGGCTTTTTTACTTTTTCTGTGTGGTGTGCTTGTAATTTCCTGCATTTCATGCATATTCATTGCTTTGATTCTCTTGTATTAGTTATATGAGGGGTAAGGCTCATTACGTCCCCCCTAACTAGGTGTATATTCTCACTTTTTGTATCAATAAATTTGTCCTCGTACCGTCGAGGTTTGCTCCTAAAATAATTTTGGAAAAATTCCGTAAAAACCTCTTGATGTATGAAAATATGTAGATTTTGTCACCGTAGTAGTTCATTTTTATTTGAAATATCACTTGACGTTAATATAAACAATTAAAATGCCCAGTTGAGTTATATGAAAAAATGACAATGCCCCTAATAGTTACGGATTCTATTAGGTTGATATGATCGACTGTTAGACTCCACGAGCAAAAGGGAAAAGTCATAAAAAATTAATAAAAATAAGATTAATTAAAATATAAAAATAAAATAAATAATATTAAATATAAAATCATGAAAAATAAGATATATTTGTTTAAATATATATATACATGTAAGAATAATTTTTTTCTCTCAACTCTCTCTCTATCTTACTCTCTCACTCTCTCCCATCTCTCCTCTTCTCTCTCTCTATCTCTAGTCAGTTCCTTCTCTCTTCTCTCTATCTTGGTCGATACCTTTTTTCTCGTTCTCTATCTTTGGTCGGTGATGATGGTGGCGAAGATCGATGGCAGCATATGGAGATAGCGGTGTGGGTCTCCATGATGGAGACCATATAGGTCTCCATGGTAAAAAAATACTAGTTTTTTTTTTTTGAAAAGAAAATTGGTAGTGCTGGTGGACAGACTAGGTGATGATGATTGTAGGATGGTGTTTGCTGTCGATGATGATTATGAGATGGTCTCTACTAGTGGATTGGATTAGGTGATGATGATTTTTGCTTTGTTTGTACCAATTTCGAATGAATTTTCAGGCTACTTTAAAATGTTTCACTTATAAATGCAAAATATATATATTATTTATTGATCCATACAATCTTTATACAAAATATTACATCTGAAATTTTGTCCGAAACTTATTGATTATTTAATTTATACATATTAAACTACAATAATTCAATTATCATAAATTGATTTAGCACTTAAAAATATACATAGAACCGGAAAGCAACTTCTAAATTACTGCACATTTACCCCTGAAGCTATTTTTTCTATGATTTCACTTAATTGATACACATGTAACTGAATAAAAAGATTTTACATGTATCCAAAACATTTGTGAAGGTTTTGATAGAATATAATACAAGGCACTTTGGTACGGTTTTCTCCATTGGAATGTAAAATAGCAATTCATGTACTCTTTGTGTCAAGATGTATTTCAAATCCAATTATTTAGGTTAAAATTAATATCCAAACCCAACTTTAAAAATTTCATATGAAATTCGATACCAAATAATTTTACAAAAGGATAATCTCACTTTCACTATTGTGTTTAATATAATCGTTATATTATCCCTTATAATTTTAAGGAATCTCCTTTTAACTTCTGTCTTTGTTAGCGTTGTTGAAATGATCAAAGTGCTCCTGTAGTTTTATCTTTTTATATTAATGGTTAATCTTCGATTTTAAAAGTCAACTTTAATGGCAAGAGGTTTTTTTGGATATTTTATAAACTATAAGGGCTTTTGATATATTTTGTAAATTGATAAGAGGATATGAACAATTTTCAAACATACATGAGAATTTTGATATTATGTAAACTATAAAGGGCAAAATAGAATTATCCCTTTTACAAATCTTACTAGGTAACAGTAAAAACCTTCAAATTGCAGTTAAATTACATGTACTCACAAATTGAAAACAATAAATGTTATATGGATCATATTGTAATTAACAGAAAAAAAAAAAAAAAAAATTGATGGTAGCTAAGATTGCATTTAAATGTTACCCCACCAAACAAAACTCCCTAAAAATTCACCATAAAAACAACACCACCACCGTCACTAGCAACCATATTCACTCACACATGGCCTCACTTGACTCTCCAAACTCACCACCCAACATTTCATTTGCAATTAGACCCTCCACCACCGATGAAACCACCACCACCAACCACCACCATCACCACCACAATTTCTTCCTCCGAAGCCTCTCCACCAAAGAACAACCATCCCCCGCCTCCTTCCCGCCCTACGTGACCCCTCCCCGATTCACCTCCGCCAGCCTCCATACCTCACCAGCCTCCTCCCCCCACCGCCACCCCTTCACTTCCACCCCCACCTCCACCAACCACCACCACCTCGAGACCTCCCACAGGTGCATCTCTTCGGTCCTCAAAAAGGATGGCCAAATGTTGTCCATAGCTGCCTCAAATGGGTTTGTCTACACGGGTTCAGACTCCAATATGATCCGCATATGGAAGCTGCCGGAGTTCGCCGAGTGTGGGGCGCTGAAAACAAAGACAGCTATGGTGGTGGCTCTGGAGGTCTCCCCCGACAGAGTTTATGCTGCCTATGGTGACGGGGAAGATTCGGGTGTGGCGGCGGACGTGGGACAATCATGCTTTAAGACATGTCCGGCTAGCCACCGTACCGAGAACCGGCGGTTATGTCCGGAGTTACATCATCGGAAAAGATAAGATGGTAAGGTGTAGTACTGTTTTGCATTAATGTCCCTTTTATTTTAAATTAATTCAACTGCTCATGTAACTATCAGAATTATTGATTTTACATTTGACCCTCAACTTCTCATAAAATTTTAAATAATTTCTATAATTTTACAAAATTTTATATTATACCGAACTTTATATATATAGGAAAAATATGAAAAACCCTTTAAAATAGAAAATAATATCATAAAACCCCATTTTTCAATATAAAATATGAGTGGTTTCATATTAGTTTCATTTTTAGATAGTATTACGATAATATCTCATAGTAATAATAATAATAATTCTTCAATAAAGATATTCCGAAATTTTTATTTAAGGACTATAAATTACAATCATTATTTTTTAATGGATCCACCACAATGATATGATTCATTAAAAATATGTTGTAATTAGTAGTTTTAGAATAGAAATTTCAAAACATTTTTACCATAGAATGATTTTTTATATATATATAGTTTAGATATTTCTATCTTATGAGGTCAATTTGTATTATTAATTTGATTTTAACTATGTGGATGTAATGAAAGAATGTAACATATTTATCTCACATATGCCAATTAAAATTTGAAATATTTGAATTTACATTCATTTTCATCTTGTATTAATAAATGTTGAAATCTTTTCATTGAAGGTTTTCCTCGAAAAACAACTGTATAACTATGTATGCAACTAGTAATAAATAAATAAATATATATATATCAAATGCATTCTTTCTTAGCTTAATTAGGTAGTGTGCATGTGTTTTTCAATATTTCGCGTTTGTGATGACGGTTAAAATCTCACTAATTATCACACTTATTCATTAACATGTTTTTAGTAGGTCTTAACATACTTCTAAATCTAATCTGTTTAATAAATAACCTGTTTTAATATCTTCACAGTCAATACAAGTTAAAAGTATAGAATGTTTGAGTTGAATTCTAAATTTATTAATACTGTGGGACACGAAAACTCATCGTTGACTTTCACTCTCAACTTTTTGAACATTCAGAAATGGGTACAGCTGTTTATTGTGACCTACCGAACTGCTAAGAAAAAATATTTGGTGAAATACTATGAAATTAAGTAACATGTGGTGGAGTACAGGCCTAGAGTTGTTTCATCTTTTGTTCAATTAATGACTGAGTGTCCGGAATCATCATCTCATAATAATGAAGGCACACCCACCTGTTATTTATATTACAAACGAACATTGTTCGGATTCTCTCTCTGTATTAATGGGCTTACCAATAAATGGTACGAGTTTCGGAAGCTTCTGGCTTTTATATATGAAAGGTTTTGTTGAAATTTCTACTTTTAAGTCTTCAAAAAAATAAAAAATAAAAAATAAATCTACTGTTACAAGTAATATTTCATTGGATTCTTCTTACTGTGCATGAAAATAAATTTGGGTGAATAGTGATTTACCTTGCATCCCCCATCGAAATTAATGGTGCCAATGGTATTGTATATTTTTTTTTTTCCATATGAGAACTTATGTTCCATTTTTCTTCTGCATTCAATATAATACTTATATTTTATCTTTTTTTTTTTTTTAACAAATGATTGAAATTAAATGATACTTAACTATTTATTTAGAATTAATATTACACTATTCAAAAATTTGTTTGAATGATGTGGTAAGTTGGTGTCTATATCATCTTATAATTAATATGATAACTAAAATCAGTTTGTTCACATTATTTAAGTAAAATTTTTGAATAAAATTTTAAAAAGTGTAGCATTATTCAATTATTATTATTAATAGATCATATTTTATTGATGATTGATGCTAGACTCCCAAATTTGTGTTTAGATTCATATCCAAATGACATATTATATGAATTGTTAATATCATATTAATTATCACATTGTTTTATGATTTATAAGATATTAACAACTCTCATATTATATTATTTAAATAGAAAATTTTGGAAGACTAACATTATTCTTTTTGTGGATATGTCTAATGATGAAAAGATGTATGCTTTCCATATGTCTACTTATCTGCTTATAGATTTACACTTCTCTTTGATTACCTCTCATACCTGCATGAGAAATATATCTGCATATAATCATTTTAGGCACAAGAATACTGTGAATTTGAATTTGAGTCTTTCTAATTATGTCTTTTATCTTAAAGAGTTGACTTCATTGACCTCTCATTTCTTGAAACAAATTCTACAAATTTGGATGTAGAGACATTCAATGAAATTTGTCAAAACCCCCCTAGATTTACTAAATTAATTATGTTCAGAAACCTCTAAATTTTCATCCATAAGTGGCAAATAATAGTATTTAGTAATTTTGATCTTCAATCTCTTTGATACACAGATGAAGCATTTGGGACCAATTACATCACTAGCAATTAACATTTCAGATGACATACTATACTCAGCTTCCCTTGATAAAACAGTAAAAGTTTGGAGGATATCAGACTTCAAATGCATTGAGACAATCCAAGCACATTCAGAGCCAATCAACGATATAGTCGTCGCGGACGATGGAGTACTTTACACGGCCTCTGATGATGCCACGGTAAGAGTCTGGCGCCGGAACTTTTACAATGAAAACCAGCCACACACGCTAGTAGTAACCCTACCGGCCAAATGCTCGCCCGTAAAAAGCCCTAACCCTAGCCCCAGATGATGGAATACTTTATGGTGGGTGCACTGATGGGTACATACATTATTGGCACAAGGGGTGGTTTTCAGGCCAATTACAATATGGTGGTGCACTTCAAGGCCACACACATGCAGTGATGTGCATAACTAGTGTGGCTAACTACGTGGTCAGTGGCTCAGCTGACTCTACTAGTAGGGTCTGGGCCAGAGAGCAGGATGGGAGGCATACAATTCTGGCAGTTTTGGTGGGCCATAGAGGACCGATTAGATGTGTCACTGCATTTTCGGGGCGTTTGGGGGAGGAACCTGAGGATGAATATTGCACAGTCTGCACAGGAAGTCTTGATGGAGTCCTCAAAATGTGGCGTGTGACCCGCATTAAGAATTCTAGTGGGTGTTTGAATCAAAGTGGGCAAGAATATTTTGACCTGAAAGAGGGCTATAATTGATATTTAGCTTAGAACTTTGATGATGATGATCTCCTCTCCTGATCTGAGCTCGATCATGTTTTCAAGGATGAAATTTCATGAGGATTATAATGATCCTTTCCTTTTTATGCTTATAGTGTAAAATAAGATCAGACTAGGAGTAAATTTTTGTATAACTAATTAGCCGATGATGTAACTGTATATAGTGTAACCAATTTTGTGTAACTTTGAAATTCTATCGTTAAAGGTATTGGTACATAAACTCGAAACAAATAGTAAAATTTGAGCACAATAATTTAGTTGATCTAAATTAGAAAATAAAATATATTAAAGTACACAAAAACAGTAAAATTTGATCAGGAAAACAAAGCAAGTACATTCTCTCCTTGTTTTATGGCCTCCACATATTCACTGCTGCATTTCCAATTGATCATGGTGATGCACATTATCGTTATTATTTCGACGAATGTCATCCTTCTTGCTCAACAGGCGATGAATGATGTAGCAGAAGATTCGCAACCCGGAGAGAATGGCTATGATCAGCAAAGCTGAAATAACATAATCTTTGATGGAACGCGAGCTTTACAGCGGAAGAAAAGTCCTAGACACGCCATGGATGAGCATGCTTATATGTTGCAGCAAGCTATAGCTGGTCTTCAATGGTTGAGACAATAGAATGTAATAGTACATTGAAGACTTTTTATGTTTTGGGGTTCGGGTTCTTTGTGTAATGGACAAGCTATGTCTCTTGGATTACACTATCAGAATTTTTTTGGGTCACTTCTTGGTCAAGTATGGTATAAGATAATGCCGAGGGTTAGCTTCTTTGTCAATCATACCTCAAATACATTTCAACTTTATTGATTTTTTTTTTTTTTTTTTTAACAATTGAACTTTTATTAAATGTGATTAATAGTTATATGTGCACACATAACTTTGTTAAGCTATAAATTTTTGTCTCAATAATTTTGAGTCACTCAGAAATAAAATCAATATGGAAGTCGGAGCTCAATGATAAGCTCCTTAAAATTTTAATAATAAGATTTTGTGTTCCGATTATGGCTTTATACTATGATTCTTGTTTTATCATGAAATAACAAGATGTAAGGAATAAAAAATGAAATTACTAAAAGTCCATAATTTAATAAAATCATATTTTCAATAAGAAATTAGTCCAATCATATATCTCATATTTACATAGAAGTTATGCGTTTGAATTAATTTTCCCTACTCAAACCCCAAATTTAAAGTAATATTTCAGAAATATTAGATAAAATCATGCTTTCAAGAAAAAATAAAATCATAATTTTTTTAAAAGCTGACACTAAATTGCTCATATCATTGTAAGACTATTAAAGTCTATAAAGATATATCAAATCCAATTAAAAAAAAAAAAAAAAAAAAATCTCCAATTGACACCCCATTATCACATAATAATCAACATTCAAGCCCAAGCCCAAGCCCACCAAATAAACAAATAAAAAACATCAACTCTCTTTTTCTCCTTCACTTCACACGTGTACGTGTGACTCACCGTAACACAACAAAACGTCAGTGTTCACTTGCAACCTTAAATCATGTTAACTTGCTGCAGGTGGTCTGTCTCTCTTCAGGTACGCCCTTTCAACATCCAACACTCCACTTTGATTCCTTTGAGACATGTTACACAAACCCATGTAGTCAAAATATGTTTTTGATAGTTTCACATCAAAGTTCCGATCTTTATTGCTTTTGCTTTCTGGGTTTGGTTGGTTGGTTGTTCGATGTAAGTTCGCTGTCTGTCTTTGCAGGGTTGACCGTGTATTGAGATTTTCAAGTACTTGTGTGAATTCAAGGCCTGTTCATTGTTTTCAGGTACCCTTTTGTGTGTATTTGTTGGTTGTTTGTATTGTTTTGTATTGCTTGGTTGCTTGTTCTTAACTGTGAAGTTGTGTTGACTCATATAAGTGAAGAATGGTTATATGGGTTGTTGATGTTATGGTGTGTTTTGCTATTTGTTTGTTGGGAAAATTTAGAGAAAAGAAAAGAATTTGTTAGTGATAAAAATAAAAGAGATGCCTTTTTTTTTTTAGTACTTGAAATCTAGTTTCGTTCTGCTTTTTGTGCTTTATCAAGGACCCATTTGAATGAAATAACGAAAATGAATATATGCGTAATCAGTAGAAATAATGTCATTATTTCTGATTCTCTTGTTTCTATTGAAAATTGGATGAAGTTTGGATAGTTTTAATGCTATGGTTGTTGAGTAATTGTTATTTCTTTTTCTTTTGGAATACAACTTGAGATAAGATCCACAGAATCAGTAGAATACAATGGAAGGAGAATTCAGTAACGTTACAATAATTCATGGATCAAATAGCTGAATTTATCTGGTCAGATTTTTGGTTGTGTTTATAGGGATCTAATACACTGGTCTTCGGCAGCATTGACTAATTATACAGACTAAGATGCATGTCAGAACTGCAACACAGAAACTTTTAGGGCTCGATATGGTAGTGCTTGGTTCATAAATTACATGGGCTGTTCTCTGATATCTGTTTATTGACTAAGCAAGGTGTTTTCGTTTTTGTTTCTTGATATATGTTTCTATTGGTTTTTTGCTTTATATTGTGTTTATTATCTATGATAATTTGGAAGCTTCTCCTAACTGCCGTAAATGAATTGTACATGGTTGTGGGTTGTTGAGAAACATTTAGTTGGCCTGTTATGACCTAATAGCTTAGGGTGAATCATTTGAGTTCTTGGTGCATCAGCGCAAATTTATAGAAGTAAACACCTATGGATCTCATGAACACAATTCTATGGGAAAATATTAAAATTATTTCAAATATTTTGTATTTAATCTATTATGGCCAGGTTTTTTCTGCCAAATTGAAAACCTGACTTGTCTTGAAGTGCATACAGAGTAGAGTTTTAGAATAATTTTAAAGTTCCTAGATGGTTCAAACCTGCGGTTGGCTTATTTATTGATTTAAATTTTTCTCAATGCAGGGAAACTGTTCTTATAATAATTTGAGCTGTAACTGGAAGATGGGTGGGGCAAAAGATAAGGCAGGCACATTTGATGGGAGCAAGAAGCAAAAAACTATGAATCTTGTGTGGAGACCAGTGTCTACACAAGCCACTCCCAGAGAAGGTTATTTTCTTGGTATTGATGTGATTTAGCTTGGTTTCTGGTACAGTAGATGCTGCACCATCTCCCACTTGCTTAATTGCTTAATTCTTTTTGTTCTTCCCACCCTCTACCGTGTCTTCCGGTCAAAACAACACTGCATTATGACACAGTACTGATGCACATGTTAATTCTTAATATTAGCATAATTATAGTCATTTAATCCACTATAAGCACATATCATGATTCTCAAACCAGGGTCTTTCTCTTATTTGGCCTTTCGTTTTCTTTTCTTTTATAGAAAAATTGAAGAATATTTTTTAGGCTATTAAGAGGTAACGTAATATTTAAATGCAGAAATCTAGCTCTCTTGGTCCAATTTCATAGTTCTTTTGGATGAAAGAATTATGTATTTTTGTAGGATTTTGATTGGATCCTAAATAATATCATTAAGCTGTTGGTGACATACAAGAGTCCCTTGGATAGTTTAATTTTCTTTCAATGTGAAGTCTAAAGCATTATATGTGTATGGGTGAAAGTGATTTCTTAGAACTCTCAAAACTCCCTTTTGTGGACTTTAAGAACAGACTACAGTTAACTCACAAAATAAGAACTTATTTAAACCAAAGGTTCTAGATACATAACCTTTCCTTTCAAGTGGTTTGTCCTTTGGACTTTGCTTGTGGCACAATGATGGTGCACCACACTATGTCATGCCCCACTTGCATGTAGTCATGAATGATTTTGATCATACTTCATAGGAAAAATATATTTCTTGGAATAATAGATGTATCCTTTGATATTAATAACTAACCACCTTGTGTGTTACCTGTGATTAACGTCTATGAAAGTACTCAAGGCAACCCTTGGCTTTTGGCTATGCACAAATAACCATGTAAATTTCACTTTCAAAAAAGATAAATCTATTCAAGGTGCTCTTGCTTGTTTATATATTAAGTATAAAAAAATCTCTTCCACACGTATTTCCATATGGGAATCTCGATTTACACCAGTGCTAATCAATTTGCACTAATGTATTGCAATTTACATTGTTCTAAAATGAAATTTTATAATAAAAAAGTGTTGGATCCTACACCTGATTAGTATTAAACCACACCCACCTTCCCCCCCCCCCCCCCCCCATCGGAGCTTCTCTCTCTATATATATGTGCGTGCATGTTCCAATTCCTAGAGAACCAAAGAAATGGCAAGAATGGGAAAAGGGGTCAGTATTATTGTTTTGAAATTAAGATAAACAATAAACAATTATAGTAAAAGAAAATTAAAGGAAAGGTTTATGAAGGGCAACATTGGAAGGATGGTATAATGTTACTGTAAAGAGAATTGGAATAAATCTCTAAATTTGTAACACATCCAAGGTTTACCTTCCAATTCATAAGTTTCATTACAATTACGAAACCTCTATTTAATTTTTTATCACAATCCAAATAAATCTTAATTGAACGGTAAGACATCATAGACTTACCTACTTGATCATGGATTCCACCAAAGATTTTTCTTCTTAATTTGATTCTTTTCACTTTAGAATTCAAGACTCAAGAGTAATGGCAGCAACATTGTCTAAATGATTTGAGACATTAAACAGCACTTCCACATTGAGATGTGTTTATATAAAAGGTCATAGAGATTTACCCTTAGTTCCATTTAGGTAACATGGTCACGTCTTTCCAATTTTACCCTTCATATACCTTTATTTTAACTTTTCTTTATTATAACGTATCTCCTAATCCCTTAACAAGCCCATTCATGCCATTTCTTTCTGTCTCCAAAATATTATTATACTATATCTTTCATCTTTGTGATATCTGTAGATCATATATTGGCATTTTACAACACTGTAACTGGTCAGTTTGCGAATAGCTGGTTTGTAATGGGATTTTTGCAGGTTTAAGTCATGTTCAATGTTGATGGATCATATAAAGTCCATTTGCAGAATGCTCGATAAAGGATGTAACAATGGAATCAGAAAATGAAACTCAAATTCAAGGAGTGCACTGTAGCAGATCAAGTACTGTTTCAGATGCTCAACGTGCCAAGGAGGTTGTTGACACAGTGACAGTGGATGAAGTCACTGTTTCAACTCTCAGTTCTAGTACCTTGAAGGATGATGTTAAGGATAGGGCTTTAGAAGGAGACTCGGTGCCGATGTCAGCTGATAAACATTCGCTTTCAATGGAGGTGAACTTTTGAATTTTAAGATTTCAAAATTGTCCTGTCAATAATAAACCTCAATATCCTGCCCATTCATACAATGGTTCTGATCATAATTCTTCTGAATATATTTTTCTGTTGACTCTTTTTATTGTTGTTCCATTATTCTAGCCTAGAATTGGCTAAGTAAATATATTTATGAGAATCGTAATGTCAGATGCTTTCAGAGATTTTCCAATTAAATTGTTCCAATATTTTATTATTTTATTAATAAATTTATTTTGGCTGACCTATTGCTTGATCAGTTAAATGGAAGTTGACTTTACTGCCGTAACTAATTCAACTGTTTGTAACTGTTTATCTTACAACAAACTTTGCCGTAATTGCACTGTTGTATTGTATCTTTCTTTCTTTCTTTCTTTCTTTTTTTTTTTTTGGAAATTGTTGTATTGTATCTTTCACTGTTTTTTATGCTTAAGTGTAGTTTCATTACCTGTCTTTGTCAATTAGCATAATATTAAAGCCTATCTTGTGCTTGATATGCAGATTGGTGCCTCCGTAATTCGATTTGTCAAAGGAAAAGAGTATGGAGTTTCGCTTGTTAACCTTTTTAAGCCTTGAATAAAATAAATCTTTCCTCACTCCTTTTATTTTCCTTACTCAGAGGATCTACACAGAGGAAAATTGAAAAGGAGATGGGAGTTAAAATTATCATTCCATCATCAAGGAAGGAGGATTCTATCAGTAAGTTTTCTTTTTTATTGATAATATATGTATTTAGTTATAATCAACTAGTCATCTTAAAATTTCAGTTTTGTTGAATTCCTTGAGCTCTACCATAATACTTCTCCTTGATGCGACTATTTAAGAGATGTGAATGTGACCAATAGACCAATATGTTGAAGCTTTTGACATTAGTACTTGCTGCAGTCGTTGAAGGCATTTCACTAGATAGTGTAACCAGAGCCTCAGAAAGAATACAAACTATAATTGATGAGGTCAGTTTCAAACTTTCGTAGAGTTTGAGAAAATTGCTATGTTTATTATATGATATGATACTGCTCAAAGCCCCGCACATGTAATGTAATGGTCAAGAATTTCTTATGCACTCACTTTAGTCATGAACCACGCAACGCATGTGGAATGGCAGATTAATAAAAACATTGATGATTTCATTAACTATTGCTGGTCATGGAAGAAAAATTGTTTTATGATCTCAAGCCTTTGCATGAATTAGTAGAGACATTGTCCTAACGGTTTTACACTTGTTTGTTCCAGTCTCTCATAAATTTCTCGCTTGAAAATTTTCACTGTGTGTCAATGGCTGAATTTGAGCTAGAGTGCAATATCTTAAACTATTTGTACTTTGTCAAACTTTGTTGGATATGTACTATGCGTAAATTGTTTCTACTTCCCAAATTCTAGTCATAACAATCTTTCCGGTTTCTTCTTTTGTTTATATCACAGGCAGTTAAAAGTCCTACCCTTGAGTACTCTCACTTTGTATCTCTTCCATTGGCTATACATCCAGAATTGGTTGATAAGCTTGCTAATTTTCAAAACTCTGTACTGGGAGTTACTGATGCTTGCCTAAATGAAGATTTGGGTAGTGATTCAAATAAAGATATTTCTGACAATGAAGATAAGGACCATCAGTCAGAAGAAGTAGCCAATGTTGCAGTTGAACTTAAAGTTGGAGACGACAGTGAACGTGTTGAAGTTGATTTAACCAGCATACCTCTTGTTAGCTATGGCCCTAAAGCATCAAAGTCTTCTAATTTATCTGGTGCGAATCTATTATATTTTAAGATGAGTGATGCTGAACGAGATCTAGATTTTGTAGAACAAGTTTATTCTATAGTTGATTTTCAAAATGGCATGTTGATGTTAATATGAGCATTAGAAATGATTGAAAACATTATGGCTGACATAAATAAGTTTCAATTTTTACTTTTTGGTTCTCCTACGCTCTGAATCCAAGGTTTGGGCATGAGGTCTATGGAGCAAATGTTTAATCCTGATGTGGACTTTGGTCATGTCATGCATGCCTTTGTACTAGACTATTTGCACAGATAATCTTCATTAAAATTCTCTGGAGACCATATGCTATGTTTCTGTTATCATTCGTCAGTTCTTTTTCCTCTCTCTTACTCTGACAAGACTTTGTTGATTTATGTCGGTGCAACAGACTTGGGAATTGAGAAGTCCATATTTAATAAACCCAAAACTTTTCACTTAACTGTATTGATGTTGAAGTTGTGGAACAAGGACCGAGTTAATGCAGCTACTGAGGTTTTGAAGGTAAATTTCTGATTGCTCTCATAACTTTGGTTCTTGGTGCATTTGTTGATGGTATATAATGTTCCATGTTTCTTTACAGAGTATCTCCTCTAAAGTGATGAATGCATTGGATAATCAGCCTGTCTTTGTGAGACTTAAGGGGCTGGTAAGATTAATTTCAAGTTCAAGTGCAGCTTATAGGATTTGTTAGTGCTTATTTATGAGGTAATCAGATGATGCCTAAAACCCTACTACCCTATAACCATGCAACTCTGTGAGCCCTTAATCTTCAAGCTTGTGAAGAAATGAATTCGTAAGGCTTGGAAATTATACTAAACCAAGCATGACTTGTTTTGAACCTTCTGTTGATAAAATAAAATTGCTTATTCTTCTATCTCTTATTGAGGACCAACCTTTTGTCTGCAGGATTGCATGAAAGGTTCATTGGCCAAAGCTCGTGTCCTTTATATTCCTGTGGAAGAAGACAGTGATCGACTTCGCCATGCATGTCGTATCCTAATTTATCAAATGACTGATATCTTCTTCCACACTATCTACAACACTTGCAAATGATATAGAAAAAGTAGAAAATCACTTTACCTAGTTATCTTGTCCTTTTTTATTAATTCGAAGGAATCTTTTGAATTTCTTGACCTTTCACAGAAGTCATTACTGATGCATTTATTGAAGCCGGACTTGTACTTGAGAAAGATGTTAATCAAAAGTTAAAGGTACAATTTATAACCTTTGAAGTGCTCCCTTGCCCTTCAATATGATTATCTTGTCTTCTTTTTTTTTTTTTTTTTTTTAATTATGTTTTTTGTTTGTTGTTTTGATAGTTGATTGTGTTTTTCGTTCATTATTCTCTAGTTGATTTCCAAAATGGCATGTTTTTCGTGTATAGGTTAATGCCCATGTGTTCTGACTATTAACTCTAGCAATTAGCATACTCACTCATCTATGTAGGATTGTAGTCTTTCATTTACCAGTTTTTAAATTTTATAATTATTTGTGATTAGATTGCATAACCTTTGCTTCCATCCCCACTTATTCTGTTTTTGGAGTATGACCATATCGACGTACTTAGTCTGTTTTTGGAGTATGACCATAGCGACCTTATTAACAGATTCTAAGGTATTATTCATCCCAAAATGTAATTCAGTATGAAAACCATAACCTATATCAGAATCACATGAACGTAGCTAGTGTTCTATTACATCTAGCTCATAGTTTACATTGTAACAAAAGGGAATGAGGCATTTCGTAATAACTGTCCAGTGCTGTTGCTTGTGGATAAAATAATGGGGCAAGTGTAGAATGAGATATTTTGTTGTACTTTCCATTGATTTTGGTTTTCAGAATTAACCTCCAATATTTAGAAGTATTTTTTGATGTTCCTTGAATTTTGATGATCAATTGGAATTAATTCTCTTTGGAAATATCGTTGCTGTAGTCAATTGAACAATCTAGAATGTCGTGTCTTTACATGCACGCTTAAGCAATGCCTTCTTCAACATGAAATGTAACTTGGTATAGCAAATGTTTGTCTGTGTATTTACTCCAAAAGGAGTTCAGTTTGTTGGACCTATGTATGCAAATTCAGAAATCAGTGTAGAGAACGTTTTCCTTTTCTTTATGAAAGAAGAGTCAGGTTCTAGTTCTCGAAACATTAGGCAAACAAGAAAAACGCAACTCTTCCAATGACAATTAGAAAGTTGGAGATGCTTAATATTAACTCCACTCCCTCCCTGACAATAATGATTACAATGTTGTATTACATATTATGTGTTCAGTTTCTATTCTTCTTTTTGGTTTCATTTGGCCCAGCGCACAGCCGCCATAGGCTGGTCTATCCCTGATTGAATTTATTCTTACTGCTTTTGTAATTAGATTGCTGTTCAGTTTGATGAATCTTATGGCTTAACAATTGTTTGTTTCGTCAAATTGCAGTTGCATGCCACTGTGATGAACAGTGAGCCACAGAAAAAGGTGCCGTTACTTCATCTTTTTACATTTGTATTATTACCTGCACAAGCCCACACAACCAACATCCTCTGTCTGCACCTCCAAATTTCTTCTGGTGCCTAAAAACAATATGGCTTTCTGGTGGCTAACTTATTAACTAAATTGAATTCTACAGGAAGTCCAGATCAAGAAAGGTCGACTCCTTTGATGCACGAGACATTTTCAAGCAATTTGGATCCGAGGTATGGGGAGAGTATCTTATTCGTGAAGCTCATCTTTCACAGAGATTTGTGTATGATGAAAATGGATACTATCATTGTTGCGCGTCAATACCTTTTCCAGAAAACATGCAAGTAGACTGATTCATTTAGATACAAGTCTCTTGACCTTAACTTTCCCTCCAGTGATAAATGGTTAGATGATGTACATCAAGTAGTATCTGCTTTCAAGTTGTAAATATCAATCATTCTATAGTCTTTGTTATAGTCGATCTTAAAACTTCCTTGGAATTTCCAGTCCTCGTAGTAGCTTACCTTGAACTGGTCTTGACTCCAGGAGTGTGTGTTTATGGAACCTTTGAGGGTGTATTTTTCTTTGAAAATATAAGGTTGCTGCTCTGCTAAGCTTTGGACTGTGTGTTTATGGAACCCTTTGAGGGTGTATTTTTCTTTGAAAATATAAGGTTGCTGCTCTGCTAAGCTTTCTTTTTGCACTATATATATAAATTCGTATGTCCCTTGTGCTGTGTTACCTGTGTTAATGTGTACTCAAAATAATCAATTGTTCACAGCAGCTTGCGCCTTCATTGAGGAAATTCGGAGAGAATTAATTACTAGATTGTTTGGTTAGTCTTTTACAACACATACGTAAAATATTTGCTACTACATCAATCAGGATGTTAATTATTCTTGCCTTATTATCAACTTTCCTTTTGGTAATGTCACCTTCTATAGTGCTCATGTATGGCCTAAGTTTATTAACATGCGTTATTTCTTCTAAGGCAAAACACTCTGCCAACCTGTATATTTCATTCTTCAATATTCTTGCTTCAACTATGAAGAAATTTTTTTTTCTATAAAATGGAAGAAATGTAGCATTTACCTAGTTTCCATGGTTTGCACAATATGATTAATTTGTGATTAATGAATTTTAATATATTTTTTAACTAATTTAAGGTTTTATTTAAACCTAAATAAATTATGCAAGTAATTGTTAGGGGAAACTTTATTTTAGTCATGAGGTTTTGAAAAATATCAAGATTTTAAATATTTTTTAGAAACAGTTCTTTTCATTTCTAATTTTTTCAAAATTTTTCAAAATAGTTCAAATTGTCAGTCAACTTACAGTCAATAGTTATAAATAGTTTGGACGAAAAGGGTAAGATGGTCTTTTTGTACGAAAGACTTAGATATTGACATATGGATGATTAGGATTTTCTTTTATATATAATTATTAAAAAAAACAAAATCAAAAATTAAAAAATATATAATTATTAAAAAAGACCAAAAATTTAAAAAAAAAATCCGATTGTCACTATATCAATCTTCATCTTCCATTAATCTATAAAATCAATACATAATCCCAATTTAAAAACTTAAAAAAGAAATTAAAAATTAAAAATTAAAAAACACAAAACAAAACAAAACAAAAACAAAAACACCAACCCAACTTCATCTTCAATCCCTTACATCTTTAGCCAGCAACCCTTTAATCTTTAATCAACATCCATTGTGCAGTAGAAGGTCCGTTTATGACAGCAACAGAATCAATCAATTTCACATACCAAAAATCTAATAAAAAAAAACGTGCAACAAAACTAATTTCACACACCACAAATCTAATAAAAAACAACCAAACAACAACAAAACAAACTCATTCACACAACAAAAATCTAATAAAAAACAAGTCAAACACAACAACAAAATCAAACCAAACTTGATAAATTTAAACACATGCCCGATCTATTGTGATCAAAACATGGATAAGTAAAGAATTTGTAAGATCAAAACATGTCTAATCTGTTGTTGTATCAAAGAGGGAGACGGAGTCACCAAAAAGTAAACCAACAAAGAGAAGATCTGAAAGATGTTGTAGAGTGGTATTGATGATGATAGAGGTGGTTACAATGTTTTAGTCAATGCCACCGACAAAGCAACATCGCCCCGTTTAAAGTTATTTTTCGACACCCTTAAACTAATCAATCTCTCTCTCTACAATTCCTCCCTTTAAAACAAAACAAACCTGGAAACTCTGCTTTGATTTGGCCACCAACGACAAGGAAAAAAAAAACCAAGATAAATGGAAATGAAAAATAGAAGAAACAGTGAAGGAGATGAAGCGGTCAATAGATCACTACATCTCCATCTGAGATGAAGCCATTCAGGCTTCATCTCAAATGGAGATAAAGTGATCTACTCCACCTCTATCTAAGATGGAGCACGCACGTCTCCATCTTTGTCTTCATCGCCAACTCTCCATCCCATCCTCTCCATCGTTGTCAACTCGCCTCCCTTCTCCTCTTCTCCCTCGCCTGCTACCCTCGTTCCCTTGTTTGTGTCATCTCCATCTGGGTTTATTGAAGAATAATAACACATTTTTTTAATTTTTGTTTAAAGTTTTATTTATTTATTTATGCTAATTTGAATTCTCAAAATAAATGTTGATGATCAAAAATTTTTTTTTTTTTTTAAAATTCACCCATACAAAGGGTAATTTGATCAATAAACCATCTCAACAAATTATGCACTGTTGACCATTGATCATTAAGGGCAAAAATATCTTTTTATGTATTCAATTATTGTTGACCGTCAGTTGACTAACGGTTTGGACTATTTTAAAGAATTTTAAAAAAGTTAAGGATGAAAAGAGTTATTTTTAAAAGATGTTTAAAAATTTAATATATTTTAAAATCTTCGGGAACTAAATGAAATTTCCTCTGATTGTTATTCTCTCTGACAATGTCAATATGCCATAAAATAAGAGGAGAAAAACCCATGACAAGCGCTGCCCCACATAATTGAAAGCCAAAAGAAATTTTTTAAAAAAGAAAAAAGGGTAGACAATTCTCTTTTGTCAGATCATGATCAATTGATCAGGCCTGACTTCCAAGCTCATTTGGACCCTTTTTTTTTCTCTCTCTTTATCTCTATTGTTCTATAAAAGTACACTTTTTTAATGAACCTGTTTATCATGTGTCTAAATTTACTAATCAGTTTCAAATTTCTTAACTTTCTTTTTTTTGAAGTAATTAAGGGTAAAGTTCTTTTTTTTTTTTTTTTCAGTTGCTATTAAATTTTCATCGACTTCTATAAGAAAATATTACATATAACTCCTATGCAATTCTGTTTTTGTTGAATTTTTCGAAAGAGATTAGTAAGAAATCTTAGATTATGGATACAAAAAACAATATATCTTTTCAGTTGTATTTAAATGATAATGTAACTTTAATGAAATAATAATATAAGTGAAAGATGATGAAAACTCATGCATCATCCTGCACTTGACCCATAATCAAGCCAAAACCAAACAAAATTAATTAATTAATTATGAGCATCTCTCGTTTTTGCGATCCCACAACTTAGGAAAAGTTATTATTAATCACTCTCAATTATGATTATTTTAATTTGGTCCCCAGATAATTAGAGAGACAATATGAGCTTTATTTATATATATGCACCAACCAATATAACATAATGTTTAACAATGATGTACAATGATGTTCAATAACGCAAACCAAATTACCAATACTAATTTGTCAAGATAAAGTTTTCATAAATTTGAGAATGGTTCAAGATATAATTTTATTTTAACTTCTAAATTTAAAACATGTCCATCAGAGTAGTAAATTTAAATATTCCATTAATTTAACTAATGCATATTTAGTTTAATTCTAGAGTGTAAAAATATATGTATAATTTATACATAATTATATTTACCTTAAAATTCATTTGATCCTATGAAAGTTTAAGATGGGTGTCCACTATTAATGGGAAAAAAAAAATGTAGAAATTTAAGTATTATCATTTCTCTTTTGGTCACATTGATGTATAAAGTATATCATACTCTTATCTCAATTTTAATTAGTTAAAAGAGTAGGAAATCATTCAGATGACACTTGATATATATACCTAACTTCAGGCATAAATCGTATCGCTAAAAAAGTAAAAGCTGTAAAGCAGATAAGACTGGGGGTATGTTTATGACTTCCAAGTTTTCAAGTCGTGCAGATGAGGCAATAAGTTCGGGTATGAAATGCATGAAGAGTGCAACTTCAATTCAAGGAAATCAACAATTTGAAGCTGAATTTTCTGTGTAAATCTCATTTCATTGGTATCACAAGACATGCAATAGTAACAAACACATGTGAATGCTCCAATTTTCTTGTCTAGTGGCTCTCAAAATTTTCATGAGAAATCAACTACTTACTAGCTCATTTCAGGACTGCAAATCTTCCTATAATTAAGTTGATTAATCATGATGTGATTATAAAAATGATAACATGAAAGGTTAAACTACAAGTCCAATGATAGTATTCAAAGAATTTTGTAGGAAAAAAAATCAGTAACCAAAGTTTATTTTAATTTGGAATTTAAAAGCATTAATATACAAGTCCTCTAGTATGTATTATAAAGGAAAATGCACTCTTAACTTTTTACGCCAACCTTTAGACTGTATCGAAAAAGTGGTTTTGTTGTAGTAGTAAAACCAAAAGTCCTATCCACTTATCTCATAATAGTTTATGGGCTTAACTGAAAAGTTTCACTTAATGTTGATAATTTTTTTTTTTTATGTATGTGAGTTGTACCCTTCCGTCTTTTAAGAGTTAATTCTCGGATCGTACCTCATATCACAGTTGATTTAATAATACTCTGGACTGATTTCAGTATTTAAAAAGGAAAAAAAAAAAAAAAAGTTTAGACTGTACCAAAGGACAAAAAAATCACAATTCACGAGTCATAACTCAAAGTGGATATTCAAAACCCACTTTTTTTAAATTTGTTTTAAATTCAATAAAATATAAAAAAAATAATAATAATCAATGATGACAAAATTAATCAAAAACCAACATGTTTTAGATAGTTTTGTACTAAGTAAATTACCAACAAACAATCCAAAGAAAGTCCACAAGATTCCGTGCTATCATCACCATTTAGCCGACCACCTCCCAAAACGCATAATTAATTCACACCAAATCACCATTACTAAATAATCCAGATTTGCTTAAACCTCACACATATTAAAGTAAATTAATTCTAAACACCCCCGTGAATTCCTATCCACTCATTTTCAGACAATGGCTTGTGCATGCCCCATTATGGTCGGTGGAAATTTGTGGCCCAAAATTTGTCACCACCAAAATTTTGAATGTGATTTTGATTTTGTTGTTTTTTTCTCACATGACCCCATCACTTTCCCTCCCTTTCTTTCTGGATACTACTCACATGGAATTATCATTGATGAACATCCAGACATTTCCATTAAAGCATGCTCTGGACAGCTAGGATTGTAGCATGAAATTTGATTGGATATGTATGGATTTTTCCTTTTTTGCTTTTCACTTATTTTCATATTCTTTTTTTCTCCTCTCTCTCTAGTCTCTACCCATAATTTTAACTTACATCATGACACTTGGTGTAATTTAATTACCTACTAATCATGCAAACTTCACAGCTTGCTTTTATCTTGCAACTATTCATAATGAATATCTTTGATTTTAATTTCTTTTATGTATAGATAAAAAAATCAAGGTGATATCTTCACAGGATTAGAAATTTCTATACATCTATTGAAACATATTATAAAGTTACCTTATAAGAAAGATAATGACAAATATATTCTAAAATTGTATTCATACATTTGTGTATAAATTATAACAAAAAGAGAAAACTAATGATGATATATATATATATGTATGTGTACTAGAAAATTTTGAAAGGTTTATTAAAACCCCATATAAAGTTCATGAATAATCTCTCCTGTAAAAAATTATTAATCAAAGTTTCAAAAAAAAATTATTAATTAAAAATATAGATTTTAATATTAATTTATAAAGAAAGTCTTTAATATAAGATTAGTGTGTCAAGGCAAATTACAGACTTATAAATGATACAATATATCTATCATATTACCTAATATTTAAAATAAATTTCTAAAACAGAAACAGCCAATGGTGTCAATCCTGTCCTCCACTATAACTCCTCTCATATACATGCATACAACTACCACAAAGTGTACAACAATAATTAATACACTAGGAGACTCATGACAATATTGAATGAAAAAAAAAAAAAACCCTCATCGAAACAAAAACACACATTCACATATAATATACCAAAAAAAAGTGAATATAAGTTGCAATCATAGTATATATACTTGACCAAGTATAGGGCATTTGTGCTCTGTCCCAATATATCATATCCTTATCTTCTCACACACCCATCGCTCTTATCTCCATCTTCGACAACACTTTCTCATCATCTACCTAACTAAGTTCTCTCTCTCTCTCTCTCTCTCTCTCTGTCAGCAATGGCGATTGCATTCGGACGTTTCGACGATTCTTTCAGTCTAGGCTCCTTCAAAGCCTACCTTGCTGAGTTTATCTCAACTTTGCTCTTTGTTTTTGCTGGAGTTGGCTCTGCTATTGCTTATAGTAATACACTAGTACTCCTTTTAACTTATTTATTTGTTTATATATTTTAATGGTTCTTTTTGAAACTGCATGAGTTGAAAGTGATCCTTTTTTTATTATTTTTCTCGGAAACTTAGACTCCCTCAAAGCGTTTCAACTTTATTGCAATCTATAGATGTTATATACTGTCAACCCTAATTATCTCAACTTGTACATGGCTATTCATGTGTTTAGTACATATTATAATAAGGTTACTATCATATATGGATGACCAAATTTTTTTTTTAGTTAAGTATTCATAGATTCTAATAGTCTAAAATTTGAACTTTTATGCTTCTTAATAATAATATACTTTTTTTTTTTTTTTTTTTTTCTGAAGAGTTTGAAGATAGTTTTAAAACATACTTAAATGATGTGTCGTTTAAGACACGGTTAGATTTTATCAAATACCCTCACTTCTAGGACAAGTGTTTCATGAGTTTTAGATCAAACACTAATATGTCTATATTTAATCCAAAAAATTAAGAGAGAGCACTATTCAATTTTTTTTTTTCTGATATTAATATAATACATAACTTCTACCTTTTCTTCTAACACCTATAAACATAAATTAAGTCAAATTCTTAATTAAGGTTGGCTGAGAGAAAGGATAAGTGTATACTCTTAATTTTCATCATAACGTCAGATCTATAAACTAAATATGATATATTATATTAGTAAAAGAATAAAGTTCATGTTTAATTATAAGAATTTATGGTAACAATGTATTCATCATGTAAGTAAGCGAAAATTTAATTTTGTTATTAACATGCAATTTTTTTTTTAAATTATTCTTTTTACAGACAAGTTGACAGCAGATGCAGCTCTAGATCCTGCTGGGTTGGTAGCCATAGCAATCTGCCATGGATTTGCTCTCTTTGTAGCAGTCTCAGTTGGAGCCAACATCTCTGGTGGACATGTCAACCCAGCCGTCACCTTCGGATTGGCTCTTGGAGGCCAAATCACCATCCTCACTGGCATCTTCTACTGGGTTGCCCAGCTTCTTGGCTCAATTGTTGCCTGCTACCTCCTCAAAGTTGTCACTGGAGGATTGGTAAGTCCAAAATCATACAATAAACTTTAATTATTGTTATTATTATTATCATTATTATTGTTATTGTTGTTGTTATTATTATTATTATTGTTGTTAGGTGAGATTTTGGCATCCTAGTGAGTCCAATGACATAATTGTCCATCTTTCAGAAAAAATCTTGTCCAAAGAATTAGAGTCAAATTTCAACATCATGATCTAAAATAATTAATCAAGTTGGCTTTTTACTGTAACTATATGGATCTAACAAAGCAGATAAATCTATTAGTTAAAATACAATATGTCAATTCATAGATTGTTTATATTCATAATCTTAATCGATTTCTTGGCTCCTTTTTATTAGCAAAGAAAATCATTTTTAGTAGAATAAGAATTTTTTTCTTCTTTTAACTAATAAAGACCTTCCATAAATCTTTTTCAGTGGAATTTTGGAATATATTAATTGTTTCTTTCCACAAATAAAAAGTTTCCCTAAAATCCATTTTCAGTGGAATAAAATATGGAATATGCTCATGATAAATGCTTTTTGAGTTATATTGATTTGGCCTTTGGTAGAAGTCCTTATTGTATTCCCAGACCAATGAGACCAATGAGTCAAAAAGCAATTTTAACTTTTTCAATGTGCCTAACTGCCAAAGGACACAAACCAGAAAGATATAGATGAAAATCTGTAAACGAAAACTCTCCTAGTGGTCCACATTTGCAATGTCACTATTGATTTCCTTACAACATTTCAAGACTTAATTTTCTAAAAATCACTTTTGCTTTTACAGGCAATTCCCATCCACAGTGTTGCCTCTGGAGTTGGGGCCATTGAAGGAGTTGTGATGGAGATCATCATCACATTTGCTTTGGTGTACACTGTGTATGCCACAGCAGCCGACCCCAAGAAGGGCTCATTGGGCACCATTGCACCCATTGCCATTGGTTTCATTGTTGGAGCCAACATCTTGGCTGCCGGCCCATTCTCTGGTGGATCGATGAACCCAGCCCGTTCTTTCGGGCCTGCTGTGGCCAGCGGGGACTTCCACGACAACTGGATCTACTGGGTTGGGCCTCTCATTGGTGGTGGGCTTGCTGGGCTCATCTATGGCTATGTGTTCATGCCCTCTGAGCATGTACCATTGTCCAGTGACTTTTAAGTCATGACCAACTTCAGTTGTTGTGCTTTTGGTTCTTGATCTCTTCTTGTAATAAAGAAAGAAAAGCAATTTTTGCTCTTCTTTCTTTTGTAGTTGTTATTTTATTTCATTTTATTTTTAATTTCTAAGTTTTATTTTGTTTTCTTGTTGTAAAGTCTCATTGTTGTGGTCCATTGTTGCTTTATGAGAATGGATTTGAAGTTGGAGATGTGCATTGTCTATGCTATGCCTTTTCTTTCTCGGGTCGCCTTTTCTCATTTTGGAGAAGAGCATACATTCACTTGTGCTATAGAAAGAAAGAAAAATACTAAAATAGTATAATGATGCGAAAGTGAATATAAATAGAGTTGAAACTATCTCAGCTTCAACTCAAACAAGTATATTTTCTAGAATATTTGAATTTTAAATATTTAAAGGGTCGTGTTAAGGTATATGTTAAATATCTTTCATAATAATAGAGATTTGTATGAAGAAGGCCTAATTTAATGATTTTAGGGTACCTTTACAAATTGGAATTGAAAATGGAAGGGAGCGTTCATAGGAAAAGGGAATCAGGAAATGAAACTTAATTCTATAGGTACGGAATTAAATGCTCGTTTCAATAGGAACTTAATCCTTAATTTATTATGAAATCTACAAAATTTGATTTCTAATTGTATTTTAATAAATACAATAATTGTAAAATATAAAATTTAATTTTCTTTTTCTTTAAATAATTCTTGATTAATAAATGTGATCTAGACGATAGAAAGATAAAAACATGTGAATATGTATTGTGGTGGGTAGCCATGGTGTAAATTAGAACAATCTTATCCATTAAACTTGGGAACATTTCATGTGCAATTGCTTTAGAGTTCACCAATTTGGTGGAGTCATACTTGGGTTTGTTGGGCCCTAGCCAGCTACCCCTATGATCTGCATCCTAATAAGTGTTAAACAGACATATAATCACAGCCATGGTTTTGACCCATCTTCATTACTTTACCTTTTAATTAATTTTCAAATGTTTGCAAGAAAAACTTAATTATGAAAATACCATACAACTGCAAGACTGGGTTCCAAAATCTATAAAATTAAATATCTTGATTTAATTTAACAAATAGAGTTTGAGAAACATAAAAGAGACTTGTGATTATTTTGTCAGATGATTTTTGACAAAATTACTAGAATATGTCTGTAGGTTAGTTAAATAAAGTCTTAAAACTTCATTTATATAAAATGTCTAGCAATATTATCGATAAAATAATTTTATCAAAATTACTTTAAAGATTCATTTTCGCATATTAAAAGGTAAACGCTATCAAAATGTCTTAAAAGAAAGTAAAAATTCATGTTGGACCCAAACAGAAAGTGAAACTTTATTTGTTTTTGGTCCGAATTCAATCGCACAACATTTAACATCACATAAAACATTCACCTGTATAAAATGCCATGCAAAATCCAAAAGAACAAAAAACAATTAAAATTTCATTTAAAACAAAAAACAAGTTTACTTTATTAATTGCATTAAAAATAAAAATTTTTATTTGGCCCAAAGATAAGTTTGTCCTTATCAAAATCATTAAAAAGCACTTAATCATATTTATACCATCTAATGCTTCCCAACTCACAAATTCACGCTATTGTGTCATCAAATTAATATATCCAGTTCAGTTTTAATTTTTACTCCAGACTGTTCCTAGAGAATACCTTAGTTTAGACAAAACACTCAAATATTACCCTAACCATGTAACTCTTTTTATTTAAGTATTGTTACATAAAAATATCAACATAAAAGTCATATCAGAATTGAATCCAAATCACAAACAACACATAATAACATGCTATGATTGAGTCAAAAGGTGATAATTGAATCACATCAAAGTGTTGGTGGGGGTGTGAGGAATCACAAATCACACACAGGAAGTGGATCCCTTCGAGGGATCAACCTCCTCGCACACACCCTATCAAACATAAAAGGATAAAACAGGTATTGTAGATGACGATGTGGTGCAGTGGCATCCACCCCTTGATACGTGGAGTTATAAGATTATGATTCGATTTGCACTCATCCAATTGATTTGGAGTAATATAACTATTCCTCTCATTTTCGAGAGATTTAGCGTTAGATTATGTCTCATAGAAGTGATAAAAAAGTTAATACATAAAAATAAAATAAAATAAAGGGGCCAGTTGCCATGGAACTTCAAATAAAAATGAAACAAAAACCTGCCGGCGGCAAAACCAACAACTGTCTCAACTCGACCGACGACTGCAAGTCTTATTGTTTAAAAAAAAAAAAAAAAACTGCGAGTCGTACGTTAAACTAATCAAACTAATTTAATACTTCCAACCTCTCTCTCTCTCTGTCTCTGTGCCTCGATGTCTTCGCTTATAACTTCTCAATTTACACTCCCAACAACCTCTTCTTTCTCTCTTCTGTCTTCCCTTTTACTTCTTTCTCTTCCATGGTTTCCTTTTTGTCTCCTCCTCACCACCCTCACCACCTTAGCTACCTGTAAGTTCTCTCTTTCTCTCTCTATACGTATATGTGTATGTCACCTTGTCAATTGACTCTTATTGTGATTTCTTTATGTGGGGTGTTTATATTTTGGCTTGTCTATAATGTACAAGTTTAAGTACTTGAAGTTGGTTTTTTGAGTCTTGAACGTGTTGATATTGGTTATGTGGATTATGTTGGTTGAATCTATTTGTAGATTTACACCTATTAATGGTAGATTTACCCTTTTTGTAATTTTGGAACGTATGCTCATTTTGGTGCCCAAAATGTTGTGTAAAACATTATGTGAATTGTAAGTATTAAGGAATGTAGAAGGAGTTGAATGAATGTAATCAAATGGTTTAGGATATGAAGCAGCTGTTGTCTTATGCATTTGTGGAGCTATTGTTGGTGTTTTCTACATACATTTTGTCTCACCTTGAAATGTTTTGTGAGATTATTGGATGAGAATTTCATTTCTGTCATGACTTGGAAACGGGTATGTGATAAGATATCTCAAATGTGTAATTGTTTGATTTTGTAAGGAGTTTCGAATGATTCGTTTAGTGTATGATGTTACGGGTTTGGTAAACATACACAAAGTATCTAATTCAACATTAGGCAAAACTTATTAACATCTTGTTTTTATTGGTAATTTTTCTGACATATGGTGTAGATGGGTCTTTTGTTTGTTAGATTACCCGTGTATGAATTGAGAAAATAAGACTGGAACAATGGATGTCGGAACTCGATAGTGTAGTATTTTGGGTTGTAAGGTGATCCGATGATATATATATATATATATATATATATATAAACCACTTCCAAATATATAAAAGATTAATGTTTTGTTACGCAAGTCCACGCTTTTTAAATTTTGCATTTGAGAACTGTATTTGTTAATCACTTAATTGGTACTTTTTATTTGTTACAGTCAATCTTTTGGATTAGATTCCGGTCAAAATATTAACAGGAAAGCACTCTACTCATCAAAGCTCAATGGAAAGGAGCAAGGAAACTCTATTTTTTCTAAGAAAACCATTTCTATTAAATATTTCTTCAAGTGGTATAATTCGTCTAGTCGTGTATCGTCGAAGGCATTATTGTCATCAACAACTGCCTTGGCTTCTGATGAACCCAATGGTGAGAATGGGGTAGCTATAGTTGAAGGTGAAGAAATGGAATTCAACCGGGTGAACTGTCTTGTTTGGGTATTGCATGAATCTGCGAGGAGCTTTTCACTTGCAGTCGAGTCGCTTGAACTGGCTGGAAGTGGTGCAGAGCTTGCAATGGCTTGGAATGGGAAGGATGTGCATGGATGGCATAAACGCATTGCTTATAGAGTATGCACATTTGACATCACAGCATTAGCAAAGTTGTTTTATTGCTGTAAAATGAAAATTCTAGACTGGTCTGAGTCTTGACAATGTTTAGTTTAATGGAACGTTTTGATAATTGATACAAACGTCAACGTTTTCTGTGCACATTGGTTATTATCTGTCTTGAATAATCATTACAGTGATATCTAAGTTAAGTGGAGATAGAGAATGGTTTATGAATTTATCCAAGACATGAGAAAATGGAACAAGAATCATTAACTTGTATGGCTTCTCAGGTAGCAATTTATGCTATGTTGAAAATGGCTATTGAAGTGGAGGTTTTGCTTTCTCATGAACGTCACAACAATCCATCTCCGGTTAAAGAAATGTAAGTGCTTGACCACAGGAGATGGATTAAGTTTCTTTGATACCTGTACTTAATTTTTTTGGTTGACATTTCATGATCTATGAAATATTAAATTAAGATTGAAAGGATATACCTTTTTTTGAAGCTGAGTATTGTTGTGCCATTACTAAAATGTTGATAAGTTATGCCGACTTATTTGAATCCTTTATTTGCTTCAGTTTGACACCTAAGCTAAATGCGATGGTGGACTACATCGAAAGTCAATTGAGAACAAGGCATCCTGAATTGGTAGAATGGTTTAGAATTGTGGAACTGCCGCGTATTGCTGGATTTTTCAGTTCCTTACTAAAGAAGTGGTCCATGGAATATGCAGGAAGGTTTGCTCAAAAACGAACACTTTTAGCATAAAGTTAATGTCTCTGAGATGATAACGTCATATCAATCAGTAACATATACTTAATACATTTTTCTGTGCTTGTAAGTTCAAGTCATGCTGATGTAATTCATCTATTATTTGATGGCTATCAGTTCAAGCTCACCAAAGAGTATTCAGTGGTGTTGCAGGGATCATTGTGGCAATAAGCTGCTGTACTGCAGTACGGAAACTGGGTCCCGGACGCATTTCATGCCACTTGTTGGCAATGTCAATGGAGGGCATTTTGATAGATCTAATGAATGTTTGTTGTGGCCTCGTATCTATGGACAAGCTGCATCACTTAGCAAATGAGGCAGGATTTGAACTTGAGTTCCTCTTCCACTTCGGTAGAAAAATCCTGCCCAACAAGAACACCGAGGAGCTAGAATTTTGGATTGGCTTGGCTCAAAAGAAACTATCGGTTGCATTCCAAAAAGAAACTGTGCTTTCAGGGACCCAAAGTCTGCCTGAAAAGGTTGGTTCTATATTTCAAGAGTACTAGACATGTATGAAATATTGTGTAGTGTGATCAGTACTTATGATCGTCTTTTCACCCTCTGAATCCTGATTATACTTTTGTAGTTTAGTATATCTACCAAAGTTCTTTCTCGTGTTCTCATCTCTCTTGTGGTTACTTTCACAAACCAATTGATGAGATTGTTGAATATGTATACGTATACATTATTTATGCAGCTAAAGTTTCAACAGGTTCAAGCTGATTGCCTGGCTACTCTAGGACTTTTTGCATACCTGGGAAGAATGACTAGAATACTCTTGTCAAGTAAAGGCATAGAGGATCTTGATGAGCTGGTCAAAGATTTCCTCAGGTAAGCTGATTAATAATTTGGATGGATTCTAGACTTTTCAGTATAATCGCTTAGCACAGACGCATAAAGGTCAGAAAATACTTTTGTGTAGCTACTTGGAGTGTGGCAGCCTCTTCATTTATCCAGAGTTTTCTTCCATATCAGTGTATCAGCTCTTCATGGAGGTAAATTTCTATCACTTTTGTGGGGATTCCAACATGTTTTGAGTTATTCGAATGTGCATGTTTGTCTTTACAGATTGTAACTGATGAAATTGGATGGCTTGACTTTTATGCTGCATTTCCTTCCATGGGCAATCAAGAGAGGAAACGCTGTAAACAACATGCTATTCAAGCAGAGAAAGAAATTATTCTATCAAATGTTTTTGGAGTTTGCTATGATGTGTTTTCTGGGTTCGCTTACTTCTGTCGTTCCACTCAACGGCCCTTAGATGCAGATTTGCTATCCTTCTTGCTCCGAAGGTAGCCCACAATGTTACAGTTTCATGGCCCAGCCAAGCTTTATCAGTTTTGAGTGTATATATATATATATATATATATATATTTATTTAGTGTAAATTTTGCTTCTAAAATGTGATGCTGTAAAATTTTCAGCCAAAGACTGTTAACTGCTTGTCTAGAAGACTACTGGGCCGCTTATGACAGATCAAGGTAAGTTAGTCCAGACAGATGCTTTGTCTAAATATTTTTGGCGCATTCATTGAAAACCGTGAAATGGTTAAAAATCTTGCCTATGTTGATGTTCTCCAGTAATGTGCTGCTAAAGATCACAGAATCAGGTGTCTCGGACCACATACCATCTATAGGAACCCAAAGCTCAGCTAGGTTCTCTATAGTGCTGGAAGAAAAACAAGACTCAGTGTTTCAGGGGCACAGAGAGAATAAATCTCAGCATATGTCTACTTTGACAAAGGTATGACTACCAGATAAGCGCAGTTAATGCTGATTGATCTGTAGTAATTGCCAAATTATGAACATTGTAATCATTGATCCAAAGAGCATAGACTTTTAGGATTGGGCACATCAACCAGTTGGATCTCATCTAAACCAATATGGACATAATTTAATAGATATTATCAATGATTATTTAGGATTGGAGCACCAGATCTCAACTATTCATGATGTGTTTTACTTGTTCTAAATTATATATTATATCATATTTCTTCAAATAACATTTTGGAAAGTTAAGACTGCCCATCGATATCACAATCTTTAGTAGTCATCTTTTTTATTATGAAGTGCTCCAGCAATAAGAGTGGTGCAAAATATCAATACCTGAAACCTTGGAGGTATGTTATGTTTATTTCATATCCAGATTTATAATGGCAGGTCAGCAGCTCAGCTGCAGCAGAGACAATTGTCTCGGTCAAGGAAACCAGCACCATGAAGCCAGCTTCTCTTCAAGAGAGTTTGATTAGGAAATGCAGCAACACAATGTTACAAGCTACCACAGTAAGTTCAATGATCACCTGCTTTCTAGTCAATGGAATAATATAAAATTTCAGGCATCTATTTATAGTATTGCAAACTAAATTGTTTAATAGGATGCATGGATGGGAACTCAGTTGCTCTTTATAGACATCATGGTGTCACTACAGCTACTGCGTAAGCAGTTGCATGGCTACCAGATTACAGCAAGGGAGCGGAAGAAGTTGAAAAGAACCCTTAATGACATTGCTACACTTGTTCCAATTACAGTTCTGATGCTACTTCCTGTAAGCACTTGCTTTATACTTTCTCTATGCAGTATCATATGGACTTCGTCTTTTGTTTGGTTTCAATAGCTTTTGTTTCATGTAAGATCTTTTTTGTAATTGAACTAGATTTGCTAGAAATGTTCAAACTTTGTGTCACTTGTGATAACAAAAAGTAGAACATGAAGAAAGAGGTGAGTTTAGGATGCTGAAACGGCAAATGTCTACTTCTTAGTGCATTCCATGTTTTCATTATCTTCCCCTTTTTGCAACAGTATTATTCCTGTTCTAATTTGTCTGGTTGCCTTGATATAAGTACTGTTATGGATTGTAGTAATAGGAGCTATACGGTATTTATGATTTATTACAGTATCAAGAGTGGGGATGCCACTTATCCCTGGAATTATAGCTTTATATAGACGCAAATTTAGATTATTTTTCTTTTCTTGTTCTGCAAATGTTTATTTTTGTGCGCTTTATGTATTAGATGTAATCATTTAGTAGTCAAAAGGGACTGGTGGTAGTAACGCAAGCATAAACCATGAAGGAGCTGATTATGAGATTTACATTTTATGGCTACAAATTCTTAAAATCGTAAACATGCAGCTAATGAAAAATAATGCTAATGATTTGCAAACGTTCTTTTCTTGGAAAATGTCTTAGCATAATTCCTTTTACTTGAACACTTGCAATCACTCAACATAAATTTTATGTGTTATAGTTTATTACTGCTGCAGTAGAACAATTAGTAGAAGTGCTGAAAGCTTTTTCTTCCCTCACTGTATATAGGTATCCGCTGTAGGCCATGCAGCCATGCTTGCAGCCATAAAGAAGTACACACCATCTCTGGTATATCTTGGTCTTATTCTTTCCAACTCATGGTCTATCTCTCTCTCTCTCCTGCTTACTCTGTTTTTATTTACTTAAACCAGATACCGTCTCCATACTCTTCTGAGCGGTTGAATGTTGTGAAACAATTAGAGAGAACTAAGAAGATGGAAATTCAATCATGGGGAAACCTTGAAGATTCTTCCAGAATATCATGATTGTTTATACTGAAATTGTTTAATAAATCCTATATGATAGCTGCCTTATCTTTGCAATTTGCAAAATCATTAGAAGTTACCTGGTTTTGCCTTCAAAATTTGTAAATAGTTGGATGCATGCACATACACAGAGAACTGTAATTTAACTGAGCATCTTGACATATACATATCTTCAAAGTCGTTACTTGTTTGTCTATGGTTTGATGGAAATGCATTTGAAGATGACTCAAATTACTTTAAAATGTGTGCACATCAAGATTTACGCTGAGACATTTGGCAGCAACAGTTTCATAATCTCCAAATGGATCTGTATCTGTTTCATTTCCACATAATCTGCATTTTTGGATTATTGGTTATTCAGATCAAAGGATTCTGTTACTTCCACTTCATTTTTTTATCAAATAATGGATGCATTATTCATAACATCTACATTAATAATCTGTTTGATTTCATTTTCTGTTTTGGAATGCAAAAATAGCCCCCAGTAAATTCAAAACATCTGAAGTTCCAACTTATACAACAACATGCAATAGAAAATCAAGAAGAAACAATTCCAACATCAGCAGCCATGCATATGCAGCCTTCAATTAACTAGCAAAACTGGAACATAAAGTCTTTAAAGGTCCAAAATTGCCCATATCTATGGAACCAATAAAATAGTTGATACATAGGGATGCAAATCCACTGCAGTAAGATAAGTACAAGGGAAAAAAGGAGCAAATTGTGCGTCACTTTACTTGAATCTCCTAATAATATCAAAAACACTAACAAGTTTTACAAGATCCAACAGTTGCTTAATTTCCCACTTCCCCAGTATGCAAAATCCAGTTTTTCAAAATCCTAATCCTTTAAGGCCAAAACAATAGCATCCTATAAAAAACAGAAGGAAAGCAATTTAAATAGTCAAAAGTAGGATGGAAGTAAAGCAAAATCAGTTTCTTAAAAGAAATAAATATAATATCCATCAGCAACAATACAATCAGTATTAATATCTTACCTTGTTAACAAGCAAAATATAGTATCAATCAGTAACCATGCAATCTGCTGTTGAAGTAGATCCCAGAAACTCTACATCAAATTAAAGATGTATCCAAAGAAACAAACAAGTTAGCAACTTATTAGTAGGGTATAGAAAATCAATAAAAAGTTTGAATTATTACCTGACTCAAGGAATTCAAGAAATTCTTTCTCCTCTGTGCATGATTTATTGTCATTCAATACAACTGACGATGGTAACCAATCTCATGTGCATATCAAGGGCTCTGCTATCTTAGGACTTAACGAACTTCTAAACAGATCGAGAGTACACCTTTCAATGCTAAATGCAAATTCAGAAGTTACTGTATGTACGGGAATTGGAAACACATCCTTTGCAAACACAAAACTGGATATCTTGTAGCATTGAGTTTCCACCAATTTAAAGTATCAAATTTGTCGTCATCACAAAGATATGTAGTTGCCTTAGACAAGTATTTATCTACCTCTTAATTTAAACAATAAACAGTAATCGAGTATAAGTAAAGATAAATAATATAAAATTCAATTTTGTGTATAAAGAAATTAAAGATTGGTGTATCAATGATTCAAAATCGAATACTGGTAAGCAATTTGAATTTGTACTTCTATCAGGGAGACAATTCCCATTATAATAAGATTTATCACTCTCACGATAAAACTATAAATATTTACTTTCATAATCAAGAGAGACCATTACTCTCGTAATAAGATTGTGAATATCTACTCTCATGATAGCTATTTGACAACCATTCTTAAAGTAAGACTTGCAAAGATCAAATATTATTTAGGTACTCAAATATTTACTTTCATAAATAGAAGACAACTCCTCTCATAATACGAGAAGAAAAACGCATATAGATTGTAATATACACTTTGTGAGATTGAACTCCGAAATTTTTGGAAGAATATAAAGGTATATAATCATACGTGTTAAAAGATGTTTTTTTTTTTTTAATAGAAAAAAATATAAAGAGAAAATTTGTTTTTAAATTTAGACTTTAATTTTATTGAAAAGTATAACTGTCACCCATACAATTTGCTTTTTATTTGTTTTAAGATAACAAATACAATTTAGTTAAGTATGTCATCTCCTAACTATGTTATTTAAATGGAAAAAATACATATGGAGGGAATGGCAATATAACCTAAATGAAATTGATTCATTATGTTTATTTAAAAAAAAAAAAAATTACAATGTTATACAATTGAGTTAAAGAAATTATATAATTTTTGGAATTAACTGAATTGCAAAGTCAAATCATAACATCACCTTGTCAAAAGCAACAAGCAAAGCATGATGTCAATTTTTTTTTTTTTTTTGAAAAGAACATACATAACACACAACTAACGTCGACAAGCGACGCAAGGAAAAATACAAGCGGCATCCACCTGGTGCCAGGTAAGGTCCTCCAATGCGGACAAGGCCAAAGCGGCTAAATCGTGTGCCAAACGGTTCGCAGACCGCGGAATGGCTTGGCACGATCTTACGTTAGCCACCCTACACAAAGCCTTAACATCACTAGCCAGAATATCAGAGTCTCCACGCAGGCCACCTTCCGTGCAAACCTGCGACGCCACATTCAAGGCGTCAACTTCTACCTCCGCAAGCTGAACCCCAGCAGAGAGAGCCAGCAACAGACCCTCCCGCAGGGCGAGCAGCTCACCCACCTCCGGCAAAAAGGAACCACGCAGAATCTTAGCAGACGCAGATGTCAATTAGCAATAACGTGTCTGCTACCACTCAAGCAGATTCCAGAAACTTTGCATTAAATTAAAAATGTATTCAAAAGAAATGAATAAATTAGAAAGCTATATTGTATGCACAAAATACGCAAACATTTCAATTGTTTTCTAACTCAAGCAATTAAAAAAAGATATACTTCTCGATGCATGATTTATCATCATTTGAAACAACTGTAACTAATTCTCTGTGCACATCGAGGCTTCCTATCTTAGGTTTTGACAAATCTTAATATGGGTCAAGAATATGCCTTTCAATGCTAAATTTAGAAGCAGAACATACTGTAGATAAAATTAGATACTTCGATAGCTTTGAGTTTTCATTAATTTAACGTATCAAATTTGTCACCTTCATTAATTTGGCTAGAACAAGTAAATATTCACCTTGTTTTGAATCACTCTACCACCTTTCTCGTATTCATAATTTTCGAATTCGTCGATGATCCAAGATAGATAATCATCCAGTATAACACCATAGAAGCTTAGGTTCTAGAGGAAGTGTCCAAGTCATTGTAGAAATCATACACACAAAACAAAAGGTGTTTAATGAATTTTTTTCCATTTATTCAACCTCAACACCACCATATATATCTTACCACTATGCAATAAGGAAATCTTCAATCTTGCATCATTTTGTTAATGCAAATTGAGCCGAACTTGTATTGAAAATACAAATTGGAAGTGACACACTAGAAGAAGTAGCAATAATTTGAAGCCGCATTATAGAAATTCCTCGGAGAGTCAATACATTGTTGAACTTTTTCACAACCATCATTCGAAGATGGCCCAGTCTTCATATTGCCATTACACGCCAAGAAATAGGTAACAACATGTGTACATGTACATGCTCTTCTGCTGACTGCTTAAACACATAAAGTCGTAAATCATAATTAAACTTTTGAAGTACCTTTGTCAACATCAAATAGGTTGAGTTCGAATTACTAGAGACAGGACAAGATTTTACAAACAACCTTTTATACACGTTTAATTTTTTTTCATTTTTAATATAAAAATCTATTGAAACCTATCATTCGAGATCGATCATTAATAATACGATTTAGATAACTATTCTTATAATCAAAAGATGGATACTTTTATTAAAAGAAATTCATGTTCACACTTTATATTTTAATAGAATAATAATTAGTTTCGAATCGTTGACCATTTAAAATAAAAAAAATATACGCGATCAATCCTATTAAAGAATTATATGTAATATATATATTTTTTATCTTATAGAAAATAATTATCATGACATTTCAATAATTTTTTCCTTTCGATTAAGCATCATATATAAATAGGATAATGAGAATCATATACCCGGCAATTTTAATAGAAGCGCACTAATCAATACTAAGCCATACCCTTTGCTCATAAAAGGTAGTATATTTGAGGATTACCATTCTAATACATGCATGGACACTAGCTTCTTCATTGTTAGTCATTATAATATCAGTACTGCAACCATTCTGATTATCAGTTCCAAAATATGTATTAGGGGCTTTTATTTTCTCCACATTGTAGTGTACAAGAGAGTTACAAAAATGTAATAATACAGTACAACCATAAGCGTTGGAGCTGCCACCGCCACTAGGTAGTGCAGTATTGCACTAATTAATGCATATAATTAATTCTCTGGTACAAGTACGACAACCTGCGTACTAGCTTCTTTCTTCTTTTCTTTTTAATTTTTAAAATTTTTTCATGACTTAAACAGTTAAAAGAGTAACGATAATTATTGTCATGTGATCCGTAAACCAATTCCCAAAAATGAGAAGAAACAATCGACACCGGAGGGCTAGGGGGCGTGGATGGGGCCGGGAAATGAGAAACCCACGCCGGGGGTCGCCGGATAACCTGTGAACTAGTTAATGCATAGAAAACAGGGTGGGGGGCCAGATAACCTGTGCACTAGTTAATACATAGAAAACAAGCAGGTTTAGGTCATACTAGAAATGTGTGACATTTTCTTTTAAATCAAACTATAGAATACATTGAATGACTTATATATGACATTAAAATATTAATTAAATAAAAGTACAAAAATTTTATTAAACATTTTTTTAAAATAAATATTAAATGCATTCATTCTTATTTTAATTGAATATATATTTTTCTTTTATATTTGTGACGGTGGTTTAAATTGTCTTAGTATATGCATAGAGTTTTTTTTAACTTATTGTATCAGTAAATATCTTAATGTTATAAAACTATATTTTTGGACCGGATGTTTACTTTCAATAAATTCAAATAAATTTCTACTGTTAAATAAATTACCTTGTAATTATTTAAAGAAAATGAAATACTAAACATACATTAATCTTAAAAATGTAAAAGGAATAGTGTTTTAACCCGGTCATCATCTTCCACACGACTATATAAACATGTTAAATTAAATTCCAATTCAATAAGGTACAATATCATACCACAATCTAGTTTTGGGAAGGTTTTAAACTTTCTCTTTATTTTAGTTAGTCAATTGAATTCGGTTTAATTTTAGTCAGATAAAAAAATATTATATTATTTAAAAAAAAAAAAAACATTATATAGGATCCCAAAGAAACGATTTTTTTTTTTTTTTTTCATAAAGTGGGATGTGCTCCTAGCGCAACTTAGTCTCGAGGTGGTTTTAAACTTTTTCTTTTATCTGAGTTAGTCGGTTTAGTTCGTTTCAATTCAAATCACATAAAAAAAAAAAAAAAATTATATATGATTCTAAAGAAAAGATTTTTTTTATTTCATAAAGTGGGAATACACTAACGTGCGCCTGGATGACAGAAGAGACCAAACCAACGTCATAAGAGAAGCCACAAATGAAGCCACCGGTGTGACTCACCACGACAAACTCACCTCTCTCTCTCGTACCTGTCTTCATTCGCGAAACTGTCTGTATCCGTTCCCATTTTTCACGTTTTCTTTTCTCTCTCTCTACAAACAAACCCTCGTTTCAATTCACTAGACACCCTCCAATCGCTTCATCAACCGATCAAAATTCGATCAAAACTGCTCATAATATCACCTCTGGATCGATTATCTCAAAAACCCCACATCGGATTTTGATTCAATTTGATAAAAAAGGAAGCTTTTCGTGATAAAAGATATACCTTTGTGTTTATTGAATTGGGGATTTTTACGTTTTGATTGAATTTTTGGGGGGTTTTTTGTTTTTCAGGTTTTGATAGGATTGGATTGTGGTTTTGGTGTTTGTGGGCAAGTGGGGTTTTTGGATCAGGGTCTAGTTAGGTGAAGTTTGGAAGATCAGGTTTGGTTTTTGTTGTGTTGTGGTTGGTGGGGGTTTGATTTTGAAGAGATGGATTCGAGTAGGAGAGCGGTGGAGTCGTATTGGAGATCTAGGATGATTGATGCCGCCACGTCTGATGAAGACAAGGTGGCGCCTGTTTACAAATTGGAAGAGATTTGTGAGCTTTTGAGATCAGCTCATGTCAGTATTGTCAAGGAGGTCTCTGAGTTTGTCTTGAAGCGGCTTGAGCACAAGAGCCCCATTGTTAAGCAGAAGGTAGTCTTTTTTTGTGTTGTTTGAGTTTTCGTATGTGTCGAATTATGTGAATTTGAATTGAATGTTTATTGATTACATATTGTTTGTAGCTGTTTTGAATGCTTGTTTGTTGCTATGAATGTGAAAGTTTGAGTCTTGCTCGGAAATTTGTGTAGTTCTGTAGAACTCATACAAGGGTCTCAATCATAGTATAGCGTTGAAAGTAATAGTTAAATGTATTGCATTGTGTCTGTTGATGTGACTTTGGTGTGGTTGAATATTGATGGTATGGTCAGTTGATAAGAAAATAGGAAAGTTATTGCCATTGATATCGAGTTATAATAAGGGATTATTGGATGTCGGTGTAGAGTTTGGGAGTATGTCAAAACATGTTGCAATTGATTGAAGTAATTTTTAAATGTTATTTGGAGTTTGGTGAGTGAATAATAACTGAAGTTAGTCAAAAATTTTTGACACAAAGTATTGGAGTTATGCCATGCTGTGGAACGTGGAATTGGGTGTGTAATATTCTTTGTTTGGTTTGGGGAAGTGTAGCGTAGAGTTGGAAATTCAGTTTTGATGAATGGCTTATTTACTAGCATCTTGCCAAGTTGTATGAAAATCATTTGAGGTGTTGCTTTCTTTTTTCTTTTTATGTTTTGGTGTGTGTGTTGTTGTTTGGAGGTTGGGGGAGGTGGGAATAGTGATTGATGAGTCAATTTTGTCTTATATTTCGGCTTTCCATTATCTCTTTTACATGCTCATTGAGAATATAAATTGGTGTTTCAAGATGTGAAGACTAATTGAATTAATTTGTAGAATATTGTCTCACTGTTTGTTGTGTAAACTGATTTTTGTGTTGTATTCTGCTTAAAATAGTGAATCTTACTAATATTTATAATTGTCAATGACTCTCGTTGGAGTGATAAACTTGTAGCTTTAAGTCTGTAACTGCCATGATCATTTGTCTTCATTGGCTTTGATTAGAGATTTATACCTTTGTATATTGGAGAGACATTGTAGTATATTCCAATAATCCTCAAAATATCTTGGCAGGCACTGAGGTTGATAAAATATGCTGTTGGAAAGTCTGGTGTGGAGTTCAGACGGGAAATGCAAAGACATTCGGTGGCTGTGCGACAGTTACTTCATTACAAGGGTCAGTTGGATCCTTTGAAGGGAGATGCCCCAAATAAGGCTGTGCGTGAAATGGCTCAGGAAGCTATGTCTGCTATCTTCTCTGAGGAAAGCAAACCAGCACCTGCACAAGATCTTAATAAAAGAATACAAGGATTTGGTAATACAAACTTTGAAATGCCATCGGAAGATAAGAAATCATTTCTTAGTGAGGTAGTAGGTATCGGAAGTGCATCTATCAAGCAGGGACTAAGTAGTTTTACTCAAGGCCAGTCAATGAGAAAGAATGACAATGGAACTTACAAAAGTCCAAATCTTCGGAGATCGTTGACGATAGAGAATGACTATACAGACAGATATGAACCAGTTGAATTACGCAATGAGACTCAGGGTAGTTTTGGAGTTTCAAAAAATGTGGCTGGGGGACCTTGGAACCAGGAATCCAGAGTAACGAAGTCTGAAGGATCAAACGGGGACTCCAGTACAAGTCGTGCTGAGGGTAAAACTCGTGAAGAGAGGTTGTTAGAGACCATTGTCACATCTGGTGGTGTACGTCTCCAACCCACTCGAGATGCCATTCAGGTTTTCCTTGTGGAGGCTGCCAAGTTGGATGCATGGACATTGAGTGAGGCCCTTGAAATAAAGCTTCGATCTCCAATGTGGCAGGCATGCTCTTTTCATTGATTTTTTGTTTAGTTATGAATGCCATCTACCCCTCTCTGCTGAACCAAAACAGAAAGTCATTCATGCACGCGCTCACACTTTATTTGATCCATACGTGATATTGTTCACACCAGATTATTACAATCACTTGTTCCTAAATTTCTTGTAAGTATTTTAATCTAGAAATTTCTTTAATTTCCACTGAAAATGTTGTATATACAGGTTCGCATGAAAGCTCTGTGTGTCCTTGAGTCAATATTGAGGAGGAATGATGATGAAAAATTCTTAATTGTTGCTTCTTACTTTAGTGAGAACAAAGATGCTGTGGTTGGATGCTCGGAGTCTCCTCAAACTTCTCTGAGGGAAAAGGCTAACAAGGTAAATGTGATTTTCAGAAAAGCTTGTTTTATTTATGTCTGGCTTTTAGTCATCTAATAGAGTGGGCTGATGAGATGATATGTGGTGTCTTGTATGATGGCCGAGCAACTCAATTATGCAGTTTCTGTCATGAGCATAGTTATAGAAATTGGAAAACTTTTATTGGAAAAATTATCTATAAGTTTTAAAGAATTTTTATAGTCAGCAAAGCCAGAGCTGAGGCTCCATTCCTTTGTATTTTTGAAGAAACTATATGCCGTTCTTATTGTGTTGTCACTATTTGGGCCATTATGATATTACATTTTCAAATCTTTTGATTCATCGTGATTTTGATTTTAGGGTGTGTCGATTTCTGTTATTTTATCGTCCTATAATTTTTGCAGCTTCTTGTGTCTTGATGTTGTAATAAAGCAAATGGCTTTCAGCCATATCACCCTTGGATCGTGTCATTTAGGTCTTGTTAGGTACACGGGATTGGATAGGAGGAAATATGATAGGATTGGATGGGATGGAATAAGATTGGATGAGATTAAATTAGTATTATATTGTGTCTGGTGTTGTTGGGATTGATTTGGATTAGATTTGACTAAATTAATTTAATATTTGTGTAAATTGAATTTGAAATAAAAATATAATAAATTAATGTTAAAATATATTTAATATAAATAAAATAAAAACTTTAAAGCTAAATAAGTAAAAAAAATATTTTTTTAAATAAATTTTAAATTTATAAACTTTATAGAACTTTTAAGTAAATTTGTAATTATAAAATATATTTAATATTATAATAAATTGTTATGTTTTTTAATAAATAAAATTAAAAGATTAAATTAAATTAAAAAGCAAAAAAGAAATCCTGCATCAGCCGGATTCCAAAAACCTACCAATGTTTGAAATCCCACTAATGTGGGTTTTTTTTGTGAAACTTGCATAGCTTTGGATGAGAAATTTGTTTGGTAGCCAGGACAAACAATAGAATTGGGGAAAAAAATTTTCCCAACCCATAAAAGTTGCGACTTGGAGCAGTTTTGGATAAGAAATTTTGTCACCCAAAGTTGTGCGGGTCCGACCAAAAAAAATTGATATTAGTGGGAATTCAATATAGCCACCAATGTTGGTGGGTTTTTGAAATCCTGCCGATGCGGGATTTCTTTTTTCTTTTTAGTTTTATTTATTTAAAAAATATAACAATTTACTATAATATTAAATATATCTAATAATTACAAATTTATTTAATAGTTTTGTGTAGTTTATCCATTTAAAATTTATTTAAAAATGATTTTTTATTTTTAGTTATTTAACTTTTAAATGTTTATTTTTTATTTATATTAAATATATTTAAGATTAACTTATTATATTTTTATTTAAAATTCAATTTACACAAATATTAAATTAATTTAATCAAATTCAATCCCAACTACACCAAACATAGTATAGTACTAATTTAATCCTATCAAAACCTATCTTATGTCATTCAATCCAATCATGTCTCATCCCATCGTAACCTATCTTGCGTGCCAAATGGAGCTGTGGAGTAATCAAATGACATCATATTTTTAGTCGGATACTTGTATGAATAGAGATGCAAGGTTTTGTAATTAGCATCTTGAAAACAAGTAATACCAGAAGCTCTATCTTTATGCAATAGTTGTATTTCTCCTATTTTATACATTATTGTTTTATAACAGATGTTTATTATACAAATAATTTTCTTACTTTTCTCCCATGATGACAAAAACTTGTTTTATTACGCTTGTAAAAGAAAATGGCTATTTTTATAATGGACTACTTTTGCTACTTATACTGTGGCGGTGCTAAGTTTGTTTTATAAAACTTTCTAGGTCCATGGTGTTATATTATGTTGATCACAAAAATGCCTTCCTTTGATATTCAGGTCCTGGACCTTCTTGGTGGAGAGCAGGCAGCTGGCTTGGTGAGTGGTTCACAGAAATCAGTGAAGACTGAGAGTGCTCCTTTTGTTCAGATGCCTGACTTAATAGACACGGGTGATTTTGATGATTGCAATGGAACAGATAAATCTACAAGTAATCCAAGTGATGAAAACATAACTAATCTGACGGCACCGGCCTCCCCTCTAATTGATGATTTGTTTGGAGATAATTTGGGCACTGGTGTGAGCACCAGTGAACAAAAAAATGATGATGACCCCTTTGCAGATGTCTCGTTTCACAACAATGAGAGTAGAGAACATGTAGATGATCTCTTTTCTGGAATGAGTGTCGGTGATAGAAGTGCTAGTAAAAATCATGAGGCAGCTGATAAAACCGATTCCAAATTATTTGATATTTTTGGGTCCAACTCTGAAATCCCACTGGAGACAGAAAACCGAAGAAAAGATGTGAATGATTTGATGGCAGGCTTATCCATCAATGAGAACACATCAAATTCGACACAGAAAGTAGCCTCTTCTGCATTGTTAGCTGAAAGCCTTTTTTCAGAATCAGGTAATCCAACCCAGCCAGTTTCAACAGATGCTTTGAGCAGCCTACTTGGTTCTCAAACAGCAGGGAGGGATGCAAATCCGGTGTTCCCCTATGGTACTATGCCAGCTAATATTCCTCCTGGCTTTATGCTAAATCCAGCCTTTGCTTCTCAGCCGGTAAACTATGGTGCCATCTTTGCTCAGCAACAATTCCTTGCGGCAATGTCAAACTTTCAACACCTTGGTAACATGAATGCTCAAAATGCTGGTGTTACTCAGGTGGTGGGAACTAATGGAGGTTATTCTTCAGCACTTCCAGATATATTTCAATCAAATTTTCCAACTCAGACTCCTACTTCGATGATGAACAATTCAAAGAAAGAGGAAACCAGAGCATTCGATTTTATTTCAGTGAGTACACCTAACGGTTGGTTGTACTAATTTTTGTTATTGATATTGAGTTTAGAGTTTATAAGTTCATATCTTCATTAAGTTCTTATATAGAGTAATGCTACTTTTATGCTTTTCTTTTTCTCCCTTGGGAATTATCTTATGAAGCAAGATTGATGGCTTAGAGCTAATACGATCTCTGAATTCTTTTATCAGTTAACCCATATTATTCTGTCCAAAGTCTCTTTTGCATCTTGTTTATGCTGAGGTTTCTGTAAATACAGCTTAAATTATCAGTGAAGTAAAATTTGATTGTTGTGTGCATCTATCTAGAAGGCCGTAGGCTTCCCTTGTATGTGACAACTATTACTTATCTGACCATGTTTGACTGTTGCTTGGCATCCTTATTCTGGCACAAGAATTATTCTCTACACAAGCAGCTTAATTAAGCTTTTGCATTATAGTGACACATGTTAAAAAAAGTAAAGTCTTCTGGATTTTTTATTGTATAATTTCGCTTTTTCATGTGATGAGCATTACACTGACTTGAGCCTAGTCTCTTGTGATTATGAAGCCAGTATATTAGGTGAAGTTGACATTGCCTGTTTTATTTTCTGAATTAACTTGAACCCTGATATTCTTGTCTATTTGTCTATCCTGTAGGACCATGTGGCTGCAGCTCGTGATCCAAAAAGGGTTGCGTAAGTTTTGTGCTTATTCTCTGCAAGGAGGCTTATTTATCTAAGGCAAATAGATCGGCAGCAAGTTGTTTATCTTTCAACTGAGACGATCGCATATTTTTTTTCGCAATAATAGCAAGGAGATGTGGAACTGAAGCAACAGAGAGTAGAACAGAGTATTGCATTGTTTGTATTTGGTATGGAAAAAGAATTGATAAATTGTTGTGCAGTTAGCTTTTTATTTTTAATGAGTCTGTACACTCATCACTTTTGTTTTTGCTTTGTAATGAATTTGTAGAGTGTTTTCTTCTCTTTTGGCTGCTTCTTTTCCCACAATCCCATAATTGCCTTGAGTTAAATGCACCAGGAAACACACTAGTCAATAAAGAACAGAGTATTGTTTTAGTTGGTTTGAATTCTACAAGAAGAGGTGTGTTATTGTTTATTTCATAAAATTTATTTATTTAGTTAGTTTCAAGGGTGAGTTTTTCATTTTATGCTAATGTAAATAAAGGTTTTACTTGTTGATAAAAGAGCATGTAGTCTTGATGTGTATGCTTGTGGATTGATATCTTAAAAATTCAGCCTTAAAGATTATGTCAAGATTGAATCCAAGTTGGGTTCAATCATCCAAGTTCCACATTCATCCTTTTCTTAAGCTTTGAATATCATGTTGCTACACAGTATTTATCTAAGGAAGTCATGTACTTCTTCACCAATCTAAGAGGATAGGGATCCGAATTTCATTAAGCATATATTACAGTTTCTATGGATAATTTTCGCTCCCTTATTATGGAAGTGTTATCTCTTATTCATGAAACTAGGTATTTGAAACATATGAGTAATATTTGGTGTCAATAAGTCCAATCAGTTTAATGCCAGCTTTTACTGAAAAGAACTTCATATTGCTGATTGGTACTACTTTTACTATAATGTATGACACCAGCCAGTCACTTTGGGGATTTTGCAAATTTATGGTCCATAAACTCAATTTGATCGCATTTGTAGACACTTAAGAAGCAAAACATTATAACTCTCAGGCTCTCAGTCAGCACTGTTAGATTGACAGTCCAGTGAGAAATTACAATATAAATACAATAAAACAGAACAAATGGAAGGAAAGAATTACTAAATCAACTCAACAATCAATTACAATTTATCAAACTACGCCTACAGCATCTACAACATCATCTAACTCATCAACCGGTATATCATCTTTGAAAAGCAATTTAAGGTATGGAAGAGCTTTAGGAATCACAGGTAAATCAGCTAAGTTAATACTCATCATGTCAAAAGCAATGCATGCTTTGTGCATGTGTTTACTATCAAACACAGGAATTTTTGGGTATCTTTGGCTGAAGTGGGTGAGAATGATACGATAAGCACCAGCGGAGAACCCAACTTCAACGGCTTCCTTTGTTGTGCTGTGGTTTCTTGCTACGGCCTCATCCATCATGTCATCCTCAAAGGTAGCCTGCAAACATAATTAAGAGAGTAACGTGACCTAGGATGCTAAAACAACAATGTAGAAGTTCCAACTTTTACATAAACAAACTTAAGCTCTAATAAGAGCTCACGGCTGAGTTCATTTCTAGATCCTATAAATCCCATAGTAAGCATAGCCAGGTACACGAGGAAAGAAGAAACAATGTCATGCTAGACTCGACATTTGCTAAGATTGAGAGCTAATTTTTAACTTAATTTGTTTACTAGTGGAACATTTCGAGGTTATGACGATCAATACTATTATACCAAATAAAAACGCAAAATTCACTACTTACCTCATGTATAAGAACTGTTGCTCCATGGGACGCTTCTATGAGCTCTGTGCAGGGCCTAGTGTCACCCGAATACACAATCTTCCACCCCGGTATTAGTTTCCCAACAGTATTAATTCTGTCTGCTGCCTTTAAAACAATGCCAAATGCTTGGGGACAGTGCACAACAGGAAAGCTTACCAAGGTCTTCAATCCTGATTCACTAAGAACTTTCTTCATACTCTTTAGTAATGGAAATGCCGTGCTGTTATCAACTGGCTTGTTCCAAATACTCTGCATACGGCTTCCTTTAGTGAACAGATTTGACTCTGTATGGTTCACATTATTCTTGTTCATATCCTCATTATTAATTGGGCTTCCTGGACTCATGGAATCCTTATTTGATTCATCATTGCACTCAAAATCTTTCCATGAAGCTTCTGTAGTAAACCTACAATTAAGGAACTGCATATCTAGATCTTCAAGTTTTTGATATGCATCTAGAAATCGCTTAAGTTGCCCTGGACCTACAACAAGCAATGGTTCATGAGGCACTTCCTTCAACAAATCGCGCCGTAGAGCAAGTACTCTAGCTACACCCGAGTGGTGATCAGCATGAATATGAGAGATCCAGATACACCTTAGGTTTCTCACTGCATTGTCAGCACCCTCAACACCATATCTAATCTCGAGTTACACCAATCATTTTGTGTTAGAAAGAATAGATAAGTTTCTCACATTTAATAAATTAAAAAAAAAAAAAAAGTGTAGATAAACTTCTTTTCCAAGATGTTACCTTCTTTTCAGTTGTCCCAAGGTTCCCTCCCCGCAATCTAGGAGTAAACTTCCTTTAGCAAATAGATTAATATAAATAGAACTAACATTCCGATATTTTGACGGCTGGGATGAACCAGTCCCCAGAAGAACAATCTCCAGGTCATCTCTCCTTACATTCTCCAAACAACTGGGAAGTCTGTTATCATCCAACCATGGCTCTTCAATCATGATTTCGTTATTCTGTTTGGAAGGTGTCTCTTTTTCTCTAGGTCCATGCCACAAGTGGCCAACATCTTGCGCAGCATCTACAATACTAGGAATTTCTAAAAATAACTCATCCATTACTTGTGAGGGAGCCACCAGACTCGGGATATTCGTTCTGTCAAGTCCAAGATGAGCATGAGGACGCAGAGTGAACTGCCTCAACATAGACACAACCAAAAAAAAGGGAAAAATATTCAGTAAACCAAGTAGCCAAATCAAAAGCTCAATAAGTTTGCAAAAGCAGTCAAAGATGTAGTTTCATTACAGCATTTAAAACAGAAGATAATTAAAAATGATGCTACTTATTAACCCTGACATGATACGGACATCATTTTCACTTACAATCATTTTCCATCTACGGTAAAGTAGGACACCATGCATTGAGAAGGAATCACCCACGTAATTAATGAGTTAGTAAGCTAGTTCAAATGAAACCTTTCATACCTTGAGAAGATTTTCAGCAGAAATGCATTCAGGACCCTGGTAAATTGAAGCAAAATCAACAGTTCAATTGCCCTGAATAACTCAAACTGTGGCAATCAACTTACAACTATCCAAACATCATCTTAAGACATTAGAACAAACCTGGCTTGTACTAGAGTTTGTCGTCAAGTTATTACGGTGCTGAAGAGACCAAAAACCCGGAGCTGGAAACAGCTGTGGACACAAGTAATTAAGTCGTGCTGCTATTCTTGCACTGGATTTTAGAATTGGAACCTCCACATTCTTCCTATGAACAGCATGAGTACCCAAGAGGAATCAACAATATTAGAAAAAGGCACCATTATTGCTTCTAATGGAGAAAAGATGTTAAGGAAAGTCACTCACATTTGATGTCCAGCCATAATATGTTGGGCAGTACCAAATCTCTTCATCCATTTTAGGTAATCGGGAGTGTTTGTCACAGAAGTAGGACTTAAATGGATGATACAATTCACAGTCTTGGCACACTTCCGCACATCTCTTGAGTCATCTACATAGTATCTTCTGAGAGACTCTACAGAGAACAACTGCAGCGCATGAGATTCTGTTGGGCAGTCTACAAGGAGTACAACCGGACCAGGAACAGAGGGACCCATTACATCACTTGGATGAACCTAACAATAGAACAATTCAACCTCTATTAAAACATATAGCAAGTATCACCAGCTACACCACAAGTGTGTAACAGAGCAATAAATTTTCCTTGATTAATTTTGAAACCCACCATGGTATCTAGGTTATCTGAATTCACTGAATTTCCAGACTGCAGTTCCCTGTATTTTGGCCCAGGTCTCAAACCAAGAGCTGCAGCTTTTTGTGGATCAAACTTTCCCATGATTTCAGGCAATTCACAAACATATATCACGGACATCTCACCAGGCTTCACTGCAGACCCTTCTGAGTTATTTGGTTTTAGGAGGATCGCTGATATTTTGACAACCTCATTATCAACAAGAACAACGGGATCTGCTAACTTTGTTAAATCAGGCAGTGCGGCAATATCAGAGCCTGGAGCTGGCCCAAATCTGTGCGTGTGAACCATGGCAGCATGTGGAATAAAAGACTTCATTGCATCAACTAAATACTTGAAATCTGAAGGACCCCAAATGTTGACCTTCAAAGAGAAAATACTAGAACTTTAGATGATACTTTTCACAAAGCAAATCAAATTTAAAAGAAATTAAGAAGAATGGCAGTTCTACATGACGTCAAGCTGATACTCACAGACATTCCTTCTTCTCCCATGCCAGCCAAAGTCAAAAGCAGACCTAAGAGGTAAAGTAGCAACTCAGCGATACAGAGCTCAAACAGTTGTCTTTTTACATCAGGAGCCCTAATAGCGGTGCATACATACTTACGCATAATGACACTTTCATACCATGTTTCCGACAAGTGTTTATACTTACGCATAATGACACTTTCATACCATGTTTCCGACAAGTGTTTATACTTACGCATAATGACACTTTCATACCATGTTTCCAACAAATGTTTATACTTGTCAAAAAGGAAAAGAGTAAAAACAAAGCTTGAATAAAACAACATCATTTCTCTATCAAGATACTAACCTGGTAGTCCACCTGCTGTCTCTGAGCAGACGCGAGAAAGAAATATGTGATCTATCTGAAGAAGACTCCATATTATCAGTATGTTCTCTTGCATTAGAGAATTCTTACAAACTTAAGAGTAAGAAAATTAGTAGCATACATTCAGATGAGAGGAAAGGTTTGTCTAGTTATAACTCCTACCTTCGATAATTTAATCTTGTGCTCTGTGCAGAATCGTTGCAAGCCCTGCAATGAAAGTACTATTTTCAATGACAAAATACTAACAGGTGTTCATAAAGCTTTTAACTAACAGGTGATCATAAAGATTTTTCCTCAAGAATTGCTTAACATGATATTTCTCACTGTCAATTTAAAAAACACAATAAAACTTAATTTAGGAAGTATTCAGCATGAATAAAGAAAGGCAGTTTGAGAACTAACAATTGGAATTTGGAACCTAATGATTAATTAAATTTCTTCAAGGAAATACCAGAATCAACTATATTAATCAACAACCAAAGTAAGCACCTATATGCTCCTCATACTCAAGCCAACTACTTCAAACCTTAGATCAACTTTAGAAAATACATGTCCATCTCTAATTAATGATGCCGGGAAAGTACTTAAAACTAAGGGCCTCAGAGAACATATCCTAAGTAAGAAGTGCCTCAGCCAAATAAGTCTTTAAGAGAAGGGAGGTACCATCTCATCAATGATCTGCCTCCCCTATAAGCACAAACGTGGAAATAATTAATCTTTGATTATCATCACAACCCATAGTTATGGATATATTTGCTACTTCAACCAAACCTCAATTCTTAAAGGATTAACCTAGCCACAAATATTTAATTTCTTAAAATGCTGCAGTAACATTGCATGTCCTTTGCCATCTTGTCGAGCATGCCTTTTAAGCTCCTAGCAAGTCTTAATGCATCACCCCCATGTGGCATTTCCTCAATCATTTCTAAGAGTCTTGTCATCATACACATCACTGCATCGGCAAAGTAAGCCATTGTATGCATTGGCAAATGGGTTGAAGTTCCCACTGGCCTCAATTGCTTCTGTGTGAGCTAGTCAGTTTTTCTATACATATAAGTCTCACTTATCATTGAAGTGGCTCTATTTGATATGAAAAAATGTTGATCAAACTGTTTTTCAATTTATATTCTCTCAGTTAACTTTCTTTCTATTTATTTCAACTATAACCAAACCTTAACGCAGGTGCAACAACGGATCAATTTGCACGAGTTTCACGCAATTAAACTGATATGATAAGAACTCTTATAAGCTAAAATAAAAATACTATACCAGAAGGAAACAAATTGCACATGACATTTAACAACTCAAAGCCCTCTCATATGGAAAATATGAAATCATTCAAAACACACATGAGATTCAAGCTTGAAAATTAAATTCTTCATTTTCGAACAAACCTAATCTACACCTAAGAACAGGAAAAAAACAAATGGAGTAAAGATAACCAACAACAAACCATATCATTCACTTACCTCCCCAGCATTAAAGATAAATCTTTGCTTGTCAAAGAAGAGCAAGACTGAAGGCAAAGTATCCTGAGTATCCATTCCTGTCCCCAAAATCTGTTACAAGTACAACGCAAACACATAACAAGAAATTCATAAAACTTACAAAAAGCGAAATTCAAACCCGAAACCGGAAACATTCTTACTACACAACACTTCAATGGAAGCAACAACAGAAAACCAAAAAATAATTCAATCAATAAAAACATGAACTTTAATCGTTCTTTATCACACCAAACCTCACGAAATTACATTTGAACAAACACAGATAAGAACTATTAATCCAATCCATTATCCAATAACTATAAAAGACGCAAAACACACTAAACAGTAAATTCAATACAACACATATAGCCAAGTTCACTCATTTTTCAATCAAACACATTCAAATTCCAAAACTAAGCCAAACCCAGATCATAGAATCACAAATAAACAGACCCCAGAACCTTAAAACCTTCAAAATCGATATAACACATAAAAGCCAAGTTCACTCATTTTTCAATCAATCACATTCAAATTCAAAAACTAAACCAAATCCAGATGACAGAATCACATATAAACAGACCCCAGAAGCTTAAAAACCTCAAAAAACGACTACCTGAACATAAGATATAGTATTGGTAGGATTGAGCCTACGCGTTTTCAGTTGCAGGTTCTTCTTCTGCTTATCAACATCATCCCTCCCCTCAGCCCTTCTTTTGTTGAAACCAAAAGAAGAGGAGGTCTCCTCCATGGGGGCCTTCTTGGGGAATGTGCTCTTGGTTCGCGAGTGGAGGGTGAGAGAGGTCCGTTTAGGGGGGGTGGAGGAGGTGGGAAGGTGTCGTTTGGAGGAGGAGAGGATGGAGAAGAGAGCGGGTTTGGAGAGGAGAGAAAGAGAGGGTCTTGGTGGGGAGAGAGAAGAGGAAGAAGAAGAAGAAGAGAAGAGGAGGCGGAGGTTTGGCGTTATATAAGGCATTGAAATTTGTATGTTGGTGAGGGTTTTAGGAGGGGAGAGAAGAGATATAATTTTCGTGAGTTATTTTTGTGTGTTGCTGTTGGATAGCTTTGGCTTCTCCTCTCCCTCCATCTCCAATTCTCTATGTCTTTAAAATAAATTATATTCCTCTCTCTCTCTATATATATATATATGCATATATGTATTTTCTAATGTCAGGATATTATAATTTTTAAATTATTAGGATCAACCATCCAGACCGTCTACGATTAGTGTACCCTAACTTTCAATTGTTAGGACAACCATCTTAAACAGATCGTCTACGATGAGTATTTCTTAACTTTTAAATTATTAAAATCAATAATCTTAACTAAATAGTAAAAACTCATATATATATATATATATATATATATTGCAATGTGACTTGAAGATGAGAATCTAGTTCGATCGTATTGATGTGGTTGTGAAAGGTATAACATTAGGTCAACTTATCACTATCTCATATTACTTAATAGTGAAAAATGTTAACTCAATTTAATAATATTGTAAATTTGAGTTATTGAATGACATGTGCTTTTTAAAATAAGATGTTAAATCTAACTTCGTTTTCTTGAAATGAATTATAATTTAAAATTTAAGTGATTTCATTTGAATATTATGTAAATGATTTGGAGTTTAAAATTACATTGTAATTTCTTTTAATTATATGAGATATTTTCTTTTCTTCTAGAAGGAATAAAAAAGTTTTTTTGAGTAAAATATTGTTGTATGTGACATTGTTGACAACTCGCCGAATATTTTAATTAGAAATATCAAATTGATGAGTAATTAGAAAAATTTAATCTTTCTTTTACTTAAGATATTACAATCTATTATAATTAATTAGTAATTTTGGAATTGGAAAAATAAGTTCACTTTTTGCTTTAAATATTTTATTTTATACGCTCTCCTCAGCCCGCTGGAGTAGCTCAGTTGGTTAGAGCGTGTGGCTGTTAACCACAAGGTCGCAGGTTCAAGCCCTTCTTCTAGCGTTTTCCCACTTTTCTATTTTACCTTAATGGGCCTCTAAAGGCCCATAACCCAATCCTGTTTTTCTCCTTTATCCTTAATAGGCCTGAGCCGGCCCATAACCAACTTTTTGCCCCAACCATCACATTTCAGATAAGAGAAATAAAAGCCACCACAAAACCAAACTACAGACCACCCCTCCATCCCATGCAAATATCCAAAACTATCTTAGACTTGTACACTCAACATTCTATCATCAAAAACATCATAACCAAAATCATGGGGTCTCTCCACCTCAACTCTTACACATTAGCTTCTCAATTCACTCACAACAAACCCTTCAAATCCTCCACACATCATCTCACCTTCTCTAGAGCCAAAATCAGATGCTGTACTAACACTAATGCACCTGAACCACCTCATGTCAATTTTGCATTTGTTCATGTAAGTAACTTCATATGACAATTGTGACCGTAACGTACAGGTAACATTCTTTTTTTGTTCCTCACTGTGTTTGAATGTTGTTGTAGTCAGTGTTGCTGCCTGATGGAACACCAGACGTACATTTTCGGACCGCCTGTGGAGGGCAGAAACTTAGGGATATAATGTTGGATGCTAATATTGATTTGTATGGACCTTATGTGAGTCTTCCTTTGTATCTGTCATTGATGTGTTTATAATATGTTTATATAGTGTTTGATTATACATGTAATTTGCAGTTTAAACCTCTCTCAAATTGTGCTGGTGGAGGAACTTGTGCTACTTGTATGGTGGAGGTGAATTATATACCCTTATCATCATTTCAAAGGAGAAATATAATTTTAAACTTATAGATTCTGTTTCCTCCTCTTTACGAAGTTTCATCTTTATTAATTAGAATATGATGAGATAGAGTTACTTAGCAAACTCTCTTGATGTTCCTTTAACTTCAAAATACAGCTTTATTCACTTTGATTAATACTAATATTGCGAAAGATGACACTTGAAATCAGAAAACTGTTGTGAGGATATAAAATAACAATATCAAATGCATTCCATTATAGGTTAAGCTTGAAAGTGAGTTATCTGTAAGGTTATATATGTCAATCTTTTCTGATCTGATTGCACTTGTTTCCACTTATTGTAAGGTTATTGAAGGAAAGGAGCTGCTAAATCCACGTACGGACAAAGAGAAGGAAAAACTTGAAAAGGTTTGTGCAATTTCAACTCATAGTTCGACAATGAAATGATAGTATTCATTACCATTTGTACAAAGACAATAAAACGATCTTCTAAAATAAGATAGACGTTGGTTTGACGATCGTATCTAAGATGTTTCGATAAATTCCTTCTGTGGAGAAATTTGATCAATACTATATGAAGTTGGTAGAACAATTTACTAACAATTTCATGCCTAATGTATCAAAGTCAAAGAGTTGATGCTGGTGCTTATGGTTTATATGCAGAAACCAAAAAATTGGAGACTGGCTTGCCAAACCACCGTTGGCAATCCTGACTCTACAGGGTTGGTCTGTATTTTTTTCTTCCGCCTTTTTTGTGTTAAAGAAGATTGAAAAAAGAAGGTTCAAGCAATGCTATTGATGATGAGTTTGTTTTGCATATGCTGCAGGTTGTGATCCAGCAACTGCCTGAATGGAAAGGACATGAATGGAAATATGAGAAAGTACGAATTTCAGAGTTGTCCGAATGACACATTTTTGTCCAAAATTTAATGTAAATTACAACAATTGTCCGAAATCTTAAAAGATAATCAAGAAAAAAATTGTTTATGCTACTTCATTTTTGTCATTACGACTAACTTTGAGATCAAATGCAGTCAAGACTCAAGACACATCGGAAACATGCTTGATTATGATCTTAACATTTGGCATGCACTAATTGCGGGGGTTCAAATTCCCCTTCAAGCCACATTTTGCACATCAACAGACTATAAGTCTGATGACAACTAAGATTGAGGTTTTGGAAGTTAGGACTTAAAGAATAAGAAAGGTAAAGAGAATTTCGGTTACATATAAAAATGAAAAATTAGAAAATGTAAACTTCAATCAGACTCTTAAGAGATCCATATGGCTTTCAGAGTTCAGATTATGAAAAAACTGATACATTCATGTTCTCCTACTTACAAAAAAATTAAACAGAAAATGTACAAAAGCCTGTCATGCTCCAGTTTATCAATTTTGAAAACCACTATTTTCAACAAGGAGAGGTAAGTAATTCTATAGGAAACAAGGAGAACTATACCGTTCATGAAAAAACCAATCCTCCAATAATCGACTGTGATACAAACACCTTCCCACATATAGAGTCCTAACTATTTGATCCTAAAACTTGGCAGTCATCAGCCTCAATTTGCCATCTTCGTATTCTCTTATGTAGAACTTTCCATGTCATCGTCATTCCTAAATCCAAGTTCGGTCAAGTCTTGTCTTGCCATCAAGTTTCTGCAAATAGAAATGAAAGACGATTAGTACACAGGAACAATCTTGTGGTTTTTGGAACTTCACACTAAGAAAATGCCTTATTTATATGACGCATCTAAGAAAATAGGACTTATGAGTTCCTCACAGTCACGGTTTTCCAATTCTGCAGTGACAAAAAAGTGCCTTCCCAAGTCTAACTAACCAACTAAACACAGTCCTGAAAAACCATTTCATCAATTTGAACAACTACCTTTAAGGGGTTCGCTTTTGTGGTTCATAGCAGTGATTTCAATATTAATTTCATAACATTAATCATGTCATGAATGTTCTAATGAAACATGTTTAATGTTCTGACTAGCAATAGAGAACAGAACAAAGATCGCACAAGCATGGAAAATGAAGTACAAGCAGTAAACAAGAATCTATCTCTTTGAGCAGACACAATAACCTGATATAATTGATATTTCTACCACCAAATATATCATAGTGCAGACTTCTTCAGGTGATAAGAACAAAAATATGGTACTTTGGCAATACCAATTACAATCCAATAGACACAATGTAAAACATAATTGTTAACATAAAAGTCATTTCCCAACCTTTCACACAGTTATCATAGAACTCAACTTATACTTGTGAAACTTTACCAGACAAAATTGGCAACAAAAGAAGGAATATATTCATATTCTTAAGGTTTAATTGATTAGCAGTTAGCAACCTTAAGTATCCCGAATAAAGTTACATCTCTTTAGAGGGCAAGACAAACCATCAACAGATAACATTAACCCAATAAGATCCACAAAACATCAATGCAGTACTTAATCAAACTACTATTTCACGCCTCAAGCGCAGGACTAAGCCAACTAAGCAAAGACAGACAAGACTCAACATACTAAATTCTTGCCTTTCCATTTACATTTCTGAATAAATAACCAGATAATTCAACATCTCATTTCAACACATACTACCTCCTAACAACAAGTCCACATATCTGTACAACAAAACACTATATTCGTCAACTAAAACGAGTCCAATGAATAGAACCAACATTGACTTCAACTAGACCAACATCCACAAACCCATAACCAAAACAGAACAAAATTACCAAAAACAGAACTCACTTCGCCATACGGCATTGAAGATACAATTTCGCCAAGGGATGACACTTCTGAGATTGGTGCCCGGCAGACTTAAGACATCTAAGGTACTCTTTCTTCTCCTGAAACATACAAAAACATCAACAACCAACCATCCATTAATATTTGTCAACTAAACTAAAGATCAATACTTTCACATATAATTACAAACAATACCACATCACATAACCGCATATGGTCTAAAGGGAAGACTCCTTTTTCAGGTGGAACAGGAATGGCTCCTCTAGTACCACCAAATGCACCACCTGCCATATATATATATATATTCACCATATCTCATCAACCCAATTCATATATGAAAAAACAAATGCAAAACAAACACACCCTTTTGAATAATATGTTGTAAACACATCAAAGATTTCAGCTTTTTTGTTGTTCATGTATAGCTTATAATTTCTCAAAAAAAAAAAAAAAAAAAAAAAAGTGGGGTGTTGTTGTTTATTTACCTGCACTCATATTTGAAGGGTTTTAGTGATTGTTGTGGAATTGATGAGAGCCGCTTGGAGAATTGTGTGTGATTGGTGTAATTGTTTTAGCTGCAGACAACGTTGAAGGGGACGATGTAACGGGGTCGGGTAATTGTAACTCGATTCAGTCGGGTTTGGTTAAAGGTGCTCTATTTTTAATTAGTAAAAATATTTTTAAAAAAATAACAAATTTATTATTATTGTTGTTGTTGTTACTTTTTCATATAAATCTTGATTGATTTTTTTAAGGTAATATTTTTATATCAAAAGTTGCCATTATGTACTGGAATTGACTACTCGTACGAAAATTCACTGCATCAACTTAAATTCAATTGATTTTAAATTAATCGTATCAAAATTTGACGCCCTTACTAATTAAAATTGTTTTTTTATATGTTAAACCATATCCAATTGGTTTTATTAATTGTGTCATCACTCTCAACGGTAATTTATTGTAATTGTTTATACAATTATGCATGGTTAATTAATTGTGTCAAATATAGTTAATTAATTGCATCACAGACTCTTAAATCTAATTCATTAAAACTGTTTATGTATATTTAATTCATTACGTCAACACTCTCAACTTTTGTGTCAATATTATCACTTTCTTATCCAATAACAAAACTCATTACCATAATACCATTAAAGAAATAGTATTTCTTTAACCATATTGATCTCCGTATCTATAAATTATAATACCTATTTGATACAATAATCTAGAAGAGTATATGAATCATACAATTTAAACAACATCATTCTTGTAAAAAATGTTGACCCATTTTTGATGATTCACTTCATCGTCTGATTCTAATTGCTTTTACCTTTTATTTTAATTTTCTCCTTTTCAACCTCTTCAAATTTGCAAGTGTCATTTAAGAAAACCAATACATTTAAGTAAGTAACAAACTTCTAAAACTCCATAGCCATGCACCATAGTAATTCAATTGATCATCACATCAAATCTACCTATAATGTATACTATAAAGGTTAATAGGATCAAATGCCTATATTATTCAACTTCATATTGCATAATTCATTTTCAAGATTACACTTAATGATGAGAAATCTTGAACTGTAACAAAAGACTTAAGTAGCTAGAAAGTGAGATCAATACAAATGTTAAGCAGAATATACACTTTTTGATTGACTGATGATCTTCAATAGATATGTAAACGGGTTGGTGGTTCTAAACCGAGTGCACGAATGGATATTTACCATTCGTCACACTTGCTTTCGTGCTTCTATAAGAGAAAAAAAAGGTGTATAGCTTTCAAATTAAGATAAAATTTCCTGCTAGACTGTCCGTCGTGCTCTTACATCAACTATGGATGTAGGCAACCAGAATGCAGAAACAGTTGTGTCAATAGCTTTACTTGCATAACTCTTCTATGGACATAAATCGGAACGGGAATCTGATGTATAGGAAGCTACACTAGATGCGGGCTCGGAGACAATGAGTAGGTTGACTTCAACCGATACGCATTTGGATGCTGAATTACAACTAAAACTGAATCCTTTGAGGCTTCATCACGGGACTGAGAAGTTGGCTACACGAGCAGAAAGAGGAAGTCAGTACATATGTACGTGTGAGAGAAAGTTAGGTGCTAAAAGAATCATATGAATGAGCAAATATGGTTGCTGTAAGATATAAAAGCAATAGGCTGGCAGCTATCGAATGGAATGTTTTCAGACGCATACAAAAGTTACTTGCACAATATTATTCACTAGCATAAGCTAGAGTATAACTTGCTTACCACTCCAATGTGCCATTCATGACGACTAAAATCTTTGAATGTTGCTGCATCCATTTCCTGTGGTTATAACAATCACCATCATCAAAAACAGTATCTTCAATCTTTTATTACATTTATGGCATCTGGCTTACAGGAGTCAAATGTGCCAGAGGCTCTGAAAATCTAGCATACTTGTTCATTCTATTAAGGTAAAATTAAAGGACTACATGATACGGGTAAACTAAATGCCTACCAACGATTCCTGCAAATAAAAATTGCTTGGATATCCTTCTTTGAATGTTTAAATGTTAAAAATAACAAGGTGTTTGAAAGTGAGAGATAACTTACGATGCTATAGATGGGAGGCACCCTTGTCTCCCCTTTAGACTTTGTAGTTGGCATAACCGAGAAACGTGGTGCCAGGTCTTGTGACCTAAAAGTCCATCTGCAGAAAAGAGACAATAAAAAAACAGCAATTAATAGATGAACTATAAATCAAGGTACATTAGATGCATAGTTAAGTCATTTATATGTACCCAATGTAAAGAAAGATGCAGAACTGCGCCCATTCTCGAACTAACAAGCGAAGCCAGTAATTTTCTGAAGAGTCATCCACCTTAATGTATATCTGAAAATTAAAAGATAAACAGTCTCATACTTCATATCCCTTTATAGTGCACTGACATATAACCTCTAAAGAGAGAAACCGAAATATTCGTACCACAATTTCCGCCATGGCTACTATCTGCATTGCTCCCTGAAATTTCCTGAAGAAGAATTCAGGAGAAAAAGCACATCAAGCTCAACATGTGATCCTTACAACCTATAACAATATATGAAATTAATTCATTCAAATGTATACGACATACTTGAACATGATGTACTTTGTGTATACGGCATCATACATCGCTTGAATATCCTCATCCTCTATGAAAGCCAGTTGTTCTCGTAACAAGGACAGATTTTGAGAAATATGGTGGAAAATCATATAAAATGAGACTAGATAATTAAGCAGTAGAAGGACCTGCATAAAGATATATTAGAAGAATTAGTTCATAGTGTTGAAGAGTTAAACGCTATTGATAATGACTTAAAATCAGCGGAAAAGAAGCATTTGTTGCTACTGCAACAGCATAATGCATTGAATAATCAAGAAACTCACGGTGAAGTAAGGTACAGAAGCCCTGTACCCAACAAGAGTCAGGTAAAAGACACACCCGAGTGCAGCTGTAGTACGCTGCTCGGTTACTGAAAGACGCTCACACATGATGCAGTAACCATGAGAGATTAGCAAGAAGGACACAAAAGAAGCCGTCTGAAAGAGCACTCCAGTTACATAAACACCAAAGGACATCCACAGAGAGCATATCTGAAGATGAAAGCACGAATACCTGCAAGAATGATCATCCAGAGTTTGAAATTCCAATAAAGGAACCAAATAGTGAGATAGTTACACATCAAAAGAGATCAAGGTGTAAGCATCCCATTAGAACACAGTCTAAGTCGTATCATATATCATCTCCAACATCCTACAGTAGCTCTTAAAACCATAAAGCTCGCAACTTTACCCCTTAACTTATACAAACTATCTCATTGTCCCAAAAGAAAACAAAATACAACGACTAGGGAATTATTCTTGACTTATATGGTTGACCATCAATTGACCATTAGATGCATCCCAATCTCGGATCCAACCAATCCTCCCAGCAACAGCATATGAACGTTTGTCAACTTGTGGTTTTACAAACATTTTTAGGATTTGACATGCATAATTAAGTCAAATAGGGTGATCAATATTTTGGAGCAGCTTGAGTCACACGCTTGACCCAGCTAGTCATGGTTACGCATGCAGACATCTCCATCATATTCTGAATTCCCTTAAAATTAGGCAGGTGGTCCAAAAACATACTTTTTCTCACTAGATTGAATACGTTATGCCCATAAATACGAAATTCCTAATTATACATCATATCATTGCAATCATCATTATAATTTGATCATAGAATTCAATACAGCATCCAAATTCTATTATCAACAATTGACTGAAAGTGTAAGCAATTCTATCGTAATTACATATACTATACTCTCTCTTTAACACTTACAAGAAAATTAATCTCAGCTTACTAAAAAAGGGAAACCGTAATGAATCAATCAAAACAATTAAATTCATCAAAGAATGATAATCGACATAAATGCCCAACAATTAGTATAAACATGTATGAGATTAGTTAAAAGCCATAACTATGCTAAATATAGCTAAACCACAATAAAATTTCAACACATTTTCGATAGTGAAACTTACCAGAAAAGGAATGATAGAGTTAGCTGCAATGCTTTAATCAATGGAACAGATGCCAGTGTCCACTGCAAATTATTCATCTGCTCTACCACAACAACAACACAATGAACAACAATCACAAGAACACTAAGACCAATTACCAAACCAATCAAATCATCTAAACATAGTCCAAAGTTGAACAACAAAATTTACATATATAGATACATATAATCAACCAATCAAACATGAATGAAAAACAGACTCAAACTAAGATCCAAAAAGCTAACAACCTGAACACAAAATTGAGTAAAACAACAACACCAACCAAATTAAATGATTAAAAAACATGAAAAACAAGTGATTTTTGAAGGAAAAAGACCTGGAAATGGCGGTTTTTGTAGGTGTTAATGGTCCAAGAACAAGCAGAGAAGAACCAGATCGAAAGAAAAGCCAAGTAGAGAGAGGGGAGTGGCCGGTATGACTCGTCGATTCCTGCCCCGTACGGCTCCACAGTCTCTGATACTCTTTCCATTTCTGGTTTCTGCTTGCCAAGCAAAAGATTTGGAGCAGGGAGAGTGTTGGGTTTTTTGTTTATCAACAACGTTAGTTTCGGTTCCCGCAGTTTCAGTTATGTTTCATGCTTTTGCGTGTACATAACATAAGCTTGTGTTTTTTTTAAGGTGTATCAGCCTTATATAGGATTTAAGATCTTTCTTTATACCCCGGACCCCCCTTTTTTTTTTTTTTCTTCTTTTTAAATTACCAAACCAACCCTTCCAACTAGTTCCGATGCGGAAGGAAACAATCTACATACATTGGGAGTAAATGTCCATACAAGTTGGTCTTGATGAGAGTAGAACTCATGACTTTTCGATGCATCATGAGTGAGATGTGGCTTACTACCACGTCACAATCTTTTTTTAAAAATAAAAAAATAAAGAATTGTTGGAACCTATTAAAATCGATCGTTGATAATGTAATCCGAATGACTACTTTCATAATTGGGAGATGGTTGCTTCTGTAAAATGAGACTCATAACTACATCTTATATTTTAATAGAACAATGGTGGAACTTAAACTTTTAAGTTCTTAAGATCGAAAAAGATACACAACCACTTCAATTAAAGAGTGACATGATTTTAACGTGTTTTTATCAATCCAATTATAAATTGAACTTAATAAAGTATAATCAAATCTATTAATTTTGTGTTATATGTGTATAACTCAAACTCGGATTGAACTCAATGAAGTTTAATACAGTCTTACTACATTTACGTCGGATCACAGATGCTGTTGACAATTGTCACCGTTGAGACAGTTTTTGTCCATGTAAAGATAAATATGTGCTTATTGTTTATGAATTTGTGGGATTTTGCGATTAGTTGTACGAACATTGGGATTGCAGGAGCGAAAAAAATTAAGGATATAGATTTGTTCATATTTGTATTGTTTATACTTTTTTTTTTTGAGAACATGTATTTAAAAAGAAAAAAACAACCTTTTAAATTTTTTAATAAAAAAGAAAGAAGAAAATTTAGCATTTCTAGAAATTGATTGACCTTTTAAATGTGGAATACTGGAATTCAGTGCTTGATAAAGTGGAACTATACCAAACTCGATAAAAATTTCATGTATTTAAGTTGTTTACATATAAATTTCTTGTTCAATATTGCAATCAATGTCATATAAGGTATGAAATAATAGATGGACTTACAAATATCAAGTAATTATTTATGAAATAATATATTTTTTTTTCTTGAAAGAAAAAGGAGATATAATAATTAGTTATCCACCAAAATTTTCCAATTTTAATAGTTACGAAATCATAATTTTATCAAAACTTATATTTTTATTAAATTTTCAGTTGAAATCATGGGTTAGATAAAGAAATAATGGGAAATATGCCAACAAGAATGTATAGAGGATGAGATGGGCATGTTTAGAGGAAATTAATGAAGTTAGTGGGTGAAGTGCATGATTGATGATTCTATCTCACAACCAAACCACTTCTCTCATGACTCTTGTCCTCCAAACCCACCCTCAATTTTGGATGATTTTACTCAATCATCAAAATATCATTTGATTTTTCTATGAAGAATATTTAATCAAATCCAAGTAATATTTTTTTCTTTCTATTATCATTACAACCATATTTAATTATTTGAACGTGGAATCCATATTCGTAATTGCGTTAGTTTGTGCGCATGCACATGATTGGTTGAGGAGCATAAATTATGAGAAGTATAAATATTTTTTATTAAGAAATATTTGTTCTACATGTCTTGAAAATATGTTTTACATATTTGTTTCGTTTTCGTTTTTAATTTTTTAAATACAATATATGGTGTAACAATTCTAGTGTGACATGTTTGAGTGAATGCACGTTTTCTATCATTAAAATATATTTAATGGTGCTGTACTTGTTTTGTTTATGAAATGTTTTCATATGTTTTAATCAACATACAATGTAAAGAAAATAGTACTTCTTACAAGTTTTGCTATAATTTTCAATATGACATTTCTTTAAAAGCATTTGTAAGCGATTACATAATGTACTTGCTCTCACAATTCATGTTTTTTATTAAAAAAAAAAGAAGTGTATATTGTGTGTATCTCTCTTTATATACATAATGTACTTGTTAGATATTGATTTCTATATATTTTTTTGGAATCCCAATTTACACAAACATAAATTACGATTATGATCGGTGCAAATTGAGATAAATACAATATGCCCCAGGTGTAAATTAGAATCCCAAGTAAACTTATACAAATTCTGCATTCAGAATTTGATAAATTTTATATATATCATAAATACAAAAGCCTCTTTATTTTGCTACAATCAATTTTATTTGTATATAACAGTAAAACAAATACAAATTTGAGTAAGAACATGTTTAAAGTTATTAACAAAATATTTCGAAAACATTCTACTTTTTCATATAAATGATTGAGGATAGAAATGTTTTGATCAAATAAACCCACAGTATAAATGAACTAAACATATCACAAACATTGAAGAAACCAACCGCAAAATGACCAGGTACAAAAGATTTTTATATTTTTATTTATGTTTATGTTTTTAGTTAATTTGAACAAAAAATAACAATAGTCACCAACTGAGAAATTAAGAGTTGCAATAAAGAGGACAGAAGAATCACCAAAATGTGTGATGAGTAGAGAAGAATGACCAACCACCAAGCCAAGTTTAGGCAACTGACTTTGACAATTGACATCATGAGAGGCTTCTAATAAAAGGCTTCAATTAATAAATGGATATTTGGGCAGCTGGGCCTTTATGTGATCATGGAAATATTGAAGTTTTGGTCATCAAAAAAGCTATGTAACATTAGGTCAACAAACTCACTAACAATGATCATTATCTTCTATCCTACTTCATTTAGCAAACTTTATATCTAAAAAGGAAGCAACGAATTAGGAATTGTTTTAAACTGTTATAGATTAATTAATTTAGCCATTTGTAATTGAAGTTTTTAGGTTAACCGAAGTGAGTGAATGGAGGGTTTTGGCTAGAATTTCTGTTGTAGTCTTGCAGGACAAGTATCCTTGTTGTACTTACTCAACCTGGAAAAGAAAAGAAGGTATCTACTTCAATTTCGAATCTGCACAGTTTTAAATTTTGATGGTAGATTTTGTCATTTATATGTGGTAAAATTGTTACAAATGCTAAAATTGTTATTAAGAACAGGTACATTACAGTTGAAATTTTACATACGATGGATGAGTGTGTTCTTCGCATTAAAAGTAAATTTTCGATTGCATTAAAAAATTTAATTCCAAGTTAAAATGATGTGCAAATGTTTGTACATTTATAGAGAAACAAAAAGAAACCGAGTAGCGCCTTTGCATGGACAAGCCCAAAGCCAAACTGAGAAGCCTGACCCATAGGAACTTCATCTAAATGGGCCGCACACATGGGCTGGATTCCAATGAATATATGAAATAGTTTACATCTAATTTAATTCGGGTTTTTTAGAACTAAAATTGAAGGGGCTTTCAAAAAATAAAAATAAAAAAATGAAGGCCAACATTAGTATTCTACTTTCTATGGGTTTATATGAGAAATATTGAAACTGCAATGTTACATAGCCTAAAATAAACTATTGAAAATGGGCTTCATCCGCCTCTCCCGTCATGGATGGAGCGATACATCCGTGACACGAGCGGCAGGAAGATGAATAGTCGAGCCCCATTTTCAACCCATTTCTAGCGCTCATACATAACATTTTATACACATCCAATCCCAAAATAAAAACCCAACACAAATCTTTTAACAAAAAACCCAAAAAACTCAAAATCCAAACGAAAAAACTTTTTGCGCAAATCTTACCTTTGAATGGCGAGGAAGAGGTCACTAGTGTCGACAACGGTGTGATAGTGTCATGGTTTCCATGATGAGAGCAAATGTGACTGGGAGGAGAGAAAATGACCCACTTGTGATAAGGGTGGGTCATTATTTAAGAGGAGGGTAGTTTTGTAATTGTAGGTTTTGGATTTTTTTTTTTCAATTTTAAATGACATTTTTTATGATAAGGGTAAGTAGGTAATTTAATAGTTGGGGCAATCTGGGAAATACGGGGTATAGGGTGCAAATCATCTCTTAGAAGGGTTAAAAACAAATTTTATTTTGGGAGGGAACAAAAACGATTTTTGTTTTTGAAATTGAGGCAGTTTTTGAAATTGTCACGTATATTTATTTATATTGTTAATCATTTACCCTTCTTCTACATGAACACCAATACTGTCTACATATGCGACAAAGTACAATCAATTTACCCAAATATACACATATTTTTTAAAGTTAAAACCAAATAAGACAATCGAGATCAATTACTATTTATGTGATTTGGATACATTTACTCTTATAACAAAAAATATTTACTCTCATAAAAAGATAAAACTATCCATCCTACGTAGTTGAGATCAATTATTACTTTTATGTTGTGGATGTTTACTTTATTTTTATAACAGGAGATATCAATTTCCACATGGAATAGAAAACTCTTAGTGCATGTGTTGTAAAATGTGCATAGTGAGACTTGCATATTACTAAACTGCGGCATAGGAGTAAGTATTAAACTGGGGCGAAATTACTAACAAATTCCTAACCTTTTAACGTATACGATTTTTCTTTTTCTTTTTAATTTTTTCCCAGATTCCATCATGGTTTCAGTGATGCACAACTTCAATTCCTACACTTGCAGTCAAGAATTTAAGTTCCATTATGTGTAATCATTAATATATATAGGATATTTATAGGAGTAGATATTTTCCAAATAGATATCTTTTAGAGTAAATTTTACACACATGTGGAATATTTGTGTGAGTAGACATTTTTCTAATAAATATGTTCCAAGTACATATCTTTTTTGGTAAATTTTTAGGACTACAACATATATCAATGTTAGGACAAAAACAAATATAATGCAAAACAAACACAAACAAAAAATAATGTAAATCCTTCTTTCTGCAAGATTTCATATTGGCTTAGATTACTTTTTCGACTAAAAATTATAAAATCGTAAGAATGTTTTTTAACTATTCGAATGAAATCTATATAGAATCATATTTATGAATTCAGACTTCACATCTTAACAAAAACCATAATTGTGAATTCAGCCTTTACTCATATAATATTTGATCTTGATATGTTTCAGCAAACTCTTGATATGTAATGCGTAATTTGTTATTTTAAAAAAAAGTGTGAGTTTTTTTTTTTTTCTCCTCTTTAAAGGCGAGGGAATAAACAAGGAAAAAAAGAAAAAGAAAAAGAAACAAGACGTCCACCTGTTATCATTGAAGTCAAAAAGTGAATAGAAGCTTTCAACGACAGAACTGTTCTCCTGCAACGCGGTTACGCGGCTAAGCATCTGCTGTCTATCGAACTGATAATCAAGCTCTGCATCAGCATGAGAAACAGAGAGGGTTGCTAAACATTTCAAAACAGAAATTGACAGCAATGCAACTAAGTCTGTTTTCTGCTTCTGCTTCCTCTTCTTCCAATACTACTCCATTGAAGTATGATGTTTTCTTGAGTTTTAGAGGTGAAGATACACGCTACAACTTCACCAGCCATCTTTATAGAGCTCTTCGTGACAAAAATGTCGAAACTTTCATCGATTATGAACTTAGCAGGGGAGATGAGATCTCCCCGACACTTCTCAAAGCAGTTGAAGATTCCCAGATTTCCATTATCATTTTCTCAAAAGGGTATGCATCTTCCAGATGGTGTCTCGAAGAACTTGTGAAGATTCTTGAATGCAAGGAGATGCATGGACAGATTGTGATGCCAATATTCTATAAGATAGATCCAACTCATGTAAGACATCAGACTGGAAGTTTTGCAAAAGCATTTGCTAAGCATGAAGAACGTTTTAAGGAGAGTTTACACAAAGTGAAGAGATGGAAGGATGCTCTCAAGGAAGCTGCCAATTTATCTGGGTTGGATTCAAGTGTCATCAAGTAAGTTCTGTTCTGTTTTTATTATCTCTGCGTGTTCTGTTTTGCTTTGATGTGTTTTGATATGTGATACAACTTTAATATTTGTTATTAGGCCTGAGTCTGTGCTTATAGAGACTATTGTCCAAGATGTTTTGAAGAGACTTAATGACTTGTCTTCAAGTCATACCAATGGCCTAGTTGGGATTGATTCAAGGATTCAGGAAATTGAATCATTGTTATGCATTGGGTCAAAGGATGTCCGATCTGTAGGACTATGGGGCATAGGTGGGATAGGTAAGACAACTCTTGCTGGTGCTGTATACAATAAAATCTCTTGTCAATTCGAAGGTTGTCATTTCATTGAAAATGTTCGAGAAGAATCAGGGCAAAGCGGTGGATTAAACCGCTTGCGACGAGAACTTCTTTCTGCAATATTAGGAGATGGAAATATTGATAGAGGTAGTTCCTTTGCAGCAAGTGACTTTGTTAAGAAAAGGTTAGACCGTAGAAATATTCTTCTTGTTTTCGATGATGTGACTGAATTGAGACAAATAGAAGCTTTGATCCGAGGTTTGGATCGTTTTGGTTTTGGAAGTCGAATCATTATAACAACAAGAGATATACAAATACTTAAAAATTGCAAAATCAATCAAATATACAAAGTTGATGAACTATGTGATCGTGATGCTCTTAAGCTTTTTTGCTTGTATGCCTTCGGACAAAATCATCCCAAAGAAAATTATGAGGAGCTGTCAAATAGGGTAGTTGAATATGTTGGAGGTGTTCCATTAGCTCTTAAAGTATTGGGTTCCTCTCTACTTGATAAGACAAAAAAAGTTTGGGAAAGTGCAATGAATAAATTGGAAGAAATTCTTGATAAGGATATTCATAAGATACTAAGAATAAGTTTTGAGGGACTAGATGAGAATGAGAAAAATATATTTCTAGATATTGCATGTTTCTTGAAAGGAAATGGTGTTAATCTTGTAAAAGATTACTTGGATGCTTGTGGCTTCTTCACAGAGGTTGAAATAAGTTCTCTAATTGATAAATCTTTGATAACCATAGCAAACAATGCACTAACAATGCATGATTTGCTACAAGCAATGGGTAAAGAAATTGTTCAGCAGGAATCCATTATTGATCCTGGTAAACGTAGTCGGTTGTGGCATCACAAAGACATCTACAATGTTTTGACAGATAATATGGTAAGATTTAAACGAAAAATAGATTGTAAATTATCATTTCCATTGATTTAATTTATACACCTAGCTCAAATGGATGTAGGGGTTTTGTGTGGGTTCGATTTAATTTCATTGCATAACATTTACAAGTTTAATCGTTAAATAGTTGTAAATTCTTATAAAGTTATGATATCAAGTCGTAAGGAAGTTAAAAGTTTTTAAAAAGATTTAATTCTATTAGGATATGAATAACTCTGTTGATATGTTATTTGATACACATATATGTTATTTAGTTTTACTAGTAAAACATTTTTTAATATTGTGCACTTAGACGTTATATTAAGAAAAAATTATTATTTACTGTATATTAATTTGTCTCTTCTTGAATATATGTCAGGGGACAGAAACAATAGAGGGTATCTCCTTGGATATGTCTAAAATAGGAGATATACATTTAAACTCTCGTGCTTTCATGAAAATGCGTAAATTGAGATTCTTGAAATTTGATAGCTCACTTCGTGTTAAGAAAGCCAATAAGGTGCATGTTCCTGATGGTCTTAAATCTGTCTTCACTAAGTTGAGGTATCTACATTGGCGTGGAAGCCCCTTCCAATCGTTATCATCAAATTTTCAGTCGGAGAACCTGGTCGTACTCGATATGCGATACAGCCAAGTTGAAAAACTATGGAATGGTGCCTTGGTAAATGTTTAAATACATATATGCCAATCTTTTCTGTTGTTATCCCAAGACTCTAATTTCTGCCGAATGTTAATGTATTTTTATGTTCTAACTTGCATGCAGCAACTGGTCAACTTGAAACAAATCAACCTTGCTTGGTCCAAGCATCTAAGCAGTTGTCCAGACCTCTCCGGGGCCCCAAATATTGTGAGCTTGAATCTAGCTTTTACAAATTTAGTTGAAATTTCAGCATCTATTCAACACCTCAATAATCTCAATCACTTGAATCTAAACAAATGCAAAAAGCTCAGGGGCCTTCCGGATTTCACTGCTTTAAAATCTCTCAGAAAACTTCATCTTTGTTACTGTTCAAGTCTTAAGACTTTGCCTGAATTGCCATGTAATATAGAAGAGTTGAAGTTGCTTGGAAGTGCAATAGAAGAACTCCCCTCATCGTTTAAGTATCTAAGCAAACTGGTTACGTTGGATCTTACTAGCTCTAGCAAGCTTAAGAGTCTCCCGGACAACGTTTCCAAGTTGAAATCTCTTAAACATCTTAGTGTCACTCGTTGCTCGAAACTTGACAAGTTCCCTGATGAGATAGGAACTTTAGATTCTTTAAAAACCTTCGAGGCTATGGGAAGTGCTATAAGAGAAGTACCACCATCTGTCATGTATTTGAACAATCTTGAAAAATTATCTTTTCAGAGATGCAAGGCGAGTCAGGATATAGCAGGTTTGTCATTGCCTCCTTTATCAGGCTTGCGAAGTCTGAAGGAACTAGATCTTACTGATTGTGCTATCACGAAGATACCGGACAGTCTTGATAGCTTATCTTCACTAAAAGAGTTATATTTGGGCAGAAACAATTTTGAAAGCATACCGGCAAGTGTCAAAAACCTTTCTAGCCTACAATACCTGGACATCAGCTATTGCAAGGTGCTTCAATCTTTACCAGAGCTTCCACTGATATCTACAAATGCGTATAAGTGTACATCATTGGAAGCAATATCCTGTTTATTGGTGCCCCATCGTATTGATTCAATAGGTTCCTCATTTATCAAAGTTGACTTGATCAATTGTTTCAAACTGGATCGAAACGTACTCATTGAGGAAGCTCTATTGAAAATACAGTCTTTGGCGACTTTATGGAAGAAAACTTATAACGATGAGGTCTGTCTAGCTCTCCCCAATTCAATATTACATTGCTTTTCTTGTTAACCATCTGTTTTTCTATGTTACCAACAATGTTACTAATAATTATTTAATTTTATGGTATAGGATCTTGATATTGCACCACCACTTAGTACTCTTATATGTTTCCCTGGAAATGAGGTTCCGGAGTGGTTCAACTTTCGAAGCTTGGGATCTTTTATAACCATGGAGTTGCCACCAGGTTGTTTAAATGATAATTCTGTGGGTTTTGCTCTGTGTGCTGTGGTGGCATTTGAAGACCACAAAGATAATGGTGCGTTTTTGGATATTCACTTTGAATGTAACTTCGAAACTGAAGATGGGCGGTGGCATGTTTCTTATGGTACTTTGGGTGATTCGGTGCTTACTAGATCTCGTGGACAGCGTTATGTAATTGGGTCAGATCATGTGTACATGGGGTTTGATTCTACCGTTTATCCTGAGGATATTGATGAACTATGTTACAATAAGGTTTCTTTCGAATTCTATCTTGAGGGGCAGTTTGGAAATCGTATAGAATGTTGCAAAGTGAAGAAGTGTGGGGTTCGTTTGATGTACACGCAAGCTATTGGAGAAACCAGTGAAAGGTTTAGCTCTGATGGTGAAAACGAGTTCTGGGAGTCAATGGAAAAACTCTGTGGAAGTTTTAGCCATGATAATGAAGACGAGTTTCAGAAATCAATGAAAAGACTCGATGTTGAAAGTTTCGGGTTTGATAATGAGAATGAGTTTTGGGAATCAATAGAAGAATCCAATTGAAGTGTCAGCATTGATGAAGAGAAAGAGTAGCACACAACTTGAGATCAAACTATGTTAAACTGCTTGCAGCTGAAGAAACCAAATTCAAGGTATTAATAAATAAAATGTCTTTATACCTGTCAGGATTTATTTCTTGAATAAATTTTCTATTGTACATCTCATTGCCCCCCCTTTTTTTTTTTGTCAACGATCGGGGCTAACTCAGGGTATAATGGAAGTTTGTGTCTCGGCAAGGAGGAAGATGCACCACACCCTGAGGAATTGAAATTAACCTAATTGCTTTCAGGGTGATTTCCAACAGATCTAGGTAAAAATGCTTCTATGCACATCAGATGCCTTCAATTTAATAAACTTGCCTGTAGAATATCATTAAGTTAATTGTGATCTACATAAAGTTCAAGTTTTGCTGTAAGCTTCATGGATATGGCATTTCAAAGAAATAACTTTCATTTCTTGGTTTTGTAGATTTTTATCATTAGAATTACTTGTTGATTATATCTAATAAATTTTGTTTGTTCAACTATTTTTTGCTAGTGTATATCATATATTGTCAACGATAAGTAATACTACTAATTTTATCTATGAGTTGGGGTGTGACAGAAACTACCACATGATTTGAGTTGATAATTTGATTAAACTGAATTAAAAAAAAAAAAAATACCTACATCTCTTAACAAAGCAAGATGTTTAATTTGAATATGTTAGTCTTTAACTCAAGGATTTGGCAACCTATTTGGGTAACCTTATCCATTAATTATAACATTTGAATTGGTTTCAATAACCATTTTTAGAACCAATACACCCAACCATCAACTATAACCATTGGATTGGTTTCAATAACCACCCTTATAATCAATCTAATGAATGTAATTAATGGGTAAGTTATCCAACCAGTAAGGTAGTCAAACCCTTAACTCAAAAATACAATAAAATAGTTTCAATTTTTAACCAAACTAAGGATGAACTTGGGCCGAAATGATCTCCCCCATAAACAAGCCCAACCTTAGTTTTAGTTTACTCTACTAACTGAACTGACTACTTTCACTGATTGCACTGATTTAAATGGTTAACCAGTTTTGTGTTGCAACCGCATACACAGAGAATACATAATAATGGTAGCTGCTAACCTCTCTATTTGATTTGAGGAAACTTCAAGTTACAATTACATATATCCTCCAAATTGAACTGGGCTGATTGAAATACACCCACACCCACTTTAACACCATGTCCATTGCTTATTTGGTTTAAAGCTTAAAATATTTGCACAACACTACCAACTCATTTAAAATGAGATTTTCCTTTACTAGTTTGGGTATAGTTATTCGATAAAATTATTCGATAGCAAATCCCGAATTGGTTGTAAGATTATTCACGAACAACTCTTGAAACCAATTCAAGGGTTGTTTTGGATAATCTGATCAAAATCAGTAAGTTAGTCAAATCCAATAATTGAATGATTATGGTTAAAATAGTGATCTATGCTAATTAACATAAATTGCTTGTATAAAAACATAAAATTCAATTATAAATGTTAACAAGTTACTTATTAACTAATTAATTAATGCTTTGCCAGGGTATAGATCAATGAAATCAAACATAAATTTTCTACTGACTTAAACATTTATAGTGATGGAATGAAAAGGGAATCAAATGAGATTAGAACTCCACAATAAAATACTATTTGACGCGATATTTTAAATCTTACGACCATATTTCATAAAAGTAGGAGGTTCTGATTTGTACGTTCGTTAACGTACTACTATTATTTCAAGTTCACTGAGCATTATAACTAGTTGACACTGAACTTGTGTAGTGTCATAATGCATACAAAATATATAAATATCTATATATACTTATGAGAATGGAAATGCGAAACGTGTAGATTGTCCAGCTCACATTTTTCAGATCATCAGTGTATATGGGATCAGTACCTGAGATTTCCTGCAGATTCATATTCTCATGCTTAAAACATGTGCTTGAACTAACCCTGAATATATTCTCTCTTTTGATTTTTAATTTATCTATTTTTTTTTTTAGAAAAAATCATGATCATGAGAACAACTTTAAATTGCAGAAAACAACATAAAGCACTTTCATTATTTTATTTTTTTTTCATTTTGTTTTGTTGAGTTTGAAGATAAGGGTATTAAATTGGGAACAAGATTTTTGTGACAAGTTTTTTTTTGTTTTTTTGTTGGTTATGTTTTTTTCATAGGAAAGCTTTATAGAGAGTGTAGAGATTTTGTTGATTCTCTGCATATATATTTTTGAGAGTACTAATTTCTCCGGTAGCCATGTCTAATCAAGGGTCTTGTTCTTGTACACGGATGAATAATACAAGTTGATGGGCCACTTTTGTCAGTCTTACACAGTAAAAGAATCCAACATCCAGCCCGATCTCTAGATAGATTGTTCGTAAATAATTTTAGATAGTTTAGTTTAATTGCAAAGACATATATGTTTGTGTATTTTATGAAAAATTTAATAACATTACCTAAAATTTATTTTTCTTTTAGCTTTCAATGGATTTTTTTCTTTTTTTTTTTTCCTTTGCTGCTTTGTTTATCTTAATTTACAACTCTCTTTGCCATTATGTGAAATTGTGAATATTTAATTAGGTGTATTAATTTTTCTTTTTTAGATTTGATAATTTTTTTCTCATATGATTGAGGTTGGCCAAAAAATAAAATTACACAAATATTCTATCCTTCTTTTATATATATATATATATTTTGCTTTTATAATAAGGACTTCTTAACTTTAAAAAGTTATGACGAACCAATCAAATTTATCCATTGCATTCTCTCTCCTAAAACAAATTCTCTTTCATACTTAATTCAAATGTAATGAATGAATTTGATTGGTTCGTCATAATATTTTAAAGTTAGAAGACACTCATTATAAAAACACACACACACTCTCTCTATATATATATTATATACAATGAGTGCTGAGTAGATTAAAGAATTACAAATTCTTGTGCACGCGAGAGAAGAAATATCATTTTTTTAGAATGTAAAACATTCTCTTCTTGAAGAACTTTTAATTTCTTAATTGTTTTTCTGATTAATTTATTTTCACTAAATCAATCATTTAGTTGAATTTTTTCTTCTTATTGTAGCCCAATTCAATGTTCACAATGCCGACATAACTAATCTATTAAAAAAGCAACCTAATGACTTCTCTATATCATTTATTAGGCATGGACAAATCGGAAGTCCTTATGGTCAACTAGTTATTTGTCAAATTGTAGATGCTAAGATGAGGTGATAATGTCTTTTAGGAGAGAAGTGGTGATAACATGTAAATTTATAAAAAGTTTTAATTCAATTGTTACTATTAGATACCTTATTTTATTATAAGCATGAATAAATTAATTTACTATAAATTATAACACAATTGGGAGAAAAAATATATGAATAGGAATTTATTTACCTAATGGAATCATTATATTTTGATTAGTCTATTGTAGCATATATATTTTAACATGTGTAGATATACTTTTGTAAAAAGAGAAAAAGAACATGTGGGAATATACTAATTTGAATAGATATAAATTTCTAAACATAGATCTAATTAACTAAGGTGTGATTTGGAATTAAGTCATAATAACAATGTGGCTTAATGTGATCTCATCTTAAATATACACTTGATTGTGTTATACATATATAATGATTAATAAAAAAAAAAAAACATATTTTTACTCGTTTTTTTATATATTTATATTTTTTGGGGGATTTGGTGCTTGATACCAATCATATATAATATGGATTGACCAAACAAAAGTTGTACGATCATATAATCATTTATTTTTTGGATCCCACAAAATTAGAAAAAAATAAATAAGCTTTTGTGTAATTTGATTGTGAAACAATAACAAACAGCCAAACTATTTCAATAATAATAATAATAATAACAAACAACAAAACAGAATCCCCTTTCAATTATTTTTTGTCATTAGACTGAACGTCAAATTAAATAATTAAATAGTTAAGTTCGAAACTCTAATTTAAAGTCACGAAGTTAAGTTAAAAGTTTAACTATACATTTATTATGTACATTTCCAAACTTGAGCAATACAACTGAGGAAAAAAAATTAAAAACCTTGAACAATAAATTACTTCAATTTTTTTTTTTGGAGAAAATAAATTACTTCAATTTACCTGTAATATATCTTTGAAATGATATTACCATATTAATTAGCATAAATTCTTAGGTATATTGATTTTTGACATGATATTAAAGTCATCAAATATTACATTCAAATCACCCCTCTCCTTTCTTTTAATTTTCTGGTTGTTGATCATATCACACAATCAAAACAAGTCAATTTACAGACAAGTTTAATCATACATGTTCTAGATGACACAACCATAATTGTAGCATATATAATAATAATCACGTGATGAGAAATTTTTGGTATAGGAAGGAAAAAGATCTTTTGATTTCTACATAGTCCAAACTTTGCACCTCTATTTTAAAAACCAATTAATGTGTGCTTTTTAAATGAAGAAAAGAGTACTAATTTTGTAACAGACAAATGGTTGTACTCTAAACTTAATTTTAAAAGTCATAATCTCTATTATTATTGTAATGATTGTTAATTAGCAAATTATATTTATGTAGTCGTTGAGATTTTGGTTACATAATATTGTTTGTGTAAGCAAATTCATGCATGTGTGCTGTGTCTAACAAATATGCGTGTCCATTTTTTTTAAAGAAAATAAATAATAAATAATAATAATAATAATAATGTTACATTATTGTTTTAATTAATCAAATCTTCGATCTCACTTTTAAAAGATTTTTTGAAAATTCTTTAATATACAAACTTCTATGTACCAAGTGAGTTCGATCAAGTGTCTTTTAATCATAATTTAGGACATTTTGAATTTATATATAACCTCGCATTCATTTGTTACTACTAATTAGATTACAAATTTATTTAATAACTCTAATGTGTAATTCAATAAGCATATATACACATAAAAGATAAAGAAAAAAACAATTCATTCTATTTTTTAATGATCATTTTATTGCTATTATATACACATAACTACAAATCTCCTACAAATTTATATTTATTAAGAGAAGATTAAGAAATGAATAACATCACTAAGTAATTAAACGACATAAAAAATATATATATATTAGAAGAAGATGTATACCTTTATTATATTCTAATTTCATTCCAAATCTCATATAACAAAATACATCAATAGTACATTGATGCTCCTATTTATAGCCTCATAGAGTGTTGCAATCATAAAATACATAATAGTGGAAATATTTTACAACATAATGGGATCATAAATCCTTTTGATGGTAAAGTGTATTATAAAATTTGGAAGCTAATTAGTGGAGATGGTGGAGAGATGGGAGAGTTAGCAAGTTATTATTATTATTTTTAGAAAATTAACACTAAATTGATTAAAGGTTTGTCAGGATTTATCAAAATTAATAATTGTTTACATGATCTGAATATTTGTTTTCACATCGAGAGATCTATTCACACAATATGCTAAGATTTATAAATATGTAATTACGTGTATATGTTCGATAAATATGGACATCCATTTGATGATACAAATAGTATTTTCATAACTACATCTATACATAGATATTTACTTGGATCAAACTTTAATTAAGTCACTTTATGTCTGGTTAATTCTTATTAAATTGGTTCAATATTTATGAATTTTTATCTTATTAAAAAACTTCATTTATTAATTGTTGTAATTTGAAAATTATTTTGGAACGCATGCATGAGTAATATTATTCAACAACCCAAATACTACCAATATACATACATACACATATATAAATAGACACACACACACCAATTTAATAAGTTATGGGTTCATTTAATCACACATATTGTGACTTATTGTAAGTTTGATCCCACTTAACATCAAAATATAAATATGAAAAAAAAAATCATAATTAGTCTTAAATCATAATTAATCTTTTAGTTATTGTGCTTCTTAAACTTGTACGACTCCCTATTATTATTATTTTTAAATTTTTTTTGGCAAAATTCACCTCTTATTTTATTTTGGCAAAAAAACTGTTATAAAAACATAGAAAGGAAGATAAAAAAGAAAGAAAATATAAAAGATGTGTTTTATTATTATTATTTTTAGAATACCACTTATAATAGCAGTAACTCAGAATGGAAAGAAAAATAGAGAGAGAGAGAGAGAGAGTTATTTTGTGAGAGAAAAAAAAACGATAGAAGAGAGAAAGTTTAATTCTGGTTTGCCCTCTTTGTTTTCCTTCTATTCGTTTGTATTTTAGTTGAAAAACAGAAATGAGAGATATTAAAGATGCAATAGTGAACACGAAAATTGCGATAAAGAAAAGAGAGAAAGATAGAGAATAAGGGGGTAAGGTAAAGAGAAAAAAGTAAAATAAAAAATTAATATTTACAATATAAGTTAGAGGGGTATTTTAGTATTGTAGTTGACAATAATAGAAAACTGATGGCTTTAATCAATTTAGAAAGTTTATACACATATATATACATATCAGAACCTATTAAGATCAAATACTATTTACGAAATCTATAAACCTACTTTTATAGTTAGGAGATAAATAATAAGAGAAGAGGGGGTAAGCTAATTTGGGATATTAAAATTAAAAGTTAGCATTAAATTATTTGAATTTAAACTTCAACTTTTTGAAGGGTAATATCAAGCTCTACATACATATTTATGATGAACTTCATATTTAAAATCCAAAATCTCATTTTCAAATTTATAAAACTCAAGGATGGGTTGGTCCCCTCTTAGAATCTGGAAAAACTCATAAAATAAATGTAAAAACAAAGTTGTAATATATTTCATATAATTTATAGTCTGACTATGAAACATCAACAAACTACCAAACAAAATGGCCCTTTTAATTGTTATTTTAATGAATGAAAACAAAATATTCTAAGTACTGCAGTTTGTTCACGAATCTGCAACTCAAGACAAGAAAGACGATAAAAGATCAATAAAATAATAAAAATTATTTAAGTAAAATAATTCAGTTCATGGACAAAATTTTTATTCCAGTCTCGTGGGAAAAAAGCAACATCGTCCATTAAAGTTTAGATGGCTAAACTAAAATACAAAAATTAGAGTCTATAAATAATTGAGGAACAAAAATTTAACCAATATTTAATTTATGGAACAAAATTATATCAACATCAGTTGTGAAAAATATCTCATATAATTTTATAGAAATTAGAATGATTGGACCCAATGATGAAATCTCGAGTTGTTGCCTTGGCCACCATCGGTTGTGGTGAAATTAATGCAATCATCTGCTTTGAGCCAAAAACTAATATAAAAGATGATAATTGAATGGTAGATTGTGATAGATTTCCATTTTTTTTTCTTTGTTTTTTTAATAATTGAGAGCAAGTTCAAAATACAATCGAGAATAACGACGATAAACGTTGTGACGCTATTCAGACATCAACTTCTAAAAATGGAAAGGGACAACCTATAAAGAATAGGAAACATCCCACAAATAGCAGGAGAAAATCACCACACTACTTTTAGTGGAGAAAATCACTACACTACTTTTAGTGGTGAACCTGATGTACACAACATGCCAAATAGATTGTTATCACTGAGACAATCTTGTTGTATGACTAGATTGTGTTAGATTTTGTTACCAAGGAAATTCACAAAAATATATTTAAATTACAAAAATTTTGCAGATATCCTCGCAGATATATATAACGGAATGATGGTAGCTGACTTCATATGGTAATATTATAACTTATGAAATAAAATTTTATATAAATAATATATGAAATCTCACAACTGATTAATTTTTATAACATAACAGTAAATTTTACATATTAATTGATTGTGCGCCTTGACATATTTTATAATTTTGTATAAAATTACGTTGTCTTTATGTTAAATTACAAAAAACTCATGATCACGTTTAATTATAAAAACTCAAGTCCCCAAGCTTATCGAAATCTAAAACTTGCGTAATGTGTAAATATTATTAAAATTTATATGATCTATCTATTTCTTGTTAAGTTGTATAATTTAAATTATAGGCTAGACGATTCGATGAGGTAGCACTATTGGTTGTGTGACTTGGACCACTTATTGAATTAAAAAATTGAGATAAAGAATTCAACTTTGAATTAAAATCTCATCCAACCTAATGAAATTTCAAGTACAGTAAATTGGATTAACATATATACATATATATATTCATATTATCACATAGAAACAATAATTCAATTCATTAATCGAACCATTTAAATCATTTTTATAATGTATAAATTCACTCCAATCTATTTTTAATTTTATCAAAACGGACCCGAGTAAACTAATAATTTTGAATTGGAGTTTCAATATTTCAATTTCTTAATCTAGTTATGGTTTGAATGACTTTAAAATGATTTTAAAATGAACCAAAAATTTTGAGGATCCATGCCATGAAGCACTTTTATAAAGTTGAAAAGCCAAATAGTCACATAAGACCGCAATTAGGCCGCACTAAGAAAAGTCATCAAAATTTTCAACACAACCGTTACTTGTCCGCTAAGAGAAGTTTTTTGTGTTTTTCTTTTTTGTTTTTTTGTTTTTTGTTTTTTTAATAAATATCAAACAAGGTTGAGATATAATAATATTTGTCATGATTAAGCAACTACTCAATCCCTATTTGAACAATTTAGATATCCACTTTTATAATTAAAAGATATTTATTCATATAAAAGGAAAAAAAAAAATTATCTACAGAAAATTTCTAATATGTGATTAAAATGATTCGAGCCTGTATCACTTCATAATTGGAAGATAATTACTTATGTAATGAAGGTAAAAATTATCCTCATAAAAGGTATGCTTAACTCGATTTGAACCTATATCATTAAAGTAGATGAGAATATGTATGATTGCTTAAGCTGAGATGCGATATACCTACGACTCCTAAAAGAGAAGTTGATTTTAAATTTTAACCTTTGAAAGTAAAATCACCCTTTTCTTAAAGCAGGAGGAAGAAGCACTTAAATTTTGTAAGCCAAAAGCCAAAAGCTAAAAGCAAGGAAGGATGAAAGTGCTTTTGTCTGGACTTGTAAGCACAAGCAATCATGGATGTGCGGCACTGAAGAATAAATAGAAGCAGAAGAAAATAGTTGCATATAAACAGACAAATCAACGAGCTCTAACGGACAAATATCAAGAGACGTGGACATTTTTAAGAACATTTCAGAAAAATTATTATTTTTAATTATTAATTGGAACGTTGCATTGCCACTTTAATTTTTATTGGCCACCATTCTCTTTTGAGGTCCCACTAACCACCCTAACCTTGTCTTTTTCTTTTTCTTTTTAAAATTTTTATGACTTTGAACTTAATTGGCAGAAAAGCTCTTTTTGTGAAACCAATTAAGTACTTATATCAGAAGTAATTTCAAACTTTCTTTGTTGAAAATTTTAATGTTATCCCCATGTTTTGAAAAACCTTCACTTTTTAAGTGTAAATTGATTTATGAACCTGTAACCTTGAAGTTTTAAGAAATTTACCGGTTTGATATTTGCCATCATTCAAACATTGGTTAAACTTAACATAGTCAAGGCTATTTTCATAATTTTAGTAATTTTAATTTTAATTAAAATAAAATTAAAAGATAAAAATAGTAAAAAGAAAAAAGAAAAAAAAGTAAATTTGTTAAATTAAATTAAAAAATAATAAAAAAAAGAATCAGTTGGTCGTCGATGCCGATCTGGTTCAAACCAATCGGTGGTGTAACCACTAGATCGTCATTCAAATATCTAGTATATGGAACTAAATTGTCAAACAGCTTAGATCATTTTAGACCCATATCATTGATTCGGGTTTTAAACTCCACATCGTCACATATTTTAGGTTCAACCTAGGTTGTGTAATGATTTGGATTGAACCCAGATTGATGTAACCACCGACCATAGAGATTTCAGGTCTTCATTTGGTGGAGATTTAGATTAGATTTCTACCATATATTTTTTTTATTTTTAAAAAATCCTCCACCATTGATGGATCTTGATTGAAATCCATCAATGGTCTAGATGATTTTTCTTTTTGTTTTTAAAAAAATGATATTTTATTCATTTTTGAAAAAATTATTATTTATTTTCTTTATTATTAATTGTATATTTTTATGTATATATTAGTGATATGAGTTGGATTTTCATTGGTTGCTAGTTTTAAATTTTAAATTTGTAAGACATGTGTCATATTCCTATTGGTTTATATTCAAGGTTAAATTATTAAATTTTAAATGATTTGAGGGTTAAATGGTAATTTTAGTGTCTTTAAATAATAGTAAGGGCAAAATCATCAATCTACCATTTCTGCTAAGTTTGACTGTTAAAAATTTAGTCAAAGGGATGAAACTCATGAATTTCCTAAAATATTAAGGATGACGAGTTCAGAAATCAATTTATGTATAAAAAAGTGAAGGTTTTTCAAAACGGAAGGATAAAAATGATTTTTTTTTTTGAAAATTTAAATGATTTTTTTTTTTTAAAAAAATTATGTATTGATGTACGAAAAAATAAATAAGAATTTGTCATAATAAAAATGTTTTTAACCTACTATAATTGTACCTTTGAAAATGTTTTATTTATAGTAAAAAAGATATTGAATATTTGTTTATTTATTTTTATATTCAAATGAAGGATATAGATGTTATTTGAAATTATAAATTGTAAACAAACTTATAATGTATTTTACATGCTTTATTTTTTGCTTTTTAAAAAAGGGATAATCCTAAAAACTCCCTTGATTTTTGATAGATTATCCATTTTTCCCTATATGATTTTGTTTTTATCCAAAATACCATCTGGTTTTTAAGAAAAAACCCAAAAGACCCCCTAAAAGCATATAAAAGGATGATAATACCCTTAACGATAACAATTTCCGTTAGGTTAACAAAATTGACTGTTTGACTCAAGGGCAAAAAAGGAAATTCAATGAAAATATTAATAAAAATTAAAAACTAAAATAAATATAATATTAAAATAAGATATTTTATTTAAAAATAAAAAATAAAAATAATATACAAGAGTTTTGTTTTTTGTTTTTTTCTCTCTATTTCTCTTTATCTCTTTGATTCTCTATCTTTCTCTCATCTTTTCCTCTTTCTCTCTCCATCTTCGGCCGAATTTGCAGATGGGTTCGACGACAATGGCATGGTTGGATGGCGACGACATGGTAGAGACCCAATTCGGGTCTCCATAGAGACCCGGTTATTATCGAAGACCTAGTTCTAGGTCTTTGATTGTGGAGACCGAGACTTGGGTCTTTGATCATGGAGGCCTAGAACATGGGTTTCCACCGGTCGGTCTACAACGGTGGAAACCAATGGCGTTTTTTTTTTTTTTTTTTTTTGGTTCCCTTCTGTTGATTGGTTTTTTTTTTTTTTTTTGTTTTTGTTTCATGGTGTTTGGTGATGATTATGGGAGGTTGATGATTATGAGAGATTGAATGATGAGAAATTTGGGTTTCATAGTTTGAAAACCCAAAAATGGAGAGAGAGAGGGAATCTAGAATATATATATATATATATATATTTTCTGTTGATTGTTTTTTTTTTCTTCATGGTTGTAGAGGTCTAGATGGGATCTCCACCGTCCATCCCATCTGGATCTTCATTTTTTATTTTTTCTAATTTTTAAATTTAGTGTATTTTTATTTTTAAAAAATCATATCAAGGGTAATTTGATCTTTTTTATTCTCTATGTATATCAATTTTACTTTTCAGTTGATAGAGTGACGAAATAGAGGAAAATTGATAAAAATGAAACTATATGGGGGAAAATAGATAATATATTAAAACTCATGTGGTTTTGTAGGACTTTTCCTTCTAAAAAATCTTTTTTGAATTGTGGTTTTCACACTTTATTCAATAAATAAGTTTCCTAAAACATTAGTGAGCATTTGTACAAAAGACTTTTAGGAAAAGAAGTTTCCATTAAACCATTTCTAATCCAACATTGTAGTCAAAAGAATTCATTAATACGTTTTACCTTTTCATGACTGTATCATTTTTCTAACATAAATTTCATAGAGTGAGGACTAGTCTAAAGTCGTAATATTAATGGCAAATTCTATATAATTTTAGACAGCATTAATGGGTGCAAATATTGCTACATAAAAATATTAGTTATACACCCAAATTATAAATATACCAAATATTAATATTTGAAATTACATTTTCGCTATAAACATCCAATCAAATGATAATAGTATCCTTATAAAAAATTATATAAATACATGATTTATTTGTACGCTCATTTTTCTCTTTTTATTTCTATATTAAAATTAAAACCCTTAGAAAGTATATAATTTAAAAATTCTGAAAATACTCAGTACAAATTTATAAATTATATATATATATTTACAAAATCTAATTATATTCTGACACTTGCAATATTTTTGTGACAGTAAGGAATTTTTCAAAGAAAACAAGATGAAGATCAAGTTTACTTTGTAGAAAAAACACATCCAAGTTTATCTTTGCAGACAAAGCGCATCAAAGATCAAACTTCAAGAGACTGTCCTGTTAGTTTTTTTTCACTGTGGTTTTATTATTATTATTATTATTATTATTTTATAGAACTATAAGAGATCTTGTTCTTGGGATGCAAATAAAAGATAAAAGTAAAAAAGAAAAAAAAAATTACTTGGGGGGCCGTCACTTTGTCTCTTTACATATTGATAAACTGTAATTAGCCCAACATGAAGATGGTATAATTGGGTTGGTTGTTATCCTTAGATTTGTCAGAATTAATATTAGAGTTGATTATGCCTAATTTGAAATCTTATAAAAGAAGATGAAGAAAAAAGAAAAAAATAATAATTAGAAAGTTAGCTCTTCAAATAAAAATAGGGTTTATGAATGTCGATGCAACATACATCAATAAATACTTTAATTTCTTTCTAATTAAATTATTTGTCCTCACCAGTCTTTTTATTTAGGGTTATTTTTGTCATAAATTCTTTTAAGTGAAAACCGGGTGTGGAAATAGCCACCCAACATTTATACATATAAAATCACACGCTACAACCTACTAATATGTAAAGTTGAACATGAAAATTCTATAATTTAGTATTTTATTTTCAAATGGTGAAGAAGACCCTAACCGTGTATTATACTCCGTATTATGATTCTACATGTACTTTTTTTTTGGAAACTTATCATTCTACATGTGCTTGCATTTATTTATTTAAACTCTGTATGCGTGTCGATGTCTGTCTCTGTGTTAGTAAGTTTTTGTCATGGTGAAAGCACGGTAGGTTGAGGGTCACTTTGAAAAGGAGCGTGTTCTTCTCTCTCACTCTTCCCTACAAAAACCCTCTCCTTCACTCTTCTCCCTCCATCTTCTCCCCTCTCTCTCTCTCTCTCTCTCCTCCATCAAACCTTCACAATACCTACTCTCTTATCCAATTGCCCCATCAAGGTTCCCCTGAGTGTGCCTGGAATCCTAAAGACATAAAACTATCTTGCTTCTGCTATACTGTTGCGTCAAAAAATACTTTAAAATTTCTCAGAATTCGAAACATATCTACTTCCACGACACGAGAGAAAAACCTGAAACTCCATTTTCAGTATCAAATGGCTGAAGGTGAGAGCAGGAGTAACTCTTGCATATCTTCTCCTCCATCGACATCCTCATCTGGGTCGTCGTCCTCGCAAGCTCGGGAAAAGAAAAGGTTGAGAACTGAGGAGATGGAGCAGTGTAAAAGAAGAGCAAACAAGAAGAGAGCGAGTCATGAGACGTCGAACTCAGTGGCGGGGATGAAGCACCCGGTGTATAGAGGAGTGAGAATGAGGAGTTGGGGCAAATGGGTGTCCGAGATTCGTGAGCCAAGGAAGAAGTCTCGCATTTGGCTCGGTACTTTCCCAACTCCAGAAATGGCGGCTCGGGCTCATGATGTGGCTGCACTCAGTATTAAAGGCGACTCGGCCGTGTTGAACTTCCCTCAGCTCGCTGAGTTGCTGCCTCGTCCTGTTTCGCTCATGCCACGAGATATCCAGTTGGCGGCCAGCAAGGCGGCTTCGATGGTCAACTTTGACTCATCATTATCATCATCATCATCACCGTCACCGTCGTCGTCGCCGTCATCGTCCATGCGGTCTGGGTTACACGTGTTGGAATCTAATGAGGAGGAGTTGGGTGAGATTGTGGCGTTGCCAAACATAGAAGGGAGTTATGAGTTCGACTCGGGTGAGTCACACAGCGAGTTGAGAGTTGACTTGTTTGATGGGTGGGTGTATCCGCAGCATGATGATTTTTTTGTAGAATTTTCTGATGATCAGATTTTGGATTTGGCTGCTGAGAATTTGATCATTAATTCTACCAACTTTCAAGCTTCATTATGGGATTAATTGTTAATTTTTTGTTTTCCCTTAATGTAATGTGCTTTTTTTTTTTTTTTTTAATCTAGTTACTATGATTAGTGGTCTTGCTTCTTAAGCTTCTGACTTGTTATTTGTATTATTGTAATATAATTCATACACTTTAGTGATAGTACACTTATTGAGTTTTAATTTGTTGAGACACTTCACTATTTTATTTATTTTCTTTAATTGGAGTATCTCCTTTTCTAGAATTAGTTTGTGAAGAGAAATGTAATTCTATAGTTTTTTTTTTTTTTTTTGAGTTATCGAAACTAGCTCAAAAAATAACCGAGAGCAAGTTTGAAGGACACTAGTGACATAGCTCGAATAAGAGGCTTTTATTTAGTTGAGAGCCAATCATACCTACGTGGGAGATAGTCATATATATATATATGAGAAAATTTCATTTTTTTATTAAGGGAAGTGTGGTACACAGTATTGAACCCATGACATGAGTCATGGGAGGGGGTGTAGTATATTATTACTCCACTGACCCCCCTTTGCGCGTAATTCTATAGTTATGTCAGCATGTTTTGATTCAATCTAATAGAAGAGTACCTAGTGAAATTAATTTACCCTAAGGGTCAAAAGATTAAATTATTCCACATGGGTCATTACTCTAGTCAAATTGTACAATTTGTTTAAAATATGTTGATGCACTTTGTTCGAGTTTTGTATTGATAAATTTTATTCACCTTTCTTGAGACCTTTTTTTTTTTTTTCCTTTTCTTTTACTAGAACCTATCTAGATTTTAGTCGAAACTAGCTACAATAAGATTTTATAGTATAGTTCGGAACTCTCCTCTTAAAAGAAAATGATAGAAAGCAACCCATACAATATGAAAAAATTATCCACATTTAAATGTGACTTATCTGAGTTGAACCCACAACCTTAAAAATGAGAAATGGGTGGACTTAATCTTACCACTAGATTAATATTGCTTTCTCCACTTTTCTCGGGATTTGCTATACTTATATGGAACCATTTAGCTTAAAATGTAGACATAGACCTTTTCTGAAAATAGAATTTTGATAAATTTTATCAAACTGTAAAAGAAAAGTTCCTCATTTTTTTTTGCCATAAATTTATATTAATCACACTTTTGATATTCTCTCTACTTTTTCTTTGAGAACTGTTCATGGTTTTTTGAAGAGGTGTAATCTCTACTGAATTGCTTGTGTTAATGTCAACTGAAAACATTGAATTTTTGAACTAGGATGCATGTCAATAATATAGCTAAATGCTCCTAATTTGGCTCCTATTCAATTTCTTATCATCATTATCAACATCATCTTTAATTAGAACTAGTCTTTCATTAGAAATAGTCTTAAAGTACATCAGAGTTTCGATAAGTTTAAGAAAAATGTAAAAGATACGTTAGTTGTTTTTTTTTTTGCCATAAATTTGTATTAATTACACTTTCGATATTCTCTCTACTTTTTCTTTAAGAAGCGATCAATTTATACGTTAGTTGTTTTTTGAAGTGGTATAATCTCCACTTAATCGCTCGTGTTAATGTCAACTGAAAACATTGAATTTCTGAACTAGGTTGCATTTCAAGAATATAGCCAAGTGCTCCTAATTTGTCCCCTAGTCAATTTCTTATCGACATCATCTTTAATTAGAAATAGTCCTAGAGTACATGGGATTGATGATTTTATCATACAGCTAATATCTACACATTTGAAATAAGAAAACATTTAATTTGACGGACATGTTTGATGTGAATTTTTGGGTAATGTTACACATGAGGACAAGTTGAAGATGGGTACTGTTTCGGAATCTTTGAAACTTGCTAACAAATAAAATGACATGCAAAAATTGAACCGTTGGAAATTTTGAATTTTTTAGGCTTGTAAGGATAATATTGACATCAAATGTGACAAACTAAAGAAGATACACTAACTTTACTTTTATCGTATATGGAATTCAAAGAAGTTTCCATTTAAAAAGAAAACTGGGATTCATTTTTCTTCCCTAACAAACAGGTTATTCTCAGAAGATTCCCATGTCCCGAATGAGAGGCAATGTATTAAAACACTGGAGAATATTAAAGGGTTTTCAGTTCATATCTTAATTTCTTCACCAACTAAAGCTTCCAATTTAAAGACGGATAAAAAGAATAGCTCATAAATTGGGTTGATCCATTGTGATAAATAAATGGGGGTATATTTTATAATTTAGACGATTTTAATTCAGTCCAAATAACATATAAAAAATATTTTATTTCGTTACACATATAAATTATGAATTGTTGATTTTTTGAGGTGTCATCCATCATTTTCTGAATTATAGTTATGTATAACACATGAAGAAATATTAATTATTTGATTGTCAATTGATTTTTAAAATATAAAAAAATTATGATTTTTGAATTTTGAATGGCTTGTGTACAAAATAGCTCATACCAAAAGGAGATTTACAATTCACAGCTTTGTGTTTTAAATGATAAAGATAAAATTTAAATTTTTAATCTTTTAAGGTTAAGGTGGATACTCAACTACTCAAAATAAACGGTGGTGTGTGTGTTACAATCTACACATTGTGTTTTAAATTATAAAGATAAAATTTAAAATCTTGATTCTAGGTATTTAACCACTCATACTAAAAGATGACGTATGTGTAGAAAAGCTCTCTTATAAAAACAGACTGATTTTAATAATATGAATTTAAAGTTTGTTGGTCATTGGTTATACACAAATAAATAATAGTAAGTTTTTTTTTTATAAAATGAAATAATTGTAAGTATTAATCATAAAAAAATCGATGGATTCAATGATTTTCATATTGAAAACTGATATTATTAAAATTGATTCATTTTAAGAAAAAATATTTAATGATAAAGAGTATTTATTTAATACGATAATAATATAGATTCGAGTAACTTTCACTACAAAAAAAAATTAGTAATTTGCAGTGTGGTTGATGCCAGAGAACAAGGGTAAGACTGTAGGGATGCCGGCGGGGGCCACAACACCCCCAAATTTTTTTTTTTCTATAAAACATATATAATCCATAATTTCATATAAAATATATTTTTTCCCATCTTTTAATATTATATAATTATTCATTAGTTCTCCAAATATTTCTAAATGGTTTTTTTTTTTTTTTTTTTTGGCTCCGTCCCTGTTAGAGAATGAAAAGTCATAATCCTGCTACGCATGTAGGGCGGCGGTTAGGATAGATGTTGATCCAATTAATTAGATTTAAAAATCTGTTTCAACTCTTTTTATTTCCACAACTCTTTTTTGACCAAGTCTTTCAATTTAAGGTCAAGCAGTACTTTTTTTTTTTTTTATCAAAAGAAGGAGAAAAAAAATTTACATAAACTTTTGAACTAGTTACCCGTGTAATTACTTCATCTACAAGTAGTAAGTTTCAAAACTTACACATCAAGCCACTTGCTATGGTAACTAGAAATTAAACTTAAACTAGAAAGAGTCTATAATCTAGTAACTAGCTAGTTGAAGGGGTAATTGATTAACTTTAAGTCAATGTTTGCAGTTAAAATGAAGAAAATTAAATTAAAGAAAAGGTCAGATGTAGAAAGAAGAAAAACTATAAATCTTGAATGAATCAACTCTTAATTAACTCTGTACGTGCATGGTGACATAAGCTTTGAGTTACAAGTGGCCATTAATCAAGATTACGATGTCAAGGTAATTAATGAAGGTTTAATCTTTTTCAAAATGAGTAATACTATCATACTTTGAAAAAAAATCTTCCATGGATTGTCTTATAACTGATGTACTGATGAGACGGATCAATGGAAAAGAGTCTATAATCTAGTAACTAGCTAGTTGAAGGGCTAATTAATTAACTTTAAGTCAATGTTTCAGTTAAAATGAAGAAAATTAAATTAAAAAAAAAAAAATCAGATGTAGAAAGAAGAAAAACTATAAACCTTGAATGAATCAACTCTCAATTAACTCTGTAAGTGCATGGTGACATAAGCTTTGAAGTTACAAGTGGCCATTAATCAAGATTACAATGTCAAGGTAATTAATGAAGGATTAATCTTTTTCAAAATGAGTAATACTGTCATATTTTGGAAAAAAATTTTCTATAGGATTGTCTCATAACTAATATATTGATGAACGGATCAATGAAAAAGGTAAAGGAAAAAGAAAAGACTAATAGAAAAAATAAGAGAAAAAAGAAATAACATTCTTTTATTGGTTTATCTCACCACATTAACTATGGAACGGTCTTATGAAAGATTTTCTTATATCTCGTGTTCTAACTTTGATCTAACTTATGATTTGTCAAGTGATTAATGGATATTCATTACTGTTACATGTTACACTTGAAAAATATATTCATTTATCAATTGACACATTATAAGCTATGATCAAGTTAAATATAAAAAGTGGGATGTCTAACATAATCTTGAGAGTTAGCGAAAAGTTATACAGCTTGAATTCATATTATTGATATTGGTACAAAGAAGATACCATTAGGTTACCTGGACCCGATCATACATGGCTCAAAACGAAAGATTTAGAATTTGTTAAAATCAGAGCATCATGACTTGAAAACATTCATATGTCTCAGTGCCAAACACATGTTTTTGGACCAGCACACATGTTCCACAAGAACTAGGGCAGACACCTATGATATAAAATTTTCTCGAAGTCTCAACCACTCAAAAGCTTAAGCTAATTCTTGATCACATTTATACAACATTAATGGTCAACATCAAGATCCCATAACCCTAAAATTTTTGGTACGCTTGTAGGGGACATTAAGGCATTATTATGTAATTGACATGTGAAAAGGACATCCCCTATAGGGTATACCTGAAAATGACACTTTCGATATTACACATTTATTTACCTTAATTAATTGTTTAATTATTTCTTATTACACTTGCTAATATTAAATAATTATGCCACAGTTAAAGTGTCTATTCTTTTTGTACATAAATTCAAGTTGGGGAAGCTGGTGTTATAAACAATTAAATTTTAATTCTTGGTCATTGTTTACTTGCTAAAGTTAGCATAGTAGTTGTAGTCTTTATTTATCAAGAAAAGACCATGTCATGACTATCTAATTGTCTACAATGTGGTCTTCTCTCTCTCTCTCTCTCTCTGTCTCTGTCTCTCTCTCTCTCTCTGTTTAATATCAGTACATTTTTTTTTAGTTTTCCTATATTTATAATTTACTTCAAAAATCAAAAGAAATCTACAATAAACACCAATATAACTTTATGGTAGAGAGAACTTATTCAATCTGCTAATGTTCCAAATTCCTATTAATACACCACATTTAGTATTTAAAAAAGATACTTTATGTTAATTTAAAAAATGTAATTCAATTAATATAAAAGATTTAGAAGAAGTTTGTTAACTTATTAAACTAATTAAGTCTTTATAATTTGAAATTGAAATACAAAAATAAAATTATAAAAGTGAACGGTATCAATCTTTTTATTTTTAGCATAAGCAACCTTTTATTCAATCATAACTTCGATGTATAATACTCATCAATTAACTTTGTAATTATTAATTAATTACCAAAGAGTCAAACCTAAGACACTTGAGGTTTGTTAGGGTTTTTGAACTATTAAGACATTTGAGATTATTTATATTCATATTTCATTATTGAGCTACTATATATGTGGATTTATGTGTGTCTATTTCAAGTTTCAACACAATTAGATTGTCAGTTGGTCATCCCAATGACCCGATTAAAGTAATCTACTTTCTAGAGCCTTCATTGTAATTGATTACCAATAAGAAAGGTATATTCATTGCCGTGAATTGCATGTCACCATAAATAAAATAAAAAGAAAAATTAAGAACAAAACAAAGAGAACCAAGTTGGCATTCTAATTAATTATTATAATTATTTGTATTGCATTTTGTCTATATATATATATATATATTTGTATTACAGTAAGTTACCTCATTATCTACATGGCTTGTCTAATTTTAGAATCCTTAAGTTTTGATACTTATACATAATTAATTTATCACCTAATGATCAAGAATTCTTGTAGTTAAATATCCATTTTGTACAACTGGAAAGCAATCAATTTAATAAAACTGGATTACAATATGTTGACATAACATTTATGAGATAATTTGATCACTAAATAGAATGGAAAAATTAATAAAAAAATACAAAAAGTTATAGTGAAGAAAATAGAAAATAATTGTGAATAGACTTTTTGGATTGCTTGGATGTTGAAAGATGGAAAAATAATTGAGTTTAATTTCTTGCAAAACAACGGTGGAAGATGATATCAACCACCTGCATATGCTTTCACCATTTTTTGACAAGTATACAATTACATGTCGTTCCCATTTACTTCAATCAATAAGAAGAAAATAATTTAATTATTTTGAAAGGGGATATATTTATTCATGGTATTGCCAATTAAAATTTCTTAATTTCTCTACACCCATGATTACAGGTATTTAATTACACTAATATATATTTCATTAATTTCATAGTAGCTGTATGCTTTGTAATTTATTGAGGACAATGAGGAAATTAAACCATGATATCACTAAAATCATGGACTTATATCTCTGTATCTCATTGATGACTTCATGCTCTAAATCATATATAAAATCAAGCAAATTAAAACTTAGAATTATAGAACTTATTATATTCATTAAATGTACTTTTATTTATTTATTTATTTTGAGTACTAGTACCTTGCCTAAAGTTTCACTGGGACTAGCTGTGATAATACTTTGAAACATAGTCTGAAAATCACTTCCTAAAAAATGGAAAGGATCTACCCACATAGAATAGGGAAAATTGTCCACAATTATGTGACTTAAAGTAAGTAGAACCCACGACTCTTTTGAGGCTAGAATTTGGACGAACTCATGGTCTTTATCACTAGATCAAATTCCTTTTCTCAAATATATATTTTCTTTAGTGCAAGACTTCATACATTTTAGAAGAGATTTATAAAGAATTTTTTTATAAAAAAAAATCTGAAATTTAGAATAGATTCTATACCCACATGAATCTGTTGATTTTCAACCAAATTACAGGAAAGATATTGAATGATATTTTTTCCTTGTAATCTTTGCTTTTTAGAACAAGAAACCTTTCCGACTTTCAATATTATTTAAATGTGTTTTCAATGTAATGATAATAAGATTGAAACCAATTTAGTTGGCATTATATTACAACAAGTAACCTCGTGATCTGCATGGTTTCTCTTTTCAAATCCTGGAGCTTTAATACGAATTAATTAATTATAATTTTTCATCATTCTACCACTAAAACATAATCACATAATGTAGCTTTTGTATACTTAACTATTTATTTTGCATGTGCGAAATAAATCGAGTTAATATATGCAAGACTCGAAATGAATTTTTTTCCCATCTAATTTAAGATTTTTTGATTGATTGTTAATGATAAATTAGAATAAATGAAAAATATATAAATCCCAACTACCATTTGTATAATAAATCTTAATTTTTACAAGATATCTAGAAGCTTAAAAATTTAGTAACAGCTCAGATCAATGATTAGGGAATATTATAGTTTTATAAGTGAATGTGAATCCTTTTTGCAGACATCAGTGATTTGAGAAGCAATGTCATTAGAATTGCAAAAAGAATTAATTATAATAAAAAAATAAGTAATAAGATGACATTATATAGCCAAATAAGGTGATAGAGTAGACTTTTGGATTGCAGGCTCGTTGAAAGAAATAAAAAATATATTTATGCATTCTTAGTTTCTTGAAAAGAATAATGGAAATTAAATAATAAACAAATTAACAGGCCTTTTCAACATATATAATGTTGGTAAATAATTAATACCATGTTGTTATCAGTAACTGAAAATCAACATGATTGAAAGAACTTGTCAAAAAAAGTAGAATATATTTCATTTTGATTAATACTTTTCTAGTTCTTACTCATTGATCAATTACAACATTTTTCTGTTTTTTGAGTTGGACTGATCAACCATTCTGGAATTAAGGGATTTTAACTTGTATAGGGAAGAATTATTAGTGGCTGCTGGTTGGAGATGGTTGAATATCTTGGATAAGCAACTTTCAGGAATGAATTTTGTGGTAATATTTATACCAGCACAAAGATCCTCTCCTTTAAGTTAGACCTAAACTTACTAATTCGGGAATCGTTGTTATCAAAATAATAAAAATATAAAGTAGTAAGTGAAAAAATATAGAAGAATATTGTGTGTTTCACCGTAATTTATAATGTATAAAATATAGTCTATTTATTTTTTTAAAGAATTATATATAGTCTACTTATAGGTTACAAAAGAGAATTAAATCTACTAAAGAAAACAGAAAATAAGATGATATGGAAATGATATAGATATAAAAGAATACAACATGAAAATAATATAAACATGAAATAACATGATATGGAAATAATATAAATAAGAAAGAATATGATATTAAAATAACATAAAAATCTGATTAATATGGTAACCTTAAGAATCCTAATCAATAATTATTTTAATAATATCGATGTTCACAATATTCTTAAAATTAAACTTAAATGAAGTTCAAGTAATACCTTTTTTCCCCTAAAACTGATATCCAAAAATGGGTTACGGATTTGTTAAAAATTAACATTATTAGCTTGATTTCAATAACTATTTTCATAACATAAAAGAAATGTATTTCTGCACTTATTCTTTCATTAATGTACTGAGACTCGAACTCTCTTTCACAAAATGCAGAAAGGAAAATGCATAACTATTTAATCAAAAATAGATGTCCAACCTGAAATAATACTTTAAGCTAAAGTCAATTAATGAACAGTTATATTAGTGATATCTGCTGAAAACAAATAAACTTGAATTAAATTCATTAATTAACAAATGATTCTTCCATATGTGTTCTCAATCTCATCTACTTGATTAACAATGTCTCTTCTTACAATGATCATTTTATTTATTTTTCCATTGAATTTTCTTCTTTTAAGAAGGAGGGCTATCGATGAGATATATTTAAAAAGTGGTTAAAATAACATGATATAAGACCAAGTTAAAGGTGTATATTCTCAGGGACAAGAATTAGAGTGAGCCCCCATGTGCATTAAAAGGGCAGAGCCCTAAAATGGTCACCATAACTTTGTCATCTCTTAAAAGGCAGATTCAGGGACATAAACTTTAATTGTGTAGTTGAACAGAGTAGGTAAGGTAGCCCTTATCTGGTGGAACACACCATTGAAAGTGCATTGGTGGTGGTGGGCCGTTTTAAACCTTACAAAAAATTGTCAGATTTTGATTTTGTATTATCGTTGTTACAAGTTTGTGTCCACATAGAATTGTCGAAACAAAACCGAACCTTTCGACATACTGCATGCAACCGACCCACTCATATTACATCACCTTGTGTGGATATAATCTGTGATTGGTACCTTTCATCATGTAACTTGTCGTGTGTGTGGGTCGAATACATTACGCTCATGCAATTTTTTTTTTTTTTTTTACCTCTGATCAGATGATCATTGGAACCTGTAGATAAAATCTTCTTAACGTACAGTCCAGAATACTACTCCTAGAACTAAGAGAGGTTGACCCACATTTTAGTGAGAAAATTTATCACATTTTGTATCCCTAATGAGTTTTGAACCTTACTCTTACTTGACCAGTAAGGATAAGTGGAGTTATCGCTAGTACGACAACTCACCAAACTCCATGCTCATGCAATTGAAAACTTTTTCCTGCACAGCTAAATTTGGACTCAACTAAGATCTCATTTGGTAATTGTGAGCTTCCAAGTTTTAACTTAGCCTCTGTCATTTACTAGGTTTAATGTAAAATAAACTATATGATACTATGATACGTCCAACATTATAAAAAAGATAATAAAGAATAAATAAATTTTAGGGTTTCTTTTAGGTTCATTATAAATATAATTACATCACCTTGTGTGGACATAATCTGTGATTGGTACCTTTCATCATGTAACTTGTTGTGTGTGTGGGTCGAATACATTACGCTCATGCAATTTTTTTTTTACCCTAATCATATGACTATTGGAATCTACAGATAAAATCCTCTTAGCGTACAATCCAGAATATTACTCCTAGAACTAAGAGAGGTTGATCCACATTTTAGTGAGAAAATTTGTCACATTTTGTAGCCCTAATGCGTTTTGAACCTTGCCCTTGCTTGACCAGCAAGGATAAATGGAGTTGTCACCAGTGCGGTAACTCATCAAACTCCGTGCTCATGCAATTGAAAACTTTTTCCTGCACAGCTAAATTTGGACTCAACTAAGATCTCATTTGGTAATTGTGAGCTTCCAAGTTTTAACTTAACCTCTGTCATTTACAAGGTTCAATGTAAAATAAACTATGTGATACTGTGATACGTCCAACATTATAAAAAAGATAATAAAGAATAAATAAATTTTAGGGTTTCTTTTAGGTTCATTATAAATATAATTGAACTTGACTGCCTTAATTAATAAGGGTCCTCTTTATTGAAGAAGTTTGTGATGAATTTTGAAAGATTTGTACTAAAATTAAAATTTTAAAATCTAAAATTAAATTTTAGATAGACCTTTGAGGCTAGGATACGTGTGACAAATTGGGATAGTTTTATATTCTTCATAGCTGAATATGCAAACTCTTTCTTTTTCAGTCTGTTCAGATTATTGGGAAGAGAAAAGAAAAAAACCTTTGGTTATAGTCCAATAACAATGTGACAATTAATTAACAATTTCTTTTACTCTTCAATATCTGACTTCATCATGCATGTTTGTTACCAGAATCAGACAATTGATCATGAAACTCTCTGATATCATTCTCCGAAAAAAGTCAAACAGTCTGATGTTTCATCACTGGGGACACTCTATCTTCTGGCCAGTAGTAGTATCCATAAAATTCAGGCTGATATGGTGGTTAAAATGGTTCAATCACGTTGATTTTAAAACCAAGTTGTTGTTTCAAATATTAGCTGGATTTTGTTTCTTCATTGGTGGCTTCATTCAGGCTCTTTCCTCCAAGTCTTCAACTTTTATGGGGTTGTCATTTGATATATATATATATTAATTTGTTTTTGGTTATCTTACCATGATAATTTGTTCTGATGAAGTTAATCAATCTTTGGAATAGATAATTAGTCTGGAGGGTTGTTTAAGTGTGACTTCTTAATATCATAAATCATGATAAAGAAAGGAAAATCATTTGATTTTGAAATGACCCACACACATATATTTCTATTCATCATAACTAGAAATAATCAAATGATAAATAAAACAACAAGATCAATTCAATTATTATTTGTCGAAACTCATACTTTAATTTTATTTTAAATATTCAATCTTCTAAATCGATTAATTTATGATTTAACAGTCGATTTTTAAATATTAACAACGTTTTTGAGGAATCAATGATAAGTATCAATTAAACTTTCAATTCCTATGCGTTCTTTATTATCTACCAGTTTCCGTATCTTCCAATTTTACAATACATTGAATAAAATAAATTAAACATGTAGGCATGGTCAAACCAGCGCCCATGGCCTAATGGATAAGGCGTCTGACTTCTAATCAGGCGATTGTGGGTTCGAGTCCCACTGGGCGTGCGTTTTTGCCCAAAACGTTTTTGTTTTTCGTTTTCTCTTTCGAATTTTCCCGGGAAAATATTTCCCTGTCATCCAAACAGAATTTTCTCTTCTGTGATCACGACAAAATAATTAATACAAAAACATTTTGTTGTTTGTACTTGTCCCAATCTCCACAATTTTATCTCTATACCAAAACTATCACATCACCTTAAAAATTAAAGAAAATATTATATATGATAGAAATAATATCATATATTACTCCATAAAATTTATGGTATTTTAACTCAATATCTCAAGACATATTATATATGTTATTATATATGTTTTACTTTCGGTGACTGATTTACTCGAGTCTAATAAATTTCTGGTTTTTTTTTTTTTTTTTTAAACTTCTTTTTCGTTAACCTTTTAAATTGACGGTTTATAAGATAATTTCTATATAAAGTATTTCATGCTTAAAATTTAATTCTCCCAATAGAGCAAAAGGGTTTAATGTATATTCAAAGTAATTTGGTCATTTATCTATATTTTCGAATGGAACTTCTTCTTTGGAAAAAAAAAAAAATAATTAAGTGTAAATTAAACGTGCATTATATATTACAAGATGGTCAATAGATCGGCAGCCATTATAATTGCCAACTTTTCATTCAAAATTGCTTTTTAAGTCTTTTGTAAAAATTATCTTATCTTTTCACTATTCTTGATTGGTACATGCATGTCTTTTGCTGTAATGAACTAATGATCATTAAAAAAAAATCAATCAAATAATCCACGCGATAAAATAAAAGATTTTTTCAATTATACAGTTAATTATATCATTATCATTTGCTTAATGTAGTGGTGCTTGCATTTTTTTTCTCATTACTTATTTTAATGTGTTACACCTAAATATAGAAAAAAAGGAAAAAAACAAAAACAAAAAACAATAGCAAAAAAGAAAGTACTAGTAGTGCTTGTGATTGATCACCAACAACATGACCAAATCTACAATCAAACCCTTTTTTGAATCCTATTCAAGATGCTTAATGCTTTTACTAATTATGCAAGAGGTCCACCAATAATTTTGTTGGCATAATTTATAGCTGGTTATGGGGGCCAATTTATATATTTATATATATTTTGTAATATCTTTTCAAGTTTCAACACGTGAGATTGTGACATTGTTATAACTAATTAACCTTGGCCAATTTTTTTTGTTCTTTTTTGCTTTAATAAAGTTGTTGGTACTTACCCAATTGTGGGGGGTTGATGTCTAGTGTAATGAATAGAATGGAAAATAAAAAGTTTAGTGGAAATGTCGTATAAGAACTTTAAAATGATCAAACATAAGATCCATTAAATAGTCATTTTTAATTATGTGATTAGAATTTTAGTAATTATTTTACCTCATTACGATAAAATTTTATTGAATTTATATAAAATACAATATAAATATAAATATAAATAGATACAATTAATTTTAAAATTTGTAAGTACATTTTTCAAAATATTTGAGATTTGTAAACAATTTCCGTTCAAATTGTGGATGAAAATAATAATTAATTTGATAAATTATTTAATTAATTAGATTATATGATCTCTGACAAAAATTAAAATTTAGGTAAAAATATTGTGTAAGAACTTTGATAGGATTGGACATAAAATTCATCAAATATTCACTCTTAATTATGTGAGCATAAACTTATTGATTATGACACTTGATTTACATAAATTTCATTGGATTCCTTTTAGATGAAAAATGAGTATAAACTAATACAACTAGGTTCAAATTCATTATGCATTTTTTGAAACATTTAAGATTTGTCTAAACCTTCTCTATAAAAAATCCAAGTCATTATTGGATGAAAACATTAATTAATTCGATAAATCAGCTAGGTAATTGGATTAATCTCATAAAAGAACAAAATTTACTCAATTAATAGAATTAATTGTATGTTGCCATTAAAACACCTATCATAATACAAATCAAATTGATACAATCAATCATATTCATTGGAGGTTGTCAAATATATATTGCAAAGCACAGCTGTACGCACAGGGAAAGAAAAATAATTCTTCCATCCAAAATCTCTTTTGCATGCATGCATGTATGTAAGTGCTTTTCCAAAACTAAAGCTTAGCCAAACTAAGCAGTTGGTAAGGTGTAAACCATGAATTGCTTCTTTCTTTTCGGGTTTGGTTTTTGTGTTAAAATTTCCTCAAAAAACGGAGATTAATTTATGTGGTTTACATGGACACACATAATAGCCTTTTATTAAGATGGGGGTCCTAATCTAGATTAATAATTGTGTGATTGTCATAAGGATAACTTCACCTATTAGATGGTTTTTCTAGAAAATAAGCAATTTGTGTGCTATACAAGCCACATTGATATAGTATTATTATGATCATATATTGTTTGCTTCTTATAATTTTGTTAAGCAATCATTTGAATTGAAAGCACTTTCTTAACAAGTCATAAGACTTTTTGGACTAATTAGGAACTTTATTGTTCATGATTATGATATCTGCCCTATTAGAGAAGGAGTGAGAGAAAACTAACAAACCAGCTAGCCTTAAGAAAAAGAATGAAATGATGATGTGGGTGGACACCAGATAATGCAAATAGTACTAACACAAGTAGTTTTGAAAGTCATCAGAAACCTCTATTACAGCTTTGAAATTCATTGATTGCACTTGCTTTAAACATCATGATGTAACATGTTTGTTCTAGGGGAAATTTTTTCGAGAATAAAGACAAATCTTGCTTCATGATTGTTGTTCAATTAAATCACATATGCTAAATTTGCTATCGCTTCATTATTCTATGCAAAGAAAACCAAGCCATATATACCTTTTATTGGAGTTTGATTGTAATCTGAAATAGATAGTGGTGGGTTCTCCTCATGATTGTTGTGATATAATTGAGGTACAAATTTTTATTATTTATTTCTGAGATTGTACAAGCGTAGGGTGATGTCATGGTGAAGTAGACAATATGTGTGTATGTAGAAAGTACACAGACAGCAAACACTACCATTTTAGATTGGGAAAAATTCTGGTCTAAATCATCTCAATAATTTGAGATGTTTTAGCACGCAATCCAAGTCAAACCTAAATTACATATGGATGAAATCAATTAAGAAAATGACAAAAAAAGAAGGGAGATAATGTCTCCTTTTGTCAAATACTTGTTCGATTCTTGGATAAATTTTTTTGTACCAATTGCTATGAAAATGCAGAAAGAAAACAGGGCTGAGACTGGATTCTGAATTGTTTCAATTCATTGTTTTTATAAACTTTTTATGCAAACACCGAATTAACTTGACTACTTCTAGTCAATCCAATCCACATCTTACATTTTACATGTAATTTTTCATAATATAAATTCTGATTATCTCTCTGGCTTGAACTACACAACTGGTAGAAAGAACACCACAATAACGATAATGAGCATGAAGTTCCTAATCACAATAGAGGTAGGTTACTAGTAATACAACTCGATGTAGACTTCAGTACAAAAGGTTAATATGATCGTTTGAAATTTAAATTGTAAGCTTAGATTGAGACATTGAGTGATAACTTGTTTAATTTCAGAGCACAGTTATATATTTATATTTGCACTTGTTATGCAAATGAATCTAATCTAACATGTACTAAGCTGGTGTGATAGGTACTCAACTCCAGCAGCTTTTCAAGGAACTAAAATCATCAAGCCTTTCATATTCAATTTTGACAATTTCATTGGAAAAACAACACAGAACCAACAAATCTAATTCAGAGTACTGCAAATCAAGTTTCAATATTACAGCCTGAAGAGACAAGGACTTGGAATTCTCATCCTTCGCTTCATGTCTGAGAAGATGATACGGAGTATTTAGAGCAGTACCAATTGTTTGAAACAATCTTAATAATGATAGTAGCCTCAATGTGTTTAGTATCCGTAACCTGGTCACATGCACAATGGCAGAAGGTTAATTGATCAACTTAGATGGAACATTAATCTTTGGGGTCCAAACAGTTAAGTTGATGAGGGTGATAACAAAACCTGAGTTGTCTATGCAATTTCCAGCAGCCACGATATCAGGTTCCTTGACATTGATAATTACAACATCTATTGTGAGAAAGGTCTTTGCAACGGCAGGTACATGTTCCAAGGAACATCTTACCACCTGTAATGTACAACCAAAATTTTTCTCGATAAGCATATGCATTTCCTAGCAGTGCAGTACAAATACTAAACTATAAACAACTAACGTAATTCATGACTCCAATATTAATCTGCTTAATATGTTAAATCTAGAAATTGTAGTTATCCACATATGGCATATAATGACTACTGAGTACCAATGACTGCTTTATGGTACAATGTTTTACAATTAACCTATGCATAGGATGAGATTATGAGAGCAAAAGCTATGAATGGGATGTTGTGAAATATTGCAGTTGAATGTGGACCACATTGAGACAGCCTATGCATTTGGAGTATGTATATAAAGAACCAGCAACAGCATTGAACTAAAGCATATTTAAAATGGTATTACGTGCATATTATGCCTAGTATAACTGATTGACATCACACAGTAAGAATCTACACAGTACATTCCCTGAGAGATTCAAGTTTGTTTCAGATTTTATTGGAAATCATTTTGCAAATTTTGTGGAAAATTGAATTACCAAGACCACGGCAACACGACGGAAATGTGTCCCCAAGTCTTTCACTAAACTTCTCCTTTTCGTAGTGGTTAACTGCCACTTGCGTCATGCTATGTTGATCACTATATAGTACCACACCAAGTAGTGAAGACAGGGGAAACGAAAGACAAAAAACACAGAAAGGACACCAACAAGGATGAAACTCTTTTACTTACTGCACCTATGTGTTACCATCACCAACAATAGTCATCATATGCGGTGAGTGCAATGTTGAAATTATGTGTGCTATAGTGCATCCTTGTTTACAGTTCCTGAATACACCAAAGGGATTGTATAACATGTTAGAATCATAATTAGCAACCTTACTTTTCTTTTAGTATATTTGCTAAAATGATATTGATTGCTTTATATATTGGTAACTATTTCCAATTCTAAGCACACGAAGAAAGGGAGAATATAATAATATGATAGAGATTGAACATGGATTTAAGAACAACTCACCAAACAAATTCCACTTTCCTTTCTCTTTCAAGAGTCTTGATGTAGTTTTTGCCTTGAATAGATTTAAATCAATCCTCGATTGCACTGCTTGATATCAGAACTGTAAAATTCAACATGTCTAGTAAATCATGAGTTCTACATTGACAATTTAATTCTGCATGATAAGCCCTGATGTGTAGATGGAATTTGGTACCTGGTTAAAATCGTCCAAAACAGAAGAAAATATTAGAGAAAAGAAATGTTATATAAACGTTCTTCCAACCTAGTGGTATGCATCACCTTTTGTCATTGATTCTTCAATAAATTCATGTCATAATAAACTCGCTTCATTGCATCAAGCCGAAAAATAATATATCAAATTTTCTTCACACGAAAAAGATATTTCAACTTCCTAAAACTTATACAGTTTGTTTAGATATAACTATCAGCTAAAGGTTCTTAATAGTGAGTTACATCTCAATATCTACATATAAATAACCTAATAACATGCACAATTAGAAGGTTATTATAAAAACTTGATTGAAGCTTAGTGTCTAGAGTCAAAATAGCAAAGAAGGTGTTGGTGGTGATAACAAAAACCTGATATATCCATATATGTCCGGATGACACATGGTCATGTCTCTTGATGTCAAACCACAATATCTTATATAAGTAAGGTCTTTACGATAGAAGTTGCATGCTCCAAGCAACATCTTACAACCTGTAATCAAAGACCATAAGTTTGTGTGATGAGCATTGACTAACCATCTGTTGCCTAGGAAGACATGGAAAAGATCAATAAGAAGCAATTAAAATGCAATGTAAGAATTCAACATTATGTAATTTAATATAATAAGTCTATAGCAGGACATAGGATCTCTAATGACAGCAGAAGTGAAAAACCGTTTTAGAGTACAACAATATGATGAAACAAAGCATAGGATGAGTCTATGAAAGCAAAATCAAAAGCAGGAATTTATATATAGTAGCACTTATAAGTAACAACAGAGCATGTTTTGCTTGTTGAGAAGCTGAGTCACAATTTGCTGCAATTCAGGTTTCATTGTATAATTCCTAAGGAAGCGAAACAAGATTGCCATAAAACTCCACATTCTTAAAATTTGAATGTAGTGATTGGAAGAGTATTTTTACTTGGTCCAAACCATTGACAAGAAGGTGGCAGTCGGTCACCACAACTACACCTTTAGATTTTTCATTATGACTACTGAACATAAGTACATTTGAGACAAATTTAGCAGTTGGGAACTGTATCCAGCACAAACATGTTTCCAAAGTCCAGTGGCCGTGCTTGCATAATAAATCAAGAGTCTTGGTTGGCAATGCACTCATTAGGAGACAAGTAGCATATCATTTATTTGAAGAATAACCTTGTAACATTGGAAACAATAGAACTGTTAAATCTAAACTGTGTTAGAGATAATTTTTTTTGCTTTTGTAAATGAGTAGAGGACCATGTAATTCTCTTAACATAATGGCTGATTTTAAGTTCTAACACAAATAAAATTGAATCAATCCAAGCCATAATATAGATCAAGCAAAAAACCAGACATCATTAGAGATGATCGCACATTAACAACTAGAAACCCAATGCTAAAGACAACTATAGAGACAGCCATAGTCGAACATTTATTACCTTCTGCTCATCAACATCAAGAACATCTTAGGTGGCATCAACTTTGCCCCAACTGCAAGATGGTTTGTCCGACACCAACTACAAGATCTTCGTCGATTACAACTTAAAAGTTTTATATTTAGAATAAGATCTAGACTTTAAATGTGATGATTAAAGAACAAAGATAAGATAGCTTCAAAAGTCAAAAGTACCTAAGTTGGATTGACAGCATCCTCTACTTTTTCAGTTTATGTTTGTCCTCCAACCTAGATATTTTACATGGAAAATAAAGTAATGGTGAAATCGGATATTTAATTCTCTAAAACTAACGAATCATGTCAACAGAAATAGAAAATTACCAACATCGCAATTATTCCAACATGGAAGTATCCCAATGCTTTCATTAAAGTTCCAACTTTTCATGGTACTATTTTGCTGCCAATTTCACACTACTTTAATTACCTGAGATTAGTAAGGCAGACTGGCAAACAACAAATATAAGGAAATAGAGACTTAACGAAAGGCACCTGGTTAATGATCTATGCAACGTCTTTCCTTTGAGAGCACAACATTGGCATCATGTCCCAGAATCTTGTTCTCCGCTTATTCTAGCGTTAACCCAACCTTATCTTTTATTTCATTCCTGCATGCACCATTTATCAATACATCACTTCCATTTCCTAGAGATATGTTTAAAGCAATAAACAATGTCACTTACATCATTGTGGGATGAATAAAACCAGTAGCCATAAGATCTGCATATATTTCGTAGCAGCATTGTTGCTATACCTGAAATTGTCATAGCAAAACAAGATAACATAATTAAACTTTTAGACTTATGCACATATTCATATGAAACAACATATATATGCTGCTTCAATTGCTTGACTTTACAATTATAACCCACAAACTAATATTAGCATTCATGACAGTTAACTTTGCTATGTAGCTCAATACCATTTTTACAATAACCCTATCTGGCTTGACAATTATAACTGGAAATAAAATTAAAAAATTATGTTAGAATTAAGCAAAAAGAAATTGTCACTCAAGATAAAGGATAGAGACTTAGTCATACTCACAAATTTATCACCTTTTGCTCATTGTAAACAGTCTCTTTATCAACTACGTTGCAGGCTAGAAAAGGGTGCATCCTTTATTACTAACTAAGAAAATATTTTAAATTTGATGTTAATTGTAGAAGCCAAGATTTTTTGGGTTAAAAACACCGATTCTCTACCATTACTATATTTTTAATAAGCACTATTACCTTTTGTGTACAAATCTAAATATGAAACCTAAACTGAAAACAAGAAAATGGAATGAAGTTTCATACACTAATTAAATCAAGAAACAGTGAATTGCCTAAATCAAAGAAAAACATCTTGAAAGTTCGGCAATCTGTTCATTGAGCTTCGCTTTTTCGTACTCCTGTCATAATGTTGTGCTACATTGATTATTAGAGAGTAGTAAGGCAAACAGTGAAGACAAAGGAAAGGAATTAACTTTTAGCACCCCAAGAAGTTCATCACCTAGGCAAATCTTTCATTCACTGTATCTGTGTGCAGCCATCAATCACAATGGCTGTGGTTTCCCTAGTTGGCACATCTTTGCAGTAGGTTCTGGGAGCTTCTTCTCAGTTTTATACAAAAATAATCCAACATCATCTTTTATTACAGTTCCTATTTGTTTCCTTTTACAAGCTACAATACATAAACTTTTGCAGAATAGGTAACAGAAGAGTACATTCAAGTAATTATCAAATGGTATAATACTACTATCTTCTTGTGTTCTCATTGTCACAAAGGATGCCATTATCATTTTAAAGAAAACATGAACCTATGGTAAAGGATAGGAATTCAATATATATTGGATATAGATTTGACAATAGATACCTAGCTAATGGAAACACTAGAAACATTGATCACTTGTTTCATCAACTGCATTCTCGTTTTAGGTTTCAAGAGCCTCTATGAAGTTTCTGCCTTCAAGACTGAAATCCACCTATTCAAATTAGCTGCGCAGAATATCATTAAATTTTTACTGGAACTGAACTTGTAAGCATGTAACAGATGTGTTGTGACAATCATTAGTACCTTGACTTCAAATTTGATGACAAAAGCACCAAGATGGGAAAGTTTCAAATGTTGAACTGTCTACTTTAAGAGCATCCTCTACTCCCAATTTCTTTACTTTAAGCTCAAATAGTGTTTGTCCTCCAACCTAGATATGTGACATGAAAAATAAAAAAATGGTAAAAACAAAAAAGAAATTCCATAAATTAACTAATCAATTAAACAGAAATTACCTAAATCAAAATTACACCACCATGAAAGTATCCCACTGCTTTCATTAAGCATCAACTTTTCATGGTCCTATTTTGCTGCCTGTACCATGCTATGATAAATACCAGAGAGTGTCAAGGCAGACAATAAAGATAAGGAAAAAGAGAAATAACAAAGGTATCTGGTTCCCGATCTGTGAATACCTTTTATTTAGTGCTCTCTGTGCTGCCATTACCAACAATAGTTCTTGTTTCCTTCGTGAGCATAATGTTGGTATCATGTCCTCGAACCTCATTCTCAGCTTCTTCTATTGTTCACTCAACCTTATCCTTTATCAACATGTAACTTCCATCTCCTAAAGATATGAGTAAAGCAATAAAGAATGTCACACACACCATTGTGGGATGAATAAAGCCAGTAGCCTTAAGATCCACATATATATCCCAAGTACACTATTGCTATTCCCGAAATTGGTATTGGGAAGCAAGTGATCATAATTAAGCTTTTAGACTCACACACATACTCATGAAACAATGTATGCTGCTTGAATTGCATACCATATTGATTACAATAATCTCACTAATATTTTTATTCAAGACAGTTAACTTCGCTGTGCTGTTTAATGCCTTTACAAAAGCATTCTACCCAGCCTAACAATTAATAACTGGAGAGAATATTAAGAATCATGTTAGAATTAAGAAAAAAGAATTTTCAGCTAAAGATAAAGCATAGAGACTTAGCTATATTTATAAATTTTTCACCTTTTGGTTATCATTGTCAAGAATCCCTGTCCATCAGTTTTTGTTGCAAGCTAAAAAATGGTGCAATCACTATTGCCGCATCAACTATTTAAAGGATAAGAATTCTATATAATTGAAAATAGATCTATGAGAAGCTTACTAAGAGAATGGCAAAACCAGAATCATTGATCACTTGTTTCATCAATTGCATCATGTCTTTTTGTTTCAAGATTGTCCTGAAGTTTCTACCTTTAAAGATTTAAGTTCAATACATGCAGATCAACTGTGCATAAGATCATTAATTTTTTACTAGAACTGGCGTTGTGAGCAAGTAACAGATGTGTAGGGATAGCATTTAGTAACTCAATCAACAGGCAAACAGAGGACTTGGGCAACTGGCACCGTTATCTTACATATCCAATTTCCTAGAGATTTTCCTAAAGCCATAAAGAATGTCACTCTCACTTTTCTTGAAGTCATTCGATTCTTACATTCTTCCAAAGCAACATTGTAACCATACTTGAAACAATATAACCTGATTATCAACAGCACAGTAAGGATTTACCTGAGTGACTCAGCAACACAGTCAGCTTAAGGAGTGTTGGACCGCCTAGTCATCAAGTTGAGAAGTAATACCAGTTCATTTGATTGAGAGAAAAAACCAAGAAAAATATTAGGCAAGGAATTGTAAAGCAAAAATTGATTGCAGACTTTTCCTCATATTATTTCTCTTCATAACAAAAATAATGCATAAGGATTGCGATGTAATGGAAATAGAGAATGGTCCATCAAAATGAACTACTAATTTAATACTGAAAATGCCATCATCATCTTCAAGAACATCTTAGATGGCATCAACGTTGTTGGAAGCTGCGAGAGGGTGTATAATATTGGCAATTTTATATGAAGGGTAAATATTAGCAAAGAAGATGCGTGCAGTGCCTTTTACCTGTACCAAGAAGGAAGGAAGACGAAAGCAGAAGTGAAGACAAGTAACAGAACACTTTGGACAATGTTATTGTAAAATTCATCTTCCCTTATTACATGCCGTGTCACAATTCTCTGTTTTCGTGATCGCACAAGTTAACGACAGAAAATGTCTACCCCTGAAACATTTAAACTTTCAGCACCTGAAGAAGTTCATCATCTACGAAGCCCTTTTATTCACTGTATCTGTGTGCTGCCATGAACCGCACTGGTTGTGGTTTCCCTGGTGAGCACATCTTTGCAGCAAGTTCTAGGACCATCTTTTCAGTTTTGTACATGACTAATCCAACATCATCTCTTATTACAGTTCCTGTATGTTATCCTTTTACAAGCTACAGTATATGAACCTTTGCAAAACACGAAACAGAATAGCACATGCAAGTAATCATCAAATAGTGTACAACTACTCGCTAGTTGTGTTATCAACGGCACAAAAGATGCCATTTCTAATTTAATGACAAAATGAACCTACGTAAAAGGATAGGAATGCAATATAAACTGAATATAGATCAGACAAAAGTTACCTAGCTAATGGCAAAAGCAGAAACACTGATCACTCGTTTCATCAATTGCATTTTCTGCTTAGGTTTCAAGAGCCTCCATGAAGTTTCTGCTTAAAAGATTGAAGTCCATCCTATGCAAATCAGTAGTGCAGAAGATCATTAAGTTTTAACAGGTACTGGTGTTGTGAGCATGTAACAGATGTGTAGAGACAACAGCCAGTACCTCACACGACAGGCAGACAATGGACTCAGGCAAAAAGCACCATTATCTGCAGTAGTTCCAGCATTGCTTCTTCCCCAACTTGAACTTAAAATTAAATTGTTTTAAAACTTGAACCACTTCAAAATTATTTAGAAATTTGATAAGTTCAGAACCTTGAACACCTCCAAAACATTCCTCTTATCTTTGCTGTAGACTCGGGCTATTAAGAGAGAAGACAAACCTTTTTTAAAAACAAGTTTGTACTCAATACAAACACAAAAAGGCCACAAAACATGTTTTCTTCACATATTGATTTAATTTAAGCTTTGAGGCAGAAGAGTTGAATCACAAACCTGAAGATTATCAATAAGGTAAAGAACATCCCCAATGTAATTCTTATTGTTCACTGTGTATATGCTGGTAGCTAACCTTTGGAGGAACTTGTGGAAGATTTACCACTTTCCTCTCTCATTTTTCCTGTATCAGCCTTTAAAATCCTAGTAATTCCCAAATTAAGCAGAGAGGTAGATTATGTCATACTGTAAAATGGAGGAGGAAGAAGTGAGCAAATGAAACATAAGCAATGTATAAAAAAGAGGTGTCCATGTGTTTGTAAGAACAGTAGCTTGTAATTAGGAAGCCAAGGGACCATTACTTGCCACAATTGAGGTAATTGTACATACAAGTTGTAATAGATCAGTAAATTGTACTTGCCAAGTTGTAATACATGCTTTTTCAAAACTTGTGTCATATCTTTCAGCATTGATACCTCATGAAATTCATGGCACTGTAAAACTCTGCCGCATAATACTTAAATATAGGAATCAAGTTTCGTCGATTAGAAAGAGAGGTTTTTTAGCTTTTAAAATTGGTAAAAAGAAAGGAGATGAGGAACTAATCTCAATGAGCTCAGTTTTCCGAAATAAGGATTTAGCAGAGAAAAATTCTAGCAAAAAGCAAACTTCCCAAAGGTTTGATCCAAGTTTGAGCAAAATTCTGATGCATGTCTGACATTTCAAAGTTGTATGAGTTCGTTTCAAAAGATGCTATGCTATGACTATTTTCTTCAATTGCCTATAATTCTTTTGCCACCATCAAAGAAAATCATATATTATATTGATGTGAAACCTTTTGATCTAGTATAATAGTTGTAATTTTACATGAAGGGTGGGGTAAATATCAACAAAAGAATATGCATGCAGTGCCTTTTACCTGTACATTGAAGGAAGGACGATGAAACCAGAAGACAAGTGCCTTTTACCTGTTCATCTTCCAAGTTCCAAAACATAACGCCCCTACAACCAGCAAAAGTGGTGCAACATACTATGGGAGTTAAGTGTTGTATGTAATAATGAATGATAATACATTAAATGTTTAAAATTTGAAACAACATAAAGAAGAAGAAGAGCAAGAGCTTACGGGGTTGATCGAGGTCTAGCTGGGATGTGGTTTTGAAGCAATGTTCTACATTATTACCAATTCGCACTATTACCAATTCTCTAAACAGCAATATCCGTGGATGTTTACTGGATGCCATTGGTTTGACACCAATTCTCTAAAAGAGAGCAGCCATAGATGCGCAATGTCTTGAGCGATGTGGAGTGTAGAAGGTGATCCGGCAATGCTTTTAACTTAGTGCTGTCGCGGATTTGTAAAAATGAAAGGGATGGCATAATTATAGTACCTTTTCTATTCTCATATTCCCATTCTTCCCACTCTGGATTATCAAGGAACCACCGACTTTTTAATAATGGGAAAGCTATAGCAGGTGAAGATGATGATGATGCACTGCTGCTATTTTCAACTCCTAAAAATTCATTACCCACCCTTTTCAACCGCCTCATCTTAATGATTTCAAGTGTTTCAAGCAATGGTAGTTTACCCAGAGCAGGCAAATACTCACACATTAAGGCTTTCTTTATAACTATCTGCTTGAGGTGGGTTAACGACACTACCCAATTTGGGAATGCAATGCCTCTATAATCATATATCTTTAATTCCTTCAAATACGGAGGTGATTCTAAAGCTTCAAAAACTGCTTCTTCCTCCTTAGATGATATGCTTCTTCACTTGATTCAGCGAAGAACGACAAATGCAAGCCAACGATATTTTGCTTATTCTTTAGTTGTGTGTTCTTAGCTTCACCTTCGTCTAAAACATTGCCCAGCCCTTGTAATGTAAGTTGACCTCGAAGGTGGTTCAAGTTTTTAAGACAATCAAGCCTACACACTTCCCTACCACCACCCATATTTAATCCACTCAAAGTTTGAAGATTAGTTAGTCTTTCGAGTCCTTTTTGGCAGGTATTTTAGATTAAAATTGTTCTCAAGTATTAAACGCCTTAAGTTGACTAACTTACCCACTTCTTGAGGTAGATTTGTGAGAGCATAACAGGCAATTAAATACAAGGTTTGGAGGTTAAATAAATCACACAATGTGTCAGGTAATTCTCAGATTTTCAAATACTTTAGATTAAGATACCTCAAATGTATTAGTTTTCCTACTTCTTTTGGAATCTTTTGGATTGGCCTAAGACCCGACATCCATTTAGTATTTATCTCTAATGACCTTAAACATGTCAATTGCTCAAATAAGTTCGATTGAAGTAATTTACTTTGCATCGATAAATTTTCAGCAGACCCAAATCGAACTAAAAGGCTCCGTAGCTTTTGGATACCATATCTGTTTAAAGGAAATGAAGTCGCTTCATTATTCACGATCAACATTGAATGACATGCTTTCTCATAAGAATGATCTAGGCTAAGTACTTCATGACTATCAATTTCCACTGCAAAACAATCCTTCTAAACAAGAAATAATGCAAAATCATGCACTATATCATGCATCTTGCATCCTATTATATTACCTTCTTTATCATTTTAAACTCTTGAAAGAAAGATCGCATTACTAAATTTTCAAAATAATCTTCTCCAATTAACTCTAGATCTTCGTTTTGCTCTAGACCAAGATAATCTTGAGTCATCCATAATTTAATTAATTCATCTTTTTCAATATTATAATCTTTTGGGAAAATAACACAATACAAAAATATCGTTTTATTTTAGATGGTAGGTCATTATAACTTAATAAGAGAGGACAAAATACATATTCTTCCAACTCTTCTAATTTCCACATCTCACAATCTAATATTCGTTTCCATTACTTGCTAGTTTTTTTAAAGTGTAACAAACTCCCAATAGTCTTCACAGCAAGAGATAAACCCTTGCACTTGCTAACAATTTCTCTATCACATTTTTCTAATTTTTTGCAATCCTCAAGAGACCTATCACAAAATGCTAATGGTTTAAACAATGACTAACTTTCCTCTTCTAGTAATTCTCCAACATCGATAACATCAATGGATTTCATCATCCGAGCCACTCTCCTCTTACATGTGGTAACTACAATTTTACTTCCATAAGCACCATTGTTAAAAGAGTTATACAGTGATCCCCATTTGTTTTCGTCTTCTGTTCATACATTATCTAATACAAGAAAAAATTTCTTGTTTGCAATAAAGCACTCTATACAATCTAAAAGAGATTGTAATTCAACTAAGCTAATGGCCTCGCCTTGAAGAGTTTCCATGATTGCTTTGGCAATCCTAATCTCATCAAATGGGGCCTGAGACACAAACCCAGATTCTCTTTTCAAATTTACCCCCTATTTCCTCATCATTGGAAGTAAGTTGAGCAAGTGGTGTTTTTCCAATGCCTCCCACCCCTACAATTGAGATGATTTGGAGGCCTTTTCCTTGTTGATGACATTCATTCAACAACTTACTTACTAGCTTAGTTTTCTCCTCTTCCCTACCACGTACCTCAGACAAATCATGAAAAGCAGTAGTACTTTTCATTGACATTTACAATGACATTTCCTGTAATGCAAAACTTGGGTAAAATCACAAACCAACCAAAAAAGAAAGACAACAAAAGAGCAATTAATTGCTCTCAAACGCCTATATGATATCCACTTGCATGCTTTCAAAATTAATCAAAAAAATTATAATGATGAAAGAAAATTAAAAGTTCACATCATATTGTTGCTCAAAATTTAGTGAAACTCCAAAAAACAAAAAAAAACAATAATAAACAAATACAAAGAGGGATGTATCTCCCATTTCACCTTTTTTCCTTTCCCTAGATATAAAATTTTCTGTGGTGAAAGTATCCCCAAAATATTTTACCTACTACTAGACCCCCCTTTCCACAGCACAACAGATCTTGAGGCCGCCAGATTCTCCTTACATCCAACATGGCTCTCAAATGTTGTTACATATACAAACGGGTGAATGTAATAATATGGAGTAACCATCATAACTGATAGATACAAAAATAAAATTGCCTAGGCAACTTACTATCTTCTGCTCGCTGTCTTTCCTTTGCTTAGATCGGCAAGCTCCTCGATAAGCTTTCTCTCTTCGCTGCTCAACCGTTTTGGAATTTCAACTTGCACACGTACCAACTGATCTCCTCTCATGTTGCTTTTATTCAGTACAGGTACCCCCTTCTTGGCCATTACAAGTGTTGTGTTAGGCTGGGTTCCAGCTGGGATCTTCAAATCAACCATACCATCCACGGTTGGGACTTTGATTGTTGTCCCCAAAATTGCGTCGATGTATGAAACTTTGCAGGTGTACAAAATGTTGGTATCATCACGTTTTAGGACAGGGTCTGTGATAACTTCAATGACAACAAAGAGGTCACCAGGAGCACCACCTCTTCTACCAGCATTCCCTTCACCTCGGACCCTTAATCGGCTACCAGAGTCTACACCAGCCGGAACTTTCAGGCTGATTCGTTTTGTCCTCCTTACACGTCCATCCCCAGAACAAGTGTTGCAAGATGTAAACACCTCCCCAGTCCCACCACACGAAGAACAGGTCATTACCTGCTGGAAAACACCTAGTGGAGTCCTTGCCGATGAGACAACCTGTCCCTGTCCACCACACGTACTACACGTAGATGGTTTTGTCCCTGGTTTTGCACCCGAACCATTGCAAGTCCCACAGCTTTCAAGACGTGTTATCTCAATCTCCTTTTCAACTCCAAAAACTGCTTCCTTAAAATTTAGGGCAAGGCTGTAATATTCATCCTGGCCGTCAACTGCTCTGTTCCTGGAAGCTCTGCCACCCATGCCACCCATACCACCCATGCCCCCCATGCCCTCAAAAAGTGACTCAAACAAATCGAAAGGATTGCTAAAATCCTGGCATAGTTAAGTAATTGATCCAACCATGAGTCATAGTTGTTGAGGATATCAAAAGAAATAACAAAAGCAATGATTTTCCTTTTTATAACCAAGATTTAACTTACCCCCATTCCCATGCCAGCACCTTTAAGTCCAGCCTCTCCATACTTGTCATATAAAGATCGTTTCTCATCATCTGATAAAACCTGAGAAAGTGTACAGACATATATCACTGAGGATCAAATGCTTCATAGAATCCTATAAAATTTATGGCACAGTCATTAATCACAAGCAACAACTGAGCTTTTACCTCGTACGCATTGCTAATTTCCTTGAATTTCTGTTCTGCATTAGGTTCTCTGCAGCATCAAATAAACTGATTCTTAAGCAACAGTATTAGGATATTAATTAATAAAGACAATGCAACAAGCAAACAGACTCAAGACTTCCTTTTTCCCTTATTTACTGTCTTTTATTGAAGAAAAGACTAAGTGGGTCTCGATCACTGCATCAGCCACTTAAATTTATTTATTGCTGAAACTTAAGTTTGATTGTAAAACTTAAGTCTGATGGTAAAACTTAAGTCAAAGTTGGATGAAGCCACTGGCCTCCACTGTATGATCACGACACCTTTATTGAAAAAACCAAAGATGCTCCAATGAATTGCCCTCTTTTTCTCCTTTCTTTCTTATTTGATATTTCTATATTTGCTTATAATTTTTAAGCTTTTCCGCAACATATATTTGTTTACAATGGGTTTCTTTAAAATCTAGTAGGGAAATCATGTTCCATACAAAGCAGCTGATCTAATTACACTCTTACGATTGATATATCCTAGGCAACTAGGTTCAAAAGAGGTAACTCCATCAATTTTCTTATAACTGTATCAATAAAAGTATTTCTTTTATTATTTTAAATTTATTATAGCAATTTTATAAACGAATGGATGTATAAAATATTACAATATTTGACAAATTTAACTTGGACAAGTATATAACTTACAAAAGTATATATGTCATCGATTCTCCAAACATGTAATTTTAAAACCTAGCAATTTGACATTTTTATTTGAATCTACAAGAAAAAGTAAGTGTATCATTAAGACTTTTGCATTCAAACTATTCATACTTTAGCCAAATTCAAACCAATTCAGACATACACAGATTTCAAACAGAAAAAACAACAAATTCTAAGTAAGCTCCAACTTTAGGTGGTACAACCAAATAAAGAAAAAAGGGATGGAAGAAGAATTTCAGCTACATCATGCTTATCATATGTTTTAACTTACTTGTTCACATCTGGATGATAACTCCTAGCAAGCTTCCGATAAGCTGTCAATTGACAAGAGTATATGGAAAGAGTAAGATAACATAAATTTTAGAAATATAGCCTGCTGTTTCAAAATGACGATTCAGCTACCCCATGAAAAAGCGAAGGCACATATATAAGTTATTTTTAGTCTCCATAGCATGAATAACACAATCATCAACCAAAAAGATTTAACCAACTCTCTTCTTCACTTAATCTAGTATATTCACATTCTGTTTCAAACAACTATTTTGTCAGGAAAAAAAATTTAAAAACCTTGGCTGGGATTGTAGCATCATAATTATGAAATTTCACTAAGCTTAGAAATAATCATTTCACAGCACTTAGAACTAACAAACCAGTTATTTAATAGAGAGCAAAATTAAAAACCTGGACAGAAACAATTCCATGTGTGACCATTCGGTAATGATATCAAAAGAAATGAATCAATTCATGAGCATTGTAATGATATCCACGAACCATTGTAGCAGGTTTTCAGTACTTCAACAGAATTGAAACGTAATCAACCAAGAACAAACAAATAATATTCCGGCAAGATTTCCTGACAGCCAATTATTTAATTTAGCGCATGAGCATCGCAAGGCAGGGAAAATTACAAACATTATATGCATTAGTACTTTCAAAAAATCTATAAACCATTTGCTAGTTCTTTAGGCGTTCATATGGATAGTCGCAAAGTCCTGGAAATAGGTACCAACTACTTAAGACAACTGGAAATTTATAAAGAAAATAAATGCAATGGAGGACAACCATAAAATGAATGCAATGGGACATAACAGATAAAAGAAAAACAATTAGCGTGCATACCACTCTTAATTTCAGATTTACTGGCATTTTTTGACACCCCAAGTACAGAATAGTAATCCTGCAGTTCAAAAATTTGTTAGTTCATTAAGTAGATAGTACAACAGTGGAAGTGCATATAATTGTATTATAATATAAATGAAACACACATCAAGTGATCCACAGAAAACCCACAGAAAAGATATATCAACTAATTAACCTATATGGGCTCCGCTGCCCCAAAAGAAAGTTATAGTTTAACTCACACTATCAGCTCTAACAATTAATCGTACTCCCCTACGACGAGGAAAAGTTTGTGATGATCCCACATAAGATAACACAGAGAAGGAATCACGTGAAAATAAGCTTGAATTTGGTGCCGCCAGACAGCTTAACCTGTTACTAACACTGCAGAATGTAGGGAATCCATTAGATTATTTCTCATCGCATACTAAATCTGATAATGTCAACAAAATATAATGCAATAATATGCATTCTGTAAAAGCTGATAGCTAAGAGATAACCAGCAATTCTTTGAGCACCATATAACTAAATCCAAAATCACTTCACAACAAGATTCACAAAGAGAGAAAGACCATCCTGCTCTTACTTTAATGATGACTCCAGTCTGACTACTCATAAAAGACACTTATACCAGTCCCTAAAATACAATGCACATAAGTTGACAATTATAAGAGCCCAACACCCAAAATAAAAATATAGTACATAAACTGAATCCAAAATCACATCGTAACAAGTTTCTCAAAGAGAGGAAGACTATCCGCTTCTAGTTTTATGATGACTCCAGGCTGACTACCACATAAAAGACACTCATATCAGTCCCTAATATACAGTGCACCTAGGTTGACAATTCTAAGAGCCCAACACCCAAAATTAGATATAGCACATACATAAACTCAACTTTTTAAGGTACTGTTTAGCAAGATTTTGTCCTAACAATGTGTTTTGAACATAGATTATAGTTCACTCCTCAAGCAGCCTAAAGATTTATTATTCATGGAACAAGGAACTTCACCAAAACCAGGCTTGGAAAGATCCACTTTAAACTTAAAGTCAGATAATGAAATTTGGAGGTAAAACATGTGTATCGGTATGAAAAGGGGTTCCAAATTTTGCATGCTGACAACAAAAATGAAATTAAAAACGACTTCTAGGAGGAAAACAGATATGCTCAATGTGTTTTTAATGAGTTATTATCATTTTCCCCCTTGACGATTAATGAATCATCATTTTCCCCCCTATAGATTCAAGAAACATCATTTTAACCCTTCTTTTGGCTTGAATTAATACTATTTCAAATGGCTTTTTTATCTCTTTAGAATCATCAAGGGGGAAAATGATGATTCATCAATCGTCATGGGAGGAAATGATAATAACTCGTTTTTAATTTACAAGAACAAACCATAATTTCTTTCTAATTAATCCCTACAGAACAAATATGCACATAATGAAGGGCAGAGCTGCAGAATGCAACCTTCTATCACAAACCTGCTCACAACAGCAAAGTAACAAAGACAGAATACTCTATCAACTGTCTGAAACTTTGAAGTAAGACTTGTAGCGAGACCAGCCATTTAACATCCATGTATGCACATAAATCAGATAATTCCTATTTAATATTAATAAATAAACGAATTAAGTATAATGTCTCACCCAGATCGTGATGTCGATACCCTATTCGCAATAAAGGATTTTGGCATGAACAGGTGACAAATACCCCATTGAGCAACCCATGTAGTTCCAGAAGGTATTATGGCCATCCAAGATTGTTTTTATTAACAAGGTAAACAACTTGATCAACAAGCTCAGTTAAATGTCCTGCAAGGTAAAAACCCTAAAACTTTAAGAATTAATGTAGACATAATAAAAGATAATATATTGCAGGAAACAATTAAAGCAGGAAACAATTAAAGCCGGTGGCAAGTTTCTTATCAAGTATAAGAATTAAATTAAAAAATTAGGCTCGATATTTAAGCTGATGATAACTGAGAGCTTGTAACAGAAAAGTAAATTTTAATTTGAAGCTACTTCAACACAAGTCAAAGAGCAGAAACCAAAATAATCACACCTAGCAATAAATTTATAGAATACAGAGCATTTGACCTCAAATAGCTCAGGCAGTCAGGCATGTAGATACTTGAATTGTTCTTCAACTAAACAACATTACTTTTAGTACATGACGTGTTTGTTGAAATACAATTATCTATTTTCTATTTACTTTAAGTCTTCACATAATATCATCGCAACAAAAATGGATCATGAAAAAGATACCATTATCTATTCATGTAGGTGAAATGATTGGCACAAGTCCAAAACTTGATTTAATAAATATGAAGAATTTGAAGAATATGATTTTGCAACCCATGTTTGAGTTTTGTTTACCTACATGTTTAATAAAAAAAGACTTCTGGTGGCAACTGATCCGTGCCGATGATGTAAAAGGACAAGGAAAATCAAGATGGAACTAACCTAGATTCATGTGCACAACTTGAAGTGAGTGAAATCTAAATAAGTACTCAAATTCTAATTTATGAAATTAGAATTTAATGGTAACGCACCAAGATTCAGGAATTCAATTTCTACAAAATTGGGATACAGTACTTTCTATATAGAGATTGACTAGATTCTCTTTCTTTGGTATTTAAAAATTTCCTGGCCCTTTCTTTTTCACTGAGCTTTAAATTAGGAATCAATGTTGGGTCCTATACCTAGGTAGTCAGAAACTCAAAGAGCAGGTAAGCAGGCCCAAGGGGAGTTAAACCACTCATTAGGGTTAAAACTCAAACCAAGGATATAAAACAGTCACGAAACTAAACATCAAGAAATCAAATCCCAAACAGTCATTCAGCTCCCTCAATCTTTATCCTTTCATATATCAGTTCTGCTTGTTATTTCAATAGGTTAGTAGAATATAGCACTATCTCCTGTTACATGTTTCCAGAATATATCCTTTTGTTCCCAATTATGCAAACAAACTAACAATAAACCAAGCCCAAGTAAACCCAATGTAGTAATAAGATATCATCAAACACATTAATTCTCGTCCAAACACCAAATGAGTCAAAGCTTCTTGAACATCACCATAGTACGTTCTCATATGTTTCTGAGTTTGTTCAGATAGCTATATCTATCTGACACTGCACAAACACACAGATAAAAAAATTACTAGTCCCAAAACCCTTGTTAATTCTTAATTACATGACCATCTTTCACAGCCCACAACTATTTCTTTTTCTCTTTCACTTACCATTATGCAGTATAATTAACAAAACCTGACGACCGAATACCACTAACACCACATATCATAGATGGGAAAGAAAGAAAAGGCTAAAGGGAAGGAAGATGGAAATAAGGAAAGATGACTCATAGTCCTTTCCGTCACTTAGCTTCAACACTATAGAAACATCAAATTGTTTAACATCAACAAAGAAGAGATTTTATGTGAAACAATGGTATATAAATTAGGCCATAATACCCATATCTTGAAGTTACATATATTAGCTGACACGTACAATTTTGTTCAAGGCAAGCAAATGAACATAAATTAAGTAAAATAGACCATTATACCACGAATGTCTCTATACTTCTAATTGCAACCCAACGAGCCTCATTGCGACAACTGGGCTTTGCAGAGTCAGACAAATGGCATATCATTTCCGCTTCATCTTTCTTATTATATCTTTCCAACCAAAGGTTAGCAATCTCTACCTCTACCCATGTTCTTCATATTCTGTACCCTTACCACCTATTTGTTATTTCTGCTATTTCCGTTATTCCCATCCTATCACACCAACGTAAAATATATCCAGTTTCTTATTCTAATATCTTTTTATAAATTCAACCATATCATTTTCAATATATTTTCCTCTATCTCACAGCCAAAATTCATTTCTCCTCCACCTTAATCACTCAATCGTACCATCAAAATTCAGAAACTTATATTCAGCATTACAAAAGTAATCTTTCTTTCACTAAACCCACCCACATGTCGATACTTTTAATTCTCCCATTTCAACAATCCTCAAACTTCCATTGCATCTTTCCTCATTTGCCACAACCGTATTTCGCAAACGCCTTCAAATGGCATATCATTCCCACTCCATCTTTCCTATCCTTCCAATCAAAAGACAGCAGCCTCCCTCATTACCCTTTTCTTCCTACCCTGTATTTTTCCATACTATTCTGTTATTTCCGTTATTCCCATCCTATCACACTACCAAAAAACAACAACAATTTCATTCGTAGTATATACTTCCCTATATCTCAGAACGAAAACTCATTTCTCCTACAAGTTACCATAAAATGGCAACAATTTCATTCCAATTGCATACCTCCCTATATTTCACAATGAAAACTCATTTCTCCTACACCGTACTAACACACCACCACCATCAAACGACAACAATTTTTTCATTCCCAGTATGTACTTCCTAAATCTTGGAACAAAAACTCATTTCTCCTCCACCCTATCACACTACCAAAAAACAACTTCATTCACAGTATATACTTCCCTATATCTCGGAACAAAAACTCATTTCTCCTCCACCCTATCACACTACCATAAAACGACAACCATATATACTTCCCTACATCTTGGAACAAAAACACATTTCTTCACCACCCTATCACACTACCGTAAAACGACAACAAGATATACTTCCCTACATCTCGGAACAAGAACTAATTTCTCCTACACCCTATTATACTACCGTAAAACGACAACAATATATACTTCACTATATCTCAGAACAAGAACTCATTTCTCCTACACTCTATTATACTACCGTAAAATGACACCAATATTTACTCCCTTAAATCTCGGAACAACCACTCATTTACCCTACACACTACCATAAACGGCAACAATTTCATTCCAAATATATACTTTCCCTACATCTCAAAACGAAAACTCATTTCTCCTAACACCTTAATTTCTCATTACTAATACAAATATCCAACCAACTCATATTCAACATTGAAAATCCAATCTTTCTTCAATTACCCACCAATAACAACACAATCTTTATCTCAAAAACCAACAAAAAACCACCAAAAACCAAAAAAGCTAGAAACTTCAAACCACTAGGGTTCACAAAATCCACCAACAACACAATACAAAAACATTTCAAACACAAAAACAAAACGACAAATTCACATAACACAACACGAAAACTCCAACAAAAAAAAAAAACCAATAGAACCGACTCGACAGCGCTAATAACTGAAAATGAAACCAAAAAAAAATTTCGAAAAATTAAAAAACTAAAGATGAAAATGAAAACAGACCTGACAGCGAGGCTCTACAGCGCCGAACGGAGTCGGACGGCGTTGTGTTCACGGCGGAGGAGACGGAGTGGTGTCGGCTGTGAGGGGATTGTGAGCGGGTGAGAGTGAGAGTGAAAGAACTCAATTGGATTGAGTTGTTGGGGCTGTTTAGGGATTTTGCTTCAGCTTTTATAGTGTTTGTTTTCGGGTCGGGTTGATGGGTAACCCGACTGGAAATTTTATTTATTTTTTTTTTTTTTTTTTTTGAGGAAATTGGATTTTGATTTGAAAGTATGTATGGTAAAAGATTGGCCAATATGGTTGATGTTGGTTTTCTATTTTTGATAATTAGATTTTTTTTTTTTTGAATGTTAATTTTGTTTAAATTAAATTGGATTGAATTGTGCTTTTTAAAAAAAAAAAATTATATATATATATATATAAATTTGATATCCAACAAGTTAAAAGTGGATTTAAGTTCATTGATATCAAATAGTGTATATGAGGTTTTTGTATTTATAATTGTACTTAGGGTTAGACTATTTCAACTTAAATTTGTGACTTTATTTTAGGAATTATTGTGGTAGGATTACTCGAATATGATATATTGTTAAGCTGAAGGATCGTTTTTTGCTACCTAATTACATTAGGTAGTGATTTAAATTTGTAACCTAAGGTTTTTGACTTCAGCATTTAACCATTTATATGCTTGCATTCCAATGGTTATATCATTATTAAGATGACATCTGTTTCCAATTTTTAGATAAATGAGAGTGGGTGATTGGAGATTAAAGTTAAAATTTTAAGTGATAATTATAATTTGGTTTAATTTAACACTTAATATAAGAGATATTTACTTTAACAATATCGAAAAAAAAAAATTTCATATATGTCTATAAATATATATAATAGAAGTTTTCTCAGCACAAATATGGAAATGGTCAGATCTTGGGAAAAAAAGGGGTGGGTGAGTATTCCATTTGTGGAGTTTTATGAAGAAAATGTAGGACTTGTTGGAGCCTTGATAATTTCTATAGAAGAATTGGTTACTAGAGGGCTCTAGAAGGCCCATTTTATGAAATGCTCGAAAGAAAGCAAAAGGCGAAAAAAAAAAAAAAAGGATGGAAATTTATTAGTGTTATGACAAATTTGACAGGTAACCAATACTCATCTCCAATATTATATGATTGTAATTAAGGAAGTATATGTAGGAGGTATTTTTATGGAAGTATTAAAATCTTGGAAATATTGCTAATGTTCTTAAAATATTGGAAATTTTTAGGAATATTTTGCAATATCAATCATTCCAAAATATGAAAATCATTAAAAATATATCAGACGTTGTATCAATATTTACTTAGTTATAATTAGGTTGATCCTTTTTACAAAAAAAAAAAAAAAAAATTATTGGTTGTGTATTTGTTTTCCTTTTTCCTTTCTATTTATCACTTGTTCTAGTCTTCTTGAGTGTTGTTTGGTGGATCGATTGAATTGGGATTAAACAAATTCTCAGTTCAATCCGGTGTTTGAATAGGGGAGACAAAATTGGATTATATTTAGTCTTGACTTTAGAATAGATGGACTAATTTGTCTTGTTTTTCTTTTTAATTCATTTTTATGCAAATTTATATACATTTATTTTTTTTTATAAGTGTATATATTAAATATCTTTTTTATAAAAAGTATGTATAAATATTTTATTACTTTTTTAAAATTTAATAATATTAATATTAATTAAAAATAGATAAATAGCTATTTAAATAAATTAACAATAAATTTATTTAGTTTTAAAACATAATTTAAACATCTAAAAAATAAAATTAATTTTAACTAACTAAACTTACACCTTGTCAGACATAAATATAATTATTTTCTTTTCAATCTCCGCTTTACTAAACACGTCACTAATATTAACATAGTCTAATTTTATTATATCCAATCAAATCAAATTCGATCATATCTTCTTAAAATATTTAGATCCAATCCTTTACAGTGAAAGGACCTTATGTAAAACCCAATGAGATAGGGCACAATAAATAGTAAATGAACAATAAAAGAGCAATATATGTCTTATTAGGTAATACTGATCATATTATATTATGAGATTGACTTGATGATATGCTCCTCACATTTATATTCTTAAAGTTGTGGTTCGAATCATGTTTCGCTCTCTTACACCCCAAATTAATTGTGATATTCCGAAAAATAATAATAATGCGATCATATGGAAGTAACAATGTTGTCTGATAAGAAAAATTTCAATCAATTTGCCATTGTTTAAGGAATTTTCATTTCTGCATATAAACAAGCCCAAAATAAGATGCTAAGTTTCTTTTCCTCATAAAATTTGCATAACAAAACGTATACAAAAAGTAATTTCAAAAAAACAAAAAAAAAAAAAAACATTTACATAAAGTAATAGATGGATACATGAAAGGCAAATAAAGAATGATCATATAAATCAGAGCAGATTCTAATGCATTCTCTCAGAACCAACTATGCAAAAATTTACAAGGTAAAAAGAGTTCAATTTCAGAGACTCAGGTATGAATGGTGCCGGTCTCTCAAACCCAAAAACTTGAACATTTGCTTTGCTTAGATGAAAAGAAATTAGCCTAGTTGTCAGCGAAGTTTTGCAAATCAGCTGTGCAGAAGATGGCTAATTGTTGACAATGGTGAGCAAGTGAGACAGGCAGATCTAGGCAAAAAGCAACTTTATCTGCACTACTACTAGCATTTGTGCGTTCAGGTCATCAGCTTGTTTGATCAAGGAATTTGGTGACTGCTTGATCATCTCTAAGTTGTGATGCTCCATTAACATTTCTCTTATTCTTGCTACAGACCTTGGCTAGAGAGAGAAAAAAGGAGGAGAATTTTTTGGCAATCATGTTCTTCTAATAGATTGATTTGATTTACGTTTAAAGAAGAAAGCAACTGAGCAGAATCACAAACCGGAAGATCATTGACAGGAGTGAGGCGAACATCTCCAATGTTACACTTCTTGTTCACAAAGAATGTTGTAGCAGCAATCTGAACTTCTGCTAGCTGCTCCTTTAGAAGAACTTTCGGTAGATCCACTCATTTTTCTCCCCTTCTTCATGAAGCAACCTATTTAGACCCCCAAAATATCAGCAAAGAGATCGAAAATATCATGTGGACTGCAGAATAGAGAGGGTAGAATTGAGCAGATGAAACTACATGTTCAACCCAATGCAAACATGGCATTTGATAAGCAACAGTTCACAATGAATTCATGACCAAAGCCATCAGTTACATAAACAAGAGTCCATGTGTTGCCGAGATTCTTAAAATTGTAAACAATGTAAAACACTCACAAGCACGTCAACGTGGGTCAAAATAGTGGAGACAATGTTGAAGTGAGAACTTGATTTATCTACGGATGGAGTTTTCAACCACCACAAATTCGGGTTCTTTGATGTCAATAAACACGTTGTCTGATGTGAGGATTCTTTTCGCAACAAAAGCTGCATGCACCAAGCAACATGTTAAAACCTGTAATTTAAGACTATAATTATCATCTATAGGCAAAACAAGATTATCCTATGCTATTAGTTGTCATTTATATGTTTTTGACATAAATTATTGTAATATTTATCACACATAACAAATCACTTCCATTTCCTTATGTTTGAAGCAAAACCTCACTCTCACCATAAGATCCTCATGCGTTAGATTGTCAATGAACTTGTATAAAATTATAAATTATGATAACACAATTAAACTTACCAGACTAATGCATATGCATAATAAACCGCCACTCGCAGCTTTGTATGTCTTGTCAATTACAATAATACAACTCACACCTGCATTCTTGGCAATTAACTTCATATGCCCTTTAACGTTACAATTGAACTAATGGACATATGAATGCAAATATAAATTAACATGTCCACCAGAGCTAGAAAGCCACAAACTCGAATTCTCAAAATTCAATTATTTTGATAACCAGGGAATTTTCTCTAGATTCACGCCATCACAAATAAGAGGTCATTCTAGTACCAGCTCTACCTTACAACGGTTTTGAAATAAACTGTATTCTGTATTCCAGGTATATCATGCCTGTCTGTATAGCCAATGGCTGTGCTTCACAATAATTCAGCAGGAATTTTCCAATACATTCATTTGGTGACAATTAACAGATGATTGCCTAATGAGACTAAAATGTTTCATCTTATATTCAGGTTTATTCTCCAACATCAACATGGGAGAATTGAACTAAAAATTTTGAAATGTGACTAAATGGTGTTTTCCTTTTCCTATTACTAAACTTAAAAAAAGAATAAAATTATTCAACATGATGGCTAATTCTATTACTTTCAGGAAGTCTGCCACTACGCAATATTAAGACCTCAACAGAAGTCCACAGAATACCTGATACGTAAAACTTCTGACTCAGCTAAATAACAAATAACTCTCACCTTTTAGGATCAATTAACAACAGCAGCCATAAAATCCTCGTTTCTTCATGTGCAGTATTGTAACTGTACTTAGGATTATGACAAATAGCCCTGTACGGAGAAAATGGAAAACAACACAACATGATTAAACTATTAGACTTATGATGCTTGTTTGAATTAACATGTGCTCCTAAAACTGCACACCTTTTCAATTACAAAACTTCCATCAACCCTTAGACTCCAAGAAATTAACTTCATCATCTGTAGCTCAATGCCCTTTTAATAATATCCATTCCATCACAACCTAACAACTATTCGTTGGTAATCAAAGCAGATAATATTAAAATTTGAAATATCAATTTCATTTTAAAGATAAATTTTAGAGACACATCCATATTTGCACATTTACTACCTTTTAATTTGTTGATCCAAGAGTTTCTGTGATAGCATTTACTTTTACTCCAAGCTGCAAGTTCAAATGGTATTGAGGCCTTCAACTAGACTCCTAAGAAAGTTTTTCAAATTCTAAAAAATATCTTTAACTTCAGATGTGATAATGTAAATCGCACATGTAAGATAACCTCGAAAAGTAGAACACTTTTGCTCTCTCAATTTCTTGTCTTTGGGCTCTGTTTCAGTTTATGTTCAAACTACTTGTGCAACAAACAAAATTAAACCGATCAGAAAAAATAAAGGGAAAGATTACATAAATTTCACTTAATCAAGTAAATAGAGAACAACCTGCATCACAGCAACACCACTGTATAGTTTCATCAATCACATTTTCATTATGTTTCAAAAGCCTCACCGAAGTTTCTGCCTTCAATAATTAAGTTAGGTCATGTTCATTGCTTTGGCTGTAAGCAATTCCTCTTCTCTACTACAGAATGTAAATTTCGGTGCATTATCAGCACATGCATGTAGTGAATGATGACTTGTGTATGTACACATATATATAAAACAAAAATAAATGCACATACGAGTCTCCAAACTCAAGACAATTTGGTATCGTAAGATAAACTCTTACGTGTAGATGCCTTTTGACTTCTAGTTTAAACAAGTAAAACAGTGATGAATATCTAAACGTTAGTCTACTCTTGCCAGAGAAAAGATATGTTAAAAAAAGGTATATCATTCTTCTCACCTATTGACATACGTCATTAGGCATTGGTTCTGCAAACAATTCATTCCAAGCAAACTTGCTTCAATGCATCAAACTAAGACATATGAATCAGAATTTATTACAAGAAATTTTTTACTAAATATGACATTGGAGACTTGAACATACTTGCACTTTTATCATGTTTCGCACATCATTGATAAGTGTTTTTGTGGTGGCATCAACATTTGTTGCAAGCTGCAAGTGCAAATGCAGATAAGGCCTTCCACAAGTTGACACTTGCGAAAGATAAAATCTTGAATAATAACTTGACCTCAAATGTAATGATAAAAAACACATAGCTAAAATTACCTCCATAAGTATAATACTTTTGTTGCATAAAGCTTCATTTACCCTCAGTTTATTTCCTTTAAGCTCTTTTTCAATAAGTGCTTGAACCTAGATGTTTTAACAAAAAATTGAATCAATGAAAGAAAAACATGACAAAAATCCACAAAGTTAACTAAATTAAGAAGATAGAGAAGGACCTGAATCACAGCAACACTGCAAGTTAGATTCATCTACTACATTCTCTTATATTCAAGAGGCCGGATGAAGTTTCTGTCTTAACTTATCCAAGTCCTGTTCTTTTCTTTGGCCATAAGTAATTCCCCAGCTTAACATTAGAATTGTAAATGTTTGTGCATTAGCTAGCATGCATAGTATATGTGTACATGGGTGTGCATAAGGAGAAGAAAAAGAGTAAGTACAGAGGCATAATTACTCACCTAACTCAGACAATTTGGTTGAGCATGTTGAACTTTGATCTATAGATGACATTTGACACTTGGTTCAAAACAAACCAAATTAGAAAAAAAAATATTAGAGAATGAATCAACCTCTAGTGCAAAAAGAAATAATAAGTACATAATTTTCGAAAATATGGTCATACATTATTTAGGCATTGATTCTTGAAGAAACACATCATTTCAAACTTCTTGCACCACATCAAACTGAAATAAATGAATCAAAAAGATAGTCAAAGCAAAGAATCAAAGATTTCTCAGAGTGAATTTGTGGGAAATGAGGAATCAACTACATTATCTGCATACCTTTTTAATTATAACAGTTCTACCGCCTCTTCCATTTTTGCAATTAACTTTATCAAGTAAATCAGTTCCCTTAATTATACATGTCTCTACGTGACAACTATTAGTTGGAAATTAAATTGAGATGCACTAAAATTTTGAAATATCCTATTATACACTTACAACCTTTTTCTTATCATTGGCAAGTGGCAACAATGTCTGTGATGGTGTTAGACCCCCAATAATAGCAACTTACCATAGATGGAGGGTCAAAAAAATAAATGTTGATTTGATTGTGTGCAAGTCAAAGATTGACAACTTCATTTGAGAAGTTGATTGATTTTTTATTTGATTTGATGTCTCTTAATTATAGGGATTTGATTTGCTTGATGTTTACTATTTATAAGTAGAAGTTAAAAGTGAGGAGGATATCTTTTTCTCTTGAAAACAATTATAAGCAAAGTAGCTCTGTTTAAAGGTTAGGTGTAGCACTTACCCTAGTTTTTAGTGTAGCATTAGGAGAAACTATCTTTGTTATTTTTTTATCATTACACAATAAAATTCTCTTACTTTTCCCTAAATCCTATTTTGAGTTAGTGAGGTTCTTAACAATTGGTATCAGAGCCATGTTCTAAGGACCAAGTGAATGATTAATACACAAATGGAGAGTCATGTAGAGATGCTCGAAAAGGATGTTTCGGAATTGAAAAGTCAGATGGTGGTCGTGGATGGCAAGTTGTTCGAATTGGTTTTGATAAAAAATATGCTAGCCACTTTAATCAAGAAACTAGCACCAACAAAAGAAGTGGAGTCCGTATCATACTGTACCATTTATTTATGAACATTGGTAGCACCTACCCTAGTCTCTTGGTGTAGCACTAAGAGAAACTATTTTTGTTATTTTTTTTTCATTACATAATAAAATTCTCTTACTTTTCCCTGAATCCTACTTTGAGTTAGCAAGGTTCCTAACAAATGGCATCAACTTTTGAAGGTCTTCCCACCCCACTGCTTGAGTAAAAAAAATAATAATAATTATGTCAAAAATAAACATGTGGGAATCCATATTGCATATTGCATACCTACCTTTGAAATAGGAACTTACACATTAAAGATAGATAAACAGTAAGACTTACAATCTTCTATATTGAATACTGACCACCATTTTTTCATCATTGGCAAGTGGCGATAGCGTCTTTGATGGCATAACCTCTTGGAGACCTTCCCAACCCACTGCTTGAGTAAAAACAAGAAAATAAAAATTAAGCAAAGAAATTTCAAAAAAAAAAAAATCAAGCAAATAATGAACACGTCGGGAATGTACCAACAAAATAAGATTATTCCCTTGCAAAGAGATAAGTAGGAACCCATGCAGAAGATTAAAATTATTACCTGACAAGTGCAACAAGGATTGAGATCCTACTTGAGAGTAGTACATTTTCGCTGTTCCAATAGTCATCATAATTTCTTCACTCAATCTTGTATTCACGTTCCAAACTCGTTCCTCCAGAGTTAATATTTCCTAATTCCAATAAAAATTGTATGATGCTAACAATTTTCATCAAAAACATAAATTATTAGTTAAAACCCTCCTAGATTACAAGGAATGATGTAACCAAAAACAAAGACAAGGTAGAAGCAATTACCTGGCACCCAACTCTGGTAAATTTGTCAAAATTAAACAATAAAAAAAGTTTCAGTTATTGCAAAGTAAAGAATAAGGAAGGATGTAACTAAAAAAATGTTACCTAAGAGAAGGTAAAAGCAATTACCTACTTCTTGATCACCGACAGCTTCTCTAATTTAGGGTAGCCAAAGATCATCCACTCATTTATAAAGGGCTTCCAGTGACAACAACTTTCCCAAAGCAAGCAATTGTTTACACCTGAAGCGATGGCTAAAATTTGAACGCTTCAATTGAGTCAACCACATCATCCATTCAGGAAATGATGCGCCTTTGTAGCCTCATATAAGTAATCACTCCAAATTCAAAGGCAGTTATAATGCTTCAAGAACTGCTCCATCTTTCTCAACAACTGAAGCTGATACCTCTCCTTCAACATTGAAACATAAAAACAAATTACTAAGGTTTTTCTTGTTATTGAGTTTGGTCCTCCGAGCTTCAGCTGAGTCCCGCACATTTCCCAACGCTTTCAAAATAACTTTTTCTCTAAGGTACTTCAAGTTTTCAACACGATATTGCTTAAGACTAGATGTTTCAACAAAAAATTGAATCAATGAAAGTAAGAACATGATAAAAATCCATAAAATTAACTAAATTAAGTAGACAGAGAATGACTTGAATCACAGCAACACTGCAAGTTAGATTCATCTACTACATTCTCTTATATTCAAGAGGTTGGATGAAGTTTCGGCCTTAACTTATCTAAGTCCTGTTCTTTGCTTTGGCTTTAAGCAATTACCCTGCTTAACATCAGAATTGTAAATGTCCGTCCATTAGCTAGCATGCATACTATATATGTACATGTGTGTATATCTTATAAGAAGAAGAAAAAGACTACGTACAGAGGCACAACCACTCGCCTCACTCAGAAAATTTGGTTGATCATGATGAACTTTGATCTTTAGATGGCATTTGACGCCTAGTTCAAAACAAGCCAAACCAGAAGAAAACATCAGAGAATGAATCAACCTCTGGTGGGAAAAGAAATAATAAGTACATAAATTTTGAAAATATTGTTTAGGCATTGATTCCTAAAGAAACAAGTCATTTCAAACTTGCTGCACCACATCAAATTGAAACAAATGAATCAAAAGGATAGAAAAAGTAAACAATTAAGGATTTCTAGGAGTGAATTGTGGGAAATGAGGAATCAACTGCATTATCTACATACCTTCTTAATTACAACGATTCCATCAACTCTACCATTTTTATAATTAATTTTATCAAGTAAATCAGTGCCCTTTTAATAATATTTGTCCTCTACCAAACAACAATTAGTTGAAACTTAAATTGACGAAGTGCACTAAAATTTTGAAATAGGCACTTTGCACTGAAGATAATCAATAGAGACTTCCATATTGCACACTTACCACCTTTTTCTCATCATTGGCAAGTGGCAACAGTGTCTATGATGACATCAACTTTTGGACTTTGGAGGCCTTCCTACCCCACTAATTGAGTAAAAAAATAATAATAAAAGTTGAGCAAAGAAAAAACACATGGGTATCCAACTTGAGTAATGTATTTCCGCGTTTTCAATATTCATCATAGTTTCTTCACTCAATCATATCCTCATGTTCTCAATGTATTCCTCCAGAGCTAGTAATTCCTAATTCCAATAAAAATTGTATGATGCTAACGATTTTGATTATAAACATAAATTATCAATCAAACCCTTCCCATATATTACCTCATACGACTTTTCTCAACGTCAAGCCACATGTCCCTGTACCGATCATGAATGTTAGCCACCCTAGAAGAGACTAACTGGTCAACGATCACAATAACATCCTACAAACAAGTAGAAGTACACCTCAAATGTCAGACCACTAGTAAGAAATACATGTTTATCTATTTAAAACTAAAGCTGTAAGAAAGAAACTCCATCAACATGCACAAGAAAAAAGTTTTAACTAAACACACAAGTTTATATTTTGACAACCCGATACTAAAGATGATTAGTGTATAAGAATGTAGGAACTGTGAAATAACGATTATATATCGTAATAAGAGAATGAACTGAAGAATGATATGTTTATCATCTTAACTTTTCACAATTAGAAGTAAGAAAATCATCCTAATAATTAATAAAGTAGAGTCATCCTAATAATTAATGATTAACAATAAAAAAAAACTTTAGTTATGCAAAGTAAAGAACAAGGAATGATGTAACTGAGAGAAGGTAGAAACAATTACCTACTTCTTGATCATCGGCCGCTTCTCTAATTTAGGGCAGGCAACAATAATGCAAAACTTGAAGGAAGTGGCATGAAGAATGTATTTTGGCAATGCCTTCAATTTAGGGCAGTACGAGATACTTAAGCTAGAAAGAGATGGCATGATTGTAATTTGGCTTGTAATCTCATCATCCCAATCTTCCCACTCTCTCATGTCCCTAATAAAGAGATCCTTTAATTTGGGGAAGGCGATGAATGAAGAAGAAGATGATGTGGTGGCGTTCTCTATTCGCAATAATTCATTACCCACTCTTTTTACACTCTTCATACCCCACATAGAGAGGCTTTCCAGTGACGACAACTTCCCCAAAGCAGGCAATTGTTCACACTTGATGCAGTCCCAAAAACGTAAATGCTTCAATTGAGTCAACCACATCATCCACTCAGGAAACGATGTGCCTCTGTAGTCTTTAATAACTAACCGCTCTAAATTCAAAGGCGGTTGTAATGCTTCAAGAACTGCTCTATCTTTCTCAATAACTGATGCTGATACCTCTGCTCCACCATCGAAACATAATTCCAAAACAGTGAGGTTTTTCTTCTTGTTGAGCTCGGCCCTCTGAGCTTCAGCTGAGTCTCTTACATTTCCCAACCCATTCAAATTAACTTCTCCTCCAAGATGGTTCAAGTTTTGAAGAGACCCAAGGCTACACACTTGGCTACCACCACCCACCACAAACTGACTCAATGTTCGTAGACGGGTTAAATTCTCAACCCCTCTTGGCATATAACTTAATTCAACAGAATAAGATATAATTAAATGCCTTAGGTTGATTAATCTTCCCATCCCTTGAGGTAATTTTTCAAGCATATTACACCCATCCAAATTTAAAGTTTGTAGATTATATAAATTACACAATGTTTCAGGTATTTCTTTTATTTTTGGATCTGACATATTAAGATACCTCAAGTGTATTAATTTTCCTACCTCTTTCGAAATCATTTTATTCATATCCTCCTCTTGTGAACACCTTACTATACTTAACTCCAATGCTCTTAAACATGTCAACTTTTCAAAAATATCGAGTAGTAGCAGTTCACTTTTCATCGTTGGGTCATTTAAACCTTGACCTTTAATTAAGAGGCTACGTAGCTTTTGAGCACTATATATGTTGTAAGGAAATGAAGCCTCTTTATTATTAAGGATCAACATTACATGACGAGTTTTCACATTAGAAGAATTTAAGCTTTGTGCTTCCGAACTATTAATTTCCATAGCAAAGCATTCATTCTTAACAAGAAATTGGGCAAAGTCATGCACTATATCATGCATCTTCCACTCTGTGATATCATATTTCTCAAACTTTTGAAAGAAAGAGTGTATTGCTAAATTGTCAAAACAATCTTGACCAATTGTCTCCAATTCTTCACTTTGTTCTAAACCAAGATAACCTTGAGCCATCCATAATTGAATCAACTCATTTTTATCCATGTTGTAATCTTTTGGAAAAACCGCACAGTAGGAAAAACAACGTTTTTCTCTTAAAGGCAACTCATTATAACTTAACAATAAAGGTGGGAATAGACCTTTTTCTAACTCTTCTAAACTCCAAAATTCATTATCTAAAATCCTTTGCCATTGTTGCTCAGTCTTTTTAAAACGTAAGAGACTCCCAACAATCTTTATTACAAGAGGCAAACCATTGCACTTACCAACAATTTCTCTACCAATTGTTTCTAATTTTTCACATTCTTGTTCAGGCCTATTAGAAAATGCTAGTTGTTTAAATAATAACCAACTTTCATCTTCAATCAATTTTCCTACTTCGATGATATCATCATCATTTGATTTCATCCTATGTGCAACTGTCACTTTACGTGTGGTAATTAAAAGCTTACTTCCATGAAGACCATAGTTGAGACAATTGTACAATGGCCCCCAATTATACTCTTCTGTCCAGACATCATCTAAGACAAGAAGAAACATATTTCTTACAACAGACTCACGGATATGTTTTAAATGAGAATCTAATCCTATAAAATTACAGACATCACCCGTCAAATCTTCAATGATTGCTTTGACAATCTTAATCTCATCAAAAGTGTTTGAGACACAAACCCATATTCTTTTGTGAAAATTTTCTTTTACCTTTTCATTATTGTAGGCAAGTTGAGCAAGTGTTGTTTTTCCTATCCCGCCCAACCCCACAATTGAGATGACATGAAGGCCTTTCCCTTTTACATTTTTATCACTTAACAACTTTTCAATTATGTCATTTTGCTCCTTTTCTCGACCACATATCTCAGACACATCAACAAAAGAACTACTCTCAGATCTTGAAAGTTCTTCAATACTCCTAGTCTTATTAAGATCATACATATCTTTCTCTTTGGCAACTAACTCAAGATTTTCATTTATTTCTCTTATCTTGACAGCAATATCATGACGCATGCCAACTTGTTTGAAACAAAATATAGGAGAGAGGAAGAAGAAACATACCTTCTTCTTGGGAACCATAGAGTTTCCAGCTCCCTCAATTTGCAATTTCATAATTGCAGTGTTCCACTCATCCAAAACGTCATCCATGTCATAGGACACATCTTTGAGGTTATCTACCCAAACTTTCACAGCTCTCTCCTTGACTTGCCTTTGCTCAGCATCCGACAGCACAGCTTGAATGGCTCGAAAGTTGCTGGTGAGCTTGTTGATTTCCTTCCTGACACCGACCACCAGCCTCACCTCTTGTTCTACTTCTCGACCAATGATTGACATCAACTGCTCCAGAATAGCGGAAACAATTGACTCAGCAGCCATAGTTTGAGACGGAAATTGAATGACAAAAGAAAGAGAGATTGTATGTTTTTTGTGTTGTGACGTGAAACCAATATTAACGCACGCTTTTCATTTTTAAAGTGTATGCATGGAAAAAGCCAAAAGAAAATGCTTCATTTACAAGGCAAAGTGAAACCTTGCTTTGATGCTGGTTTAGACATATGCTTCCTCCAAAACCAAGTAAGCTCCAATTGGTGGAACATCTAGATTCTTTGTAAAAAGCATAAACTCGTATGAATCACAATATATTTCCAAAGAGCAGGAATAAGATACAAAAAGTGAGAGCAAGTAAACGGATAAACCAAAAAAAAAAGCTAAGAATTTACTTGCAGCAAGAGATATGTACGTGCTTCTCTGTTGGTACTAGTAGGAGATGGAACATTTGTGTTGCAGATTGCTAATGCCAAAAGAAGTTAGTCTGGTGCTGTTAGGAAATTAATAATATCACCTTTGGTATCTGATATTAATTGTTAAGTGTTAACAGCCCTCACTTTCAAAATTTCAGACTTAAAAATAAACTTTAATTTAATGTAATAATATAAAGATTAACTAAACTGAAAATTTGATAATAATATAAATAATATAATAACAGATTCAGATAGGTGGGCCGTGCCCTAGCAATTTTTGCCTTCTTTGAAATTAAGCGATGTGGCTAGGATTTTGTTTGATTGAGTCACAACCTTCAACACTACTTCTCATGTCTTTTTCTTGTTTTTGCCTTTTTTTTTATTGATATAAGCAAATTCATTTCACTTTAATGCACCCTCCATTTACTATATATAAAGTTTTTTAACTTTCGGAGTAATCTTTATTTTTGGGGTTGTTTTTTATAGTTGTCCATAATTTCTTTTTTTTTTTTTCATAAAAATGGAATTACAAATATTAAAACTATTGCTTTTGAGTAATTATTTAATAGGTTATATAATTTAATCACTAATATTACATAGTTGCAAAAAATCACGTCATAACATTTCATAATTGTACATAATCATTTTACAACATTGCATAGTTATATTTGTAACGTTGAAATGTGTTCAAACCGTACAAAAACTTATGTGTACATATATATATATATATACATATATATCATAAAATTCTTCTAATTATTGGTAAAATCTCAGTTTCAAAGAAAATAATAAAATAGTCTAACTTTCCTAATATACTATATTCAAATTCCTAAAAAGCTTTCCCAAAACTGGATAAAATTATGATGAATTTCTTTAAAAGAAGTTCAAAACAAATCGATTAATCAGATGCCATGTAAAGAACCCATATATAAATAATTGATCAAGAACAAGATACAAAAGCTACATCTCTCTCTTTTCTATACATAGAGAACAGATACAATGCACAAGCACAAGCCCAAATCTCCACCTGCACCACAGACAAAATAGGGAGGAGGGTATTATATGAAGTACATCATCAGCATCTAAACCTTTAAATACACAATTTTTCATTTTCTTTACACAAGGGCTTTGATGTGCAGAGCTTGTAAGCAAAATTGTACAGAACTAGAGAGAATGATCTCTCCAACTAATTAAGTTTCAGGTGTCGTAAACACAACGTTGATAACCTCTTTCAGATTCTGACAGCCGATGATTTTCGTATTTTGAAAACCTAAAGCTGCTAGAGTTGTCTCAGCTGACTTGGGAACTATACACTTCCTATATCCCAGTTTTGCCACCGTGCCCACCCTTTTATCCATTCCACCAACCTACAGTATAGGAAAACAAATCACAAAGGGTGAAAAATGAAAATACCATTTCCTGATTTAGAAACAAGAAAAGCATAGATATCATTTTATTTAAGAGATTCGAAGCAACGTGCTCACCGTACGAAGCTCACCACCAAGTCCTATTTCGCCAATAAATGCAATGCCCTTGGGAATAGGGAACTCCAAGAAACTGAACAAGACAAAAAGCTCGGCTTTATTTATTCAGAACTATATACATGTATTTGCATTAAATCTATCAGCTAAAGTAATAAGAAACACAACTTGGTCATAGTAATGATCAAAATTCATATCTGCATGTGCTACAAATAGGAGAACACAAACCTTGGAAAGTAAAAGAATTTGTTTTAGCTTATATATAAAGCTTAGATTGTTACTAGCTAAAAGGTAAAAAAATGGAACCAAAAGATGAAACGCATGCCTGCTACAAATTGCTGCTGCTACAGCAAGATCTCCAGCAGTCTCTGTCAGTGCCATCCCACTCACGACATTTAAAAAAAACCGACTGTGTAAAAGAAGGACGAAGAGGGAAAGAGTGAGAAGAGAGAATAAAAGTGCAATTTATTTGGATTCTACAGCAAATGCAACCAAAGAATCCATCACTTTATGCCCATAAATCATCATTGAGAACTTTCAATGTATTTGCAATAATTGCCAACATAAAAGGATAAATATAATTTTTCTCCTAATGTAAAATATGTATATGGGATGACCAAATTTGCCCTTGTCAAAAAAATGTACTTGTTTCAACTTGCAATTTAAAATCCAATTATCATGCTGACACTTACTCCAAAAGCTTTTGAAATTTTTTCCAGTCAACCTACACATTTATGAATAGCCATACATCACCAATAACGATGAAAATGATTATGTCACAATTTAACAATGGACTGACTATTTACAATAATTTCCAATATCTTCATAGGTTACCCTCATTCCCATCTCTTATAAAACATTCCAAAAATTTTGTCTATTGTTTTCTTAACGAAAGGAAATTCTTAAAACCTCAAACAAACAATAAACCATGATCAAAATGAATATAGAAGACTCAACTGTAATCCATATAGTCTTTCTCTTAACAGAAAAAATGTTATAAGAACAGAATCCTGAATTTATAAAGGTATATATTGTGTACAGTAACTTACATTCTCTTGCAGCTTCAGACCAGCTTGCTTCATAAGAACCTATAAATTAAGAAAGAAATGGTAATAGTTGCAGACTAATAAATATGATATGCTGAATGTAACTGGTTCGAAGTAGGACTCATATAAATAATTCAATCCCTATTTTAAAACATTTTGTAATCAGTAAGTTTAACAATAATACCACAACAAATTAGTCTAAACTCTCTGCCTTGTCCCTTACAAAGATAAGAGAATCTGAAAATAAAATTTTAATTAGCTTTTAGCAAAAGACAAAGTAAATAACATACCTAGATTTGATGGGATTGACTTGTTTTGAACTCAGTTAGATACTAAGGCATATTTGCTAGAGCATTCTTTATTCTATTCGCTAAATGTGCCTTTGAGAATGAGTACAAACAGTTTTTGTTGTTCCCAGAAGAATTATATAATCAGAAGTTTAAAATTCTTCAACAGTTTGGATTACGAATGTTTTGGTCTTGTGCATCAAAAACATGAAAACAATTTCCTGTGGTCCTTCCAAACAGTCACGGAAGCATCAGAAAACAACAATAATTGCTATCAAAAGTACAGGAAATTTGGAATAATCTTTCTTGAAAGTGTTTCTAGAACAATTAGCCAAATAAATTTTATAGCTGAGAAAAGTTAAACTTGTTTTAGAGAACAAAAAATAAATGGAGAATTATAATACTCTTCTCAACAGCAAATAAAAGTCCAAGCCAGTCAAGCTCTCCAAAAATACTTAGAAAGTTAAGATGTTCGCAAACGGGAGGAAATTCCAGGAACAAATTGAACAATTATAGGCCAATATCCTTCCCAGCCTCAACACTATAGACAAGTTAAACATGGATCTAGTTATCTCATTGCTCTACTAACTTGTACCATTATAGTTCCACAACTAAAAAGGCAAAAAAAGCAGTGAGCAACCATGACAAGATTATAATTAACAGAATCAAAATGAGCACCTTACAGCTAAACTTTAATAAGGTAAAAGTTTTGACTACGATAGAAGTGACGGAGATGTGATTCCACAAGATTCTCAGTACTTTTGTGAATTTAAACTGATCGGAAAAGGGAAAGAGACATACAATCATTGCTTGCATGTGAAATAATTACAAGAACTTTAGCTAATACTTACAGAAATAATCATATCAGCTCTCGATGGTTGGATCCCGTTCACGTGTCTTGAAACTGTCGACCCAGATACACATAATGCCTACATGGAAATTCTGAAAGTCCATCAAAATAATTTATGGACAAGATATATTAAGTATATACAAGAAAACTATAAGACATAAAGACTACTTAGGAAATTGTTGTTAACTACCAGAAGCGATTACCACAAATTAAAACATCTAACACAACAGCACAGTCAACTTTTGAAACACTGACAGCGTTCTAATACTGACAGAATAAACTTAATCTTGGGTAGTTATAATCGCACCTCACCTAGGCCCCCTTTTGGTTTAACGGAAAGCTCATCATTCAACTCAACTCCATAATTGAGAGAGAAATGATCTACTAAAGATCACTACAGAATGTAAAGCCACATTAAACAGGAATAACTATGGATATGTAGTCATGACGAAACAAATATCAGTACAAGAGGATTTATCCTTGCATATCTTCCTTGTAAGAAGGGAAAAAAATTTAAAAGGTCTTTAAATCATCATACTGACACCTAGTAGTAACAACATCAGGAAGAAAGAGAAGTAGTCATTTACACATCCAACAGCTATAGCAGCATGACAGAAAGTGGTGTCAAGTTAACAGGCCTGTAACAGGAATTTCTGTTTGTATAACTCGACCGACCCTTTTTCACAGAAAGGACCGCTTAGCAACAAATGTTTGGGTCAAATTTCTCAAAACAGAGAAAGAATTAAAGAAAACAAATAAAACATAAAAAATTATCTTGACAGCATTCATTTAACTACACCAAATTTAACATATTATAAACAAAAAATGTCACAAATGTGGGAAGGAAAAAAATTAATATAAGAAATATGGGGGAGACACCTGAATTTCAATGAGGAAAGTCCGTGATCCATCCAATACAACAGCAACAGCAAGTCCAGCTAAAAACTCTGAATCTGAGTATTCATCACTTAAAAACATCTCGCTAGGGTTCGAAACAGCTTGCAGTCCCAGTTGGGACATCTCAAATACTCCTAGCTGCCAGTAAAAATAACCAATCACCCAGAAAAAGTATTTTCTCAACATTATGTAGTAGGCAGAATAATAAACTCCATTTATTAGTAATTAAGATATAACTTCATTTACTAATTCATCTTCATTACATATTATTCACGATACAAAGAAATTGCTAGACCATGGGAGTTGCACTACCTTGCATACATATAAGGAAATCGGAAAAATACCATTTTAAATTCATAAATACAATGATATGGATAACTTCAGAAAAGGCAGAACACTAGATGATGTCTTAAGCAAGAAAACTAGTGAGTCCATTCATAAGAGAAAACAAAAGGTTAAAAAACAAAATCCTAAAGCCGATATACCACCAAAGGAGAGTAAAACCAATAATTGAGAAGTATACGTCGTTAACCAAAAACTAATAATAGTACAAAAACAAAATATAAGTTATAGAAAATGACTACATGTTTTCATGTCAACGCCATGTTCTTGAATGCAACAGAAGTTATGGTCAGTGTTAAACTGTTAATAAAAAGATAATATAATGATAATGAAAGATGTAACATAACTCATTACACATCTCCACCTCCGAATTGGAAAGCAAACAAAATGCGTGTATACATCGTACAATGACCTATTTAAGTGAAAATACTTCTTATGTTGTTGGTCTTTTAACTATAAATTGCTCGAGTACCTATTTAGCAATCTCTTAAGCTAGAGGTAAAAAAAATAGAAATAGAGAGAAAATAAAAATGAAAAAGCATTAAAATCCTGTTACTGAAACTCAAAAGTAATCAACAAAAGCCAGCGATAATCAGTACTTCTAGAGCAATGTCCATGTGGGTAGACATGAAATGAACATACAGTTACAATGAATAGAACTTTCATACCTCATCAGTGGACCCAAAACGATTCTTCGCAGGTCGAAGCAAACGATATGATGAGAACTTCTCCCCCTGATAATAAAATAAAAAAATAAAATAAAAAATTGATATTACATTTCATTTATTGGACCAAACAAATAATTATATAGATCTACTCAATGTATGATACAACAAATATAGCACTTCCTTGATATCAGTCAATAATTAAGGCGGAAGTTATCAACAAATATTTGAATAATTCTTAGAAGAGAAAAGGGGAAGATAAAGTTCATTTTAAGAGAAAAATAAATCAATTTGTGCACCGCTTATAACATGAACACATAATAGTCAAGGTCTGCAAAGATATTGCATTCCTACATACTTCTCCAAAACGAGCACATCTCATCATATTCCACAAAAGAGAAAATGATATATTCACTTTCTTTAAAGATAGTTTAAGTTCGTTGAGCATAAAATAGAAGAGTAAAGGAAAAACAAAAAAAAAACCTTTAAAACAAAATTCATCCTTCAATCAAGAAAGAAAGAGGAAAGAAAAACTGAACAAAAACCCCATAGTCCTGGAACATTAAAAGAAAAAGTAAAAACAAAAATCAATAGATATGATACGCCCCACAATCCACTCTCTAAGAGTCTCAAATTTAAGGTATTTAACATGAGTGTAATCAAGAGTTCGGTCTTACTACATGTTATTACTGCACATGCTAGAATTTCTTATAGAACCCTTGAAATGACAAAAATGTTCTAGATGTTTCTCACTACTGCATGAACAGAGCAGATGCTTTATCTAGGAATTAGTCATTTCTTTTGCTCTCCAAGGCCAACCTAAGTTGCTCGAATCTAGGTAGGCAAACCCACCAAAATAATCTTCACATGCCAATCATAAAATAATAAAAGGTGCTACCTGGAATTGCAACAATATCAACATTTACAGGTCTTCCAAAATAAATTAAATTATTATTAAAAAAAAAAACAAAAAAACAGAACCATCTTCTCAATTATAGTTAACAACCAACCAAACCAAGAAGGGTCAACTTCCACATGTCCTAAGTCTAATCTCCTTAGAACTCCAGGATTCCAAAGGTACAAGGCCATTGACAGATCCAGTTCAAGTAAGGTCATTCATGTTGCAGGTACAGTGAAAACATTCTCCAAACCACATTGACTAATCTTACTCCTAAGAAATAATGTATCGCAATCACACCATTACTATCTGTTATAATTTTTTATATTCTTAGCCAAGCTCTTTATCATGCATTAATTTATCTCAAAAACATAGTATAAACTTTCTTTCAAGAAGTGCACTGTAGATAGATTACAACAAAAGAACATATGAACATTGAATGACCTATCACCTACTAAATTTCCAATTTTCAGAGACACAGGATAACTTATTCCCAATTACTGTTTTGATGAAGCATAGGGCCATGCATGAGCATAACATAAACTACTTCAACATGAAAAGAAGCAACAAAAAGTCTGAGACATGCCCAGTAAAAGAAAGGACCAACTTCCATATATAGAGATTAAATGCAACAAGGTACCAACTTCCATATATAGGACAGCATCAACAATGTGCTCCAAGACGCGAGGCCCTGCTATTTCACCAGATTTTGTCACATGTCCAGCCTGAAAAACAAGCACATCATCAGAGAGAGAGAGAAAAAAAAAATAACAAAAACACGAGAGCTCAACATATAATATTAACCATGTTGAATCAACATAAGTTGAAAATTGCAAAATAATAGCAGACCCTAAACAATCTCATTTTACTTTATAAGATATGAAGAACTAAATTAGTCTCTTCCCTTACATAATCTCATTTTTCCCTCTTCTTTGACGTTGAATTTTACCAAAGCTCTATAATGATATTCAATTTAAAATCTGGAAAATGTCCTCAAACTCAAATTCAGACAATGATTTCTCACCAAAAGAACAGGGATCATAGTCTTTTTCGCAAAACGTAACAAGGTGGACGTACATTCTTTGACCTGTTACACAGAAAAGCAGTGTTACTCTCAGCAATTTTGCAGACACGAAACTACCCCAAAATATTACTGCAAAACATTAGTCCAGTATAAGTTGCATCCTCTTTGTAACAGAACTAAAAGTTGGTTTAAATGTGCACCTACAGATATTACCAATAACAAATAGGTTTTCTCAACAAATGCAATGTCCCATAACCATGTCATCCGAAGTATCATTGCAAAAGATCATAGATAAAGCAGCTCAAAAGGTCAAACAACAAAACCCCAACCTGCATGAGCCCTCCAGCGCTTCCAGCAACTTCCCTTAGAAAAACTGTTTGAATCGAATCAATTATTAGAGCCCGAGGCGAGAGGTCCTGAATTTTCGCTAATATGTCCTGAAACAAGGCAAAAACACCAATTTTTTTAACTTCATCCACTAATGTTCCCAATCTAGAAAACCATGAGCCATATTCATTCATGATGAAGCCCAAAGTTTTGGCATTTCAGAAAAAAAGGCTCAACCAAGATTTAGTAATTGTGTCGTCAGTGTATAGTCAGCGTGTGTGTATTAAGCATTCATTACTCCACAAGAAGTTGATACAAGTTACAACCATTAGAACATTTTTAGTCAAAAGTGAAACTGGGTTAAAGTAGTCACAATTTTGACTCGAGTTATGAGCATCCTCATTTTCCTAGACAAATGTCTGCACCAGCATGACATAAGCCCACCATGAGTTTGTCTTTAATTATTTTACAAGATAATCAATAAATCTGCAAACTATAGTCTTCTTTAACAACAAGAAAAGGCATAAAGGAAAAAGAATATGATAGAATTGATTACCTTATTTATATACACAGCAAGTTCAATGAAGTGAATGCAACAAATTTCATAGACATTATAAGCTACAGTTCTTAAGATGAGGAACTTTTCAAAATTTCTTTGTAACAAATGTTAATTTAATGTAATGGGATGCATGGGTATCATGAAACAGAAAAATGGAATGATAAAAGTTGTTCAAAATCAACCAAAACTCAGAGCCTTGTCTTACAAGATCAAATCACAAATATCAAATTCCTATGTCAGAAGTACAAGACCAAATACTAGCAGTTTAGGTGCTACCAGCACTTTCAACTGTTTTGATCCCTCTTAAATTAATGCAATTAGTACAACTCACCATTTTCCTAGAACTTTTATTAGTTGTTTTTTCCTCTTCTATCTGTTTTGAAATTTGGTTTTTACTTTACACCCTTTTCTTCATGAAGACATTAAAACAGGCATCTAAAATACATTCTATAAAATTAACCCAAACATAGTTCCTGAAATAATCATAGTTCCTGAAATAATCACCTTCAGTTTATTTATCGATTCAGTTAATTAACATTAAAGACATTCCTAATAGGGCCACAGAAATGGATCACTCCTCATCCATTACAAGAACACATGCTGACAAGCAACTGAAATAGCACAAGAAGACAATTTTCAACAGTGAGTTTATTTATATCTGTTAAGTCACGGGATTCTGTAACTACAACGGCAAAACAGTGAGAAGACAAAATCAGAATGATCATTTGCAAAATCAATGACCCATGATCGTAAATCCAGATGTATGCACCTCGACATCAGTACTAGAATACAAGAAAAGTTCCTCTGCTTCAATCCTCAAACGGTCAGCTCTGTTTCCAATTTGCTCAATACTCTGGCACAAGGAGAAAGTCAAAATGAAACAAGTTAAATTCTTAAGTCCAAGGGAAAAAGGCGTAGTGTCCACATATCCACAACGAAACAACAGTTGCAACTTTTAACAAAGATAAAGTGCAAGATTTATCTGCCCAAATGTTAATAGTAAGCTTCCATATACAACCCCTAAGAATCAATAACACAAGCCCTGCTGTAAAATCATCCCAAGCAATGTTTCCCATCTGAGTTGTCAACAAACTCTCAGCTTGGTATTCATGAACTAATTTCAATATTCATTTCAAAGAAGGGTTGAAATAGAAATAAAGAGACAATTGCCAAAGTAAACTATGCAACAAACAATCTCATTAAAGATCCTATAGAAGTGGAAAATTTTAATCTTCATGCATTCACACAAGGTAGTACCATATAAAGTCTGAAAAATGAACACCATATACTAACGTCAGGCTTTGTGAGAAAGCACCACAATAAACCTAATAACACTAACCTCTTCACCAGAAACATAAACCACTGGAGCTGATTCACCAAGTTCATGCCCTTCAGCTATCATTGCAGCCATCTTCCAATTCAGATGTAAAATTGACATGAGAAGACAGCTAGTAATAGACAAAAGTGTGGCACTAGATCAACGAATGAAAACTAAAATCTTTTGACACTTGATAGAAAAAATTGATAAGTATGCTCACAGATAGAGCTTTGCAAGACAAACTTTGCCCTTAAAAAGTATTCATAGTTTCATACCTGCAACAACAGTGTACTCTTGCCAACACCAGGATCACCACCAATCAAAACTAAAGAACCTGCAAACAAGAAAAATAAATAATAACAAAATGAACTTTAAATCATTTGTATCACATGGAACAAACTTGAAAAGACATGACTAAGGACACAGGCTTCTAACAAGATTACAAAATTTACAGAACATTCAGAAATTGTCGTTATAGATTATTTACTTCACAATTAAATTCTAAATAACTCAATCATTTCATAATGAACATAACTACAATGTGATTCAGCTCAGTTGAGTTTCACTGCAAACAAAAATAATTTCCTTGCACATCTGGGTATAAAATCATGAAAATGCCTCCCACCCTCTCCCCCCCCCCCCTCCCTCTCTCTCTCTATTCTTTAGTAACTATTTTATATCATTTTTTAAGACAACCAAAGAAAACATTTGAAGGAAAACAGGACTTAACTCTATGATTTTCTTCATCAAAGTAATAATAACCTGAAATCCCCCTAAACAAATAAAAAAGCATTAACATACAATAGTTCTTTTAACAAATAATCCAGAGTTCACACGTGTAAAATTGGACATATATATTATACCTCTAAGAAACTGTTAACTAATTAAAAAGACATTAATGAACTTATGAACATAAAGATTACATATGGGATAAGCAAACCTGGAACAAGACCACCACCCAGCACTCTACCCACTTCACTTCCGAAGGATCCAGACCTAAATATCAAGACACCAAAGAAAAAGTGTAGCTTAATAAGACAAAGGTTTTCTTCCATTACATTGCATATACACAATCTATCTTAAAAAAAAAAAGGTTTAAAATAAGACAAAACTCATCAAAAAAATTTTCTTACAAACAAAGAGATAATATAAACCCAAAAACAACGAACCTCTTCTAATTCACATGTATGCAATTATGACAACAAGACTGCCAAACCACCTTTACAAAAAGCAATGGAGTTTTATTGCATATGCAAAAGAAATTGTCTATAGATGGAAGATTAAAATGATCCATAAGCCTAAGAGGTCAAATATGGCAACAACCATGAACCAACAAACCAGAAAATAAGCAACCAACCTTAAAATCAATCCACCAAAGAAACTTAACCAACTTTTTTATAAAGACTCCACTCCTCTATTAAAAAAAAAAAAAAAAACAAAGAAAAAACAAAACAAAACACAAGAATCTCCACTTAGTTGCGCATAAATAATCATTTTTGTAGCATGCCCTTACATTAACCAAAAGAAATCCCAAAAGAATAACATAAATGAAACAAAACAAGCGATGTTCTCACTAACAGGAACAAAATCCTCCACCACTAGGACTAGTATCAAAAACAAATAACCTCCACTATAGTAAACATATATTCCCTAAAAATAAAACGATTGAAAATGTTAGTGGGTAAAAAATTCAGACCTTACACCCTGCAATTGCAGTATTTGTGATTCCCGCAAGTGGCCAACTACAATATCACAAGTAGCTCACAACAAGCCCATAAAATTCTTTGCCAAATAAACATGTACAACTCAGTACCATTTCTTTGCTCAACCTTTTCAGCAACCAAACTAAAACCAAAAATATAAACAAAACCATTTCAAGTCCCTTGAAATATTGATCATCCCACGTCACATTAAAGCAATACAACTACGATGTTAAAACAACCCATTTCACTCAGAAATCCCCTGAACACACCTACTGAAATGAATTGAATTCAAAACCGGAGTCCCCAGTGAACCCTACAACTTCTAGAAAACAAATAACTATGGCCTTTAACCATGTAGATAATCAAAAGAGGGATTTGAACCCTACATCTTATGCTAGCAAAACACAGGCCCAACCATTTTGCTAACTCCTTATAGTTATTTACAACATAATCAAATCTCCACAACTATGCCTAGTATGTATAAACCAACAAATTCACCTATATATAATAAACTTAAACTTAAAAAACATGATAAAACATCAACATCGTTTTAGTCACTTGAAACAATGACAACATACAGAGGAATCCGCCAGCTCATCTGATCGATTCCTCTGTTGACATCACGCAGCCGCAATGGGTGCACCCCCTCCGTCTCCTGAGGCAGCCAAGTCCTCTCCTCCACGCGTCTTTCGCCACCCTTCACTTCAGAAAACCTCTTCAATGTGCCCACGGCGTGGCAGGAGCGACAGGAACCCCACCACTGGCCATCCGAATGACCGCAGTCAGAACACACCCAAGTCACTCTGCTGCTCTTCTTCCCTTTCCACTTCACTCCCACAAACTCCGCCACCCCATGTCCTCCTCCTCCTCTCACGTGCCTTCTCTCCCCCGAATCACGTGACCTCCTCCACTCCGTCTTCTCTCCTCCCAAATCTCCACCACCAGCACCACTTGACTCCGCCTCCGACTCCGACTCGGGCTCTTGATTTTCAGAGCTTGAAACGAGGCCGGCAGTGGTGGCAGGATCGTAAATACTCCAAACTCGAGGGGCGGGTGGTGAGTCCGGGCTGGATTCCTCGGCGGAGAAGAGACGGAGGCTCGTCGAGCGGACTTGGCGGGAAAATTGGGGGAATTGACGAGAAAGAGAATGGGTGGTGTGGAGGAGATGCTTGGGAGAGTGGAAGCACCTGAGAATTGATTTCATTTCTGGAAATTGCATTTGCGAGAGACAATTAGGGTTTTGTTAGGGCTTTTTTTTGTGGGGGAGGAGGAGAACAAATGACCCGCCAAAATTTAAGTGCAGATTAAAGACGAGAGTTTTAAATTACAAATTTTAATCATAAATTTATGTTAATGAAAAGGATAATCCTATTTTCCTCCTATAGTTTGATAAAATAGCCAAAATCTCCCTAGATTTGAGTAATAACTAATATCCCCTATTAATTTATGAAATAGTTTATTAAGATATTTAAAAAAGCTTTCATTTCACTCAACTTGAACGTTAAAAGTCAACATTTAACCATTAAAATGAAATGATAAAACTGTCAAAACAAAATAAATTATAAAAAATATTAATATTTAATAAGATACAAATTTAATATTTCTAAAAATTTAAAAAAAAATCCTCACCATCCATTTTTAAAACGAACGATGGTGATCAAAGCTATTAATTTTTTTAAGTATTAAAAAAAATTGAAATATGAAAATATTAATAATTTTTTTTTAAAATTATGTCCATCGTTCATCAACATAATAAACGGTAAACATAATAAAAAGAAATAAAAAAATAAAAAATTTAAAGTTCAGAATCTTCTCTCTCTACAATTTCTCTCTCCTCTCTCCCTCTCCCTCTCAACGATGGTTCCACTTCTCGTTCTCTCTTCCGACGAATCCAGCGCCTTTCTCTCTCTTTCAGCAATAGATTCACTTCTCCTTACTCTCTCTTTCAATGATGGGTAACCCAACTTCTGGATTTCCATCGTTGGAAACCCAGAGGTTGGGTTTCCTAAATGGGTTTTTAGGAAACCCAACCTTCTAGGTTCCCATCGAAAACCCAAAAGTTTATGGGTTTTCGATGAACCTGGGTTTCTATCACCAAAAACCAAGAAGTTTTTGGGTTTCCGATGATTAAAACCCAAAAAAACTTTTTTTTGAGGGCGTTTTTTTAGGTTTTCATCATTTTGTTAGGTTTTTTTCTTGGTTTTTTTTTTTTTTTTTGATGTTGTTGTCCATTGTTGTGTTGTGTTTTTTTTTTTTTTTGGCTTTTTTTTTTTTATTATGTTGTTGTTGTGTTTGATGTTGTTACAGGTTGATATTTGGTGATGATGATGATGTTGTTGTTATTACTGCAAGTTGGGTTCATATTTTGAGAAGTAGGAAATGGATTTGTGTTTTCATGTTCTTCATTGAAGAAGAACATAATAGTGTCAATGGAGATCCAATCTCCAGTTGATGGATGGTAGAGATTAGATCTCTTCTTTTTCATTTCTTTTTTTTATTTCATAAAAAATTTTAATTAATTTATTTTTATTTTTTATTTTTAATTGAGGGACAGTTTGGTCTTTTCATGTATTGTCATTGTCAGAACTATTTTTTTACTAATAGAGTTAACAGAAGAGGTAAAATGAGATTTCTATAAACTACGAGCGGAAATTAGCTATTTCCTCATAGGGGGGGAACTAGGATTATCCCTTAATATAATCCACAATTAAATCTTTTTTTTTTTTTTAAGTTGATGATTTTACATTGATGAGTTTTTAACAATTCACATATTAATCATTTTTTTAATTAAACAGGTTTTAGCGGATTTTGATATGATTTTTTATGAATAATAAAAATAAATTAAATATACTTATAAAATAATTTTAACAATTTTTTGTGTCTATAAACTATGTTTTCTGATTATGAAGCATTAAAAAAAAGGGAAATAAAATATATAAAGAAAAAATGAGCTTTTGAATGAAAAAAACTTCGAATTTCTTCCATAATACATTTTAATTTTTGTATGATGATAAAATATGTCATTAAAATATATAAAATGTCATTAAAGATGCTCCTTATATTAAATAAGGTGTACTTGAGAGGAAGTACATATGTATATAAAAAGATAAAATAGAATTAAAATTTTAGATTATAACTTATTTTATTTTTCTAAATATCATATGAAGTGAAGTGTAGCAACTCAATGATAATTCTTAATTTTCAAAAATTGTTTTTAAATATCCAGTTAAATGTTTTTTTCTATTACAAAGTAATCTAACCATGGATCAATAATCTACTAGGATTTATTGAGGTTAGATAAATCAAACGTGCATGGTAAGACTGGAATTCCACATATATAATAATAAATGCTCACATTGAAACTCAAACTCTTATAACATCAGAAGATATTAATTCTCACAATAAGGTGAGAAAACTACCTATATATATTAATAAATGCAAATGATGATATTTGAATTTCTTAGAATGTTAAAAGAAATGTAATAACCACTAATGCCAAAGGTTTTCTTAATACCGTATAACAAAATTGTTTACGTATACTGCCTACTAGACACACATAATAAAAGAGGTCTTTCAATTTGGAGGAAGCAATCTACAAAATTGATTACTACTCAACCTTTTCAGCCTCCTCTGTGTATAGAGAGAAATTCCAGACACAGCAATTTTCCCAATGGAGGCAAATACTCACACTTCTTACAATGATTAAAGCTCTAATTTCCTTGGCTTGCTTAATGGGATCACCCAATTAGGAAATACAGTGCCCTTGTACGAATATATGGCTAAATGCTCTAAATCAGGAGGTGGTTGTAAGGCTTCAAGGAATGTTTCATTTTCCGTATTCAAAATTCTTTCCTCTTCTTCATCATCTTCAGAGTGTTGTAAGACATTCAATATTACTGTTCTCACAAAATGTTTTTCTCTTTATCATGTCTTCGTATCTTAGTTACATCAATGACAGAGATAGTTTTAAATAGTTATGAATAGTTAATGCTTTTCAATTTTTTATAATTATATTAAAATTGTACGCATCCTTCTTTTTTAAAGTAGAATCTAGATTTTCATCTATTTATCTTATTTTAATAGTAATATGACCACGTAAAATAATTTATATTAAACAAAAACAAGAAGAAGGAAAGAGGAAGCATGTCTTCTTGAAACGAGAGTGTTTCCAATTATCTCAATTTAGAATTTCAAAATTGCTGCATTTCATTCATCTAACACGTTATCGACCTCGTAGGATATGTTTTTTAGCTTATCCAACTAACCAGCTTACGTTTGTCTTTTTTCACTTGTCTTGCTCAACATCAACATGCACAGCTAGAATGGCTTTGAAAATTGTTGGTCACAGCTTCTTGACTTCTTTAGTGACACCCTTAACTTGCCTCACCTCTTGTTGCATTTCTTGACCAATGATTGAAATCAATTGCTCCAAGATAAAAGAAACAATTGCATCAGCAGCCATATTCTGAGAGAATAAATGAATGAGAAATGGAGAGAAATTGAGTTGTTGAATGTGCTTGTATGGTAAAAAATGGTTCCATTCCATGCATCCTTCGAATATTTACAAAGCATGGAAGAAGCCAAGGAATATGTAATCTAATAAGCAAAGTGATACCTTGCTTTGATGCTGATTTAGACATGTTGCTTCCTCTAAACCATGAATCTAATGCAAGAGTGGAAAGCAAGTCGATGCAGAAGCACATTCCAAGAAGCAAATTTGAGGCAAGTATTTGGTCAAGTGCTTTTAGGACATGAACTAACTTTTAGTACTTTGAAACAAGTTTTGTTTTAGCCTATAGCCAATATTTATTTCATCAAGCAACAACAAAGTAAAAACTTTTGCAAGACATGACATAAAAAGATTTTTCTTTTAGAAAAAAAATAATAATAATCAATTAAAATTGATATCGGGTCGTTATAGAAAGATAAATAATTTTTTTTTTTATATAATCTTCTTAAGGAAGTCACATTAATGTCATAACTCATCATGAGTCATGATTCATGTAATGTTATAATTACAAACCAATTTCTAGATCAAAGTGATTTTAAATATTTATTGATCAACAATCAAACATAACATCATGTGACACATAAAATCATTAATCAATTCTATGAAATATACTTATATATTAGAACTACAAGAAAAAATTCATTTTAATGAGACTATAGACCCAATCGAGTTTTAAATTTTACCTCCTAATAGGATGGATATACAAGCTCATGTTTGTCTAATTTGTGTTGGGCTGTTTTTTATTTTTATTAATTTTAAATTTTAAATTTTGAAAAGAATCATTAGTTAGACAAAAATTTTCTACAAGTTAGATGAAATTTTTTCTTACATATTAGAACTATAAGAAAAAATTCATTTTAATTAGATTATAAAGCCAAATGAGTTTAAACTTTACCTCGTAGTTAGCCGGATATACAAGCTCATGCTTTTTCCTTTTGCATTGGGTTTTTTCTTTTTATTCATTTTAAATTTGAAATTTTGAAAGGAATCATAAGTTAGATGAAAATTTTCTATAAACATTCAACTTTTTTGGGATTTTCAATTTTTTTATCATAAAATTCTTAGGTGAGTCCACAATTCACATCATTTTCTAATAGTTTGAATTCTAACCATTTCAAATAATTTGACTCATATTATGCCTTTATAATTGAATTAGAATTAAAAAAAAAAAAATGTTCAAGCTCTCCCACTATAAACCTTAGTAATTGGAACCCAAGGAAGATTTTATCAAAATTTATGCAGTTAAAAAATTTAAAAATAAAAAACTTTTTAAAATCCATTTGATCAATTGAACCAAAATAACATAAACTGAGAAATCTTAAAAAAATATATCCTCAGGCTTAAATCACATAAAAATTAAAAAGAATATATATCAAATAGAATAACATATCAAAACAAACAAACTCCAGTATCATATTAAACCAACAACAATCTCCAATAACATAATTAAATTCTCACAAACAAAAGATTCAGAAAAGGCTTGAATCTAGTAACAACAAATACCATATAACATAAAAACATGAACCACAAAGAGTGAATAAAATGTGACAGCAGAGAGAAGTGATTGTGGTGCTGCTGATGAACTTGGATGAGGGCCAGGACCCAAGAAGGCCTCAGGAGGAGCTGCAATGGATGAAGTTGGAGAGGGAGAGCCCTGGTGCTGACCCATGACTTCAACAATCAATCTCTGACCATTTTTGCAGTGATCAGGACTGCCACTTATGAAGTAGAAAGGCCCTGGCCTGTCAAGCTTCATCACACTCTTGCCATTGTTGAAAGCTATGATGGCTTTGCTTGTGTTGCAGTGGTAGTACCCCCATTTCTCTACTAGAAGTACTGAATCATTCTTGTACTCAAATGCTACACACAATCACTTCTTATGTATAAGCATAAAACATAAACAGTTACAATATCATCTGAGTTTGCTATAGTGTTTTTTCGTTGCATCAAAAACACTCAATAAATGCTTTTTCAGAACACCTGTTTTAGATCAAACATATACTTAGAAGGACAATTATGACATATCTACCTAAAGTATTTGGTCCAAATTTGGGATATTAAAAACAAATCTAATAGATTACATAATCTTCAAAATATAAGTAAGCATTGTCTAAATTCTAAGAAAATCAGCATGCTATACTTTTGTAGCTTTCATGCATGTTAACATATATCATTCTAAGCTATCAGAATTCTGCATGGTAGAAAAACTATAAAGCTAACTCCAAGGAAACAAAACCACATTAGTTAAGGAACCAAAAAAAGGTAAAAACTCACACAGAGAGTCTCCAACATGGAATCTGTGCTTTCCAGCCCACTGACTATATACAGAAGTGTTATTCTTGCCAGGCTCTTGCCAGCCAAAGTCATCACCAACTTTAAACTCCTTCACTGCTTCAACACCATGCATGCAGGCTGAGAGCAGCAGAAATGTACTGCACAAGAGACTCAAAAGAGACACCATGTTTCTCTGCTTCATTTTCCCTTTTTCTTTTTTCTTTCCTGCTAGAGAGTTTGAGAGGTTGATTGAGCAGAGATTTTCTTCGGTATAATGTGTGTGATTGAAGAAGAGAGAACAGTTTATAGTTTATATATATGTAGTGTAGTTTAAAAGATGAGGGTGGTTTGTGTTGTGGCGGTTACAGGTAGTTATACATTGACAGTTAACATGAACGTGGTGATGTGGTTGCTGTTAAAATGTTGAGAGAATTAGTCAAACATTTTGAATGGAATAAAATATGAAGAAAGTGGGGTGTTTTTTATTCTTTTTATTTTAAATAAGATGGCATTAAAATTTGTAAAAGACAACAAACAAATTTTGTAAATAGATCACAATAGTTCAATTCACTCGTGTTTGAGTTTGTACTTAAAACTGATTAAAGAGAGCAAAAATAAGAGCAAAAATAATAAGGGTTCATGCAGAGATCAAACAAAGGAATAATTTAAGGAGCACACACAGGATCTTTTATTTTTTTCAGTAAAAAATGATGATTATCGTACATTGAATTTCAATCAAGCTAAGTTTATGAGTTATGGCTGAGGAAAGCCAATAAATTGTAACAAGAGAAATGCCACAGCAAATTACAACAGGATAGAAATGACTTGCTTCAGCCAACCAAGCCTGTCGCATGGTTTAACATCCAGATAGGCTTCAAAATTTGATCACTTTAAGACCATGTGTACATCTATCATCTATATATAGGTCCTCTCAGACACTGGCAAACAGATTATCTGGTCATATTTTACAGCTAACAACAACTGCCCTTCAAACAGCCAATGAGCTTAGATCATATGTTGGTGCTGTCAGATCAAAATTTAGCAGCCAGCATATGACTTCTCTAGGAATTTCAATCACAAATCGTTCCCTATAGGTGTTACATTCCGATTAAGCATCATTTCTTGAAACTCTTTACGCTTGGCTGCCCTGATGTCGAGTATACTAGGTGGCAGGGGTTGAAGGTTGCCATGCAACTCAACCAGATGAAAGAATTCTTGTTTTGTCAAACTTTTCTTCCCGACAAGTTCATTGACCACAGCATCCATTAGCTTTTGATTACGCTGAAGAATCTGATACGACAAAAAGAACAGTTTATACAGATACAAATAGTAGAAAGTGACAACAAAGTGCTTTATAATTTATACAGTACCTCTTTTGCCCGCTCGTAACTCCAATTCACAATCCGCAACGCCTCAGAATCAATTTCCTGAAAGTTAAAAGTTAGCATCAGAGGGTGTAATAGAAATTGCTGTTGTAGTTAATAACATCCTAGATAAACAAAAGATGATATGTATATGAGAATGTATCTATTACATTAATTCGATCTGGAACCCAGAAGTTTGATAGCCCATGATGCTTCTCAGAAAGGCCACCAAGAACAAAGGTTCGCGCAGCCGACCTAGCATTGTCTGCTGTTTCGGCCCATATTGTACTCAACTGGAATGATGGAATGCATGCAGAAATTTTGAGTCAGCGTCAACAAATGACACAGAATGAAAGATGACACAGCATCTAAAAACACCTAGTGCCTATAAAGGATATAGAACTCCTCTGATGACCCCATAAAACAGATAAAGATACAATTGAAGCAACACAGATCATGAAAGAAAGGATATGCAATTGCCTTATAGCCAAGCGGCACATGCCCCAGAAATTTAGAAAATGAAATAAAATTTTTCTTACCTGACTCTCACCATACCAAAGTTCATCAGCTGCACGTGGTGCTAGTTGAACAGTAATATGATCAAGCAAGGATTGCCGACTGCATGATACAGGAAATAGACAGTGTTAAAAGGAAGAAGTAAAGACAAACAATAAGATATGAATTTCAAATGATTCATATTCATCCGAAGATACCTTAGCAATCCTTCCTTGAATTTCAAATGGTTCATTTTCATCCGAACATAACCCAACTCCCTACCAGCTCTAGGAGCGATAGTGACCTGCTCCAAAGCAATAAACCATAACTATTTCTACACAGGAAGGATGTAACAATTAAATTGGGTAAATATATTATTTCCATAGAGATAAAAGCAACAATTCACAGATGTAGCAAGGTGCTGAAGTCACTCCTGAGCCCCTATTTTATGCTTCTAATGGACATTTCCATCAAACATTATTGTAGATTCTTTCTTTAGACAGAAAGTCCGTCCTATATTGACAATAATGTTCCTTTATTTTCTTTGAAGACCAAGGAAAGCTACTTGCTGATAATACAGCTATTCCTACCATGTGAAACCAACAAAACTAACTTTTATGAAATCTAAAATACCAAAAAAGCCCTGAATCTGCAATAGTTCTTTGTCAGATTAAACCGTCTGACTTGACTGTTTTAATGCCACAACTACCCTCACAAACTAATAACTTGATGATATGCCTGGTATTGTTTTCATGTCGGATCTAGTACTCTTCATATTTGTATTCACCAAAGGGGAAATACGAACCCAGAGATTTGGAAGATCATATATAAGCACTGAATAGAAATGGCAGGAAAACTTAAATCTCTTTTTTAACTTTTCTTATATGAAACTTGATTGTATTTTCAAATCTGCAAGTACAAAAGTACAATGACAGCAAACATTATAATACAACTAATCATCGTCTTTACATAGCTGTAAAAAGTAGCCAGCCAAAGAAATTAGATATGTTCATCAAATGATGTAATGTGGAATTAAGGCTGTTGAGATAAATCTAAAGCTAATAGCTTGGAGTTTATGAGGTAAACTTGTACTTTTACAACTATGCGGAAAAGTTTCCATTCAAATCACAGTTGCAGGCCATGCATAAAAAATAAGAATAAAGTGTAAGGACCATACAAACTCAATATTTTTGAGGTCAGGAAAGTTCACAGCTACAACAGCCATAGCTGCTTCATTGATAGCTACTTGTCTCCAAGTCTCAGGGCTCCGCTGCTTTCTATCTAGCATTCCTCTCTCTTCTATTTGTGCAGCTTGTAATAAGTCATCTGTTGTAATCTAAAAAAATGAAAATGTAGTCAGCAATGCACTAAAGTTTCGAGGAACTGGCTTGTATTCTAATGTTTTCACAAAAATAAAGTCAAACTGAATAGCGAACAAACAGCAGTTTTAACAGGAGGAGCAACTACCTCTGTCCTCGCATCACGCATCATATTGATAGCAGCAACTTCGACTATATTGGCTAGCTCTGCTCCAACCATTCCATCAGTCATACTAGCAACAGCCAGATAGTCCACATCCTCAGCCATTGGCTTCTTACGAGCATGGACCTATGACCAGGAAACAGAAGAAAGCGGAAAAGCAAGAGTTGGTAGTCAAAGTGATACCGAACATCTGCATATGTTATTGAACACTAAAATGAATCATTACCTGCAGAATTTCCATACGACCTATAAGGCCAGGTTTAGGGATGTAAATCTTACGGTCAAACCGTCCAGGTCTCACAAGGGCTGGATCTAAAATATCTGGTCTATTTGTGGAGGCAATTGTTATAACATTCCCTCTTCCTTCAAACCCATCCAAGCAGACAAGAAGCTATCAGATTAACAGCGAAGAATGTCAATTTTCTGATAGATGGTTAGATATCAAAATCAGTATAAACAATTTCAAATGCCATGAAAAAAAAAAAAATTGTTCTGAGTCTGACTAACCTGATTAAGCGTAGCATCACGTTCTTGCCCGCCAGAACCCTTAATTAAACCACGCTCCCTTCCAACAGCATCCAGCTCATCAATAAATACAACAGATGGAGCCTATGCAGATGAGCATCCAATGACAACACATATAACAATAGAGAAAGGTGCAGCGCATTAAAAAATGCAGCCAAATGATGTCACTTACATTATCCCTGGCCTCCTGGTAAAGTGATCGAACACGAGAAGCACCAACCCCAACATATATTTCCACAAACTGAGAGGCAGAGATAGAGAAGAAATTAACACCTGCTTCACCAGCCACAGCTTTTGCCAGTAATGTCTTCCCTACCCCAGGAGGGCCACAAAGAAGTATGCCGCCTGATTAAGAATAGCAAACAAAAAAACGTGTTTGAGCTAGCAAAACTTAATCTGTAAACCACAACAGGTTCTATCAGTTGATATAATCCTCTGAATAATTGTTTTCTATCAATAGAGTTTTGATAAACATACAAGCTTGGGTTAAAAGAGGCTATATGAACAATAGCAAGGCTTACAAACACTGCATGGGAAACGAAAGAAGATATGATGGCAATCAACCCAACCTCCCACTGATGAGACCACTCCACACCACCCACCCCCCCTCCTTCTCCCTCCCTCAAGATCAGATTACATGCACATCATTGATCCCAAAATTATGAATATCAATTACAACGGAGTTATTGGCTGTACTTTTAACTGTTTGTAGACAGTATTTTTAAGTAATGAACATTTGCTTAAGCATACCTTTTCACTAACAAGTCCCTTCAAGCATCAATAAGCAACAGTAATACAGAATCCTAGCTAAAGGCCTGATATTGGATCAGAAAATATTTACTCCAACAAATCTCCTCTCACATTTAGTTAGATAATTACTACCATGTTCTGATGATCTCACAGCACACATGGAAAAGCACACTGAATCATATATTCCAAAAGCTTCAAATTCAAACTTAACAACTACAAAATAAAACAGCTTTCCTATTCAGGCCCTATTACCAATCAGCAAATATCGAACAGCTGAAGAGGCACCAATATTCTCTTCATACTTACTGGTAATAATTTCAGAGCAGAAACTAACAAATAAAATAACTAAATAAACATAAGTTAACAGGGTGTCAGGAAATCTGACCTGGTATCCTCACTCCTCTTCTTCGGTACATCTCCCCATGAGTGAAAAACTTCACAATTTCCTCAAGCTCAAGTCTGATCTTCCCAAGCCCAGCAACATCCGTGAATTTCACATCAACACCTCGCTCCAAATACTGTGGCAGCCTCTTACCATGCGTGCGTCGTACACGTGCACCTGACTTCATAAACTGCTTAGCCATCTTCATATACTCATTCTGCTCACCTTTCCCTTGCTCACTCTCATCAACATCATTCTCATCCGCAAGCCCCTCCATCTCCTTCTCCAATTCCTTCATCTTCTTTCTCTCATCTGCTTCTGCCTTCTCGATCTTCAACCTATCCTCATAATCTTTCTTTTGCTTCTTATAATTCAACACAACAGTCCGATAAAATATCACAAAAAACACTATCCCTAGTCCAGTTGCCACATTCTGATCTTGTGCCAAATTATCCCACACATTTGCCATATACTGAGAATTCTCCCTTGCATCAGCCAACGACTCCTGAATTTTCCTCTTCCTTATTTCCCTCTTCCTTCTCCTCTCCTCTTCTCTCTTCTGTATCCTTAATGCCTTCTCAATCATCTGCCTCTCTATCCTCGACCTCTCCATTTCCTCCTTCCGTTGCCTCTTAAACTCCTCTTTCGCCCTCCTAATCTCCGAAGTCCTTTTCAACTCCTTCTTAGGCTTAACAATCGACAACATCATCTCAGGCAACTTCCACAGAAACCCCATATACGGTGCAGGCACTTCCGGCCTCTTAAGTGGAGGCGTATACGCATTAACACACAAAGAATCAATCTTCAACTCATCCCAATGCTCCCAAAACCTCTTATCACTCTCCAACGAAGGTAAAACACTTCTCAACACTATAGAATCCTCCAAAACCACCAAAACCGGTTCCGCCTTCTGCCTCAAACTACGGCTAGGTGATTTTATCACATGTTTAAGCCTACCCTCATTTTTCAAACTCAATATCTCAGTATATGCAATCCTACTAGACACAACAGGCAAATCCTTGGACCACCTTTTTATCTGCTCCGGTGTCCAAGCCTCCTGGGGCTTTTTCTGGGTCTTTTTCTTTCTATCAGAACCAACTTTTGTTGCAGCAAAACAAGGGTTTGTTGCAAGTGAAGCGGCTAGTATGGTCAAAGTCACAGGTACACTTAAAACACTCAAATGGGTCTTATGGGCTCTCTTTTCTTCATTTTCATCACTAAAGTTTTGATTTTTACACAAAAATGGAGGGTAAAGTTTCAATCTTTGAGGGTTTTTAGGGTTTTTGGATCTGGGTTTCGTGGGGGCAAATTCAAAAGACAATGAGGAGCTAAAAGAGAAGTTACAAGCCATGAAAAAGCATGTAAATTTGATCAAATTTTAAACAACATATAACGAGATAAGTCGAGTGAAAATGACAAGACTTACGTTGTCAAATGAGAGTGAGAGAGAGAGAGAGAGATGATGACGCGAGAATTGAGCTTTGGTTGAGTCGCCATTAAAGTGGAAACAGAGCTTCTCTTCTCTGCTCTGCTCTGTTGGAAGCTGCAGATAGGAGAGACGAAAATGTTTAAACGGTGGCGTTTTGGTTTTTGTTTTTCGAATGTTTAAAACGACGTCGTTTTGGTTGGTGGGGATTGGAATAGGTTTTGTTGGGTCTTCTTGGGTTGAGTTTTGAGGCCTGAGTTTTGTGTTTCAGGAAAATGTTATCGATGTGACTGAATATTAGGGACTAAATGATATTTTACTTGCAAAATTGTGCTATATTTTATTTGATCTAGTCATAACTTAACAAGTATCTAAGCCAGTGTGAATTTGCTGGTTCAGAGTAAGTTAGATGATTAAGAGCTCATTTTTTGAGGTTGCCACCTTTTTTTTAATTAGTTGAAATCCAATGAGTTGGAAATTTATTGTGATTCATCTTATTGAAAGATGTCACTTATTATTTGGTAGATCGCATGTATAATCTAATGTGGTTGATAAGATGAGTGATCAGATTAGTCATTCAAGAAAGTTTGAAATTCAGTGTACTCACTTCAATTTTGGAAGTTTGGATTATACTAAAATACGATTAAATAATAATATTTGAGAATTTGAAATGAAAAATAAATAAATAAATAAATAAAACCAAGATTTAAAGATAAAAAAGAAATGAAGTCACATAAAATAAAACTTATATATATAGATATATCCTTTAAATTAGGGATAATATTGTGTACAAGTTTATATTGTCATTAATATTAAAAGAAAATGCTTGTAGATTTAACACAACTTAATAATTCAATGATATGACCTCAAGTATAAGAGAATTAAACGTTTCAAATTTACTCTTTATATATAAGCCGTAAGCACTCAAGATTTGATTAATATACATAACCAACGGTTGGTTCTACATATTTAGAGTTTATTCGAATCATACTTAATTAGCAGCTATAGTTATGGAGCAATGATTACAAAATTGAATCCTTTAAGTAAAAAAACGAACTAATCCATCAACCGATAGAAATTGATATATGAAGTGTAATATCCTTTCATTTCCCACATTAATTTTGAGCAGCACATGCAATTTGAAATGGCCAAATTTTGATGACAACGAAAAATGAAAATCATGCTATAAGCAGTAATTAACTGAAAATGACCAACCATCATAGAGGCAAATTGATCAAACAAGGAGATTATATCAGCAACTCTATCGTATAACACGATTCATCATATTAGGAAAGATAAGACTTTACGATATTAATTCCGTACCATCAGTCAAACATCATTTTACGGCACTACGGTTGTCACACTGCACATCACCAACAAGTTCTAGTGAGTTGATCATGAAATGATCATCAAACTACATTACTGTTCTTTACAAAGGCCAGAAATTCCATAATCGAAAACAGCAAATTGGAATGACCAGCTAAAAGGGTTCACATATGTTTAAAAAGGTCATATACATATATGAGGCTACATGTAGTAACTAAGTAGGTGAAGTGATGGCAGGAAAATTCAGGCCTTGGAGAGCCAAGTGACAATCTGAAAAGAGGAGGCAGAAAAGGAGACAAAGCTGAAAAAGGCGAAGGCTATTGAGATGGCGATATGGTCACAGAAGTTAGGTAAAGTCTTGCAGAAATTCGGTAGAGGTGTGTGTTTGATGCCTGTGCGATTTAGGTTCGTGATCCCGGATGCAGCTGACCCAGCACTCACCATTGCATACGCAAATATCTGTCAATTGAACCTCAGTCAAGCCCTTGTTTAGCAATAGTTAGATAATCAATAATGAAAAAATTGGCTTGTCAAGAAGCTTGAAAAAACCACTATTGAAACAACCAGTCCAATAGGACTGGTTGTTGTCTAATTCGCGGCTTGGTTTCAGGCTTTTTAATCCAAAATACGTCTACATTGTAGAGTTAGTAGTGGAATGCACCAACTAGTCCAAGATTGTTACCACATATAAGTTCAGATATATAACATTTTAAAGCATAAGTGATTGAAATACACAAGTGAATGAAGCGCGTATAATCAATCATAAGAAACATTATGTCATATCACCTGATCCGCAACAAGAACAATCCAAGCTTGTGTTGTTGACGTAATCACCGCGGTGTTCCTCAGCAGCCTTGAACCGGTAACAAGCAATTGCAGCAAAGAGTAAGCCGCAGCAACTGCGGAAATTACAACCAGATACCTACACAACACAGCCACCAGCCTCAACAACTTGCTCATGTAAATTACACTTTCTAGGTTCCATAATCATGCCCCAACAAGTTATCCTACTAAACCCTACAAACCGTGTTGAATACAGCTTCCTAGTACATTAGACCGCAAAAGAGACCAATCTAGACTGTCTAGATTCATAAGCTAGTTATGATAAAATAATAATAATAATAATAATAATAAGTTTGACACCATAGATTACTTCAAGTACATTTACATTTCGTTTTTTTTTGTTTTTAAGTTGATATCGAACAAGTTGGAAGTCTGTTAAAACCTACTATACAATTAAACACTAGTTATACATTTTGGATATGTACATCTACAAACCAGAGACAACTAATGCCACAACAAGAGAAGAAAACAAACGTAACACCTTAATGAATGGAAAAATGTCCACCCAGAAGACCTAATCACATGTATTAAAAGGTGATATGCATTAACATTTTCATTGTTGTTAGACTACAAACTAGCTTTATTGGATTAGATCAGGAAATTGTTTGAGGTACAAATTTTCACCCAAATTATAAGGCTAAAAAAGCTCTCATTATGTTAAAAAATTGCACGACTAAGCACAAAGTTTTCATGGTTACTATCAACAGGGAACCGAAACAGAACTTGCATACTTCCAAAGCCCAAAAATGTCAATTAACACAACCGAAAAATAAAAGAATTAAAAGCCCTTCACGGGTCTGATTCTGTTCATACAAATGACGAGAAACAGCATAAATGGAGGAAGTACAAAATGCTTGTTTTTGACTCAAGAAGCACCAACCCAAAGATCACAATATCACCAAACACTACAAAGACGAAGTTCAAATGAATGTGTGTGAAGGATTAAATATCTCACAACATGACAAATAAACCTGGAGAGTACACCGCTTTTCACGGTCCAAAACTAGAAACGTAAATAAACACACAAGTTTTGAGTTTTTGTTTTGGTCAATAAAACACTTCACTAATAACTTAATGTCCTGTTTGGTTGGCAAGAAAATCTAGGCAAGACTAATGTCTTTTTGACAACAAAAAATAACTTGACAAATTACAAGCTAATGTGATCAAAAAGTCTTTGAACACACAACAACGACAAGACAACAAACAAGAACCAAAATTTTCTATGCAACCAAACATACACGATGCTTCCATTCATTTTCTCAGTTATAAACAAACAAGAAATAAAAATAAAGATAAAAAGTTAGGTGGGTTTAAAGAAAGCTCTCATTTTCTCTCTCATTTTCCTTCACTTTCTCATCCACCAAACAAATAATAAAAAAACAAAAAACACAAACAAAAACCAAACCAACAGAGAAAAGAAAAACAAACAACTTACTCAAAAGCAGAAGAGTTAGACCACTTAGAAGAGACAGAGAGCTGGAAACCGTAAACGGAGGCGACACCACTTTGACTAGCGGTGATCATGAAAGACATGGACACCACAGAACCTACCAAGCTCAGCAATCTCAACACCACCTGTGCCACCTCACCTCTCCGGCCGAATCCTCTCCTCTTTGCCGCCGCCACGTGGGTTGTTCTTCCTCCATTGACAGAAGAGTCAACCCCACTATTGTGATGATGGTCAACTGCCACCTTATAAGTCTCTGGTGCTCCTTGGCCGTTCATGTTTAGCAAGAAGAAGAAGAAGAAGAAGGAGAAAGTAACATAAATAAGATAAAGCGTGTATTGAAGTGAAGAGTAGTGTGTGTGTATGTGTATGTGTGTTGTGTTCAGCTATCGCTATAAATTTATGGTGCTCTACTTCATTTATACTACAAAGAGAGACGTCCTTTTGTCATCAATTTGCACACACATTTCTCTTTTGTGTCACGACAACATGGTATTTTATTGTCACGTATAATTTTTTCGTAGTTATCTGTCACCTTTTACGAGACACACTACTATCGAGATCAGTTTATATAAGACTCTAATAGTATGATTCAGATTGCTACTTCCCTGAAATCAGGAGAATGCTACTCATATAGAGTGAGAGGGGTAAGGATCATACCTATCATTTGATGGGTAAGGATCATACCTATCATTTGATGGGTAGATGGGGTATGTATTTCCTCTAAACCACTCCCCATCTTCTCATCACGTAGAGTTATACCATGAAATTTCAAGAATAGCATCATTAGCGTGGAACAATTAAAATGATTTTTTTTTCTTAATATTACTAATGTTTATGAATTATTTATCTTTTATGGACATTATACATGTTGCTGAAAAATTTATTTTAGTTTTTCAATACTAATTCGAAACTCACATTTATTTATTTATTTATTTATTTATGGTTGAAACAAAACTAAAGATTAATAGAGATCAAGTGAGGTTTGACTCTACAACGTGATCTGGAAAACAACTCTCATAGGAAGGAAACAATCCACACATAGGTGGGAAAAAAAGCCCATATAAAGTGGGCCGACAACCTACATATTTTTATATGGTGAGAGAGAAGGTTACCTATTTTGAGAGTTGAACGTGAAACATGAAAGTACAAAAGTCAGTGGCTGACTAACTGAGCCACTGACCGACTCAATTCACTATTTCTTTATCGTTAGTAAAAATTGTAAATATGTATCTTAATTAATGACCCATGTTAAAATAAATTATAATTTAATAATAAAAAAGTTTAAAATTTTCTGTAAGTTTAATTTTATATAATTATCAATATTAATAATTTACTTAATACTTTTAAAACACATGACTGTCATACTATTATACATATTGAGATTTTCATTTTGTATACAATTATAATATAATTGGATCTACTGACACCAATATTAGGGGTTTTCAAGCTTTACATACCGTGCTTATAACTTCGAAATATATCTCATAATAGATGTGAAAAAAAAAATGTACTAACAACTTAAACTATAAGTGAAAATGCATATATATTGAGTTTTTAACCTATTATTCATGCCCATGTACAAATTTTTGTATATCAACCAATTTGACATGCATTAGGCATATGTTATTGTACTATGCTTTATATGTAAGCTTTCAACAATTAATATAATACGTAAGGATTTTAGAACTTCATGATTTCATAACAATAAAATGTAATAAAATTACATTCCTGAATCCATACGCAAAAACTGAGAATGATGAAGATGAAGATGTTAAAAAATGATGACTATGTTTCTCTCTCTTGATCTCTTTCCTTAAGTAAACACACACTTAATTGATGATAAATTTATAATGTGTTACTATTATTTATAGAATAGAGAGATGACTAGTTTTAAAAGAAATCATATACCTAAATAATGTACATTCATGCAATGTACATAACTATTTATTGAATTGAAATCATTTAGTCTTCTGAAATAAATGACCATTTGAATCCCTTAATTTTATTTTATTTTAATGACTTCATTAATTAATTAATTTATTAAATATTTATAAATATTAAATCACATGCGGCCACATCCAACATTACATATTAAGTCTTAATAATTTAATTTCATCTTTGAGTAAAATTTTGTGTTTTAACGAATTCTCATGTCTTAAATTTTTATCTTTTTATAGTTTTTTCTTTGAATTATTATAATTTAGAAGTTTGTAAATGAATTACACAGTTTAGACTCAAACTGATAATTTTTTTTAATGCAAGTGCTGCATGATTCTTTTAAAACAATTTCATCTTGAATTTTTTCTTTTCCTTTTAAAGTTTCATCTTGTATTCTTTTCATGAATTATATTTCATTACAAGCTAATGGCAAGATAATAGGTTTACATCAAGATAGACAAACTGTAATGTTTACATTTTAATGAGGGAAGACTTTAAAATATTTCTCATATCTCATTCTATGGTTGTCATTAATTAAATATAGTATTGTTGGTAGTAGACGTGAAGGGATGACTAAATGTTTCAATTATATCATAATCTTATTTTAAGACGTGCAAGACTACAAGGTCTAATTGTTTGATTTATACACAATATAATATAATTTTTTGAGTTAAAAAACTATTAAAATCTTTTTCATGGTAGGTGTGGGATGTATGCCAACTTGCCAAGTATATGGAATAGATAGGTTGTATTATTGATTAATTAATAGTCATACGTGGTATTGGCAGTTGGTTAGCTTCATTATTGGGTTCAAAGATTTTTATGGTTACGTCTTTTCATGATGTATAAATTATAATACCTTCTTCCTTCTTCTTAAAAAAAGATTATTCACTCTCTTATTTTAAAAAAAAAAAAAGTACACTAAATTTTTTGTAAATTTAAATATGATTTTAGATAATCAACCTTGTCAGAAATGACATAAATTTTCATTGTTGTTAAGGTTTACACCTTTAAAGTAATTTTGTGTTATCTTTCTTTCTTTAAAAAAAAAAAATTAATAAAGGTGTTATAATAATGATGCATGTTTAACCTCAAGGGAGTTATTGCAACTAATGACTGATTTTTTCTTATAATTATATTACCTCACGTGCTTAAAAGAATTTAAAACATTTCAAATTTAAATCGTTTATTTTGTTTGAATTAGAAACTATCAAATCTTCATTAATGTGTGCCTTGGGCTAAAAGGGCCCTCCGTTGGGAACTTTTAGAAAAATAAATTGTCATATTCTGCAAAGTAAGAAAATGGAATACAAAACTAATTAATTAATTTGATCATATTCGGTAGATAGATGAGTTATAAATTGCCAATAATAATTAAAAATTTATTATTTTACCTATCATATCTTTAAATAGGAAGCAAAATAATTTAATATAAAGTTTAAGAAATGTTTTAATAGTGTTTTTTTTATTGATAAGAATACATATTATAAAATTTTCTTTAAAAAAAAAAACTATTATTCATACATATAGAAATATTTATCAAAATTGCTTATAAATTATTCTTAGTTTACTCAAGCTAGTAGTATTGAAAATTTGAAATTATAAGTTTGAATTATATTTTTTTAATTTTCAAATTAATTGTTATATTTAGAAAAGAAAGTAAAAATAAGAGATAAAATCAGTGAGGGTACATGAATTTGAAATCTAACAAAAACTATTAGTTTAATTAAAATGAATAAATTCATTGTTTTAAAATAGAAAGAATCCATTTAGCTATACCCCTTTGTCACCCGCAAGTGGAGTATTGCAGCATCACCATTTTTGCTTCTCTTATGTCAAGTGATGGAATCGAGAAGCAACAGCTTCCAATTCTCATCAATGTATGAGTAATTTTTTATTTTATGTGGATAGTTTTCTCTCGTTTATTGAGAGCAAGCTTTTAAATTATATCTTAGAATTTTATTTTAAAAAATTTTGATAATTATGATTATAATTGTAATTGTAATTGTAATGTCAAAATAAATAAATAAAATGACCCATTGCCCTTTGGAGTAAAAGCGACAGCCGCGGAAAAGATTTCAAAAATTTTGATCAAAATGAAAAAAAATTCCAACAGTGTAGGTGACTGCAGCTTATCATGGGTTGACACGTGTAAAAATTGAGAGCACCTGTAGATAACGGGGCCCCGTGACTGACACCCATGTCGTGCTTTGTTGTTGTTGTGTTACTTTCCTCTTTTATTGGGTTCCATTGCTCCATGCCATTTGTTACTCTTTATTGGTGTGTTATCATAATCCATTATCATTATCAAGTGCTTTTCGTAAAAGTGCTTTCCTAATTTAAAGTGCGCATTTAAGACCGGCCTGTGTAATTGCGGCTAATCGGGTTGCTGCTGTGACCAAAGGCACCTTCATCTTTACTCAAATTAAATGTTGGATTCGTATTTTTTATAGTAATATATGTAGTTTTCTCATTTTATATGGATAACTTTTTTTTACTTTTGAAAACTAGAATTTTAACTGTATTTTAAAATCTCATCTCAATTGGTCCTGACAGCATTCTGACTTAATGTCATTTGATCAAAAATAAATAAATTTTGTGTGATTAATTGGCAATGTAATTATTCGAACCTCACAACTAATAAATTGATTTGGGTAGGTTTTTTTTTTTTTTTTATGTGAGAGTAGTTATCTATCAATTATGAAATTAAATACCCTAACGCATAGATATGATTGCTCACAACAAATCTTGTTGAACCTCTAACCCTTTCCGATGTCAGTTTTAGAAAAAAAAAAATCACTGCTTAATATTATTTTATGTGAAAGAGGTTAATTTGGTTTACTAATTCAAGTTCAGATTGTTGCACATCCATAATTTTGTTTTATGTGTGCATCAATTTATAGAAATGAATTTTTATTTATTTATTTATTTTTAAAGAATCTTATGTGTACATTTTATTCAACTGTTGTAGCATATAAAGATTTTTTTTTTTTTTTATGGTTGGGACAAGTCCAAGAATCAACTGAGACCAAACAAGATTTGACTCTGTGGTGTAACCCGAAGAACGACTCTCATACGGAGGAAGCAACCCGCATATAAGTGGAGAGGAGAGTCCACATAAGATGGGAGGACAACTCACACATTTTTATATAATAGAAGAGATCGTCTTACTAAAAATCTAACTTGAATCTTAAAGGCATAAGGGTCAATGACTTCACCAACTGCACTATTGACAAACTCTCAAGATGTAAAGAACTTTGAAATTACTAGTAAATACTAAAACAAATTCCCAAAAACATTAAAAACATTTTAACATGTCTTATACTCACACAAACACACATATGTGTAAAATATATATATATATATATATATGTCAAATATGTATACCCTTGATTATATTTAAGGACACAAATAAAAGATTATAGCATTTTGCTATAACTATACTATTACGTATATCTATTTATATTTTAAGTAATTAGTGCATTTTTTTATATATATGTTGAATATGTATCCCCTTGATTATGTTAAAGACACAAATAAAAGATTATAGCATTTTGCAATGACTACAATATTAAATATATTCATTAATAGTTCAAGTCATTAGTGTATTTTTCAATAAAAGATTAAGTATTATTATTATTATTATTTGAAACTTGTATATTTCTTTAGATATGTGATAAAGATTCAAATCTCACTACACATTTATTAGTGTACTTGAAAAGTTTTCTTCTTTATCATGAAAGTAGATTTTTCTCGGCATTATGTGAGTAGATTTATCAACCGGACCATGCGGATAATATTTCTTCTTGATAGCTCCCAATGGACCCTTAACCATAGATCTATAGTATTAACAAACTACAATTAAAGTATTGGAGTACGACGTTTATTGTAATTATGCAATAACATACTTAACTATAATATGTTTATTTTATATTCTCTTTTGACAAACTCATTTATAAATTATAATTTGTATTATATAATGGTTTGGATAGTTTTGTTTCAATAAGATTGTAATTAGAGTACTAGAGTAAGGCATTTCAATATAATTATCCAATAATATTACGTAACTACGATAGGATTATTTATTTTCTCTTTCGACAAACTCATTTATAAATTATAATTTGTATTATACAATGGTTTGGATATATTTATTACAATAATATTTTTATTTTAATAATGTTGACGCCTCGTTTGAACTCTTAGCCAAAGCGTTGGGTTTTTGGCCTTACCCTCGAAGGGGTATGGTGAAGGCTGAGTGCTTTATATTCTCCTTGAACCATAAGGTGACGTCCTTAGGGTTTGAACCAATAATTTTATAGGTGTTTTGGTTGTAAATCTAGTACCATCAAGGTAAACTTGTCTTGGCGTCCTCAAGGTTTGAATCAATAATCTTATAGGTGTTTTGGTTATCAACCGGTATCACCAAGGCAAGTTTGTCTTGATACTACCAGATTTGCAACCAAAACACCTATAAGATTACTAATTAGAACCCTAGAGATGTTAGGGTAAGGCCAAAAAGCTAATGCTTAGATTAAGAATCCAATTGCAGCGTTAACATGTCGTGTCCTCTTTAAATCACAAGGTGACATCCCTAAGATTTGAACGAATAAACTTATAAGTATTTGGATTACAAACATTATATCAAACCTTATAGTTCAAGAAGGACATGACAATACCTAGCCTCTAACATACCTCTCTAAGGGTAAGACCAAAAACCCAATGCTCCCGCTAAAGGTCCAAATTTGGTGTCAACAAATAAGATATCATATCATCATTCATCAATTATAACATAAAACTTCACTTAAAAGTAAATTATTACGTTTTTTTTTTTAAAAAAAAAATGACATTGAACAATCATGAATTTATCAAACTCTACAAAATTAAGCACTTCATATACAATCTAAGTTTCTACTCCCACACATAGGGAGATATATCTTTTTGTGTACAGTAAAAATCATAATAGACTTGAACTTCCGCTATAAATCTGAATAGGATGGTACACAAAAATGAAAGTACCTTCTTAAAATGCTTATAATAACTATTCATGTCTTTAAGTTCTAAAAAAAGAGTGTTCATGTCTTTGATGGTCATGTCCCCCATTTGAATCCCATCTTCTCGGGATTCTATTCTATACATCGATTACTCGATTGTGATGTGGCCAAATCTGATGGGCATTGTTGATGTGTCAATATCTGATCAGGGTATTGGGCCCCTCCACTTGGACCATGGAGTAACCACAACCTAATTTCTCCAGTTGCTTTGTACTTGTATAAATCAGGAGATGAGAGGATCCCAGCTCATCAACCACGGTAGTTGATTCATTGATGAGGTTAACGGTGATTTAATTTAATTGCGCAAACGATATATAGATAACTCTGAACCACAGAGAGTTAATTTTCCTGCCCAAAATTGGAACCATGTTGTACAATCTGTAAATGTATCAAGTACATTCAATTACTGCCATTTATTGTATCATCTAACATCTTTTTGTTTTTGGTAAAATACTTTGGCATCCCTTAACTAATTGCATAATGACACTCATTTGCTACTAATATCTTATTACATATTGACACTACCTAACTTAGTTTACACAACGTTAATTGTCAATGCTACAAGGGTAAATTTAGCATTTAGTAACGAAACATTTAAAAAGAAAACAAAAAAATTAAAAAATTAAAATAATCTAGGAGGTGATTCGTAGATTTTCATACCTAAATTTGAAATCTTTTCACAACTCTTTATGAGCCTCAATTGCGTTAGAGGAAGAGTTGTAGTGCGATAAAGAGGGTTGGAAGAACACCATTGTCATGGTGAGGGGAGGAAGATCAACAATGCCATGAAAGAGGAGGAAGAGCCAACTTAGATGGTAAAAGGGCAGGTTTATTTTTCCAAATTTGGTGGGTTTATAATACTTCTTTTATCTCAAAAAAAAAAAAAAGGGCAGGTTTATTTGGTGAACAGAGATACACTCAATTTTATTTTATTTTATTATAAATAGAAAAATTCAAATATCATTTTAGTGGTCAACATAGAAATTATTATATTAACGATGGAAATGGTCAAAGGTAACGATAGGAAAATGATGGTATAGTAAACTATTAATGGCATATAAGTGCCTTTATGCAACTAGATGGCGTTACAGTATCTCCGCCCTTAATTTTGTCTGCAAACAACTGGATTAGTAGTTTACAATTTTTAATGGAAACGGTATTTTTAGAGTGTTTTCAAATTTTTAATACAAGTGGTTCGATTTTTTTCTTTTTTTGGAAAGGACATAGTTCAAATTTTCAATTTAAATGTTATAGGCTTATAGATTGGATTCACATTAGATGCACTTATTAATATTCCTGTTGGTCACACCATATTTAAAGCTAGTCTCTGATGAAAAAATTGAGCATCTCTCATCTCCATGAGAAGGATTCAAGTAGCACATTGCTCATAAAAAAAAATAAAAAAAATAAAAATAAAAAAAACCCCACTCCTAACAACATTCATGAGGAAGATCCCAACAATCCTGCACAATCTCAAACTTTGGATAGTAGTCTAGTGGTAGGACCATTGTCGCCCTCTACCTTTAAAAGGTAGTAGGTTTTACACTCATCCCTCATAAATTTATGAGTTCTTTCCCTCATACGTTATGGATTGTATACCCCCCTCCTCTCAATTGAATTGCTCTCTTCCGTTCCTCGAGAGTTATTTCTCGGCTTGTGCCACTAAAGTTATGTCCCAATTGATCATAGTTAACTTTTGAACTAGTATCTGTACTCAAAAATAAAATATAAAAAATCCTGACTCAATCTCAATGTCACTTTCAAAATAATAAATTTTTGTATTGCTTGAATGTTTTAATATAGATGTGATGATCTCATACTAATCTAATATAATAAATGCCTTTGCTGTTAGTGATATTTTTTTCCCTCAATAGGATTAATACATCTGCCACATTTATATACGAAAACTTTCAAGTAATGTTTTATTTAATAGTTTAAAAAAAAAAAAAAAACCACCACTGATTGATTTTGTTTTTCAGTTTAATGTTCTTGAATAAATTAGTAGATAGGGTTCTAGTTGTTTATTGAAGAGGGTAAGTCCCCATGCACATCAAAATTTCATGTTTCGTGAGTATAAACTTTTTAGATTCTTTAGATTCCCAGATGACAATCTTTTGTTTACCATTTCTCTTCTGAGAAGCTTCTTAGTCAGTGCTTCATGCAGCAGACTTACCACCATGGATTGGCTGCGATGACTGGAATTTCATATCAAAAACCATCATACAGAAAAACATCCCCACCATCCATAATTTTCATGTTTCTTTCTAAATCATTCTAAATGACGATGAATTAAATCACGATAAAAAGTCCATTACACAAGAATTTTGTTCCCTTTTCTTGTAATTTGTATGTTATTGAGTTAAAAAGGATCTTACAGCGTCTGAACGTTATCAATCATAAACAGTTAAAATTTATTTCATTTTCATATAATTTATTATATACACATTAGTGATTGATGATCCTAAAGTGGGCAAAATTCACACATCAGTACAAGTTCAGAGTGAAGGCAATTGATTGCTACTAAAATAGGAGTATGACCACAACATATGTAATGGCAATGGCATTAAAAACTAACATGACAAGCATCACATGCAGTATCTAAGTCTATATTTCAAGAGGACAAAAATTTTAACCTCAAATGGAGGTCATTCAAGCTGAAACTACTGGATTTGGTCAATTCAGCGTGAAAATCCTCAAACTCAATTGATGAATATAATTCTAATACTGATTTTGCAAGTATTTGCATAGAAAAAGTTGTCTAATCATTCATTTACTCATAATTTAAACACTTAAATGAGCAAACGGATACAAAATGAGGAATTATCTCTGCGCTTGTATTTCGAAATTCGAACATTAAAACCTAGAATTTAAATCAATAAAGCATACCCTTTATCTCAATTATATAATGGCCTAATGATCGAGACAAGAAGTATCCCCGAAACAGCTTCACTCCTTGTTCCATAATTCATACGAAAGATTGCCCATTACTCAGGATACTATCCACTCTGAACACTTGTACATGTCAGTAGACTACATATTAATTTCTGGTCAACTTTTTATAATAAATCATTTCCTAATCTAAATTTTTGCCTACATGCATATCACATTTATGATAATGACAATTATAGAAGGAAATACAAACCCTGAAAATATATCATGATAATGACCACATATCAAACCTTCTAATTCAGCCTCATCAAACTAATACTTCATGTTCGATAAGGATTTTAAGTTCAATAGATAACTAACAAACTTTCATCATATTGCAATAAATTTTATGACTAAAAACCAAGACAGTAGTGGATGATGAACAATCAACTGACTAAGACAAAAAGTGCAGAGCCTGGAACAATCTAAGAGTCAATCCGTATAACAATCAGTGGTTAAATGGAGTAAGGCCAATTACCTCTATTGAAAGCATGTCAGCTCCCCTTCTTTAGCCAAAAAAACTGGCAATGCATATCAGCCACTGATGCACTGCACTCATTAAATAGCTGCTGCAAGCCAAAGTCCAGGTGCAAACGTCACATTGAAGAAGAATTGACAACAATAAATTTGAATCTGAATTCTTGTCGTTGGACAAGAAGCCTGAAACGGAGAAAGGGACATTTGCTGTCAAATAATCATGGTAATACATTGGATACTCATCTGCCCTATACTTTTGAAGGCATTTGACCCAAAAGCCTCCTTCGGACCCAGCCGGTGGAGATCTTTCAAGAACAAATTTCAACTGGATTATCATATAGAACTATTACAATGTAATGGTAAGCAGGCAGACAATGTATGATTCTATCATATCATGCTTGTGGAACTACCAACAACCCCATTCTATCATTTCTTGAAGGGAATGTTACACTGTAGTCTGTAGTCTTGTATAATTTCTTTGACGAAGAGATATAACATTTCCCATAATAGGGATGAAATATTGATTCAAACCAAAGAGAAAATAAGCAACAACTCTCAATTATATATTTGAAACTGCCGAATTAACACTTATACAATTGATTATGAAAATAAACCTAAATGCCAAACATCAAATCCATGACTTTTGACACCAATGACTTTGTTGGGGAAGCAATGGCGCCTCCAGACTGCCGAGCATTTGTACTTCCATTTTGAAGATAATAGGGACGAGACGAGGATCTCAAGGAATTCAGCTCTGAGTTTCCGCTTGATGGAGGGGGCAAAGTCATAAATCCTTGATTGTTAAGCCTTTCATTCAAAGCATGGCGTTGCATTGGATCCACTGGCTTCACACCAACGATTAGTACTCCATTTATTTGCATTCCATTTTTGCCGAGAGCCTTCTGAGCATCAGCACGATTCTGCTCATCAAAAAGTTAACTATAAGTTTCAAAACCAAAAACTTATGACTGAAAATACAGGCACAAATGACATGATCACAGCAAATACAATTTCAAAATCACTCTGTGGAGGGAGTAAGCAAAATAACAGGCACAGCTAGACAACCTAAGATGTCTATGTCCCATTAAGAGTAAAAGATATGTCACACTAGCATGAGAAATTAACCATGAGTTTTACAGTTCTCCTTGTCATGTATTAAACTGAGAAAGAAAACAAAAAGGAACAAAAAAAACAAACAATGCTATTCCATTGATTCACATTGCGTCTGGTTTGTGGATATTCCAAAAGCTTCCAATATAATGATAGTGACAATTGTGGTAATAAATTTAATGAATTGGCACTTACTGAAACAACAAATAGTAGAATGACACCGTAGTTCAACAAGGCTAATGCATTGCCAACCATTCGTAATTGGGCTATTAATTATTTGAATGACTATAAAACCTAAACTAAACTAATTTGGAAAATAGGTCATGGAAGCAGATCTAATCAAAATTTCATGGACATTCTGCAAATGAGAACATTCCTAAAATCAGCACCACGGTTATATTTGGAATGCTGTATCTTTCAGCTTCATTCACATATGCTTCTAAAATCTGCACCGCAGTTATTTTTAACCCATTTCACATATGTTTCTAACTCTTAAGCAAGACAAATAAGCAATAATAAACCAAATGGTTTCAAAGCCATCAACCCACATTGAGTCTCAAAATAATAAAGAGAGGCATCAATGCCTGAACAAAAACAAGTATTATCAGATCAATTATGGTTCATCGTTGAGAAGAAGAACCTGATACAGAATGTGCATCCAGTTAGCATCCCTTGGACCCGGAACATGTTTCAAGATTACACCACATTTTTCAAACTCACGCAGAACTAAATTGGTATCAGCTGGGGAAAATCTGGAAGGAAAGAGTCAAGACAAGTGTTAAAGAGAAAATTCATAGTTAAAATAATAACAAAAAGATGTTAATTTAAAGGCTACTAAAGGTGTTTTAGATGCCCAAAGGAAATGAAATCCCTCCATTTTGATATCAATAGCACACAGGGAAACATTGAATCAACTTGATGAAAATGTTATTACTTGACAATTTCAATGCTGAAAATTGTTTTTGCAGAAATTACAGGTGTAAAGTCCTTTTTTGATCCAAGACCCTTACAAAACTACGAGACACCATAATTTTGTATGAATTAATTGAAACATTATGTTAAAGAATTTCATATATATAAAGTCATAAACGTTAACTCATATATTATGTCTAGCATAACCTAATGGATTAATTACACAGGTAGGGCATCCAATGGTCTTGTAAGAATAAAAACATATTCCTATGCCCACTTATTGATGTCAGTTGCCCAGCTAAATAAACTATCAAGATGATAATTTCTGTCAAAACAATGGCATATAAATGAACAAGTATTAAACTGATGAGGTGAGTTACTACGATACCCATATACAGTAACCCATTCTTCCTCGTTGAGGTTTCCTGCAGGCAAGCTAGTCTTCTGCATCTCCGGCCTTGCAACCTCTCTCGGTGGAGGAAGTGTGATCAAAGCACCAGGTTGAATGACACCCTCAACTGGAGAACCTCTTCCCTTCTCCTCTTGCTCACTACTACTAACTTTTCCCGGAGACCACCAACTCATACTTGCCGAACCCTGCTGATTCTGCTGCCCACCTATCACGGCAAAAGAGGTGCTTGCCTCGGATTTCCCCTTTGCCGGAGTTGAAGAGAAATCCCGACCAGAACTTCGGGCTGGCGTTCTCACATCCGACTTGACTTCTGGTGATACTGGGTAATCAAGAATCCCTGACTCAGGAGAAAAATCAGAGCGGTCCTCTAAAGTGTACATGGGAGGAGGCGGAAGATCCGAACCCCCGAAATTCTCACGCCATAGCGCAGACACCGCTGCTGCCTGACCTGGACTTGAAAACTTACCTCTTCGGGCAGAAGTAGGAGAGGCCAAATCTTGGAAAAACAATGAATTCCTTCCAGACTTTGGAGTTCTATGCACTGTAGTACTCATAGTAAGAAGTCTCCTACATATCACAAAACGAAATAATCAATTCTAATCACTTCTAGTAAATACCAAAAGAAAAAAAAAAAACAAATGAGTTGGGGTTGTCAAAATATATTCTTTAACTAGACTTTTGATGTAGTTCATCTTTTTCACAATTAATTACAAACGTATACCAAAATAAACCAAACACAATAAAATAACAAAACAGCAAATAAAAGAAACAGGTCACGACAAGATTAGTTCGTCTTCAATATCCACTTAAGAAGCTAAAATTCATCAATGACGAAACAAAATTCCACAATTAACTTCAACTGGAGACCAAAATAAACCAAAAATAATAAAATAACAAAACAGCAATAGAAAAAACAGGTCACCACAATATCATTTCATCTTCCATACACGCTCAACAAGCTAAAATTCATCAATAACGAACAAAATTCCACATCAATAATATAAAAAAATTAAAATTAAAATTAAAAAAAAAAAAACATAAACAAAAATTTCAACAAAACCCTTTTCACTGTACTAACAAGAGACTATTCAGCCGAAATAAAATCAAATTGTAGCTCTATTATGCTCTCAATCAAGTAGACAAGTTACACTAATAAAAAATCAAACCAACACCGAAAAATTCAAAAATGGAACACAAAATGGAAAACCAAGATATACCCAAATGAGCTAAATACATACATGAAACTTCAATATTCAAGTTTACTTTTTTCTTGAGTATTCACAGCAGCCAAAAAAAAAAAAAATCCTATTCTAGCTCTACGTTCAAAGCTTCAATTTGATCAATCAGGCACGAAAAATAAAATATTAAATTAACAAAAAGAGAGATAGCGAGAGATAGAGTACCTGTACGTTTTGGGGTTGTTGTTGATTTGAGATTTTTTTTTTTTTGGTTGGGTTGGGATCAAAAAGCAGTCTCTGATGGAGAGAGAGCGTTTTTTGAAACCCTAAACCACAGATCCAGAAAAAAATTTGAACTTGATGGAGCTGCTAAGGTTTTTGGGTTTTACTGAAATGACTTTAATGCCCTTATTTCAGTAATGCGTTTGGGCGTTCGGTTCGGCAACGTGAGTAAGGGCAGTTTTGTCTTTATGATAATGCCAATGAGTGTGTATTTGTTGTCAGCGCAAAATAAATCGTCCTTATGGGTGACTTTGTACAATGCTGCAGTGGCGGCCGCACATGGTTCCGAGTTCGACACCCCTTGCCACAAAATTATGGTTGGTTTCCTCCTTTCCCCCTTTCATATAGACCGCTCATTCTCTTATATGTGGGTTGCTCGCTCTCGTATGAGAGCTACTCTCCAAACCGTATCACTAATATCCTATCCCGTTTGATCACAATTGTCTCTTAAACTAGTGTCAGTAAAAAAAAAAAATGATCATTTTGGATTCTTGGGTAGGAACTAGTTCCAATGTAAATTTTATATACTTACATTGTTATAAATTGAATACACATTACAAAGATGTGTTTGATGTTCAATTTTCTGATTGTTCTTAAATAAGTTTTCAAATTAATTTTATAAAATTAAGTCATTTCATAATTTTGCTTGTTATCTTTTAAAATAATATTGGATTGTTCAAAAAATTTATCCAAACTCATGTTCAAATTACGTGATATGCGAATTATAATTAATAATAAATTATCACATTATTTTATATTTTATATAATATTAACAACTTGTATATTACATTATTTGGATATGAATTTTGACAAATTTTTTGAACTATTTGACATTACTCTACTTTTTTAATATAGTAATGTTGGATTTAGAGATTTTATGCTTTTAAAACATTGTCATTTCAAATATATACATTAAATTGGTTTGAACATGAGATATTCTCAAGTTGAATGAATACTCCTTACACATTAGAGTTAAAACTCTGTAATGGTAAAATACTGCATACATGTTATTGGTGTAAAAAGGATGAGACCCAAAATAGCAATTCATTTGATGGACACAAGTGTCAATCAAGCCCAAGCTAAGAGCCCTTCAACCAATCCGGCCCAAGCAATGCTCAAAGCCTAGGAGTGCCAGTTCATATCCTTAAATGAGGGTTGACCGCTTTTAATGTATGAGATTTAAATAAATTATAACACACGCTTTTAATGTGTGTTCATTAAGGGATTATGACTCATCTAACAGACACTGCAATAACTCTCCAACGAACACTACAATAACTTCCTAATGACTCATTTCCATATATAAAGGGAAAGGACCATAAGGGGGAAATCCCAACTTCTTTCACACACTGTACTTTGTCAAAGTCATTCCAGGATCCTATATTTGTTAGCACCTACATTTTTACATACATCATTCCAAGTTCCTACACTTTTAGGCACCCACGCTCTCATATATCAGCATCTTCAAAATACCACAACTTCTACATTCCATCAAATAGGACACAAGCCTACTTTTAGATGGACGGTTACCTTTCCATTCTATAGCCTTCACACAATCAATCGACTTATATAATCTCAATCAACGTTCATCTCATATTAAGTCGAGCGACAATCTAACCGTTGTCTTATTCATTTACCTATTTGTTTTATCTTTTTAATTTTCACTTCTAACTTAAGCGTCAAAATGTTTTTAGCCGATACCACTTAGGTGTCAAAGATCATCCCCACTCTACATGTTTGATTTGTGCATGTTACAATTTGCTAGATTCTTGGAAAGCTGACCGATGAGACCTGCTCTACGTCAACAATTGTAGAACAACCTTTTACAAACTGTAGAAACTTAAATTATAACTTTAATATTATTTTAAAAGGAAAAATCATATCCATACTAAATTTTGGCACTATAATGTTTTTTTTCCTTTTATGGGTTATTAATTAGGGGAAAATTCATTAATAGCATTTCAAAATATGAAAATTTATTTTTAAGAATATATGCAATTTTGGTTTCTTTTTTTAGACGTTGATATTTTATGAATTAGAGAACTATTAGAACTTACTGAGATTACACACTACTAGTACGCTCGGATGGCTAGTCCTATAAACGAGAGATAAACTATTCTCACAAATGGAAGACAGGGCAACCAACACTAGCTTTTTTTTTTTTTTTATAATATACACTAGAAGAGATTAAACCTCCAATCTTGTATAAGGTAGGGAGGTACTCAATCAACTACAATAACAATTAGCGTGTTAATTTTGTTTGTTTTTATCAACACCCAAACTTGAAATCTTCCAAATTCCCCTTATAAATTATCATCTACCCAAAATTTCTCGATTCGACTTAGTCCAAATATATGAATACTGCCAAGTTAACACATACGGGCTACACCTATAAGTTTAAGCTATCGATCTTACGAATCGCTGTTAATATATATATAGTCCTTTTACTATCAGTACCTCCTAATTTTAAAAAATTAGGACGAACCAATCAAATTCATCTATTGCATTTTCTCTCCTAAAATAAATTCTCCCTTCTATTTAATTCAAATGCAATAAATGAATTTGATTGGTTCATCATAACTTTTTAAAGTTAGGAGTTACTCATATATAGTGTTTTTACTATTAATAACTCATAACTTTAAAAAATTAGGATGAACCAATCAAATTCATCCATTGCATTCTCTTTGCTAAAACAAATTTTCTTTGCTATTTAATTCAAATATGATGAATGAATTTGATTGGTTCATTATAACTTTTTAAAGTTAGGAGGTGCTGATAGTAAAAACACTATATATATATTGTTTTTTTTTTTTTTAAAACGGATTGAGTGACATTGTTACAATATGGTACTACGTATTTTATCAAAATTACAATAATCATGGGAATACTAGTCCTGGCGGCAAAGGTAATAATCATAATCAAACAAACGGTCTTGCTACCCTAGGTATTGTTGTAGACTTAGTGTGATATTCAAATACTAAGGCCATATCACCATTTAAGTTTAACAGTAGCATTGATTGTTAAAATATGGTTAAAAATTAGGAATGCTCATATACCTTTATTTTATTTTTTTAAGGTGAAGAGAGAGATTAAATTCATTAAAAACTACTTACATCTTTAACAAAAGTGAGATTTGAACCATTGACCTCTTACGATCAAAAAATGTGCTCAACTATTTCTAGTAAAACGTGGTATGGTGTGCAAAATCTTTGTGTTGGTGGGGGATTGAACGCCATAAACTTTTTGATGAAATAAATTTAAATTTAAGATTTGAGAGTCTATTAAACAACCGTGTGACCATCCCAATTAGAGAGTCTAACTGAGAACAATCCTCTACAGTGCCACTCATCCGAGGACGGGTGAGACCAGTAATCATGCTCTAATCACATGGTCATTATTCATCCACCAAACTTGATATTCTATCTCCTTAGAACTCAAGGATACAGGGGTAGGAGCCTATAGAACAAATCTTGTTCAAGTAAGTGCGTAACGCGTGATGGTAGTTCAAAGCTAACAATTTTATGTAATATCTCTAATTAAAATATTACAAATTTAAAAAAAATAATATATAAAAAATATCTGTAAATTTCTTATTTCTAAGATTAATGACAGGGATTCATTTCTAAATTTAAAAATTACTAAAAGAATTATTATTATTTTTTTCTAAGTTGATCACCACCGCCTAACTCGAGATCATCTAAAAAAAAAAAGAAAATAAAGAAAAACAATAAATAAAAATTAAAAGGGACAATTATCTCCACCACGGATCTCCACAACCAAATATGGAGGCCCTTTTTCATCAACAATATGGTCATCCACTCCATTGACAGAAATCCAAACCGTCCTTTCATTTTTTGATCTTTCTATATCATCAATCCCTCAAATGAACGGTACAGATTTGTTTTAAAGGATAAAATTTTTTCCATTTTAAAACTATTTTAAATTTTCTTGTAATCTTTTTTAAATGATCTCCACTACACCTGTGAACAGTGGGGTAGCTGCGTCTGTGGCAACAACGAGAAGTCCTACATAAAGGTTCTGTGGCTTGAGACTTTGCCTTCAAAGCATGTTATCATCAAAGAGTGAGAAACAACATATTAAAATGTAGAATCATATATAACATGCAATTTTAAGAGTTGCTATCGAATATATATCATGCACAGCCCAAGAAAAGTACCATACATGAAATTTGATTAATATTATTCCAAACTCTAGACACATTGAGCTACACAACACATATGATTATTTGCATAAGCATTTAAAAGCTAATTCACAAAGATTGGAAAAACCAATGTGAGAGATCTTTTAATTAATTGTTTCAAAAAGGAGCTGAGAGGGGCTCCTTGAGATTGTTCTGGTCAGGTGATTCTGCATTGATATTATTAGTCAAAGAGCACTGACAAGGTCCTTCAATGACTTGGGGTTTTTCATTGGAAATAGTACAATTGCCTTCAACATGCTTATGTAAACTCTCTTCCTTCAAAAACTGCTCATTTTTCTCCTCTTTAACAGGTTCTAAGCCCTGGAAAAACAACATACAGGGAGCAATAAAGTGGAAATTTGGTCAGAGAATAATGTAATTAACTAGCTATATATAAAGTTTCAGAAGTCCAAAACGTGTAATGGAATTGAACTAACCTTGACGTGTATAATTGTTGCTTCTTTTGATTCCATTTTTTGAACATCCGCAGCCACTTCCTGCTTTAAAAAGAAAAAGGAAAAAAGAAAGTGAAAAGTATCAAAAGACAAGTCCATGATTATGTTTGTTTTTCTAGTTTTAGACTTTGTCTGAAATTGAAACCTTTAAGGAAGATTTTTGTTAAAATTTCAACTAATATCATGAGAAAGAAAGTGTATGTACCCAAAAAAGAAAAAATGTAGCAATTAAGATCATGATGATACTATTCCTAAATCCTAATGAATTTGATTAAATTGAGGTTCTATAAACATAATTATCACGCCCACTTTAAGATTTTCATATTTTGAAACTTTCATTTTTCTTTTGTTTTGTTATGCTAATGATCAAATATTGATTACAACTTAAGTAAAACAACCAAATTTCACGTATAATTATAACAATAACGTACAAAATTTAACAAAAACAAAGATCGAAGAATATCTTTTATTTGTAAGATGAACATGATTATTGACTTTTAAGGAAAAAATTAAAAAAAAAAAAAAACATGGAAGTCTTATTAAAATGTGTTTGTTGTCCTATCTTTAGAAACAATATTATAATAAGACAACATATAATTCATTCCAAAACAGTAAAAATTGATTTGACTATCTAATATGACCTTCTATTTAACTTGACTGCAACCTTTTAAGGAAAAAAAAAAAAACATGAAAGTCTTATTGAAATGTGTTTGTTGTCATATCTTTAAAAGCAATCTTTTAATAAGACAACATATAATTCAATCCAAAACAATAAAAATTGGTTTGACTATCTAATATGATCTTCTATTTAACTCAGTAACCTAGAAATTTAAATTGTATTTTAATTTTCTAAACAGTAATTAAAATGAGAGAAAACAAGAGGAAAAGGATCAGCTTACCCTGGCAATATTGATTTGGCCTTGATTCAAGGTTTTAGGCTCCATTTCGATAGAGCAACAAACGTTAGCCATAAACAACACCACAAAAAGCCAAATCTCTCAAGCAAGCCAAGATGGGTGCAGCCCATATCACCACCACTAACAATGGTTTTCTACCACATTTTTAAGCAAATAATTTCCCGTTTATAGTCTCAATTAAAGTCACTGATTATATGTCACCTCAGTCACGGGGCTGATTGACTTGAACTGTAACACAAATTTGAGGCCACAATTATAAGTGAATAAAGCAAACTCTACTTCTCATTCACTCCTCGTGATTCAAGTTTGAGCCATATTATTTTTGGTTAAGTTTTGATTGATTGGCCAATTTGTCTTGTGGTGGGAGATAAATCTGTGATTTTCGTTCATTTTTATGGAGGATTTTTGCATGAATATGAGCTGGTAAAGGGGTGTAAAGGCTATAATTACGAGTACACTATTAATTATCTATGAAAATTAATGGAAGGAGAGAAAATTATTTGGTCATGACTCATGAGTCAGTATCTTGCAATCACCCACCAAAATTTGGATTAACTTAAACCAAATTCTTACTTTATAAATCTTTATGAGAAGCCGAACAATTAAATTCATAATTTGGATTCAAACTAATCGATTTTAATAATAATAACGGGATAAATATGTAAATAGCTTTTTGTATGATAATCGAAAAAATATATATTTCCCCAAGTTACATAATAATATTTAAATAATTAGTTACGTATCGTATTTTCAATAGTATTACCGAGTACTTAATATTTGTTAAATTGAAAATCAATGACTGCAAGATGATAAAAATTCAATTTTATATATATATATATAGTAGACTCTCCACTACAATTATAAACATGTCGATATATACATTAACAAAATCCCATTTCTAAGTTAATCCAATCTCAATTAATCGTTCACTCTAATCCTATAAACAACAATGAGTATGGTAGCGCCTCACCCAACTTGTTTGTCCTTCGACAATAGAGGGCTGCATTTGAGCGGGAGGTTCACCAGATAAATAATTTCTAATTAAATATAAGCAATCTATTAAAAGTCTCACTAGTTAGTGGATGATCTTCCTACCATACGTAGCTAGTAGTTGTAGTTGTTATAGTCCAAATCGTTCCTTACAAGTCTAATCCTTGAGGTCCCGAAAGTTGTAATGAATATTTGCATTGTTAAAAAAAATGAGTATGATAAAAATTATCTTCTACAAGTAGTATATCTTATAAAATAATATAATATTAGAATAAAACAATAACAAAAAATAAAGGACATGAAACATACTAGAAATCAAAAATAAAAATTCTGCCTTTAGATTTTTTTTTTTATTGGTTTTGTTCTGTTTTTGTTTTTGTTTTTGTTTTTTTTTTTTCTCGAGAAGTTCTTCATAAATGTTTTGGATGATCCTACAAGGGAACATGGGCTTCGAGTTCTGCCGTTGAGCAATTCATGAATTTATAATGACGCCATCAATGGACACAGGTGCTGCCAGTATGCCACACATGTTATTCTCTTGACATGTAAATTGGTGGTCAGCCACAAATTTCAAAACATGTTATGTCTTTTCACAATTTATATTTAAGCTGGCCTTGGGTTTGGGCTATTAATGTGCATGGCGTGGCCAAGAGCCCTTTCAAGCCCCAACTGCTTCAGCGGTCCATAGATTGTGAAGTTAATCCAATCTCAATTAATACACCTATAAGTTGCAATAAATAAAGGGGTAGATTCATTTAAAAAAATAAATAAAGGGGTAAATTCATTGTTTTATACAAAAATGAAAATTTTGTTTGAATCCAAAGTAAAAAGTTATTTGTTCAAATTTCAAACAAAACTTCGATTGTTTTTAATTCGCTTTCATCCTATTCAATATTTTACATGATTTCATAGACATAAAATGTTTCCCTATATTAAATGTTTCACGTAAAGAAACCGAGCTAAAAGCATATGACATTTCCTTTAAAACTGCATATGATTAACCTTTTTTTTTTAATCAAAATATACTTTTATTATTTTTTGGGATATTTTTAATAATTCTCATATAAAAAAATAAAAGTTGTGCATTTTTTTTTTAATTAAAAACAAAATTTAAACCATTTATTAAGTTAATTCAACATGACCCAAAACCGAAAATGTTAACACCAGCATATATATTTTCCTTTCAAAAATGTAACGGTGGGAGAATGTTTAACCTTAATGAGAATAATACGTATATTACTGAGAATTCTCAAATTAAGTTCTTTTGTAACGCTAGATTGAAGGATACAGTTCATAGACAACCAGATGTTAATTTCTATCATATAGTTATGATTTTGAAAGGCAAAAAAGTTTATATTAACCGAAAGATGATTATCGGTTCAATATTAGAAGATTCATACCCTTGTATTTTTGTGTATTTTGATTTTTTTTTTTTTGGACCAAGTTAATAAATTATCTTTCTAAAGCTTAAAGCCTCTACCTGCAAAACTAAATACAGAAGACAATAAAAAAGAAAAAAAAAAAAAACAACTATTTATGGTCATAAAAACACAAGTAGAAGATTTTATTAGAGGCAAGGCCAATGACATGAAGTAATCCAAATGTTAGTCATCAATGCCAGCTTTTTTTACATATACATAGCAAATATAATGTTTAAAGTATGCAGAGAAGTACTAGGTGTGCTTTTTGTGTGCTACAAAATTAATAATTGATTAGTTGAGTACAGAGGTTTTGGATTGGAGGGGCAATAATATTGTTGACCATATCCTACGCAGCCATGTTCACAGTCAAATTTCCAATAAGATCTAATAGGTCTAGACAAGAATATATGAACTGGATTATATCTTATGTAACTAGGATCAGAAATAGCCCAACTAGCTGGTCTGACCTTTGTGTACCCATCCCATGTGCCTCTATATGAATTTTTATATAACTCCATAACGTCTAGGTTGGTCCAAGAGATCAAAGTCATACCCTTTTGTCGTGAATCGAGTAGTATTTTTTTTTCTTTTTAAAGGAAATTGATTTGGTTTTACACTATACATTGACGTGTTGTGATTATGTGAATATAAAACAATAAATTTAGCTGGTTAAGATTAAAGTGATTGATCTAAAATTGAACCAATCATATATGTAACATTGTTGTTTTGTAGACAAAGAGAAGAATCCCTATAGCTTTGAATATCATTGTTGTCTGAAATCTGAATAAAATATCAAGCTAGCTAGCACGCACGTATGGCTTGATTGATATACAGTTTTATGTACTTCTATTTCATTTTTATGTTGGTCAAGCTTAATGTTATAGGCCAGATAAACTAGCTAGGTACATACATATAATATAATTCTCATGGATGACAGCTCTCTAGCCTTTTAAACTTCATGGTTTTACATTTTATATTTTTTAAATTTCTTTGATGATATTATAGAATTGCTTCACTACAGTTTCTTTTATATTTCTTTTATGCCATATTGTGCAATTAATTAACTCTGGGTGTCTATACATGTTATGCCATATTTCTTCAAGAAGAGTTTGATTTGTGTTCCTTCAAGGAGAGTTTGATTTGTGTTCCTTGTACAATTCTTAATTTTTCAAACAATATATATAATTTAAAAACTAGTTTAAAATAAAAATAAAGTAAATAAGGTTGCCTTTGTTCAAAATTTTATTTCAAATTTAAGAATAGGTTTTTCTTTGTTCTAGCACTAATAATGAAGGTATGTTTTACTAGTATCAAAAAATTGAACTATTGTTTTCTAGTTTATTTTTATTATTTATTTATTTTTAATAACAAAATTGTCCTTATTTTAAAATCTTAGAAAACCTGCATAAATTTTAAATTTTTCGCACCAGAAATAAAGCGTGGATCTAGCTTTGACCCGCGCATTAACCTGCCCATAAAGCACAGCTCGCATTTTCACTTGCACACCAATCCGCCATAAGGCGTGAGTCGCGTTTTGACCCACACTCTAACCTCCCCATAAAGCACGGGCAGTGCAAGGATAGCGCCCTAGTCTCACCAAAAAAGGCGCAAATCGTGCCCTATAATGCGCGGGTCAAATAAATCACGTCCTAAGAGGACACGATTCATATCACGACCTAATTGTGTAGGGATACATTTCATTCATTCTCCATTTTATTCATTCATTTATCTATTCAAATCGGATCCTAATTCAAATCAACTGTGTTCAACAACATCAACCATTCATTTCATTTATTCTCCCACAACATTATCAACAAACATCCATCAACGATATCCGAAAAACAAAACTGTCTTCAACATCATCAACCATCAATTTTCCCACAACATCAACATCATCCAAAAAAAAAAATGAAGACAAGGAGCACAGTCGAACCCAAATCCAGAACTAGATGGTTTTGGGTTTATCGAACCTAGAATCACGTGGTTTTGGGTTCGTCGAACCCAAAACTAGATAGTTCCAAGTTTGTAACCCAGACTGGATAAAAAAAAAAAAAAAAAAAAGGGAAATGAAGGTGCGATTGGTCGTTGACGATAGAGGAGGAGGTTTTGCTACTACCAGTCAATGGCGATAGAGGAGGAAATGGCAAGGAGCCAATGAGAGAGATGGAAGAGCGCGAGAGAGATAACTTATAGAAAAAGAGATCGTAGATAATAAGAGAGAGAAAAAACCTAAGTTATAATTAAAAAAAAATGGTGTTAAGGTATTTTCATTTAAGGAGGTACTAGAAAACCTTATTCCAGTTCTTTAGTGCTAATTAAACATAAGACTAGTTTTTTGGTGCTATTTGACATCATTTACTCTTTAAGAATACAATAACCATATCATATTAATTTTAGATGTTGTAACATTGTTACTAAATAATGGCTTTATGTAAATAATTATGTGATCGTTATGATGATTTTATTATGGTAGACAGATGATCATTTTTATAAATAAATTATATTGGCAAAGATGGTGTTAATGTGCAAGGGTCAATTTTGCATCATAAATAGTACTATTGATATCATTTAGGCTATGTGTGGTTGGCTGAATATAAGAGGACATTGGACATGGTAGGGGGAGATTTGATAGACAGGTGTGTGGGGCATATTCCTGTGTAGGATTTGAGGTATCCGATACAGCACTTTATATACAATGCAGACTGGATTTAGAAAATCCTGGTGGGATTCATTGTATACGCTACAGTTAAGTGTGCAACCAAAATTTTTTTAGTGCATATTTTTGCATTTTTATTTGATTGGCCGTGGCTACATGCTTTTCTATTTTTTTTATTTTCTTGAAATTCATGTTATTTTTTTCTTACTTTTAGTCTCTTATAAAATTAGATTATTTTTCTGAGTAAAAGAAACTCAGTTTTCTATCTATAAATATTAAATTAATTATATTTTTTTATAATATTATATATACAACACATATCTAAATTTGAATTTTATTATTAAATTATTTATATTTCATCTATATGTTATTTAAAATATGTTTAGTTTATTTAAAATTTATTTAAATAATTTTTTAAATCCGATATAATCCAATCTAATCCATTGATCGACCAAACAATTGTATGGTATCCAATCTATTCTAATCTATTTCATTCAAATCTGATTCAGTTTATTCTATCCAATCTAATCCGGTCTATTACGGTATATCTAACGTAACCTTGGTCTCAACACTAAAATTCCCTCAAAATCTTACCAAGAGGAATGTAACTGTTTTCTGGATGTTCAAGAATAGTGTATTGGAAGTGCATCATTACAGTATTAACATGTTATTGGAATATGGAGATCAAAGTACTATCATATAACCTGAATGCACCGGGACATTGTCCCATAGAGTCGCAATCTGATCTTCAAGGAAAGTGCTAAGCATGGCCGACCAATTTGATTTTTACAACATCTATCTAATTCCCCTTTCTTTTTTTTTTTTTTTTTTTCTTTTTTTTTTGCAACAGCTTTTTCCTATATTTTGTGAGATTATAAATGAAAATAATTTCATAAAAATTAAAATCATAAGATCTATTTCTATCACCACCCAAACTAACCCTAGCCAGCAAGATTAGCTCTTGAATTTTGTTGAAGAACTCATTTAATAACAATACACTGTATATAACATGGTCATTCAATCACATTAAATGAATACATAAATATGACTTATATGTGATTATTGAGATGAGCATATGTACCTACCCTACATAAGTTTGTTCTCCTGCCAAATAGCAACTACCGACTCCATTAAGACCTAATGACACTGAGTCTAAAAACTTGTCTTTTTGGTCACATGAAGGGGATCGAAGGTCAAAAAGTAAAGTTCATGACCAGTAATGTTATCTCTTTAAAAAATGCGTCATTCTACTGTCCTCTAAGGATACAGATAGTGGCACTAAACATGTGAATTCGAATATTAGCTAGATGTTGGATAGCAATCATAAAATCTTTGAATTTTTAATGTGTATAAAATGTACATATTAATAGGGACAGTTGGACCTTAATTTGAACAGTTGAATACTGTTTTACAATATTAATCGTAAAATTTTTATTAATTTAATACAAAATTTTGTTACGATATATAGTATTGTTTAAAAATCCTTTAAAAGGGCCAGTTGATATGCAATTCTTGCAAGTAAACCAACTTTTTTCATTTTAATTAAAAGTGAGAGAGAGAGAGAAAAGCCAAACAGTTAGGTCATGGAATCCATGTTTGCCCACTCATTTAATATAGTGGGAATTACTATAGAGATATCTTCAAATTGAATCATAAATTCATAATAAAAATTAATTCATAAAAAATTTACAGGTCACGTGGGGCTCTTTAACTTATATATCAACAAGGTTCTATCTTTTTCTGTTAGCATTTGTGGAGCATCGGTGCATGATATGGCTCTGATTATATTTACACACCCACCTGCAGCCTTCTCTTTTAGGAAAAATTCGAATGTTGATCAAGATACTTATGTAGAGAGAAACAATATATTAGGGTTTCAATCTCATCAATCACGACAAACTTAATTAGAAGAGTCATGAGAAAACTAGAAGAATTTTCATCATGATTTCATATAATTGTTTTTACTTATATATTAGTATAATTTTTCCTATAAGTAATATTTGTTTTTGCAAGGAACTACTAGAATCTTAAATGTTAATGGGGATTTTTTTTTTTATGAAAACAGTTCAAATAATTATTTTACCTTGAAAATTGGTTTTCTATTTTTTTTTTAATCATATGCTATCAATTATAATATATAAAGCCAAAAATCAAAACACTTTTAACTATTGAACTAAATGTATGTCACTAAAATACAAAAACAATTCTTACTTAAGATGTTTTTAATTTTTAGGTTTTTCTAGTTACCACTAGCAATGTAGGCCATTCAAACCTTAGTCAGACTGAATCAGTGCATTTATCATTAAACCACATTAGGTGATGGCCAATTTTTAGTTGTTTATATAGTGCATAAGTGAGGGAATTTAACAAAATAGCCCATATAGACAATACAATTACATAAGTATCCTTTATAATAAATCAATTGCAAAACTACCCTCATTTACTAAAATACCCTTCTAACATTTCCAACCCCTTCCTTTCAACTTGTTCTACCAACAGCCAACCTACCTGATGCTCGCCACACTAACCCGAAGACCGTACATACGAGGTACCGGTAAGTATTTCACTATCGTCGGTTATGATGCTTGATTGCTGGATACATCTATATTTAGAAGGCCAACGCAAGAAACTTTAATTGATTTTTCAACTTCCATCTTAATAATTGCTAGTGAGAATGTTAGTTTTATACATTTAAAGCTGTTTTTATTTGTATTATTGTATTAAATAAATAGTTTTGGTGTGTCAACTCTTGTAAAAGTAATGAGGACTACTAAGTTTGGGTTTTAAGTTTTTGAATTTTTTTTTTTTTTATTAATTGATGAAATTTCATCATTGTTGTGATGAATGTTTTGTGGGTTTTGTTTGTTATTAACATACCTGCAAAAGTAACGAGGAATACTAAGCTTGCTGCCTAGAAATTCCTTGTACTGGATTAATAGGTTATACTGGAAATTAGTGTGATTGTTATCCTGCACTGTTGAATGGTATCATTTTATATTTGTGAAATGATATGTTTATGATGTTATGTCGGGATCCGCATAAGTTCATATTCTGTGTCCTATATACATCCATGAGAGGAGAGTAATAATTTTAATAATTGTTATAATTATTAAAACATACGTACTCAATAATAATATCTCAAATAATTAATGATTAAGATACCATCAAACAAATAATAATCCTCTATTTAGATTGGGAACAAATATGTAGTTTTAGTTGTAACTATTGGGCGATCAATTTACTAACTTCTCTGTTAGAATTGTTCCTGGTAGATTGAGAACAGAGATGTAGTTTTAGCTATAAATATTGGAGATGTAGTCTTTTCTTCTACGCAAAAATAAATATAATAGAAAACTTTTATTTTGTTAGAGTAAAATTGTGATAGAGGATGGATTTATGTGGGTTGATGATATTGTTTGATGATGTATTTAATTAATTTTATTAGAGTAATGTTATGTTGCCTAAAAAAATTATCTAAATTTATGTCCAAATGACGTTACATATAAGTTGTTAAAATCTTGTAAATTATGAGATAATGTGATAATTAATAAGATTTTGACAACTCATATACCGCATCATTCAAACCTGAATTTGGGCAAAATTTTTGGGTAATCTAGCATTACTCATTTTATTATGGTTTAATTTTTTATTGGTAAATAATTAATGAACTGTATTAATGAGATGGTTTGAATTTATTAGATGTATTTTGGATAACTTAGGGTAGTTTTGTAATTTTCTTGAATGAGAGAGTAATTATGTAAATAAAGTTCCAATAAAAGGGTGTTCTTGCTAAATTCCCAATAATTTAACATGGTAAATGAATATAGATAAACAAAATTTTTCCACATCAAAATATATATAACAGCTGAAGTCTAATATCAAATTTATCATTAAAATCCAAATGCCGTTTATAGTACCGTTTAGCTATATAATCGATATTTATAATCATAAAACAGCTATTATAGTTGGTTCAAGCTATAATTTAAAAAGCCGTGCTTGGCATCCCATGTATATATGTAATTTTAATTTTTATGAAAACGAAAACGAAAAGAAAAGTTAAGAATGTATTCTATGATTCTAAAAAGCTATGATATTAGTACAAGAATATTACACAATAGAGAAAGAACAGAAAAAGGAGATAAAATAATGAAATAATGGGAGAGGAAATGCCAGTGGGGCAACCATGTTAGAAAATGAAAACAAATAACATGGAAAGATCCCTAGACAAAGCAGCAACAAACCCATTTGTGAATTTTTTGGAAATATTATCTTAAACTACAGTTTTCGCAGTCATGCACGTCACGTACCATCACATGTGCTCTACCTTCATTATCACATGCATGTCTATATATGTGTATATGCTCTCTCTCTCTCTCTCTCTCTCTCTCTCTCTCACACATGCGTTTAATTTATTGACATGTTATATATTATAATTTCATGCACTGTATGGCATATATATATACACAATGGGACAATCGAAATTATGTTATTGCATGTACATATACTGCACGTACTTCTCTTTACTGTTTTTGGTATTTTGATTTGCGGTGTTCTTAGAATGAGAAAAGTAGTGTGACTGTGTATCTTATTGCTATATATATATATATATATAGACTTGTTTGCAAGATTGAACAATTTGCATAGATTCAAGTTCCATGTACTTGGTGTCACATTGCAAATGTAAGTTATAATTTTGAAAAGCTTTTTTGACTATTAGGTTTTTTTCTTTTTTTATTTTTTTCAAAAAAGTATTTTGGATATTTTTTTATTGTAAAACGTTAATATTTTGTACTGTCATTCAATGTGATTAGTTGACAAAAATCGCTCATTGAATCCGATGATGACTTAAGATTGAGTTGTCCCACCACAAATGATATCTTAAAAAAAATATATTACGATTTGTTTATTTCAACCAAATAGTAATTTAAAATAAAATTATGCTACTGCTTCTAACTTTTTAAAGTATGCTCATCAATTTTAAAAAATAGTATTCACAATTGTACTCCCAAAGCTTCTTCATATAAAATTTAAATTATTATCACTAGACAATATATCATATCATCTCAAATGATACAAATAAAACTCATCATCTAATATGGAGTAGTGATAGAAAATGTTCATTCAGCATAGCAATGACTCGGGTTTAAATCGTTCTCAATACCTGTGATATTTAAAAAATATACAAACAAAATTTAATCTCTAGGTTGAATTCTTAAATATGTTATTTCATTTCTAGGGAAACCATTTTAATGGTTGGATACATTTTCTTAAAACATGACCATCTAAGTTTAGCTACCATGGCACAAAAGTGTTTTGTATAAAACCCTATTCTTATCACACATTTTGTTAAGAGTTAGGCAAATAATTGAATAACTTTTGCATCTTTCGGTTGATTCCATCTAATTAGCAAATCTGATTAATCAAGCCTGGCCCATGTTAAGATTTTTATACATCCAATAAACTTCTTATCCCAACTTTTGCGAACCAAAAAAAAAAAAGACTTTTAATCACAACTAATTTATGTAATGTAATTAAGTCTTAATTTGTATTAATGGGGTAGTGACATTAAAAGATGTCTTAATTAATTAGAAAAACTAAAGAAAGAGGTTGCCTCCACCTTTTCCAGCATTTATAATACCTTTTGCAAATTTTGCTATTAATTAATTAAAAATTAGAAAACTAGACCATGGCCACTATGCCTTAATTAAGTATCACAATCTAGGAAAAGAATTAATAAGAATCAAGTTAAAGATTTTGACTCATAATCACACACATCAAAAGGGGACCCACATCATGCATATATCTATCAAAATCAAATGGAAGATCAAGTGTCTAAACTATGGTAGACAGTCACACATCATCTCAATGAACACCTAAATCTTTTTATTTTATTTTATTTTGTTTTAAATTATTTAATTAATTTACTTATGATCACTTGCTTGCACATGACTTCGTGCTTCATTCTGCAAGCTAAGCACACAGCAAAATTCTCTCTAAAGTTTTAAAATATATATATAAATATTACATATATTTTATATCTTTTTCAGTTTCCGTTTTATGGATTCTCTCGCATTTTTTTGTTTTTAATTTTCTTGGTTTCATCTCCAATGAAAATGGTACGTGCAGGGGACGACGTTGAGCTAATTGGTATAAATTCCCTGTTGACAAATCACTATTCTCCCTCACTGAAATCTATGCCCCAAATTTTGGCCTCGATTTACTTAACCAAATCCTCTTTAATGAGAAAGTCAATAATTAACTATCCTTAATTACGTTATCAATCTACTGTAAATATATATATGTTATTTATCAGAACTTCCATCTTGCCCATTTTCTCATAAAAGAGACTATTAATGAATTTGAAATTTGTGATTTTTTTTTGGATGAAATTTGTGAGTCCAAACATAAAATTTTATAAAACATAAATATAAGAGTAATGTTAGGTTTTCAAAATATATATATATTAAGTTCTTAAATTTTTTATCAAAATCCATATATAATGATGTGACATATAAGTTGTCAATACCAAATTAATCATAAAATAATATATAATTAATGAAATAATGTTATACTTCCAAAAAAATTATTCAAATGATATTATAAACTGATTTGTAACTATCATATTAATTTCAAAATGATGTACTGATACGTGATAATTATACATAAGTTTGTTACATTATTTGAGCAATGAATTTAGATAAATTTTTGCATAGTGCAGTATTACTCTAATCATTGTAATATTGACAACTTACATGTCCTATTATTTTATCATGAATTTAGACAAAAAAAAATTGAGAAGTCTCCCATTATTCTAAATATAAATATAATTATATGATGTTTGAACATGATGTATAATAATTGATAGTGTTATACTTCTTTAGCACATATCAAGTGTGTATTATTTAATAGAGAAACTCGCATGTTATATATTTTATGTCACTCAAATCTTTCTTTTTTTTTAACTTATACTGAATTAATTATAGGTATATTGTGATCTATCCAAGGTAAACAATACTTTTATCTCCAAATATTTATTTTCATTAAAGATAGACATATCTGTTTAATAAGAGAAAATACTATCCACACAAACTGATATATATGTCTGAAAAGAAATAAACTTCTAACCTCTTAGACAATTGTATATATTTTATGCTACTCATCAAATCTTAAATTTAATTATATGACTTATATCATATTCATCTTTAATAATTTTGTAAGAAGGAAGCAGTTAGAAGTTGAGTCGAACCCATCTTTTCATTGTTGATTGTACTTCCTAAAATCACAATAAAATAGTCAATTGAATCCCAATAGTTTAACCAAAACATGTGCTCTTCAAGATTGTATAGGGATTAGCGTGCTTTTGTTTATTGGAAGAAATTTATTTTTCTTTTTACATTTGCCGAAAAATCAATTCATAATTATTATATTTTGTAGCATTCTATTTATAAAAATAAAAATAAAATATTTAAAAAGACTAATCAAAGAGCATATTATGAGGGAGACAACCAGCTGGTCATGTGCAAATGTATTTTAGGTATGGGCAACCCATCCTTTACAATGGCCCTCCGGTCTCATAAAAGCATTGCACCATTTTCTTGATTCCATAAATACTTGTCCAACTAGATTATTTATCCTCATCATTCACTTCCTCTCCAACTCAAAAACATCTAAATCATTATTATTTTCTTATTATTTTTTTTTTCATTTGTTCTTCCAAAATATCCCACATGAAGATAAAAATAATTTCTAATTCATTTTTGCCAAATTGGTTTAAGGACATTGAGATTACTACAATTTAGTGCCAATTTCATCAAATAATCATCTTCTCCCTCCCTCTTTTTTTTTTTTTTTTTTGGGATTAATTTTACAAAGCTACAAAATTCAAATTTTCAATACCAAAAATTAGCAAAACTACAATTGATTTGTTAAACTTGAATCCCAACCCTACATCATTTGCCTATAATCGCGTCCTGTATGATGATGAATCAAGTACTCATCTCCACCGTTGGAGACTCCGAAAATCGAACTTTGACTAAGAAATTGTTGATGTTGTGCCCTTTGCATTTCCTTTTGCCTTCTAAGCTCCAACACCTTCCTATGCGAATTTGAATGCTTTGTTGACATAAAAGTTGGACTTGCTGCGGGTCGGTACTCGGGTACCAACCGACCGGACTTATATCGGACTCCACATGCATTACACAATGTTTTCGGACCCATGGGCCCGGTCCTCCATTGCGGGGTCTTCTCTGCTGCACAATGCAAGCATTTTCGAACCGAACACGAATCCGTATTCGAACCTAGGCTCGAATTCTCCCGTTTTATCAACGGTGCCTTCGAAGACACATGGAGCAGACGCGTGGACCAATCACAAGGAGCTGCACGCGATCGCTTCGAACGAGCTTTACCGGGAAGCGGGGTCTCTGAAAGGAAAACCGGGTTGCTCGGTTTCGGGCTAGCAGGCTCCAGATGGGTCGATGAAGAAGAGGATTCGGGTGTGAGTGGTTTGGACCCGGATAAAATGCTAAGGTGATTCTTTTGTAACGTTTGGTCTATCGAAAATGAGTCTTCAACGAAATTTGATAGCCATTCTAGCTCAGCCAAGTCATCATACTGTAAAATTAAGAAAAAAAAATCAAATATAATTAGAATATAATGATAATTCAACAATATATATATATATATATATATAAATTCAAATTATCATAATTGTACTCTTTTTTTTTTTAAATTAAAAACTATCATATGTTTCTATAATTCAATAAAAAGAGATAGAGAAATACCGGAACACATAATTCGCCGGAGAGCTGAGAGTCAGCGAAGCTGTTGCCATTCCGGGAGCCACCGATATTGCCGGAGAAGTGGTTGTCGCCGCCGGAAGCGGCGGAATTGCAGGTGACGGTGGAAGAGTCTGTGGAGTTGCCGGTGGCATTGTCAAAGAAGCCACCGTCGTTGGCGGCGGCGACTATGGCGTCTTCATTAGAGAAGTCAAGGAGGTCCTCAATTGTGAAGTTAAAGTTCTCGCCGGGTTTCTGGTCGGAGACTGCTCGCTTCTCCGGCGAGAAGTCGACCGCCGACGTGGAGTTGAAGTAGCCGCCGATGAAGTACTGGGGTGTTTCCATTAGTGTGTGTATGCAAACACGACAAAGAAGAGAACTCGAAGCTTTTTATGTGAATGAAAGTCAAAAGAGAATGGTGGGATTTTCTAGTGAAGCGAGAACAAATCTGTTTGTTTCCCGAGAAAATGAGAGAGAAAGTTGGGAGTGGAGAATTGAAGTTTGAAGCAAAGCGTGATGAGAGAAATGGGAGAGAGTGAGAGTGTGGAAGAGGGTGGTGGGGTTTTGAGGAGTAAAGGAAGGGCAAAATTGTCAATATCACCAAGTTGGAGCATCTTTCTTCATGCTTGAGAAGTCTCAATTTTATAATAGGAAGTGACTTGCAACTTCTGTAAAGTTTCTCTTCTGATTTTAAAATAATATTAGTAATAATTTTGTGTTTTTTGTAAGTAATTAGAAGTTATGGACTGTCCTCATCATTTTGATTTGTTTGGTGATGTGGACAACTGGTTTTGATAATGGATCGATGGTTTATATACGTAGTAAAAAATTGGTTTAGAAATTTTGACAACTCGTGATAAATGTAAATCAACTAGTTTTGAGACTAGGCCAATGGTTTATGTATGAAGTGAAATGTTTCAGAGATTTTGACAACTCGTGAAACACTGTAAAGCAGCTGGTTTTGAGACTGGAGTTTAGAAACTTTGGCAACTTGTGATATAATGTAACTTAGCTGGTTTTGAGACTAAAACAATGATCTATATTTGGTATAACCATGTAGTCTTGTGGTGTAACCGTGTAAGATTGTTTTAGAGACTTTGACAACTTGTGATACAGTGTAAATCATTGTGATAGGAAAAGAATATTTCATGCCATATGTGTGGTGAAATTGGTTTAAAGACCTTGGCAGCTTGTGATGTAGTGTAAACAACTGGTTTGGAGACTGGAGTAGTGGTTTATATGTGATGTAAGATTGGTTTAGTCTTTGGAAACATGTGATATAGTGTAAATTAACTGGTTTTGAGACTAAAGCAATGGTCTGTATGTGTGGTGTAGCCGTGTAAGATTACTTTAGAGACTTTGACAACTCGTGATACAGTATAAATCATTGTAAAAGTAAAAGAAGATTACGCACCTTAGAATGACTAGCTTTGTATATAATTTTTATATGTCAAGAAGAATATGGACAAATGGTTTTGATCGGAGGAATGATTCATCGGATGGTGAAAATTTGGTTTAGAGGCTTTGATAACTCATGATACAATGTAAATTAGCGTGAAAGTAAAATAATATTACACACCATAGAATAATTAACTAGTTTTGAATTTAAATTTTATATGTTAAGAAGAAAATCGACAACTAGTTTTGATACCAACTAATGATGCTACCTAATCAATCACTTATATGACATATACAATTGATTTTTGGGGTTTTATACAACAAATGTTGCAACGTATGTCGTACCACAACATAGAAAAGATAATAAAACTAAAAATGATTAATTTTATAGTAAAATTCTACGAATAGGAAAATCTTGCGCTTGAAAATAAATAGTTTAATTAAATTTTACATAATTGTCAGATTTTAACATTGATGTTCGGATATTTTCTTCATTTAGATGTCATTAAAAAACTACTAAATTAATAAAACTGTATTCAATACTTAGTAAGTGGATACAATTTTATTAATCGAGTAAGTTTATTACATATGTATGAAGTCTACAAATATTGATTAAAAGTAACACAGATAACAATCCATTGTTGATGTTGGATATAATGTTTAATTTGATGTCATGTACTCAATCAAGCTCCCTATTAAGAATAAAGTTTGGACACAGGGGCAGAGAAATCTTATTTTTATAAAGTAATTTCAGTTTTATATAACATAATTGTTTTGTTTTCCGGTAACATGATAGGGTGTTGTGAGAAGCGGTGAGCTGGCAAAGGGTCACCTCTGACCCATAAAGGCAAAGTTGATTTTGCTTTAAACAAAGGTAAAGTAAGTGTATCATTTATTACAAAATTGGATTATAAAGTGGTTAATGCATTGTAATAAGAGTTATTTAAGAATCTAATTTTCAGTATATTAACAGAAAACAACTTTTAAGTTATGAGACTGTGGACATGGGTCACGGGAGAATTCAAAAAACTTCATGTTAGAGGAGGGAATTGGTCTGTTCTTGAATTCTGCATGGATTAAATGGTTAATAAAAGCTCTATAGATTTATCAATAACTTAAAATGATTTTGATTCATTCAGATTCAAACATTTGATCATATTCTACAATATTCTTTGAATAATGATTTTATATTAACATGAAATAGATTAATAAAATCTTAAAAATTAATTACATAAATTTATTTATTGGATGCATTACTCAAAATTTTAAGTTTTCATCGAAGTTTATTTAATAAATATCGAGATATAGCAAACATAAATTCGTGATAACGTTCATAACTTATACATATTAATTAAATTCAAATTTAATAAAATATCTAAATTTACTGCTGGTCTCATATATTATCCTTTACTATTACACTATCCATACAATTTTTTTCGATTACAGGTACCAATCCAGGGTGCTACCAGAATTAACAATGATATAATTCTAAAGACTGGTTCAGATACTGCCAGAACCGATTGCAATGTAACTCCAATCAACTCTTAGAAGAGGGGAGGGAATAACCCAAATGCATAGAAAAAATTGCTCATATTAAGTATGACTTGTGAGTTGAACCCATAACCTGTTATAAGATAAGTGGGTGGATTTTTGGTTTTATTGTTACATCGAAATCACTTTCTCCGCTATTAATCCAATTTGACATTACTTATATTAGTTACAATATTCTTTCACCAACTATCAAAGTCCAAGTAGCTGTCAAAATTAGATGGATTAGAGTTAGAGTTAGAGGGAGCAGTTAATATTAAAATAGATTAATCTAATGACTAATCACATATCAATGAAAGAGCATCGCATCATTGGGCAAAAAATGAATAAATTAATCAAAATCGTGGGAGAAAAATATAAAATTGTACAAATTCAACCCCATAACCGCAAGAATCCATCCATTGCAGGTGTGTCGCTGCGATTCGTCCATTAGCGTCCAATTTTACAGCCGGATTCCTCTGCTATTAATAATTTCTCTCTGGGGACTTGTGCTTTTTAATATTTTTAATTTCCACCCCTTCTGATTTTGCAGTGCTATTAAAATTTTAATTTTTTTGTACTTTCTACCCCCCTCTACTGTTTCCTTATCATTACTACCTCTTATTATATTCCCCTTCCCACGTTTAAGCACGATGTTTACAGCTCATCTTAACCCTAAACTAACGGTCCTGATCTCATCCACGTGGTCTTTTGGGCTTTTATTCAACCTTGATCTTTTCTTCTATGGTTGTTAAGGTGCGATCATAACTTTGACATACAAATTGTAATTATTGTGACTTGATCGTGAATATATTATATTTTTATTTTTCATTTTAGAGTGTCTTGATTATCTACACATTATCTGCCTATGGATGTGAAGTTTAAGATGATAATAAATAATTTAGTGTTTTTGCATTGTTTAATATTATACAAGTTATAAAATTAAATCTCTTAACAATATATATTTTCTAAAAAGTTTAGTACCGTATTGAACTATATGATGAAAATCAATGAATTTAAAGTAGATCATTATCATGAAAGAGGTTAACAAGAAATTTAACCACTTTAGAAATATTTAATTTTTTAAACATATTAAATGCACAATTACAAATACCGAAATCTCTTGAAGGGAATACCTAAAGAACGATTCGGAACCGAAATCCTTAGAAGTGGGAGGGAATAACGGCTCACAAGTGACAGAAAGAGCAACTTGAAAACTACCCACATAAAGGGGCATGTGAGAATCGAACCTCAAATCAAAGATTGAACTGGATCAGACTTATTATCTAATTAGGTTGTAATTCTCATAAATATTTAATTTTTACGCTTAAAACTTTCTAAAGCATTTTAAAAGTAGAATTATTTATTTTTCAATTTTTTTTATTAAGCTAGTAAACTCATATGGAATTTCAAATTCAACCCATGAAAAATGAGAATAATTTTTTTTTTTTTTTAAAAAAAAAAGGTTTCTAAACTTAACAATTGAGACACACAATTAAAAAAAAAACAAGTGTCAGTCTAAGCAAAAATTGAGACACACAATTACGATAGAGTCAGATGCATTATTGGCCTTCGACACTGATCCCCATACTAACTTAGATTAATACATCCTGTGGTAATTGGATAAGGTTACTTTTTATTTTATCTCATTTTTAATTATATCTTAATTTCCATACTTCAATTTTTTATTCTAAAATAAAATATTACTATACTGTTATTCCTTAAGGGCTTTAAAATTCACGCATAGAGGTTCTTAGTTTTTTTTTTTTTTTTTTGATAATTTCATATAATTTAAAATTTTCTTAATACACATCCAATTGAGTCATGCATAGAACGAAATATATATATATATTTAATTTGAGATATTATGAAGATGAAAAGGGTTTTTTTTTCGTTATCATCAAGTCCTTATTGAGCGATAGTTCAATAGAAATAATTCGAACAACAAGTTAATATTGAATTATGAATATGAATAGACTATAATATATATTTATTTATTTTTGATAGTTGATATATCATATATAGTATAACAGTTCAAATCTAAAAAATTATTAAGAAAAATAAACACTCTCCACTTCGAAACCATATTATCGATGATGTTATATTATACCTATTGAATTTAAATTACACTCTACATTATTACAATGATATACTCCTAACACTTATGTCATACAATTGTAAGTTCGGGTCAGATTCACTCACCAACCCTCAAATGATTTGTAATATGTAAAGAAATCAATTTACCTAGAGTTAAGTCAATTAAAGTGAATTAAAAAATGTAATTTGTAGATAATTAAATGCGTTGAATACATGTATTGGAATCCTGTTTGAATGTTGGGGTGGGACCAGAGAGCACGTGAGAAAGGGAGGTGATGGTGTCAGCAGTCATGTGAGTTCTTTTAAGTTAGGAGCAGAAGCCAACCAATGGGAGGTGGGTCAAATTCCACGTGGCTGGAATCAATTGAGCGGCAAAATGCAAACGACCCACTTTCCTTTCATGCTTCCGTCGGTGCTTGCCATGCCCATCTCTACCACACCCACTAACATGCTACCACGTGCTCTTTCTCACGTGCCTTGCACGCCCCACCTCACGTGCCTTGCCCCCCCGGCCCTTCACATCTCTTCTTCATTTCCTCAATTATTGGTCATTACCACATGGATTAGTATAATAATTGGTGTGGTTTATTAACTCTCTGAATCATTCACAACCAATCACATTGTTGGAATACAATATTCCAAAATTTGTATGAAAACATTTCCTAACTTGTACTAGTTGTCTTCATTGTTATTATTATTTTTAATATCTGATAATGTATCGATTGACTAATATATGAAATTATACTTAAATTTGAATCTTTATCCCAGATATAAAATGAGAGTTGTGTATCACTCAACTAAGAGTCAACTGAAATTATTAATCTCCTTTTGGGAAAAAAAAATAAAATTAAGGCTTCTTCTCCAAATTTACAAAACTTTATCCTAAATTTTTCTTGTAAAAAATATGCTCATTTCAATCTAGATAAGTGCACTTGTAACTTGGCCAAGAAGAAATTGTATAAAATTTACCTTTAAATCACATTCTCTCGCAATCAATCTAATGTTAATATACTTGTGGTTCAGTCTAATTTTTGAAGTCGAAAAATTTAGAATGACCACCTAATTTCATTGTAGAATTGATCCATTCAAGTATTTCAATAAATAATATGATTACATACCTGTTAGATATAAATTCAATCTCATTTTAACATGTAGAAAGGTAAAATTTAATTCCCCCTTTTGAAAAAAGAATTTTATTTAAAAGAAATTTACTACGGCACCAACCGAAGCCCTCTACGACATCAAGCATTGTTGAACCAGTCGATCCTTAGTGTGAACAAGTTTTGATCCTCACTCAGTGATTACTCAGTTCAATTGACTATTTCTTATTCAAACAAGCACAGTGTAGATTGTACAATTTTTTAAGTCCAGTGTGGTATCACAATTTTAATTTTGTGGTAGATCTTGTATGAGAGAGGACATGTCTCACAAACTGACCATAACCTTTTGAAGCTACTAAACCTTAGAATCCAAAACATTATATAGAAAAATATCATACAACTTAGCATCAGGAAAACATTGTCATTCACTGAAGATAAGCACCAAAACAAACATTATGCAAAATTCTTGCTGCCATGTAACTATGAGGACTTTAAATTGCATTATGTTCACCAACTATTAAATCTTTGACTAGATTACTCAAAAATATCATAAGGTATATTTGCATATGCTCATCGCAAGCACCCTGCCAACAATGTAAAACTCATGACGGATAAAACTATGCATTACTGTGTGTTGATGCTGAGAATACAACTGATATTTTTATATTAGCATATAGAAGTAACAGGCAGTTCCCACTACCATGCATAAAATGCAGGTTGTGGTAAGTATTCATCCTTCTAGGTATTCAGACATCCACCATTCATCCATCTGGGTGAAAATCTGAACTTTAATTCTGGTCTCAATGTAAGGTTTAGTAAAGGTTTTGCTAATAGACAAAGACTAGAAAATAAACTGTGCTTTTTACTTAAAACAAAAAATAGCAAGCCATTTTATATGCATGGTCAATAAAAATACGTTGGACAACCTAAACCAGCAAGCAGGTGCAGGATTCCCACACTTTTTTTTTTGTATTAATATGCACCAACACGTACTAAATTCATTTCAATCTACACCAGTCCAAATTAAATTCAGTTCGATTTACACTAGTTTTGAACATGTGGAATCCCACACTATAAAATCTCTCTCTCACAACACATATATACCCTGTAAACACTCTAAAATTTTTCCTGAATTGCTGCTACCAATAAAGTATCATGAATGAATAAATCTACAATTTCCTAGTTTTGTCTCAGCATGTCCTTAATTTTTCATGAATTGCTGCTAACAATAAAGTTTCATGAATGCATAAATCTACAATTTCCTAGTTTTGACTAAGCATTTCCTTCAATAGTGAACTCCACAAGTAACCGGCTTCATCCAACCGACACAATATATAGGAGTAACTACCACTTAACATCAAAATAACAAAAAAAAAAAAAAAAAATCTTACGCACAGCAATAACAAAAAAATAAAAAACATCTTACAGCATCAAAATAACAATCATCTTCAGACTGAAAACCAAACATGGCAACAATCACCACGTTCTAAGTGCTCATATTATACTCACAAAATAAATGCAAAGGCAGGGAAATTCTATAATACTATCATCATCTATTGAATACATGCCATAAAATTCACAAATAGATAACATGTAAGCTAGTGAATAAGGATCAAATTCATGAAAGGAAGTTTAGCAGTAGATCACAACCAGACATGGAAATATCCCTGTGATGAAAACTACTCAAATATATTATAAGGTAACAGCGTATCAGTTTTCCTGTTTTATAGACTATAATTCTTCGAAGAAGTTGAATTTCAAAACTTTAAGGTTCAAATATATTCAACAAAACCACTAATCTATGCAATAATGCACTAAGCGAGTTTAACAAAGAGGACCCGAAACATGTTGCTGTATTACATGAGAAAATATTGAAAAACTTAAAAGCTTTATGGCTCGATCGCTTTCACCTGTTGCCAAACTCCATCCACCACTTCTTCCCACAAGGTTATATTGTTGTTCCCATCAGCCACCGCCAATATGTTTCCAGTCAGTGACCAACTGACTCTCCAAACAGGGGTCCTGAAGTCATTCAACACCTTACCTTCCCATTGATCCCCTTCCCTGGCCACAGTCCATATGATAACTTTGCCATCCTCTGAGGCACTTGCAATGGTAGATTTTGGGAGCCCCAAGTTGGGTGCCCAAGCAACATCTCTGACCCAATCCGCATGCATATGGAGAGCAGGAAAGCAGTCCATCTTCCACACCCCATTGTATAGCTTCCACACCTTGACGGTATTATCACAACCACCCGAACAAAGCTTCTGAACCAGGTCAAGCGAGCCAAAGCTGACAAGTGCACCTGGTGCCGTTGATGGGGCCCATGAAACTGAAGTCACACCAACTGGGTGAGCCTGGTCAATCCTTGACGTATCCCAACCGCCATCAGCTCTGGCAGTAAAAACCGAAATATTCCCATCAGATGAACCACAAGCCAAACAAAGACCAAGTTCATAAGGAGCCCAAGCAATTGAATTCACCGACGATTTGTGCTCCTCAAAAACTTTATCCGCAATCCACTCACCATTATTACCCTCCTTCCATATTATAACCCGCCCATCATAAGAACACGATGCAAGTAAGGACCCAAACTTCGGGGCAGCCCAAGCCACCTGCCAAACAGGTCCTTGATGACCACTCAATGTCGAAAGATGCTGATGCGTATTATTCCCCACACCGATTATCTTAACCGAGTTATCCGACGATGCAGTGGCAATGCGCTTACCATAGTGATCCATTGCCACATCATGGACAGTGTCCTGATGACCTGTTTCAAACTTCAACGGAGGCATTTTCTCTAACACTTATATCAAACCTTAAACAGTTGCACAAATGTCCTTCCCTCCAGGGTACCCTACGACAACCCAAATCAACCAAGTTCACAAACCCTTTATTTGGTTGCTAAAACTAAGAACAAATCAAAATACATACTGAAAAATATTATATATATATATATATATATATGTTTCTACTTCCTTGTATACCTTTTCACAAACAGAAAAAAAAATAAATAAAGATTCAAAATTTAAAAAATATATATATTATTACTTTCTTATATTTTCAACATCCCAATAGACCAGAAACAAATATTTATCATTAAATTTGAAAAAAACATAAGCAAAATAAGATAAATCAGATTATGTAGGTTTTTTTTTTTTTAAATGATAAACTTAGTACAGAATTTAATTAACAACAGATAAATCAAACCCAATTCAAGCAAAATTAATTGATTGCATATTAAATCTAAATACATCAAATATATAAATGGAAAAAATAAATAAATCAATCAGGCATATAAAATTGAATTGTTAAAACCCTAGATAGGTATATTATGTGCGTGAAATTGGAAGAAAAAAAAATAAAGATCGGACCTTTTGAGGAAGCAGAAGCGACGCCGTTAAACGAGCGAGCTGGGTAGTTGTCGTCTTGGTGGTGAGTTTGAAGTTGAAGATAAAAACTGAAGAAAACTTTGGTTTTGTTGGTCCATGCCGCTATGTGGGTGAAATGATAATTAAGGTGTAAAGTGTAGGGGTAAATATGGAAAACCAGAAGTAATTTGTATGGGCCTTTGTTGGGCTTTGTGTTGTTTGTGGGTTAGTCTCTTGTCCGATCTAGTATTCTACAAACTGATTTTATTTTATTTTATTTTTTAATTATTAAGACTGATCTAAAAGACTATTCGGATCAAACGGGATGAAATACTTATGAAACAACAGGGAGAATAGCTATTATATAGGAGGGATTAGTCCATACGAAATTAAGAGGACGACTCATACAAAGTAGGGGAAGGTAGCCATATAGAGACTGCACTGTTAGGTGTCGAACGCAAGTTGTAACTTAATTGGGGGTGCTATCAACTACTTTAGTAAAGCACCAAAGGCAAATTGTATTAATTTTTAAATAAAAGAAAATGGGAAACATTTAAATAATATTGTATTTAGCAAGATAGAGTTGAAATTACCATGACATCCGATTTAAGTTTCATTCGTAGGAAGGAGTTTCATGAAACTAGAAGAGAAGGGATATTTTATTGTACATATGAAGATTTTTCACATAGTAAAGAATATATTTGACACACATGAGAGATGTATACTTGAGAATATTTCAATATTATTTGGATATTTTTTAAAGTAAAATATTGAAAATTGATTGATAACAGTTAGACTTATAGGTATGATGAAAAACAAAATACTTCAACTTCATTAAAATGATCCAAAAAATATGTACATGAAAAGAACAACTTACAAATTAACTACCTGGTTGAAATGTTTTCTTATGTGAAGTATACTTTATGAATTTATTACAATTTGACTACTCATCATTAGTCTATGTTAGTCAACTCTAATAAAGTCTTGTCATCTTTTAATCTTATTTTTATTTTTTAATTAATTTTTAAAACTAAAAATTAGATTTCATAAAAAAGCAACAATTTTTTTTTTTATTATAAATCACACAAAATAATCAAATGATGGAGATAAGTTTTGTAAAAATAAAATAAAATAAATAAATGAAGAACATCCAAAACAGCTTCATGAAGAACCAGAAAATCATCAAGTCCTCATCAACATCATCAAGGACAAAACATCAACAAAACAGCTTCTTGGAGAACCCAAAAAATCAACAAATCCTCAACAACATCATCAAGGACCAAATTTTAACATAACCTAGATCTCTAAACCTTGAACATCAATACATCTTCATCAACATCTTCAAAACCTATAAGAAAAATCATATAAATACACCTTCATCAAGTGTTGGATAATTCAATTATTAATTAAAATTTATACAATCCGTATCCAATCTAATCTTGAACATCAATAAATGGACTCATCTTTTTTCCAAAAAAAAAAAAAAAAAAAAAAAAGGGACTCATCCCTGAAGTGATTGTTGTTGCTGTACAATCGACACAGAGCACTTTCCACCCATATCTTTTGATGCAAGAATGTCCCCAAAAGTCCAAGCTCAGGAAACTCAATCCATTCTTTGAGACCAGAAGTCTGTCGACTCTCCTGATTATATCTCCTCCCAACAATCATTAGAGAATGGTCATCCACCATTGTACGAACAAAGTTCACTGTGTCAGGCCCATCATTCACCTCATGCTTCACATATTTAATGTAATCATTGTTGCCATTACACTTACAATCCTTTAATGCCTCAGAATAAAAAATTGTCTGCCAATTCCCCAATCCATCATCAGCCTTGGCAATGAAATGAGCCACTGTGAGACAAACCCTAGCGTCTAGAGCCATTCTCTTGGCGACAGCCCAGGTTTCCCGGGTCATCAAAACTACCGATAAACAACAGAGCAATGTTATTGCATGAAAACCTTGACATGGAAGCTGCATGCGTTGCAGGCCGTTTGATGTTGTTGTGATCAATCAGGATCCCTACAGAACAAGGAGCTTTCTCCAGGACTCTATAGTTGAGGATCCTGATATTGGGGTCATCTGATTCAAGAGATCCATCAATGTACCAAGTTCTATGAAATGGGAGGATTATGAAAGATGAGAGCTTGTCTAGGGCGAGAGTGCAGATATCATCATCCATCAAATCGGATCGCGAAATGGCTGTGAATACATCAACAGAAGCTGCACCCCAGTTGGTTGCCTCAAAATTTTTAAAGGAAACGATGACATTTTCTGAGTAAAACCGTTGACGTTTTTGTTTCCCTTTTGATGGGGGAGAAAAATAGGGTTTGCTTGTGCATGGAGCTTGGTAAGGTGGAGCACACTAAGGGCGATAGGGTCTTCTCTTATGGGATGTGAGACTTCAAGAAAATTGATGACCGTGTTGACATTGTTGGGTATACCTGGATGCATGCAATCATTTGGAGCCCTGAATTGGGTTTGCAATCAGTGATTTTCCTTTTCTCATAACCAACAAATTTCCTTGGAGGATCATATAATTTTCTCACAAGAATAGGCACAAAGCTTGCCACCAAAGTGATGATTATCACCATAAAAGAGAAAAGGTCTTGGGATATAATCTGCATTTGAAATAAGTAATGCACAATGTGTTACAACTTTCTTAATGAAAACACACCCCCTCCTTGAAGTATGGTTGAGATTATACAAAAAAATTAGACAGTTTCGAAATTTAACAGAATTACATGGCCTTTTTAAAAGTATTCTTACAACCAAAAAGAAAATCAAAGTTGAATTTATCTGATTAACTTAAAATTTGACATATGAAGTGAGAGAAAGAGACAACTTAAATGGCTTGTACTCTTATTCAAATTTCAAAGTACAATACTTTGTTTTTGCTTTCTCTCTAGATGTGAAAACCTAGCTGAACAGATTGATTTTTTTTTTTTTGTTTTTGAGAAAAATCATTAATTGGCCAAAAAGCCAAACACACACTGATAAAATACGCACCTTGGTGTCACTAGCATAGGTCCCATGTCCAAGCTCAACAATGCCTTTGCAACAGAAAATTAGCTAGTGCAATCACATCGTTTTTAGGCATCTTATTATATATCAGAGGCAAAAGACATGAGCAGAATTTCACTGGCAAAGTCCCCACCACAACCATTGTAATCTTTTGCATGTCGTATTCAAAGATCCTGAATTGTATATAATCCACTCTCATGGCACATGCTGTGACAAACAATGGAACAAAGAAACTTGAAACCAAGCCCTCAAATTTATTCACCAAGGCAGACCCCAATGGTGGCCCTGGTGGCACGTCCAAGCCTAGAGCATAGACCATCATCATTAAAAAATCAGACAAGAAAAAGGATCTTTATGTAAAACAAAAAGGCAGCAGGGTTGCATACACTTAGATAGTCTTCACAGAGCCGCCTTCAGGTGTAAACCTAACTATCAACAACATCAATGGCCTGTAAATGAATGCAACCCCGATGACAAAGAGCAGTATATCCCAATTCATAATAGACAGCCACTTTGTTGTTAGAATGGTTTTTTGCTATCTTGGTGAAGATTCTAACTAGGATAAGAACATAGCCTACTAGATCAGCTATAACCGCTGATGAGAGACCTAATCTTCCGAGTTCTGAATTGGGGATTTTGAGGTCTGTGAGGAGGCCATAGATGACGGGAAAAGAAGTTATGGTGAATTGGGAAGCGAGAAACAAGCATCTGTCCCGTTCTCTGGGGTCTTTGTATAGAATGAAGCTGGTCGCTACGGAGAAAAACGAAGGAAGTAGAACTGATAGAACACCAAGATAGACTGCTCTTCTTCCCGCTCTAATTGCCATGTTTATGTCAACTTTAACTCCACTCAGGAATATGAAAAACGCATACCCAAATGCCCCAAATGCTCCTAGCAATTCTGTTCTATTTTCCCGGATGACATATGCTGAAATAATGGCTGGTAGTATTGAAATTGATGGAGATAGTAGAAGGCCAGCCTATATAAGACAAATCCAAAAACAAATATTAAGAAAGTTTTTACTATTGAAAAGTCTTTTAAACAACGTTAGTATAGCCGGTGCGGGATTTCAAATATTTTTTAGGTGTCAAATTTCAAGTGTTTTTTTCACGTTGGCCTCCTAATTTAAATCAATATAAATTGAGATTTATATTGATACGAAATTTCCACTTATAAAAGCTTGTCAAAATTATATATATACGTAAAACTTATTCAAGCTAAAAGGTAAAGTAAAAACAATAATAATAAAGCGAATGACGTGTACAAAAAAGGAAAAAAAAAAAATGAACATGATGAGAGAACTTACAACAATTTGGGAGACGATTTGAGGGAGTCCTAAACGCTTGAGCACAAAATGACAGATTTGGGTGGTGGCAAACATAAAAAATATCAGCAATTCAAGTATTGGAGCTGAATAATCCAGTCATGTATATTTGAGAGGAACTTGATCATGTTCCTCCATATATATTTGAGCTAACAAGCCGTTTGAATTTATTCTGGCTGGAACTGTCATGCGTGCAAAGTATGTAAAATTTGTTGGCGTTTTAATTGTGTTCATTGATATCATATTGTCACCTTCCATTTCTTTCTTCCTTTTTTTCTCTCCCTTTCGGTCTGAGAGGAAAAGAAAGGAAGGATAGAGACAACAATCAAGAAAAAGAATCTTTTTTTTTTTATATAATTGGGCAACTGTGAAACTTAGATGTATAAAAGACTCCTTGTATGATTAAAGGAAGATTTATGTCTAAATTAACTAGTATTCACAAATCAAGCTAAAGAAGTAGATGGGAGAATATAGCCTTAATTCTTTCAGTAAGTAAGGTGGGAGCTTAATAGAGGAAAAAGAAGGAAATTTGAGCATTAAGAATTAATGGAAGAAATAGTTTCTAAAATTTAATGGAAGTGATGGTTTATGCGATAGTGGCTTGGATGAAATCAGAAACAGCCTACAGTTTTTTTGTTTCATTATTTAGTTTATCTTGTTCAAAGTACTCAAGGTATTGCCCAACGGATAAAAGAGAAAAAAAATAAATAAAAATTTACTGACTCGATTGGAGTTGGCAGGTTTTGCCAGCAAGATTTTCTGTCAGAGAAGCAAATTATACCGACCTTAATTACCATTTGCTTATAGCCAAAAATTAATGGTTAATCTAGGAAAATAAAGGAATCTCTTGAAAAAAAAAATTGAAAATGGTTATTTGTTAGTTTCATTCATTTTTTAAACTGCTGTTGGTTACTTAAAATTACTTCCATGTTCCAACTGTGGTTGCTCTAGAGTCTGATATTATTCTCAAGTGTATTATCAGTTATGATAAAGTTGAAAAGATAACATGTGTTTACCTCACCATCACTAATAACACGTCATGTAATAAAACTGTAGCTGTCCACTTAATTAGTGAATGATATACAGTAGCCAAACTACGCGGCATATTTTGATCTAGGAACTTGTATTAGTCAATATACTTCAGTGTAGAGGTAATTCACATGATATGCTGTTGTGTTTGACAATGGAAAATTCATGGTTAGCTAAGGTTAACGTAATAAATCATTACAGTTGTCTGTCTAATACTACATTTAAATAAATAAATAAATAAATAAAAATCTAGCTTACAATCATGCATTACTTATCAATTTTGTAAATTTATATTGATTAATTACACTTTTGAAAATCAAATTGTTGATTCTGTAATTCTAATATGAGAAGGGCCGGATCTTGTCAAATGTGCATTTAAATGGATATAATTAATTATGTTTACATATAAATCCACTTATTTTTATATCTCATATGAGATTAGTAATAAGGTAGTTAGACTTGGTAAAATGATAGTTTCCCTTTTTTGATTGGTTTCTTTTTGTCTTTGATTAGGGGTAAGAGTTTATTTGGGATTTTTGGGTTATCAATTGGTGTTAAATTAACTTATTCTTAGTGCATTTTTTTGTGCGACTCACAAAATAAATGTCATAGGCTTTGCAGTTCCAGCCAACTGTATCTTCACCCTTATAGATTGGCTTCGTGTCGAAGAGTTCACATAAGTAATGTCCTTCAATTGTAGTCTTGAAACACATCTATTTAATTAAGAAATCTAAAGACATCTTTCCATCTAGAATATTTAACTGGTAACAGTAGAATGTGACATTTATCAAGAATCATGTAAATTTTAGCATATAATTTCTTTTTTTTTTCAACTATTTAACTTTTGCATCCGTAATTTGAGAATCCATCAATTTCCATGCCTATCCCTACTAAATGCAAGATAATTTAAACATTCAGAACACGAGGAACGTATCGATATCGAAAATGGAAAACAAAAGCATTACTCACCTTCACATTTTATGTGAAAAGAAATCAAGTATATATGGAATAATATAAAAATCAGAAGGAACAATCCTAAAAAATCCACTGGCTTTTGATGAATTATCCATTTTCCCCCATACAGTTTTATTTTTATCTAAAATCTTCCTTTTGTTATAAAGTTAATAAAAATGTTAAACAACAAGTAAAAATATATTTTTACCTCTCAAAATTTTCTTTAAAAATAAAATAATTATAAAATGATATTTTAAAATCAAATAATATAAACTTATAAAAACTTATCTCCACCGTCCATCTCATAGATAGATGGTGGAGATTAATATACTAAATTGAAAAATAAAAAATTGATAAAAAATAGAAAAATAATATTTTAAGATTAAAAAATTATATACTAATTAAAATTATCTCCATCATCCATCAATAAGATGGATGTTGGAGATCACGCCATTATATTTAAAAAATGAAAAAAATTAATAATTTTTTTAAAAAAAGTACATATCCAATCTGGATCTCCATCAGCCGTTACTCCAGCATCATCATCATCAACCTTTAATATCTATCAACTTAGATTTTTCATCATAAATCTCCCACAATCATCAATCATCAGCACACTCCATCAAAATAAAAAAAACCCAATCAACAACAATCAATAACCTAAAAAATAACAATTAAACAGCAAAAAAAATACACCACAACAATTAATAATCCAAATAATAATAATAATAATAATCAAATGGTGGAGACTACCATGGAGGAGAGACCCAAATTGGGTCTCCATTGCTAGAGACCCATTTCGGGTCTCTCCATCTTGGAGACTCAAAATCGGTTAGGTTGACATGGTTGACCGTTTAATTCTAGGGGCAAAAAGGAAAAAACAATGAATAATTAATTAAAATAATATTAATTCAAATATAAGAAATAAAATAAATAATATTAATATAAAATTATAAAAAATGAGATATTTTTATTTAAAAATAAAAAATATATATAAATATATATTTCTTATAACTCTCTATCTTACTCTCTCTCTCTTTCCTCTTCCTTTTTTACCTTCAGTTGGTACCCTTCTTTATCTTCCTCTTTCTCTGATCGGTGATGATGGTAGCAGACATCTTGGCAGCGGTAATTGGGTCTCCATGGTTGAGACCCGAATCTCATCCACCATCGGAGAACCAGGTTCTTTCTCTTGATCTCTCATCTACCCCTCTATCTCTCTATCTCCCCAATTTCTTCCCCGGTTGATGATAATGGTGGCGACGTCATGGGTTCGATAACAAACCTAGTGGTTTGATGTTTGGTGGTTGATGATTGATGGGTGGGCTTGGTTTTGGGGTGGTTTGGTGGTTGATGATTGATGATTGATGATTGGGTTGATGAATTTTTTTAGGTAGGGTTGATAAATTTTTTTAGGTGGGACTGATGATTGATGATGATGGTGGTTTCTAGTCACCTTTTTGGGTTTCTAGTCGCATTGGAAACCCAGATTCTATGTTTCCAGTGCGACTAGTAATCGATTCTCTGGGTTTCCAGCCACACTAGAAAACCAAAGCGACTAGAATCCCGTAAAAATTCGGGTTTCCAGATGATGATGATTTTTTTTTTTAATTTCAAAATATTTTTTTTTTTATTTTTATCAAAATTTTTTTGTATATTTTAATTTGATGAGTTGATCTCCGTCATCCATTTATCATAAATAGACAGTGGAGCTCGATATTTATCAATTTATAATTTTTTATTTTAAATTATTATATTATGATTATTACATTTTTTAATACAAATATTAGGGGTAAAAAAGTTTTTTTATTTTTTAAAAAGGTTTTATGTTAAAATTAACTTTTGTTGAATTTTAGATAAAAATGAAACCTTTATGAGTAAAGGATAATGTTTCAAATCTCAGATTGTTTTTTGAGATTTTCCCAAAATTTTTTCAGGACGAATAAGTTCCCATAAATGAGAATTGATTGACATTGCAGAACATTTTTTAGGACCCACTGTCTCTCCCTCTCTCTCTGTATAGATTTAGTTTATATTAATTTAAAATTTTGACTTGAAAAAAATTCAATCTATCCATCAATTTTTACTCAATTCAAGAGTTGTTATTAATTTTGAATTCATTCACTCTTTTTACCATTTGATGAAGTGAAAATGAATTGATAGATATTGAAGTTCTTTTCAAAGTTAAAATTTTAAATTGATTTACTCTAATTCATATATATAATTAAATTACATCCACAGTTATATATAATTAATAAATATTATTATCGCAAACAATATAACCTTATTGCGAACCAGTGCACTTAAGAAGAATAAACTATATGGAAGTGCTTTCTGTGACAACTATTTTGAAATAAACGACTGTTCTTGGAGAGAATAATTTCATCGTTGGTTGATTGGTTATTTTTTTAATAAATCGGTAAGTCAAGTATTTTATGATGTATGTATTTCGAATTGTTTTCTTGTATACATTTTAATAAAAGCTATTTGGTTTTTGTTTTTAAATATATCATAAATTTTGCAAAACATCTATACTAGACACCCCTAAACTTAAATGATTTATCAATGTACACCAAAGGTAAGTACCAAACCAAGCATATATACAGTTACAAACAACCGAATCTTGGTTTAATTCTTAAATAATTGGTGATCTGATGTGACAATAGATTATCATCATTAACAAATATCAAAATAACGATCGAATTCAGGCTCTAGAACATCTCAAAAAATATTGATCATGAACATAATCAGTTACAGTACTGTTCATGTTCAAAGGCCACAAAAAGCAAAAATTGTTAGCATTTTAACCTCCCCAATTGATAAACGTCCAATAAAAAAAACTGTGAAAAACAACATAAATTAAAAGCTGTTAGGCCAGCTTAATTTCACTGCCGATGATCACCCATATATATCAGCTTCTACTTATAATATTTAAACACTTTTTTCTTCCATTAATTTCCGCTACCATCACTCTTCATTTATCCTCTTTCTCTCAATCCCTGTGTGTGTGTCTCTCTCTTAGAGAAGAGAGAAGAACAAGTAAAAATGGTTCAAAATTTAACGAAGATTTGCCTTATAATGCCACCCATGATACAGTCTCCTGGCGTTGGGGGACTTGTATATGATAAAAACACTCATAAATTTAACGCAACTGGTACTTATGATTGGTATGGAAAATACTCATTGCCGAGGTTGCAGGTACAGATAGTTTTGGTCTTCGCAGTAACTCAAATCCTTCATTTTTTTGTCAAGCTCCTTGGACTGCCATCGTTCGCCTCACAGCTTATTGTATGTTCTCATCTTCTCCTTATTATTGTTATTATTATTATTATTATTATTAAATTATTATTATTATTATTATTGTTGTTGTTATTTATTGCATACTTAGGTTTTACAATGCATGTATATTATGAATATGCACACTGAAACTTGGCATAAAACATATGCATATATGGTCGCTTTGTTATTAGTTTAATGGTTGAAGTTATTCAACAAAGAAAGTTTCTAACAAATTTTCATGGAATACCATTGGGCCGACTTGAATTAAAGCGTGGTTATGTTGAATGAATAATTTTTGCCACCCAATCACATCAGGTGGTGGCAAGATAATATTAATTAAAAATGTGAATTTCAATAATTCTGATAAGTTTTTGATAAATTTTGAATTCAATGAAATTTGTATCGTTAGAAAATTACTATCCTTTATGACATAACATAATTTATAATATCCTTATTATTATTATTATTATTTGAATTTTAGGCTGGACTAATACTATCTCCGATAATATCATGGACAAGTGATGGCGTACAAGTGTTCGGTACACTGGGGATTTTAGGTTATGCTTTCTTTTTATTTCTAACTGGAGTGAAAATGGATCCAAGCATGATTACCAGAGTCAGCAAAAGAGCCTTTTACATTGGTCTTTTGTCTGTGTTCGTGCCTCTTATCTTTATCGTGCCAATAATTTTACACAAGTTCAATGAGGATGACAAGAAGAACCACGATGTAAATCCTAAGTTGAAAACTCTCTTTCTCTCACCATACTATGCCTCAACTTCATTTCCTGTGATCACCGTTCTTCTTAGTGAATTGAAGATCTTGAACACAGAACTAGGCCGAATAGGCCTATCATCAGCAATTATTGGTGATCAATTTGGGATGTTTCTCATTATCATAAGCAATGTTCTTAGAGTATGGGTTCAAGTTACCAATCACAGAGATGCTATGGTTGATTTTGTCTGCGTTATTGCCTTCTTCGTTTTAGTCTTGTTTGTGTTCCGACCTGCTATGTTAATGATGGTCAAATGCACACCGGAAGGCAAACCTGTGAGCCAAACCTACATTTATGTGATCATGCTTGTGTTTTTGGGTTGTGTTTGTACAACAAGATGGTTTGATCAATTCCTGCTCTTGACACCATATATTCTCGGCTTGGTAGTCCCACATGGACCGCCTTTGGGGTCCGTTCTAGTGGAGAAGTTTGAGGCCATGGTTCATAACTTGTTCATGCCATTATTTGTAAGTAGTTGTGCCATGCGATTGACTACAATGAAGATCAATTTCAATAACAAAATGGTATCGATTAATGCATTGATCGCCATTGTAGCTCTTTTAGTGAAATTCGTGGCTTGCTTAGTCCCACCATTGTACAACAAGATGCCTAAAAGGGATTCTTTGGCTCTTGCTTTTATAATGAGCTCTAAAGGCGTCGTTGACATGGCCATTTTCGCCTTCCTCAGTGATTTTGGGGTATTTATATACAATCCACCTCTCCTATCTCCATATATAGTATTTGATTTTCACTCGTCTTAATGTAATTAGTGTCCATATTTTTGTTTAATCATGTGCAGGTAATAGAGGCAGGACAATTCAATTTCATGTTCTTTTTAATCTTTCTTGTGGCCAACCTTGTTCCTATACTAGTGAAACGTCTCTACGATCCCTCGAAAAAATACGCAGGCTACAACAAAAGAAACCTCATGGATTTAAGGCACAATTCCGATCTTCCGATAGTTGTCGTGATTCATGTCCCAGATAATGTCAATTCTATCATCAACCTTTTAGAAGCTTCATGTCCAACTAGGGACAGCCCCATGACTGTCAATGTTCTCCACCTTATCAAGCTCAGTGGCCTTGCAACTCCAATCTTCATTTCCCACCAGAAGAAACGAATGATTAATTACTCTGGTAGTGATTGTTACTCCGAAAATGTCATCATTGCTTTCAACAAATTTGTAGGAAGTAATTGGGGAGCTGTGTTTGTCAACACTTTCACGGCCGTGTCTCCACCGGTTTTCATGCATGATGACATTTGCACTCTTGCATTGGACACGCTTGCATCCCTTATAATCCTCCCATTTCATCGTAAATGGTATATCGATGGCTCGGTCGAATCTGATGACGATTTGATAAGAACCCTAAATGCTAGGGTTTTGGAAAAGGCTCCTTGTTCCGTGGGAATTTTGATTGATCGAGGCAATGTAAAACGGCCAATGCTCGTAGATGACTCGTTAGGGAAGCCATCTTATTGCGTTGCAATGATATTCTTGGGTGGTAATGATGACCGAGAGGCGTTGTTTTTTGCCAAACGCATGGTTCAGGATTCTAGGGTTACATTAACTGTGGCTCATTTGAGCAGTGCTGATCATACTAATATAGAAGCTTGTGAAGGTTGGGATCAAATGCTTGATTCGGTCGCATTGAGAGAAGTCAAAACTAATGGATACATAAATTATAAGGAAACAAAGGTTGCTGATGGACCTGAAACAGCCATGATGATTCGCTCTATGGTGAATGAATTTGATTTGATTATAGTTGGGAGAAGAAGCAATTTAGAGTCTCAACAGACCTCAGGGCTCAAAGAGTGGAGTGAATTCCCAGAACTTGGTGTCTTGGGAGATTTGCTTGCATCAATAGATTACAGTGGTAGATGTTCAGTTTTGATTGTGCAACAACAGGAGACAGTTATAGCAAGTTAAGGGTTTTTTTTTTTCCTTTCTTTTTTGAAATATCACAAGTTAACATTTGTTCTTATGTCTTTATTTGTTGTGTATATTTAGATGATTCTTTTCTTCGCCATTCTATATTTTTATATATTTATTTGCGATGAAAAATTAAGATTATAAAAGACATTGTAGTTACTTGCACTTGGTAATGAACTTTTGAGGTGGATTTGTCATATTGTATATACGAGGACATGCGGAATTTTCATCTCATAAGTTGTTTTTATTTTTTGAAATATTAATCTTTTTTTTTTTGGTTACAATGGGGAGAAGGGATTTAGATACGAGATTTCTATTTTATGAAAAAGTGTGGTTACCACGAGGCTTTACCTGCAATAACAGTTTTGCAAGTTTTTAATAGGTTATTTAGAGTGAATCACATTTTAAACCTTGCCTTCAAAACAAGAATTAATAATCAGTTGGAATATCGTTAGTATCAGTAAGATACTTGATCAAGATATTTATCTGTCCAAAATAAAATTAAAATCAGTTCGATTAAAAGATCTAAAACATTATATGTCAATCTTTTTAAAACTGATTTAAAATAAAAGAATGTTGTTTTAAAATTCTAACACTACGAAGCAAATAGCAGATTGAAAATGACTTGAAAAAGTCACCCCGACCATCAAAAGAAATTTTACTTTTTTGAACTTTGAGTAAATATGAAGTTTGCATATTGTGTCAATTGATTATAGATATTTTTACATCAAACACAATCAATCCAAATACTTTTGTTTAACTCACCACTTTGTGAAATATGTATAAAACTCACTTTTCCTTCCTATGTAGATATTATTAATTATTTAGGATAGCTAACTCATAAGATATGCACTTCACCAAGAATTTATTAAATTAGTAACAATATATGTTATTATAAATAAAGGTAAAATAAAAGTTATGTGAAGAAAACAAACTAAATGAAATTAAAATTTCTATTTTCATTATTTTTATACATTTCGAATAATATATAAGTTGGCTATCTATTGTAAAAGTTTGTTTTCTTAAAAAACAAAAAAAAAAAACAAAAAAAATTGTTGATGGATCATAATGTATAAATGAGGATAGCCATCGGGGCACTAATCGAAAGTCTTCCTCCTTACACCACGCTAATGGAATTCCTGATACAGGAGACGTTAAGGGGCTATTTGTTGCATGGGATGGGACAAGGATTGGCTTAATTATAGTTAGGGGTGGGCACGGTTCAGTTTTGGGAAAAACCAAACTGAACCAAAAATTTTCGGTTTTGTTTTTTTTTAACCGAACTGATTTCATTCGGTTCGGTTCATTCAGTTTTAGGCCTGTAATTTTGGGCCTCCAGTTCGTTTTAGGCTCAATATATTATATAAATTGCACTTCAAACAATTCAAAAGTAACAACTCTTAACATAAAAAACAATTGGTAAAACTAAAAACAATTCAAAACAACACCTAAAACATTTTCAAAACAACACCTAATTAAAACATAGAATAGAATAGGCCAAAAATGAGTCTAAAACATTTTCAAAACAACACCTAAAACATTCTTTCACTTTCAAGTTAAAACAAAAACAAAACAAAAACTATTAGTTCATAATCAAGAAATAAACTATTTTTTTTTTTTTGTTTTTAGTTCGGTTTTCGGTTCGTTCGGTTTTTTTTGAGTCAAAATCGGACCAAACAGAAATTTTTCAATTTTTTAAAATTACAACTGAACCGAACCGAAAAACCGGAAAAAAAATCAATTTTCCGGTTCGGTTTAGTTCGGACAGAACCAGTTTGGTTTGATCTGATTTTTTTGCCCACCCCTAATTATAGTTCCAATCTCATATTTGATGAATCCAAATTGTTGGACTATTTTATCCTCCATAATTTTTATCCCATTAGAAGAGGATAAAATAAATCTCTCCAATACCATGGGATTATTAGCCCTTTCGCTAAATTTTGCCTCTTCTCAAAGTATCTTATGCTTCTCTCTCAAACCTTTTCTATCTTCATTTCGTTGCTTTTCTCTCTATAAGGAAGAGTTTTTCTATTAATCTAGTATCTAATCCCGCGTAGCCAATGTGTCCTAAATGCATACATTTATATTTGAAAATCCATGCAAAGACAATTTGGAACTATTTGTTATAGAAGAGTTCAAATACTTTGCTAGACCAATGTTGAATGATATATGTTAAGAATTTATACAAAATTTTGTGTAGAGACAATTTTACAATTTAAAGCATTTAACCCCTAAAAATTAATTACTTAACAAAGAAATCAGTTTGACTTCATGATGATGGTAATAAAAAAGGAAAAGCCAAGAAAAGAAAAATAGAAAGAGAGTTTGATTCACTCAAATTAATATTTTTAAAGTAAAAAAAAAAAAAAGGTTATAATACATTTTATATAATTGCAAAAAAATTTAATATTAAGGATCGAGAGATTGTCAAAATTAAATACTATAAAAATATGTGATACACTCATGAATGAGTTCTTTTTTTTCCTTATAAACAATTATTGTATTGGCTGCTCTTTAATATTGTATTTGCACAATTAAATCGTGAGGTCCAAAATACCCTGTATCATCTCAGGGGTAATTTTGCCAATACTCCTATAAATATTGTTTCTAAAATACTTACCCTAAAGTCAGGTAATAAGTCGTGAGTTACAGTTTAGACTTTTAAACGTGTGATCATACTCACTTCAAAATACATCTAAATAATCCACACCTTATGTAGCTAACTTCAGGTAATTGATCAACACCAACAGGATACAAGTCCCGAACCATATATAGTTAAAACCAAAATTCTCAAATCTTAAACAATTCCCGAATATTTTCCTAAAATGGTGCGTCAATTAGATAACTAATTATACATGCATCATTGACAATATTTAAAACAAAAAAAAAATAGAAATAGAGAAACTCCATATATTTCTAACTTTTTATCATAGAGTGATCATAAGTTACAGTACTGTTTACATTATAAGGCCAAAAAAGCTAAACTTGTTAGTACTATAACAAAAAATTATAAAGCATACTTGTGAATTAACCACAAGAAAACTAAAAAAAAAAAACAATATAAAAGCTGCCAACAGCTTTCATTGCTAGCTAGCTTGTGCTGCTTCCGCTTCATTTTCAACTTTTCATTTAAGCACTTTTTTCTTCCATTAAATCCTACTAGTTTTATTCTTGTTTTCCTCTCTCTCTCTCTCTGTCCATAAGAATCTTCAACTTATATTCAAGCATTTTGTGTCTTTCTAGCTCAGAGAAGGGAGAGAGAGAACATGTCAAAATGAGGATCAATGAAACAAAGGTTTGCATTACAATGCCGCCCAAGGTACAATCTGCTGGTTTGTGGCTACAAATATTTTCAAACAAGAATAATAACGCAACTGCAAGTTATGATTGGTTTGAATACTCATTGCCTAGACTCGAGCTAAACATAGCTTTGATCTTTCTCGTAACCCAGATCTTCCATTTCTTTCTCAAGCGCCTAGGATTGCCGTTATGCACCTCTCAGATTATGGTACGTGTTGATTGTCTTCTATGTATTTTAGTTCATGTTGATGCTTTTTTTTCCCTACTACTTCAAGGGTTTCCGTTTTCTCCCTTCGTTTCTATTTTACTATTTATCGCTTCATTCTTTTGCCTACTTAGAGCTTTACGATTAATAGAAATGTGCCAATATGGCCACTCATATGATTGGATTTACACACCCAATTCATTAATAGATCCACTAAGATAGTATCCTAACCATTTATGCCAATATTAAGCAACATAGAATGGGGAAAATACCCACAATTTTGGCGGGACTTAAGTGTAGAAATTAACACCTATAAGAAGTAATGGGCAACTGAGTGATCCTGTCTCATTGTTTGTGTAGTATTATTCGTATCGGTTTAAAAAATATATTGTAAATTACATAGCTTTAAATATCACTACAAGAAAACAGCCCATCCATACCGGGCATTGCCCGGTATGGATAGGTATCCATATCGGGCATCCCGCCCGATATGGATGCCCCGGTATTAATACTGGCGCTATCCATACCGGGCGGTGCCCGGCCTGGATAATATTTATCCATGTCGGGCAGGCACCCCGGCATGAATAAATATTATCCATGTCGGGCAGGCACCCCAGCATGGATAATAAATTGCCCATAATATCCATACCGGGCAGGCGCCCGGTATGGAAAAGATTTTAATTGTAATTTTTTTTTTTTGGTTAAAATATATATAATTTATTATTGAAATTTAAACTATATATTCCAAAAACCTTTAAACCAAATTTCAACATACATTTAAAATGTATTTATATATATATATATATATATTACTTAAAGTTAACTTACATCATTTAAGATTACTAGATATATGATAATAATACAATTCTAACATACAATATATTTTATTGGCCAAGCAATAAATGAGTGTAATGCATGCTCTAAAGTTTGTAGCTCGTTGGTAGGTTGAGGTAGTGGAATACTAACTATTACTTTCTTCACAGAAACTCGCCAATAATCTGGACCAAGCTCTTCGTGATGAACTTGATCATAAGGATCCTTGGAATCAATTTCTGCTTCCGCCACCACAGTTCCTATACCAAACCAGTCTAATAACTTGCAATGATTTTCACTCGATCCACAAGCTTGACTTGTAGAACCCCTCGATTTAGACTACATTTGCATAAAAATTTAAATAATTACATCTATAAAAAAAATATTATGGAAATACATTTATATATTAAATTAAGTTGAAAGAATAAATAATAGAAATTTAATGAATATTTACCTTTATTGAAGGTTCAGTACATGTAACACTCTTACTAGATCTCATCGAATTTGAGCCACTTGAATATTGTGTCTACGAAAAAAATTAATAATAAGGTCATGGCCGGAATCACTCCGGCCAGTCGCGCGGACCAAACAACAAAAAGCAGAGGAGAAGAAGAAGAAGAAGAAAAGAGAAGGAGAAGAAGATCGAAGAAGAAGAAATGGGGACCGCCGTACCGGCGGTCGGAACCAGTCCGATCGGCCGTCGCGCGGTCTGACTTGTTCCGGCCGGTCCCGCGGCCAGAAGAAGAAGAAAAAGAAAGGAAGAAGAAGAAGAAGAAGAAGAAGAAGAAGAGAGGAAGAAGAACAAGAGAAGAAGAAATGGAGGAGAGGGAAGACTCACCGGCACTAGATCGGCGAAAGGCGAGGTGAACGGCGAGATCCCGAGCCGTGACCGGTCGGCGATGGGCGAGATCTGTCGGCGGTAGCTACAGTTGGGAGAGAGGTGATGTGAGAGAAAGAGAGAGAGAGAAAGAGAGAGAGAAGAAAATGAAAATGGGAGGGGGGAAATAAGCTAGGTGTGTTAAAATACCCAGCTTTTCCATACTGGGCGTCAGCGCCCGGTATGGAAAAGTCCCCCCCAACGACACAAAAAAAACGGAAATATTTCATATCCTTACCGGGCGGCTTACCCGCCCGATACGGTTAAAAAACAAAAACTTTAAAACTATTATCCATACCGGTCGGGTACCCGACCGGTATGGATAATGAAGTTATCATTACCGGGTGCAACCCGCCCGGTTATGATAACTCTATTTCCCTACCGGGTGCAATGCGCCCGGTATGGAAAATAGATTATCCTTACTGGGTCCGACCCGCCCGGTAAGGATAATCCAATTTCAAATTTTTTTAAAAATAAAATATATATTATCTATACCAAGCGCAGTCCGCCCGGTATGGAAAATGGATTAACCTTACCGGGTTCGACCAGCCCGGTAAGGATAATCCAATTTCAAATTTTTTAAAAAATAAAATATATATTATTCATACCGGGCGCAACTTGCCGGGTATGGAAAATGGATTATCCTTACCGGGTCCGACCCGCCCGGTAAGGATAATCCAATTTCAAATTTTTTTTTAAATAAAATATATATTAGCCATACCGAGCACAGAATGCTCGGTATGGAAAATGGATTATCCTTACCGGGTCCGACCCGCCCGATAAGGATAATCCAATTTCAAAATTGTTTTAAATAAAATATTATTATCCATACCGGGCTTTTAATGCCCGGTATGGATACTCCGGAATGGCTGGGCTGTTTTCTTGTAGTATATATATATATATATATATATATATATATGAAGAAGGAAAAAGAAAAATGTAATGTATACAATCAATGTTTTATTTGGTTATAAATTTACTTAGTATCATTCTTATTGGTTTCAAAAATATATTGTAAATTACTAACCCTTAAAAATGTTTATGAAGAATGAAAAAGAAAAATGTCATGTATATAACTAATATTGTAAGGAGGTGATGTGCTTGTTTTTTTGTAATGTTATGATATTACTATTTGATTGGTTGGTGAATATGTCTCTAAGAAATTGTATTGATTTGTTTGAACTAGGTTGGGTTAATATTCTCTGAAGCAATATTAGGAGAAAAAATTTCGAAAAAAATGTGGACAAAAGACAGCATACAAGTGCTTGGTTCAATAGGGACTTTTGGCTATGCTTTCTTTGTTTTTCTAATTGGAGTCAAAACGGATACCCACATGGTATTCAGATCCAACAAAAGTGCCATTTTGGTTGGTTTTCTATCTGTAATGGCACCACTTCTTTGTGTTCTACTACTAGTTTCAAGTGACTCATCAATTCGACACAAAAGTTGATGAACTGGCTAAATTAAAAGCTATGTTTCTTTCATCGGTCTATATCTGGACTGCATATCCAGTCATCACTCTTTTTCTCAGTGACATGAAGATCCTAAATTCAGAACTTGGCCGACTATGACAGTTATCAGGGATCATTGGTGACAGTTTAGCCTAGCTCACCGCGGTTTTTAATATCATGCTTAGTGCAGGGATTCAAGTTGATAAAACGGCATCTCCTCATCTATTTGCATTTTTTATAGCCTTTTTTGTCATTGTTGTTTTTGTGCTCCGGTCAGCAATGTCAATGATGATGAGATATACCCCATAAAGCAAGCCTACGCATCGAAGCTACATTTATGCGATCCTTTTCATGTTTCTGGTTTGTGTTGCCCTCATGAGATGGTTTGGTCAATTCAGGCTCTTGGCAGCTTATTTTTTTGGCTTGACAATCTCACATGGACCCCCATTAGAGTTTGCTTTGGTAGAGTATTTTGAGAGCATGACTCAGAACTTGCTTCTACCATTGTTTGTATCGGGTTTTACCTTGAGAGTTAAATCAATCAAATTCTCCCAAAACGCATTCGTTCACGCAAAGATGGCTATTGTATCTTTGTTGGTAAAATTTGTGGCTTGCCTTCTTCCACAAGTGTATAACAAGATGCCTATCAATGATGCACTTGCATTTGCTCTTATAATGTGCTACAAAGGCTATGTTGAAATAGCCAACTTCTCAATCCTCTTTGATGAAGGTGTATATATTCCATCACTCTTCTTCTAACAACTCTACGCTGAGCCTGTTTTATGCATGCATGATATTTTCACTTTAAATTTGTTAGAAGTTTAGAATCCTCTACGTCGCATGGTTGAGATATATTCCTGTAGTTTTTTCCATTTTTATCATTTTCAAGTGTAGTGCTTTGTCTTTAATTCTTAGTACAAAATGCTCAGTACAAAGATCAACATAAGAAAGAATCATTGTCCATATATTATTAGTTAGGGTTGAGTTTATTTCTATTAGATCAATATCTAACTCAAAAGACAAATTTAATGGGTTAAAATCATCAAAGTAGCAGATAAACCATTCAACTTTTGTTTATCTTTTAAAAATAGCATTTTTTTTCTCTTTCCTCTTTTTAGCTTACGTGTGATTTCAACCACTAAACCTAGGACATGAGATTGATGGGTCTAAATGCTCTAATTTAGTCAACTTATCTATAGTCCCAGCCCAAAATTTGACACCCTTACATTTTTTTTTTTTAAGAAAAATAAAAGAATAATTGACAAATTTTTTTAACTTTGTCAATCAATTAGTAGTATTAATTTCAAGGACTTTTATTTCAAGCTTGCTTTCTTAATGTAATTCCAACTTTTGCTCTTGATATTGTGCAGGTTATAGACCAAAATTTGTTTGGTATCATGTTTAATGTTATCTTTTATGTGGGAAGCATTATGCCTATTGCTGTGAAACATCTCTATGATCCATCAAGAAAATACGAAGGTTACATCAAAAGAAACTTCTTGGGTTTGAGACCAAACTTGGAGTTACCAATACTTGCTATGATCTATGTCCCTAACAATGTGGGTGTTATCATCAATCTATTAGAACTTTCATGTCCAACCAAAGACAACCCCATGACTATCAACGTTCTGCACCTTGTCAAGCTCAATGGACAAGCAGCCCCAGTCTTTATTTCCCACCAAAAGAAAATGAGAACTCGTTGTACCAACTCTTAATCCCAAAATCTCATCATTTCTTTCAACAAATTTGAAGTGAACTACTGGGGAGCTGTCACTGTCCACACCTACACTGCTATTTCTCCCCAGAATCTCATGCATGATGATATTTGCTCTCTAGCATTGGACAAGCTTGCATCTCTTATAATCTTCCCATTTCATTGTAGATGGTATATCGATGGCTTTGTGGAATCTGATAATGATTCCATAAAAACCCTAAACTCTAGGGTTCTTGAAAAAACTCCTTGTTCTATAGGAATTTTGGTCGACCGCGGTAACATGAGACGGGCAATAAGGCCTTTAGATTCATCATACAACGTAGCATTGATCTTCCAAAGCGGTGGCGATGATGATTGAGAGGCATTAACATTTACCAAACGCATGGCTCAAGGTACGGATGTTGTTCTAACTATGGTTCATTTGATTGCTAATCAAAACAGTAGTCAAAGGCATGTTATTAAAAATTGGGACCACATTGACTCTGAGTTATTAAAAGAAGTTTAGAGTAACGGATATATAAATTAGATGGAGCAAGGGGTTGCTGCTGGGCTTGAAACCGCCATGATTGTTCGCTCTATGGTGAATGAATTTAACCTAATTATTGTTAGGAGAAGACACAATTTGGAGTGTTCAATGATTAAAGGACTTAAAGAATAGAGTGAGTTTCCAGAACTTGGAGTTCTAGGAGATCTGTTGGCATCAGAGGATTACAGTGGTAGATGCTCTGTATTGGTTGTGCAACAACAACAGACAATAATACAATCTAATTGATCACTAGAATAGGATAAAGTGTAATTTTTTTTTTTTAAAACGAACTATTTGATTTATTAATTACATTCAACTTTTCAATATTCGATATCTAGAGTCCATATGAACTTATCAAGATCAAGTACCACACAATGCAAAGAAGGTGTATACCAATCAACCATAGATGCACTCATTGTATTCATTTGTTTTTCATTTTTTTTCTAGATCATTTGTTTTTAGTGATAGATCATTTCTAATTTTAACATATACTTGAGTATACTCTTTTTTACTCAGGTGTGAGTAAGATTTAAACTATTTGTGAAAGTTTAATTTTCATTTGAGTAAGATTTAAAGTATTGTTTGTGACTAAATCATTTCTTCATGAAGGTGTAAATCTATTTATACACAAAAGGTATATAATAATTTTATTCAATTTATTTCTATTTTTATTTTTTTTATTTAGGTTATTTGTTATTTAACACTATATAGAATCTATTAATTAGAAAAAAGGACAAATTTCATTTTCGTCTCTATGTTTGGGAAAATGTCAAATTTTTAATTATGTTTGCAAACTCATAAAATCTTTCTTAACTTTTCTTAAACTCATCAAATTAGTCTATTCCGTCAATCAATTAATGGTCGAACCTAATAGATAGCGTGGCGGGTAGAATTAATTTTGACATTTCGAATCGCAACCCATGATTTTAAAACATGTACGAACCAGATAATTTTAAAAAATAAAAATAAAAAATAAAATAAATAGAAACTTTGAAAAGACAAACATATCCCTCAAACATACAAATAATTAATTAAACACACTTTCTATAAATAATTAAAGAATTACAATGGACGGAAAAGAAAGAAGATAGAAGAAGAAAAAATTAAATAAGAAGGAAGAAGAGAAGGAGGAGAAGAAAGAGATAAATTACTGTGGATGGAAAAGAATGAGATTTTAACGATGATATAGATTAGATGTGATGGTCAACTAGAGATGGAAGAAAATGAGAAATTACTTTATTTTTTTTTATGAAATCGAAATTACTTATATTCTTTAAAGGCAATTTTGTCTTAAAAAATTAGCTTATGACATAAATGATGAAGTTATTAAAACGAACACAAATACGTAGTGCCCTTATCTTTTGTTAATTGATTTTGTGACGTTTCCACAATAACATGGTCAAAAGTCTAGTAATCAACAAGCAATAGTTATCTAAGTAGTAACAAACCAAATACAGTTACAATCAACATCAATCTCGGAACTTGGTTGAAATTTTTTAATTTTAATAAAAGAGCGACTAAGCGTGATATACATCACTATTAATATATCAAATGATTCAAAATTAAATAGGCACTGAGAATTTTCTTATATTTCTAACTTCTTGCCTTGAAAATTGATCATCAGTTACTGTACGGTTGATTTTCAAAGGCCATAATAGCAAAACTTGTTAGTAGTTAATACTATATAATCAAAATTGACAGAGCCCCACCCCTGAAGAATCGACCACAAGAAAACTGAAAAACAATATAAAAGCTGTTATAACTAGCATCTGTCACTAGCTGGCTTTCATTGTTTACGTTCATCATCAACTATAATTTAAGCATTTTTTTTCTTCCCTAATTAATTCCGAATGATACTATTTTTGCTCTCTCTCCATAATCATCTTCAACCTTGGTGGGTGTGTGTGTCTCTCTCTCTCTGAGGAGGGAACCAATCAAAATGGCTTTGAATCAAACGAGGATTTGCCTTAAAATGCCGCCCATGGTACTATCTACTGGGTTGGGGTCACAAATATTTCAAAATAAAAGTAGTAACACAGCTGAAAATTATAATTGGTACGACTACTCATTGCCAAGGCTTCAGTTACAAATAACTTTGATCTTCGCTGTGTCTCAAATCTTCCATTTCTTTCTCAAGCGCCTAGGAGTGCCATTGTTCTCCTCTCAGCTTATCGTATGTCCTCATCTTTCACTTTCATGTATTTTGTATTTAGTTCCTATTAATGCTTGTTATTATTATTAGTATTTTTGCCAACTTAGAGTTTACAATGCATATAAATATGTGAGTACACATCATAGAAACTAGGCACACTACTTTAAGTGGGGTGACGCTGTGGTAGCCACCCATACCCTTGCCTTTGATACCAAGGTCACTGGTTTAAGTATACAAACTTCCCACTTGGCGTGGACAATTTTCTCATCAAAGTCCTAAGACATTTTTGACTTAGCTAGTAATTATGTCACCAACAAGCAATTTTCTTGTCGTGTTAGAGTCTTATCTCAACTAGTTTCGACAAATATAATGTTAAAAAAAAAAATCTAGGCATGTTATCGATTTAACTTATTATTAGTTTATACACTCATATGAATGGTTATAAGTTGTAATCTTAAAATATATAAAGAGCAAAGAAGAAAGAAAGTATTGCAATAATTTCTCTTGTAATACAGTTTATATGCAAGTAAATTCCACTAATTTTAAAAATTTACTTAAATTTCAGTAATTCTAACAGTTTTTCTTTTTTGAACTACCATTATGGGATATCATCAATGGAGTTTTTTTTTTTTTTTTTTTCTTTTTTCTAGTGTTAATAATATTACACTTGATTGATATTTGGTGATTTCACTAAGAAATCCATGCACGTGTTTGATTTTCTTTGAATATGTAGGCTGGCTTAGTGTTATCTCAATCAATACTGCAAGAAGGAGGAAACAAGTTGTGGACAGAGGAAAGTGTACAAGTGCTTGGTACAGTAGCATCTTTTGGCTATAGTTTCTTTGTATTTCTGATTGGAGTGAAGATGGATCCTTGGTCGATAGCTAAAGTGAACAGAAGTAGCTTCTCCATTGGTATCCTTTCTGTGATTGCACCTCTGATTTGTGCTGTGCCAATAATCCTATTCACTTTCGACCCCATAAATGAACGGCTTCCTAGAATGCTAACTTTCCTGCTTTCTTCATTCTATGCTGTGTCTTCATATCCTGTGATATCTCTTGTTGTTAGTGAATTAAAGATCCTGAATTCCGAACTCGGCCGAATAACACTTTCATCAGCAATGACAAGTGATCTTTTGAGCATCGTCATGTTGGTTTTCGGTAACCTGCTTGGACAGTGGAAGCTATATGGTTCGAAGGGTGCCCTTACTGAGCTAGCATGTGTGATTTTCTTCCTTGTTTTTGTCTTTTTGGTGGTCCAACCAGGGATATATTTGGTGATAAAAAACATACCAGAAGGGAAACCAGTGAATGAGACTTTCATTTATGTGATCATGCTGATTTTCTTGGTTTGTATGAGTATCACTAGATGGTTCCATATCATGCCCATAGCTGCTTACGTTCTCGGCTTGGCAATCCCACATGGACCGCCATTGGGGTCAGCTTTGGTGGAGAAGTTTGAGAGCATGGTTCACAATTTGTTTTTGCCAATATATGTAGCATGTTGTGGTTTGAGAGTGAAAACTTTGAATATCGATATGGGTGACACAATGATGATGGTCAATGTTGCATTAATTTTATTTACTCCCGTGGTGAAACTCATTGCCTGCTTTCTTCCATTATATCTCAGCAATATGCCCCAAAATGATGCTCTTGCAATAGCTCTCTTGATGAGCTCCAAAGGCATAGTTGACTTGAGCATCTACACATTCCTTTCTGATGAAGCAGTATGTATTTTACATTCCCTTCTTTCAAACAATATTATTTACTTCTACTCGAATCCCATGGCCTAATTGGTCTAATCTGACCAAACTTTGCCATGAGTTTTGGCCGAATCCACCCATCCTTGCAATAATTTATCCAAAAATAAGCATTTAATTATGTTTTCTATTTACGCCACATTATATGACATGAGAATAAATATAATTGATAATTTATGTTAAATGATACCATTTGAATAGAAAATGCAAAGTGTATCATCAATCTGATGCACCCTAGACTGTATTGCAAAAGGATCGAAACAAATTTATGAGCGGTTTTATTTATTAATCTATTTTTAAGTTTCCTATTTGTTTACTAATTCCAATCTTTGTATTCTTGATCAATTTTGCAGATTATAGACTACAAATTGTATGGTTTCATGTTTTGTGTTGTCTTATATATGGCAACCATTGTGCCTGTTGCGGTGAAACATCTCTACGATCCCACAAGGAAATATGCAGGCTACAACAAGAGGAATCTCATGCATTGGAAGCCCTATTCAGAGCTTCACATACTTTCTGTAATTCATGTCCCGGACAATGTCGATTCTGTCCTCAACCTTTTGGAGGCTGCATGTCCTACCAAGGAAAACCCCATGATTGTCAATGTTCTCCACCTCATCAAGCTCAGTGGCCAAGCAAACCCCATCTTCATCTCCCACCAAAACAAAGGAAGAACCAACTTCACCAACTCATACTCCGAAAATCTCATCATATCTTTCAACAAGTTCCAAGGAAGCAACCATGGAGCTGTCTCTATCAATGCATTCACAGCTGTTTCTCCAGCAAATCTCATGCATGATGACATATGCACTCTTGCATTGGACATCCTTGCATCTCTTATAATCCTCCCATTCCATCGAAGATGGTACATAGATGGCTCCATTGAATCCGATAATGACTACATAAGAGCCCTAAACTCTAGGGTTCTTGAAAAGGCTCCATGTTCTGTAGGGATCCTCATCGACCGCGGCAACATGAGAAGGGCAGCAATGCCTATGAATTCATCACCAGAGCTTCCCCCATACAGAGTAGCAATGATTTTCCTTGGAGGTAGTGATGATAGAGAGGCATTGACGCTTGTCAAACGCATGGCTCAGGATACCAGGGTTGTTGTAACTGTAGTGCATTTGACTACTCAACAAGAAGGCAGTCCACAACATCACGGTGAAGATTGGAATGCAGTGATTGACAATGAGATGCTAAGAGAAGTGATGACCAATGGTTATGTAAGTTACATGGAGAAGGGGGTTGCCGATGGACCTGAAACAGCCATGATTGTTCACTCTATGGTGAATGAATTTGATTTGATTATTGTTGGGAGGAGACATAATGTGGAGTACTCTCCACAGACTTCAGGGCTCGAAGAGTGGAGTGAATTTCCCGAACTTGGTGTTTTGGGAGACCTGCTTGCATCAGTAGATTATAGTGGTAGATGCTCAGTCTTTGTGGTGCAACAACAAGAAACAGTAGTACCTAGCAGACCTAAAATGAATATCTTTTCGTGATCTTCAATGCTTTTTAGTAGATTCATTCAATTATATTCATGTTATTTTTTTTATCACTTTTTTAGATATACAATCTCATGTGGGACAATTCGGACCTAAAAAATCGATAGATTAAATATACAATTTGTAGTCAAATTATATTAAACAATGAAATATTCATTTTATTTTTTATCTTCTTTTGCTTTTTTGGTACTGTTAGGGCATGGATTACAAAATTTTATATCAATAGAATTAAGGGTTATTATGAAAAACCCCCCTGGAATGAAACTTAATCGAAATTTACCCCCCATTTTTAAATTATTAGGTAAATTACCCCCTGCCGTTAACTTTCCGTACAGAATGTTAACATTTTCCATCCGAAATAGTAAAATGACCAAAATACCCTTACCATATCCTATAAAATTCCTCTTATACCCTTCAAACTTATGAAAGGACTAAAATGTCCTTTAAATTCTTAATTAATTAAAATATTAAATAAAAAAATAAAAGATTTAAAAAAAAAAAATTTCTTCACACCTCTCTTCTTCTCTGCTTCTGCACTTCTTCTTCTGCTTCTGCTCTTCTTCTTCTTTTTCTTCTTCTTCTTTTTCTTTTTCTTCTACTTCTCTGAGTTCGAATCGAACCCAGATCTGGTTCCAATGGAACCCAGAACTGGGTTCGATTCGAACCCAGAAACTGGGTTCCAACGAACCCAGTTTCTGGGTTCGAATCGAACCCAAAACTGGGTTCGTTGGAACCCAGTTTCTGGGTTCCATTGGAACCCAGTTCTGGGTTCGAAGAAACCCAGAAACTGGGTTCCAACGAACCCAGTTCTGGGTTCCATTGGAACCCAGATCTGGGTTCCATTGGAACCCAGATCTGGGTTCCATTGGAACCCAGATCTGGGTTCCATTGGAACCCAGATCTGGGCTCCTTCGAACCCAGAAATTGGGTTCCTTCGAACCCAGAAACTGGGTTCGAAGGAACCCAGAACTGGGTTCCAACGAACCCAGTTTCTGGGTTCGATTCGAACCCAGAAACTGGGTTCGTTGGAACCCAGAAACTGGGTTCGTATTGGAACCCAGATCTGGGTTCCTTCGAACCCAGAAACTGGGTTCGAATCGAACCCAGAAACTGGGTTCGAATCGAACCCAGAGAAGTAGAAGAAAAAGAAGTAGAAGAAGAAGAAAAAGAAGAAGAAGAGCAGAAGCAGAAGAAGAAGGGCAGAAGCAGAGAAGAAGAGAGGTGTGAAGAAATTTTTTTTTTTAAATCTTTTATTTTTTATTTAATATTTTAATTAATTAAGAATTTAAAGGACATTTTAGTCCTTTCATAAGTTTGAAGGGTATAAGAGGAATTTTATAGGATATGGTAAGGGTATTTTGGTCATTTTACTATTTCGGATGGAAAATGTTAACATTTTGTACGGAAAGTTAACGGCAGGGGGTAATTTACCTAATAATTTAAAAATGGGGGGTAAATTTCGATTAAGTTTCATTCCAGGGGGGTTTTTCATAATAACCCTAGAATTAATTGTTTTGCTTCTTATTGATTGTTAGATAGTATATATCTTTATCTTTGTCGAGATCGACTTGGTCTAAAATTAAAATGTATTTGTCTCGTTTGAATTTTGATGCAATAAATTTTTTAAATTTGTTTCATATTGATGATTCTAGCCAAATGTAAAATGTACATATCTTTAATACTCTCCTTTTATAGTTTTACCTGACATGGAAATTAAACAATATTTGTTGGGAGATGTAGTTAACACTGAATAATTACCGAAATATGCTTTTTGTGCATAGAATTATATTATGTTATATTAAAATATAATACATGATCTATGTACAACCTATTTTATTTCAATTAATAGTTTTATTTCTTTTTAATAAAATTTTATTAACATCTCATGCGCTAAGTACGTAATTTCCCAATAAAGTACGTAGTTGAAATGAACACAACAAACTCGGTTGATTTTAAAATTTGTTAATAATCTCTCTCAAAATACTGAAAATCGCTATAAGACCTTCGTTGGAGTATAAAATTGATTAGAGTTCATGCAGAGAAAATTTCTAACCTTTTTTTTAAATTAGGTGGATCAGCTTGTAATTTACGCTTTATCGCTCAACAATAAGGTGGCCCTGATTAGGTGTGAAAGAGTGTTGGTTGATATTTCCATGAAAATCTACATCAATTAATCAATATCCAGTTCAAAATAAATTGTACGTTTTATTTCTTAAATTACTTGTTTAGGAGTTTTTCTTTAAATATAACAACAATGTAATTGAAATTCTATTAATAGCATTGGTTAATAAAGCTACATAACTGGACCGTTAATGAAGCTAGACGTCGAAGGCCATGTTTGGGATTACTTCAACTTTTGGTTTTGCCAGTATAAGTGATAAATGAAAGCCAAGCTTTGTCATCGTTGTTAATTAGTGTGTTTTAAGAAATGCTTTTGTATTTGAAGAGTTTTTGAGTCTTTTTATTCTTTCAGAAGCCTTTTTTTAACTTTAATTATTTTAATTATGATATAATCATTATATGCTGATTCGAGGAAATAATCCATACAATTTTATTTATACTTAAATTACTTTTAATTACAAAATTAATAATAATAAATTAAATTTAAAATTTAAAAAAAGATTAACAAGAAGTAAAATAACATGTAAAATAATGACAACATTAAAATCCTGTGTTTGATCATTTGTGTTTAGTTAATATGCACGTAACTTTGATTGATTTTTTTATTGTCGTGATTTGGGTTGAGACGTGGATAAAATTCCAATGGTCAGAAAGAGAATGGATGATATTTGGGTTGGTAGAGAAAGAGTTAAAAAAAAAAAAGGGATATAGGTAGAATTTTGGATTTGTTATTGATTAAGATAAAGATAAAATTATAAATATAAAAAGTTCATAAAAGTGGAAAATGGCTTCTCATATTTCGTATGAAGCTTTTCCGGGAAAAGTTAGTAAACTTGACTTTCCGTGAAAGAGTTTCAACAAATCATAAGCTATTTTGAGTGTATATCCTAACACTCCCAAAAGCTAATTTGAGTTTCAAAAAACTTATGCTCTCTCGTACATGATGCTTGGGAACCAATTACGGGATTGAGTGATTGTAGAAACAGGATTAGGGAATTTGTCATCCGTGGTTATGGGTCAAAGATCTTGCCTTTGCTTGGTGAGGTTGATGTGATTTGCGGGGACCTCCATGCAAAGGCATTAGTGGTTTCAATCTGTTCAAGAACAAAAGCAATCCGTTAGCTGATGACAAAAAGGAAACAGTTAGTTGTTTTTATGGAGATTGTAGAGTTTCTTAGGCCTAGATTTGTTTTGATGGCGAACACTGTGGATCTAGCAAAATTTGACAAAGGATATATTGGACGACGTGCCTTGGGTCGCCTCAGTCAGATGAATTACCAAGCCTAGGTGGGAATGATGGCGACAGGGGCAGATGGTCTTCCTCAATTTCCGATGCGGGTTTTCTTATGGGGAACGCCACCAGCTGAGAAGTTACCTCAACATCCACTTCCAACACATGATGTTCTAAGAGGAGTAATTCTGATTGAATTTGAGAGAAACATTGTGGCTTACGATGAGGCTTAGGCAATAGATTTGGAAGCAAAACTGCTGTTAAACGTATGCAATTCCGGACCTTCCAGATATTGGAAATTATAAAAGACGTGATGAAATACCTTATGATAAAGAACCTGAAGTAGAGTTTTGACGATTTATTAGGTTATCCAAAAATGATATGTTACCGGTTCCTCAAAGTCTGGACCTAAAGAGCATTTACTTTATGATCATTCTGCATATATATGAATTGAACATTGATGATTATATCAATGGCTTTGTTGGATTCCTAAAAGAAAGGGAACTTGTTTTAGAGATTTACCTGGTGTTCATGTGCGTCCTGATAATAAAGTTGAGTGGGATCCCAACGTGAAGAGAGTTTATCTAGAATCTGGAAAGCCTTTGGTCTCCAACTACGTTATGACTTTTGTGGATGGCACATAATCAAAACCTTTGCACGTCTTTGGCGGGATGAGATTGTGCCCATGTTAATTACTAAAGCAGAACCCCATAATCAGGCAGATTACTCATCCTGAGCAAGAACGCGTCTTGACTGTTCGTGAAACTCTAGACTTCAAGGATTTTCATATTACTACAAGCTTTGTGGTCCTGCCAAGGAGAGGTATGTCCAAGTTGGCAACGTTGTTTCGGTGTCTGTTGCTCGGGCATTGGGATATGCATTAGATTTGGCAATTCAAGGAATAACTCCTTCAGAAGATCCTTTATTAACCCTTCCTAAAAAATTTCCAAACATCTCCGAATAGATTGCTTCTGCATCATCAGAGGACGTTGCTTGATTGTTATAACAATCTTTTGGATTATTGTTTTCTAGGACACATTATTTCAGTGAAAGCTGTATTATATTGTTGATCCCTGATATGTATTTCTACTGTTAATTTAATCCTACTTCATCACAACAGTCTTGCTCACCAAATAACAAGGACACTGGCCACTTGCCGCCGCGCACCGAACTGGAGGCGACAAGATAATAGAACTCGAGAAGGAGAAGAGGAGGAGAGAGAGGAAAATGGGTGAGACACATGAGTGAGAGATATTTTTTAAAAAAATAATAATAATTTTAATATTATTTATTAATTACACATATATATAGTTTTAATATTTTTATTCAATCTAGTGTAAGGTAATAATTTAATATAATATAACCGTAGTTTGGGGTAAGCAAACCATTTGCTCTTTTTATGTGGTTTTATCACTAGGTGATGGACGTCAAACACTTTTGTGAAAAGTTTTCAAAATTTTAGAAATAAAATGAATAGTTTTTAAAAAATCTTTAAAATGTTAATAATTATCAATAATTTACGGAATAAAATAAAGTTTTTTTTAATAAAATCATAATATATATTAAAAAAGTAGTGCAGGTTTATCTTGTCCAACTTTTATTTAAATAAAATTATATTAATTATCATATTATTTTATAATTTATAAAATCTTAACTGTTAGTGTATCATGTCAGTGCGAGAATAAAATTTTTAAGAAATCTATCATTAAACGTATTCAAATAATTAGGGGATGGGCATATCTATCATTATACGTATTCAAATAATTGGTGGATGGGCATGTGCCCTTTTAAAACACGCCATGGTGCACGGTAGACCCGGTGCCGCCGCCGAGTAAACCGTCGCAATTAATGAAACCAATCACACCGCAAGCCACGTCATCTTCCAGCTCAGCTTAACTCCGGTATTGCTCTCTCAAAATCATCATTATGTGGGCCCCGACCAAATTAGTTTTCGGGCCCACTCTGTCCCCCATAAATCGGCCGTATATGTCACGTGCCACTAATCCATTGTGTGTACGTCGCTACATACATTACGCCAATCATGTCCTTCCAAAATTTTAGAAAACAAATTAAATAATAAATAATTAAAATTTAAAAAAATAATAATAATAAGAAATGAAATTAGACGACTCCCAGTGCCCCTCGGTCTGTCCACCTTAGTATGTTACCCTGCATCACATGAAATCGGCTCCAATGGGCTTGCTCTCTAACTTCCCTTAAGCCTTCGAGTCACTTGTTGACAAAGAGTGATGCATATTATTTAAGACAACTATAATGAGACAATTTTTCTCTCAAAAAAAAAAATAATGAGATAATTTTATGTCCAGAAAAAACAAAATAATGAGATAATTTTAAGCACACCGCGCAGGATGCCCATGAAAAAACTCGAACCATGAAAAAACCACATAAGGAAGAAGGTTAAAGTTCAAATTATAAAAAAAAAAAAACCATGGTTTTCATGACAATGAATGAAAATAATAATATTAGACTGTCTAAAAATTTTCTCAAACTTCTATCTAAATAATATGACAAAATGATTTATAACGACCACTTTAATTATAAGATGATGTATTGATGATGTACTTATTATATATAAACTTGTCTTCTCATTTGGACAATAAATATAGATAAAATTTTAGATAATTTGATATTATTTAAATGAAAAAAATATCATTATGTACGAATTAGTACAACTATACAATACTCTCATTTAAATCCAAACTCTAATTACAATCAAATCCTAAACTTGTAAGCTCTAACTCACATCAAGCTTACCACTCGTTTATTTTTAAAATTCTTGTTATTTGTATTTTAAATAAAAATTAAACCTCCAATTTATAGCACAAGTTTATTTAGTTTTAAAATAATTAAAACCTATTAAAAATAGGTTCCATTACTTTCAAAATAATCAGAAATCCATTAATTGGGAATTAAAACCCTGGCAACAAGCCTTTTTGTTACTCAAAACTTACCCTTCCACTTGTTCGGATGTGTGCCGACTTATCCACAATACGTTTTGGATGTTGTTTGCAGTGGATTCCTATCAAGCTAATTTTCCAACAGCATGTTATAAGTCCTATTTCAATTTTACTTATAAGTGGCTTATGGAGTTGGTCAAGTCCATCCTGCTCGCTCACCAGAAATGCAACATTCGAGTACTTGTCCACCAAATACGTGGATAATTTCCATTTAACTCACGTGTGTGGGTAAATTACACATAAGTCCCTCAGATGAAGGATGGTTTTTTCATTTATGGTGAGTTTCATTCTCCCGATCTTATGTAGTGGAGTATAAATAAGTGTTGAGTTCCGAATGGTAGCATAAAGTCCTATCCATGTGATCTCGATGTTATAATATGTACTTGTAATGTCGAAAAAAAAAAAAAGTCCTATGTTAATTTTGTTTGTTACGCTAATTAAAATTTATCGAAAATACAAGCTAAAATTCTAACACATCTTTACTTTAATTTCATTTTATTGAATTTTTTTAAAAATTATATTGGACCCAAATAGTAGAGTGAAAGTTAAGAACAAACTTCCAAATATTCATTAGCATTTCATTGAAAAAATAAATTTTTAAAAATATATGATGGTTTTATCAAGTTACGATATCATTAATATTCGTTCTCTGGAAACTTTGACAGATAATCGTGCTCCATCAAATTTACATAGTGAAAGACTGGGAATACTAGAAAGTCAATTAAATTTCCAAATTGATTATTACTTTTTCCAATAATGATGTTTCTTGACGAAATAAATAATTATGTCATGGGAGGATTATACGCCATTGGTTTTGGTCCATTCTGAATGGATCATGGATGGTGCAGATATTGAAGTTAAACACATATTAACACGTTAAAACTTTTTTCCTTTTAATTATTTGAAAATAAAAATTTATACAAATACATGTATATATGTAACGTCATGTTATCATTATCATAAAATCCATTCAAATACATGGAACCATAAAATGTTAATAGAAAGGTCATTAAATCATTTACAAAAATATCACCTTCCAATGTACGAAGATAGGAAATAATATTCATTTAGTTTGATAACGACCCATACTCGAGTTATCCTCGTTGCAAGTGTATCTAAAAATACTAATCATTCACAAAATATTAAAGTAGTTATAATTAAGCATATCTTAGAAGGATGGTTGCTATTTATTTACTCATTTTTGAACAATTACAATACTTTACAAAAGATTAAAATAGTTATATTTATACGGATCTTAAAGGATGGTTGTTATTTATAATGATTGTTGTTATAATTAATTATCTATTTTGTCTTATCACAAAGTAATTAAAAAACTTAGAAATATACTTTCAAAACACACAAAGATATATTCTCTTGTAAGATGAGAAAACTTTCAAACATATGTTGATTAATAATAATAATTGGACTCCAACTTCTATAAAAAAATTTAAAAGAAAGTACATTAATAATTTGAATTATAAGTGATTATCTTTTTAAACTTACAATCCATTAGATGAATTATGTTTTTACCTTTATTAATACGAAATACTTTTTTTAATTTTATTTTAAACAATTACAATAATTTGGATGTGGGAAAAGAGGATCTAGCTTCAACTCGAAATCTCATGGGTTTAAGTGTAGAGACATGCATTTAGACCAACATCATCTTATAATTTATATATATATATATATATATATATGTAACTTACAAAAGTGAATAGAAATTTTTTATAAAATCCCATATGCTTATTTTATAATTTTTAACTTTTGGGTTTGTTTTCATTAAACAAGACAACTGAACAATAATTTGAAAGTGCGAGTTAGTTTATTTTGTAAGGTATTTTATTATTAAATAAAGGGTGCAAAACCATATTATTTATACACTACCCCTTAATAAAAGTGGTTGAACAGTTCTCTTGATTCTAAAAATTTAAGGTTAAGTTTTATTCCAAAACATAAAATATGGGTAGTTTCCTATTAATAAATAAATAAATGATGTGTTTGATATGTGAGATAGAATTAGACTATTTTTAAGAGATGAGATTTGATTAAATTGGATTATATAAATATTGTGATATGTTTGGTATAGTTAGGATTTAATTAAAATTAGCACTGTAATATATTTGTTGTAGTTAGGATTTGATCAAAATAGCACTGTGATGTATTTGTTATAATTAAGATTTGATTAAAATTAGCACCATCTCTTATTTGGTGTAATATAGAATTGGGGAAAAAAAAAAATAATTATGTTTTAGGTATAATATAATATGAGTTTAATTATAAAAAAATATCTATATATGAAATTGTTTTAATAAAATAAAACCATTTAAATTAAATTTTAAAAAAAATCTTGAAAATTTTATACAAAGAAATTAAATTATATCAAAATTTTATTAAATAATATATAAAAATTATTTTTAAAATAAAATTATTTATAATTAAGTTTAATAAAATAATTTTTTAATCTATATTAAAAAGAATTACTTTTAAAATATTTTAAAACTAATTTATAAATATGTTTTATATAATACATTGATGATTTAATTAAAAAAGACAAACAGGTGGGACTAAATACTCCCATCGTTTGTGGTGGGATTAAAGAATCCCACCACGTCGGGACAAAGCAGTCACATGCGACTGGATTTAGTGCCATCTCGTTTAATGCCACGCACGTGAGTGGACTGAGATCAGTCCAATCCCTTCAAACGAACATGTCAATATGTGTAACAGGCTCAAAGGCTGAAGAAACAAAAAAGGATTCTTTATTATCATCTTTTTTTGTTAAGATTTGACAGTCTAACAACATATCAATATAAAAAATAATGGTTAGTTAAGATTATTATATTTTTTATCTTTTACATTAGTCAAACTTAAATGAGATAATCCTAAAAAACTCATTGTAATTTATAAAACTATCAATTTTACTACACATGGTTTCATTTTTATCTAAAATCCTTTTTGACATCAACAAAAACACTGAAAATACCTCAAAGGGGATTTTCCATTAATTTTTTAACATCAGAGAAGATTTTGGACAAAAATAAAATTATAGTAGTAAAATGAGTATTTTTATAAACTATAATAGGTTCTTTGAGATTATCCTAATTTAAATTTATTTCATAAAAAGATTAGCATTGTGTCTGACAAAGAATCATTACTCTATAAATATGTACGGTGAGTTTTTTCCTGTTTATATAAATAGATACTTTTCATAATGAGAATAGTATATAGCATATAAGTAGTAATTGATGTTGATAAACATCTAGACACATTTAAGTCATTAGTGCAGACTTTTATTGTAGAAAAAAAAAAATATTAAACCTTAATGTCATTAAGTGGGGTTAATAATCATTATTTTTATTGTGACAATCTTCAAATTTGTTATAACAGTTTGTGGAAAAGGAAGGCTTCACAGTCCTGAAGATCTCAATTTGCGTATTGCTATAAAACAAACTATCGCATATGATAATTGATTTTGTAGTGATACAAAACAATAGTGATACAAAACAATAATCTTACACGAAATTACATGTAAAGTCCCCTGCCTAATAATCTCAATGAAACTTATACAATCATATAATTTACACTAAATATATTAGATATTCAACTTTACAGATATAACCTTAGTTATCAATATCATTAATCTAAGATTTACCTGCAATGTCAAATATTCAATTATATAGTCTCTAGAAAGGTAAACATTGATTTTGATTAAAAAAATAAAAATTATTTTTTAATTATATGAATATAGCATGATGTGATAGTTATAATATTAGGTACACATCCCCTTCTTGGCATTGTCAGCTTGTGTGAACTTCCTCAATAGGTTCGATATCAACAATTATTCTGTTATCGATTTAATTTCCTTAAATTTCTCTCCTTTTGGGAAAACCAAGAAAACAAAAATTTAAAATTGAAAAAAAAAAATCCTTAGATTTTTTTAAACTTTTTATTTTATTTTGTTTTTGAAAGATTTTAAACTTTTTATTTTGAGACAAAAACCTTTTGGTTAAACTGTAATGTCAAAGTGCTTAAAATAGCAAAAACTAAGTAATCTTAAAAAAAAGGGTTATTATCAATTTACCCCCTGAAAAGCAAAATAATATCAAACCACCACTGGTTTTAAAAATATTAGCCAAAAAGGTCCGACCGTCAATTGGAATAGTAAAATAGTTAAAAAAGTGACGGATCCGTTAATATCGAGGATAAAAAGGTAATTGAATGCGATCATAAACAGTACGTTACAACTGAAATATAATATACAATTTTTTAATTAAAAAAAGAAAAAAATAAAAACAATTTGAAAACAAATTAAAAAAAAAAAATCTCTCTCTCTTTCACTCTTCAACAGTCGTGTCCCTCTCTCTCTCCTTCACTCTTCTTCTTCTTCATCAGCTGCTGTCTCCGTTCCTCTTCTTCTTCTTATTCTTCTTCTTCGATCTTAGATGAACCCAGATTCGCAGATTCGCAGGCCGTGTGCCGCCACCGCATCTTCAAACCAGATGCCCAGTCGCTTACAGGCGCTGTTTCTGACGCGATTTGTGGAGAAGACGGAGAAGACAGCGCGGAACGGATCTGCGACCACAGACGGAGAAGACAGTACAGTGCGGAACGGATCTGCGAGCGGCGGAGATCTGCGAGCGGCGGAGAAGACAGTGCGGTAGTGCGGAACGGATCTGCGACCACAGACGGAAAAGACAGTGCAGTGCGGAACGGATCTGCGACCACAGACGGAGAAGACAGTGCAGTGCGGAACGGATCTGCGAGCGGCGGAGAAGACAGTGCGGTAGTGCGGAACGGATCTGCGACCACAGACGGAAAAGACAGTGCAGTGCGGAACGGATCTGCGAGCGGCGGAGAAGACAGTGCGGAACGGATCTGCGACCACAGACGGAGAAGACAGATCTGCGAGCGGATCTGCGACCACAGACGGAGAAGACAGTGCGGAACGGATCTGCGACCACTGTTACTGACGTTTTTTTGTGCATCTGAAATCTGGGGTTTTTTTGTTGTTGTTGATGTGTTATTTGATTGATTTCTTTGTGTGTTGTTGATGATGATAATGATGTGTTTGATGTTGAAGTTGAACTGGAATGTTGAAGTTGAAGTTGAACTGGAATGTTGAAGTTGAACGGGAGATTGAACTGGAAATTGTTAAATTTAATTTATTTAGTTTTTATTTTGTTAAATTTATTTAATTTTTTAGTTTTTTTAAATTAATTTATTATTTATTTAATGTTTTTTAATTTTGGTTATCAAAAATAGTTTAATAATTGATTAATTGTTTGTTTTTTATTTTTTAATGTTTTAATATTATAAGGGTATTTTGGTCTTTTATTATTTTTCTTACAAAACCGCTAAAAAGTTGGATGAAAACCGCTCTGGGGAGACGGTAGGGGGTTTTTTAGCTAATATTTTTAAAAAGTGGAGTGAACTGATATTATTTTCGTTTTCAGGGGGTTTTTTGGATTTTTCCCTAAAAAAAATTAGCAAAAACTAATGGCATGTATATAATTTTTACCATCATCTTTATGACCATCATCATCATCATCACATGTGGTCCATGGAATGATGATGATGATGATGATGATGATGAATGGCTACAGTATAAAATAATATTCCAAAAATCAAATCTGATCCAAAATTTTTTGATGAGAGAGAGACAAGGGGGTGGATGACAAGGCCTGCCAACACCCAAAATGTCCCCACATAAATATTACAGCACACCCAACGATGGGAATTCACACTATCTATGTCACCACATGTCATGTCAATGTTGTCATGTCATATGTTCTGTCATTTCATGTCATAAATTCATGTATATTATATATATATATATGCTCTGCACTGCTCTGCTATACGGGATTGTTCTCTTTGCAGGCATAGCGTCATGATGCTCTAACTCCTAGTTAGCGTCCTTGAATGAACAAGAATTAAGAAATCTATCCAACCTATAGCATCAATTTACAGGGCTTGATTTTAATCTCATGAAAAGAAAACAAGAAGTCACGTATAAAGAGAAAAATTATTTATATAAAGCTTATGAAATCTATTTTATGAGATTTTAATCCTACAATCAAGGTGATTCAGGAAGTGTATACATGGTACTTAAAATTTCAAAACGATAATTAATTTTATTTAAAAAGCTGATATTTAATTTAGACAAGAAAATGATAACCTATCTACTTTTAAATTAATGAGATCATGAGTCTAATCTTATCCCTTCTACATTCCATGATAAATTTAAAAATTATTATCATTTTTCTCCCTTACGATTTATGAATCATCATTTTTTCCCTTACTGATTTTAAAAATATTAAAAAGCTATTGGAAAAGTATTAATTCAAGTTAAAAGAATTAGTAAAATGATTTTTTTTGAATCAATAATAAGAAAAATGACAGTTCATTAATTATCAGGAAAAAAATAATGATAATTCTAAATTTAAAATATACTAATCTCAAAATTATTAACAAGATCGCTTATTGTAAAGAATAATATTTGTAAAAGATAAATTATCTTATCGAATAATGATAAGAAAAGGATAATATTTTTATTGGTATTAGATTTATAATTACTATAAATTTAGGTATTAGTAAAAGGGATAACTCGAAGTCATTTACCAAATCATCGACTTTGATGATACAATTATTTTGAACAATAATTCATCACAATCCAACCGAAATAATTCCAACATTTTTAAGTAGGATTCCATATGACTTGTTTCATTCCATGATGTGATATAGAAATCAAAATTTTCAACGCGGATAATGATGAAGAAATTGCAATCTAGTTAAAACAATTAGTTTAGAATTAAGACAAAGATAATGTTAATTTCTGACTATTATAAAAAAAAAAAAGTAAAACAATAAAAAAAAAAGAAGAAAAGTTAAAAACAAAAAAGAAAATAAAAAAGAAAGAGAAGAGATCAGCTTTAAAATGAAGACGCATGCAAAAACCTCATCATGGTGTCCTCTGTGACCCACGCAAACCTCTCTCATGCCTTTAGTATTTTATAAGCTTCTCTCTTTCCCACCTCCTCTCTCTCTCTCTCTCTCTCTCTTTTACCCTTCTACTTTTCGCTTATTCACTTCTTTCATGTTTCCTCCTTCCTCTCTCCATCCAATTTTTGGCTTCACATTATTGCCCCTAAACAACTTCTTTAAACACATCATTGACAACACCAAGTACAATTACATGAAAAATTCATCACTCCGGCACATTTTTTTCCATTGCGGTCTTACTATGTAATAAATTACGTCATGTAAACTCTTCAGTTTCGTGTGTGTTTCTCGTTGTGATTTTAATACGTAATCGATTACGTTGCATATAAAGATTTTAATAAAAGATTCACGTGTATCTCGTTGCTTACCGTGTAATACGAATATCATATTTTGGGAATTTACTAGTATATTTATTTTTATTTTTACTATTACTTAATTTTTATTTTTTAAATTCTTGATTTATTGGAATTATAATATAATGAATACGAAAAAATCTTGTATTGTTAACGATCCTATATAGTAATATAACTCATAATTTAATGCAAAAATTATGATGATTAAAATATGTATAAAAAACTGTAGAATATGATTAAAAACATTTATAGTTTTATAAAACATTATTATAATTTAAAATTTTAAAAAATATGAATATGAATCAATCCATAACGTTATTAACATAGACATGATCATAAAAATCTGCACAATTATGAGACATCTTACATTTTTAGTTTCTTACAACTAAATTGGTATACAAGTACATAATAATTTCTTAGTTGATATATATATATCATAATTATTTGTACAAATCATAATTCCTACGTAGACCCGTTTAAGTAATTACAAAATCATAACAAAATTACCTCAAAGGGTATTTTGGTCTTTTCAGGAACACATCAGTTTGAAAAAATGTAAAAAAATAGAAAGGCCAGCAACAGTGCCATTCCCATGCACAGTAAAGAGAGTGGAAGGAAGAGAGAGACCATCTGAGCCGAAAGTGACGAACCAATGAAAAAAACTCAACACAACAACAAACGCAAAAACAAAAGTAAAAACAAAACCACAGCGAATTCAAACACAACAACAAAGACACTTTTTATTACCACCACCAATCTCCATAGCACACAAATATGAATGAATGAGAAACAAAAACCACCACCACCACCATTAACATCAACACCAACAACAACGTCATCATCAACAACAGCAGCAACAAAAGAACCCGAAAAAGGGAACAGGGAAAGAAAATATAATTCTTGTTTGTTCCATCTTTTTGCTTTTTTAGGTGTTTTTGTTTTCGGTTTCTGCGAAAAGGTGAAAGCTTTTGTGGTTTTGAAGACAGAAGAAGAAACCCATATGCTGTTTCTTTGAAGAAGTTGGAAAAGGGAAGGAAGCAAAAGATGTTTCAGAGGTTGGGGACGATTCCTGAGTCGAAACGTTTCGATCCGTTTCTGGGTAGATGACTAGGTGGGAGATCTTGTGGGAACAAGAGCAGAAGTTACTGTTTTTGTTTTTTGGTTTAGTAGTGAGTCATGAGTAGGTGAGTGGAACCGGTGACTCGTTCCTGTTCACTTGAGGAGAGAGAAAAAGTGGGAAGTTATAGCTTTTAGAAGAAACGTCTCTCGAAACGTTTTTTTTTTCTTTGGTGTTGGTTTCTGTTTTCAATGTTTTGATGTTTTTGTGGGAAATCTTTTCTGGGTATTTGAGGAATCAGAGAGATACAAGTGGGGTTCGAAGGGTTTTCGTGTAGGGGGTGGTTGTGTTATTGAAAAACACTGGAAATGTTTTTGTGAAGCAGCAGATAGATCGTTTGCGGTTTGTTTGGTGGATGCCTGCTTGGAAGCTCTGATCTCGAAAGATTGAAACTTTATTGTGTTTGGAGCTGTCTCTCAAGGTGACAAAACAAGATTAACTACGTAACAAATCAGGATATCCTTGTCTCTTGTCGGTTTATCTCTATAGTTTTAGATTTTAACTGGCAGCATTGAACAATACAAACACAAAAAGCTTGAAATTTTAGACCTTTGTTTGTTGAATATATATGCATTTTAGTGTAGACCCTTTTGTGTTTTTGCTTTGTTTTAAGCTTCAAAGGTCTTTTGAGTGCGTTTGGATATATAAGTTTGTTGACTTTGTGGTGGAGGCAAGGAAGCAGTTGGGGGGTTTGATTTGGTTTTTAGTATTTTGTGGATGATGTGTGATTTGTGGTTGGAGTTTTTGGTTTAGAGAAGAGAAGAGAAGGTAGTTGGTGTTTGTTGGTTTTGTGATTGTGTGTTGTGGGGAGATTTGTGGAGAGACTTTTGGTGGTGAAAATTTGAAGATGGCAATGTCCTGCAAGGATGGTAAACCGGGGAGCTTGGACAATGGCAAGTATGTGAGGTACACACCTGAGCAGGTTGAGGCTCTTGAGAGGCTCTATCATGAGTGCCCCAAACCCAGTTCCATTCGCCGCCAACAGCTGATTAGGGAGTGCCCAATTCTCTCCCATATCGAACCCAAACAAATCAAAGTTTGGTTCCAGAACAGAAGGTATTGTCATTTTAAACTTAAATGCAAATTTTTTTAGCTTATTATTGGACCAAATGCTTCATTTAGTTATGTAGAAGTTGAAAAAACCAGTTTCAGGTTTCATTGCTCCATGTTGTTTAGATTTCAAACAAAGGAATAAGTCATTTATTTGTTTATTGTGGCTGCTTGTTGGAGATATATAGAAAAGAACAGAAATTGAATTGCTAAAATTCCCTTGTTTGGTATTCTTTGTTAACTGAAATTTTTTATAAAGTAACCATTTTAAAGAATGTTGTTAGCTGTTTTCCGATTTTTTAGTGACAATGGATTGTGTTTTTGTGCTTTTATCACTTGCAGATGCAGAGAGAAGCAGAGGAAAGAAGCTTCCCGGCTCCAAGCGGTGAATAGGAAGCTGACGGCGATGAACAAGCTCTTGATGGAGGAGAATGATAGGTTGCAGAAGCAGGTGTCACAGTTGGTGTATGAAAACGGCTACTTTCGCCAACATACCCAGAATGTGAGATTTTTAATGCTTTTCTCACATACACCATTTTTAATGTTTTCGAAATCATAGACTAGTGTGGTTTCTATTTCTATGAAAAAAATTGGTTAATTTAACTCCTTAGTGGAACCAAAAACATAATATTACATCTGTTAATGATTTCAAAGTAAATGAAGTTGAATATGTGTGTGATATGGGTTGCTATCTTCTACAGACAACGCTTGCAACCAAAGACACAAGCTGTGAATCGGTGGTGACAAGCGGTCAACACCATTTGACACCTCAGCAGACGCCGAGGGATGCTAGTCCTGCAGGGTTAGTGCTAGTGGGGTGTGGTTGTTGGGTCCCTTTCTGTATCATCGTTTTCTGTGGCTTTTTTTTCTTTGTTGTGTTGTGTCTGTTAGTGGGGTGTTATTGATTCAAAGTTTGTACTCTTTCAGGCTTTTGTCCATTGCAGAAGAGACTTTAACAGAGTTTCTTTCAAAGGCCACTGGAACTGCTGTTGAGTGGGTCCAAATGCCTGGAATGAAGGTATCTCTTGACCTTTTTCTTTTCTTCTAATTAAAATAATGTTTATTTAATTGTTCTTTGAATTCTTTCTCTCATTTATCTGGTTAAAATTGGACTTTGAAAGTTATAATTTTGACTAAAAACAATTAGACAAAAAGGTTGATGCATATGCCTCTGAAGCCTACACCTTAAGTCTTGGTTGTTTTTTGTTTTTTCTGTTTTTGGACTGTGGACCACTTTTTGACGTAATTTGTTTTTATTGGTTTATTTATCATGATATGATAAGAAGGTTGACATAAATAACCTGGTGGAACAATTAGATTATAATTTGTTTCTTGTTGGTGCCTTTTCTTAATTCTTTTTTGTTTTGTTTTTTTTTTTTTTGTTTTTTTGTTTTTTTTTTCTCTTGACATGAATAGCCTGGTCCGGATTCCGTTGGAATCGTTGCTATTTCTCATAATTGCACTGGAGTGGCAGCACGAGCTTGCGGCCTGGTGGGTTTAGAGCCTACAAGGGTAAGTGCATTGGGTCCCTCCTCTTTGTGGTATACTTTCAGAGTTGAGATAGTGAGACTGGCTAAATTCCTTTTCTTTTACAGGTTGCAGAAATCCTCAAGGATAGGCCTTCGTGGTTCCGCGATTGCCGAGTTGTGGATGTGCTCAATGTGCTGCCAACTGCAAATGGTGGAACCATTGAGTTGCTATACATGCAGGTGAGTAGAGGTATTAAGCACTTGTTATGTCCTTTTTGGGCATTTTCGTTTGCTTTGTTTAATGACGTCTTCATTTTGTTGCAAATCAGCTCTATGCACTGACTACATTGGCGCCAGCTCGCGACTTCTGGTTGCTGCGCTATACTTCTGTTTTAGAAGATGGCAGCCTTGTGGTATGTAATTCTGTAGTCTTCTGATTTGTTGTTCATCGAGTGACCAAAAATATCTACTATTTTGGCTTACAAGCATAGACAACTATTTTTTTTTTTCCCTCCATTATTAATTAGAGGTTCTCATGAACTGTGTGTATAATGTGATGCAATGCTTAGGTTTGTGAGAGATCACTTAAGAATACACAAAATGGTCCTGCTATGCCACCAGTGCAGCACTTTGTGAGAGCAGAAATGCTCCCAAGTGGTTATTTGATACGACCTTGTGAAGGTGGTGGTTCAATTATACACATTGTTGATCATATGGATTTGGAGGTAATCTCTCTTAAATAATTGAAAATTTTTCATTCAAGTGTTGGATGTGATATTTAAGCTGTCTTTCCAGCCGAAAAGCGTCTAAATTATTTCAATTGTTTGTATCAGCCATGGAGCGTGCCTGAAGTGTTACGCCCACTGTACGAGTCATCAACAGTTCTTGCTCAGAAGACAACGATGGCCGTAAGTTTTTCATTTTCATTTAGTATAGTTTCACTGCTTGCTTACCATACATCATTACAGAAGCTAGCTACCATGTTGGTAGTCCAAGATGATACAAGCATAGCTGCATAGATATGAAAAGAATGAATTTACCTTTGATTGTGTCTATTCCATTTCCATTCAGGCCCTGCGCCAGCTGAGGCAAATAGCACAGGAGGTTTCTCAGCCTAATGTCACTGGCTGGGGAAGGCGACCTGCAGCTCTACGAGCTCTTAGCCAGAGGTTGAGCAGGTTAGCATCTTTAGTTGTAGGAAAATGTCTATTGAAATTTTCCATGTGTGCCTGCTAATATCGATTGGAATCAATTATCACTTGTAGGGGTTTTAATGAGGCTCTCAATGGGTTTACCGATGAGGGCTGGACTGTGATGGGAAATGATGGTGTCGATGACGTTACCATCGTTGTCAATTCATCTCCTGACAAGCTAATGGGGCTGAACCTTTCCTTTACTAATGGATTTCCAGCTGTTAGTAATGCAGTCTTATGTGCCAAAGCATCAATGCTTTTACAGGTTGGCTTGCTGACAATATTTCTTCCTAAATTTGTTGTTCTTGGGCTTTTCGTTGATATGCTATTAATATTATAGTCCAAAGATAGTCATGGGTTCAAATTCTTGTGGACCCATTTCTGCAGAAAACCCCGGCCATTATTTGTTCACTGTATTCTGAAATGGATGCTAGACCCAACAATGTTGATAGTTAATTCGCGGAATGTCATATAACTCTTGTAAATTGGCTGCAAGGGGATGTGAACCCATGATCTCTTAGTTGGAAACCCACAAATCCATGACTTCAACTAAGGGATTCTTGCTAATGTAAATCAATTTGTATTAGATGTACTTTTATTGTGTCGTAGAAAGCACCTATGATCATTTTGCCATCTCCAATGTCTTCGGAAAGTTTTTAGAAGTAATTTATGGCTTTGAACCAAATAGTTTATTGGCAAACTTAATTAATTTAAAGAGATATGAAAGCCTCTTCAGACCACGTGTAATTGAAAATCTCCTTTCTGAATTTAGCTCCCTTTGGTTACAAAGTCTTATTTTTAATGCATATTTTCTGTGTGCTCTTTCTTTCTTCAGAATGTGCCTCCTGCAATCCTTCTCCGATTTCTGCGAGAGCATAGGTCAGAGTGGGCGGACAACAATATTGATGCTTACTCTGCTGCAGCTATTAAAGTTGGTCCCTGTACGTTACAAGGGTCTCGAGTCGGAGGGTTTGGAAGTCAAGTTATACTCCCACTTGCTCACACTGCTGAACATGAAGAGGTAAGCAACTTGGTATTTACAGCTGGTTTTTTGATATATCGTATCAATATTAGTTCAATATTTATTCGAGTGAGTGAGAATGGCTGCCTCCCTTATTTCAGTTGTACTCTTATATATTTGACATTATACCTCGTTTTCTTCTCTTTTTCTTTTTACTTTCTAGTTCTTGGAGGTCATTAAGTTGGAAGGCGTCGGCCATTCTCCTGAAGACGCTATAATGCCAAGAGACATGTTTCTTCTGCAAGTATGTTTCGCTCTTTCTGTTGCTTTTAATGTCATCTTCTCTCAGTTAACCTTTAGAGTGCCTTTTCAACTTTCATTGAGTAAGGAAGTTTTGTCGCATAAAGTGTGTGTTTCGCTTTAAGTACCTACATTATGAAGATCTGGTTGGGCTTCGTATTTGTCTAGGCTTGAATGGCATTGTGTGGGATTTATCTAAACTGTTGATGTCTTGTTTTTTTTTTTTTTTTTTCCTACCTTCTGATAACCAAACATAAAGTTCTTGATAAAACATTATATGTTTGGATGCGTGTGATTCCATTGACATTGTTATGACTTGGCAACCTAGAAGCACACTTGAACAATATGTGCTTGTTAAGACTTAAAATATATATACCTTGTTTCCTTCCCAGGCCTAGGTAATGCATTAAAATTCTTGAAGACACATAACAGATTAACTTTCTGGTGCAATTTATTAAACTGAATCAGAGGGATGGATTTCACTTTTGAGTGTATTTTCTTGGTATTTTTATGCTTTGAACACTTATGCTCAACAATTGGAATAGTTGCAATTGTGTTTTATTTTATTTTTTGAGAAAAAGCAATGTCCATCAGTCGCAAGTTGCCATGGTTTTGTTTGTGTGTGGAATTAGACTACCAGTCCAGGATTTCTGTGATTGATTCATTATACCTTGTTAGGGGGAAACAAAGTGGTTGGTTAGAGCGGTTCAAAATATGAAACATTTGAACTGTGGTTATTATGTAGGCCACTTTAATTAGTTATATACATATATGAAAGCGCAAGTCATGGTTTGAGGAGTGCTGTTGATGATGTTCAGAAAAACATGCAAGTAGACTGGCAGTATATCAGTGTATCTACCTTGTTAAACCAACTCACAGTGCTCAAAGTTGATAATTTTTCAAAGATAACAGTGACAAAGTGAAGGAAGCATAACAAATGTTCTGTGCATAATTATATTGAATCCAATGAGGTCACAATTTCATTGAGGTGATTGTTTTGTCCTGTTTTCCCACTTTATTCCTCAAGTCCTATATTGCCCATGTTGAGTGTTCCATATGAAATGTGATGTAGCTATACCCTTTATTGCTATATAGCCAATGCTATTTGGTTTAAAACTCATTAGTAGGAATCAAATTACCTACCCTCGAGTTTAGGTTGTATAGTGATCACGAGTTCACTAAAATTGTTGAATGAATGTATAAACCACTTCCCTTCATACGTGTCGGAGTGAACAGCTGGGCTGCTAATCTAGTGTCATGTCATGGGAACTGGAAATCGAATGAGGTGACTTGCGTTTTGCCCAATTTAGTGGGACAATGGCGGTGCCACAGTAAAAGAATTTAACATGTGATGTGAATAATGTTATGGTAGGCTAGTATGATAAGATTTATTTTCTTGTATCGAATGCTATAACGCTAATGCTCTAGCTTGGGTGTTACATGTTTCGTTTTCTTCGTACTTATTTTATAGTTGGTTTTATAGCTCTGCTGTGGGATGGATGAGAATGCTGTGGGCACCTGTGCTGAACTTATATTTGCTCCCATCGATGCTTCTTTTGCCGATGATGCACCTCTTCTGCCATCTGGTTTTCGCATCATCCCTCTTGATTCTGGCAAGGTTGGCATCTAAGCCTTCAGTTTTCCCCCCTTATTTGTTGGACTTTTCTAATTGATGCACTGCTACATTGTCCAGGAAGCCTCCAGTCCAAATCGCACCTTGGATCTTGCATCTGCCCTTGAGATTGGCCCAGCTGGAAATAGATCATCTAACGACTACTCTACTAATTCAAGCTGCATGAGATCTGTGATGACAATAGCATTCGAATTTGCATTTGAAAGTCACATGCAAGAACATGTAGCAACCATGGCTCGACAATATGTTCGCAGCATTATATCATCAGTTCAGAGGGTCGCATTAGCTCTCTCCCCTTCTCATTTAAGTTCACAAGCTGGTCTCCGCACACCACTAGGTACTCCTGAAGCACAGACACTTGCTCGTTGGATCTCCCACAGTTATAGGTATGCAATTTGCTTTATTCCCACTTTCTTCGAAATAAATCGATGACACTTCATCCTGGTCTGGGCAATGCCTTTCTGTCTGCTCGTTCAATGCGCTCTGTAGGTCAATGTAGAGGAATAAGCTAATTTGCTCCAATTTGCAGGTGCTACATGGGTGTGGAACTGCTCAAATCCGGTGCTGAAGAAAGTGACTCCATACTTAAAACCCTGTGGCATCACTCGGATGCTATCATGTGCTGCTCTCTAAAGGTGTGCATGACAACTACATCACCACCTTTACTTCTCTCACTTTTTCTCAGACTATACAATACGAAGCTTGGATTGAATTGGGAAATGTAGTGTTCAGGAGCTGACATCATATAAGAGTCAAGTTTTCTTTCCGACTCGTGGATCCAACCTAGTACTTACAGTGGAAATACTAGAAATTGTTCATCATTAATGCCTGCATTGGTCCATCAGAACATTATTTCTTCTCCACTATTCCAAATTGACTTGTTAAATGTTCTAATTCTCAATATACATGGAACATTATGTTATGCACACACAAAATTTTATATCATGGCAATCTTTAACCTGGATCCCACGTCATGCTTGTTCCGGTTTTTCAGATGATTACGTTACATCTCTTTGTATTCTTATTGCTAAGGCAGTTCAGTCTAAAATTCTATATTTCATGCAGGCATTGCCCGTCTTCACATTTGCAAACCAAGCAGGACTTGATATGCTTGAGACAACCTTGGTTGCACTGCAAGACATAACTTTGGAAAAAATATTTGACGACCAGGGACGAAAGACTCTTTGCTCTGAGTTCCCTCAAATAATGCAACAGGTACAACATTTTCGGCAAAATCTAAGTAAATAGAATGAACAATGCACTGTTCCTACACATAAATTTAAAAATTTATATTACTTGACAATTTTGCCGTAGAAGAGTTAGGATAAGCTAGAAGAGCTAGGATAAGTTTCAAAATGCTGTCTTGCAAAATGATCAATGAACATATAGTTTCCTTTGCTTATTTAAATCTGTATAATTTTTCCATTTGACACGCGATATTTTTCTTTTGAAAGGGCTTTGCTTGTCTCAACGCGGGTATCTGTGTGTCAAGCATGGGCAGACCTGTTTCCTATGAGCGTGCGGTGGCTTGGAAGGTTCTAAATGAAGAAGAGACTGCTCATTGCATCTGCTTTATGTTCATTAACTGGTCCTTTGTCTGAAATATGGTCCAGTAATATGATCAACTAGAAAGAATTTGAAACCTTTGTATTTTGTTGGCTTTTTTATTTTGTATCTTTTGGACATGAAAACCTTGGAAAACTTGCTAGGACTGGTAAAGTTGTTAGGCCTCTTTCAATCTAAACTGCTTGTGTTGCTTGAAATTTGTGCTATAATTTCTGTGATGATGAATATTTAAACGGGTGTGCAAAATTCAATCCAATATAATTAGATTGGACCGATTGGTGGATTTGGGCACAGGATCTGAAAACTATTTTAATCCAATTTACTAACTGGTATACTGACTGCGTTTCAAAATTCGATGAGCTATAGCCCAAAAAACACATCCAAACCACAACCAATGGATTTATAGGGTTCCCTTGTGCAGATTGCCTTTCAAAAGCAGTGAAGCCTCATTCTACTCTAACAATTGTAATGAAGTTAGTTGTTATTGTCATTTGGTTTATCACATGATTCTCATGTTAAGGTTCTAATTTTGCAAAGCATGGTGAAATTATATAGTTGTTTATTATGCTTGGCTGAGATATAGTATGGTCAAATCATGCTTGCACTGGAAATGGTGCTACTTTATAAAATATCAATACATTTTATTCTGTGTCTAGTGAGATCTATGAAGAAACTGTACATAAAACACTAAAATGATTGTTAAAGTGTAACAGAGATTGATGTTGGTGTTAACTGATGTTGAAAATAGACAGTTATAAGTTAATAAAAAAAAACAAACAAAAAACAGGCTGTTATAAATTATAATATAATGATGATGAAGAATGAAATTGGTATTTATATAGTTGTTGTGGTTGTTTATGTTGTCTTTTGTTTTGATATTCTCCATACTTATTTGTATATTCTTATCAAATTTTAGTTGTTTCTTATATTTAAAACATTGTGCTATTCAATTGATATTGCTACTCGATTTTTAATAATCACTTATATATAGAGAAGAAAGCTACAAAACATCATAATAATTTATTGAAATGATAAATAAATTTAGAACATGACATACACATACTAGGTTTCATGTCACAATAATGACACTAATTATTGAGGTTACATAATACAAAGCAAATCAAATGGTAGCTCTCAATAACAACTCAAGCCTTGCTGCTTAACATAAAGTGGCTATTATTGATGATTACGACAGACAACTCACACAAAGTAGAGTAAAAAGAGGGTTATGGGTGCATATGGATTGAGCCAACCCAAGTGATGAAAGTCCCTTAGAATCCACCTAAAAAACCCTAGACGGTGACTAAAATGAAAGGTGGGAATAGTTGAATCAATTCTAATGTCATTGAGTTGACAAGAGATGAAAGGGAAGCAATCTAGTTCTAACCAACCCAAAAGAAAAAAACCCTAGATGGTTAAATGATATTTGATAGATAATAGAGCATAAAAGATTATATGGAACGATTTGATCTACTAGATAGATAGCTAGTAAAGGAAAAGGGGAGAGGGTGACAAATATGAACCCTAATGCCCCCCTTAATTTGTGGTGTGTCAGGGAGCGTTTTTGTGAAAAAAAATAAAACAAAAACGTTTTCAAATAAAAACATTCCAAAGAAATTTGATAACACTTCTCCAGAAATCATTCTAAGTGTTTCACTGACTCGAAAAAAGTACTTTCGTCTATTCTCGTCCGAAAACAATTTTGATTATTTGAAAACATTTTGTAATTACCAAAACACTCCCAAACATATGTAATTGACACACCCTGGTTAGTTTGCTAAGGTGAGATCAGCCATCTCCCTGGTAATAGCCGGCATGCAACTGGAACTCCTAGCAATCCCACCTTTGATTGGTCCTCGTTTGTGAATATCTCTAGGGCTAATAGACTTTGCCCTAACTCCTCTTGAACTATTCTTCTTCAACATCTCTCTCATGGCCTCTGCCTGAACCAAAACCGGATAAGCCCTACCGAACTTGTTAAACCTAGCACAAGCACTCATATGACTGCTCAAAGCCTCATCTCTTTTCCCTCCATTCTTCTCCATCTCTTCCTTCACCGCCTCAGCGCACAGCCCGCATATCCACTTCCCCGAAAACCTGCTTCGCACTTTGTCTATGTACTCCGGGGTGCACTCCTCGGACATTCCACAACCCTCACACTTTGCATCTTCAACCTCGGAGATTGGTGGAAGCCCTTGCATGTCTAGTGTTTCTTTGCTCAGTTCGAATGAGATATCCGATATGGTTCTATGCAGGCTATCGTTCGAAAGCTTTGGTGGTTTGGAGAAGTTGCTTCTACCAAAAGTGCTTCCAATAGCTTCGCCATGTGGTGCCATGTTCTCTCTCACAATTAACTTTAACAGGCTCTAAGATGGATATTGATAAGCTAGGAAGATTCAATAATATTGTTGATCTCTCTGTAGTAGGAAAATCGATTACCAGCAAGTGTTATTTATAGGAGTTGTGTGTTGTTCATTTTTTGGAGGATCTAAACGTTGAATTTATGTGGATGTTGTGAGTTCACATGTCAACTATCAATGGAAGAGCGTGAATGGGCGTGAACATGCTGGATATTTCAAGAAAAAGATTTTGAAAGAGAAAAGCATGCATTCAAATTGCATTTACTTTAAAGTTGGTGATAACTCTACATTTAACCAACCTGAAAATGAGGTACTGCTTTTGCTTGTTCACTCACTGCTTTATTTATTTATTTATTTTTGCTTTCTTTTTTGAGGGTTTCTTTGGTACACAAGATAGTAGATGTGGCTTTTGGTGCTAGCTCTACCATGCATGACTTATGTTGATACCTAGATTATTTTTCCACTATTTGATTAAGGTTACTAACAAATTTGTCTTGTTATACAGTTGATCAATGGAAGTGCTTGTTCAACTTTTTTTTTTCCTATTATTGTGACAAAAGAAGTCATAAACCTTGATCATGTGAAATAAAATTAAGATTTATTTTTTTATCTAGTACTTAGCCCAGTAGGAGGCAACTAGAACTAACAGGGATATACTTCTGAGGCGCGATTCGAGGATTAACTCTCAAGATAAGAGAAAACAATCTATATCACAGGGGGGGGCAACCTACAATGTGTTGGGGAGAGAAACTCACTTGTTAGTGGGAGATGCGTGTTTAAACGTAGGACCTTGGTGTCAATGCATTAGTAGGGGATGCATTGTAACACTGCCAACCCCACTTTGCACAAATTGAGAAATTTAAGCATTCCAAATCAATAAATATGTTTTTTTTTTTTAAAAAAAAATCAATAAATATGATAATTATTATAAATACAAGTCTTGTTTTATGGTTGTTTTTAAGTTATAACGAAAATTAAGAATCTTGTCAAAATTCAATCTAGTTTGAATGTTTGATGCTTACTGTTGTATATAGAAATTTTAAACCCAATTTAGTCTAACCTTGACTCGCAACATAATCCAATTTCAGAAGAATTAATCAGATTGGATTAAATTAAGATGATGATCAACTTTGTTTACAAAGAACAACAATTTGATGTGTAAGAAATATATAATTTCGATCAAACTATTATAGAAATTCATTAAAATAATTTGAATTAAACTTTATTGAACTGAATGGTTAAAACAAATGAAAGAATTTGAACTAATTATAACTTCCATATTTAAGTCTACATTTTTGCTCCTGGAAGTGAGCATAGGCTTACCAGAAGTACTACTACCCCAACCCCATAGTTGTGAAATCTTATAATTTGGATTCGGCAAAAAATAATTTAAAGCTTTACAGTTTACTAGTTATTTGTCCCTGTAGAAAAACGTCACAAAAGTCAAGTTGAGGAGCTCATGTGTGGGCCAGCTGTAGCCATATAGCCAGGCAGACTTTGAAACAGTTGATTCTTTTTTCATTTTTGTTACATTGAGGCAGCTAACACTGGCAAATTAAAGAGACTTGTTATATCTCTATTTTAGGGAAATTTTCATTTTAGTTTTTATATTTTGATGATTTATCCCATTTTTAATTGTGAATATATTATTAAAAGCCATTATTCCCAAAATTTTCAAAACCTATTAATTTGGTGCCTTTATGAAAATTCAATGAACATATTCAACAAACTAAATAGAGAAGTTAAGGGACTAAATTATTAAGTTATGAAAATTTAGAGAGCGTAACTTTTAATAACATGTTGTAATTAAAAAAACAAGATAAATCATCAAAAGGATTAAAATAAAAGAAAAATCTTCATTATTTTATATTATTTTGCATATGATGTGCAATCTCCCAAGAGCCACAAATCTTTGCCATTCACGAGCAGCTCACATATATGATGGAGAATTTAACACAAAGAGTGCAAGAGAGTGGGTGGTGGTGGTTGAAGAAAGTTAGGTTCTTCCATGCAGAGAAGAAAGCTATAGCTATTTATTGAATAAAAAGTTTGTGCATGCATGACCACTTAAAATGTCAACAGTTATGATCTTGAAATTGATGGGCTGAAAACGGAAAGATGTCACAGTTATGATCTTGAAATGATGGGTTGAAAATGGAAAGATTGATAGCTGGCTTTAAAATTGTTTTAAACCCTAACTGTAGCAATAGTGATGCCTGACTAGTCTGTGGATTTGGTACGATCATTGCTTCAGCTATTTGTATGTGTGGTTGAAAATGCATGGACACGAAAAATCTTTCGAGTGGAGATCCTTGTAGGGCTGGTGTTTGTGTCAATCTTGATACAACTGATTTAATGTTGAGTCAACTTGTACACGATTTCGTATCATGTCAGAATTAATAATCCTAACCTACTACAATGTAATTCGTGTCGGTATTGTATTCATGGGTTTTATAAATAAGTTATCAAATTTAGTCGTGTCAATAGTGATCATTTTTTTATTTAGTTTGATTTTTTTTTATTATAGAAATAGATTTTCGAACTGCTCACTAAACAGACTTTATTGATATCTAATATCAAAAAATATAATATAAAATAATTAATCATACTAAAAATTTATCACTCTGATACGTTAAATCCACTTCATGATTGTCATTCCTAGTTCCTAGTGATATTAGAAATTGTTTTTATATAATTAAGAAGCATTTCTACTTTTTTATTTTAAAAAAATGTTTTCCTGCTTAAATGAAACCTTAAAAAAATAAGAAAATATATTCAACGTATTGTTTAATTTTTCCTGAAGAATACTAATTAGATGTTTTTTTATTTGAATTTGTTGTTAGAAAAAAATATTTTGATTACAAAATAGTACTCGATGGATCATTATGCAAAAAGCATTCCGAAGTATGTTCTAAAATTTTTGTATTGTAAAGCACACGGTTCCTTTGTGAAGCCTCACTTTTCAAGTTGATATAAGAGAGAGGTAACTCTTGGGCTGATGGCCCTAAATCTTTGGTTTAGTCTAATTGACAATCAAATGGGCCTCAGAGACATTAGCTGCTGCCACTGCCTCCTTCGGGTCCAGCAAAACTAGGCTGCGTGGGAATTGCCAAATTTGTGGGTCTTGCACACTTGAAATTAGATCGTAGGGTCATCGATAGCCGAACATCTTCATCAAGGTCCCAAGAAAAGAATTTCACGACTTTCATCATTTCTCTTAGAATAAACATTTTTAACCAATTCCACGGTTCTATGGATTGTAAAAGCTTATGGTAACTGAAACAAAGGCCCTTTCTTATTTTACTTTATTTTTGTTTTTATTTTTCTCTTGAAAGTGAGTTAGATGCAATGTGATCTCTTTCACCTTGCTGCAAAAGTTTAAATTCCATTGAAATTTGAAATGTTAAGACTCGCCTCTCTCAAGAACGTCTCGTCTTCTACAACGGATCCTCACTTTTTTTTTGTTTTAATGATTTTAATACCATCTGCGTTTGTAATGGTAAAAATTTATAAGCCCAATCGAAGGATAAAAGTGAAAGCCCAAAATGGTTGCCCAAACGATGGGTCTGCGTCAGTCGAGACCAAGTAGACCCAGAGCCCAAAAGCCCACAACATAGCCCAATTTTCGCCAGCTCACGACCTAATGGGTGTTGACCGCATTGAATGACATATTCAAAGCTGGTAATGTATGCATTAAAGTGGGTGACCAACATGAAGAAATGTCTCTGGCAATAAACGCAACAGCGAGGATCAAGGGGGAAACAGGACTCTTGATCCTTGTTATATTAACTTTCTTCCAACGGCTTTCTCTCTCTCTATAAAAAGAGAAAACCACCAGAAGGAAAGAGATCTTAACTAACCTGAAAGCACTATTACTTGCAGAATTTCATGTTGTTACTCTACAGAAATCTCTCCGGGTTCTTACACTTTCAAGCACCTCTATTCACAAATAACCACCTCTTTAAGACTGCAGAAGCTTTGCACTCTGTCAAATGTGATAGTAGCCCTCTTTTGGAAGGACGACTACCCTTGTGTTACATAGCTCTTTCACAATCAATTAATTCCTATAATCTTTATAAATACTTAATTCATCTCTGGTCGAACAACCTCTCATCATTCACAATCGTACGTCTTTTTTCTTACATATATTTATTTCATTTTCTTTGCTAACTTGAGTATCGAAATGTCTTTAACCGGCGCCACCTTAATGTCAAAATTACATACTCTATTTGTTCGACTTGTGTAGATTACTAGGTTCCTGAAAGTTGTTCAACGAGTTTTACTTCTCAACAGTAATTGTTGATCAATCCTCTACAGAGGTATAATTACTCTAATCTAAGTCATTATCAAACTAAATTAAGATTCTCTATCATCAAGTTATATTCAACGATTTAACCTTTCTAATTTTGTAATTTAAATAATATTATGGTGTGCACCATGCAGTAGCGAGACTTTCGATGTAAGAGAAACAAATTTTAAACTTTCTTCATCAGTTTGAAAACACTATTTTTTGCCTTGAGGGTATTATAACAACTTGATACTTTATAAGAATTCGTGGTTGATTTTTTTTTTTTTTTGGAAAACGAATTCGTGATTGATTATGTGAAAGATCATTGTGAAGGAAAGTTAAATCATGAATGGGGCAAAAATTACGCCGAAAACCACATATTACACGTGTTCGACATAAGGAGAAGTCTTGTGCCACTTCAAGCGCTCGCATGAAAAACGTTCAATTTTTTCAACAGTTAAACAGCATTTAATGTCTCTGAGGCCGATTGATTCAATTAGACTAAACTAATTTAGCCCCATGAATTCAAAAACCATTTAAAATACTGACTTCATTTGTTCACCACAGGTGAGGGAATTTGACTCAATATATATAATATATATTCTTGTATAGAATGGTCCCATCCCATTTTGTTCAAGAATATATATTATTATTATTATATACTGAATCAAATTCCCTCTCCTCTGGGGAACAAATGAAGTCATTATTTTAAATGATTTATGAATTCATGAGGTCAGCAAATGTATATCTATATAAAGTTATATTGTAAATCAATATTATGTGTAGTTTTATGTGAATGATATATCATGGTGAACAAGGATAATTTGTCTCACACGTATAGCAGAGGGTAATTAATGCACAGATCATATATATATATATATATATATATATCTATACATAAGGAAAGCATCATTAATGAGGTGGCTTGAAAAGTGAAGCTCACAAATTTTGCTTTCGTGGTAGTATCCTGTGTGATGCAATTTTGTTTCAATTTAGAGACTTTCGACGCAAGATCATCCCATGCATGGATGGATTGTACAAATCACATAAGAGCTGATCAGATCATGAGCACAACTTGGCCTTAATTATTCCATTTAGTAGACAATTGCTAGATGAGAGGAGAAAGCTGCAATTATTCCATGTTCCTCCATTACATAGAGAATTAAGTTAAAACAGACTCAAGTAGGATGACAATCTTTAATTATAAGAAACAAAGATGCAAAGCAAGAAGTATGCCTTGAAGTGAAAAAACATTTTCTAAATAGCAAAAAATAGATATTTAAAGGTCATATAGAAGAAGTTTGATTGAACTCGTTGGTCATTGACGTAAATGAATTTTTTGTATCCAAATTAAATTAAAATTAGTAATATTTTTAAACCCCATTAAATATAAGCCAAAACCCGTGACCCTCGTTTGTATAATTTTTAATGGAATTAATTGGAGTTCATTTATGTTTTTGGTTGAATGGTGATCAGTAATTAACTATTACTTAGGTGGCTAATGTCCACGTTAAGATGCATGTATCAAGTTGCAAAAATTTCTTTGTGGGTAAGACTTAATTTCTCAAGGAAATATTACTAACCGAGCAACATTATTGTATGATTCTACCAATATATATAAATTCAACTCAAAACCATGATCTACATTTTTCGTCAACCTTTTAAAATGGCCTTGCCAACCTTCAAGAGACTATTCACATTCTCATTTCTTAATGTCCTAGTCCTATACACATAAATTATGCTGCATTATTTTTCACCAAGAGTGGCTTCCGATGATTCTAGTCAAGAAGTTCATGCTCTTCTTAAATGGAAATCCAGCCTTCTTGATGATCAGAACCCTTCTTCTCTACCTTCATGCCCTGTTTCAGACCCTGTTAATTCCACGACAAGCCCGTGTATTTGGTCAGGAATTTCCTGCAACAGTGCAGGAAAAGTCATCAGCATAAACCTGACAGGGACAAGTTTAGAAGGTACACTTGATGAATTCTCCTTCTCTTGTTTTCCCTACCTTTCATATCTTAATCTTAGCATGAATAAACTAGTTGGTACCATTCCACTTCGAATCGGTAACCTCTCCAATCTTAAGCATCTTGATTTGTCAACTAATCATTTTTCTGGACCAATTCCACATGAAATCCGTCTCCTCACACATTTGGAAACCCTCCATCTAGTGAAGAACCACTTAAGTGGCTCAATTCCACAAGAAGTAGGACAATTAACTTCTCTTAATGATCTCTTATTGTCTAATAATCACCTAAATAGCTCAATTCCTGAGCAGATAGGAAACTTGAAATCTCTTTATAATTTACACTTGAGCAAAAAAACTATCTTTCTGGTTGCGTCCCTGTTTCCATTGGTAATCTAAGCAACTTAGAAATTTTGTCTCTCGGCAATAACGTACTTTTCGGTTCTATTCCTAAGGAAATTGGAAACTTGAAATCTCTTTCTTAACTTAGATTGAGCAAAAATCAATTACATGGTTCTCTTACTCCTTCTATTTCCAATCTAACCAATTTAAAGTTTCTCTGTCTTCATTTTAACTATCTTTATGATTCCATTCTCGAAAAAATAGGAAAGTTGAAGACACTTCGTTCTTTTGGTAATCTAAACAATTTAGAACTTTTATACCTTCGATCTAACAATATTTCTAGTTTTATTCCTAATGAAATAGGAAACATGAAGTCTCTTTTGGGTATATTGTTAGGCATCAATCAACTCTCCGGTTCTCTTCCCCCTTCCCTTGGAAATTTGAGTGACTTTGAAATTTTTATTTCTGCCAACAAACCAACTTTCTGGTTTCATTCCTCAAAAAATTGAAAACCTGGTAAAGTTGATTAAATTTAAAATATTTGAAAACCATTTCATCAGTAGTTTTCCTCGTAACATTTGCCAAGATAGATCACTCGAGGACATCTTTCTTCACGACAACCATTTTGGAGGCCAAATTCTCGGAAACCTGAGAAATTGCACAAATTTAGTCAGAGTTCGCCTTGATCAGAACCAATTCATTAGGAATTTATCTGAAGATTTTGGCATCCTCCCCAATTCAGCTTTGTTGTATCTCAGCGACAATAAGTTCTTTGGCCCAATCTCATCTAACTTTTGTAAGTTCCCAAAATTAAGCACTTTTAAAATTTCTAGGAATGATATTTCCGGGATCATAGCTCCTGAGATTGGAAACGCTAATCAACTGCATGAACTTGACTTCTCATCAAATCATTTAGTTGGTGAGATTCCATTGGAGCTTGGAAAGTTGACTTCTCTCATCAGTCTGAAGTTGAATGGAAATCAACTTTCTGGTTGTGTGCCTCAGGAACTAGGATCACTCACTGAACTTGAGTACCTTGACTTGTCAGGAAATAGATTCATCAAGTTAGTCCCGGAAAGCATAGGGCAATGGTTAAAATTGCACTACCTGAATTTGAGCAACAATGAGTTTAGCCAAGAAATTCCATTTCGGATGGGAAATTTACATCAATTGTCAGAGCTAGATTTGAGTCACAACTTGTTCCGTGGGGAGATCCCACCTCACATATTCAAATTGGAGACCTTGGAGAACCTGAATATCTCCCATAACCACCTCTCAGGCATACTTTCAGGAGAATTATTTGAACAAATGCATGGCTTGTCATGCATTGACATATCTTATAACGAGTTTCGCGGCCCGATTCCCGGTGTCAAAGCATTTCAAAATGCTCCAATAGAAGCATTAGAAGGGAACAAGGGATTGTGTGGTGATGTGAGAGGACTACAACCATGCAAATCAGGCAAACACATCCTTAGAAAAGGGTGGATAATATTTTTTGTGATTGTGTTTCCTATTCTTGGAGCACTTGCTCTTTTGATTGTGGTAATTGGGACGTCGGTTGCAATCCAAAGAAAGAAACAAAAGAGTACATACAATGAAGATGTCCTTCATGAGATACCAGATTTTGATGGAAAGATAATGTGTGAAGACATCATAAGAGCCACGGAGGATTTCGACGCCAAGTATTGCATTGGAAGAGGTGGATGTGGAAGTGTTCACAAAGCAAATATACCAAGCTCAGGTGATATTGTAGCTGTTAAAAAATTGCACTCATGTGACATGGCTGATCAGGAAGAGTTCTTCAATGAAGTAAGAGTGTTAACAGAAATAAAACATCGGAACATTGTGAATATTTTTGGCTTTTGTGCACATAGGCAACGCATGCTTTTGATCTTCGAGTACCTTGAAAGGGGTAGTTTGGCTACAGTCTTGAACGTTGAAGCAGCATCAAAAGAATTAGAGTGGAGTAAGAGAGTCAATGTAATAAAAGGTGTGGCTCATGCCTTGTCTTACATCCACCACGATTGCCACCCAACACCCACCAATTGTTCATTTCATGACATATCAAGCAAGAACATATTGTTGGATTCGGATTATGAAGCCCATGTGTCAGACTTTGGCATTGCTAGGCTCCTCAAGATAGATTCATCCGATTTCACTCAACTTGCAGGCACATATGAATATGTCGCACCAGGTATTTACTAAGAGTATAATGAATATAGAATTTATATATAATTATTTATCTTTTGAAATAATAGATGCAGGAGTTCCCAAAAAAAAAAAGTTGTAAATACTATTCCTAGGTTTCATTGGAAATAATTAAAAGGTTTAAATTGATATTTTTAATAACTATAATTAATATAAAAATTGTGTTAAAAAACGTAAATGTATTTAATTAGCAGTTAAAATTTATTTTGTAAGACATATGCTTGATTTGATATATCTTTTAGAGATGAATAATATAATTATTTAGAGTTTTATTTTGAAATCTCATTTTGAAAACGAGAAAAAATAATATATGTAGATTTCATCTTTCAATTATAAATTTGAAAACACAAAATCAAACAACTTCATTTCTATTAATCAATTATCAGAAACAGAAATTTTTTTAAAAAAATGGATCCAATTTTACTTTTTTGACTTTAAAGGTAGTTATTGAAAATTACGTCAAACTTTGTTTTTAACTACTACGGATACAAATTAATCAACAAATTGAACGTAGCTCACCTTATAATTGATTTTTTTCGTAACCTTAATTTAATCAGTTAAATTATATAAAAATATAAAAATGCATATATCATTATGTTTTTTTTTTTTTCCTTTTTTTTGAAATTTACAGAATTCACATGCACAATGAAGATAACTAAAAAATGTGACGTGTATAGTTTTGGCTTGTTAGCATTGGAAGTGATCCATGGAAAACATCCAGTGAATTTCATTTCCTCATGTTCAACTTCACCATCCTCTCACATCACAAACTTTGACCTCCAGAACATGTTGGACCCATGTCTTCCATCTCCACCGCTTGACACTCGGAGAAATCTTAAATTTGTCATGGAGGTGGCACTTTCATGCTTGGATGTAAATCCAGATTTATGACCAACCATGCACAATGTGTCTCATTTGTTATCCAAACTTAACTTCCTGTAAAATATCTTTAACGTGTTGTATATATCATAAACTTGCTCTATCTAGTTTGTTTTTTTCTTTTTTTTACCAAATAAAATATGCTAAATAAGTGGGGGTGCTGCTATGTTATTTGTACAGTAATTTTGTGATATTGTGATATTGACTTGAGTTTTATGTGAAGCAAATTACATAGAAATCCATCCAAGGTTTCCGTTGACACATGAACTTCTGCTAAAACTCATTGACCTCCACAACCATCAATATTTTGCAATAAATTATAAAAATTATATAATAAATATTTATTTCTAAACAAAAAAAAAAAAAACAAAAGATACAAAATATATATAAAAAAGAAGGCCATCACCATTGGCCTCTCCGGTAAGAGGAGACTTTGCGGTCTCATCCATCCGAAAGTTGCCAAAACACTATAATTATAATAATAATAATATATTTAAAAAAAAATAATGATAATAATAATAATAATTCATATCAAAATAATTATGCCAATTACGATAATGAGTTTAATTCACATCAAATTAAAGATGCCAGAAAACTTAAAACAAAAAATCTCAAATAGGATAGTAAAGCTTACTCGTTAATATTGATTCAAACACAATAATTTCTTGTAAAAAGCAATTCATTGTATAATTTTTCACTTTTCTTGAGTTTCTTGATGCGAATGAATCTTTGAACTGGTCATGAGAATTTGTCACAACAAAATACTATAGTGAATTTATTTTCTTTGGTTTTCTTACAGGGCCAGAATCAAATGGGCCAAACACAGTGGTTCTCAGACCATTTAAAAAAATGAACTGGATCCGAATATGGCTTAATTTTTTTTTTTAAAAAAAAAAAAAATTGTAGCCTGTAATTAATTTGAAAAAAAAAAGAAAGAATTTTTTTTTTAACTGCAAAGAAAGAAAATTTTGTTAAATAGGAAACGAAGTCTATTCATTATCAATTAAAAAAAAAAACAGAATTAAATTACTTATTTAAGTAATTTAAATAAAAAAAATTACTTCAATTAGAATCAAATCACTTGTCAACAGTCAAGCATAGTGGCATGAGCTGACAGGGCCCTCCAGTTTAATCACATCAACCGCAACATGTAATAAAACGACAACGTATAAGAACTTTTGCGTTTCTTCAACCAGGACTAAGGTCCACCTGTGTAACTAATTACCTCAATCAACAACAACCTCAACTGCTTACAAAAACTAATTACCTCAATCAACAACAACCTCAACTGCTTACAAAATTGCTCTCTATAATTCTGCTCCTGTTTTTTAACTATGCAAATATGAGAAAAAAAAAAACAAACAAAATGCGAGAAAAGATTTACCAGCTCGATCATAACCCTGAAATCCAGCGAAAGAGCTCGCTGATTTCTTCTCCGGCGTGAAGGTTGGCCTCAATGTCATATTCAGTCTGGCGACTACTTCCAGTGAAGAACCTGCCGGAGCTCCTGAAGGAGAGCCTACGTGAGGACAGCCGAGAATTGCCGTTGGCGCCAGACGACGCATGTATGGCCCTCAGCACATCGGAGTCGGACGCGCTGATAGGCGAACGGCAGATAGGACAAGTGCTGTTCGACTCCAGCCACTTGTTGACGCAATCGGCGTGGAAACTATGGCAGCAGAGCTGCAGCGACCGGAGCTGCTCCCGCGGCTCGAGCTTCGACAGGCAGATGGCACAGTCACCGCCTCCGCCACCGGCGGATGATGTCGACCGACGCGACAAGTCAATGAGTGAGGAAGACGACGCCATCGGATTCTCCGGCGCGACGCGACAAGTGCTGGAGGTGGTGGAGAGATGGCGGCGGTTGAGGTGACGGCGGAGAAGACAAATGGAAACCGAGAGAAGCACCGTGATGGCTAGGAAGAGAATGACGGAGATGATGCTGAAGCCTAGGCTGTCCATCGACAACGACAAAGAATGTGAAGAATGCAGTGGTGAAGAATGATGATGATGGTGCCGGAGCGGGAGGGCTTCTAACAGTCTCACGTGAGAGAGACAAATGAGGTCAATGCTAAACCGCCAAAATTTAAAGCAATTGGTAGAGACAGTGGTGCCTCCAGCTGGACACACACACACACGTGGCAAGATCAGGTTTTATTTTATTTTGGCCAAATTCCACAAACCCCTGAGGGTTGGTGTAATTACACAAAAAGGATGATATTTGAGTAACTCGCACTAATATCCCCTGAGGTTTAAAAAATTCAACACAAATCTCCCCTATCGTCAGTCAACCATTAGTCAACCACCTTTAAATGCAAATAATGAAGGGTGAAATGGTCCATTCATAGCTCATAAATATAATATTTTTAATTACTAAAAGAATAATATAATATTAAAAAAAAATCTCCTTCATCTTCTACCTCTTATCGTTTTTCTTATCGCCAATTTCATTTTCTACATTTATCAAAATCATCATCTCCATCATTTTCATCAAACTAACATCACCAAATTAAATATCAACATCAAACCAAACATCTCCCAAATAAAAAAAATAATAATTAAAGTTTATACAAATTTTTTTTTTAAAAAAAAAAAATTGGAGATGGCACCGCCATCTCTAATAGTCTCCACCATTGGAGACTGGTCTTCGACAGTGGATGCCTTCTAGTCTTGGTCGCCGGAGACGCTATAGAGATGCGATCTCCATCACATCTCAGGCAATGGTCTGGTCTCCATCGCTGGAGACTGTAGTATGGAGATCGGGTGTTTTATTTTATTTTATTTTAAATTTTATTTTTGTTTTTTAATTAAATTTAAAACATTTTTTACATATTAAATTAAAAATAAATAAATAAATATTATATTAATTTTAATTTTTTAAACTTTTTTAATTAAATTAAAAAAATATTATATTAATTTTAAATTTATAAAAAAAAAACAAAATATTGACTTGAAATTAGATTTGAAGGGTATTTTAGTCTTTTTGTAACTTTAACCGTTAACCATGAGAATTTAACCACGATTGACTAAAGGTAAGGGAGATTTGTACTGAGTTTTTGGAACCTTAAGGAAGATTAGTGAGAGTTATCCAAATATCTTCATTTTTGTATAATTTTATCAAACCTCAGGGGCTTTATGCAGTTTACCCTTTTATTATGTGTGTATATATATATATATATATATATATATATAGTATTTCTATAATTAGTACATTTTAACTTTAAAAAAGTTAGGACGAACTAATTAAATTCATCAATTATATTTTTTCTTCTAAAATAAATTCTCTTTTTTATTTAATTCAAATGTAAAAAATGAATTTGATTGATTCGTTCTAATTTTTTAAAGTTATGAGATACTGATGATAAAATTATTATAAATATGCACAGTGCCGTTCTTCGTTATTAAGTTTTCAAGTTCTGTTTGCATTAATTTTCATTTTGGAGATGGTACTTGCAGAGGTCTTGAAATGGTATTTTTCGGACTCTTTGACATTTGTGGTTGTTGATTTCGTTCTATATAGCAACAATTTAAGCTTATATGAGTTCATGATGAATTTTATGAGCTTCTTTACTTTCGAATATTCGAATAGACCATTGATGCTCACAGTTGTGGACGCTTTTTCCTATGAATATATGCATTCCGTTTTATTTTTCTTATGATCAAGCCAGTTTGATGTATGAAAGTTTTGCTTTTAAATTAATCTGTCCTGTGAATGTTAAATCTTTGATCTATGAAGGTTGAAGGACTGATGTGAATTGGATCTATGACATAGGAATTTGATATTTATGATGTGATCTTGTAAGACAAGGCTCTGAGTTCTGGTTGATTTTGAACAACTTTTATCATTCCATTTGTCTATTTCATGATATCCCTCCATCCCATTACATTAAATTAACATTAGTTACAAGGAAATTTTGAAAAGTTCCTTACCTTGAGAACTGTAGCTTAATGTCTATGAAATTTGTTCCATTCACTTCAATGAATTTGCTGTATATTCAAAGAAGCTAATCAATTCTATCATATTCCTTTGCCTTTATACTTTTTCTTGTCATTAAAGAAGACTAATATTTGCAGATTTATTAACTAACTTTATAAAATAACTAAAGACGAACTCATGGTGTGTTTTTGTCATGCTGGTGCAGACATTTGTTTAGGAAAATGAGGAAGCTCATAACTCTGAGTCAAAATTGTGTTTTTGTCATGCTGGTGCAGACATTTGTTTAGGAAAATGAGGATGCTCATAACCCTGAGTCAAATTTGTGTTTTTGTCATGCTGGTGCAGACATTTGTTTAGGAAAATGAGGATGCTCATAACTCTGACTCAAAATTGTGATTACTTTAACCCAGTTTCGCTGTTGGCTAGAAATGTTCTAATGGTTGTATCCACTTCTTGTGCAGTAATGAATGCTTAATACACACACGCCGACAATACACTTATGACATGCTTACTAAATCTTGGTTGATCCTTTTTTTTCTGAAGTGCCAAAACTTTGGGCTTCATCATGAATGAATATGGCTCCTGGTTTTCTAGATTGGGAACATTAGTGGATGAAGTTAAAAAAACTGGTGTTTTTGCCGTGTTTCAGGACATATTAGCGAAAATTCAGGACCTCTCACCTCTGGCTCTAATAATTGATTCGATTCAAACAGTTTTTCTAAGGGAAGTTGCTGGAAGCGCTGGAGGGCTCATGCAGGTTGGGATATTGTTGGTTGACCTTTTGAGCTGCTTTATCTATGATCTTTTGCAATGATACTTCAGATAACTTGGTAATGGGACATTCCTTTTGTTGAGAAAACCTATTTGTTATTGGTAATATCCGTAGGTGCAAATTTGGACCAACTTTTAGTTCTGTTAAAAAGAGGATGCAACTTATGCTGGACTAATGTTTTGCAGTAATATTTTGCTTCACGTCGGCAAAATTGCTGAAAGTAACACTGCTTTTCTCTGTAACAGGTGAAAGAATGTACGTCCACCTTGCTATGTTTTTGTGAAAAAGACTAAGATCGCTGTTCTTTTGGTGAGAAATCGTTGTCTGAATTTGAGTTTGAGGACATTTTCAAGATTTTAAATTGAATATCTTTCTAGAGCTTTGGTAAAATTCAAGGTCCAAGAAGACGGAAAAATGAGATTGTGTAAGGGAAGATACTAATTTAGTTCTTCATAACTTAAAAAGGTAAAATGATCGTGTAGGGTCTACTAATATTTTGTAATTTTCAACTTTTGTTGATTGAACACGGTTAAAATTATATGTTGAGCTCTTGTGTTTTTGCCATTCTCTGTCTGTCTCTCTGATGTTGCACGTGTGTTTCAGGCTGGACATGTGACAAAATCCGGTGACATAGCAGGGCCTCGCATCTTGGAGCACATTGTTGATCCTGTCCTATATATGGAAGTTGGCGGTAACTTGTTGCATTTAATCTCTATGTATGGAAGTTCGTCCTTTCTTTTACTGGGCATGTCTTGAACTTTTTGTCGCTTCTTTTCATGTTGAAGTAGTTTATGTTATGCTCATGCATGATCCTATACTTCATCAAAACAGTAATTGGGAATAAGTTATTCTGTGTCTCTGAAAATTAAAAATTTAATAGGTCATTGAAGGTTCATATCTTCTTTTGTTGTAATCTATCTACAGTATGTTTCTTGAAAGAAAGTTTGTACTATATTTTTGAGATAATGCATCATAAAGAGCTTGGCTAAGAATATAAAAAATTGTAACAGTTAGTAATGTGATTGCGATACATTATTTCTTAGGGGTAACATTAGTCAATGTGATTCGGAGAGTGTTCTCACTCTACCTGCAACATGAATGACCTTACTTGAACTGGATCTGTTAACGGCCTTGCACCTCTGAATCCTGGAGTTCTAAAAGCCTTTTTTTTTTTTTCGATTTACTTCTCTACTTTATACTCCACAAACTTAAACTACCTCCAAAGAAAGTGAATATAACATTTTGTCTTTAGTGGAACATGATAAGATGTACTTGTTTTGGAGAAGTATGTAGGAAGGCAATATCTTTGCTCTTGAGGCTTATACTATAAACTTCAGGACCTTGGTTCTTATATGTTCATATTATATGCGATGCATAAATTGATTTATTTTTCTCTTAAAATAAACTTTATCTTCCCCTTTTCTCTTTTAAGAATTATTCAAATATTTGTTCATAGCTTCCACCTTAATTATGGATCAAGATTTGAGACAATCTCTTCGATTTTTCAACAATTTTTGAATGAAAGTGCTATTATCCTCAGCCTGGTTTGACTGTGTCCATGTCACTGTTTTTACATTTTCGGCCACTTGATTAGTTGAGCATCAATTTGCTTTACATTCTCGGGCCCGCTTCAATGATAAATGGACCCATCAGGTAAAAAGCTAGACGGACCAAGATCGATCAAAATATTTATAGTGAGAAGCCCAGCCTTCTTGGTTACTTTAGAGGTTTGGCCCATGCGAAGTTAACTTGTCAAGTAAAACCTGAAGTATTTTTTAAATAAAATTACTACTTTGACTTAAATAGCTTACGAGTTTAGTGAATCTATCGAGATCAATTACTATATACATGGTAAATATATACCTCACCACAAACGTGGAAATGCAAGTGCAGAATGCTTGAGTTAAAATTGGATGTGCATCAATTAATATCTATATGTTATGAGTAGTCTACGTTAGTGCACAAAAAATATCGGTCCCAACTTGGCATCATGAAAACAAAAAAGTTGTATATATTGTCTTGACTCTTGATTGGATGAGGGTAGTCCACAGTCTACATGTCAATCCACAGCATTTATATCTTCTTCAAACCTCAAACTGTGGTACTTGAAATAATTTTTATTCTTTAAATCAGAACTTTTATAATCCTGACCTGTGTAGACAACTTTTACAGCCATAAACTTTAATCAAAGTGAAACATCTTCACTCACTGATAAAATTGATTTTGATTTTTGTTAAAATCAGACTGCACTAATTGAGACAAGATTTACGACCTTTACATTCATTGCTCTTTTTGTCTATAATGAAGGGAATGAATCGATTAGCAAATTGTGCTGCCAACTGTTGGATATTCAATTTTCTCTTTTTAATTCACCATTGTGATTTTCCTCAGTCTCAAATTCGTATGATGTTTGGGTAATGAATGCATGTGTACAATTTCTCTTGAATGCATGCTTTTATAGCTTCATTTATAACATCTGCTTTCATTTGTTTTGTGGGTTTACTTTTATTAATAGATTAATAAAATTTTTCTCAATATATATCAACAACAAAAAAAAAAACAGATAATAATTTACCTATATGTTATTATTTAATTTATTTTTCTCAAAAAAAATGATCGCATTTATATTTTTCATAAGGAGCGATCTAATTGTGTGTGTATATATATATATATATATATTATGGTATTTTATATCTGAATGTACATATTTATTGGTTTGTAGTATTTATGATTAAAAGAAGAACATATATCTTTAATAAAGTAAACTGTCTCTTAGCACTTTGGTCCTTGAAGCATGCTCTTAGATTGGTCACCTACATCAACTGTGCCATGCCAATCAAGTTCACATAAGATTAAGCCCGCCATATCAATACTTAAGTACAAATAATGAATTATTGTACTTTGTGTACCCATCAAAGCAAATGATAATCACTAAGATAACCCGAAATATCCATGCACCCACCGGTTACTCTATCCACTAAGCAAAACCTTAAAGCACCACATTTCAATTTCAAAAGCAACAAAACCAAGAAAACCCGAAATATCCATGCACCCAGCGCTTACTGTATCCACTAAGCAAAACCTTAAAGCACCACATTTCAATTTCAAAAGCAACAAAACCAAGAAAACAAAAGCAAAACAAAAAAATAATAAAAAAATCTATAAGCACATTTTTCTTCACTTCCTCCGCCTCCTCTCTTCCCCTTTAAATGCCACCCCATCTCCTCCTTTCCTTCTCAACCCAAAAAACAAACAACTCCTCTCTCTCTCTCTCTCTCAAACTTCAAAAACAAAAACAAAAAATCTTGTTCTCAAAAAAAAAAAAAAAACAAAACAAAAAATCTCTCTCTCACTCTCTATATATCCTAAAATGGAACAAAATCTACAAGTGATGCACAAAAGAATATGGAGCATAGCACGTGCAGTTTTCTTCATGCTGAGAAAAGGGTTTTCGAAGAAACTCCTTGTTGATCTCAACATGATGCTCAAACGTGGCAAGATCGTTGGCAAAGCTCTTGGCAAGCTCATGCACCACCACCACCACCACCACCACTCCTATTCCTCCTCCTCCTCCTCCTCCTCCTCCTCCTACATCGGGCCCCGAGAATACGAGTTCAGCTGCAGCAACACTCCTGCCTACACCTTCCCTAGCTTCAACCTCAGCAAGAGGAACAAGCTCAACAGTATGAGTCACAGCTTCTTCCGCTGTGCTCACGCGCCACCCACCTTGGAGGACGACCCCGTTGCCATCAACGCTGTCAAGGTGGTAATGGAGATGCTCAACAATAATGAGATGGTGGTGGAGGCCTCCCCTGCCCTGCCTGGCTTTGGACGGAGCCCGTTTGTCAGGCCGTTAAGGATAACGGACTCACCGTTCCCGTTGACCAACGTTGACGAAGATAATGGGTTTGTGGACAAGGCAGCTGAGGAGTTCATAGAGAAGTTTTACAGAGAATTGAAGAAGCAAAAGATCAATGGCTGAGATTTTATAACTATAGGGTTTTTTGTTTTTGTTTTTGTTTATGTCTAATAATTTTTCTTCTGAGTTTGATGGGCATTTTTATGTTTCATTTTTGTTGTTGATATGAGAATAAATAAACTAAAAATTTGCATGAATTCCAAGTTTTTGGTTTATTTATTTATTTTTTTAATGGTATTAAAGAAGGTATATGTTACAGGGATTAATTCAATTTTATTCCTCTTCATGAGTTAATTAAAGTTTGAGTTAAGCCAATAAAATTGGAGAAACATAAACATTATTAGTTTAACAGTCTCAACATAGGGTACTTTATCGAACACTACAAAGTCAAACAAAAGTATATTCCAAGAGTACAGTATTACTATGCTATGATTTTCTTTGTGTCCTTCTATTTTCGATTTTGTATGAAAAACATCTTTGTATGTTTATTTTTTCAAACTGAAGATTCCAAATTCCATTTTCAATAAAAATAACGTAAGCTTCAAATATATATAATCATTAAGTATTTTTGTACCCTAACATGATTCATATTAGAAATTTGTGAAGACAATCACAAACGGAAAATAATTTTTAAAAAATATTAAGGTATAATTTCATATTTTTTAAGATAATTGTAATGACATTTAAGAAAAAAGGGTGAATGATTATTAAGAAATTAATCCAACCAAGATCCAATTTCATATGGCCATTTTTAGTGAACATAATTGGACAGTCTCTCTCTCTCTCTCTTTTTTTTTTTTATTTAAGAAAAAAAATCTCTTGGGAAGGAAAAACTCGAATGGTTACATAAAACTCTAATATTTTTTATGAGTGAAAAAATGGCTTTTACAGCCTGATCACCACCACTACATCCTCTGAATCCAATATTAGTTAATGTCCTGATATGATTCCACTAACTTAAAGTAAACCAATATATTGCTGGCCCCCTTAAACAAGCGCTTTCAACTTTTTTCAACTTTTTTCAACTTTTTCTTTTTCTCTTCTTTTTATTATTTTTTTTTTAATTTTCAAAGTATACTATGAAACGACCTTGTAATTAGGCTGTGAGATTAATTGGTTACTTTTGAAGATTGAATTCTGTGTCACGCCCAAAATTTGGTTGCAAAAGTGCTTGTTAAAGGTTGTAAAGACTTTGATCTGCCCAAAAAAGCTTCTGGTCATACTATTTGTAGTTGAGTCAATGATGGAGGATTTAGCTTAAATTAGAGGAGAAAATTAAAAATAAATAAATAAACCAAAAGGAAAGTTAAAAGAAAAGAAGAAATTTCCAAACTCTTTCCCCATTAAAATCGGTTCTTAAAATTCGAAATATTTAGTGGTCACTACCTATTTCTGCTATTAAGTTCTTTAATTTGTTATTGTGTTATTGCAAAGTTATTTAATAAGAAAATTAAATCTCATCAACAATAATTTTAGTCAATTTTTTTTAAGTATAATTACAAAGTAATTTAATACCAATTATTAGGGTTTTGTTGAGATCTGTTAAGATTAAATATCACTACAATCGTTTTACTTTTAAACTAAAAAAAGAAAAAATTCAACCTTATATTTAAAAAAAAAAGAATCATAATTATTTTTTTTATTTCAAATTATTATAATTTCAAGGTAAAGAAAAGAGAGAACTCATTTAAACCACAAACTTATTAATATACGAATATAACAGTGGATCAATTTCAGTTTGACACACATTACTTTTTAGTACATATGAGTGAATGAACAGTTTATTCGATTCTAATAAATCAAAAGTTCAAGTTTCACTCTTATTCTAAAACACATGATATGGATAATTATTTTTAAAGTAATCTCTCTTTTTCTACCTTGTAAAAAAAAAATTCTTATATTTATACAAATAATTTCTCATGTCCATACGAAATAAAAATATAATCTCTCTTCCCTACCCTAAAAAGAAAAAAAAAATCATATCAATACAAATAATTTTAGTTTGATGTCAACTTTAAAACTTTAATTCGATGTCGACTTTAAAATTTTAAATAGGATATTCATACGACACAAATGACAATTCATTCTTTCATGCTCTACCAATGTTACCATATTATATATAGAATTCATTAGACAAATATGGATTAGGTGTGACGGATCAATTTTATTATCTGTATCGCAATTTAGCTTGGCTGCGTACTCCAAAGAAACTAAACTACTACGTCTTCATCATTGTAAACCATGAACATCCATGGTGGGGAAAACAAAAAGAAGAAAGAAACATCTTCATGGTGAGCTACCTACTCGTTTACTTTTGTTTATTTTATCAGTTCTAAATTAGTTCCGTCCCCCTGGGATGGATTTGAAAGATTTAACACATATGGCAATATAGCGTAACCAAAATTTTTTATATTCTATTTTTTTATTGACTACCAATCACAATCTCAGTTTGAGAACAAGTAAAACCAATCAAATTAAAAAAAAAAAAAAAAAAAAAAAAGAAGAAGATTGAGATTCATATACATATACATGAATTATTTGAATGGTATTTTGTCATTTTATCACAATATAATTCACAAAACCGCTCGTTTCACCATTGAAAACAATTCAATAATAATCACTGAAAGCAACCGATGGAATACTATAGTTAATTTAGACAACAACAATTCTTCCAAATAATAGAATAATAGGAAGAAAATTAGTGAGCTGGATTGTGATTTCTTGCGGGCAAGAGCTGTCTAATTTGTTTTTACAAGCATGGTGGGCAAGATTTAATAGTGAACAGTGGTTTTAAAGTTTTTAATTAAAAATGAAAAATTGAAAGGTGGTGGCTGTGCACACTTATAATTTATAAAGCCAAAAGGTTTAGGTAACATGTTAGGTGAAAGTGTATGAAAGTGAAAACTACAAGGCAAAATGTGGGCGACAGATGTCACTTTTTAAACTTACCTTTGGCTTCTGTTGTCAACCTGCTTCACGTGTAATTAACTGCTTTCATTGAAAGTTTTGTTGGTATTTCTTGTGATTACTTTAAACCTATATTTATCGAATTTCATTGGTCACAGATTTTTTTTTTATTTATTTTTATTTTTATTATTATTGGTACTAGACTACTAGTTCAAGAAACAACTGAAACCAAATGGGATAAGACTCTGGTGATACAATCCGGAGAACAACTTCTAAAAAGCAGGTAAAAGGGAGCAACTTATATTAAATAAGGGACAGTCCACAATGGGTGGAGAAAAGACTCATAAATTGTAAGAGAGAATCGAGGAGAGTGTAAAACCCATTACCTGAAAAGGTTATGGACGGCAATAGCTTACTACTATACTAGTGTCTAAACCACATTGGTCACAGATTTTTAGATTCAGGGTTGTGAATTTAATTATGTCAAGTAACCATTTTGTAATATTAGTGAACCACTTATGTAACCTTAGACGCAAGGATTTTAATTGATCTGAAGATACTTAAATGATTCTTTAATGGTATATAATTGTTGTTCTGAATGTAATTATTGTAATTAAAATCCTGTACTTGAGAAAAAGATATTTGATTTGTTTCCTAATGTTTTAATTGAATTAACTCTTAAGGTTTCACATATTTGATAGATAATTAATTTGATTCAATTCTCAAAAATAAAAATTGTCCACAGTAAAATACTTAAAAAAAAAGTGAATTTTTCCAAGCTCAAAATTACTAATTAGGTCTAATTGAATTTGAATAAAGTCTCATCAATCTTAACAGAAATCAACCAGCCCTTGTACTTCCAGTTTGGTACTATGATATCAAATCGAATGATTTGAATTTGGTCAAATTCCAACTCATCAAGTCGAAGTTAATTGAATTGAAATAAAATTCAAAATTTCAAAACATTAGATTTATAATACAGCATGAATGCATGATAAGACAGGCTACTGTTGTTTTGTTTTTCCTGTTTATGAATTAATTACATTGACTAATTAATTAATATTGATAACCCATTTGTATACTCTAATAAGACTAAAAGAGTTCAAACTTCATTTTGTGGAGATATTTTATGTAAATTGGACCCATTTGTACCCAATTCTTGGTTGTATAAATCTACAAGTCAATCTCCTCTGACTCAATTGTCGTCTGATTTATGAATTTTATGCTTTAGGAATTCACTAGAAAATTACCGTTCAATTATTGAATCTTCATATCTTATCACTTTATTTATTTTATTTTATTTTAGGGAAAACTTTATTTTAGTACTCAAAGTTTTTGAAAATATCAAATTTTCAAAACTCTTTTGAAAATAGTTATTTTTATCCTTAACTTTTTTAAAACTCTTCACAAAAAATCTAAACCGTTAGTCAACTAATGATCAATGATTACTCTAGGCAATTTTTAATAACTTAAATTAAGAAATATTTGAGATAATTTTACTTATAAATTCATTGTTTTACTAGGATAATCTGATAATTTACGTAAAATTAATAATCATTAAATGTAAAAATATTTTTTTACGCATTTTATTAATGTTAACCGTTAGTTGACTTATGGTTTTAGACATTTTTAAAGAGTTTTGAAAAAGTTAGGAGTGAAAATAACTGTTTTTAAAAAGTTTTAATAGTATGATATTTTTTAAAACCTTAGGGGCTAAAATAAAACTTTTCCTTCCGTTTATTTTGATAACTTATATATTTACATTCATGTCTCTATTGAAATATTTGGGAGATTTAATCTCTCGTCATTTTCTATTTGGAGGTAGATGACCAGTCGAAATCACCCTAACAGGATTCCAAAAAAGCAAAAATTCTTTTTCTTTTTTTATAAAAAAGTTGATTATCATGCATGCAATATACTTTGGACTTGTGGAACTAATTTTTGACTTTATGTACAATAATTAGTTATTTTTAACTTGATCTAACGTTATGTCAAGTTGTGAACATTGTACAGGTTAGATCAAAGTGGTTGTGATAGTAATTAGAGTAATGCTAGAGGTTTTAAATATTTTGTTTGAATTTATGTTCAAATAACGTAATATGTGAGTTATCAATATTACATTAATTATCACATTATCTAATAATTAATATGGTATTAACAATTTATATAATATATTATTTGGATAAAATATTAATTATATTGCCATGGTCATGACTAATTATAGTCGTGAATGATTATATGATTTCAAGAGCAGTCACAGTCTTGACCATGAAAATATTGATGATAAGACTGATCCCGACCATGTGTACAAATTAAATTCGCACATTCGCCGAAGATAATGAATTGTCAAATTGAGTTACATAAATAGTTAATTTTTAGTTATCAAGTGGACCCAAAACTATTTATATCAATCAAAACTACTATAGCCGTGAATCATTATATGATTTCAAGAACATTCACGACCTTGGTCATAAAAATATTGATGATAAAATTGATCTCAGCCACGTTTACAATTGTATTAATTTTGGGCGTTCGCCGGAGAAAATGAATTGCTAAGCCGAGTTACATGAATAGTTAGTTTTTAGTTGTCGGGTGGACCCAAAACAATTTATTGTTACGGAACTCTTTTTATTTTATTTTTTACTATAGCAAGTTCCAATCATGCATGTAGCAAACATAGAAATGTCGACTTGGGCGAGATGACTTGTTCTTGGACTCCAATTATTTAAAAGACTATTTAAATTTTAAAATCTGTTTGAAGGATTTGGCACATGATAAATTGAAGGAAGTGTTGAATTAAACTTGAATTCCAACAAATTTAAGCCCTGTAAGTTGTCTGAAAGTACATTCAAATCCTATGTAAAGCAGTCAGACACAACTACTTCTTGATGATTTTGTCTCCTTCGCTTGGTCTCATATTATTAAGTCACAATATGCTTAGCTCTTAAGGTTTTTATTTTCCAATTATATATAGTTGAAACTTTAGAAGAACTTCACAAAAAATTATAATATCATAAAAGTAGTATAGTAATAAAAGTAAAATATTTATAATAAAAGTCCAGATATTTCAATGATAAACCTCTCATATTTATATGTTCATTTTATAAACATGTCACAAAATCTCTCAATATCATAAAAGTAGTATGGTAACAAAATCAATATGTTTATGACAAAAGTTAAGGTATTTCAGCGGTAAGCCTTACCTACATATGGAGGTCAATTGAACATGACTTTAACGTGTAAGTGTGAGAGACTTACCCATCAAATATGTCAGCTTCTATTATAAACATGTTTATTTATTACTTAATATATATATATATATATATATATATATATCACCTACCTTTAAAGAGTCCCACATGTGAAGTAAAGAAAGATATGATGAATCTTATATAGAAAACATAAAATTTTTATATGCCAATGGATTATACAATATAATACACTAGTCTTGGGCTATAATCCTTTCCACCAAATATATACCACTCCTAAAATACACATAAAAACAGTAAGTACATGAAGTTTAACACCCATCAAAAATTAATTTTAAAATTATAAATACATATAACGTTGATTTTTTTTTAGTTGGATAGGTAACATAGATTAACAATCTTAAGCTATCAACCATAATTTTTATCAATGAAGCAAAACCAATATATAATAGTTGAAGTGAAAACCAATAGTTGAATCCGCAATAAAGGCAAATTTTGATTTGTTAACAAATTTTTTTTAAAAAAAAAAAAATTAACTTATTAACAAATTCTAAAAGAACTTTCTTAAACAAAACACTTCAATGAAAACAACCCTTTTGAAAACAAAAATCGTTACTAAAATCCAAAATTATTGTCCAAAAACAAAAGCAAAATATCAAAATAGAAGCAAAAATGATTTAAGTTTATGAAAACAATTGCAAATTGCACTGGGGGCTGTTGTAGGCTCATAGAAACAATTCCAACAAACATATAAGCCCAAATTCAGCGTCGTTTTCCTTACCGCCAGGTTCTTAGGATTATCCTACAAAACCAATTCTTCTTTTTTTTTTTTTTTTTTTAAATTTTATAATGTCATTGTAAATAAATGTAATTAGTCACAAGTATTTCAGTTAAGCTCAATAAATTTCATATCATATATGTATATAAATTCAAAATTATATGAATGGATCGAAAACTTGTCAACCGTCTCACATTTCCCATTGAATCACATGTTTAGATTTAACTCCTTTATTCGCTTTCGCAATAAAGAGGATTAGTTGTAGCCAATTCAATGGTCCTAGAGCTTTATAGAGAAAAACAGGGGGCTTTTTGTTTTCTTATAATTTTGATCTTGCAAAAACCATGAGCTTGGAAGGTTGCTAGCCAGAAGCAGGCGAGGAAGGTGGGCACAAAAAGGAGGCTCTCATGCTTTCTTAAAAGTTCTATTTCTTTCGAGCCAAGCATTCTCCAATCTCTCCCTCCCTCCCTCCACTAACAAAAAGGAAAGCTGCTATAAAGTACTTCTAATAATTATTAAAAAGCACTTTCACTTCCCTCCGAATTAATCCATAATGTTAATGCTGTTTGCGCGTGCACAAACGCATTCCACGTGCCAAATTGATAGGCATGTAAAATATGCATTAGTCTCTTCACTCACACAGGAAGAGTAATTGTTTAATAACTTAATTTAATTTGTAGTAAATGGTAGATATTATTTGATAATGACATGGATTTTATAACAGATATAATGCTGTAACTTTCATAGATACATTGGAATGTGAAGCACGCTACTACAATACGAAGATAATATATAATTATATATAGAGACTATGATGAATGTTTTAAACAAATATGAATTAAATTAAATTAAAATTACGTAAAAGTATAGATTTTTAAATTTTTGCTTGTTTCACTAGTTATAAATTTCGTATCATATATATACAAAGATAATATATAATTATATATAGGGAGGATTTAAATTTAGAGAAAACTACCCATACTTTGTGATTTAAAGGATAATGGTGAGACTTGAACTCTTAATCTTTTAGGATAAAGGGAAATGCGCAACCTACTATTATGTAGATTTAAAATTCAAAAATTTTAAATATGTTTATAAAATATGTATGCATCTATTTTTTTTTCTTTATTCTTTTATTTTATTTTTTAAAATCTAATATTAAATAGGTCAAAAGTCTATTAAAATCTATATATAAATCTCTATAAACATGACCGGAATACAACTCTCATCACTTGGGTCGGGTCTCTCACACTTTGCAAGTTAATTAACAACGACGGAATTTGAACCCCTATCACATTTTATATATGTATCTAAGCACTTACATAAGAAGAGTAATTGTTTAATAATTTCGTAGTAAATGGAAGGTATTACTCGATAATGACACGGATTTGATCATATATATTATGTTGCTACTTTATGTATATATTGGAATGTGAAGCAAGCTACTAAGATACAAACATGATTTATATTGAGTATGTGAGTTTCATTGGCATATATACAAATATAAATTAAATTGATTTTTTATGTATAATTTATGTTAAAGAAATAGGTTGGTAATCCATGCTTATTTCAATACAAGAGATCTAATCAACTGTGCTATCTTCTCAGAGATGTATTATTGTATTTATAATCTAGCAAAATTTGTTGCATAGTATATATTATATAATCATCTACCTACTATCATACATGTAGATTTAAAATTTGAACTTTTATCAATTTCAAAAATTTGCATTGTATTATCTTTTTGGTTTTTATGTCAATATTTATCGCAAAAATCGATATACATACCCTTTTCCTTAGCTTTTTCATATTTTACAACATTAATGTTAAAATATAATCATCATTGACTTGTAGAATAAACTTTTGTATGATATAACTCGAATCTCAACTTATGATATGAAAATTTAATTTAATTAATATGTGTTACACATTAAAAGTAGAGTTAGCTAGTTAGATTGTGCAAATATTTTGTATAAATGATTATATTCCAGTAATCATTAAATTATTTTATGATTTATATGATATTGATCACTCGCTTATTATGTTATTTAGATAAAATTGTTAGGCAACTAAACTTTACTCTTAACTTTATCTTGTTACATGTTTAAGTAAAATTATTATCTCTCCTACAAATTGATACATGTTTATATTTAAATTAAGATCTCTATCATTATTAGCGGAATTATGATAGAACTTCTTTTTCAATTAGAAATTAATTAGGTTTGAGTCATTAAGAACATTACAAACTTACCTGGATTATAATTAGATATTTCCAAAAAGCAATCTAGAAAATGACCCCAAAGCAAGAGTGGGTGAATGTCTGCCAAAATATGTTGATGTGCTCAATTATTGAATTCTTCACTTCTAATAATTTCTCCCTTTCTCTCTCTCTAATATGCCAAGAACATACTAACCAAGAAAAAGTCGTTGAAATGCATGGCATACATGGATGTGTGTTCTGGCCAATTGGGATTGTACACGTAGCTTAACATTTGGCACCTTCATGCAATACTTTATATATAATATTAACCATAATATTAACCAAAGACAAGTACCATCAAAACTTCATCCACAGGTATTATATTATTATTATAAATTACAAAAAGAGAATCTTGAATTTACTTTATAGTCTAGCCCACATACATATAAGTCAATAAAGGTTTTTGGAGATTCATATGAGTGAAATTATTTGAGATTGAGAAATCAATCATTTTGGTTATGGTAATTTAAAGCTTTAATTGTGAAAAATCTATTAATTTTGGTTTACTCACATACTAGTGCAGCCCATGGAGTTTGATTAAAAATTTAATAGATCAAGATCATTCTTATAAAAGCCATTCTCATAATTAGGAGAATATTAAAAAATTCACCAATTATACTTGATCTCACTCTTTTTTATATATGTGAGTGGTATAAATCAAAATTATCTACACTATTACATAAATGTATAATAGATTTTATCATAGAATAAGCTAGTACGCATAATATAATTACATGACATATATTTTATGCTCATTGTATATAATATGAATAGATAATATTATATATTTATATGTTGATATTTTAATTTTAATGGACTTAATAGTGGTATGCCATCTAAACAATTTGGATAATGTATTGGCGTGTTTAGTTCTCGAGAACAGGACAAGTAAATTTCTGTTTGCCAAATTATTAAAACACAAAAACAGGAGAATATGACATGATAAAAGTCATTGTTTGGGGAAGAAAAGTTGCTTTGCCTTTCGCTCTTGCATCAATAATATTTCATGTCAAAAGCACTTTTTAAAGCTTTTTATATATACGAGCATGCTTTTTTGGCCACTTAAATTATGGAACGAGTTGTTTTACTCAATAAAGCTAACACTTATGGAGAGTCCTGAACGGAGTGCTCATCCAAAACACTGCAACAAAGACATTTTTGTTTGTCATTTTGGATCTAGGGTTTATTTGCTGTTGGGATTAGAGGTGACACTTCTCTTATCCAAACTAATCTATTTTACACCTCATTACTCATTAATCACAATCACAATCTCCCTTAAACAAATAAATGTTTTTTGTTCTTTTTCTTTTTCGTTTGTCATATATGAGGTGGTTTCAAAATCCAAAACCTAATTAAAGTACATATTTCTTATGTTTTTATTTTTTATTTTTTACTTTTTCTTTTATATACATTAAGTTAAAATGAATAGTTAGATATTGAAATCCTTTCTTAAAACAAATTAATTTCTTTTTGTTATTTTTCTTTTTTGGTTTGTCATAAATGAGGAATTTGGCTTCAAATCCCAAATCCCAATTAAAGTATATATTTTTTATGTTTTTTTTTTCCCGTTTTATATATTGAGTTCAAATGAACTGATGTATATTAAAATTATAAATTTAAGTCCAAATTTTAAATTATTATATCTAAGCATATATATATTTATATAATCAAATACAAGATTTTTCATAATTTTTTGTGTGAAATTTTAATTTAATAAGTATTTGGGAATAAAATGAAATCGATTCAATTATATGTTCCTCACACTTACATTCTTAAAATTATGAAAATAAGTCCAGTTGTCTCCTTCAAACTCCCAGTCAATTACAAAATTCCCAGTCCATTACAAAAGTTTGAAAAAATTGGAGGATCTTGTAGCTCTCACTATATGTGTATATTTGGAGATGTACTTGGAGGAGACAATGTATAGGTAAAGGATTCCCTTTTTTTGGAGCCATTTAGTCTTAGCGACTCCAAATAAGACATTAATTAACTAATAGTTACATGCTTCAATGTCAAGGATCTTTAATATAGGACATCAGAGAAAATGATGCTTGAGCACTCATTCATTTCGATAGTCCCCACTTATTAATTAAACAAATAAACAATCAATCAAGCATTGGGAAATTATTGTTAACTTCATATTAGGATACATTTGCATTAAATACAAAAACATTCTTAAAATTGACATCATAACCCATCACATATTAACCAATAACCGCCAATGTTAAAAACACCAATCTTATATATGAACTTGAAAATTTAGAACAAGGTATAAACTTGACATGATATCAGAATCAATCCGTACAAAAAGTGTAAAAATGTCATATTATTTACTAAATCATATTGATCAGCAGGAGAAAACAAAATCTGTCAACATGTACATATCCTCGTTGAACTTGCAGATGTATTGTATTGTAGAGATTCTAAGATCGAACGTGAAGAGTCAATAAACAAATTAAAGTTGTCAATGGCTGCTGACATCGTTGGTTAGACGCCAGATGCCACCCATGCCATTTGGTGGCATGGGTTCGACACCCATCCGAAGAATTCAAATAATAATAATAATAAATAAGTTGTCTTCCTTATCTTATGTGTGGGTTGTCTTTTCACCATCGTGTAGATTTCTTTCTCATTTTGTATGTATGAATCCTTCTCATTTGGGAACAGTTCCCTTGATCGTGTCACCAAATGATATCTCGGTAGGTTCCAATTGTTCTATGGGCTAGTCCCAGAATTAAAAAAAGAAAAAAAAAATTAAAGTTAGATATTTGATAAATTAAACCTTAAATTGATGGGATAAGGAAGCAACTCAAAGATAACAAGCAGTTTACTGACTAGAGAAGTCTTTGTTATTTGTTGATCCGGGTTGGTTGGGGCTTCATTTTTTTGCTCATACAATTTAGCCAGATGATTTTGTTGTTAAACATATATTTTGGCACCAACTAAATTTGTCTACACACCCACCTTTTAATCTCTAGAAATAGTTTTATTGTTTGAACAATGTATTCACTATCCACTATTAAAAGATAGTAGGTACTGTGGCACTTCAATGACAATCACTTTTCATTTATCTATACTTTTACTTTTATGAGAATTAAACTAATAGGATCAAGTGCTTATTATTATGCTAAAGAAGGAATTGCACAACACCCCCCCGAGGTTTGGCTAAAAACACCCAAAAACATATTTATCATTTTATTACACCAAACCCCCATGGTCAAAGTCAACTTTAACTATTTACAAAAAATTGAGATCAAAAGACTATTTTACCCATTAATAAAATAAAAAATAATTAAAATATAAAAAATTAAAATAAATAAAATAAAATAACTTAAAATAATTAAAATATTAAAAATTAAATAAATCAAATAAAATAACTTAAAAATAAAAATCTTCTTCTTCTTCATCTTCACATGCTCTCTCTCTCTCTCTCTCTCTCTCTCTCTCTCTCTCTCTCTCTCTATTTTTCCTTCACACATGTCTCCCTCTGTCTCACCGCGCGTTCTCACCATCTTTCCCATCGCCGGCCCTGCCTTCACGGATGGCTCCAGGTGCCGTCGTCTCCTTACGGACGGTGTCCAAGAGTCGTCACAGATCGAACTGTCACCTCTCCCGTCTCCATCTTCTCTCGCCGCTCGTTCTCGCCATCTTCCCCGTCGTCGGCCCCGCCTTCACAGACGATATCCAGGTGCCGTCGCTGCATTTACCGACGGTGTTCAGGAGCCGTCACAGATCGAACTGTCACCGCTCACCCTTTTCCCTCTTCTGATCTGTCTCTCTCATCCCGATCCTCCAACTTTGCCGTCGTAGACAGAGGTTGAATCGACAATGGAGGAGCCGTCACAGATAAGTTGAACTGTTCTTCTTCTTCTTCTTTTTCTTCTTTTTCTTGTGATGGTGATAGATTGGTCGATGATTGGTGATACATCTGGGTTAGTGATAGATTGGTTGATAATGGTGGATGATGATAGATTGGGATTGGTGTTGTTGAACTTATTATTTTTTAAAAAAAAAAAATTCTTTGACTTCGATTTAGAGTTTGATGGGTTGTAATGGCTTCTGGTTGAGGTTGAAGATGAAGTGGATAGGTTGAGGTTGCTGAGTTGAAGTTGTTGGTGGTTATGGTTATGGTTGAAGATGAAGTTGCCATTGGTTATGGTTGCTGGTCGTTATGGTTGGGTTATTGGGTTAGTAATGGCATTTGGGTATCCGGCAACTGGATTTCGATATAGAGGTAATGATAGATTGATGGAGGTGATAGATTTTGAAGATTGAAGAACCCAGATCTTGGGTTCTTCAAGATGTTGAAGTTCTGGGTAGATCTTGAAGATCTACCCAGAACTTAAAAATACTTTTTTTTTTGTTAATTTTTATTAATTCTTAATTATTTTTTTATTTTCTATAATTTAAATGGTAAAAGAAAATTAAAAAAAAAAGTAAAAGTCTAAAATACCCTTAAATTAGATGATTTTGACTAACCTTAACGGTTTTTGACTAACGGAATGGGGGTGTTGTGTAATAAAAGGGTAAATATGTTTCTGGATGTTTTTAGGCAAACCTCGGGGAGGTTTTGTGCAATTCGCTCTATGCTAAAAGCTAAAACTAATAATAATGACACAACTTTATTTCCTTTTTATGTGACACCACATAGCCCGCTTGTATGCGTGTTGTGGGTGGCCCTCGGGGGGTCTTCACAGTGCTCACATGGCACTGATTGGTTGGGTCTTATCCATACATGATTGTAAGTCCATAGAGCCTATAAGCCCAACACAAACTATAGATGTCAGTTTTGATATAAATTTGTAATTTCGGTGTCAACAAGAATTTGAGCAGTGGTCTAGTGATAAAACCATTGCTGTCCTCTACCTTCTTGAGATAGTGTAATTTTGCACCAATCCCTCACAAATTTATGAGCTTTTTCCCGCTCACAAATTGTTGGTTGCCTCCCTCCTTGATGTGGGCTGCTCCCTCCTACTACTTGGGAGCTGTTTCCCAAGTCATGTCACCAAAGTTGTATCTTAGTTGATTCTGATTGCCTTCTGGGTTAATATCAATACTAAAAAAAAAAGGTCATTCTTAAACTAGAGATTGAAGTAAATTGTTGAGTTGACATGCTTGCATTTTCTCGTCAACTTTTATACTTCATCATCAAACCTACTTTCAGCTTCAATTAGATCTCGAGCCAAACTTAAAGCCCACAATAGTACCACATTGAACTTTGTACACACATGCATGCATTTTTCTCATAAACCGATATACTTTTTGTTGCCTTACATGGTTCTGTTCAGTGGTGTCTCTCATGGACAAATCAATTTTGTTTGGCTAATGAGGGTCTCTCTCTGTTTTATCTTTGGTGGACAACTGCCCTTCAAGTTGCCCCAAATTGGAAGGCTCATGTTAGGTTGGACAGACAGAGTGATGTTTCATTGTATGAACTTAAACGTGCAGATGGCATGGCATGGCATAGCAGCCCACTATAGAAAACTTGGTCCATCAAGGGTCGGTGAACAATACAAATGGGCTATGTTGGACTATTTTGGGTGCCCATATTACCATCCAACGAACTGATTTATACACCCAATTTTTATTTTTTTTTTGAAACTTATACACCCAAATTTTATATTAATAATATATCCCCAAATAAAATTGTTAATGAGATAATTTATTCTCGAATATATCCTTCTTTCTTTTAGAAAAAAAAAAAAAAAAAAAAACTTAAAGGAATGTTTATCATTCATCATAACATATATTATTTTGAAACAAATCATAATAGATTTTAGAGTCAACGAAACATGAGCTCAATAATCCATGAATAAGCCAAAATTTAATTTCAGAATCCAAAGTCGAAAGACCCCCGCCCAACAAAATTGAGTGAAAACTCAATTAGTTTGTCTAGTGAACCCAATATTACTGCAGATTTGAAACATAACTATGAAAAAGAAAAACATGTTTAATTGGTTATATAAGTAGACAAAGCTAATAAAAGGTAGAAAATGGAATCAAACATAAGAAGTTTGGATTGAACTTGATTTGAAGTATAACTAAGATGAGAGAATGAGGGAAAGATTGAGAGATTGCTTATGAAGGAGTATTGATGTCAAAAATCCCCACGGGTATGGCGTCCCATGGAGACCTACCTTGTTTGGAATGTGTTTGGTAAATGGTAGTTGGGGTAAGGAGCAGGGACGAGATTGAATGTCAAAACCCATTTTGTTTTAAGTTAGGGAACGATATTTTGGTCCTTACCCCGTTTTGCTCTATGAGACCTCATAATTTTATTATAATCTTATATATATATTTATATATATTAATATTTCATATTATCAAACTCTACATACTTCAACCAATGTATGTCATGAGACCATACACACTTCAACCAATGCATTATATTAGCTTAAATTAAACCAAAACATGTCATAAATTCAATTCAACCCACGAATGATATGAAGGATCTAAACATATGCAAATTTATCATTGGACTATGAAATTTATTGAGATTGTACAATATGTTATTCACACATTAGGTGACTTATTTTATATTAGACTATTTTAATTATGAATGTAATTTTATTTATATTCTTTAATATTGTTTCGTAAATCAAGATTAACAATTATAATTTACAACAAAAAATTACTTAATTATAATATTGTTATGCGAAAAAATGGATTGAGTGGGATGGGTTGGGGTGGGGCGGGGATGGGGATCCTCACCCCAATCATGAATTCCCCTTCCCTACCCCCAAGTGGATAATGAGGTGGAGATAAGAATTCTAATTAACTTCAGGTTCAGGAAATGAGAATGGTATTTCCACCCCATACCCATCTCATTGACATTCCTATGATTATCAAGTATCTATCAACTTTTGTTTATATAGATATACATATTTTTTAACATATTAAATTTTATTACAGTTCGTAAAAATTTACTGCATATAATTTGTTTTGAAAGGATATTGGATAAAATTTGTTCAAGCTTATTTATGGTATTATGAAGGATGCTTACTGCGGAATTCCAATCTACAAAGTATATTAATGGATGTATAGAAAAGTTGGGTATTTAAATTAATTTTTTAGGTGACAAATCGCTTTTGTGTTATGCTAGAACGATATCTTTTAATAGAGTTATGATAATCAACACCTTACTTGCTCTTATTTTGTCGTCTAAATGATCAGAACAGGAACACTATGAATTAAGTCGCATTTGTTTTAAACTTGGTTGCTTTGGGAGCATGACAATCTTGCTGAGTGTCAAAACAATAAGAACTTGCATTAGGTTTGAGCTAATAAAATTCTTAGGACGAATTCGTAAATGCACTAAAAAGCATTGTGATATGGGTGTACATAAAAAAAAGAGAGGGGTATCACTATTCTCACTCCATTTAGATAAGGTTGTCCAAATCACATTAGTTCCACCAAAGAAGTATTTGTTTATTTATTTATTTTTATTTTGAATTGGTCTACTTCAACCTAAATAGTAAATAATGAACAATCTAAACTGTATCATATCTTAAAAATTTACGAATGGGTCAATTCGGCGTTGTCTAGTATTGCTTTAAAAAGTTAAAATTACTTCATTTGATAATTTTGGTATAAAAAAATATTTTTGGTAAGATTTATAAAAGTGAATATTTTGATAATCCAAATTGATTTGATAACAATTTTAAATTTTTAATAAGCATATAAATGATTATTTTTGTGTAGTAATTAGGAAAATAATTTATTGTAAGATTTAGTGAATTTTTTAAATATCTAACTCATCCTTGTCATTATATTCTAAGGAGTGACAATATTTGCACCTCCATTACAGCTGTATGTACATAAATTTTGTAAATGCATCCCATAAAAGATTGTTTTAAAAAAACCCCACAAACTCATATTCTATGTTGTACTTCAATAGTATTTCTATTCTCCACTCACCACATCATGAATTATAATGCTAGTGAGACATAAAAGTTGGGATATCTAGCATTATCCAATTATAACATATAATTATAATTCCACTTAATATGAAAACTATTATTTTCTTAATTTTATTAGATGTATATTTATAAATAAATGCCACCAAAACTATGGTTTTATGTAAATTAGGAATTTTATAAAAATTCTGTTTGAGTGCATATAGTTTTAGAAGGGTATAACTATTGACACTTGTCCTAAAAATTAAAATCTCAATTTAAGTCCAAATTATAAACTAAGAAATGTCCAAAACAGGCCTTGCAGATGTGCATCCGGTCCATTTGACAGCCCAACTCCCATGTCAGCCCACAGTGTAGCCCATCAAACTATGGAAGTATGAAATAGAAAACGTAAAACATGTTTGAGGACCGCCCACCGTGGGGCTCGAACCCACGACCACAAGGTTAAGAGCCTTGCGCTCTACCGACTGAGCTAGACGGGCTACTTGCTGAGCTTTTCATATTGTATTATATACATAATGATTTTGATTCTTACATGTTATTGGTACTCGCACATGTAAAACGTACCGCAACAACACTTTATCCATGACCAGTCATAGGCTAGTCAAAATATTGATATTGACTAGCCTATGACTTTTTTAATTTCAGAGGATCCCCTTCCTTTTTTTTTTTTTTTAAATAAATTTCGGAGAATCTTTTCAAGTTATAACTTTTGTATTGTTTTAGTTGTCATCCAAAACAATTAAAAAATACTATATATATATATTTTTTAAAATCTATTTTACAATTACACGTATAAGGAAGCTCAAATTTAATGTCTTCAGGTAGAATTTTTAATTTTTAATTTTTAAAACCTTAAAATATTTTTTAAATAAAAAATTAAAAAATTAAAAAAATTAAAAAATTATTTTATTAATATATTACCTTCTTTTAAAATCAAAATCACAATAAACCTATTCCACCTCAATTTCCATAAAACATTTTTAATAAATTAAGTACACAACGATTCTTTGAAAAGTAAACCACCGACCATTCAACAATCTTAAAAACATATGGGATAAATCTAATTTCCCCCTGTAATTTGATATAATCGCTATGGACCCCCTATAGTTTGACATAATCCCATTTTCCCTCTTCTGTTAATTCTGTTACTTAACAGTATACCCTGACATTGACAGTATGCAATAAGACGATCTTGCCCTCATATTCCGATGACTGAAAACCCATTTTCTAGGTTCCCAGCAGCTAGAATCTGAGTTTTCATTTTACTAGATTTGCTTGAAACTAATCTCTAACAGCAGCATCAAACAGACAAACACAAAAACATAAATATTTAATCATCACAGACGTCAAATATCATCACCAATACACTAAGCACAATTACAACAAACATTCAATATACTGCATATATAGAAAACAAACAAAAACACAAAAACGCCTAGCACAATCCATCCAATTTCATCTGGGTTCGACCTCCAACCTAGATTTTCATATGGGTTCGATTTCGAACCCAGAAATTCACGTATGGGTTCGAAGTCAAATCCAGATTTCACGTATGGGTTCGAAGTCAAACCCAGATGAAATCTGAGTTTGATTTCGAACCCAGAAGGTCGCGTCTGAGTTCGACCATCTGGGTTCAACTTCGAACCCCGGAAGCTCACGTCTGGGTTCGACGCTCGTATCTAGGTTAGATTTCGAACCCAGATGCGAGCTTTTGGGTTCAAACCCAGAAGCTCGCGTCTGGGTTCGATTTTCAAACCTAGATGATGGGGGTTTGAGAAGGAGAAGAAGAAGGAGAAGAAGAGGAGAAGGAGAAGAAGAAAAAGAAGAAGAGAGTGAAGAGCGGAAGGGATGACGGTAGACAAAGAGCGAAGGAGGGAGGGAGATCGGGGTCGGAGATTAGAGAGAGAAAAAGATAGAGAGATGGAGAGAGGGAGAGGGAGAGAGCTGCCCTCTTTTATTTTTTTTTTTTGTTTTTTTGTTTTTTAATTTTTTTTAGGGAAAAATCCAAAAAACCCTTGAAAACGAAAATAATATCAATTTACCCCATTTTTTAAAAATATTAGCTAAAAAACCCCTACCGTCTCCCAAAAGCGGTTTTCATCCAGATTTAAGGCAGTTTTGTGGAAAAAATAATAAAAGACCAAAATACCCTTATAATATTAAAAAATTAATAAATTAAAAACAAACTATTAATCAATTATCAAATTATCTTTTAATAACCAAAATTAAAAAATAAAAATTAACTTTAAAAAATTAAATAAAATTAAATAAATTAAATTAAAGAAATTTTCATCATATGTAAAAATTAATTTGAAAAAACTAAAAAATTAAATAAATTTAACAAAATAAAAGTAAAATAAAAATAAAAATTAAATAAATTTTTAAAATTAACCTCCACCTTCCATCTCAAGATGGATGGTGGAGTTTAATTTAAAAAAATAATAAATTAAAGAAATTAAATTCAAATAAAAAGTAAATAAATTAAATTAAATTAAAATCAAATAAAAAAAATTCCAACAGATATCCACATTTAAAAAAAATTAAAAATTTAATAAAACTTAAAAAAGCAAAAACAAACGAACGAACCTTGGCGAACCTAGTGCTTGGGTTCGTTTGAATAACATACATATCCCAGATCCAAAGAAAGCAACCAATAACATACATACAGATCCAATAAACCCAATTATTAGCTTTACAACAATCAAAACCCATATCAAGAGATAACAACTCACAATAACCAAAACCCATAATCTTCTTCATCATCATATTTTATCCAATTACATCAAAACATCAAAACCCAGATTTCATCGTACATCAAACCCAGATTTCAAATGCCCGCAGATCCACCTCCACCGTTCTTCACTGTCCTGCCCGTAAATCCACCTCCGCCCTTCTTCCTTATCCTCTCCACCTTTTCCACGAACGGCGTTGGGAACAACGTCCGCAAGATCTGATCTATCTCCGTACCATCGCTCCGCTCGACACCTCAACGGCACGACGCCATAGCACACAGCCCGTCGTTCCTCACCGTCCTCTCTATGATCTCCGTCACGACGTCATTTCTCCTCCAATCGATCTCCTCTTCTTTCGCTTCCATCATCGACTGGTCACTGTCACCGGTGGCGTAAGAAGAAAGAGAACCTGCTAAGATGTAGTATAGAGAGCGAGAGAAATTGAGATGGTGAGTGACGGAGAGAAAGAGAGATGGTGAGTGACCGGAGAGAGAAAGAGACTGAGATGGAGTGATGGTGAGTGACCAGAGAGACGAAGAGAGGCGATGAGTGACCGGAGAGATGAAGAGAGGCGGTAAGTGACAGAGAGAAAGAGACTGAGTTGGAGAGAGAGAGAGAGAGAGAGAGAGAGAGAGAGAGAGAGAGAGAGAGAGCGAGGTGTGAGTGGCAGAAAGAAAGAGAGGGTGAGAGTGGTTTTTGTTTTTGTTTTCTTTTTTTTTTTAATTAAAAGATTACTTATTATATTTTAGCTATATTCCATTCTCTATGGGGCATGTTTAATTACCTTTATACCCTCGATATTAGTAGATCTGTTACTTTTTAACTGTTTTACTATTTCAATTGACGGTTGGATCTTTTTGGCTAATATTTTCAAAATCAGTGATGGTTTGACACTATTTTCATTTTGAGGGGGCAAATTGATAATACCCTTTTTTTAAATTAAAAATTATTAATAAATTTATATTTTTTTATTTCTTATTTTTATATTTTAATTATTTTTAAAAAATATAATCTATTTTATATTGAATTGACAGTTTTACCTTTTCTAGTTAGCGGCCAAACATTGATTCTTAACGTCCAAGTTTACGGTAAGGGGTATTTTGACCATTTTAATAAACAAGAGGAGGTTTTTTTTATTATTTTTATAAACTAGAAGGGGGTCTGTAGCGAGTTTTTTAAGGTAGGGAGTTTTTTGACTATTATATCAAATTACAGGGGGGCAATTAGATTTATCCCAAAACATATTTACAAAAACTTTTATTTCAAACGTGTCTGCTTGAAGAATTTCCCCCACACATTCACTAACCCCATAACTTGCCATATTCTGATAATTAAAATGGCCGTCAAATAAATACTGCAATTAGAAAAATTCAATCACTTTGCAGTCTTGAACTATGATTTTTTTTTTTTTTTTATAATTATTATTTTGTACGGTGGAATTAGGCGTCACTTGAATTCAGGGAAAACTTATTTTAAAAGATAAATTATGGGAAAAATAATCACTCATTATATTTTAGTATAAAGATAGAATTTGAATTTTTAATTTGGATAAAAAAAAATATTTAATCATTCTCATTCAACGGTGCTAAGCAATAATAGTCCTAATTTGGCCCCACCACAACATCAATCAACCAAACCAAATTCCAAAACTTAATCGAACGGCTCCCCTTCACCCTCCCTAACCCTCACAAAACCACCCATACGCCACTCCCCACCGAACCAACCCCAACCCCCTTCTCGTAAATTCAGCCACATCCCTTTCCCTTCCCTCACACGAACCCCTCCATCACCGTCCATCTCCCCTACCCTCAACGGCCCACATCCCGCCACGTCACACCCATCTTCGCCTCTTCCCTGTAAAAATAAATAAATAAATAAATAAATAAACCCAAACTCTCACTTCTCTCTTAAAAACCAAGCACAGAGACTCTAAAAAAAATAGTTGTAAAAACACAACACGGACACAAAAACCACCTCTCTCTCTCTCTCTCTCATAAAAATAGATCCCTAAATCTACAAAATCCCTAATTATTTTTTCACAGTCGAAAGATCGATTCTTGGATTCTCTCTCTCTCTGTTTCGAATTCTGATTCCGATTGATCACTCGCATTACGTGGTTATCACTCATCGTATCGGATTCGTCAGATTTGTTGAGAGTGTTATTTTGTTTTAATTTTTAATTTTTTGCGAGAGTCTTTGTGTTTGTGTTGTGTGTGTTGTGTGTGTTAGCTGTTTATGTTGTGATGAGAATGATTGAAGGATGAACGATGCCGGTGCTGCGTAGTGGAGTGCGCAGAGGCCGTGTAGCTGCGAGGAAGGCGGAGGAGGAACGGAGGGAGCCGACGGCGGCGGCTGAGGAGCGTGATCGGAGGCCGGTTCCGGCGGCGGCGGGAGGAGAAGGAGAGGCGATTGCGACTAGGACTAGGAGGAGACGAGCGGCGGCCGCGGCGGTCCAGGTTGCCGTGCCGGTGACGACTGCTGCTGGTGGTGCTGGTGGTGGTGAGGATAATAAGGTGGTGGTGAAGGTGGATGAGAAGTTGGTGGAGGTGAAAGAGGCGGTAGCTGCGGCGGAGGAGAATAATAAGAAGGAGGTGGCGGAGGGGGTTGGGGAGAAGAAGATGGACGAGTTTGATAGCGGTGGTCGGAGTAATGATAAGGCTAACGCCGGCGGCGAGGACGAAGGGAGCACCGCGCCGCTTCCTGAGAAGGTAATATTTTTGTTTCCTTTTTTGTGTTTGTGGTTAGTTTTTTTTAGTAAAGATGTGATTTTTATTGGGATTTGATTGTTTAGTGCTTGTTTGGGTAGTTGATGGATATTTTTGGTTGGTGGGTGTTGATTCATAGTGGTATGTGGGGGTTTCGTGTAAGTGCTTGTTCGAAAAACTTGTTTATGAATCTTGGTTTGAGGGGTTAGTTTGAAGAGGAAGGCATTAGGAAACTTTGAATTTGTTGCATCATGAGATGGTTTATGCATGTTGGTTGGTGTATAGTCTATAGTTATCCTATCATATTTGGTCTGGAATGATTGCATGGCCCTTGTGCAAGCTTGAGAGATGCATGTAGTAGATGAAACAGACTTTTAATTTAGTGAGAAGGTGTACAGGTCCAAATTGTCGTAACTGTACTTTTATGCTTGGTGTGATACTACTTTTTTAGCTATGTAATAATTGCTTTTGTTTTGTTTCGTCGACTTTGATTTTCAACGAATGAGGGAGGTGGATTGGAGAATATTGGGGTGAAACACGTGTGTGCGTGTGTGATTTTTGGTTTTTGTGCGTTGAATGCAAGCTCTGAAAATGGTATGCGAATCTGTGTTTTGGCTGGTTGGGGTGTGAGGTGGGAATCCAATCCAAGGAAAGCTGCGATTTGCAGGAATTATAACTTTCAGGTGCAAGGTTAACAGAAACAGGTCATAAATGTAGGTTTCTTTGGAAACATCCATTAAAATTGGATCAATACCTAGAATATTAGCATGCCCTTTGTGTTAGGATTATAGACACTGGTCATAAAACGAGCAGCACTCTCAATTTAGGCAATATTGCCTTGTTTCTAGCTGTCGTAACTGTACTTTGTTTGTTGTGATACGTTTTTTGGAGCTCAATTATGTGTTTTTGTCGCATTCGTGTGTTATGTGTATCTCATTTTAGCTACTTTATGGGAGCATTATGGGAGCATGTATCTTGTTTGAGCTACTTTGTGGGAGTATTGAGGGCTTTGGTAATGTTCAAATCTGTGAGATGATGACATTTGTTAAAAAGATCAAAATGTGGAATGACAATTCCTTCGTGTCATTCTTTTGCGTGTATTTGCCCCCTTGGCCATTTTTTGAGATAACTAGCTGGTAATCTTTAATTAAATTTAGTTGAGTAACTTGGAGGAAACCTATTCAGGACATATTAGCATGAATTTTGATTATTATGGTGACACTTAAACTCTCTTCATCACAATAATTATAATTTCTGCTAATATGCTGGGCAAACACTCGAATAGATCCTCTAATTTACTTGACTAAGCTATTTTGTGCTTAATTGGTAACTGTGTTAATTTCCTGTTATTTTGATTTTAAAGAAGCCTGTATGCAATTGAATGAATAACTAGACTTGGCTTATCTAATCAAATAAAATGATTCTCCAATGCTTTCTTAAATGCAGCCTCAAACTTGCATTGGTCATGATAGTTATGAAATTGTCATGCGTAGTGTTGTCTCATTGGCTAGGTTTTCATAGTGGAACCAGTACTAATGGGTACAAGTGATGCCATTGGATAGTGTTTTATACTTGCGTTCTAGTCATATAAGATATATATTTACAATTTCAGCATTCTGTTACTGCTTATAAAATCAGGTATATCTGTGATTTCGAGACTCTTTGGTTGCCTCAAAGAAGTTATATTATAACATTATAAGCACAAATATATATTCCTTTTTCTGTGATATGTTGTAACACTGTCTGTTGCAGCGGGTTTTTTTTTTTTTTTTTTTTTTTAATTATCTTATTATCATATTTTTGAAATGAATGTTATTGTATGGTTGTGACAGATTTCAGTTGGGGGTTCCCCTGTTTATAGACTAGAGAGAAAGTTGGGCAAGGGTGGCTTTGGGCAAGTGTATGTTGGTCGGCGTGTCTCTCCTGTAAACACAAGTGATAGAACCGGCCCGGGGGCTGTAGAGGTATAACATTTAGTGTCTCATTCTTAAATTGAGTTTGTTTATTTTCCTTTCCGCTACCTATACATTAATTAATATGTGTTCTAGGTGGCCTTGAAATTTGAGCATAGAAGTAGCAAGGGATGTAACTATGGACCACCATACGAATGGCAAGTATACACGTGAGTATCTTCGTATTCCATTTGTTATTGTAGTGTTGGATTTGAATAGTATTTGAGAATCTACAACTCATGGTTTTGTCACTTATACAGCACCCTTGGTGGGAGTCATGGTGTACCACGAGTACACTACAAGGGCCGGCAAGGTGACTACTATGTCATGGTATGTTACATTTTTGTACATGTGGTCATTTTTCTTTAGTGTACCCCTTGCCTGGGTCTGAAAGGCTTTTAATATCTTAATTCTTGCAGGTTATGGATATACTGGGTCCAAGCTTGTGGGATGTTTGGAATAGTAACTCTCACACGTGAGTTCAATGAAAATTAGTTGATATTATTCAGCTTGTTACTGCTAGAATCTTTCTCTATTATCTCAAGATTTTAAGTCGCTTGAGTTACTGTGTTGTTCATTACAGGATGTCCATTGAAATGGTTGCCTGCATTGCCATTGAAGCAATTTCCATCCTTGAGAAGATGCATTCAAGAGGGTAAGATTTTTTCTGCTTCAATCCGTGAGTTTATTCTTGTTTGTTCTCACTCTTGTCTATATTCTTTTTCCACTTTTTGTTATATAGGGTGGATTTCATTTGCTGGCAAACAATTATGTGGATGTTTCATTTGCTGGTTCATAATTTATGAAATATAATTTTTAGTTTATTATTGTACAAGTGTCTGATTAGGTTGCATTTGGATGTTTATCCTATATATGCTGTAAAAGATATGATTCTCATGTTAATTGACACTCACCTCTTTTAGGTATGTGCATGGAGATGTAAAGCCTGAAAATTTTCTGCTTGGACCTCCAGGAACACCTGATGAGAAGAAATTATTCCTTGTTGATCTTGGATTAGGTAATTTTTGAATGACATTGATTTTGTTTTTAAGAAATCTTTATTTAAAGGTGTTGAGTAACCCATTATTTCATTAAATGATTTGTGCAATCAGCTACTAAATGGCGAGATAGTTCAACTGGTATGCATGTTGACTATGACCAAAGGCCAGATGTTTTCAGGTAAGGCTACTGGTGGTATAATGGTTGAAGAATGTTCATGCAAACCTTTGTATTCCAGACTTTATGTTTCCTTAGCTGAAAGAATGATTTTGGTTTGGCAGGGGAACAGTACGTTATGCTAGTGTACATGCTCACTTAGGTAGAACTGGGAGTAGGAGAGATGATCTAGAATCGCTTGCTTACACTCTCATTTTCCTTCTTCGTGGTCGTCTCCCTTGGCAGGGATACCAGGTCAGTCCTCTAATGGATGGAATTTATAAACTTGTGGATACAAAAGGAAAATAGACATGTAAAGGGATATAAATGTTGTGTTTGATCATTCATCTAACTAATTGATGTTGTTCTTAGGGAGAGAATAAAGGATTCCTTGTTTGCAAGAAGAAGATGGCCACATCCCCAGAGGCTTTATGTTGCTTCTGTCCACAGCCTTTTAGGCAGTTTGTTGAATATGTTGTGAACTTGAAATTTGATGAAGAGCCAAATTATGCAAAATACATTTCTCTCTTTGATGGCATTGTTGGACCGAATCCTGATATCAGGCCAATCAACACAGAGGGTGCACAGAAGGTAGTTATTATTATTATTATTATTATTTTGTATATTTTATTATTTTAATGGTTTATTCTCATGCTAAAATTCTCATTTTAGGGTGTGGTTATTGATGCTTAGATTCCTTAGAACAATGATGTACTTAGTCTATAATATAAATGTATTACCCATTACAAATGAAATTTAGGTGTATCTAATAGTAATTTACCTATTGTGAAGCTTATTTATCAAGTTGGTCATAAGAGAGGCCGGCTTACCATGGAAGACGAGGAAGATGAACAGCCAAAAAAGAAAGTTCGTATGGGAATGCCAGCCACTCAATGGATTAGTGTTTACAATGCTCGTCGACCTATGAAGCAAAGGTATGATTTCTTATGTGCTCTTATATTTTATTTAATGAGACAGTCATATTTATCTCTTGTCGATAGAGACTTATGTAGCCAACCCAACTAATTTGGGTTGAAGGCTCTTTTGAGTTGGTAGTTTTCATGTTTTTTATTACTTTTCTTTATCTGGGTTTATTGTTACATATCGTATGCATAAAATTTCTTCTAATGAAATCAAGTATGATGAGTTTGTTTGAAACGTTAGTATGTGGTGATGATAAGATTTTCTGATTGTCATGTTTTGTTTTTAGGTATCATTATAATGTGGCAGATGCAAGGCTTGCCCAACACATTGAGAAAGGAAACGTGGATGGGTTATTTATTAGCAGTGTGGCTTCATCTCAAAATTTGTGGGCTCTTATTATGGATGCCGGCACTGGTTTCACTGCACAAGTTTATGAACTTTCGCCTTATTTTCTTCACAAGGTAACATGCTTCTGTATGTTTTACTAACTCACTGTTTTGTTCTTGTGCCTTGTTTCATCCTGTGTATCCCTTTTGGTAATATTAATATTTTTTAAGAAAATAATAATAATAATAATAAAATACTTACTATTGTGTATAGGTTTAATGAGTACGTGTTAATTTAGTAATTAATTTGTTATTTGGCTGCATGTGAAGGAATGGATAATGGAGCAGTGGGAAAAGAACTTCTATATCAGTGCGATAGCCGGAGCTACTAATGGAAGCTCATTAGTAGTAATGTCAAAGGGTTAGTCTATGATGTTTCAAATTATTGGTTCTTTCGGCTGAGTATTTAAATTCCAATTTTGTATTTGATTGACTTTGAAATATTGAATCCAGGGACACAGTATTTGCAGCAATCCTATAAAGTTAGCGACTTATTTCCTTTCAAGTGGATTAACAAAAAATGGAGGGAGGGCTTCTATGTTACTGCAATGGCCACGTCAGGTGGTAGATGGGCAGTTGTGATGTCTCGTGGTGCAGGATTTTCTGATCAGGTCAAATTTGATTTACCAATATTTGCACATTATAATATGTTCTGTGAGGAACAGTTTCAACTGACCGATCCTTTGTTTAATTTCAGGTCGTTGAACTTGATTTCCTTTACCCTAGTGAAGGTATTCATCGGAGGTGGGATTGTGGATATCGTATCACAGCAACTGCAGCTACTTGGGACCAAGCCGCCTTTGTCCTTAGCGTGCCCCGGAGGAAGCCTGCTGATGAAACGCAGGAGACACTTCGAACTTCAGCATTTCCCAGCGCACATGTCAAGGTTTATATCTATTTTCATGCACTAATCAATTATACTTACGTTTTCAATTAGTTTCCGTCTTCTAAATTTATGCTCAACCTTTCAGGAAAAATGGTCGAAGAATCTTATATTGCATCAGTTTGTTATGGACGAACAGTTTCCTGAACTGCTCATTCTTCTGTAAGTATGGTATGCCAACCTGTGTCCGTTGTTCGTATGTCCAATTGGAGGAAGAAGCCAGGAAAGGGGTTACTGAAGTGGGGTTATTTTCTAGGGTTAGGGAAATTTTGATGGGTACAGGCTTTAAAATTAATTGTAATCAGAAGTATAGAAGGTTAGTGATACCGTGGCCGTCCGTGGGGCTAAGTGGAATTTCTCATATGGTGATGTCCATAATCATGGATCTTTTAACCTTGTATAGTCCTTGATGATCAATAAGTTCATGTTTTGCCCCATAATTCCTTGCATTTTACATTATTCGCATATTCCATGTTCGGTTAAAGAAGTGAAAATTTGGACTTGTCAGGTCTTGATAGGATTCTGACATTGAAATCGTTTGGTGTTGGCTTTAAAAGATGGTGATTGAAAATGGCTTTTTGGCACATAAATTAGGGAAAAACGAATATGCGTTTTAATTGGTGTTTAATTCTTCAAATTGTAGCTATGCAGATGACTACTTTCAAATAATTGTTTGGGTTATCATCACTCAAAAAAATTGTGTGATCTGACGGGTATAATCATAAATATACATAATGTATGAAATTTTTTAATGATTTGAAGATAAAGAGTATTTATTTAATTTGACATTGATTCATGTTTGAGTGATTGTATGATAAATGATATTAAAAATAATATAATAAAAGTAATTATAAATGTATAATCCAACATATTAACAGATTTTATCACCATCATGGTAAATAAAATTGGAACTTCACAAATTTTTTTCCTTCTGCTTTTTCTTTTAATAATTATTCAATTTGAGATTCAGGTCATGGAAGGGACATGATTTCGAGAATATAGTTTCATATATGAGGATTTTGATTTTGATTACTTGGTTTCATATTTAATGATGTAAGAGTCATGTCATTGAGTCAACTTCGCAGGGTTACTTCACATTAAATATCAACGGAAGTAATTAAATTGCAGAAGTCTGGAAAGCATAGATCTAATTAAAATAGTTTCCACAATGTTAACCATAAAGTTTTGATTACATAATTTTTTTTTGTTAGCGTAATCATAAAAGATCAACTAACGTGAGGAAACAAAAATATTTCAGTCTATACAGAGAAAGTATATTGCTAATTATTCATAGTAAACTGCTTGTCATGGACTCATGTTTTACAAGATAAGATACAATATTCCACCAACACCATCTTAGAGGAAAATTATACAAAAGTTAATTCACTTATATTCTTAAAACAAACAGAGATTGATTTTTACCTACTAAAAAAAAAAAAAAATTCACAAATATTTGTTCAGGAGAAGAATTAGCTACACCGTAAATCCAGTGTTTATTGAGAACAAATTTGACCTTTTGTTCTTGTAAAGAAACTCAACGCTTGGGGTACGTGTTAACAGAACCCATATAATTAACATCAATGGGAAAATCTTGATCTTCCCTTCTCATCATCATAATGCAACTCATTGAACAAGCAAGCTTTGCCTCTCCAAGTTATCATTAAGGTCTGCAACATATCCTTCCCAGATCCACTTCTTCCTGAAGTATATATATATATGCACACAGGCATACAGGGATTAAAGATTGGATAGCATTACATAAACTGAAAAACTAGAGGAAAAATTTGGGGTTACTCATTTCCGGTCACATCTATGCAGACTTGCATACATGCATGCATATTGAAACATATATGAAACATATGAAGGAAACTAAGGAACAAACCTCAATGCCATCACGGTCATAGCGAACCATAAAGGTGCACCGGCATTCACTTGTATCGTGTTCCTCCCTCCGGATATCCAAAACACGAGCATTGCAATAGACTGCTTGATCTTCTCTTTCCTGTAATACAAGCCATAAATCAAAAGCAGCTTAAGATGATATAAGGGCATGTGTCCTCTCCACTCTTTTTCCTTCTGTAGGTTTTAAGGAACAATGTTGCGGTGCATGCAAACGGCGATTGTTTTAAACAGTATCGATGGACAGGATCTATGGATCATCAATGTAACAACAGTACAAAGACGAATTCTCGGCTATAAACTCCTATACATTTATTTTATTGTTATGCGGTTATTGTTGATGCGAATTCTATTCATTTGAAGGATTATGAAAAAGATACCTGGAAACACAATACAAGATCTCCGACATTGACCCTGTCACACTCTGATGGTTCTAGAGGAATAGAACGCTCACGGATACCATATCTTACATTCACCCACTCATCATCAGCATTGCTATACCCAGAAAATCTTACACGTGCTTCCTGTAATATATAAGAGAATGAACAGAATTCAGCATTTTACACAAGTTCAAAATAATGACTTAATCCCTCATAGAAGCATATGCTTCTGCTGTAGCATTGCATATGGACAAGATCAAGAAGATGAGTTATATCCTACGCAACGTGGGGAACTGGTAGCTACTCAGCAGTACGAAGTGTTTTGCACGTGCTCACGTGTGTGATTATACTTCTATGAATTTTCAGAACTGACACATGTTTTACAAATGCTTATACGACTACAAAGAGATACAAATCCAATGTTGATGTTTCTTACAAGTTCACCATTATGCAGAACTCTGTAGGTAAGGAATGAGGCAACGTCATACCTGAAAATATAAGAAAAGTTAGTCATATCACTTGTCAAATGCAGACAAAAATTACAAATTTTCCAACCAAGGTCACATTGATTGCTGTAACTGAAAGAAATTTTTTCTGAAGTGTCTTAATTTTGCATTATGATATAATTATGAGAACTGGTATTGAGAAGAAAATTTCTCTAAATAAAGAAATTTGTCTAAGAAAACAGAAAATCAAAATCTTCATGAAAATTCTGATCTTTGATCTATCTTAATACGTGATTGTGGTATCAGTACCGAAGCTCCATGCCTTCCATTAGTTGTTAATGTTATTTGCTTACTTTTGCTTGATGTATCTCTAGCACAGTGTCAATGCACATGCAAGCACAAGGAATTAGAAACATATAACTTTCAGACAATAGCATTTTGTATACCTACAATTGCTAGGAGAGCGAATATGAGATATAACCAGGTTTTGATTGTATCCGACTTCAGTCAATAGCATGCATACCAAATTCTAGTTATAAACAATCTTAACATGATATACTTCACGTGAAATACATTTGTGGATATTCACAAGGAACAGAGTTCATTTCTCACACTCTTATCAGTCCTAATGAACTGGTCCAGGAAGATGTGTGCAACCGTGGTGATGAAAAATCGACCTATTTGCCGCAGATTCTGATGCCTAGCACTCTACATCAGAATATTATTCTCTCCTTTGGGCAAGAATTTCAAGGGGAAGACCAAGGTGATTGTATACTTCACTACGCTTTCTAAAATTTATCATTTTTTTGATATAAATCGTACCTCAGTTCGCCTGACACAAACGTTAATAGAGATGTTTGCATTCTCATGACACTCAAAGATCCTGAAGAAGCACAATCATTTAGTATTTCTTTACTGATGTTGAACGAATGCAGAAATCAATCTAAGGACAGAGATGAATAAAGTTGTTGTAGAAACTAAGAAATCAAAATAGAAAATACAATAAATCAACGATTATCATTACTTTATATTTATATCTGATCTTATACATTATATACGAAACATGCTCATTCCAAATCCAACATGAAGAAACACCACAGTATGTCAGACGTTTTGCATAAAACATGGTATGGTTTCCATATAATGCAAAATATGAATTTCAATAAAAGAATTGCATTTCTAATTAATAATGCATTCTCACCATGCGTGATCTCTAGATGATTTAGCTTCGAATTGCAGTTCCTTAAGTTCATTGATCGTGTTACCTGCAAATAAAATTTATGTAGAAAAGTCAGTTATAACATCGCATATCTGATATCAACAACCAAGCACTTTCATATGTAGCAGCAAGATAGATTGAAGAATGTGGCGCGCCCATAAATTTGCACAAGTTTAATACGAAACGAGTTGACTAGGATGTAGTCAATTACAAGAACTGAACACTTGGTTACACCTTACTCGGTTATGCCATGCCTACATCGCCGTTTTACAATGAATTATAGTAGGATCCAAGTTGTAAAATCGTTGTTAGAAGTCTAATAATGTCAAGGTTATTTTAAATAAATTTCTTTTCCCAACTTACTTAAGCAATGTAGAACAAATTTTAACTTCACAACTGTGACAATTTGGGTAACCTTGTAGGTCAAAACCTAACCTAAGTTTTGGTTCAATGTAAACAGTCAATTTCATGTAGTTTACCGTCCAGTTGACCTAAATACTAAATGACACAGAAGAACCATTCAGCAAATAAAGTTCTAGAGGTCTTGACTTGACAGCTATGCACTTGTTCTGATACAAAACCTTTACGCTTTTGAGAAGTCTCTGGTACATTGCTCGGAGTACTGTCATCGTAAAAATCAATATACAAATCGTAGTTACGACCCCTTGATGAAGGTATAACTTCAACTTTCGAATCTCCTTGTTTATCCTGGAACCAACATTGAACCTAGGTGACAATGAAAGAGAAACATAAGTCATGAAGGGGTCAAATAAACAAGAAACACAAGAAAAAGTGTTCGGATGAGGAACCAAATGTGAACCTGTTCCCATGTTATGGCGGGCTTAGCAGCACGACTCGCTGAGTAACTGTTAAAGACAAAGCAACAGAAAGAATAAAAAAAGTTAAATGTTCAAACAAAACTTGTTTAGTAAAGCAAAATTAAGTAACCGAGTAAAAATAAACGGTTTGATCAATTAAGATTACAATAAAATTTTCATGGAAAGGCTGTACCTAAAACTGGTTGCAAGAGCTTGGCAAAACTCCTGACTCAAACATTCTTTCCCCACATCTTTGTACATATTCTCCATCTCCATGATCTGTCAAAAACCATGAAATGTTAAACAAGTAGTACAGAAGTCAGGCTATGAATATGCAGTTTACTGGCAACCTGCTTATATGTTACATGACATTACTTCACACTCAATTTAAGTATTCAACCAAACAACAGAGGAGTAACGTCATGGTGTTACTGGTTTGGCAATAACAATAACAATCAGAGTCTACTAGATCAGTTTGAATAAAAAAATCAATAACAATCAAATCCAACAAAGTGTAAAAAAGGCCTCAGAATGGACTCTCACAAATCAAAATTTCCGCCTCCAAAACACAAATAAAATGCTCCACAAGTAACCCTCTTGCCTGATTCCATTAAAGTTTCACAAACTTAAACATGAATTTCTCTTCAACAAAATCAAACATTTTTCAAGTAAATGTATCAAAACTAAAACATACCCAGATACCAAAATCAACAACTCATTAAAAGGGCAATTTCTACTTACCTCAGCAAGAGTGAACTCAGTCCAGGAATCCATAGCTGTGGAAGATGGTCAGAGAATCTTAGTGAATTATGTTGCAGGGTTTGTTTTGTTTTTTCTTTTTTGTGTTAAAATAGAAAGAACATCTGGCACTAATGATTCACCATATAAAGTAAAAAAACAAAAAAAAAATTTCCAAATGCCTGAAAAGTGTTATATGTAGATTTTGTACTGCTATGTGTGACGTTCGATTCACCTCTATCTCTCTGAGGAGCTCCAAAGCTGCTTCACTGACACAACATCTGTCTTCTGTCGAATCTTTAACCAGTCAAATGTTGCCACCTCATCATGTCAGACATGTGAGGCCCTCCCCACTTGTACTTTCAATTTTCGGGCACAACTCTTAATGAAGTCGTTTCGAGGATATTATTAGTCCATTGCAGCGTTTGAAGTTAATTGGGCCGGGCTGGGGCGGGCCCGGCCTAGTTCTCACCCGAAATAGTGACTTATAATATTAGAGTTCGCGATTGCCGAATTTATACATAAATAGAGAATGTTTATTAATTAGAAATTCTAATGAAAAAAATAAATTTAATTTCTGATTTTTTATTATGGTAATTATTAAAAATGGTTGTATTTCAAAATATATTGCTCCAGTCCACACATAAGTTAACTTCTCTTTTCCACCGAAGTTTTTTTATTTTTTTATTGGTTGCAAGTAACATGTGTTAGGTTATAGTTATATCAACTTGAAATTTTGATTTTACAAAGTGATTTAAATGTTTATCCATTCAATTTTACTAAGTGTAAGAGTTGTTATTTACCTTGAATTTATTTACTTTTTTCCATTAATGGGTTAAATAATTTTTTTAAAAATTTAATAATTAGACTTTAACCTAGAAACTTTTCAAATATTTACATTAAAGAATGACTGTCACAGTCTTGGCTAAAATTTAAATTTAAATTTGGGTCATGCTATTGACCATGAGCATTATCTTGTGGATTCTAATCCGTAGATTTAAAAAGATCAAACTGTTTTTTATTTTTATTTTCAAATAAACATAGCAAATTTGAGTTTTTAAGAGGAAGTGATGATTAGAATTCATTATCTCTAGAGTGTAAGTGTTAGGGCTATACCAGACCATCCTCATCTATCAAAAGATCAAATGTTTTAAAAGTAGAAGTAATAAATAATTTATCATCCCTAATAATCCCATTTAACCATAATAACTTAATCTCCAATAATATTATTCAAAAATTTGTCCGAATCAACCGTAATTAAACATTATTTATATGATTCGAATATCTGTTTCAATAAGCGAGAGACTACTCTCACAACAATAAAAAAAACTCCCATATAATTGACATATAATTAAATATCAATTTAACTTATAAATTTCAGATAGAATGAAAAGAGAGATTTACTATGACGAAAAAAAAATATATATATATATAATTAACAAATTTATGCTTGCACATAATGTGCTAAGTCTGACAGGCTTATTAAATACTCAACTTCACCTTTATAATAAAGTTAATTATATATACACAAATTTCACTTATAATGTTACAATTTAAATTTTAACATCATATATATACCTAAAGTGGAGCACAAATCCCCTAACAAGACCAAACAAACCCCCACGAAAACAACACTCATCACATGAATCATGAGCTGTGAATGTGTATAATCTTCATTAATTTGATTGAAAAAAAAAAAATCTTGACAGACTTAGAATTTTTTGTAAGAATAAACCAAGAAATGGTACAAAAGAGTAAAGAATATAGCAACTACAAGTTGTTGGCCAAGGGAAATGGCCTTTCCCTTATCTAAAGTGGAGGTGGTGGTAATGATGCTTGGAGGAGAATAGAGAAATGCCATTGAAATGCCCTCATCTTTTCCTGCTTCAAAAATTGGCCTTCCTATCACATGCTTATACTGCCCACCACTCATTGCCTGTGGCAGGAAAATAATAATAATAGAAATAATAATTAAAGAGGGAACAAAGAAAAACACAATGTGAATTAACAAGAAAATGCTTGGTACAAATTTACATTATTTTTCCAAAAAGTTTGATGGGAAAATCTCTTGTGAAATAATCATTGGATCACAAATGGACAGCTGTCAAGCATGTAAAGCAAGATATTAATTATGATACTTTAAGGTTTGAAAATTGATATATTTGATCAAGGTTGTTTTTGTTCATCATGGTAGGGCTTAAGTAATTATAGATGTGATATTGTTGTCACAGTTGTAATGATAAAAAAACAATGTGTTCATGCAGATTCTTATGTAGATTTTATTGCTGCTTTCCGAAAAGATGTATACATATATATATATATATATATACATCTTTTCTAGAAACAAAACTAAGATGTATAGTTTTTATTGCTGATGTTTTATGTAGCATCATTTTGTCTTCGTGAACATGAACTGGTGGCAGCATGTTTTAGATTCATATGATTGATTGAGCTTCATACACCAAAACAGAACTGTTAATGTACATAAAATTTGTACTCCTCGCACCTTACCTAAACTGTAGAAAAAACTGAAATGAAGAGAGAATTAATGTATGTTTATAAAATCTTATTAATAAGGGTGGGCATGACCATGTTTGGTTTGTTTCCTGTCGAAATCAAGTAGAATATGATAAGTGTTCGGGTCATCACTTTTGGGTCCAAACATGGTCCATTGAGGGGGAGGAACCGAACCGAACATCTGTATTCGGTTCGATTCAGGTTCCATGTTTTGGGCTCAATCAAATTTCAACAAAGTCTAAAGCCGTTAAGCATGCAAAAATCAAGATTCAAGCAGCAAAATGAGAGTGTGAATTGAGTAGACTCACTTAGTCGAGAAGAGCTTCACATAGACAGAGGGCGAGAGATGAGAGATGAGAGATGAGAAGAAGAAGAGAAGAAGGGATATGGTTACGGGAAGAAGAGAAGGGGAAAAAGATAATGGTTTGTCACATTTAGGGTTAGAAGGTTTATATATGGGCACACAAAATTATGCATGTACCCCTGTTCATGAATCGGGTTAGTTCTGGACCCTTAGACTCGATTGGATCCGTGAAACATAGTGTTTTTTAAGTGGAGGGTCTAAACGTCCTGAAAATGAACATAGAAACCGATCCTAACACCTGCGAGTCAATTCGGTTCTAGTTGTTCGGGCCGATTCCATGTTTTCATGCCCACCCCTATTTATCAATCTAAGCTTAAAATATCCTATATTTAGGCATTTACTTATTAGTTTAAATTTTTTAGGTTTAATAGTTACTGATATGATATCAAAATTTAAAAGTTTCAAGTTTGAATCTCCTCGCTCCCTTTCATTCAAAATTCTTATTCATTGTAGACGTTATACAATAGTGAGATTATTAATATATTATAAATCCAATCAACCTAACTTCTAAATATTATAGTTAAGCCCTTACCTAACAATTTATTTATTTATTTTCAATCCTTTTGGTCTAACAATTATCGACAAGACCAATTTAGGTACAAATATAACATGTAGTCATGAGAGAAATTAGAAACTGAACCTCTTCATATGTAGATTTTACTCAATTTGAATTTAGATATACGAATAAACACAAACATAAATATGAAACATCTAACTATAGAATACAAACACAATGACATTTATACCCAGAATCTCCTAAACTAACACTAGTATTATATTATCACTAAATTCAAAAGTTAAACCTAAATTTTTGACACAAATGATTGTACTAAGCTGGTCTAACAACAATAATCCAACATAAAGATTACAAATAGTTAGCTCATGTTGCCAATTGTGTATAGATTCTTAACACAACACAAAAACTACGATGGAAAACAAAATTGCATCAACAATCAAATCTTTTGCAAGTTGAATAATTTCTTGATCAGATTTCCATGCTAAAAGCCTTTATATCAAAACAAAGTAAAGTATACCTGTAATTGATCTCCAGCAGTGACGACAAGGGCATCTTTATCAGGGCAAAAGGACACCCAGCCTTTCTTGGAATAAACATGAAACTCTGATGCCGCATCAAATACATGCAAACTCAAGCAATGTGAGATATCAACTCCCCTTATTAGCATCCTGATCACATCATATCTCAGTGAATTCGCTCTCCGGTCCTCTGGAATGACATTCCGGCCATGCTTATACAGATAACACACCGAGCCTACGTGTTCATGCTCTTCTTCGTAGATTGATTTTCGCGTAGAATTATCTTTCAGAATTCGGAAAATTTTCTCACCAACCTTTTCTATTTCCATCAGTAGGGACTCCATTTTCTCACTGCCCAGCACAACAAATTCGTGTGTTACAAAAAGAAAAAAAAAATTGTGAATTAATTTATATTTATAAATCCAAAAATTCATACATAAAAATAATATTCAAGAACCGGTAGTTATTTACCTGAATTTTGAATATTCAAGAGGCCAAATTCCCTCCATATCTAGCTTCAAACACTCATCTTTGCACCACACAAACTCTTCACTCAATTCATTGTCATCCTCCTCAGAGTGAAGTTCTTCAAACCCGTAGGCCTTCTCCGGTGACCTCGTGACAGCTGCCCGCTTTTCCGATGACAGCCGGAAGATTCCGGCGGCCGTGGCCATGGTGGATTGTATAACATCACTTGGAATACCATAATTTACTAGCTGAAAGCAACCAATTGTGGCAATAGAGTCCAAAATCTTGGAAAGAGAATCACTCTCTATACAATTCAGTGCTTGAAAATCAATTCTTGGAGGGTTTTCAATGAACTTTTGTCTAGGGAAGACCTTGTCAGGCAAGATTAGATCCGGCACACGGAGGGAGTGCTCTAGAAATTCAGTGAGGACTTCATCGTTGGTGACGGAGGAGCGGCGGCCCGTGGCTATCGGAGATGGTGGCGGGGCACGAAAATCGAGGGGCTTTTCAGACATGGAGTGAGGTGAATTTGCCATTAAAGTTTTGTTGACAAATGTTAATGGAATGAGTGAGGCTCAAATTCGTGTTAATATGATCAAAGTGCGGTTAGAGTTTTTGTGCATATGAAATTATTCTCTTTAATTTTTCTTTTGATTGTTTCTTTCTTTAAAGGAAAAAAGTGCATACAGAAACAATGATGGCATGTCATGAACAATGTCTACATTTACAGAATCATCTCAATGTTGTTTTTTGCTTTTCATGTTCTGCTTTTCAATTTTCTCTCTTCCTTTACAACTTTTGCTTTTATTCTTCATCATGATATCTCTCTTTGCTATATATATCTATGTGTGTGTTTGAGTTTGTTTAGCTAGCAATGGGCTGGCTAACAAGGGGTCACCCCAACATATGGGGTCACATTTATAACCTAAAGTAATATTTGTCTACATACAAATAAATTTATTCCAAACACAATACAAATCTAAGGAGGGGTTTTTATTCAATGTCTGAAAACAACAGTTTCAAAAAGTTATGTTATCGAATATAATCCAGATTTAATTTAATATGCTAAATATATATTTTTAAATATTAATATGATAATACAATTCAAATGTAAATCAAACCCACAAATTTTAATGTAATTTACTAACAAGGAATGAATAGAAAAGGGAATCAAAGAAAGGAAACTTAATTCTTTAGGAGAGAAGAGAGAATTAAGTTCTTTTTCTAAGAAGAGTTTAACTCATTCAGTACATAATTTGATTTCTTACCGATTTAATAAACGATAGAGTCATAAACCAGGAATTAAGTGTCCTCTGCATATGAAGGATTACATATTAGTAAACATGTCATAAATGAGGGTTGATTCCTAGATTGCTTCTTTTCATAACTACACGATGCCTAATTCAAATTGAAGTCAACTGCATAGGATGGTAAACTATGGTCAAACATCAGGAGATGATAAATGAGAAAAAGATTCATTTGAATCACATCATTAGCTTCATAGTAATAACAATTAAAAACTTTGGTTTATAATGACATTAAAGTTGGAAGTTCATGTGGCAAAACCTAGTAAAAAGTGTCCATGGACCACCAAGACTTTGAGAGAAAGAAAACCATGATAAAAGTGGTGATTTAGATCTCAAAGAGTATGATAATACAATATGCAGGCTGCTTGAGACTCAAGGGGTCCAATTTGGGCCACATTGTCTTTTGTTATTTATTTTGTGTTTTTGTGGTTTGGCCATTTGGGAAGGATCAAAATTAAGCTTGAGCTAATACAATTATTATTATTCCTGTCCCCACGAAGCTTAAACAATCCCAATTAGAATAAAAGAGAATCATCATTGATATCTTTTGACTCCAAGATTCAACATAAGTAGACTTAAGTTATTTCAAATTTATCATAAATTTACCCTAAGTTTTCTTATAACTTAAATTTATAATTTAAATTTTGTTAACTTCAACATCTAACTATTTATTTACTTCCAATTCAATGGTTGAGATAATTGTTAAGATGACATTCATTTTCAATTCTTAGATTTTCAATAAAATACTTGGTCGGATGTTGAAATCAAAATACTGAGTTATAAATTTAAGTTGATTTAGCTTAACCTTTCTTAAATTTGGGATTTTGTATTTAATTATATCCAGACAATAATGCTTAATATTAGATATTTTTAATTTTCTAATATTAGGATGGTGATTTTGTAAGTATTTATTTAAAAAACAAAAAAGAAAAATGAATTGGTGATGTTATAAGTTACAAAATTATTGATTCGAACTCGAAAAAGAATTTTAGCAATTCAACACGTCAAACAAGAAAACTGGGCTGGGCCTCTTTCCGCAAAAGTACTTCATTGGGTTCAGACCCCAAATTGAAGTTGTACTAATTGGGCTTAAAAGTTCCCACTTGTTTGGCCCAGAATATTCATTTGGGCAGGAATATAATGCTTCGGCCACCACAACTCATTTCAACTTAAAATTAATTATACAGCTTCATGGTGGAAATTATGAAAAAAATCCAAAAAATGAAAAATCCTTTTTGGACCAAAGAAGTTATTTATTTTTAACTAGAAACAAAACTACATTCGGTTTTAGTTTGGTTTTATATGGTTTTCAGCTTGCGAAATATTCTACATGCTACAATTCACTTACGCAAAATGTTTTTAAGGTTGAAAACATATTAAAATTGACTGAAATTTCGTTTGAGACTAAAAAACTAAATAAGTTTTTATTTAGGATTAGAAATAAATTTTATTTCTTTGGAATAAAAATGAATATGCCCCTAAATTATATACTACATCATATATATATATGTCAATTTTAAGAGGACATATTCCATGCTTTTTGTATTGTCAGAAAGTTATGTGTTGACTACTAAGTAGAAACAAAAATTGAAAAAGCATATGATTCATGTTACATAAATGCATTGATCAAATAAAACACTGTTTATTTTAGATTTCACGTACATTTCTATTACTCTTAAGAATTTACTTTGGCTATATATATATATATATATATATAGGTTTTATAAAACAATTTTCACCTATATTCCAAATGTGTTTATTTAATTAAGCTTGACGAAGACTGTATATAAATTTGTCAAACCTCGCTTATTATATCAAACAACTATAGATGAACTCAATAAAGTTGAGATCATCGCAATCTTTCGTGATCTTCTAAAGTTTAACATAAAACTCAAAGTTATGTAAGATTCATTGAAAGATATATTAAAAACATATAATAAAGAGGATTTTTAACATAGATCCATCAAATCTGCCTCACATATTAGGTAACAACATGTTACTTTTCATTCAGTACTTAATCTTCCTTAGATCTAATACCTCGAGTAAAACCGATTAGAGTCTCACTACTTTTTATAAAATCAAATCAAGAAAAATGCTGACACACTAGTTCTTATAAATAAATGAGTATATATATGTGTGTGTGCATGCGAGTCTGCATGCGCTAAAATAAATAGTCAAAATGGTTGTGTTGTGGGCCTTACTCGCATCTTTCATTTTATTATTCCATTGTTGATAATTTTGTTAGGGTTCCAAAAGAATCTTTTTGGATTTTTTTTTTTTTAAATAATTTTAAGAACCCTAAATTCCAATAATTAAAGATGATAAAGAAAATATTGCATGTGCCTTCAACTAATTCTGGTCATCCTAGGACAAAATTTAATTATACACAAGTAGTGGTATTTTGTCTTATAAGTGTCAGCACTATATATGAGAGTTTTAATTCAACAAACTTTTCATTAAATAACTAATGCTATACTATAAATCAAATTAATATCTCTAACGGAATAGAAATATATATAAGACAAGTGGGTGGTGATTGGGGTCTGGATCCTGTTAGGTGAATTAGGAGACCGACAAGAAAGAGTTGCATTTTAATTTTGTATTTTTGTTGCATGGAGAATCTATACTCCTTGTTTGACTCATGTTCTACGCGTGTCTATTGTCGCATAGCTAACTTTGAGCAGTCGGCGGCTACAGAGGACCCCTCACCTCACCAACTCTGGTTCATGCATGGCTTTAAGTCACTATATTCTCAAAACAACTACACCCGAGACCGGTGGTCCACTTATACATGCTACACAACAAATTCTATCGCAACTAAAAAGTTTGGTAGATGTATCATGTCTGTTGGTATTAGAATTCATTCCATGTGATATCCTATGAGTAGGTGAATATTTTAAGGTAATAATCCAAAAAAAAAATTCATTATAATTTATAAAAATGTTTATTTTATTATTTATAGTTTCATTTTTGTCAAGAATCTCCTACAACATTAATAATTAACAAAAAATATCAATTTTAACTCCCATTACTTTATCATCAATCTGTGACAATAAGAGATATTGTCATTTTTTCATACACTTCTAGGGAGTATTTTAAGTGTTTTTATAAAAGTCAGAGGAGATTTAAAAAAAAAAAAAAACTTATAGATGATAATAACTTATAATGAGTTTTTTAAGATTATTCCATGTTTCAATTATATATAATTTGTTTAATCAATTCGTGGTTACACTTCTTTTGTTTTGTTTGTTTGTTTGTTTGTTTTTGTTATAATTTAAAACGATCGGATCAAAATGGTAATAACAAGATTGAAAAAACGTGAAGGTATGTACTAAAAAAGACCATTAATTGTTATATCTTTTAATTTGCATGGAAAAACTTTATTTTGCTCTTTATGTTTTTAGGAAACTTTTTATTTTTAAATGTAAATCCGTTTATATTGTTTATGATCCCTTATATTTTAAAAACTCATTAAATTAATCATTCTAACATGATTTTTGATGGTCACTGTTAGTAGTAAATAGTAAAAGATTGTTTTGCCATTAACTTTATATACATTTTTAATTGTTGTTTTATATTTAATTTTTTATATTATTTTTCCATTTGACACGTATCTTTGTGTCACCATTTAGTATTAAAAAACGAAACTACCCTGTCATGTGTAATGTTTGATCGTCTACCTGATTGATGTTAGAAATTAATTTGATGAATTTTTAAAACGTAAGAAACCATGAATACTATAAAAGGATTCACATTTAAAAATGAGAAGTAGGGCCAAAATGAAATTCTCTCAATTTGCATATATAATTTTCATTTACTCGAAAATTCATATAAACAGTGTTTACATTTGTTTTCAAATGTGAATCTCACAAATTAAACTGGTATGTTCAACTTCATATGTTAGTATTCATTTTGTATGTCAAGCATTTAAATTTAAGGTAAGTATGAACATAACTTTAGTGACATTAGTACCTTTCTTATCTGTCATATAAAGTAACTTATTCTCCATTTTATATGGAGGACTCCAAGCTACGAAGAACGGAAAAAGTATTATATATTAGATGCTTAACGTCTCGTCTTATTTTACTTTAAAATGTTATATTTGTACTTACATAACGTAAACAATTACTTTATTGGTTTAAAAACATATTATATTGTATATCGCACTCCAAGTCGGACCATATGATTTCTGTGCATTACAAGCTTCGATTGATTATTGAAAATTCATCGTAGAATATATGGACAAACGTGTCAAGATTTATAGTTTTCTATTTTCTATATCGTTTGCCTCATCAAATTTATTAATTTTATCAATTTATTTATTCATGAATTCATTTAGTCTCGATTAGAGATATGATACAAATAAGAATCATTGCAACATATATATGTCAAATTGCTTACAAAATTTTGCCTAACCATCCAAGCCAGAGTACTTGAACTATTTATGATCAAACTATCAATTAAATTACGTTAAGGTTCAATTGATCACGCGAAGTACAAAAATAGGTTCATATTAAAAATTTAAAATCATTGGGTTTTCGTCTTTCAAAACTTTTAAAAATATGTCTTTTTGCATGACTTATACCCACCAATTATTCCAAAACTATATGTAAGCATGAGGTGGACGTACTGTGAGAGTGGTTCACTGTACATGAATTCATACCTTCAAAGAGAAATTAAATAGAACATTGAAAAGGTAGACCATATTATATAACTCAAAATTCAACGTTGTTATGACTTGTTAGTTAAGGATGTTGAAATTCAATTTTTCTATTGATAAAAAATATACAAGTTTGATTTGTTCGCGTGAAAATTTAAACGGGATAAACATTAATCGTTTTACTATTATATAACAACAATGTAAAAAAGATAGCACAATTTTATATACACACACACACACAATCAATTGTCATTATTCTCTGGTCCTCCTATGCTTTTGGTCAAAAAAGTCAGAGATATCTCAACAACCTGACTTTACAGACATTGTGGCTTGGATGCACTTTGACCTTTTTTTTTGTTGTGGCATACACTTTGACCTTTCCTTGATCGCCAGCTGTTTCATTGATTAATCAACACTTAGAAACTTTGAAAAAGATGGTTTCTTTTTTTTAAAAAAAAAACATCCCATTTTAATGTCCTTAACCTTAGACCACAGTTGTAAATTGTGATTAAGTGAATAATTGCCAGCAAATTAATAGAATTATTCAAAACTCTAGAATGAAATTCTGAATTCCTTTCAAACTCATTGATTTTGGTTAGGTTCAATAACTTTAAGAGGGGGGCATATTTGACCATTTAGTTTCTCTTGGAAAAATTGACTATCTTTGTCCAACACACTAAAACTAATTAATTAGATATATAAAAACATCGTCCAAACTCACATGTGAATTGTCATTTAATTTCAAAGCCTCGTTTATAATGAGTTGTTACATAATTGGATTTCAAACCAGTGAATACCATAATCACCCATCTGGGTTGAAATATGCAAACCCATTTCAAAAGTGTGGTTGACTCTTATTTTCTTGGAATATTCAAATCTCTTGTCTTCTAATGCATAATCAAGGAATACCATTATGTGTATATCCATTCGTAGCTTACGTAGTCAGTAGATTTTTCTTTCACATATGTATCGGATGTTCAAATACTATTACATATATTTATTAGTATATGTGTAGAAATTTTTTCTCTTATTGTGGAAATAGATATTTCTCGATATTATGTGAGTAAATTTTTAAATCACACATATAATATTAATTTCGTTTTAGTAGCTCTTTGACTTTTAGAAGCAAATAAGTTTCTAATCATATAAAAAAAAATAGGAAAAGAAACCTATACATTTTACTTCATGCCAAAAAAATAAAAAATAAAAAAGAAAGAAATTACGATCACACTTATACATAATGACATAATTAACAAGAAAAAAGACACTGTTATTTACACTTTTTGTTTTTTGGGAACTATTACAAATTTTTTTACTTAATTAAGCATCTCATAATTATAAACAATTTTCCACAAAATTACAATTAGAAAGCATCTCAGACGGCCCATGAATAGTTGTTTCTCTTACATATGGTTCTAATATATGTAAGCCAAGCCAACACACATCAATAGAGGATTCCTAATCTTGTAATTAAATTAACATTCCCTTCTGTCATATTGTCGTTTTGAGACATTTCTATGTGGAATCTATACATAAAATAATCCAACCTTGCTGGAAGTTTCATCAACCATTATCATCAACTAATCCAAATTATCTAAAAGTTTAATATTTCAGTTTCATGTACAAGAATCTTTTTAGTATAATTCAAACAAGCTTCCATATATGTGTTTGTATTATGTTCGTAAAATTTGAACCAGACTCTCTATTATAACTATACATATTCTACATAACTCTTTAATCGTATGTTAAAACGGTAATTTTGAACTATTTTATAGATCGTAATAATTAATTGTCTTATTCCGTCGACAACTACATGTATCAAACAACTGACATTATAATCAGTTAATTGTGAATTCTTATAAATTGCAGCCATCTGGAGATTGTGACTTGACGATTAATTTGGAACAGATGGAAAACAACAAAGTTGAGAAGTTGTGATAAGAAAGTTTATGGATCAAATATGAAAGTTGGAAAAATGAGGCCGAAGTCATCTTCAAATTTATGAAGTGTTTTTAACTCCATCTACTATGTCATCGTTAGATGCCGTTGAAATGATGACTTATTGATGGGTTCATATTTTTTTGGATGTGTCTATCAGAGAGTAAAGTTAATTTAAATAGTTGGAATTGTTGTTGTATATTTAAAATTTTTAAAAATTCTAAAACATCTATGAAGTGTTTTATTTATTTATTTTTTTCAAATATTATCAAAAAATTTTAATCTAATTTTTTTAAAAAAAAGGATTTCGTATTTTTTTAATAAAAATAGTATAATAAATATAAACCAACTTAATCATTCTAGTGTGTGAAGTTTTCACTTCTTGAAGAAGTTTTACAATATGTGTTTATATAAAGAACATATCATGACCAAAACGTTTCTAATACAAACCCATTTGAAAATACTCTCTATAATTATTTGAATTCTTTACATGATGATGCAATGACAACTTTTGATCACGAATGCCATGATGTAAAACAATCAATCAACCAACTCTGTATTCAAACTATAACCATGATTAAGCGCTCCAATGCATCTAGATTCTAGAACTTTTGTTATGGATAGAGGTAGAAACTTTCTGTCTCTAGATGAAAGTGAAAGCATTGGATCTAATAACGGAGAAACTAAACTATCATACATGACATATGCAAAGACTTTGAGATTTATTTTCAGTTCATCTCATTTGGTGTTCACATTACTTTCTCAGATAAATTCGTTTTAATTACGATAGTTAAGATTCAAACTAATTCTAAATAAATCTGTTTAGTGTAAAAAATAGTTAAATTTCTCATAGCCTCATATCTTCTTTGTAGGTGAGGTGTTTTAATAATATTCGTGAATTTTAGGATGACATTTGATAACTTTTATAAAATTTTTATGACAATTGATAAATTTTGAAATTATGAATTAGAGTTTTGAAAAATTGTAAAAACCAACAACATGCCTGTATTTTAGTTATGCTTAAGAGAATTGGGAGCATAATTATTTATTTATTTATTTTATAAGTTTACCAGCTAAGAGACATCGGTCGGCCCAATCAACAAACCATTTTCACCTATAAATTCCACCAAGAAGACCCTATATGTAGAAAGAATCCATTTCAGAGTTTATTTTCACCAACCACTAGGAAAAGCCATCCAAATAAGCTGCAAGAGTGATATATAAATCAATCAATCAAGTTACTTTTCCTTCTAAAGCAACTATTTTTTCTAAATATAAATGTTTTTAAAATTACTTCAATTGCTTCACCAAGAAAAAGTGAAGCACGAAATTTTGAAAGAAAAATTCCGACTATGATATTTAAAGCCAGTTCAAAATTTCCATTAATTTTTGTAAGATTGTTTTGAAGTTTACTCTAAATATTTGTATTGTATTCTTAAAATATGGTAACTGCTTTTAGACTTTGAACTATAATATCCTCCGAAGAAAAATCAACTTTTTTTTTTTTTGTTTTAATTTAATGACGTAACAATCACTTTTCAATGATATGTAATGATGTACTTTAAGCGATTTTACTTATGGAAAGTCATATTATAATACATAAACTACTAAGTCAAATGTAATCAATTTGATCTGCGGAACTAAACTATATATTGCACATTCCCTTCCATTTAATCCAGTTTGTATTTAAATAAGATAACAATATTAGTACAAATGCTTCATTAATACATTGAATTTTAACAGTCCATTGCTTTTTTTTTTTTTTTTTGGGTCTAACATGTGATTTGTTTCTTAATTTCCATCAGCAATTAGGCAGAATTCCATGATATCCATATTTACAGGACTTTTCAAGATAATTAACAAGATTTTACTTGGAGCCTTGAACAAAGGATTTTCTACTAGGAGTTACGTCATTTTTAATGAATAGAAGAACTTAAAACGGACGAATAGTACTACTTAGGACTCTAGAACAAGTTATTTCTTGTAATGGTACATTTGGAAGTAATTTTAAAATTCAAATCGAAACCCATATGAGAGGTAACAAAGTAGACTTTTGACTATATGAAAAACAATTCTAAAACTAGTCTTAATCTTCCTTCTTCTATTTCTTTGTATGTTGTGGTTAATTTGTATATTATGGTTCAATTACACATGCATGCATGATACATATCGCATATGTATTCAAACCTTTTTTTTTTTCGGTTAAAGTCATGTGTTTCTAAACTTAAATGTATGAATAATGGCATAAATTATTATAACATTGCATATCGAATCATTCATTCCATACCCTTAATGTCTTCTGTTCCTTTTTTTTTTTTTTTTTTGCCCACTCTTTTTTATCTTGTAAAGTATCACAAAATTAGTGCATGGGGGTTGGGGGTCCATTTATTTCTCCAGAAAAAAAAAAATATATTTATATATATGCATACATACATACATATATATATATATATATATATAGACTGATGTGATAATGATAAGAGATATGGCTGTGAATGAAACACATGATCACTTAGAAAATGATTGAATAGTCCCACATCATCACTGCATTATTTGTTTTCAACCCTTTTGTTTCTGTTAAAAAATTAAAGAGTGTTTCCAGAATATATATATATATATATTGACTAAATTCATTTGTTTTTCAGCCACAAGAATTTGATATATTTATTATTTTTCTTTTTCAAGATTTATAGAAGTCAATATCAATAATATAAAATTTCTCTAAAATCTCTATTTGCATATCCGCCAAATCTATTTTTAGATTAATTTAACAAGATTATAAGAATATCTCATTTATTATAAATTAAAAAGTGGGGAAAAATAACATGCTTAGATGACACTTAATCCAATTCATATTGAAAAGTAAAGTCTGTTCAAAATTGCACTTGTCTAGAGTTTGAAATATATGAGGTCAATATTTCCAGGGAATTTCAACTGTTTATATATGACTAATACCCAAAAATTCTTGGTCAAGATTAAATTAATGCCTGGAATTTTAGGATAAAAAACGAAATTTGAAAATATTCGGTGAAAATTTTTAATAAACAACTGGTGGACTCTCTACAAAGATCAAACATGTGAACATGTGAATTTGTTTGATATATTGTATATATATATATATATAGAATTTTAAAATATGTGAATGAGAATATTTTTCTCTGGAAGTTAAAAACGAGTTAATCAGTGACGCCATCAAAACTGATCATAATGACTTCTAGAAGATGGCATGAGCAAATGGCATGACTAGAAAAACCCAAATAGATCAAGAACTTATTTGGACATTGGTGGAGGAAACTGATATGCAAACTTTCAAGCAGTGGACCAATTAAACCTGATCTTAAGGTTGCAAAAGCAAAAACTGACATAATACACTAATGACTTAGCTTGCTCATGGTTCATGTCAAAGAATGCATATATGTCATTACATTTATGTTTTTATAGTAAAATTCCAGGTGCATGCACTTTTAACTCCAAAAAGTATACTTGTATGATGCTATCAAAGATAAACATTATTAAATACATAAAAAATATTTAGGTGCGTTCTATAATACATTATATTTTTTATTCATATTATGCTATGTAAGGTACCATTTGTCATAACGTGAGTAAAAGACGTATCATATATTAGATACATTAATATTTTTTTATTAAATAGATTTAAAAGTATTTTTCAATGACATCATCAATACTTGGAAATGCATTAACATTTTATCCCTATATCTCCAGTAAATTACATCTTGGATAGAAGATAACGTTTTGGCTTATTATATAAGCAATAGCAACAGCCCAACTTTGGACCCATTTTCAACGACCAAAGCACAAATGGTATCCATTTAAACAACTCCCACTCTCTCAAGTTCTTTTCTTCTTATCTGGGTGGGTTGGGTAACCAATTAATCAATTAATTAGCTTTGTTTTATCAGGTCAAATTTTCTACTTATTTAATTCTTCACGCACTGAGTTTGTTTTTCTTTTTTTTTTTTCTTCTTGTTTAGTCCCTTAGCTTAATGTTGGTGGACAGATCATTTGACACTAATTAATCAACTATAAGTATTTAAAATATTCTTTCAAAAAAAAAGTATTTAAAATATTTAAAACATCATTTTTTTTTCAAGACTTTTTTTTTTTCAAAACTTAAGTTCATGAATTAAGTCCTGATAAACGACAATATTTATGCTTTCGAGTACTATAAGGTATTAATTGTTACACATATTTCACAAAGAAAAATGTTACATGTCTAATCTTATATCCTAATTCATGATGTTACAATTGAAGAATAGATATTCATTAATGATTATTTATTTCACTTGAACAATATATCTATTTATTAATTGATACATGAAAAATTGAAATCAAGTTTAAATATAAAAAGTGGGATGTCTATCATTATTGTTAAAAATATTGTATTTATTGACAGGAGAAATTAGGAGTATATTTTATCTTTAGAGACGTAGGATTACCTTGTAGGATTTATAATGTTAAGAATTAATCAAAGAATGTAGGTGCACAAATCACAGTGTACTTTGTGTTATAATTATTATATTCAAGCTAATAGAATTTAGGTTCTTATTTCTTTTTAAATTGAATTTTGTTGTAGAATTAATATTTTGGTTCTAACAATAGTATTTATACATTAAGATAGAAGCAACTGCCATGCGATATACATCCACATGTCAATAAAGTAGGTTAAAGTTTGTTTTGTACATCATTATCCAAGCAAATCTAATGCTGTAGTTGAGAGCTAATAAACTACATGATCAAGTAGTAGTTGGTGTTTATATAGTATTCAGCTAGCATGTATGGAAGTTTTGGATAGGGTTGTCTTTGAGACTTGACTATGTCCACTATGCAATGATTTAAAATATATATATATATATATATATATATATATAAGACTTTTATAATAAGGTATACCTAATTTTAAAAAGTCACAATCAACTAATCAAATTTATTTTTCGTATTTGAATTAAATAGGAGAGAGAATTTGTTTTAGGAAAAAGAATGTAAATGATGAATTTTATTGGTTGGTCTTTATTTTTTAAAATCAAGTATACCTGATTTTAAAAACCCTACATAAATTGAAAAAGTAGCAAAATATAGGGAGGAAAAGAAAAAGAAAAAGAAAAAGAAGATGGATAGATCTTTCAATTTTCAATAAATCAGATCTAAGAACGGAAACTTAATCTTCTACTAATAACTTAACATATTGGGATTTATATAATTTCTTATTGTAAGCTTATATATTAAAAGATAATTATATTATAGACTGTCTATTTTGATAAGGCTAGATAAGTACTAATTTATTAATTGAGCTCTACAGATATTTATTGAGTATGAGTTTTAGTGCGTAGAAACTCAATACTAATTAAATTAGGAGTGGTGATATTTTTACCCCTAAAAAATGGTATGTACATCATTTTTGTTTGTGCATCCAATAAGAAATTTAAAATTTTTCTAATTTTTTTTTAAATCCTATTTAATATCAGGACTATCATTGTCTCTTAATTTTATAGTATATATTTTTGTAAATATACCCATTAATATCTATTTCATTATTTACTTAATTTTAATATACTAAGATTGTTTCTATACTTACTTTCATAGAGACTAGAGGATAAAACTATTTTTCAAGTAAATCAGAGGAGAGACAATGTTTGTTAATTTTTTATGAATGATTTAAGTCAATTTTTGATGATGAACCCTTTTTAATTTTTGATGATTACAGTCATACACCAATTGTACTCTCTTAAACCATAATTTTTCATTTATATCATAAGATTTTGCGTGAATGATTACTGACTAATTTTTAATTAAATTAAGCTTGCATGAATGATTGGAGACTTACATAAATGATTAAAGTTAGAGTTTGATGACAAACTTTTTTTTTTTAAATTTTTATGATTAAAGTCATGTTTTAACTTTTCATTTGTATCATAAGACTTGCATGAATGATTACCAACTAATTTTATATAACCCTCAATAACTTTATTTTATTTTATTTTATTTTTAATGATGAATTGTGTGTACTGATTTAGATAAGTAGTTTTTGAGTGATTTGAAGCATACACTTTTGCTTGTTTGCTGATATGATGAAGAAATTGGAAAAAATAAATGACTTCTTTGTTTGGTTTGTGAGAAAATTTGACAAGAAAATATATTTTTGATCATTAAATTAGGATTGCAGGAATTGTTAGAGACTTTTCAATTTTTGATGCGAAAAAGTTAAGATTTGAGAGAGTAATAAAAAGAAGAGAATGGAAAATGATAATATGGTACCTCAATGTTTGAAAATATTTTAATGATTAAATTAGTATTGCATGAATGATCAGAGAGTTTTTAATTTTTGATGGAGAAAAATTAGAGTTTGAAAGAATAATAAAGAGAAAAATTAGGATTTGAGAGAGTAAAAAAAATTTATGATATAAATGATATTTTAATTAAGAGTAATACTAGATTTCCAAAATATTTTGTTTAAATCCATACTCAAATGATGTGACATGTGAGTTGTCAAGATCTTGTAAATCATGAGATGATGTGATAATTAATAGGAGAGTAATGCTAGGTTTTTCAAATATTTTGCCAAAATATATGTCCAAACGATGTGACATGTGAATTGTCAAAATCCTATTAATTATTATATTATCTCATAATTTACAAGATCTTGACAACTCATGTGCCACATCATTTGGGCATGAATTTTAAAAAAATATTTGGAAAGTCTAGCATTACTCTTAATAAGATCTTGATAACTTACATGTCATAACATTTAGATATGAATTTGAACAAAATATTTGGGAAGTCTAACATTACGCTTTTATAAAATATTTACCTTTTTAGTGATTTTACTAAGGGTAATATTGTATATTAGAAAAAAAAAATACTAATTTGGGTTGTACATAACTTTTTTAAGGGATAGAAATATTGCCACTCTTAAATTAAGGTTAATGAGAACCTAATTTAAGTTAGCATATAAATGGACATTAAAAGGGTTATGATCTCCAAATCAAATCAGCATACGAAAATTTTTGCTCTTATTCTCCTTCCTCATTTAAGAAGAAAATTATAGAACATTTTAAGAATATTTGACTGTGAAAGACTCTCTCATTCTCTAGTTTGTAAATATGGATTCAGATATGTCTTCTCTAAAATAATTTTTAATGATTTAATATAAAATTATGAATTTTGATGATAGTTTTTATCTATTAAAGTTATATCCAGTATAATACTCTTATATCTGACTTGTTGAAAATTGATAGACCAAGATTTCAAGTACATTTATACCTAAGTGCACTATAGATTGTGCCTCTATATATATAAGGATTGTCTTCTTTTTGTTTGTACTTACATTACTTGAATTCATTCTTTATAATTTGTTTTGTTATAAGTTATAATTAATATTTATTTATTGAGATTACCCTTTTTTCCCCTTCTTTATGATTTTTCAATTTGATTCTTTGATTTTCTATTATTTATACGCTTGTTCAATTAGTTAGAGTTTTTTTTTTTTTCATTTTTTAAGTCAATGATAAATTTGTTCCAATCCATTGCTTATGCTATGGCGTGTCTCTTATCTATCCTAAACCTTTTCCTGGTACAATTATATTACTGTACTTTTTATTAGTTAACTTGCCAAATTAAAATTAAAGCTAATAAAAAATTTCCAAAACATTCTATCAATTCAATATGCTTGTCCTTGCTATCAGTGACATTCTTTTGGGATTCCTTTGTGCATGGCAGTACATGTTAGACTTCAACTATTTTAATTGTGTCCTCTTGATAAAGATAATTTAGGCATGTTTATTTGTTGATCAGTTGTACAATTTTTTTTTTTTTTAAAGAAAAGAAAAGTTAAGTTTTTGTTTTGGCAAAATATATATAGCAGTGTACTTAATTCTAAGTTTTAACAATCAAAATTCTAGTTGACATTTTAATTTTAAAATGAATTATGATTGCATGATTAAAGAGAGGACATCCTTTTTTGTCCCTATAGTTGTTTTTTTTTTTTTTTCTACTACAATTTACAATTGAGATAATTCTAATTTTTCCCTGTAATTTGATATAATAGCCAAAAAAATATCATAACTTTAGAAATCGCTAAGAACCCCTTTATACTTTTAAAATAGCAAAAAAAAAAAAAAAACCCTATCGTTTATAAAAATAGTCAACAAACCTCTTAGTAATTTCTAAAGTTAGAAGTTTTTTTTACTATTTTTATAAATAATATAGGTTTTTTTATTATTTTTATAAACTATAAAATGATTTTTAATGATTTCTAAAAGCAGAAGGTTTTTTTGGCTATTATGTCAAATTATACGGGGAAATGAGAATGACCCTTTTACAATTTGGAGAAAGAGAATATGATTCCGACATACAACTTCATTGATATAGGTATGGAGTGTCTATCACTAAATTGACCTTAGTTAGTTTATCCAAATATTTTTCTTCTTTCTTTTTCATGCAAAGATGATGATTATGTATAATCTAGTTATTGCATATATATGGGAACTTGTACGGTATAGATACATTAATTTATTATATTATAAGTTTGTACTCTAAAGTATTAAACCACCATAGTCCTTAAGATATCTTAATCAATTATCTTCCTTTCAAACATATAAATAAAATAGCAAATAAGATGCCATAATTTTACTAGTAAACAACCATGATCCATATGCTACGGATGGATAACATAAGAATAATTAAACATACTATATTTTTTTACAAGCTTTGAAGATTTCTTTGTGATAGTTGATCAACCTCACCCCCAAGCAATTAGTATAATGTATGACCAAAAATTGATTTTTTTTAATGGTACATGAAATGTGTTTGTGAGGAAGGTTTAGGAGTTGAGTTTTGCCGTTGACTAAATTATATCTTAGCCATCTCTAAGGAGTTCCTAGGTAACTCCCATAATTACCCAAAGAATAAAATGAAAGGGAGAAAACAAATAAAACGAAGCTCCAAATCATTGAGCACCACTTGCATATATATAGTCCTAAATTGTGTTCTAATTATTTTAAGGAAAAAAAAAAACTACACGAGTTTTGGATTGGAGTCCAGATTAATAGTGTAAAAAATTACAAAGGATAGCCACAAAAAAAAATTAATAAATAAAGAGAATTTATAGAGATGTAGTACCTTTTGTATGATTCATTAGACGGCGACAAATGAGTCCACCTACCTCTTCTTGTCATCTTAAGCTAAATTCAACCTTCAACAAAATCAGGCAAAATTCAATATATTTAGTTTATTATAATTTGCTTTCGAGAAAGTGATCTTATTAATTTACGTTAATTAATTAGTGTTTTACTGTTCATAATTTTTTTTAGGTTTTTACTCCTATGATACAAACGGGTGCATGTTTTGCCTTGGTGATTATGGTTTTGATTAGAATCTTTGGTAATTCATAGACAAAGATATTATATATTTAATAATTAGTTAATATCATTAGAATCATTCTATTTGAAATATTCAGTGTATTAATTTATAATCAGTGATACAAGAAATTTCTCTTAAATGTGAAAAATATAAATTTTCTCGTGCTGTTGAGAAAATATCCTAAGAAAATTACATTTTTATTTTTTTATGTTAGGTGAGATTTTAATTATTCTTACAATTTAGGAGGATCAGTTGACTTTCAGTATGACTCTTTCTTTTTGATCAAGCATCTATTTATAAACCCATAGTAAAATAACAATTGAATATTGCAAAATTCACTTCATGTAAGAATTGTTCAAAAAATTACATTAAACAAAGAAATACTAACAAGTTGATGCCTAACAACTCTGAATGTGGCAACCTTTCTCTTAGGCATACAGTGACGCAAAAGGGAAAATAGCACCAAAGACCCTAATGAAAAGTAAAATTGCACCAAAAGTCCAAAAATTCGTTTTAGGGATAAATACGTAAGTATCCTAACTTTAACTCAACTCTTCAATCATATTCAAATTTTCTTAAAATTACATAATCATATTTTGCCTCTATTGGGAATAAATTTGGGATTTTAAACTACATAATTTGAATGTACTTATTAATTGGGTACAAAATTAAATTGTCAATATCACATTGAGATTTTTTAAGTTGTTATAATGTGTAATTACGAAGAATTAGTGTAAATTATAATTTTTTTTGTTAAAATAATAATGAGAAAAAGTGAACATATGAGACCATACTGTGACTGTACGCCTTTGGCACTATGATATAACACCATTTTGTATATTAATTCTATCGAGGGAAAGATTGACCATTTCCCCAACTTGAACTAACAAATCAGAGGCAACTTTGTACAATAAATTGATTTTCATATGCCAAGTGTAATTTCACCTACTACCAAGGCTATTTAGTGGAATCTCTCCATGGCACAGTGCTCACCAAACACGACGTGGCAGTCACGTGACCATAGGAGCATAGTACCCCCAGTAGGACATCAAATTGCAAAGGAACAGCAGCGGAAAGTACGATCCGGCCATCACAATTGAACACTGTTAATTATTGTATTCATAAAGAATTGAAATTATTCGCTCCACCCCCAACACAGAAAAAAAAAAAAAAAAAAAAAAAAACAACAATTCAAACTTTTCAGCCTCTCTCTCTCTCTCTCTCTCAACTCCTTGCTTGCATGTATATATAAATACACCCACAGAGCTCCATTTTGGAACCAAGCTCCATCTCTCTCTCTTTTAAACAAAACTAAAAAAGAGAGAGCTTGAGAGTTTTCATTTCAATACTTGTTGGAGAGAACAATTCAAGTGGAGAGAAAAAAGTGAGAAACCAACAAGTTTAAAAGCTCTACCAACTCCCCCTCTCTCTCCAATGTTCTATCGTAAATAAATCTTCATTCTTCTTTTTCTTGCACTTGAACACTAAACAAGAAGTAAGTACATACCTTTTGAAATTTCTTTTCAATAACTGAGAAACTGTTTTTTTTTTTTTAACAAAATACTGTTAAAAAAATATTTTTAAGTATTTTCTCTTTTTTTTTTTAAAAATAAATAAATAAATAAATAAACATTTTGCATTAAAAGTATTTATGTAACTTTTTTTTGAAAGACTACAATCAAATTAGCGAAGTTTTAATGTTGGCTTAAATGTTAACATGTTTTTCTTGTTTTTGATCATCTGGGGTGCTTTGTGTTTGCTTCAAATTCAGTTAATTATACAGGGGTTGATCACGAAAGTGAAAGAAACATGGAAGAAAAAATGAGAAACTCAAGAAGAGCCAGTCCAAGTCCAATGAGTGCAGCTGAGAGCATAACCAGAAGTCTAAGCAGAGCTAGCTGGACCATGGAGGAAGTGTTTGCAGGCTCTAAAAGGAGTTCAAGAAGGAACAGCCGCGTTGATGAAGACGAAGAGGCTCTTAAATGGGCTGCCATTGAGAAATTGCCAACTTATGACAGACTGAGAACAAGTATCATGCAGTCTTGCATTGAAAATGAAATCAATGGACACAACAAGGTAGTCCATACAGAAGTTGATGTCACAAAGCTTGACATCAATGAGAGACAGAAGTTCATCGACCAACTTTTCAAGGTTGCAGAGGAAGATAATGAGAAATTTTTGAAGAAGTTTAGAAATAGAATTGAGAAGTAAGTTTATAATCACCATCTTTTGATTAATATCTTAATTCTTTTATTTTAATTTTGATTAGGGTTAACGTTTGAGATTGTATATCTTATTCATGTTCAGATTAAACGACTTAATCTGATATTTTAAAAGCTTATATATTACTTTTTAACCATGTGATTATTTTTAGAGAAAAAAAAAAATTGTTTGCATGAGTGGTTGGCGATGATTGGGGATCATTATCTGTTGAATTCTTTTATTTTGTATATAATTAATGACTATCTTTATTTTTCTTTTCATATGAATCGGTTGTCCCGTCTCTATGATTTTGACACATGAAAGAGACAAGCAAGTTAAATCCAAAGAAGAAATTTCAAGTGAAATATTTTGCTGAACAAAGGGAATCGAAATTATTACCTTACATGTTTTCTGTTTCCTTTTCTTAAATGATAATTAATGACTAATGGAAATGTCAATCAATACCAGGTAAATAGTAATTATGATCACCTCCCTGTAATTAGATTCTAAACTCAGTTGAATAGGGCCACCATACTAAATTAAATTGACACAATTGTATGTGGTGATGATATGTTGTAGTACTAGTCCTTAATTGACGTTTTCTAACTATTTGATTGTCTTGTAATTACTATTTCAGGGTAGGAATTAGGCTTCCTACAGTCGAAGTTAGGTATGATCGTTTGACGATCGAGGCCGATTGCTACATCGGTAATCGAGCTCTTCCAACACTTCCCAATACCTTCCGAAACATGATGGAGTCTATTCTTGGTGCAGTTGGGATTCGATTGGCTAAGAGAACTAAGCTCACCATCCTTAAAGAAGCCTCAGGAATAATAAAACCATCGAGGTATATCTATATATATAATCTTTAATTAATTATAATTAAAATCTAAATTACAAATTAATTCTCAAATTTGTGGCAAATTTAGCTAATTTGATGGTTCTTCTTGTTTTCTTCACAGAATGACCCTTTTGTTAGGTCCTCCATCTTCAGGGAAAACAACCCTTCTATTGGCATTGGCCGGAAAGTTGGACCCAAGTCTGAAGGTTGGTAACAAACGAACAAAAATACTAAGTCAAAATTGGGTCTTAAATAAACTCGCTCGAGTTATAAAATTCACAAAGAATAGTTCAAACTATTAATTTATTGCTACTAGCCAAGTTAGCTAGCATCCGCGATAATTTTTGTAATGATCAAGGAAAATGATACAATTATATGTTATATTAACATCAACATATTTTCATGAAATTTAATGCAGGTTAAGGGAGAAGTTACTTACAATGGGTATAAATTGAATGAATTTGTTCCACAAAAGACATCTGCTTACATCAGCCAAAATGATGTTCATGTTGGAGAAATGACTGTCAAAGAAACTCTTGATTTCTCCGCCAGGTGCCAAGGAGTTGGATCTAGATATGGTAATTAATTACATTAAAATTAGCAGCAAAAAAGTAGTTAAAAAAAAAAAAGATTTTTAAAGTGACGGAAAATAATAATGTGAAATTTAATTGTTTTGTGTCATAGATCTCCTAAGTGAACTTGCAAGAAGGGAAAAAGACGCTGGAATCCTCCCAGAAGCTGAAGTAGACCTTTTCATGAAGGTAAATTACCCGAACAGTAATAATAGTTAAGCCAATCAAATACATAAACACACACATTTTGAAGTTGAAAATTTGCTAATTACTTGATTTATTTCTTGATGTACTTGTCATTTAATATATTTATGGAATGTACTAGGCAACGGCAATGAAAGGAGTTGAGAGCAGTCTTATTACCGACTACACTCTCAAGGTGCGTTTAATTTTCTCCGATCATTAAATAATCAGATGCGTGTAGAAATGTCACACCAGATAATTTGTATATATTAAGATACAAAATATTTCTTGTAAAGCGTGCATAGACTTTTGGGCAAATCAATTTCCAACAACTCAAAAACAAGGCCACCAGACCTTTCCCATGTCAAAATTCTCTCCTCACCAACTTTCTTATTGACTGTTGTTCAAACATGCATATGTATATATATCCAGATTAAATAATTGGGACCCTTTGTCTTATATTGCTTTATTATTATTATTTTCTGGGGACCAACAACCTTTTCAGGAAAAAAAAAACAATATGTCAAAACCACCCTTCATTAATGCTCAAAGAATCATATTCAATTGAAATGAATGCCAACTCAGAACTAATGAATTAAATACGTAATTAACGTGTTTAACATGTCATCCTGAGGTCATCCATTGCTGTGTATGGAACAGATTTTAGGGCTTGACATATGCAAAGACACCATTGTTGGAGATGAGATGGCGAGAGGGATTTCTGGTGGACAGAAAAAGCGTGTCACAACAGGTTCTCCTTTATTACTTAACAAAGCCCTCACGAAGTTATCATCTGAATTACGTGAATGACTTATTCAATTGCAAAATATTCATAGTTGAATTATTAATTATTTAGTTTAAACTGTGTAATCATCCAATAAGGTATTGATTAAATAAATAATATATATATTTACATTTAAAAAAACATAATGATTTTGATTGAATCAACACACCTATGTGACTGTCAATTAATGCTTTGATTGCTTTCACATAAAGTTACTTAGTTCCATAAGGCTGTAGAATGATCATATTTTCAAAAAGCTAGGGCCAATATTGTAACCCAATTTAGGCATAATAGAAGCTTCTATCTTGGAAAAAGCCAAAATATAAAATCAAAGGTTGGTAAAAAGTATCTTTTGACAAAAATCACCATAGTTGAAATCCCACCAACTTCTCATGGTTGAAACACTATGAGAAGTACTATTTTAAAACAAGTGGAAGACTTTCTGCATTACTCACTAGCATATTTACAGCATTATCATGACTTTCTCCTACTCTTTTCACAAGGAAAATTGTAGCCAATAATTAATAATAATAATAGTAAAATAAAATATCCTCAAATAACAGAAATGAAAAGCACTAAAAGAGTTTTTTATTAGTTTGGCTAAAAGTATCACTTCTCATTAAAAAAAATTTGGTCTAACAATTAGTGGGTTGCCAAACCCTTCCTTGAATAATTATTTTTTTTTAATTGAAACATTGATCATATGACTAGAAGTTTTGGGGTATAATTCATATAAAAATTGATACAAAAACATTGCTTATTGGGTGACAGTTTTTTGACATGATATGATTGGGCTAATGGCTCTTACATGCACTATAACAGGAGAAATGATTGTTGGACCCACCAAAACATTGTTCATGGATGAGATATCCACCGGTCTAGACAGCTCCACCACATACCAAATAGTCAAGTGTTTGCAGCAGATTGTGCACCTCACTGAGGCCACAATCTTGATGTCCCTACTCCAGCCTGCACCAGAGACGTTTGATCTTTTTGATGATATCATATTGCTATCAGAGGGCCTGATTGTCTATCAGGGCCCCCGTGAACACATCCTTCAATTCTTTGAGAGCTGTGGGTTCCGCTGCCCTGAGAGAAAGGGCACCGCTGACTTCTTGCAAGAGGTATGCAAGATCATGATGCACTTTCATAATGTAGGCTTGCATGGCAACTTATCACTCTTAAACGGCCTCAAAGCCCAATTAAACAACCCATCTTCTTGTTGAACCAAATTTGGTTCGGGCTGGGCTTTAGTTTATAGGCTCAAAATATTAAAAAAATATTTAAAAATTTCTTTAAAACAATTTTTTTGCCTCTCCTGACACTAGATCAGACAACTGTAGGGATTAGTCTATAATAATACTCTATTGCATAGATTTACCCATATTAAGTGGGAAAATTGCCACATTTTTGTGGACTAAGGTTTCCAATTGTAAAGTTGCAAGAACATTATAAAATCGGATTTATGTACGAAAAAACGTACTGAATTTTATACCTAATATGTAATATTATAAAATTGGGTTAGTATACCGAACAAAAACCATTGAATCTTACATTTGATAGTTTAGACATACCTTAGATATATAATACTACAAAATTGAGTTTTCTTACAAAAATTAATTCTAGAACATTTTTCATGCGGCACTCAAGTAAGTAATGTTACAAAATTACTCAAAATCACTATACACACATTAACAAATTTGGGGTTGTGCAATTAGAATCTGGACACATAGCTGAAGTTGTGCACTTCTTACAGGTTACTTCAAAGAAGGACCAGGAGCAATATTGGGCAGACAGGAGCAGACCATACAGATACATTCCAGCGACAGAATTTGCTGCCAGGTTCAAGAGGTTCCATGTCGGAATGCATCTCGAAAACGAGTTGTCAGTGCCCTACAACAAGTCCTTGGCTCACAGGGCGGCTCTGGTGTTCAAGAGATTCTCTGTCCCTAAAATGGAACTTTTCAAGGCATGTTGGGACAAAGAGTGGCTACTTATCAAGAGACATTCATTTGTGTATGTCTTCAAGACTGTCCAGATCATTATCGTGGCGATCATCGCCTCCACAGTATTCATCAGGACTAAAATGCACACCAGGAATGAATCAGATGCAGGCGTTTACATTGGTGCACTGCTTTTCTCGATGATCATTAACATGTTCAATGGTTTCTCCGAGCTCTCCATGGTAATTGCAAGACTTCCAGTGTTTTATAAGCAGAGAGACCTCATGTTCCATCCTGCATGGACTTTCACTGTCCCCACTTTCCTCCTCAACATCCCCATCTCTGTTTTCGAATCCATAGTTTGGATGGTCTTTACATATTACACCATAGGATTTGCTCCTGAAGCCAGCAGGTAACTTGACTAGCAAGCAATCACAAAAGATGATTTAATATGGTATCAGAACCAATTATCTTATGTATTTTTGACTTGAATTTGATTCGCTAACTTCTTGCATCAAACATTTTGTAGGTTTTTCAAGCAACTACTGCTGGTATTTCTGATCCAGCAAATGGCTGCAGGGTTATTCAGGCTCATCGCAGGAGTATGTAGAACCATGATCATTGCTAACACGGGTGGTGCTCTCAGCCTTCTTCTTGTGTTCTTGCTTGGAGGCTTCATCCTTCCTAAAGGTGATGAAGCAAAATCATGTTTATAATCAAATAAACCTGAAACCAGTGTGTATACTTGATGAGTTAACATGAAGTTACTTTTACGGTACAGGTGATATTCCGGTCTGGTGGAGGTGGGGTTACTGGATTTCACCATTGAGTTATGGCTACAATGCCTTCTCTGTGAATGAAATGTTTGCTCCAAGATGGATGAACAAAAATGTATGTTATTTGTATTGATTCTGTTATATCATATAAATCATATCAAAACATCCTAGATTATTGATCAAGATAGATTTTGAATGTGTGTACAGGCCACAGACGGTACTAAATTGGGAGTGGCAGTGCTCAAAAGTGCTGACATCCCTGCTGAAAGTTACTGGTACTGGATTGGTGCAGCAGCTCTTTTGGGATTCATTATTCTGTTCAATGTTCTCTTTACATTCGCACTCATGTACCTCAATCGTAAGTCTCAACATTCTGTTCAAAATCAATGCTCAACTTTACTGTGTTTAATGTCGTGACTGATTTATTGTATGGTTTGTATCAGCTCTTGGCAAAAAACAAGCAATAATCTCTGAAGAAACTGCATCAGAGATTGACCAAGACGAATCAAAGGAGGAACCAAGGCTGAGAAGGCCACAATCAAAGAAAGATTTGACAACTAGATCATTATCTTCTTCTGATGGGAACAATTCAAGTAAGAAACATCACACAACATTGTTTATATATATATAGATGTATATATATCAATTTCTATACAAACTCACTTATGTATACAAAACTGTCAAGTTCCTTACATAAACTGCGAAACTTTCCAGGAGAAATAGCAATTCAGAGAATGATCAGCCGGTCCAATCCAAATGAATTGAGTAGAAATGGTGATGCTTCTCTTGAGGCAGCCAATGGTGTTGCAGCTAAAAGAGGGATGGTGCTTCCTTTCACTCCACTTGCTATGTCATTTGACAGTGTCAATTACTATGTGGATATGCCTGCTGTAAGGATCCCTACTTCTCTTTCATTTTACTCCATTCAAATCCAAATTAAATGCTCATGCTTAATACTGGGGTCATTGTCATTGTAACAGGAAATGAAAGAACAAGGAGTAGCAGAAGACAAGCTGCAGCTCCTCAGGCAAGTAACAAGTGCATTTAGGCCTGGAGTCTTGACAGCACTAATGGGAGTCAGTGGAGCCGGAAAGACTACTTTGATGGATGTTTTGGCTGGTAGGAAGACGGGTGGTTACATTGAAGGTGATATCAGAATCTCTGGGTTCCCTAAGAAGCAAGAAACCTTTGCAAGAATTTCAGGTTATTGTGAACAAAATGATATCCACTCCCCTCAAGTTACAGTGAGAGAATCATTGATTTACTCAGCTTTCCTCAGGCTTCCAAAAGAAGTCAGCAAAGAGGAAAAGATGGTAAGAACAATGACTAGTAAATTTTTTCTGAAGTCTAGAATGTGCCAGACATTGAAATGTTGAATCAGGTTTTGTGTTGGTTGTCATGTTTCAGATTTTTGTGGATGAAGTGATGGAGTTGGTAGAGCTAGACAACCTGAAGGATGCAATAGTGGGGCTACCAGGAGTCACAGGGCTGTCAACCGAGCAGAGAAAGAGATTGACAATAGCAGTGGAGCTTGTTGCCAATCCTTCAATCATTTTCATGGATGAACCAACTTCAGGGCTTGATGCTAGAGCAGCAGCCATTGTTATGAGGACAGTGAGGAACACCGTGGACACCGGAAGGACAGTTGTCTGCACAATTCATCAACCTAGTATTGATATCTTCGAAGCATTTGATGAGCTGCTACTTATGAAGAGAGGAGGACAAGTGATCTACTCAGGACCTTTGGGCAGAAATTCTCACAAGATCATTGAATACTTTGAGGTAACACCATTAGGCTATTAGCTTCCTGAAATCTTCTTTATCTAATGCTTCTCAACAGAAGATGGCATTATCTGACTTCAAACACATTTACATTCAATCACAGGCTGTTCCTGGTGTCCCAAAAATTAAAGAGAAGTACAATCCAGCAACATGGATGCTTGAAGTGAGCTCAGTGGCTGCCGAAGTTAGACTCAACATGGACTTTGCTGAATATTACAAGTCATCTGCATTACACCAGTGAGTGAAGCTTTTGAGTTAGTGAATAGTGATTGCTTTTTGGATACGAATTCCATTGTTTATGAACTAATTCATGTCTTTATGATTAGGCGAAACAAGGCATTGGTGAAGGAGCTGAGCACGCCACCACCAGGAGCTAAAGACCTCTACTTTACCTCTCAGTATTCTCAGTCCTTATGGGGGCAATTCAAATCTTGTCTTTGGAAGCAATGGTGGACTTATTGGAGAAGTCCTGATTATAATCTAGTTAGATACTTTTTCACTCTGGTTGCTGCTCTCATGGTTGGGACAATTTTCTGGAGAGTTGGGACTAAAAGGTCAGTCTCTATTTTCAAAATATAAACGGTTTGTAATTCATCAGATTCCTTCTGCGAACTCTTGAAGTTCCTTAGAAATTCTCTCCCGAATTCAGTCAAGTTTTCATATAAGGTTTCTGATGAATTTCAAAACAATTTGTAGTCATAGAAAGTCAATGATACTACACTTCTTCCTATTCAATCTTCTATAGATCAATAACATAATTTTTCAATGTTTTGTATGTTTCAGGGATAACACAACAGATCTGTCTATAATCATTGGAGCTATGTATGGTGCTGTCTTGTTTGTTGGTATCAATAACTGCTCCACGGTACAGCCTATAGTAGCCATCGAAAGAACAGTCTTTTATCGCGAAAGAGCTGCTGGAATGTACTCTGCATTGCCATATGCCCTTGCACAGGTCAGTTGAAACTCATTTTCCCACATCAAATTTTTTGCATATAATCAAACGGTAATTGATTCAGTTTCAATCATATGATTTTTCAGGTGGTATCTGAGATCCCATATGTGTTTTTCCAAACCACGTATTATTCACTTATAGTGTATTCAATGGTGAGCTTTGAGTGGGCAGCAGCCAAGTTTTGGTGGTTCTTCTTTGTCTCATTCTTCTCCTTCCTATACTTCACATACTACGGAATGATGACTGTTTCCATCACACCAAACCACCAAGTAGCAGCCATTTTCGCAGCAGCATTCTATGCCCTTTTCAACCTCTTCTCAGGCTTCTTCATCCCAAGACCGGTATGTGTCCTAATTAACTTGTCTCACAAGCAACAAAATTTTTAGGATTGTTCCACCACATTGTAACTTAAAATCTTCAACTCTTAACACATAAACTGTTAAATTTTCAGAAAATTCCCAAGTGGTGGGTGTGGTACTATTGGATTTGCCCTGTGGCATGGACCGTCTACGGGCTGATTGTGTCACAATATGGAGATGTGGAAGACCGCATTACAGTGCCTGGATTGTCAGAGCGGAAAGCTATAAATTGGTACATTAAAGACCATTACGGATACGATCCGAACTTCATGGGACCAGTTGCTGGTGTTTTGGTTGGATTCACAGCCTTCTTTGCATTCATGTTTGCTTACTGCATCAAGACACTCAACTTCCAGATGAGATAGAAGAAATTGTGCTTCAGGGGATGTCTTTTACATGTCAAAAGTGATCCCTGTATATATGTAAAAAATATATATATATATTTATTGATAAAATACAAGCCATCAAAAACTAAAGCGTGGCTTGGGAATTGTATGAGTTATATAGGATTGATGAACTTTGTTTTTTGAATTGAATTTATATGAAGTATAGATGATGACGAATATGAGTTCAGTTGGAAAGTTTTGTTGTCTATGTAGATGCTACAAGTTATGGGATCATATATTTTTATATATAAAAGAACTAATACATTTGTTTTGATCTTACCAGTTAATTTAATGCAGCTATATAGTATCAAAGCTTTTAATTTCATCAGCTAATTATAGTATTAACTAGACAGATAATTAAATTGCATAGCTCGTGAGAATTGGATTTTCTTAAAAAAATAAAAACCTTTGCACTAAAAGTGAGTTTTTTAACTAGCACGAGAAAAATAAAATGAATTTTTTTGCACTATTAGTATTTGTGAACAAGGTATTGCAAAAGACTCTGTCTTCTATGCTATTGAGTTCGAAAACTAATATTTTTTTAATATTATTTTTTGAGAGTAATATACAAGAATTTTAATATGAATATCGTATTTTTTTTTGGAAATTATAAGTCAGAGAACTTATATGTCTTAAATACTATTGTCTAACATTTACTTAGTGATTTAAATTTTTGGATGAGTGGTTATTACATATACTAGAGATTTGAGGACTTGAATTTTCAGATTGGTTTAGTGATTAATTACTAACGGAACTCAAAATGATGGAAAAGTTTTTCCTGATTATGATCAGGGGATATTTATCAAAATAATACTAATAATTAACATTTGCTGAAAAATGCTCAAAACACACCTCCATAGTTTTATGTGGTAACTTTACCTTCCATTGTTTGTTGAATTGAAATAGCTAAAAAATCGCCAATAGATTTATAAAATCTGAAAAAATCCCTACCATCATCTTTCCGTTAATAAACGGTTAAATTTGAAAGGGTAAATAGGGCAGTTATTCTAAATTTTATATTAAAATATTTTTAACAAACTAAAACAAAAAAGTTATCAAAAAATTATGAAAATAAAATAAATTTAAATTTCAACAAAATCTGAACTACTGTTTCTCTCCGCTCTCTCTCTCTCTCGTTCGCTTTTTTTTTTTTTTTTTAACCTTGACATGTCTGAGTTTTTCATAGTACAAATGTACCATTACCATATCCAAGACTATCCAAATTGTTTTTCACGGCGATCATATAGCATCAGCATATAAGTCCCCATCATCATTAGTGACTCCCTTATATAATAATGATGGGGCCTTATACACTGTGGAATGATACTGGCCATGATCGTGAACATGTTCAATTGCTTCGCTGGGCTTTCCATGCCCATGACGAGGCTTCGCATAGGAGGTCACCCATTATCCCCTATTTTGTCCTACATGGGCCTTTACCATCCCAAATTTCTTGCTCCGAGTGCGCCCATGTCAATGTTGGGGACTATTGTATGGACCGTTGTGACGTATTTCTCTACTGGGTATGCACCAGGATCTAGCGGGGAGGACGATTTAATGGCTGACGTAACTATTTGACTCACGTTTTGTAAATCTTGGTTTTAACTGTTTAAAGGTATGATAATAAGCTCATGTTATAACTGATGATTTTTATTTCAGGTTTTACAAAACGTGAGCTAAATAATTACGTCAGGTTATTAAATTATTATGTTACCTGCTATCTCCTGTGCGAAGCCTCATTATGGCTATGGAAAGCTCAGCGAAGCCATTGAACATGTTAGGATGGCAGGAGATGAGATAAGGAGCAGAGATATATGTAGCGTAGAGGCACATTTAGGCTTGCATACGTGAATTAAAGGGAACAATACACGCAAAATTCACCATGTTTCCAGGAGATTCAGAACTTAAAATTTATCAATTACAAACACTTTAACCTTTTATTTTCGTTAAATTTTTTATAATCGAAGTATCAAAAACTATCCCTTATAATTTATCAATCCAACAGAGATTCAATGCGTGCGTGTTCTTGATATGGAGTATGGACCAAAAAATGTTGCTTTAGAATGAATTTGTGTGGCTATGCTTATTTTGGTTTTCACAACCCTTAGTCCCAACTGAAATAGGTATCTTTCTATTCACTGACAGTGGATCACTGAAAAAGACTAAATATATGTCTATCTATTGACAGTGGATCACTAAAAGTGATTATCTATCTAGATCACAGTGTTTTAATAAATATTCTATATTCTCGTTTTCTTCTTGATAAAAGTAAAAAAAAAAAAAAAAATCTATGAGAAAATCACAGATAGCTAGGTCCTGATTCGAAGTAAAAGATAGGGGCTTTCGTCCTCTCCTGGAAGGGTCATCTCAAAAAAGTTTGTGATTCAAAGCATCATCAGACCATATCCAAGACTAGTTTTTTACGGCAATCATAAGCATCAACATGTAAGTCCCCATCATCATACGTGAGTCACTTACAATGATGGGGGCTTATGCATTCTGGGATATATTGGCCATGATTTTGTGAACATGTTCAATGGCTTCGCTGAGCTTTTGTAAAATACATTCACTTTATATTTCCAGCTTTTAGTTTTTAGCTTAGCTGTTATTTTGCTTGGTTAAGCATGACGTTATAGACGGTTATTTTCTTTTGTATATAAAGTTCTTTTGCTCTGTATTCGATTAAGAGAAATAAAACTGAAGAGTGTTAGTTCTTCGTCTTGCTCTCTATTTCTTACCTTTACCATTTACATGGTAGATTGTTCTACAAATTGTTCATGGTATCAGAGCAATCGATCTGATTGTGATTCTATTCTATTTTACAAACTGACAAATTGTGTTCTTGTTTTACTCTTGATTTTTTTTTACAAGCATGGCTGAAGGATCGAGAAACTCAGCTTCTAGATTTGATCGAAATATGGCTGGCAATAGAGTGTTGGAGGCAAGATCATTTGATAATGGTGATCCTCTTTATTTGCAGAACTCTGATCATCCAGGGATGGTTTTGGTATCTACACCTTTAACAGGTAACAATTATCTTTCTTGGAGTAGATCCATGAAAATTGCCCTAGGTGCAAAGGTTAAATTAGGGTTTGTGAATGGCAAATGTGAAATGCCAAATGAGGACTCTCCTGTTTTTGAGCAATGGAATAGAGTGGATTGTATGGTTACCTCGTGGATTCTAAACTCGATCTCAAAAGAAATTGTTGAAGAATTTTTGTACACAACCTCTGCACAGGAATTGTGGAAAGAATTAGAAGAAAGGTTTGGAGAATGTAATGGACCATTGCTCTATCAATTACAGAGAGAAATTAGCTCGATGTCACAGGGAACTATGTCAGTAGTTCAATACTATACGAAATTGAAGAAACTATGGGATGAGCTTACATGCTTAATGCCAATTCCAGAATGTACTTGTGGAGCAGCTAAGTCAGTTGCAGAGCTAGCTTCGTTTAATCGTTTGATGCAATTTTTGATGGGATTAAATGATGTTTATGATCATGTTAGGAACCAAATCCTGGTAATGGATCCTTTATCAAGTGTCAACAAGGCTTATTCTATGGTTTTAAGAGTTGAGAAGCAAAGAGAAGTGCATGTTGCTTTTACTGAAACTACTGAGAACAATGCTATGTTTGTCAGGACACAAAATTTCCAGAAAAATGGTGTTAGTAAAGGAAGTTTTAAGAAGAAAGACGTTGGAAAGAAGTCAGATAGACATTGTGAGTTTTGTAATACAGATGGCCATCTTAAGAGCACATGTTTCAAGCTACATGGATATCCAGACTGGTTTAAGGAATTAAAGGAACAGAAATGGAAAACCACAAACAAGGCAATGGCTAATGCAGTGGAAACTCCATTGGATGCAGAATGTGAATCAGTACCAGTTAAAGGAGCAGAGTGGACTTCAACCATAACAAATCTGATTCAACAAGAAATTACCAAGTTCATGAAGGGCAAATCGACAATGGGAGCTAATCATGTCAATTTAGCTCACTTGGGTGATTTTGCAGGTATAAAACTCAACTATGCATTGAATACTCTTGATTTATTAGAATATGGTACTTGGATTATAGACACTGGGGCTTCAAACCATATGTGCACAGATTTAAAGTTCATTGATAAGCCTATACCTTTGACACAAATCACCCCTGTTTACTTGCCAGATGGAAATATTAAATTAGTCCATCATACTGGAGATGTGGTTTTGCATCATAAACTGACCTTAACAGATACCTTGCATGTACCGAGTTTTAAATTCAACTTGCTTTCTGTGAATAAACTTTCCAAGACAGCCCATATTAAATTCATTTTTTATCCTACCCAATGTGTTTTACAGGACCTGATGACTGAAGAAGTATTGGCAGTTGGCAAAGTGATAGGAAATCTGTATGTTTTGGATAAATCTTGTTTTTCCATCAAATCTTCAAACTCTTGTAATACTCAGCAAGCACAATCTGTGCAAGCAGAGAATATGTCTTCATTGTTTTCTAGTTCAACAAAATGTATTGAACCTTGTTATATAAATAAAGATTCAATACTCTCTGCTTCTGTTTGGCATCAACGACTTGGTCATGCTTCTTCAAATGTCTTAAAACATCTACCTTTTATAAAAACTTCTTCTAATGAGTCTAGTGTTCCTTGTGACGTCTGTCCTGTTTCTAAACAGCAAATGTTACCTTTTCCTAAGAGCTATATTAATACTACACACATTTTTGATTTGCTTCACTTGGACATTTGGGGTCCTTATAAACAAGCTTCTTTATCAGGGGCTCACTATGTTCTCACTATTGTTGATGACTATAATCGAGCAACCTGGACTTTTTTACTTCAACACAAGTCACAAACTGTTTAAACCTTAGATATTTTTCTCAAAATGGTTCATACTCAATTTGATACCAAAGTTAAAACCATTAGGACAGATAATGTGACAGAATTTGTGAATCGAGAGTGTTACAATCTATTCACCCAGTTAGGCATCATTCACCAAAGGTCTTGTATTTACACTCCACAACAGAATGGTGTAGTGGAGAGAAAGCATAAGCATCTATTACAAGTTGCTAGGTCTCTTATGTTTCAATCTAAGCTACCAAAGAAATTCTGGGGAGATTCCATTTTAACTGCAACCTATATTATAAATAGGCTTCCTAGTTCAGTGTTAGGATGGAAAACACCTTATGAAGTTCTTTATGGTAGAGTACCAGATTACAATGTGCTTAAATCTTTTGGATGTTTGTGCTTTGTTACAAATACCAATCCCCATAAGGATAAATTTGATCCTAGAGCCTATAAGTGTGTTTTTATTGGTTATTGTTCTAGTAAAAAAGCTTATAGGGCTTATGACATATCTTCACACAATATATACTACACAAGAGACATAGTTTTCCATGAAACACAATTTCCATATAAATTTGTGCATCATGCTCATTCTCTTGTTCCTTTACCACATGTTTCTGATAGTGATGACAATGTTACTATTCCATCTTCTTCTCTTAATATGAGATCTGATTTACCTTCAACATCGCCATCTACATCTTTATCACTTCCTACAGAATCACCTAATACTAGTAACTCTAGTTCACCTATTCGTTCCTCTTCATCTTCTTTTCATATGCCTTTGAGGAAAAGCACTCGTGTTAAAACTAAACCTGTCTGGATGAATGATTTTGTTTCAAATATCATACATTCCACTGCTTTATCTTCTGCCTTTACTACTTCAGTCAATGATTTCATCATATCCAAACAGTATACTCCAAACACATATCCTTATATTACTTCCTCTTGTTTCTCTTCATCATATATGGCTTTTTTAGCTAATGTGTCTCATATCCAAGAACCAGTTTCTTATAAACAAGCTAGTGTTAATGCAGATTGGGTAGCTGCTATGGAAAAAGAGCTTAGTGCTCTAGAAGAAAATAATACTTGGGAACTAACCTCTTTACCTGCAGGAAAGAAAGCAATTGGTTCTAAATGGGTCTATAAAGTCAAACTTAATTCAGATGGTAGTGTTGATAGATTCAAGGCCAGACTTGTAGCTAAAGGGTACAATCAAGTTGAGGGAGTGGATTATTTTGATAGTTTTTCCCCTGTGGCAAAGGTTGTTACTGTTAGAATTTTTTTAGCCATTGCTGCTGCTCACTCTTGGCCTATACATCAATTAGACATTAACAATGCATTCTTACATGGATATCTAGATGAAGAAGTTTACATGCTCCCTCCTGAGGGTTATACTAAAGCCAAAGTCGGAGAGGTTTGTAAGCTCAAACGTTCCTTATATGGGCTTAAACAAGCCTCTAGACAATGGAATCAGGAGTTCACCAGCAAATTATGCCATTTTGGATTTCAACAATCTACACATGATAATTGTTTATTTGTTAAACACACAGATCATAGTTTTTTGGCCTTAATTGTCTATGTAGATGATGTTCTGGTGACAGGTACTAATGAGAGTGATATCCTTGCTACTAAGGTTTTTCTTCATACTCAATTTACTATCAAAGATTTAGGCTATGCCAAGTACTTTCTTGGGCTTGAGATTGCTCGGTCCTCTACTGGCATCTATATCAACCAACGGAAATATGTTCTGGATATTCTCAAGGATGTTGGTTTAACAGGTGCTAAACCTGCTGTTACTCCTCTTCCAAAAGGTCAGAAGTTTTCAGGTGATTTAGGACCTTTATTTGCTGAACCTAACAGATATCGCAGACTCATTGGCAGATTACTTTACTTGGGCTTTACCAGACCTGATATCACATATGCAGTGCCGCAATTAAGTCAATTTGTTCATGCTCCATGTCAAGCTCATTGGGAGGCTGCAATTCATGTTCTTCGATATCTCAAAAGTTGTCCCTCCAAAGGTCTGTTTTATCCTACTTCTAATTCTCTTGCTATCCAAGCTTACTGTGATGCTGATTGGGCATCTTGCCCAGACACTAGACGATCTCTTACGGGATATTGTGTGTTTTTGGGCCCTGCACTAATTTCTTGGAAGACAAAGAAACAACATACAGTTTCTAGATCTTCTGCAGAAGCCGAATATAGAAGTATGGCCTCTGTGGTTTGTGAGTTGCAATGGATTTCTTATATTCTACAGGATTTTCATCTCTCTTTTTCTTTGCCTATTTCTCTATGGTGTGATAACCAAGCTGCTCTCCACATTGCTGCCAATCCGGTCTTTCATGAACGTACAAAGCACTTGGAAATTGATTGCCATCTTGTAAGAGACAAATTTCAGCAAGGCTTCATTTTTCCTCAACATATCTCTTCCAAAATGCAACTTGCAGACATCTTCACCAAATCTTTATCTGCTCCCATTTTTTCCCATTTGGTGTCCAAGTTGGGCTTGCTTGATTTCCACCAAGCTCCAACTTGAGGGGGGGATGTAAAATACATTCACTTTATATTTCCAGCTTTTAGTTTTTAGCTTAGCTGTTATTTTGCTTGGTTAAGCATGACGTCATAGACGGTTATTTTCTTTTGTATATAAAGTTCTTTTGCTCTGTATTCGATTAAGAGAAATAAAACTGAAGAGTGTTAGTTCTTCGTCTTGCTCTCTATTTCTTACCTTTACCATTTACATGGTAGATTGTTCTACAAATTGTTCAGCTTTCCATAGCCATAACGAGGCTTCGCACAGAGATCTCCTATTTTATCCCGGATGGGCCTTTACCATCCTAAATTTCCTGCTCCGAGTGGCCATTGAACATGTTCACAATCATGGCCAATATCATTCCACAATGTATAAGCCCCCACATATATATGTCACTTATGATGATGCGGACTTAATTGATCCTTTGATCCTTTTCAACTACATGTTGGAAGTTGAAAAAGATCACTTATAAATAGAACATGACCTACTAACTTTTATTGTTCATGGTCTTCCATAATGTGTTAAGAAATCATGTACGCTGTTCTATATAATCAAATGAATTAATTAGTTGAAAATGGTTCTCTCAATTGTGGGAGAATTTGTGGGATATTTTATGTCAATGCAATAATGTTCATTTAATAAGCTCTTAGTAAGTGATAATCGTAGACTCCTCCTCAGTCTGGAATTCATGAACCATTGATAAACAGTGTTTTTTTTTTTTTTGGTTTAAAGTTTAGAAATTCAATGTCACTTGTTGAGAGAGAACACTCAGTTTAATATGATAAATGATAATGATCGGTTTAAGTCGTTCCAATTACAAGTCACTCATTCCAATTGATCTAATGAAGCTATAGAGCATCAAAGCATTTAATTCATCAGCTAATTTGTATAAACTGGATAGATAATTGCATACCCTTATGAGAATTGATTTTTTTAATAAAAAGTTGCGCTGAAAAAATTTGATTTCTTACATTATTACCCGAAATATAAAATGAGGGTTTTAGTGCCATCACTATTCGTGGACAAAGTATCAAAAAAGACTTCATGTCTTTTGTTTGTGAATACTAAAGTCACTTGAAGAACTGTTTTATTTTTTCGATGCTATCGAGTTTGAAAACTCACGTTTTTTTCAGTACCATTTTTTGAAATTATTATTTGAAACTTTCAATATAACATCCTACTCTTTTTAAAAACTATAAACTTAAGAAATTCGATGTCTTAAATACTATTGGACTTAAATACAAATTACCTAACGTATGACTTAAAACAAGCATAGCTAGCTTTTTAATTTATTGACAATCAACTCTCCCACTATTACACTAAACCATTGATATTACTGGCAATTATTGTTGAATATATGTAAAGATCAAAAGGTCTTTAAGGATAAAAAAAAAAATTATTAATGATGGAAATATATGTGAAAATGATGTGAGAGTTGTAAATATTTTTTGAATATACACCTCTGAGGAAAAATTAAAATTACATTGCAAGGAAAAAAAAAAAAAATTAAAGTTAAAATGGCTCAGATTTGGCTGTTGCTTTTTAACTGTTGCGACAGTAACTTAACATATAATGCTTTTGTATTGTTCATGAGTAGTAATCTATATTATTTTTGAAATCATCTATGTTATTTTTGAATTCTAAATGAATACTGTAAAACATCCATATCAAAGCTAAACCTACAAAAATCATTCATATTAATTAAACACCCAATAATCCACAGCCACCAAGCATTTATATCCAATATTGATGTCCAACCTCTATAGAACATTTATATAAAGGCTTAATCACATGTAGAAAAACACGTTCAGTTTAGGTGTTCTCATAACATAACAGATTTTGGCACCGTCATTACCCCAAAATTAACATTATAATTATCTAAACAAAAAACTTTAGTAGTAATATGAAATGAATGATTTTTGCATGTTAATTTTGTATGTTAATAGCAAATTAAAAAACATTATAATGACTTTTTTTGTCCATTTACAGGGTCTAATATGTCAATCCAACCCATTGCTAATAAAATATTAAAAAGTTAGTTTTGCTTGTTATAGGCCATATCTCATATAGATAATTTGTATTTAAGATCAGATCATATCTCATATAGGTGTCATACTAATTTATGTTTTTGGAAAAAAAGTTATTACATAGATATCTGCTTTTGAATTTTCATATATTGATTTAATTTAATTATTACCAAAAATTAAAGCAACTCATTTACAGCCGTATAAAATTATATGTACTTCCCGAATGCACACCTTTTAAAATTTCAACATTACCCTTAATCAAAATCTTTATACTTCATTTTATTATGATTTTTATTAACAAACTTACAAATAATCCATTCATGCTCTCTGCCTGCCGCTGTAAATTCTATCTCATGCATTTCCTCAGCATTAAAACTTTGATGAAGGGGGATGATGCAAAGAGGCAGAATCAACAAAACGAGAATCAGAAGGGGCAATTCCCTTATCCTGTTATCTGGATGTCTCCTGATAACCCTCCTAAACATCTACTGGCTGGACCATTCACATCTTTGAATCTTTAATAAACATATACGAAGAAAAACAAAAATAAAAACCTAAATTAATTAAAAAAAAAAAAAGAGAGGAGAGTCAAGACTCTCTCCAAGTCTAAAAGGGAAAACATCTATCATCATGATCAAATCTGAGAGGGGGCGTTGCACCCTTTTTCTTCTGCGTCACCATCAAGATCAGTTCAACGGGTCCATCAGGTTGATGGAAGGCCCTGAAGATTCTATCCTTCTCACAGGGAACCCGCCTCTTCAAATAAAGGAAAGAGAAAGCCAGAGGATATCAGTTCCTCTAGAAGAATTACAAGAAAATGTGTACACACCAAACCCAAGTCCAAAAAATCTCACCATTTAATGCGAAAAACATATTTCAACCTCCTTTGCATGGCCCGTAAATGTCTTCCCCATGAAGAAACGATTAATTCTATATGTGAACGGAATCCATTTTTAAATTCTAAATTTGTAATAGTTAATTTTTATCTTTAATTATAAATTCTAATTTGTTTTTAACACTATTTTCATGCTAACCATATGAGTTAACCTTTTTAGAAGTCCAAGTTATAACCATACAAGTTTTAGTTTTATTAAAATTCTAGTGCATATACAACTCTTTATTAGAAAACACTTGTCACACTATATATATATACATGCATACATACATATTTCAGAGGTTTAGGCAGATTTTATTTATCAAAAAACATAAAAATAAAAAAAGAAAAAGAAAAAGAAAGACGAGGACAAGAACAAGAACGTTGTTTTCAAGCCAAGCTCATACTTGTGTTGCATATGGAAAATTCAGTTCCTGAAGGTGTGTTTTTGGGCGGTTCGAGGCCGGCCGATCGGGAAGACGAAGAGGCGCAAACATGGGCGGCAATGGAGAAACTGCCAACTTATAATAGATTAAGAACTGGCTTGTTACAGTATGGTTCAATGGAGGGTGACAATGAGAGCTGCAAAAAAACCATGCAAAAGGAGGTTGATGTGAGGAAGATGGATGCTAATGATAAGCAACAGTTTATTGACAGGAATTTCAAGGTTGCTGACCAAGATAATGACATGTTCTTGAGGAAACTCAGGGACCGGATTCATAAGTAAGGGGTTTTTTTTTTTTTTTTTTTTTTTGGTTTAGCTTCATGTAGAATAGTGTCAGGTTCTTGAATTTTATAGTTTTCAGTTTCTTAGCTTATAAGTTAGATTTACAGGTTTCTTATAATTGAATTACAGAATATATATGCGGATTAGGCATCTTCAAATACATATACATTTAAATATTTGTATTGCAATTATTGTTGCAAAGTGCTTTGATATTATTGTTTATGTCTCTAAATAAGGTTATAATTGTAGTAGTTACTTAACATTAATTATAGTGATCTATATGAGTGTATGTATATTAATTTTTAAATTAATTCTACATTAATATTTGGAATAGGTCTGTATGATCGGTCCATTGATATTGAATATGCAGGGGTTATCAATTTAATTTAAGATTGCACTTATTTCGGCTTTACTGTATGACCATGGTGAATGATAAATAATTACAATCCATTTGAGATATTTTTTGGTATATTATCCTGCTGCTGTATAAACTTTTTATTAGGGATGTTAAGGTTACTGTATCGGGATATCCTTATTCCTCCACCCCTTCTTCCATCCCCAATCAAATCCCTGTTTGGGAAAAAAATAGGGACGGGGAAATCCACCCCGAAATACTCCTAGCCTCATCTTTATTCCCCCATTTCCTCCATTCCTCAACCCCTTATCCCTATTTGATGTTGTTTGGCAAAATTTCAAAAGAAAAATATAAATTAAACACAAATATATTTAACCTAATGTGAAAAAAATTACTAAAGTTTCATAGATAAGTGAGATTGAAAAAAACAAAAACATAGTATTCAAAACGGGATTGGTGTAGTGATAAAATGCTGTCCACATCCATCTCTTGATAGCAAAGTCATGAGTTCAACACGTATCTCCATTAATACATAGCTTTAATTATTAAATATAAATATTTTTTTTTATGTTTTTTAAAATTATAATGATATAAATGGCCCAAAAATTTTGTTTTATTGTTTTAGTACCTGAGGCGCCATTGACATTAGTTTTTCATTAATTTGACATTTCTTTAATATATAGTAGCTAATACAAATATTTATTTGACTTCAGTGTTGGGGTTCAACTTCCCACAGTAGAAGTTAGATTTGAGCATTTGAACGTAGAAGCTTATTGCCATGTTGGAACCAGAGCTCTTCCAACTCTCACCAACACTGCTAAAAACATTGCAGAATCTGCTCTTGCTTTGTGTGGAATCAGACTGGCTAAAAGAACAAAGCTCACCATCCTTAGAGATGTTTCTGGGATCATCAAACCTTCAAGGTTAGATTTTTCTTAACTTTTTAGTCTACTTACTATTAAAAGTGCTTTAACATTGCTATTAAAAGTGCTTTCTGTTAAAGCACTTAAATTGTATTAATTATTGATGCAGTACTTGAAATTTTCAATCTTTATCCAGAAGGGTTTTTAGAAAAGTTATCTATTAAGTGATTTTCATAAGCCAAGTAAAGTTGAGTGATATTTTTTTTTTTTCCAATAGTACTTCTGGGAATGTCAAAAGTGCTATATGTGTCTTCTGATGAGCCTTTTTTTGTCTCATATATCAGTGAAATTCCAATGTAGAACTGTTGTTGATTGATGATAACTAAATGTGATGTTTTAAAACACCTTGTGTGCAGGATGACACTATTGTTAGGCCCTCCCTCCTCTGGGAAGACAACCCTTTTGTTGGCACTGGCTGGAATGTTGGATCCAAGTTTGAAGGTATGTTTGGAAGTGTTTCTGTTAAAGGCGCTTTTTAGTAGCATTTCTGTTTATAATAAACATTTAAAACCCTTTTCTAGGGAAAAAAAAATTAAAAATTAAAAAAATAAAAATAAAATAAAAAACCACGCGCACACACACACCAAGACAAACACTATAAAATAGGCATGAAAGTGCACTTTAATTTGACAATAAAAATCACTTTTGGGGTATCAAAAGTGCTTCTAGTAACTCTAATACTATTGTGTGGTAATGTAGTAGACTATAGTAAAACATATAACCATCAATGATATAATTTCAATTATCTTAACCAGGTTGGAGGAGAATTGACTTACAATGGTTACAGGCTTGATGAATTTGTGCCACAGAAGACATCAGCTTATGTTAGTCAGAATGATGTACACTTAGGGGACCTAACAGTTAAAGAAACTATGGATTACTCAGCAAGGTTCCAAGGGGTCGGTTTTCGATACGGTAATTGTACCGAACTAAATATCTAATTGATTCACCTCTTTGAATGTATTTAATTATCCTGTACTCACAAATTTAATTTTCTTTTACAGACCTGCTAAAAGAAGTAGCAAAGAGAGAAAAAGGTGCTGGAATTCGGCCTGAAGCCAATGTTGATCTTTTCATGAAGGTAAATTTTACAGATAATGAGGTTTTTAATTTTAGAATATGTTGGAGAAGTCATATATCAATAGTTGAGCTCGTTCATATCAGTTTAGGCTTTTAAGATTGATTGATCAACATGGTATCAGAGTTTGGTTTGTCCTAGAGGTCCTGGGTTCGAATCCCCCCTGTGATCATATTTGATACTTGATACTGAACTTAAATGTGCATGCTTTTATGTAGGCAACTGCAGTGGAAGGAGCTGAGAGCAGTCTAATTACTGACTACACTCTCAAAGTAAGTTCAATTCTGATACTTTGCAACCGAATGCTTAGCATATTAATTGTTAATTTCCCTTAAGTTCGTATAGGATTCTTGACAGACTGATCATTAATTTGTTTCCTATGAGTTGATGATCACAAACTGTTTTATGGAACAGCTTTTGGGGCTTGACATTTGCAAAGATACAGTTGTTGGAGATGAGATGCGACGGGGAGTTTCTGGTGGACAGAAGAAGAGAGTAACAACTGGTATCATTGTTTTCTGATTACAGGAAAAGAGATTTGTGTCCTGAATCTCTGATTTCAAGAGACTATATTTCAGGTTGCTAAATTTTGCTTCTTGTTGCTTGATGCAGGGGAGATGATTGTTGGACCTACAAAAACTCTATTCATGGATGAGATATCAACTGGCCTAGACAGCTCCACAACATATCAAATTGTCAAGTGCATGCAGCAGACTGCACATCTCACTGAGGCCACTATCTTGATGTCTCTTCTGCAGCCTGATCCTGAGACATTCGATCTCTTTGATGATATCATCCTCTTATTCGAAGGTCAGATCGTGTACCACGGCCCACGAGAGCATGTACTGGAGTTTTTTGAGAGTTTTGGTTTTAAATGTCCTGAAAGGAAGGGCATTGCTGACTTCTTACAGGAGGTAATAACGTTCAACTGTAACAGAAAACTGTGTCAAATAGAATACTTTTACACAAGTCTTTCAGAAATGACTCGCCAAAACCTGAAACTAATGCATTAGATGAAACTTTGCTACAGGTTACATCAAGGAAAGATCAAGAACAGTATTGGGCAAATAAGAACGTAACTTACCGATACATTGATGTCACTGAATTTGTGAGCAGGTTTAAGGCCTTCCATGTTGGGCTGCAGCTTGAAAATGAGCTCTCAATCCCGTATGAAAAAACCAAGTCTCACAAAGCAGCTCTTGTCTTCAAAAAGTCTACAATCCCAAAAATGCAGCTTCTTAAAGCCTCCATGGACAGGGAGAAACTCTTGATCAAAAGAACCGCACCTGTTTACATCTTCAAGACTATCCAAATTATTGTTGTAGCAATCATAGCATCAACCATTTTCTTGAGAACGACTCTTAGTGTCACGTTTGATGATGGGGCCTTATACATAGGTGCAATGATATTCGCCATGATTGTGAACATGTTCAATGGCTTCGCTGAGCTTTCCATTGCTATAATGAGGCTCCCTGTGTTTTACAAGCACAGAGACCTCCTATTTTATCCTGCATGGGCATTTACCATCCCAAATTTCTTGCTGCGAGTGCCCATGTCAGTCTTGGAGGCTATAGTTTGGACTGTTGTCACATATTTCTGTATTGGTTATGCACCAGGAGCTAGCAGGTGACCATAATTTAATGCTTGACATAACAAATTAGCTCTCACATTAAGTAAATCTTAGAAATATTATGTTGATGTATCTAGGATAGGAAAATTTTGGTGTAAGTTATGATGATAGATTCATGTTATCATTCATGATTCTTGTTTCAGGTTCTGCAAGCACCTTCTGGTAATATTCTTGATTCAACAAATGGCTGCTGGGTTGTTCAGGCTCATGGCTGGAGTGTGCAGAACCATGATCATAGCGCACACTGGAGGCGCACTTTCATTACTCATTTTGTTTCTGTTGGGAGGTTTCATCCTTCCAAAAGGTTAGTCCTTACATAGGATTTTATGATCCTTCCTGTTATTTTAGCAGGCTTTTCCTTTTAATGCTTACGTTTACAAGAAGATGATTAACAGGCTTTTCCTTTTTAATACTGACCTTTACAAGAAGATGATATCAATACAAATCTCAGCTTTAATCTATAGCTGCTTGGTGGGGATTAACAAAGAGTGATTTGCATGTAACAGGACAAATTCCTGTTTGGTGGTCATGGGGCCATTGGATTTCACCTCTGTCATATGGTTTCAATGCTTTGACAAACAATGAGATGCTTTCTTCAAGGTGGATGAATGAAGCGGTATGCAATTTCACTCAAGATTAATAATACAACAGAACAGACTATGTATTTGTTTTCTTACAAATGAAATAATTAAGAGACTGAATTGGCTTTGCAGCAGGCCTCAGGCAATGTTACCAGTTTAGGCATGGCCGTTCTGAAAAAATTCGATGTCGACCCCAAGAATTATTGGTACTGGATTGGGGTTGCAGCCCTCTTGGGGTTCACTATTCTGTTCAACGTCCTATTCACCTTTTCACTGATGTACCTCAATCGTAAGTTAAAAACATTTGCTTTGATTAATCTGTAATTTAACCACTTAAAAATAATTGTTAACTTTGTTTTCTTTGTATAGCTCTTGGAAAGCCACAAGCAATCATCTCAGAAGAGGAAGCAAATGAGCAATCCAGCTGGGGAGGAACGAAGAGGAAGGAAGAAAGCGAAATAAAGAGTTCAACAGGTGTAAACAATACAAGTAAGAAGTTCAGTGTGGCCTCGTTTACTTTTTACCAACATTAAGCTCCTAATGCTTATTTACAAAATTTTGAATATTTCAGTAGAAATGGAAATTATGGAAGTGAGTTGTCAGTCTATTGCCGCTGGTGAACATAGCAATGAAGTAGAAGATGGGATTGCTTTGAAGAAGGGAATGATTCTTCCTTTCACACCTTTATCCATGTCGTTTGACAGTGTAAATTACTTTGTGGACATGCCCTCGGTGAGATTTTATTAACTTCACACTATTGTTAATATCACAAACTGCACTACATGAATGACTAATATTATGATATTTTATAGGAAATGAAAGCTCTAGGGGTGACAGAGGACAGGTTACAATTGCTTCGAGGAGTGACTGGGGCATTTAGACCTGGAGTCCTTACAGCGCTAATGGGAGTCAGTGGAGCTGGGAAGACTACTTTGATGGATGTTCTGGCAGGAAGAAAAACTGGTGGTTACATTGAAGGCGATATCAGAATCTCCGGGTTCCCCAAGAAGCAAGAAACGTTTGCAAGAATTTCCGGGTACTGCTGAGCAAACTGACATTCACTCTCCTCAAGTCACTGTAAAAGAGTCCTTGGATTTATTCAGCATTCTTAAGACTCCCAAAAGAAGTGAGCTACAACGAAAAGATGGTAAACCTTACTCTTTTCACTAGATTTTTTGACTGAATTTGGTGTTAGGATTTTGTTTCAAACAGAAGTGACTTGTTGGATATGCACTTTGCAGGTTTTTGTGGATGAAGTAATGGATCTAGTTGAGCTCAATAATCTCAAAAACGCGATAGTTGGACTTCCAGGAATCTCGGGTTTGTCAACAGAACAAAGGAAGAGATTGACAATAGCAGGTGGAGCTTGTTGCCAATCCTTCAATCATATTCATGGATGAGCCAACTTCAGGGCTTGATGCTAGAGCAGCAGCTATTGTTATGAGGACTGTAAGAAACACAGTGGACACTGGAAGAACGGTTGTCTGCACAATTCATCAGCCTAGCATCGATATCTTTGAAGCCTTCGATGAGCTGCTGTTGATGAAAAGAGGAGGACAAGTGATCTACTCAGGGTCGCTGGGCAAGAATTCCCACAAAGTTGTCAAATACTTTGAGGTATGTAACCTTTCCTTCAGTGAGAACTCATTATTTGGACAGATCGAAAATTCAGTTCTTAAATCAAACCATTCTCAAAATATTGCAGGCTATTCCAGGCGTTCCTGGCATTAGAGAAAAACAAAATCCAGCAGCGTGGATGCTAGAAGCAAGCTCAGAAGCAGCTGAAGTTCGACTTGGAATTGACTTTGCTGAGCACTATAAATCATCAGTTCCTGTATCAGTAAGTGTAGTAATATATTAAGCTATAAAGCCAAAACCATGTTGTTAAAATTTCCGGTCTTTGCTTTACAAAATATGTGGCCTTTGTGCACAGGCAAACTAAGGCTCTAGTGAAGGATTTAAGTACGCCACCAGAGGGAGCAACAGATCTCTATTTCTCTACTCAATACTCCCAGTCTACATGGGAACAATTCAAGTCCTGCCTGTGGAAGCAATGGTGGACTTACTGGAGAAGTCCTGACTACAACCTCGTTCGGTTCTGCTTCACCCTCTTAGCTGCTCTTGTTCTTGGCACAATCTTCTGGCAGGTTGGCACTAAAAGGTCAGTATGCATGCCTACACGTCTCCATAGCTTGATTTTCCCACTATTCCAACTTTAACTTAATTTCTATATTCAGGGAGAATTCAACTGATCTAACCATGATCATTGGAGCCATGTATGTTGCTGTCTTATTCGTGGGAATTAACAATTGCTCGACTGTACAGCCAGTTGTAGCAGTCGAAAGAACAGTCTTTTATCGAGAAAGAGCTGCTGGAATGTACTCAGCTTTATCATATGCCTTAGCACAGGTCAGGAAAAGAAAAAAGCTTCAATAACAAAAGTTTTACACTAATCTAGAAATGGCAGAAATTCAAATTCTAAAGCTCGTTTACTTATGGCAGGTGATTGTTGAAATACCATACATATTTGTTCAAACAAGTTATTACTCTCTTATTGTGTATGCAATGGTGAGCTTTGAATGGGTACTATCAAAGTTCATCTGGTTCTTCTTCATCACATTCTTCTCCTTTCTCTACTTCACATACTATGGCATGATGACTGTTTCAATCACACCAAATCACCAAGCAGCAGCCATCTTTGCGTCAGCATTTTACGCACTTTTCACCCTTTTCTCCGGCTTTTTCATCCCAAAACCAGTAAGTCCACTCACCAAAGCTATATAATATAATTTTTTACAAAATCAACATGATGTATCTAACTAACTATATGTATGCTCCAATTTTGCAATTTGCAGAGAATTCCAGAGTGGTGGACATGGTACTACTACATTTGTCCTGTGGCATGGACTGTTTATGGACTGATTGTCACACAATACGGTGACATTGAGGACACCATAAAGGTTCCAGGAATTTTGCCTGATCCAAGCATCAAATGGTATGTGCAGAACCATTTTGGCTATGATCTGAATTTTATGGGGCCAACAGCTGTAATTTTGGTTGCATTCGCGGTGTTTTTCGCGGTGATGTTTGCCGTCTGCATCAAGATATTGAACTTCCAACATAGGTAGTCGAAAAGGATCAATTTACAGAACATGGACTAGTAACTATTATTGTTTTTCATACTCTTCCATAATATGCGTTACGAAATTGTGTATATTGTGTTATATGATCAAATGAATTAATTAGTTGTAAATGGTTTTCTCGTTCTAGGAGAGTTTATAGGATATTTTATGTCAATGCAATAATGTTCATTTAACAAGCTCCTAGTATGTGATAATTGTAGACACGAATTATTTTTTATTAGCTATCTTTTTCTTTTTCTTTGTTTTTTTAAGTATAAAAATCTAATTTAAGATCTACTTATAGTGATTAATCAAATTTTAAAATTTTAAGTTTGATTAGTTTCAATGATTTTAGTGCATTAAAGTGCATCATGTATTGCACATTACATTTTTATATAAATGGTTATGCACTTCTCCGTCAATTAAGGTGGTGGGGGTTTAAGTATCATCCAACACATTTTATTAGTTTTACATGGGTTACTAGTATTCGCCGTTCATTGTGGGATAGTTATCTTTTAATTAGAGAATAAATCTCTGGCTGCCTAAATAGCAAATGATCTAGTGAGGTCCAACTAACATTATATTATAATAGTCCAACTACTCTTTTTTATCTTTTGTAATAAAATCTATCAATAATCCAATTTTCTACTTGAAATTAAAATTTGGGAAGAGGTCGTGCCTTCTCTTTGAAAAGCTAGGGGGGTGGGTGACCATGGCTTTCTCCCGAATTTTTTAAATTGAGACATTCCTTCTAGGAAAAAAAAAAAAGGAGAAATTCTTTATTTATTTATTATTTATTTATTTTATATTACAAATATAACTTACAATTGTTGGACTCTTTAGATACTAACTCTAATGTAACAGTTCGAACAGTAACATTTTATTAAACTCTATTCCCTACAGTAGCAGGGAGAAAGGAATATCAAACTGAGTAGGAAAACTGACTCTCTAACTAGACGGATTATTGTATAATTTATCCTTTTATAGGAGGGCTGTACGTAAAGTATCCTTCCTTGGTGGACGGCACTTGAAGTAAAAAAAGCTGTGTAAGTATTTGTGACCAATGCATCACAATACTTCGAAGTAAAAAAATATCTTTTTTCTTTATTTGAGAAACTGAAAAAAAAATGTTTTTTATTTTTTTTATATTATGTATAATATATTAAATTTTAAGATTTTTATTTTTCTTTTTCCAAGGTGAGAGACAGCATTTTCATTGTTTTGAACAAAAATACCCATCAAATTTGACTTATGTTTAACTATTAAAGAGACATAAGTGGTGTATTTTTAAAATTCAAGGAACATGCAATTCAAAAATGCAAAAATTCATAGAAAAACAGATAGATTAAAGGGAGGAAAAAAAAAGACCTCCTAGAATAATTCATTCATATTTAGAATTTAATTAATTATTTGATTTAATATATATATATAAAATAATACCTCAAAAGTATAAAATCGTAGAAACAGCTTACATACACGTTAAGTAAAGAATAGATAAAATCATGTTTCAAACACTTGCTTTGAAACAAGCAGCTTTCCATGCACATTAAGTAAAGAATTTGGAATAGCTTGGACTTGGAGAAAGCAGTGCATTTGAAGCAGCATCAAAGCAAGGTTTCCCTTTCTCCATTACATGAAATATTCTTTTTGGCTTTTTCCATGCATTATAAAACTTGAAACCACGGCAGCATTATTTTTACATCTCAAATACAAACACAAATAATATCTCAAAATATTTCTCCTCTTTTTTCATTGACTTTCAGTCTCAAACAATGGCCTCTATTGCAATTGTTTTCCTCTGTTCTGGGACAACTGAGTTCAATCATTGGAAAGGAGTTAAAGCAAGAAGTGAGGCTAGTGGTGGGTGTCAGAAAAGCAATAAAAAAGCTCACAGACAACTTTCAAACCATTCAAGCTGTACTCGTTGATGCAGAGCAAAAGCAGGTGACGGAGAAAGTTGTGGGAATTTGGCTAGACAAGCTCAAAGATGCATCTTACAACATTGATGACGTGTTGGATGAATGGAATACTGAAATTTTGAAACTACAGATAGAAGGGGTTGAAAAAGTTCGAATTCCTGAAAAGGTACGTTTTGTGTTTTCTTCCCCTTGCTTTTGCTTTAGACAAGTTGTATTACGTCATGATATTGGTGTCAAGATAAAAGAAATGAGTAAAAACCTCGATTTTATTGCCTTAGAGAAAGATAGGTATAATCTTAGTAAGATTAAGAGCATCAAAGAACTTCAAAGATCGACAACAACTTCTTTCATTGAGGTGTCTAAAATATGTGGTCGAGAAAACGAGAAGAATAATCTTGTAAATAAGTTGTTGAATAAGAAGAAAGAAACAAGCCTCCCTGTCATCTCAATTGTCGGGATGGGTGGAATTGGAAAAACAACTCTAGCACAACTTGTTTACAATGATACAGAAGTTAAAAATAATTTTGATAAAAGAATATGGGTTTGTGTTTCAAACTCATTTGATGAGGTTAGGATTGCTACAGCAATCATTGAAGGTCTTACTGGTCAAGCAACTACTTTAGTTGAATTCCAATCCCTTTTGGAATGTTTATGTAAAATTATTGTGAATAAAAAATTTCTTCTTATCTTAGATGACGTGTGGACTGAAGATTATGAGAAATGGGGGCCATTGTTTAACTCTCTCAACAATGGCCTTCATTGTGGAAGTAAAATTGTAGTTACCACACGCAAAGAAAATGTTGCACGTATAATGAATTCAATTGAAATTATCAATATTGGAAAATTATCCGTAGATGAAAGTTGGTTATTGTTTGAACAATTAGCATTTTGTGATAGGTCTCAAGAAGAGTGTGAAAGACTAGAAAATATTGGTAAAGAAATTGTTGGCAAGTGCAAGGGGCTGCCCTTAGCCATAAAGACTATTGGGAGTTTGTTACGGTTTAAGAAAACTAGAGATCAATGGCAAAGGATATTAGATAGTGAAGTTTGGAAGCTAGAAGAACTAGAAAAAGGTCTTTTTTCCCCATTATTATTGAGTTATAATGACTTGTCTTCTATGGTAAAACGATGTTTTTCATATTGTGCCATGTTTCCAAAAGATTATGAAATGAAAAAAGATGAATTGATTAAATTATGGATGGCTCAAGGTTATCTTGGTTTAAATCAGGAAGAAGAATTAGAGACAATTGGTGAGGACGTTTTCAACACTTTAGGAATGCATTCTTTGTTCCAAGAGTTTAGAAAAGATGATGACGGTAATATTTATAAATGCAAGATGCATGACATAGTGCATGACTTTACCCAATTTCTTGTTAAGAATGACTGTTTTACAAAGGACATTAGAAGTGGTGAAGAAGCAAACTTAACTGTTTCTTGTGAGAATGCTTGTCATTCAATGTTTTTACTACAGTCACCATGTCTCATTAACTTATCTAGTACGGAAAAGTTACGTAGCCTCTTAATTGAGCATAAATTTTCATTTATGTCAATTGATGATTTTTCACCCAACTTATTTAAGCAATTGACATGTTTAAGAGCATTGAAGTTAAGTAGTGATTATAATAGAGCAAATGAGATAGGAAAATTGATACATTTGAGATACCTTAATATAGCAAGGTGGGATATTAAGGAATTACCTGAAACACTGTGTTGCTTGTATAACTTACAAACCTTGAATCTTAGTGATTGTCCAAATCTTGAAAAACTACCTGAGGGGATGGGAAAGCTCATCAATTTGAGGCATTTAATGACTGATTGGAGTACGAAAATTGTCATGATATCAGTCGGCCTCAAATACATGCCAAAAGCAATTGAGAGACTAGTTTGTCTCCGAACGTTAGATAGATTTGTTGTGGGAGTTGATGCTTGTGGCAAGGGAATGGGTACTCTTGAATGTCTCAAAAACTTGAACAAGCTTCGAGGTTATCTTTCGTTAAGAGGGTTGGCAAACGTTGTAGACGTAGCTGAAGCTAAGAATGCACAACTCATGAATAAGAAAAATCTCACTGGTTTGGAATTGTTGTTCGATTTGACCATTGGCGAGATGCCATTGGTGGAAGGATATAGGAATGATTCAGCAGTTCTGGAAGCCTTACAACCACCTCCCACTTTAGAGAGATTAGATATATTTAACTGTAGAAGCACGGCATTGTCCCCTCATTGGATGGTATCGTTAACTCAGCTCAACTCATTAACTCTCAAATACTGCATAAAATGTGAGTATCTACCTCCGTTGGGAAAATTGCCACTGCTTCAATCACTTGAGATATCATGGTTGTTGAGCGTGAAAAAAGTGAGTAATGAATTTGTGAATATGGAAAATATGGCCTCAGTTGTTGCCTTCCCCAAATTGAGGACTCTCTCCTTTTTGAACATGGAGAATTGGCAAGATTGGGAATATAAGATTACAGGAGATATCGCAATCATGCCATCTCTTTCTTCACTGACAATCCAACGTTGCGGCAAATTGAAGTCACTGCCAGACCACCTTCTTCATGCTACATCACTCAAGCATTTGGAAATCGGCGGATGCCCCTTTATAAAAAACAAATACAGGTTATTTATTTCAAAGTTCCAGAGGTCGATCTGATGCCATCAACAGCAGCCCATGATTACGCACTCTGGTAATCTATTTCTTCATTTCTTTGATTTTTATAAAAACAGAAAATGTTCTATGACTTGCATATCCTTCTTATTCTAGAAAAAATTATGTGATGTTGTCTATCAGGATAAAAACCACTTTGTGTTATAATAACTCTATTTGTCATTTGAGGACAGGCTTAGCACCAATGTTGGTAACAGAAGCATAAGAGGATGTGGGAAACAAAAGAGTTTCATCTACGAGTGAGCAATTTTCTTCGGCTGCTTTTCCTTTTAATTTGGATGCTTGCAACAGAACATGATTTTAAGAAAAACGCAAAACTCTCGACTGTGAATTAGGTAATGGTTGATTTTGTTAATTTTTAATGTTTCTTCATTAAGAAATGCTTGATTTGATTTCTCATGAATGAATTTTTGGTTGGGGTGGATATATGTTAGAGATCATATACATTTGAGCTACAGAATGAAGTATCTTGCAAAGAATCCAGCACATGTGGGAGTGTTGTAATGGAAATCCCATGCACTTCTAGCATTGCATTTTTATTCATAAAGTTTAGCCTAAATCTAACGGTTACTTTGTCTTGTTCTTTCCAGCAACAATCACAGTTATGGTTATACTAACAATATGAAGATCTTACGGTTGTTGGGGTTACTGATTTGAAAAAGGTGAGATTGAGTTTTTTTATCTATATTTTGGACTCACAAATAATAACTGAATTAACGCATGAAAATTATAGTTTAGTTTTTCTGTCAGTTGTGCTTATTGAGCAAAACTATAGTCTTAAATTACAGGTTCAAAGATGTTGGCCGGAACAACCGAGCTTCAATTGCTATGACATTCCTCACCAGGCGCAGATGCTGTGGTTGTTAACTGAGGCCTTATGATCGTTAAAGAGATAGATCTTCAATGAAATTGCATGATTAACTTTATGTTCTTGGTCTTGTGATTAGGTAAATGTCACCATTGAGATGGTTTAAGACAACTGGTATGACTTTAAGTAGGCTGCATCATCTTTTGGGACATGTAATGAATGATGGAGTATTATTTATTGCGTTTTCAGGCATAATATAAATGTAAGTCATGACTCGTTCTCCTACCAACTCAACCTTTTCTTTTATAAAATTACAGATTCTTGTTGGAAACTAACTCATATCGTTTGTTTTGGAAGCATGGTATGGCAGCAACCATCAAAAGTTCCTCCAAAAGACCAGCTTCTTGATGTTCATCGCCCACTTGTTGACAATTCAAAGGTTTGTGATCCTCAGGACCTCAACTAATTTCGTTTCTCAAAGCTTAACTTAAACCATTCTATTAGCAAAACATGTTTGCTAAAGAGTTCTCATTCTTTTCTTAACCTTTTAGCCAAATAAGGTTACTGGAGACAAAAAAACTCAAATGTGAACAACCTTCTCAGCTCTACAAATCCATTGAACAATCAAGTTGATGATATAATAACTTCTGAAGGAGCAAAATGCTGGATCCTTCACAACAATTAATGCCCAAAAAGGTCAGTTTTCAGTAAGAAAGGTGTGATTTGATTTCTCGTTAATAAATTTTAGGTTGGGGTAGGTGTACTTTAGAATTTGCATCGATTTGAGCTGCAGAATGAAGTTTTTTGCAAAGCATTTTGGCAATGGTGGGAGTAGTATTGTAATTAAATGACATGCAATTCAAATTGCGTATTCTAATTCATACAAGTATAACATAAGTCTAATAGTTACTTATTCTATCCAGCACAAACTTAATCGGTTACAAATTGCTCCTGAAAATATGATGATCTGACTGGTTGTTGCTTTGATCAGTCTGGAAAAGGTGAGAGCAGGAATTTTCATTGCTTTAAGGATATTTCTAGGAAATGGAAATGACATGTTCACGTGTATAAACTAATTCAGTAGATGTTGGATTCACATTAAGTGCATGTTTGTAGCTTAGTCTTTATGCCAATTGAGCAAACCTATAGTCTTAAATCACAGGTTATAAGATTTTGATTGATGCATGCAGCTTTAGTTGGTATGACATCCTTCACTACCAGATGCTGAATGTGTGGTTGTTAACATTAAAGAAACCTGAAATTCTTAATGTGCTATTATTGTGAATCAGGTAATGTTTGATTTAGTTAAAGTGCAAACATAATCGTAGTTAATAGAAAGATATTGAGATTTGAGGATGCTCAAAATGCAACAAGAAGTGTTCTCTATAATGTTTAGCTTCTAGGTTATTGTTGATCATTTGATTTCTTATGAATAACTGTTAGGTTGGGGTATATATTGTTCAGAAGCTGCATTGATTTGAGCTACAGATCGAACTTTATTGCAAAGAATGCAAACTTTAGTGGGAGTATTGTAGCTATACTGGCATGCAATTCTAGCATTACATTTAAATTCATACGAGTCTAATAGATAGTTACTTTGTCTTATTCTATCTAGTAACAATCTTATTTATGCTTACAAGTTACAAAATTGCTGCTACTCTGAATATGAAGATCTGATCGGTTGTTGGCATTATTGATCTAGAAAAAGGTGAGATTGAGATTTTTTATAGATGTTTTCAATTCACAAAACACAATTAAATGCAGATTTATAGTTGTTATGCCTATAGAGCTAACGCTATAGTCATAAATTACAGGTTCTAAGATGTTGGAGGGAGCATGCAGCTTCTGTTGCTATGATTTACCTCACTGGGCGCTGATGTTGTGGTTGTTACATCAAAGAACTTGAATGTCTCTGGCTACCGGGAACCCCAATGATAATTTAGGTCTTCACTATTTTGACCTTAGATGCATGATTAACCTTCTGTTGTTGTGATCAGGTTACTGATCCTCGAGTATCAAGGCAAATGTCACCATTGAGATTGTCTAAGACAACTAGTAGGCTCTGTGTTTGGGGACAAATAATGAATGATGGAGTTTTGAGCCATGCATTTTCATAACATGTATATTGCAGATGTGAGTCTTCAATATCTTTACGTAACAGAGAATCTACGGGTTTGTGATGGAAACTAATACGTGGTGTTCATTTTGGAAAACACCTGAATAATTTGTTGCAGCAACATTGATCCCCCTTGAACAACAAGAATGAACAATAAGTGATCGAGTTTCACTGCTCTCTTGTTGATTATCTTAAGGTTTGTGATTCTCCGACTTATTTCATTTTCAAAACTTAAATCAAATTAAATTGTCGCAAAAGCATATTTACTAAAGAGTTTTAATTTTTCTCTCATCTCTGCAGCCCAAGTTTGCAGCAAGTAATATTATTGGAGATAAACAAACTCGGAGATTGATAAGCTTTCTCAACTCACCAAATACCTTGAGCAATAAAATAATGTTACTCGTATCCATTGCGAGGGTAACCAAGTTGCAGATTTTATGGCTTCTCATGTTCACTTAAACACTAATAGTTCGTAATTCAATTATTTGAATTTTTAGTGCTGTTTTGATATTAGGGACATGTTTCCATTGCCCTTTTATTGTTTCTATAGATCCTTTTGGGTTTGTAATTTGTTAATAATCTCTTCTTTTATTTTTTGTTATTAGTAAAATGATCAGTTGAAGGTTTGTGTGTACATGGTTCGAGGGCTTATTAGATAACAATCTAGTTGGGATGTGTCAAGTTCCTTTTGATGCAACATTCCTTTGACTAGATTCCAATTTGGTGGAAAAATCAAGTTGATGATATAGTTCAATTAGTTCCCAAAAACACTCCAAAAAAGAAAAACCGGGTAATTCAGTACTACATATCTCTTACGTGCTGGCCACTCTGATTTTATCAACGACATTGATGATGCTCTATCCTGCTGATTTTTCAAAAGTTTTGCATCAGTACTTGTAAAATTGTACATTAAAATCCTCGATTCTGATTAAGTTGACTGTATTAGAATGAATTTTCTTTTGGAAGACACCAGACACCTACAATGTAACTACCATATTCATAAATAATTATTGGTTTAATTACGTATTATATAATTGAGAAGAATATATTAAGTATTTAGATTCAATAGGGTTTAATATTATGCAGCTTTTGAATTTTGAAAATTTGAAATTATCAAATTGAATTGTAGATTTAACTTGGCTTAATGACCAATTTTGAATTAGTTTTGTAATTGCCTTGTATGGAGTCTATAAATAGGATTATAACTTCAGAGTAAGAAAAAAAAAAATGAAAAGAAAAAAAAAATGAAAAGATATGCTTCGAGGTTCAAAGGATATATATATATAAAAGAAGAAGAAGAAAATGGTTTTAGATTCGTGCGATCGTTGAATCTATTTTGTAAATTTTTGCTTATTCGAGGTAAATAAATTCATTCATGATATATATGTTGCTATATGAACTTTTGAATATTCTGGAATATATTTGTGCTTAACATTAACTATTAAAAATGATTTTTAAGCTGGTTATATGGCAATAAAATATTTTTACAATAGTTTTCAAATTGTTTACTTTCAAAATTTAAATTATCATTTTTTTCAAAAACCCATGATTTGTGCATAACTCAAAAACCTTACAAAGATTATAAAATGAATTTAAAACTTATTCTTTCTTAGAATTGATTGACAAGTATCAAATATTTGACCATTGTGATTTGAAAATATACCATTTAAATAAGATTATGAAATTGTTTTGGCTCATTGTATATAGTTATTATTTTGACCGCATCATACGAGTAATTGTGATATTCTATTATTGTAATCACGTCATATCGACATTTATAACATTCTGTTATTTTGATGGGGTTACGTGGATAATTGTGACATTCTATTATTGTAACTGCGTCACTCGATATTTGTAACATTATGTTATTTTGACCGCATTACATAGATAATTATGGCATTCTATTATTCTGACAAGCGTCACACAAGTATTTGTGACACTATAAAACATGAGCTAACTTATTTTGTGAATATACGTTTTTATATGATATTTTGTTATGTTTATTGTTTTACCCTATATGGTATTTTATTGCAAATATGATTTTATATGCGATTTTGAATATTGGTTTTGAAATATGGTTATATGTATTAAAAGTTTATATCCGACTTATAAAAGAAATCATGATAATACTGTCATGTATGAAATTACTTATCGAGTTAATGGCCCACCCTCTCATCTTCACCATTTTTGCAGAGTAGAAGTGAATCATGAATGTTGAGTGTTTAGAACTTGAAGTTCCATCGAATGTGAGGTTTTGGTGATAGTAATGAAGATCAGAAATTTAGTAAGGATATATTTTGTTTCAGTAATAAATGTTAGAATTTTTCTTTTGGAGATTATATTTGAATACTTTTTGTTGATTACTTTCAAACTTTGGAACAAGTTTCTATTTGGAGTTTTTTTTTTTTTTTTTTAAATCTAATTTGACCTGTGACATCCTATTTTCTGTTACTAGATTTAGGGTGTTAGGGTGTTACATACAATTGTCTTTATGTATAGCCAATGTAGAGGTTGTCACATGGTTTCTATCTATGGGGGCACATATAGAGAAAAGAAACAATTTTTATTAGATATGTCGTCAATTGATTTAAATCATTGAATTAATGTGTGTTAGTGGTGAGTGCATTTTAAGCTAAAATTAATTTATATTCAAATTAGTATTAGTTCCTTCAATTAAAATTGGTTTTTCAATGCATATTTTTTATCTATATTGAATGTATAGATAAAAATATTTCAATTTTTCAATTAAAATTGGTTTTTCAATTTTTTTTTTTTTTAGGGCAAGGTTTTTCAATATATGTTTTATGTCTATATTGAATGTATATTCATATTCATTCTCAAGTCTCAACAAATGAATTCGAATTATTTCTATGGATGGACTATTAATAAAATTGTAAAAAAAAAAGGTATGGTAGTATAAACTATGTCTTCAAGTCCCAGCTCTAATGTTCACCACTCAAAGTCATTGAAGTTTTAATTTAAAAAACATGATACGTTTATTACATGTTTCCATCAATTATGTATATTTATATTGTACCTCAAAACAAAATAAGTGAAAATCTAATCAATTATCAATTATTTTTATTTTTTATGTGTTCTATCTGATTCTTGAATGTTATGATTCATCACCATAAAAGTCATATAGAAACCCAATAGCATCAAGGATGAAAATTGGACAAATTTTGAAATGTTCAATAGGTTCAATATGACTTGACCATAATACAATTTCATTCTTTTTTTAATGACAAATAGGATATTATATTCACTACTTTTAAAAAGATTTTGTAGCACCTAATGTCAGTCAATGAGTAAAATAAAATATATGTATTTGCGGAGGCACACAAGAAAATGACTTTTTTTTTTTTGTGTAAAAAAATAATCATGGTAAAAGAACATTGAAGAAAAAGAAGTTGGGCCTAGGCATATAAAATGGGCCGGGGTCGACATTAAAGACCCACCCAAAGCCTGACAACTAAACCCAAGCCGACATGTAATGTGACAACGCCACCAGCCACTAAGTGCACTCTTAAGACCAAAACATGCAAAAGCATCAGAAGCGTGAGTCCAGTCCACGTGTGAGGCCCACAGAGTACAACCGGACGAAGCGTCTTGAGTTGCAACGCAAAAGAACAAACGAACAAACCGAATAGTAAAGATGAAACCATCAAGTCACGCGCATCAGTACGTGCTACCAGTTCCATCCATGTCTGTTCGGTCGATGTCGTGCTTTAGTGTTCCAGACACGTGTTGAATAATTGCCACATCCACTGCCCTAAAGAAAGGGAAAAAGGTTTGGGAGCGAGTGGCTCCACGGGAGATACTATGGATCCTATCTTTGATCACCCTTCAATTTCGTGTGCGCGTGTGTGTTCATGGTCGATTGATATTATTTATAGCATTTTCACTCATATAGCTTCAATAATTATTGTGTTTCTCATATACTAAAATCTATCCATACTTATGAGATTTGGATGGCAAGTTGGGCATCCTCATCTAGTCTTTTTTTTTTAAAAAAATATTTTTATAATGAAGTAACACATTAGTTTAAAGAAATAATAGATTATCAAGATTATTTTATGTTTATTTCTTATACATCACTCAAATTCAGACTTTTTATATGAAAAGTCAAAGTAAACAACAAGAATAGGAGAGGACCCAAACTTATGGCATCTATCAACCCATATTATTCAAAATGATGTATTTAATCATTTTGCACTAATAAATTTAATCTTTTTAAGCTTGCTAAAAGAACTTGCAAAGGGAGAAACTGATGCTAGAATTCCCCGAGATACTAATGTTTATCATATCATGAAGATAAATTTTATAGATAGTAGAATTTTTGTGAATGATTAGATTTCAAATCATTATTTTTCTTCCCAATATTATTGGTTAAATAAGTAAGACCTCATGAAAAAGAGCTGATGTGCTAAAAGACCTAAAAAATAAAGTAATTGGGGAAAAATACTAGGGGTGCAAAGAAATAACACTGATCTAGATGTTGGGACCAAACACTACAATCTATCCACGTTTAGTGGGTCCGCATGGCAGCGAGCATACTCTTTTCTTGTATATCAGGTTAACTCGCCCCTGCTTGATGCAGGAGAGATGGTTATTGGACCTACAAAAACTCTATTTATGGATGAGATATCAGCAGGTCCAGACAACTCACACAACATGTGATATTGTCAAGTGCATGTAGCAGATTGCACTGATCAATGAGGCCACTATCTTGATGTCTCTTCTGCAGCCTGATCCTAAAACCATTTTATCTCTGTCTTCTCTTTAAAGATGTCATGCTCAAGACTAACCACATTGTCATTGTAGCCATCATTGCATCAACCGTTTTCCTGAGAACAACTCTAATTTGTCAAGTACGATGAGGGGCTTATACATTGGTGCAATGATATTCGCCATGATTGTGTACATGTTCATTAGGACTTTACGATCCTTCCTATTAATTTAGCAGAATTATATTATCAATAAGAAAGTTGCAACACTATTAGTAATTTTTCCTCTATCAATACTCGTCTTTACAAGAAGATAATATATGTCAATACAAGTCTCAATCCTTAATTTGTTGCTGCATCATGTAATAGGACAAATTCCTGTTTGGTGGCCATGAGGCCATTGGATTTCATCTCTATCATATGGTCTTAATGCCTTGACGAACAATGAGAGGCTTTCTCCAATGTGGATGAATGAAGTGGTATGTAATTTGACTATACAACAGAAGAGACTAAATCTTTGTTTTCACACAAATGAAGTAACTAAGAGATTGGACATGGGCTTTGCTGCAGGCCTCAGGCAGCAGCTTAGGTACGGCTGTTTTGGAAAAATTTGACGTCGACCCCAGAATTATTGGTACCGGATTTGGGTTGCAGCCCTTCTGGGATACACTGTCCTCTTCAGGGAGCAAATGAGCAATTCAACTGGGGAGGAATAAAGAGGAAGGCCGAAAGCAAAACAAAGAGTTCAACAGGCGCAAACAATACAAGTATGAACTTCAGCGTGGCCAAGTTTACGTTCCATCAAAATTATGGGAAAAAGAGTAGCTCCTAAGGCTAGTTTGCACAAATTTTGAATATTTCAGGAGAAATGGAAATAATGAAAGTGAGTAGTCAGTCCATTGCAGCTGGTGAAGATAGCAATGAAGTAGAAGATGGCAATGCTTTGAAGAAGGGAATGATCCTTCCATTTTCACACCTTTCTCCATGTCGTTTGACAGTGTAAATTACTGTGTGGACATGCCCTCGGTGAGATTTTATTAACTTCACACTATTGTTAATATCACAAACTACACCGCATGAATGGCTAATGTTATGATATTTTACAGGAAATGAAAGCTCTAGGGGTGACAGAGGGCGGGTTACAACTGCTTCGAGGAGTGACTGAAGCATCTAGGCCTGGAGTCCTTACTGCACTAATGGGAGTCAGTGGAGATAGAAAGACAACTTTGATGGATGTTCTGGCAGGAAGAACAACTGGTGGTTATATTAAAGGCGCTATCAGAATCTCCGGGTTCCCCAAGAAGCAAGAAACGTTTGCAAGAATTTCCCAGTACTGTGAGCAAACTGACATTCACTCTCCTCAAGTCACTGTAAAAGAGTCCTTGGATTTATTCAGCATTCTCAAGACTCCCAAAAGAAGTGAGCTACAACGAAAAGATGGTAAACCTTACGCTTTTCACTAGATTTTTTGACTGAATTTGGTGTTAGGATTTTGTTTCAAACAGAAGTGACTTGTTGGATATGCACTTTGCAGGTTTCTGTGGATGAAGTAATGGAGCTAGTTGAGCTCAATAATCTCAAAAACGCGATAGTCGGACTTCCAGGAATCTCGGGTTTGTCAACAGAACAAAGGAAGAGATTGACAATAGCGGTGGAACTTGTTGCCAATCCTTCAATCATATTCATGGAACAACCAAATTCAGGGCTTGATGCTAGAGCAGCATCTATTGTTATGAGGACTGTAAGACATACAGTGGACAGTGGAAGAACGGTTGTCTGCACAATTCATCAGCCTAGCATCGATATCTTTGAAGCCTTGGATGAGCTGTCGTGATGAAAAGAGGAGGACAGGTGATCTACTCAGGGATGTTGGGCAAGAGTTCCCACAAAGTTGTCGAGTATTTGAGGTATGCAACCTTTCCTTCAATTAAAACTCATTATTTGTGCAAAAATCATTTTAGAGCTGTCTTTTTTTTTAAAAAATATATAAAATCTAATTGAAGATCGACTTATAGTGATTGATTAAATTTAAAAATTTACGTTTGACTAGTTTCAATGATTTTAGTTATTAAAGTGTATCATGTGTTGCACATCACCTTTTAATATAAATGATTGTACATTTCTCCGTTTAATAAGGTATTTGGGGTTTAAATATCACTAAAAACATTACCAACTTTATTTGAGTTATTAGTATTCTCTCTTTATTATGGGATAACTGTCGATTAATTTGAGAATAATATATGACTACTTAAATGGCCGTTGATCTTGTGAAGTTCAACAAGCTTCATGTTATAATAGTCCAACCACCATAATAATGAACCTTTTTTTTTTCATTTGTAATAAAATCTATCAATAATCCAATTTTCTATTTGAAATTAAAATTGGAGAAGAGGTAGTGCCTTCTCTCGGGGTGTTGATCACGGCTTCCTCCCAACTTTTTTAAATCGAGACATTCCTTTTAAAAAGAAGATACATTTTTTATTTTTTAATAATCTGAATTTTTAATATTATGTATATATTATTACATTTTAAAATTTTGAATTTTCCTTTGCCAAGGTGAGAGATGACATTTTAATTATTTTGGACAAAAAAACCCATCAAATTTGACTTATGTTTAACTATCAAAGAGACACAATTAAGTGGCGTATTTTTAAATTCAAGGAACATGCAATTCAAAAATGCAAAATTTCATTAAAAAAAAACAGATAAATTAAAGGGACAAAGCGAAAAAAAAAAAAATGGCCTCCTAGAATAATTCATATTATATATATAATAAATTAATCTCTCAAAAGTGTAAAATCGTATAAAGTTAATTGGAACAAGCAGCTTACATGCACATTAAGTAAAGAATAGATACAATCATGTTTCAAATACTTGCTTTGAAACAAGCAGCTTTACAATGCACATTAAGTAAAAAATTTGGAATAACTTGGACTTGGAGAAAGCAATGCGTTTGAAGCAGCATCAAAGCAAGGTTTCCCTTTATCTATTACATGAAATATTCTTTTTGACTTTTTCCATGCATGCACATGCACTATGAAACTTGAACCAACGGCAAGCGTTATTTTCACATCTCAACTACAAACACAAATAATACCTCAAAATATTTCTCCACTTTTTTCAGTTCACTTTCCATCTCAAACAATGGCTGCTGAGGCAATTGTTTCCTCTGTTCTGGGGCAATTATGTTCAATCATTGGAAGAGAGTTAGAGCAAGAAGTGAGGCTAGTGGTGGGCGTCAGAAAAGCAATAAAAAAGCTCACAGACAACTTTCAAGCCATTCAAGCTGTGCTCACTTGATGCAGAGCAAAGACAAGTGACAAAGACAGCTATGTGGGAATTTGAGCTAGGCAAGCTTAAAGATGCATCTTATGACATTGATAACGTGTTGGATGAATGGAATGCTGAAATTCTAAAATTACAAATGGAGGGGGTTAAAAAAGTTCAAATTCCTAAGAAAAATATATGTTTCGTGTTTTATTCCCCTTGCTTTTGTTTTAGACAAGTTGCATTATGTCATGATATTGGTGTCAAAATAAAAGAAATGAATGAAAATCTCGATTCTATTGCCATAGAGAAAGATAGGTATAATCTTAGTACAATTAAAAGCATCAAAGAACCTCAAAGATCAATAACAAGTTCTTTCATTGAGGTGTTTAAGATACGTGGTCGAGAAAATGAGAAGAATAATATTGTAAATAAGTTGTTGAATGAGAAGAAAGAAACAAGCGTCCTCATCATCTCAATTGTAGGGATGAGTGGAATTGGAAAAGCAATGCTTGCACAACTTACTTACAATAATATAGAGGTTAAAAGTAATTTTGACAAAAGAATATGAGTTTGTGTCTCAAACCCATTTGATGAGGTTAGGATTGCTAGAACAATCATTGAAGGTCTTAGAGGTCTAACTACTGGTTTAGTTAAATTCCAATCTCTTTTGGAATGTATATGTGAAACTATCGAGAATAATAAATTTCTTCTTACCTTAGATGACATGTGGATAGAAAATTATGAAAAATGGAGACCATTGTATAGCTCTCTCAGCAATGGCCTTCATCGTGGCAATAAAATCGTAGTTACCACCCGTAAGCAAAATGTTGCACGTATAATGAATTCAATTGAAATTATCAATATTGGAAAGTTATTTGTAGGTGAAAGTTGGTCATTGTTTGAACAATTAGCATTTTGTGATAGGTCTCAAGAAGAGTGTGAACGATTAGAAAATGTTGGTAGAGAAATTGTTGGCAAGTGCAAGGGGTTGCCTCTAGCAATAAAGATTATTGAGAGTTTGTTAGGGTTTAAGAAAACTAGAGATCAACGGCAAAGGATATTAGATAGTGAAATTTAGAAATTGAAAGAATTAGAAAAAGGACTTTTTTTCTCATTATTATGGAGTTATAATGACTTGTCTTCTATGGTACAACAATGTTTTTTATATTGTGTCATCTTTCCAAAAAATTATGAAATAGAAAAAGATGAATTGATTAAATTATGAATGACTCAAAGTTATCTTGATTTAAATCGAGAAAAAGAATTAGAGACAATTGGAGAGGAGGTTTTCAACACTTTAGCAATGCATTATTTGTTCTAAGAGTTTCGAAAATATAATGACGGTAGTATTTATAGATGCAAGATGCATGATAGAGTGCATGACTTTGTCCAATTTCTTTTTAAGAATGAATACTTTGCAAGGGAAATTGATAGTGGTGAAGAAGCAAGCCTAACTGTGTCTTGTGAGAACACTCGTCATTCCATGTTTATACCGAACTCATCATGTCCTGTTAACTTATGTAGTGTGGGAAAGTTACATAGCCTCTTAATTGAGTGTACATATGCATATATGTCAACTGGTGATTTCTCACCCAACTTATTTGAGCAATTGACATCTTTAAGAGCATTGAAGTTAAGTAAAAGTAGGGATTATAATATAGCAAATGAGATAGGAAAATTGATACATTTGAGATACCTTAATATGTCAGGATTAGATATTTAGGAATTACCTGAAACATTGAGTTATTTGTATAAGGGAAACTTACACTAAAATACATTGACCTATCACATTATTACAGTCATGATGTGAGTTTAAACTAAATTACACATAAATACTCTTGACCCGTTTTGACTAACATTGATGTGATAAAAAAGTTAAAGTTTGAAGGGTAAATGAGTCTTTTTATATATTAAATAAATTAAAAAATAAAAAATAGTTAGTTCCCAATTAAAAAATGCCACGTCACACTAAATTTTAAAATAATTTAATTAATTATTTTTTATACAAAACAATTCAATTAATTAATATTATTATTATTTAAATAAAAAATTAAAAGAAAAAATTTCTAACACTCAGATTTATTGTCATTATCAACATCAACACAAACTTTATTAACAAATCACCATTAACAAACACCAACAGAAACTTTATTAACAAAACACCAAAAACACTGATCAACACCAACAGAAACTTAACTAACAAAACGCCATTAACACCTATCAACATCAAAAACATTCATCAACCCACAATTATCATCATCAAACCATCATTATCAACTCATCTTAAGAAACATTTAAACAAATCTTAAGAAAAAAATTTTAAAAAAAATACAAATTAAAGCATCTGGGTTCGAAAAAACTGGGTTCACGACGAACCCAATCAACCCAAAACCCAGTCGAAGCTGGGTCGATAAAGTTGGATTCCACTGGGTTCTTGACTGGTGAACCTAGTCGAATCTAGGTTCGTCGTGAACCTAGATTCGATTGGGTTCACGACGAATCAAGTCGAATCTGGGTTCTAACCTAAATACCCAAAAGAACAAGAAGAAGAGAAGAAAAAAAAGGAGAGAGTGACGAATCCAGAAACCTCGAAGAATAATAATAATAATAATAAAAGAGAAATATATATATAGAGAGAGAGAGAGAGAGAGAGATTTTGTTTTTTAGAGGGAGAGAGACATTTTGTTTAAATATATTTCAAATATTATTTGACATATAAAAAGACCAATTTACCCTTGAGATGTTAATTTTACCGTTAATTGATTGTTAGTCAAATCAGGTTAAAAGTATTTATGTGTAATTTAGTTTAAACTCGCATCATGACTGTAATAATTCAATAGGTCTAGGTACTTTAGTATAATTTTTCCTTTGTATAACTTACAAACCTTGAATCCTAGTGGCTGTCAATATCTTGAAAAGCTACCTGAGGGGATGGAAAAGCTCGTCAATTTGAGGCATTTAATGAATAATTCAATATTTGGGCCTCAAATACTTGCCAAAAGCAATTGAGAGACTAGTTTGTCTCCGAACGTTAGATGAATTTGTTGTGGGAGTTGATGCTCATGGCAAGGGAATGGGTACTCTTGAATGTCTCAAAAACTTGAACAAGCTTCGAGGTAATCTTGAGTTAAGAGGGTTGGCAAACGTTGCAGACAAAGTTGAAGCTAAGAATGCACAACTCATGAATAAGAAAAATCTCATTGGTTTGCAATTGTTTTTCGATTATCCAAGTGAGACGCCATTGATCGAAGAATGTAGGAAAGATTCAGCAGTTCTGGAAGCCTAACAACCACCGCCCACTTTAGAGAGACTAGATATATATTTATATAGAAGCATGGCATTGTCCCCTCATTGGATGGTATCGTTAACTCAGCTCAACTCATTAACTCTCACCCAGTGCTTTAAATGTGAGTATTTGCCTCCTTTGGGAAAACTGCCACTGCTTCAATCACTTGGGATGTCTGGGTTGTTGAGCGTGAACAGAGTGAGTAATGAATTTGTGGGTATGGCCTCAGTTGTTGCCTTCCCCAAATTGAAGACTCTTTCCTTTTTGGACATGGAGAATTGGGAAGATTAGGAATATCAGATCACAGGAGATATCACAATCATGCCATCTCTTTCTTCACTCACAATCTATGAGTGCCACGAATTGAAGTCGCTGCCAGACCACCTTCTTCATGCTACATCACTCAAGCATTTGGATATCTCCTATTGCTCCAATTTAGAAGAACGATACAGTTTATTTGTTTCAAAGTTCCAAGGAGGAGCTGATGCCATCGACAGCAGCCCATGATTAGGCATCGGGTAATCTTTTTCTTCATTTCTTTGATTTTCATGAAAACACAAACTGTTATATGACTTGCATATCCTTCTTGTTCTATAAAAAATTATGTGATGTTGTCTATCAGGACAAAAACCACTTTGGGTTATAATAACTCTATTTGTCATTTATCAGGACAGGCTTAGCACCGATGTTGGAAACAGAAGCATAAAAGGATGTGGTAAACAAAAAGAGTTTCATCTACAAGTGAGCAATTTTCTTTGGCTGCTTTTCCTTTTAATTTGGATGCTTGCAACAGAACAAGATTTTAAGAAAAACACTAAACTCTCGGCTGTGAATTAGGTAATGGTTGATTTGGTTAATTTATAATGTTTCTTCATTAAGAAATGCTTGATTTGATTTCTCATGAATAAATTTTAGGTTGGGGTGAATATATGTTAGAAGTCGTATACATTTGAGCTACAGAATCAAGTATCTTGGAAAGAATCCAGGCACATGTGGGAGTGTTGTAATGGAAAAGCCATGCACTTCTAGCATCACAATTTCATTCATAAAATTTAGCATAAGTCTAACGATTATTTTGTCTTGTTCTTTCCAGCAACAATCATAGTTATAGTTACAATGCTGCTACTAACAATATGAAGATCTTATGGTAATTGGCGTTACTGATCTGAAAAAGATTAGATTGAGATTTTTTATCTACATTTTGGACTCACAAATAACAACTGAATTAACATATAAAAATTATTGTTTAGTTTTTCTATCGTCATGGTTATTGACCAAAACTATAGTCTTAAATTACATATTCAAAGATGTTGGTGGGAACAGCCGCTTCTGTTGCTATGGCATTCCTCAGTAGGTGCATATGTTGTGGTTGTTAATTGAGGCCTTTGCTATATGATTTTAGATATTGAGCTTCAATGAAATTGTATGTTTAACTTTATGTTCTTGGTCTTGTGCTCAGGTAAATGTCACCATTGAGATTGTTTAAGACAACTGGTATGACTTTAAGTACGCTGCATCATCTCCTAGGACATGTAATGAATGATAGGGTATTATACTTTGCAGGCATAATACAAATGTAAGTCATGCCTCGTTCTCCTATAGAGAATTACCTACTAAATCTTTTCTCTTATGAAATTACGGATTCTTGTTGGAAACTATCTCACATTCTTTGTTTTGGAAGCAAGGTATGGAAGCAACAATTAAAAGTTCCTTCAAAAGACTAGCTTCCTGATGTTCATCGCCCACTTGTTGATAATTCTAAGGTTTGTGATCCTCAACTAATTTCATTTTCAAAGCTTAAATTAAACCATTCTATTAGCAAAACATGTTTGCTAAAGAGTTCTCATTCTTTTCTTAACCTTCTAGCCAAACAAGGTTACTAGTGATAAACAAACTCAAATGTGAACAACCTCCGCAACTCTTCAAATTCATTGAACAGTGAAGTTGATGATATAATAAGTTCTGAAGGAGCAAAATGCCAGATCCTTCACAGCAATTGATGCCTCAACAGGTCAGTTGTCAATAAGAAAGGATTGATTTGATTTCTCATGTCATGAATAAATTTTAGGTTGGGGTGGATGTATGTTAGAACTTGTATCGATTTGAGCTACAGAATGAAGTTTATTGCAAAGAATGCAGGCAATGGTGGGAGTAGTGTTGTAATTGACAGGCATGAAATTCAAACCGTGCTTTTTAATTTATACAAGTATTAACAGAAGTCTAATAGTTACTTTGACTTTTTCTATCTAGCAACAGATTTAATCGGTTACGATGTTGCTTCCAAAAATATGACGATCTGATGGCTGTTGCTTTGATCAATCTGGAAAAGGTGAGAGCGTGAATTTTCATTGCTTTAGGATGTCTCTGGGAGACGGAAATGACATGTTCACATGTATAAACTAATTCAGTTGATGTTGGATTCACATTGAAGTGCATGTTTGTAGCTTAGTCCTTATATTTTTTTGACAATTGAGCAAACCTGTAGTCTTAAATCACAGGTTATAAGATGTTGATTGGTGCATGTAGCTACATTTGGTGTGACATTCTTCACTACCAGATGTTGTGGTTGTTAACAACAAAGAACCTGAATGTGTGGTTGCTAAATATTGAGGTAACATCATCAGATGTCGTTCTTGTGGATCAGTGTACAGCTCTATGTAGGCTGTGTCATCTTTTGGGGCATATAATGAACAATGGAGTTTTGAGCTTGGTTTTTTAATAACATATTACAAATGTGAGTCTTCAATATTTTTATGCAATAGAAAATTATACGAGTGAGATGTCATTGGTCAAAGAATCTAGAAATGATCCAGAAGTTCTTGAAGCATTACAACTACCTTGGGATTTAAACAGCTTATATATAGAAGCATCAATTTCTCTCAGTGGATGATATCATTAACTCAGCTTAAGTCGTTAAAACTCCGAAGCTGCAGTTTAAAATCATGCCAGGTCTTTGTTCTATGATTTGCATCTGCTTCTTGTTCTAAAATTCATGTAATTTCACTGATCTGAAGAAAAATTTATGGGATCACAACTCTGAATATCTACCATCACAACATGCTGCCAATATTGTGCCGGCTGCTTAGTAAAGTTGGGTGACAGAAGTAGAAGTCATGGTAAACAAAAAATCAGTTTCAGGTATAGATGAAGAACTTTTTTCAGGTAAAATTCAGTACATATTTTTGTATTATTGTTATTAACCTCATTGTTTGCATTGCTACTCTTTAGTAATTTATCCAGCATATGATGCAGGCATCAAAACTAGATCACGGAAAAGCTAAAACTCTTAATGTGCTATTACTGTAAATTAGGTAATGTTTGATTTAGTTAATATAACCACTGCATTTTATATATTCATAATTTTTTTTTTTTTTTTTTTTTTATGGTGGGGGAAGGGGGATTAAATTCATAGAAAACTACTCACACCTTTGACAAGGGTGAAATTTAAACTCTTGATCTCTTAGAATCAAGGAATGTGCTCAATCATTCCTACTAAAAGGTGTTGTACAAAAAAGAACCTTGTGTTTTAGAAAAAACGTGTGACTTGAACCTTTAACCTCTTGGGATCAAATGAAGTACTCAATCACTCCTATGAAGGGGCGTTTCTTATATATTCATAAATAATTATTTGTTTAATTAATTATTATATAATTGAGAAGAATATATTAGTCAATTTAGATAAGGTTTAGGATTTTATAATTGAGAAGGAGATGGATATATTGGTCAATTTAGATTTCTTATAATTGAGAATGAGAAGGATATATTGATCAATTTAAGTTTCTTAAAGATTTAGGATTTTATAATTGAAAAGTAGAAAGGATATTGACTTATTAAAGAATATATATATTATTAACTATCTATACTTATCAACATAAGTATTTAGATTAAATAGGAGTTGTATAGGAATTAAAACTCCTACTAATGTAAGTTTTGTATGTTATATATAGGGTTACTACTTTAGAGTAGAAAAAAAAAAAAAAATATATATATATATATACATGCACTATCAAATAGGTTTTAGGTAAGTTACTTCTTTATATATATTTACATACTAGATTTAGATTACATTCTTTTAGATTATAGAATTGATTCTTTTTTTTTAGAATGATGAATATGTTGATGAATGTAGGTTTTTTTTTTTTTTTAATCAAGTGAGTTTTGATTTAAGCAATTAAGCATGAATGGCGCTAGGAGATTGATTTAGATTATTTAGGAGAGGGATTAAATTATGTTATTGTTAGCATATTTAATTTTTGAAAGTAAGGGTTATTGGAATGTTTTGTTTTAAAAAATCAGTCGACTTTGAGAAATTATTTAGGTTATTTATACTGCCCAAAATATTAAGAAATTTAATATTTAGATAGATTAATATGCATTTTGTTAGCATATAAAATTTCATGATTTTAAGGTGACTATAGAAGTTATTAAAATTCCAAGATTGCATTGTGATCAAAGTTAATTTTTTTGGACAGTTTTTAAGAAACTGAAACAAATAAATTTTTACCCATGCTAGCAGTCCCCGTTTGATTTGAAATTTTGGCTGGAGCTTGATTAATGTGTCTGGAATGTCCATGTAAAATTTAGGTTTATTAGAGATCTAGAGAATTAATTAAAAATGTTTAGGTTGATAGTCTCATGGCTGAAGATTTGAAGCAAAAATGATAGAATTTTTTATTATTACAATAAGGTTATATCTATCCAAACAAAATTATTATGGTGATGAGATTATAATTATATTCATTCTGTCATGATATAAGTTTGTGCGATCATTGAGCTTATTTTGTGAATTTCTGCTTATTGGAGGTAAGCAAATTCATTCATAATGTATACATGTTAATATATAAACTTTTAGACATTCTAAAATCTATATTTGTACTTAATATTAATTGAAAAAAATAATTTTTAAGTTGTTTACATAGCAATAAAATATTTTTACAGTAGTTTCCAAATTATTTACTTCCAAAATTTATATTATCTTTTTATTTGAAAAAAAAAAATCTATGATTTAAGTGTAACTCAAAAACTTTGTGAAAAATTATATATTGAATTTAAGACCTATTCTTTCTTAACATTGATTGACCATTACTAATTATTATACCATTGTGATTCGAAAATATACCATTTGATTATGATTTAAAAAATATGTATTTGGGCTCATTATCTATAATTATTATTCTAATATTGGTCCAGCTAGATTTTGTGTACACTTATTTTGTTATATGGCCGCATCACAAGGATAATTGCGACATTCTATTATTTTGGCCGCATCACATGAGTAATTGTAACATTCTATTATTCTGACCACATCACATAGTTATTTGTGACACTTGTTATTCTAGCAGTTTCATACAAGTATCTGTGATACTATAAGACATGAGCTAACTTTTTATTTACATTATGTGAATATATGTTTTTATATGATATTTTTTCTGTTGAATGTTTTAACCTAGATGGTTTTTACTGCAAATATGAAAATTAATTATATATGCGATTTTGAGTATTGGTTTTGAAATATGATTATATGTATTAAAGTTTTATATCCGACTTATAAAGATAATTATGATGACACTACAATTATGCATGAATTTACTTACTGAGTTGACGGCTCACCCCTCATCTCCACCATTTTCCATAGTAAGAATAAATTATGGACGTTGAGTGTTTAGAACTTGGGGTTCATTCGAACGTGAAGATTTGGTGATAGTTAATGCAATTCATATACTTAGTTTCAAATTTTGTAAGAATTAAAAATTTAGCAATGACATATTTTGTTTCAGTAATTAATTTTAGGATTTTTTTTTTTTTGGAGATTATGTTTGGATATTTTTTGTTAATTAATTTTAAACTTTGGAATAAATTTCTATATGGAGTTTTTTTTTTTTTTTTTAATTTTTAAAATCTAATTTGACTGTAACATCCTATTTTCTTGTTATTGGATTTGGGGTGTTACAGTTAAAGTACGAAGATGACCAAAGTTAATAGAAAGATATTGAGAGTAGAGGATGCTCGAAGTGCAACAAGAAGTGTTTTCTATAATGTTTAGCTTTAAGGTCATTGTTCATTTGATTTCTTATGAATAACTTTTAGGTTGGGGTAGATATTGTTAGCAGCCGCATTGATTTGAGCTACAAATCGAGGTTTATTGCAAAGAATGTTGTAATTAAACAAGCATGCAATGCTACTACTGATAATATGAAGATCTTATGGTTGTTAGCATTATTGATCTGAAAAAGGTGAGATTGAGATTTTTATCTATATTTTGGACTCAAAAATGACAAACTGAATTAACGCATGAAAATTATAGTTTAGTTTTTGTTATGCTTATTGAGCAAAACTATAGTCTTAAATTACAGGTTCAAAGATGTTGCTGGGAACAGTAGCTTCTATTGCTATGGCATTCCTCATTAGGCGCAGATATTGTGGTCGTTAACTGAGGCCTCTACCATATGATTCTAGATACTGAGCTTCAATGAAATTGCATGATTAACTTTATGTTCTTGTTCTTGTGATCAGCCAAATGTCGCCATTGAGATTGTTTAAGACAACCGGTATGAGTCTAAGTAGGCTGCATCATCTTCAAGACATGTAACAAATGGTGGAATATTACATGCTGCTTTTTCAGGCATAATACAAATTTAAGTCATGACTCGTTCTCCTATAGAGGATTGCCAACTCAACCTTTTCAAAGGTTTGTGATCCTCAAGACCCCAACCAATTTCATTTTCGAAGCTTAAATTAAACCATTCTATTAGCAAACATGTTTGCTAAAGAGTTCTCATTCTTTTCTTAACCTTCTAGCCAAACAAGTTTACTATAGATAAACAAACTCAAATGTGAACCTTCTCAACTCTTCAAATTCATTGAACAATCAAGTTGATGATATAATAAGTTCTAAAGGAGCAAAATGTTGGATCCTTCACAACAATTAATGCCCAAACAGGTCGATTTTCAGTAAGAAATGCTTGATTTGATTTCTCATGAATAAATTTTAGGTTGGGGTGGATGTATGTTAGAACTTGCATTGATTTGAAATATAGAATGAAGTTTATTACAAAGAAAGCAGGCAATGGTGGGAGTAATATTGTAATTAAAAGGCATGCAATTCAAACTGCATATTCTAATTGATACAAGTATAACATAAGTCTAATAGTTGCTTATTCCATCTAGCACAAACTTAATTGGTTTTCAATGCTGCTCCTGAAAATATGATGATTTGATGGTTGATGCTTTGATCGATCTGGAAAAGGTGAGAGTAGGAATTTTCTTTGCTTTGGGGACGTCTCTGGAAATGGAAATGACGTGTTCACGTGTATAAACTAATTCAGTGGATTCACATCAAGTGCATGTTTGTAGCTTAGTCCTATATTGTTCTGCCAATTGAGCAAACCTATAGTCTTAATTTAAGAGTCTTAAATCACACGTTATAAGAAGTTGGTTGGTGCATGCAGCTTCAGTTGGTATGACATTCTTCACCACCACATGCTGAATGTGTGGTTCTTAACGTAAAAGAAACCGAAACTCTTAATGTGCTATTATTGTGAATCAAATGTTTGATTTAGTTATAGTACAAATATAATCAGAGTTAATAGAAAGATATTGAGATTTGAGGATGCTCAAAATGCAACAAGAAGTGTCTCTATAATGTTTAGCTTTAAAGTAATTGTTGATTTGATTTCTTATGAATAACTTTTGGGTTGGGGCAGATATTGTTAGAAGCCACATTGATTTGAGCTACAGATCGAACTTACGCTTTTCATTAGATTTTTTGACTGAATTTGGTGTTAGGATTTTGTTCCGAACAGAAATGACTTGTTGGATATACACTTTGCAGGTTTTTGTGGATGAAGTAATGGAGCTAGTTGAGCTCAATAATCTCAAAGACGCGATAGTTGGACTTCCAGGAATCTCAGGTTTGTCAACAGAACAAAGGAAGAGATTGACAATAGCGGTGGAGCTTGTTGCCAATCCTTTAATCGTATTCATGGATGAGCCAACTTCAGGGCTTGATGCTAGAGCAGCAGCTATTGTTATGAGGACTGTGAGAAATACAGTGGACACTGGAAGAACGGTTGTCTGCACAATTCATCAGCCTAGCATTGATATCTTTGAAGCCTTTAATGAGCTGCTGTTCATGAAAAGAGGAGGACTACTCAGGGTCGTTGGGCAAGAATTCCCGCAAAGTTGTCAAATACTTTGAGGTATGTGACCTTTCCTTTAATGAAAACTCATTATTTGGACTGATCGAAAATGCAGTTCTTAAATCAACCATTCTCAAAATATTGCAGGCTATTCCAGGAGTTCCCGGCATTAGAGAAAAACAAAACCCAGCAGCATGGAAGCAGCTGAAGTTCTGACTTGGAATTGACTTTGCTGAGCACTACAAATCATCTTCTCTGTATCAGTAAGTGTAGTAACATATTAAGCTATAAAGCCAAAACCATGTTAAAATTTCTGGTCTTTGATTTACAAAGTATGTGGCCTTTGTGCGTAGGCAAACTAAGGCCCTAGTGAAGGAGATAAGTGCACCACCAGAGGGAGCAACAGAACTCTATTTCTCTACTCAATACTCTCAATCTACATGGGTACAATTCAAGTCCTGCCTATGGAAGCAATGGTGGACTTACTGGAGAAGTCCTGACTACAACCTCGTTGGTTGTGCTTCACCCTCTTGGCTGCTCTTGGTCTTGGCACAATCTTCTGGCAGGTTGGCACTAGAAGGTCAGTATACTTGCCTACACTCCATAGCTTGATTTCCCCACTATATATACCAACTTTAACTCAAGTTCTATATTCAGGGAAAATTCAACTGATCTAACCATGATCATTGGAGCCATGTATGTTACTGTCCTCTTCATAGGAATTAACAATTGCTCAACTGTGCAGCCAGTTGTAGCAGTCGAAAGAACAGTCTTTTATCGAGGAAGAGCTGCTGGAATGTACTCAGCTTTATCATATGCCTTAGCACAGGTCAGAAAAAGGAAAAAGCTTCAATAACAAAAGTTTTATACTAATCTAGAAATGGCAGAAATTCAAATTCTAAAACTTGTTTACTTATGGCAGGTGATTGTTGAAATACCATACATATTTGTTCAAACAACTTATTACTCTCTTATTGTGTATGCAATGGTGAGCTTTGAATGGGGTCTATCAAAGTTCATCTGGTTCTTCTTCATCACATTCTTCTTTCTCTACTTCACATAGTACGGCATGATGACTGTTTCAATCAAACCAAATCACCAAGCAGCAGCCATCCTTGCGTCGGCATTTTATGCACTTTTCACCCTTTTCTCTGGCTTTTTCATCCCAAAACCAGTAAGTCCACTCACCAAAGACATATAATTTTTTACAATATCAACATGATTTATCTTACTAACTGCATGTATGCTCCAATTTTACAATGTGCAGTGAATTCCAAAGTGGTGGACATGGTACTACTACATTTGTCCTGTGGCATGGACAGTCTATGGACTGATTGTCACACAATATGGTGACATTGAGGACACCATAAAGGTTCCAGGAATTTTGCCCGATCCAAGCATCAAATGGTATGTGCAGAACCATTTTGGTATGATCTGAATTTTATGGGGCCAACAGCTGTAATTTTGGTTGTATTCACGGTGTTCTTCGCCCTGATGTTTGCCATCTGCATCAAGACATTGAACTTCCAACATAGGTAGTTGAAAAGGATCAATTTACAGAACATGGACGACTAACTATTATTGTTTTTCTTACTCTTCGATAATATGCGGTACGAAATTATATATATTGTGTTATATGATCAAATGAATTAATTAGTTGTAAACGGTTTTCTCATTCTAGGAGAGTTTGTAGGATATTTTATGTCAATGCAATAATGTTCATTCAACAAGCTCCTAATATGTGATAATTGTAGACACTTCTTTGTTCTTGAATTCATGAGTTATTTTTTATTAGCCATCTTTTTCATTTTTTTAAGTATAAAAGTCTAATTTAAGATCTACTTATAATGATCATTAGTCAAATTTAAAAATTTAATTTTGATTAGTTTCAATGATTTTAGTGTATTAAGGTGCATCATGTATTATACATCACTTTTTTATACAAATAGTTATGCATTTCTCCGTCAACTAAGGTAGTGTAGGTTTAAGTATCACCAAGCACATCTTACGAGCTATATATGGGTCACTAGTATTCTCCCTTTATTATGGGATAGTAATCTTTCAATTTGAAAATAAACGCCTAAATGTCAAATGATCTTGTGAGGTCCAACTTACATCGTTTCATAATAGTCCAACTACCATAGTGAACCTTTTTTTTTTTTTTAATAAAATCTATCAATAATCCAATTTTCTGCTTGTAATTAAAATTGGGGAAGAGCCTATGCCTTCTCTTGGAAAAGCTAGGGAGGGTGATCATGGCATCCTCCCAACTTTTTTAAATTGAGTTGTTGCTTTTAAAAAAAAAATGATAAGTTCTTTTCAAAAAAAAAAAAAAAAAATGATAAGTTTTTTCTTTTTTAATATTACAAATACAAGCTACAACTGTCGGGCTCTTTATATACTAACTCTAACGGAACAATCCAGACTGCAACACTTTATTAAACTCTATTCCATATAGTAGCAGGGAGAGAGGAACCCTAAATTGAGTGGGAAAACTGACCCTCTAACTAGAGAGATTATTGCATAATTTACCCTTTTATAGGAGGTTTATATGCAAATTGTCCGCCTTTTGTGGACGACATTCGAACCTGTGATGTATTGTGAGAACAAACTGTGCGAATGGTTATGACCAACACATCACAACACTTCAAAGGAAAAAAATACATTTTTTATTTTTTAATACATTATGTATATATTATTATATTTTAGAATTTTGACTTTTCTTTTTCCAAGGTGAGAGACGACATTTTAACTGTTTTGGACAAAAATACCCATCAAATTTGACTTATGTTTAGCTATTAAAGAGAGACTCCGAATTGTTGTACCTCGGTGGTATAACACACCTGCGCCTCATGTGAAGTGCGCAGGGTCAAGTGTCATCTGCAGCAATACAGACAATTTCCACTAGATGCCTCCTCTACGTGTAGGCAAATTACGGATAAGCCCTTCAAGGTGGTAAAGATAATTTTTTCGTTGAATAGGAGTCTATGATCCAGACTGCACCATAATATTCATCATAGTGATCCTGATAGATATAATTAGCTCCAAAAAAAATATTAAAGAGACATAAGTGGTATATTTTTAAAATTCAAGGAACATACAATTCAAAAATGCAAAAATTTATTAAACAAATATAAAGTAAAGGGTGAAAACGAAAAAAAAAATGAGCTCCTAGAATAATTCATGCATATTTAGTATTTTATTAATTATTTGATTTTAATATATATATATGTTAAAATTAATTACTCAAAAATGTAAAATCGTAAAAAGCAAATTAGAACAAGCAGCTTACACGCACATTTAAGTAGAGAATAGATAAAATCAAGTTTGAAATACTTCCTTTGAATCAAGCAGCTTTACAAGCACTTTAAGTAAAGAATTTGGAATAACTTGGACTTGGAGAAAGCAATGTGTTTGAAACAGCATCAAAGCAAGGTTTCCCTTTGTCCATTACATGAAATATTCTTTTTGGCTTTTTCCATGCATGCACATGCACTATAAAACTTGAAACCACGGCAGCATTATTTTCACATCTCAAACACAAACACAGATAATATCTCAAAATATTTCTTCTCTTTTTTCATTCACTTTCCATCTCAAACAATGGCTTCTATTGCAATTGTTTCCTCTGTTCTGGGACAACTGGCTTCAATCATTGGACAAGAGTTAAAGCAAGAAGTGAGGCTAGTCGTAGGTGTCAGAAAAGCAATAAAAAAGCTCACAGACAACTTTCGAGCCATTCAAGTTGTGCTTGTTGATGCAGAGCAAAAACAAGTGACGGAGAAACCTGTGGGAATTTGGCTAGACAAGCTCAAAGATGCATCTTACAACATTGATGACGTGTTGGATGAATGGAACACTGAAATTCTGAAACTACAGATAGAGGGGGTTGAAAGAGGTCAAATTCCTAAAAGGGTACGTTTCTTGTTTTCTTCCCCTTGCTTTTGTTTTAGACAAGTTGTATTACGTCATGATATTGGTGTCAAGATAAAAAAATTGTGTAAAAACCTTGATTCTATTGCCTTAGAGAAAGATAGGTATAATCTTAGTACAATTAAAAGCGTCAAAGAACTTCAAAGATCAACAACAACTTCTTTCATTGAGGTGTCTAAGATATGTGGTCGAGAAAATGAGAAAAATAATCTTGTAAGCAAGTTGTTGAATGAGAAGAAAGAAACAAGTCTCCCCGTCATTTCTATTGTCGGGATGGGTGGAATTGGAAAAACAACTCTCGCACAACTTGCCTACAATGATATAGAGGTTAAAAGGAGTTTTTATAAAAGAATATGGGTTTGTGTTTCAAACCCATTTGATGAGGTTAGGATTGCTAGAGCAATCATTGAAGGTGTTACCGGTGGAGCAACTAGCTTAGTCGAATTCCAATCTCTTTTGGAATGTTTGTGTGGAATTATTGTGAATAAAAAGTTTCTTTTTATCTTAGACGACGTGTGGCTAGAAGATTATGAGAAATTCGGACCATTGTACAACTCTCTCAACAATGGCCTTCATTGTGGAAGTAAAATCGTAGTTACCACACGTAAAGAAAATGTTGCACGTATAATGAATTCAATTGAAATTATCAGTATTGGAAAATTATCCGTAGGTGAAAGTTGGTCATTGTTTGAACAATTAGCATTTTGTGATAGGTCTCAAGAAGAGCGTGAAAGATTAGAAAATATTGGTAGAGAAATTGTTGGCAAGTGTAAGGGGCTGCCCTTAGCTATTAAGACTATTGGGAGTTTGTTACGGTTTAAGAAAATCAGAGATCAATGGCAAAGGATATTAGATAGTGAAGTTTGGAAGCTAGAGGAATTAGAAAAAGGTCTTTTTCCTTCATTATTATTGAGTTATAATGACTTGTCTTCGATGGTAAAACAATGTTTTTCATATTGTGCCATCTTTCCAAAAGATTATGAAATGAAAAAAGATGAATTGATTAAATTATGGATGGCTCAAAGTTATCTCGGTTTAAATCAAGAAGATGAATTAGAGATAATTGGTGAGGAGGTTTTCAACACTTTAGCAATGCATTCTTTGTTCCAAGAGTTTAGAAAAGATGCTGATGGTAATATTTATGAATGCAAGATGCATGACATAGTGCATGACTTTACCCAATTTCTTACTAAGAATGAATGCTTTACAAAGAAAATTAATAGTGGTGAAGAAGCAAGCTTAATTGTTTCTTGTGAGAATGCTCGTCATTCAATGTTTTTACGAAACCCATCATGTCCTATTAACTTATCTAGTATAGGAAAGTTACGTAGCCTCTTAATTGAGCGTGAATATTCATCTATATCAACGGAAGATTTCTCACCCAACTTATTTGAGCAATTAACATGTTTAAGAGCATTGAAGTTAAGTAAAAGTTGGGATTATAATATAGCAAGTGAGATAGGAAAATTAATACATTTGAGATGCCTTAATTTATCAGGGTTAGATATTAAGGAATTACCTGAAACATTGTGTTGCTTGTATAACTTACAAACCTTGAATCTTACGTCCTGTAGCTCTCTTGAAAAACTACCCGAGGGGATGGGAAAGCTCATCAATTTGAGGCATTTAATGACTGAGTTGCGTTCGTTTTTAATCCTGCCATCCAGCCTCAAATACATGCCAAAAGCAATTGAGAGACTAGTTTGTCTCCGAACATTAGATAAATTTGTTGTTGGAGTTGACGCTCATGGCAAGGGAATGGGTACTCTTGAATGTATCAAAAACTTGAACAAGCTTCGAGGTCATCTTAAGTTACACGGGTTAGGAAACGTTGTAAACGAAGTTGAAGCTAAGAATGCACAGCTCATGAATAAGAAAAATCTCATTGGTTTGCAATTGTTTTTCGAATTTGTTACCATTGGTGAGATGCCATCGGTGCAAGGATGTAGGAATGATTCAGCAGTTCTGGAAGCCTTACAACCACCTCCCACTTTAGAGAGCTTAGATATATTCGAGTGTAGAAGCACGGCATTGTCCCCTCACTGGATGATGTCGTTAACTCAGCTCAACTCATTAGCTCTTAGAAACTGCATAAAATGTGAGTATCTGCCTACTTTGGGAAAATTGCCACTGCTTCAATCACTTCGGATAGCTACGTTGGAAAGCGTGAAAAGAGTGAGTGATGAATTTGTGGGTATGGAAAATATGGCCTCAGTTGTTGCCTTCCCCAAATTGAGGTTTCTCGTCTTTCAGGACATGGAGAATTGGGAAGATTGGGAATATCATATTACAGGAGATGTCACAATCATGCCATCTCTTTCTTCACTGACAATCGTATCTTGCCCCAAATTGAAGTCACTGCCAAACCACCTTCTTCATGCTACATCACTCGAGCGTTTGGTAATCTCCAGTTGCCCCATTTTAGAAGCACAATACAGATTGTTTGTTTCAAACTTCCCAAGGAGGAGCTGATGCCATCGACAACAGCCCATGATTACCCACTCTGGTAATCTTTTTCTTCATTTCTCTGATTTTCATTAAAACAGAAATTATTATATGACTTGCATATCCTTTTTGTTCTACAAAATCTATGTGATGTTGTCTATCAGGACAAAAACCACTTTGTGTTATAATAACTCTATTTGTCATTTATCAGGACTGGCTTAGCACCAATGCTGGTCACAGAAGCATAAATGGTTCAGATGTCGGAAACAAAAAGAGTTTCATCCACAAGTGAGCAATTTTCTTTGGCTGCTTTTCCTTTTAATTTGGATGCTTGCAACAGAACAAGATTTCAAGAAAAACGCCAAACTTTTGGTCCTGAATTAGGTAATGGTTGATTTGGTTAATTTATAATGTTTCTTCATGAAGAAATGCTTGATTTGATTTCTCATGAATAAATTTTAGGAATCCAGGCACATGTGGGAGTGTTGTAATGGAAAAGCCATGCACTTCTAGCATCACAATTTTATTCATAAAGTTCAGGGTAAGTCTAACGGTTACTTTGTCTTGTTCTTTCCAGCAACAGTCATAGTTATGGTTACAATGCTGCTACTGATAATATGAAGATCTTATGGTTGTTTGCATTATTGATCTGAAAAACGTGAGATTGAGATTTTTTATTTATATTTTGAACTCAAAAATAACAACTGAATTAATGCATGAAAATTATAGTTTAGTTTTCCTATTGTTATGCTTATTGCACAAAACTATACTCTTAAATTACAGGTTCAAAGATGTTGGTGGGAACAGCAACTTTTGTTGTGACAGCATTCCTCACCAGCTAGGTGCAGATGCTGTGGTTGTTAATTGAGGCCTTTGCTATATGATTCTAGATATTAAGCTTCAATGAAATTGCATGTTTAACTTTAAGTTCTTGTTCTTGTGATCAGGTAAATGTCATCATTCAGATTGTTTAAGACAACTGTTATGACTTTAAGCAGGTTGCATCATCTTCTGGGACATGTAATGAATGATGGGGTATTATACTTTGCTGGCTTAATACAAATGTAAGTCATGACTCGTTCTCCTACAGAGAATTACCAACTCAACCTTTTCTCTTATAAAATTACAGAGTCTTGTTGGAAACTAACTCATATTGTTTGTTTTGGAAGCAAGGAATGGAAGCAACAATTAAAAGTTCATCAACTAATTTCATTTTCAAAGCTTTCTGATGTTCATTGCCCACTTGTTGACAATTTTAAGGTTTCTGATCCTCAACTAATTTCATTTTCAAAGCTTAAATTAAACCATTTTGTTAGCAAAACATGTTTGCTAAAGAGTGCTCATTCTTTTCTTAACCTTCTAGCCAAATAAGGTTATTGGAGATAAACAAACTCAAAAGTGAACAACTTTCTCAACTCTTCAAATTCACTAAACAGTCAAGCCAATGATATAATTAGTTCTGAAGGAGCAAAATATTGGATCCTTCACTGCAATTAATGCCCCAACAGGTTGGTTTTCAGTAAGAAATGCTTGATTTGATTTCTCATGAATAAATTTTAGGTTAGGGTAGATGTATTTTAGAACTTGCATTGATTTGAACTACAGAATGAAGTTTATTAGAAAGAAAGCAGGCAATGGTGGAGTAGTATTGTAATTAAAAGGCACGCAATTCAAACTGCATGTTCTAATTCATACAAGTATAACATAAGTCTAATTGTTACTTTGTCTTGTTCTGTCCAGCAGAAACTTCATCAGTTACAATGCTGCTCCCTGAAAATATGATGATCTGATGGCTGTTGCTTTGATCGATTTGGAAAAGGTGAGAGCAGGAACTTTCATTGCTTTAGGGATATCTCTAGGAAATGGAAATGACGTGTTCACATGTATAAACTAATTCAGTTGATGTTTCACATTAAGTGCATGTTTGTAGCTTAGTCTTTATATTATTTTGCCAATTGAGCAAACCTATAGTCTTAAATCACAGGTTATAAGATGTTGGTTGGTGCATGTAGCTTCGGTTGATATGAAATTCTTCACTACCAGATGTTGTGGTTGTTAACATCAAAGAACCTGAATGTGTGGCTGCTAAATATTGAGGTAATGTCACCAGAAGTTGTTCTTGTGGATCTGGGTACAGCTCAATGTAGGCTGTGTCACCTTTTGGGGCATATAATGAACAATGGAGTTTTGAGCCCTGCTTTTTAATAACATATTACAAGTGTGAGTCTTTAATATTTTTATGCAACAGAAAATTATATGGGTGAATTGTCATTGGTCAAAAAATCTAGAAATGATTCAGAAGTTAGTGAAGCCTTACAACCCACCTTGGAATTTAAAGAGCGTATATATGGAAGGCTATAGAAGCATCACATTGTTGACTCAATGGATGATATCATTAACTCAGCTCAAGTCCTTAAAACTCGTAAGCTGCAGTTTAAAATCATGCCATGTCTTTGTTGAATGATTTGCATCTGCTTCTTGCTCTAAACTTCATGTCATTTCGCTGATCCAACCACCTTGGATCATGACGCTGAATTTCGATTATCAGATCATTCTGCCAATATTGTGCTCACTTCTCAGTAAAGTTGGGTTACAGAAGTAGAAGTTATGGTAAACAAAAGAGTTTCAGGCACAGATGAAGAACATTTTTCAGGTAAAATTCATTTAATGTTTTTGTATTATTGTTATTAACCTCATTGTTTGCATTGCTACTCTTTCGTGATTCATCTAGCATAAGATGCGGGCATCAGAACTAAATCATGGAAAAACCGAAACTCTTAATGTGCTATTACTGTGAATTAGGTAATGTTTGATTTAGTTAAAGTACAAACATGACTGGAGTTAATAGAAATATATTTAGAGCAGAGTATGCTCAAAATGCAACAACAAGCGTTCTCAATAATGGTTAGCTTTAAGGTGATTGTTGATTTGATTTCTTATTAATAAATTTTAGGTTGGGGTAGATATTGCTAGAAGCCGCATTGATTTGAGCTTCAGATCGAAGTTTATTGCAAAGAATGATAACTTTATTGGGAGTGTTGTAATTAAACAGGCATGCAATTCTTGCATTACATTTGAATTCATACAAGTCTAATAGTTACTTTGTTTATTCGATCTAGTAACAATCTTATTTATGCTTACAAGTTACAATATTGTTGCTACTCTAAATATGAAGATCTGATGGTTGTTGGCATTATTGATCTTAAAAAGGAGAGATTGAGATTTTTTATAGATGTTTTCAATTTGCAAAAGACAATTAAATGCAGATTTATAGTTGTTATGCCTATAGAGCTGACACTATAGTCCTAAATTACAGGTTCTAAGATGTTGGTGGGAGGATGCAGCTTCCGTTGCTATGACTTTCCTCACTGGGCGCAGATGCTGTGGTTGTTACATCAAAGAACTTGAATGTCTCTGGCTGCTGGGAACCCCATTGATAATTTGGGTCTTCACTATTGTGACCTTAGATGCATGATTAACCTTCTGTTGTTGTTGTGATCAGGTTACTCATACTGAAGTATCGAGGCAAATGTCACCATTGACTCATTGAGATTGTCTAAGACAACTAGTAGGCTCTTAAGTTGTGTTTCGGGACAAATAATGAATGATGGAGTTTTGAGCCATGCATTTTCATGACATATACATTACAGATGTGAGTCTTCATATCTTTATGTAACAGAGAATCTGCATATTTGTGACGGAAACTAATACTTGTTGTTCATTTTGGAAAGCACCTGGATAATTTGTTGCAGCAACTCTGATCCCCATTCAGTGGCAAGAATGTATAATGAGAGATCTGAGTTTCACCGCCCTCTTGTTTATTATCTTAAGGTTTGTGATTCTCCAACTTATTTCATTTTCAAAACTTAAATCAAATTAGTTGGTCACCGAAACATATTTACTAAAGAGTTTTAATTTTTCTCTCATCGCTCTAGTCCAAGTTTAATGTTATTGGAGACGAACAAACGTGGAGATGGACAAGCTTTCTTAACTCACCAAATACCATGAACAATCAAGTAATGTTACTCATATTCACCGTCAGGGTAACCAAGTTGCAGATTTTCTGGCTTCTCTGGGTCTTCTGACTCTTCACTTAAATACTAATAGTCCGTGGTTCAACTGTTCGGATTTTTAGTGCTCTTTTGTTAAAGGGACATGTCTCAATTGCCCTTTTATCGTTTCCATTGACCCTTTTGGGTTTGTACTATGTTAATATTATATTCTTTTACTTTTTATTGTTAATTAATTGATCAGTTGAAGCTTTGTGTGTACATGATTCGAGGGCTTGACAGGTGCCAACCTAATTGGGATGTGTCAAGTTCCTTTTGATGCAACTTCCTTTGACTCGATCCTATTTCATAGAAAAATCGAGTTGATGATTCAGTTCAATTAGTTCCAAACAATAAAAAACGGTGAATTTAGTACTATACATTTCTTACATGCTCACCACTCTGATTTCGTCAACAATATTGATGACCCCTCTACCCTGCTGATTTTGCAAACTTTAATTGTTGTTCATATAAGCATAGAAAAGTGTTAGATAGACCAGGGCATGGAACTTTTGCATCAGTACTCGTAAAACTGTACATTCAAATCCTTAATTCTGATTAATGTAACTGTATTAGACTGAAAATTTTCTCTTAGAAGACAGCAGACACCTTTAACTTTCCCAAAGAGAAACGTGTATAGCCAATGCAATAGTTGTCGCATGGTTTCTGTGTATGGGGCCACATATAGAGAAGAAACAATTTTTATGAGATGTGTCCTCAATGCATTTAAATCATTGAATTGATGTGTCACTCTAGTAGTAGTCATGGCACACTCAAAAGAACATTGAAGAAACAGAAGTTGGGCCGGGGCCAGTAAAATGGGCTTGGGTCGACCTTAAACAACCCGACAACCAAACCCTAGCCGACATGTAATGTTACAAGGCCACCAACCCCAACTACCAAGGCTACCCTTGAGACCAAAACGTGCAAGCATCAGAAGCGTGCGTGAGTCCGTCCACGTGTGGGGCCCACAAAGTACAACCGGACAAAGCGTCGTGAGTTACGACGCAAACGAAAAAACAGTGAAGAAGTTGGAACCATCAAGTCACGTGCGTCAGCGCGTGCTTCCATGTTTGTTGTTCGTTCGACGTCGTATCTTCGCGTCCCAGACACGTGTCGGATAATCATTTCAGCTACTGCCATAAAACCCGAAAAAGGGTTTGGAAGCGAGTGGCTCCACAAAAGCTACCATGGATCCTATCTTTGATTACCCTCATTTTTCTTATCATTTTTAATTTGGTTTGACCATCAATGTTTTTGTTAGATTTTGTTAAAAAAATTCATGTTTTTAAACCAATCATATATATATATAATCATTTTATGGTGAGGATATTTTTATTTCAAGATCATTAATTAAAATCATATATTTTTAATAGGTCACGTTAAATATATCAGACAGTTATTGTACTTCCATTTTATATTTACGATTAAAATTTGAGTCTCATTATGCCCATCAAACAGTTATTGTACTTTCATTTCACATTTATGAATAGAATTTGATTCCTACTATGTCCATCCACCAATATATGTAAAAGTTTTCTTTTTGCATCCTAAGAGTAAATTTCTTATGTTATGGATATAGAATCTTAAACTAAACATAGCAATTAATTTAGTAACTATAATTAATTCAATAACTCCCGACAAACCTCTAGACTTTAACTACTGGTGTTAATAGAGTTTTTATTGTATTGTATATTGAAAAAATAACATCAGTTGTAACCAAATTTTTTGCTGCATAGATTAAATTTGTTGACTGCCACAAACACCTTCAAATTACAATAGATTGCATGTACAAACTTTTTTTTAACTGTACCAGTTATCTCAGTTTAATTCTCATGTAAATGCACTGGTTCAATTCGTTGTTAGATTTTTTTTTTTTCTAAATCCACTGTTTTTAAAAAGGAAAAACTAATTAATTTGTTGCTAACATGTAATTATATTTCTTCCAAAAGAATTGTACGAGGTAAATATTTTATTACATAACTAGTTCTACAATGATTTGATATAAATTTTTGCCCTTTTTAAAACTTTAAATGTTTGAAACTCTCAACATTAAATTTTAGTAAAATAAATTTTTACATAAATTATTGATCAAAATTAATCTTCAAACATTCTTTAAATTTTTAAATTTACAAGTAAAAGTGTAGAATAAATTGAAATGGTCAATCAAATGTGACAAATTTAAGCATAAGATAGTGTAAATAAATAGGTAGAAATGATGTTATAATTCTATAAACCACAAATGAATATAAAAACCAAGTCAAACCATAGAAACACAAATTTAAGTTGTAATATGCATGTAGATATGGTACCCGATGTGCGGTTGAGCGCACACAAAATTTAGCACAACATGCGAAACCAAATGGCCGATTTAAAAGATGAAAAAGCACTTTGATGGAACCTACATTTTTGAAGTGCATATGACTTTAATATTAAATTAAATAGTTGATGGTGATATGAAATTAATTGAAAAGGCAAAACGTGTGGGTGGGACTCGCCCACCACCTCTTGGTTTCTTCGGCCAAAGGTGGCGCCACCAACTTTACGCGTTTTTTCTATCTCCCCACCAACTTCCAACCTTCTACTTCCAAGTAAATTCCAACTATGGAATACTTTTCTACATCGGCATAAATACAATATTATAGTAGAAAATGTTAAAAGCATGTTAACACGTAATAAATTAGTATATTGTTAATTATTATCAGATCCAAAAATTTAAATTAACAAGAAATGACTCAATTATGGTATTTAAAATTTGAGATTGATATGTAATATATATATTTATTTTTTTTTAAAAGAAACAAAGGTTTAAAAATTGATATATTAAAAAAATTAATATAAATTATTATATTATAATTTTTATGATCGTTCGATGAGGTTCGGTAAAATAGAACACTCATTCAACTTGTGTGTTACAAATTTGAGTTATTGTATCATGTTGATTTTTTTAAAGAAAAAATTATTTTAGTTTTGAATTGATATGATACATGTTAATATAACATTATAATAATTGTAATTTTTTTTTTCATTTCTTTTTATATACGAGTTATATTTGTATGTAATGAAATTTAATATAGGGAAATTAGCAAAAAATTCCCCTTAACGTTTGTTCGCTTTTTCTACAACAACTATTGTTTTATAGATTTAGAAGGGTTTTCGATACACAAAAAGGGGGTTTTCAACTAAAATTTTCTAAGTTTAAGAGAGATATACGAAGAAAATAGGATTTTAAGACTTGCCCACTAATAAAGCTCTCAAATAATTACTTTCATAACATGAGACAAAAAGAAGTATCCAGTGCTTACCTTATGATATGATGGGAATCAGAAAACGTTGTGATGGCTTACCTTGATCCACTACAACAAAAAAACCCAACTATTCTGGAGTATCCATACCGGGCATTAAAAGCCCGGTATGGATACTAAGATTAAATTTAAAAAAAAATTGAAAAATGGGTTATCCATACCGGGCGGGTCGTGCCAGGTATGGATAAACCTCATTCCTTATTGGGCAAGGCACGCCCGGATTGGATTCCGGATTATCCATACCGGGCGCAACCCGCCCAGTATAAATAAAAATGGTTTCAAAATTGAAAATTTTAAAAATATTATCCTTACCGGGCGGGTCATGCCCGGTAAGGAAATTGGATTATCCTTACCAGGTGGGTCACGCTCGGTATGGATAATCCAATTATCCTTATTGGTCGGGTCGCGCCCGGTATGGATAATCCAATTTTTCGTACCGGCCGCGACCCGCCCGGTAAGGATAATCCAATTTCCTTACCAGGCACAACCCGTCCGGTAAGGAATTATGCGGATTATCCATTCCGGGCACGACCCGCCCGGTATAGATAACCCAATTTCCTTACTGGGCGCGACCCACCCAGTAAGGAATTATGGGTTTTTGCTGCCACCACTCATTTCTTCCCTCATTTTTAACTTTCTTTTCTCTCTTTTTCTCTCTCTCTCACATCCTCTCTCTCCCAACCTCTCCCTCCCAACCCTACAGCCGACGTGCCTCCTCCTTCGTCGACCGGTCACCGCTCCGAGAGCTCGCCGTTCTCTTCGCCGTGCGCCGCCGTCCGCAGATCTGGTAAGAGTGAGTCTTCCCTCCTCTTGTTCTTCTTCTTTTCTTCTGCTCCATTGTTCTTCTTCTTCGTCTTTTTCTTCTTCTGCTCCATTGTTCTTCTTCGTCGTCTTCTTCTTCTTCTTCTTCTCCATTCTTCTTCTTCTTCTGACCGTCGTGCAACCAGTCAGAACAAGTCCGACCGTGCAACGGTCAGTCGGACTCCTTCCGACCGTCGGCACGACGGTCTCCCTTTGAGCATCTTCTTCTCTTTCTTTTTTTTTTCTTCTTCTTCTTCTTCTTCTCCTTTCTTCTTCTTCTTCTCTTCTCCTTCTTGTTCTTCTTGCCATGTGCGACCGGTCGGAGTGATTCCAGCCACGATCGCCCGTCGGACTGGTTCTGACGCCGGCAGCAAGGGTTGACACAGAAGGGAATACTCCTAATAGCACTAAGGAGCCTGGTATTGGTTGGATGACTGATTTCCTCTTTGTGAGTAGTTTCGATTGATGATGTATTTGTTCTTTTAAGTGACTAGTGTTATATTGTGAATGTTGAAATGGTTTGGTTGTACACTTGTTGTTGTTACAAATTATGATTATAGACTACAAGTTGTTGTTGTTGTTGTACGCTTGTGATTAGCCTTTTTGTTGTCACTAATTGTGGAAAATGAATATATTTTGCAGATTCTACTTTGATTTCAGTATGACTTATATTGGAGCAGGAATGATATGTTCCCATCTTGTGAATTTGTCATTGCTACTTGGTGTTGTGCTCTCTTGGGGACTAATGTGGCCACTGAAAAATGAAATGGACACTGAAAATATCCATACCGGACACGTGCCCGGTATGGATAGTTCAAATATTTATACCGGTGGTATCCATATTGGGCATTGTGCCTGGTATGGATACTCAACCATACCGGGCATTGCCCGATATGGATGAGCTGTTTTGTTGTAGTGATCAAGCATATGAAGGCCTTGTCCTGTGTATGCATGGTTTAAAAGTTTCTCACTAATGTAAAAAAAAATACACAATCAACTCAACTAGTTAACGTAGGTATTATTAGATATTCCTACTAATATGTTTCTTATAATATTTGTTGGATACGGTATACTTTGATTATTACTTTCTGTTTTCGTAAACTACGTTGTGTTTCCGCGTCTTCATAGAAAAAAGAAAAAGTCGGTACAAAGCCATATCGTATTACCTTTTTATATGCTTTTGATGTTTAAAATTGATCAATTCAAAGGAGAAGAAAAATCACTAGTTAGGCCACACAGGCACACACCCAGATAAGCCTTCACCAGATGCAATATTTTAGATGTACGACAACGAAAAACTTGTAATTTTATTTCTCTTTATTCAGTTAATGAAGCTTCACACCTTAATTCTATCAAAAACCAATTAAATCTCATAATATAAATATAATGTCGCCCAGTAATATCATATGGCTCACAACATAACAACTCTTAATTGAGTGATTTTACACTTTTGTTCCACATTAATAATGGGATTTCTAATCTTATTTTGCTCATTAAAATTTTGGGAAGATATGTTTCTTATTGTGGGAATAGTTACATATCCAAAGAGTTTTTATAATGCTTGATTTAGACAAATCTTGACATACTACTGATTTCATCATTATTATGTCAAGTGAAAAAAGTATGTATATATAAATAAATGGATACATTACATAGTTCAAATTTCAAAATAATTTATGCTAAATAGTTGTCAAGTATTTGAAATTGTAAATTGCTCTTACACCATTTGTGATGAATTGGGATAACTTTTTAGTTAGTGTAATATTAGCAAAGCAATATTAATATAATTTATACAAGTTAAATGTCTGATATTTGAATTTTTCTTGCCAAATTTTTAACTCTAGTCTTGCATAAACTGAATTATTACAATTAATTAATTCTAGGTTCAACCCACCAATCTTTCATTTTCATGAGAAAACTCAAATCAACGTCAAACCTCAAGTCATGATTCATTAAAGAGTCATAAATATAGCCTAACTTTGCATTCATGAATTAGTAAGTTGGTATACTAATTTATTAGCTACATAATCTGTTGCACTATGAAAATTCCCAAGCACCAAATTAATTAAAAAAAATTAATGTCAAGTTACCAAACTTTTCCTTGGCTACAATTGTGGTACAACCTCAAAATAAAGTTCACCATTAATTAATTTTCTTTGTAAACAAAATGCCACCACATATCATAGTAGGCTAGAATAATTTGTGAAGGAGCCGAATTTTTAGTTTCACTTGCATGTTAATTGCATTAGTTTATTAATTATATTCTCCTTAAATCACCTTTGGTGAAGGATCCGTTAGCATATATTGAATAAGTATTATATATGATTTGAAAATTTATTGTCATAAAATTGAAAAATATATACTCTAACAATAAGAAAATAAAACTTATCACACATGCTAGTAAATCTGCATAGTGAGAGTATTCAAACTCTTATCATAGATATAAAAGAAAGTTACAATAACCATTTGAGGTAAAAATGGATATTTCTCTTTAAATCACATTGACATAACATGTTGTTTATGGATCTTGTTTGTGTTAACTTGGTTTAGGTTATATGCAAAAACAAATACAATGCATCCTAATTATTAAGATATTATTATTTGATTTTAAATTTTAAATTTTTTTTTAAATTCCTTATATATATACACTAAAATTTAATGACATTAAATATCATATATAATTACAGATAGTATATAGTAGTATGACCAACATTAATCGTACAAATAGATTAATTTGTTAAAAGAAAAAGAAATGGAATATGAGCCAGTTTGTTAATCAAAATTAGCTTTATTCAATATGTGTGTGCAATAAAATATTGGCTAAAAAATTCAAAATGTTAAACCTAAGAGTTAAACAATATTGTATAAAATACTCTTTATCAATGGAAAAAAAAAAAAGTTGGTTCAAAATTAGTTAAAGGTCAAACCACGATTTTTAAGTAAACAAAAATATTTTATTTAATTTCATTTCATTTTTAATAAAACCCTTGTAAGAACATTCATGTTGATGTTCATAAACAGTCACATTGTTTTAAGGGTCAATCTAACACAATTAACTAACTGAATTATGTTCAAATTAATATTAACACAATTAATAGGATACTATTTAACAAGATTAAAATACAATTTAAATATGGAAACATTTTTTTTTAGGCTGACTCCAAACGAGTCAAAGATCTGTTGGAATCTATTAAGATAAAACACCAATTGCACGACCTAGATGTCTACTCATGTGAATAAGAAATAAACATTCTCACAATACGAGAAGAAAATTACCGATACAAAACAGGTTCAACCATGCATTTGTGATCCAGATATGTTCTTCTATAAATGGAAAACAAATAATCTCATAATATGGGAAGAAAAACCACTCACACAAGACAAAAACTCTCAGACTATCTATATAACTTGTAAATGCACTTGATAAAAATTTAACCCTCAAACTCTTAGAGAATGAGAAGGTGTACAATCATCAATCAGAAAATTTATAGATATGAAGCTATTTGATGAGTAAAAGTTTACATTCGACATAATTAATAAAGGGACAAAGTCAAATGTGGCAGAAAATCAAAATCAAAATTGCTTTTTCTACCAAGATAATTATTCATTTTAAGCCACAAATGAAACTTTAATCATTTTTTGCTATTTTTTTAATCCCTTTAGATTTTTCATGTGCAAAATTGCACATAAAATGTTTCACCTACCTAAAATATTTTTGAATGACTAAAAACAATTTAAATTTGGTTTAAAACTAAAAACTTGTTTTTGGAATAAAAAATAAAATTGTACTTTTTTCCTTGAGATATTTATAATAATTTTTTTCTTTGAGATACCACATGTAATGCAATAACTCAAATCTAAAAATATTATCAAATTAAATAGATATTTTTACTGTTAAATCACGTTGAATAGTGGTTAATAGTTTTCACTTGACTAAAACTATTTGTGTTTGGGTTCATGCAAATTCAACACAAGAACAAGAATTAACATTCCTACCTAGAACCAATTCCCCAAGCAGGTCGAGGTCTGTTGTGTACAACTTTATTATCTTATTTTAGGTTTGACCATAAAAATTGGAGACCAACTCGTGTCCTACTACACTTTATTATTTCTTCTACGCAAAATGTATCTTTTGAGTGTCGTTTCATTCAAAGGATTACACTAATAAATAATTTATTCATTTGTTTCATAACATAATGATAAGAAAGATCATGGACAAAGTCAAAAATCTAGTGACATCCCAATTTTGTTTGATGGAAAGGGACCATCAAATTATAAAATAAAACCATTGTAATCTTTGACATTCATGATCATGGGTTTGAATATCATTATATGATTAACAAATTGAATGACCAAGATTTTTAAGATTATGGAAAGTTAAAGAAGAAATTGTGAGATAAGGATGAATTAGGTGTCATCTATGTGTAAGATTATATATATATATACATATATATATCAACCACCCTTAAAAATTGATTAATTATATTTTTTATTTCTCTCAAAAATAAATTATACTACTAAGGGTATGAGAGCCAAGTTCCTTTTTCAATTATGAAAATTTATATTTGGTCAAAATTTATAATTGGTTAACATTATTCTCTATGTTATAATGGATGGATTGATTTATGGAAGATAAAAACAAATTTTTAACTCCTATTGCGCCACTCCCATACAGCTTTGCTCCTTTGAGTTAAGGGTTGGGTTCGAGTGCTTTTACCCTAAAAAACAAGCAGTTTTCCAATTAGTCCACACTTTTCAAATAACCGATAAAGTGTGAGCAATTTTCTAAAAAGTATCACTAGTATATAGGTAATTTTCCTACTTTATGTAGATCACTCTCTTCCACGTATTTGGAGAGCAAAGATTTGAATTATACCCTAGAAGTCTATATCAAAAGGTCTCGATTATTGTAAAATGTACTTATCATATATAAAAAATAAAAATAAAAATAAAGAACAATATTTTATCGTGTGTTATGCTTCAGACATGTTTCACATGCTTGGCAAGACCAATGATAAATTATTAATCATAGTCCATGATAATTGATATTTCTTCATATTTGTTCGCACAAATAATTCGTGGCTCACACACATAGAGATCACTTTCATGGAGGAAAGACATAAAATTTTGAAGTAACGTGTCAGCACATTTCTAGGGCATGGGGATGCCCAAATTTATTGCTAAGCCACCTTTTTTAAAAATAAAAATAAAAATAAAAAAACAAGTTGTTCAATAATTTTGCCTTAACAACAAAATCATCTACTTCCAACAACCACATTGTTATTACCCACGTGCTCTTGGCTTCCCACCTACCCTAGGCAACTTTAATGTCACTTGTCACACATTCCACATACATCTTATCCAATGAACTAAAGAAAATAGCAATAGAAAAGAAAGAGTTTTGTTGTTTCATACTATTTTAAAATATACATACTTACATGTAAAAATCTATCATTTCTATTTTTACTATGATTAAGATAAATCTCAGATTTGCATAATTATGCACAAAAAACCTACATATATTATCATGTGATCTATAGATATGTATCATTCGATCGTCACAAAATATATATTTATATATATTTTATTACTATTGATAATTTTTCTCTAATCATGTTCCATATTTGTCGAAATTACATAGTTATGAATTTGATAATTGTAAAATTTATAAGCAGCCTTCACAATTTTGAACGTAATTCCACGTTGTTGCTAAATTTTGTTAATTTTATTAAATAAAAAGAAATCCATATAAAAATTTAGTTAATGAATAATTATATATATATATATATATATTTATGTTGTGTAAAAATAATAGAAACTAGACACATTATGAGATTGACCCGTGATATAAACCTCACAAATATCTATATATATAATCGTTTACAATACACTTAGGTATCGATACACTTGACTTGATTATATTCTAAACTTACTGATTGTATTTTATTATATCTAATTACAACTAAATGAGTCTACTAAACATGTCGTATTACAACTTAACTTAGTCGATTGTTGTAAATGTAATCAGATTTATTTAGTTATAATAAAATATAATAAAATTTAATCAATAATTTTAAAATGCAATCATTTATTTGTAATTATCATATATATCAATATCCAAGTGTATCATAAAATATGTTATATATATGTATATATATATATATAAGATTCTGAAATCGGAGAAAAAGGCTTTGATCTAATAGAAAGATCAGTACTTGTTCACAAACTTCAAAATAGGTTACGAGTTCTATACACCATAAATCTCACAATTGTGAGTAATTTTCTTCACCCTATGTGAGTTGCCCTCTCTTATTGTTTCAAGTCTCATCTTAACTGATTCTGACAGAATTCTAACCAGGGTATTGATACTTTAAATAAATAAATAAATAAGAGAGAATATTGTGAAATCGAGATGAAACCTAATGGAAGGAAATGAAATTTATAGTTTAACAGAGAGCTGCGGTCTTCTCACTCTATTCCAACTTGCTTCGAATCGACAAAGAGATAAATAGTGATGAAATTAAGACATAAAAATGAGGGCAAATCTTGGAACAGACAAAAGAACTAAGGGCAAGGTTGCACTTTTACGTGAAAGGACAGGCGAGTGAGTACCGGAGTGGTTGTCACGTTGTTGTTTTTGAACAATTGATCGGTTGGTTTTGCTTGTGTGGCTGCTTCAGTACCAACACAATCGGAGGAACTTCAATTCACAATATTTTATTTTGAAAGGGATTTATTAGATTCTTAACCTTTCAGCCTCACATTATTGTCCTTATTATTATTATTTTAGGAATATTTTCAATAAAATAAAGTTCAGATTTTATTAGTATTAAATTTTGTATTTTTTGGTCTATTTTTTTAGATTTATTATTAATAATTAAAAAAAGTCACATCCATTCTTTTGAAATCTATAAAATTTATCAAAAAACTATGTAAAATAAATATTGTACACTAATATCAATGTCTTATAAAATCTACCCTATTAAATTTTTATAAAACATATATTATTGGACAAAATCTAATGGTATGTCTATTATCCATGCATCTTGAGATTGTGGCTACACACATAAATTATGTACGCGGATCGTGTCCTCCTCCCTAACTTTCAAATAATTAAGTTTGATAAAAACATTTGTACAATATTTTCTTAATTTATAATTAATTTTTAATTTTTGATAAAAGATTTTAATAGTGATAAATATTCGCCTAGGAATATCCCAAGTTGATGTTTTGGTTAGCTAACGAACACGTCACACATGCCTGTCGTGCCAAATATTTTTAAAAATAAACATAAAAAAGACAATTGCTTTGTTTATAAAAGAAAATAATATTAACAAAAACCATTGCCATGACCAAAAATAAGAAGTTCCAAGTAACTTGGACGCCTTAATTTTGTTTTATCGTCATCCTCTCCGACTTCAACAGGATGGGGTCCCACGCCCTCGCGTCTCCACAAGAAAGAGACATGATCAAGCCCTCCTGATGGAGAGTTTCATGCAAAATCCATAATCAAGACAGACCCATATGCAAATCACAAGAAATCCTTATTGGCGGCTGTAAAGGGACCCCCAATAGTTGTTACTGTGGGCCTTGGTGCTTCCCATTCCTTTCTCCTGTTTATATCAGGTAAATTCCCAGTTTGTATGTTTTATTAACGGTGATAATTGTTGATACGATTCAATATTGTGACACAAATAAGATACAAAATTAGCAAGTTTAGAATATATCTTATTGAATTCATGTCATTATCATCTCAACATGCTAAATTTGTTAAATAAATTGATCGTCCTAGGGTTGAGTTCTTTAAAATTTGTTAACCCATTTCACATAATTATTTTCTACGTAAAAGAATTTATTGAGGAAAATTGCATTATAACTTTTCATAAAGCTTTATTTTAAATTTATTTTGCATGGAGGTTATGTTATAGTTGATTATATTTATTTATTGAGTGAGTATTTGAGAATTGGGATTCTGTATTATTTAAGTTAAAAATGTTTTAATTATTTAAAAAAAAATTATGTAGGTAAAATGACAAATGGCTAATGGGCTGTAATAGACAATTCATAAATTTGATGGGTCATATTTAGATTCTAGTTTATAAAATGATAAGTTTAGTTTGTCGTGTATTAACCTAAAAGGTGAACGAGTAATGGTTGAGTTTATACAAATATGATAATTTATATTGCCACTTCATATATACCATGACAAAAATCTATCAAGATTTGATTAAATCAACTAATACAAGTGTCAGTTAAAGTTGTTTTCATGATACAATACAGAGGTCTTTTGTAGTTAAACGAATCAATGTGAAACTTGAATACTAATCTTAATATGATAAAAGGAATAAGCACACTACTCAATCATGAATGAATGCGCATGAATTCGACATTTAAAGATAAATGAAAAATAAAGGGTTGAATGTGTTCGGTATCAAAGTCATTCTTAATTAAATATTAATAAAACACGATGTGTTATCGTTGGATTGAACATGTTACACACGAGACATATTGAAGCATATTTGGATGAAAATGATGTTATTCTTGGATCCTTGAACGAATTCCTTGTTATCATCGACTCAGGAAGTGGAAGTGAGGCACATTCTTGTGAAGGTCAGATCACAGCCACATACACACACCCCACAGACACAACACAAAAAGTCGCAACCATACAAAATCAACCCCCACATACTTTGTCAGGGACCACCAAAGTCAGATCAGAATCAATTTGTTCGACTTGGCATGTGATCAACCCCTTCCAGAGGAGCCTCACTAACGTTTAGGAGGATCATCATATCATCACAAAGTATCATGAGTAGTGATCACATTATACATGTAACACAAAGGACAACCTGATCTTGATTTCTACGCTTTGTTCTAAGAACAGTACATATATAAACCTGAACAGGTTTGTGTACAAAGTGAATGGAATATGATATAAATTACGATTCGATCTGAATTGTTAATTTGATTTCTATCAACATAATGTAATATGACTTGTTTAGTAATTATGTTCTTATTAGGCAACTTAGTTAATCACCTCCGTCTACTAAATCGTCCTGCAAGAATCAAAATTATAAAAGGAGAAAAACAATATAAAATAAAATGAACACTTTTCACATCTACAATAAAAAAAAAAAAACAACTATGCATGGAAGGTACACGTGATGGATCCACCCTAATAATTTTTTAAGAACACAAATGGTATGACCAAATCACGTACGCAAAATAGAATGCCATTAAAAGTGTATAAACTTACATTTAATGGGCCCATAAAACGTGACCTCTATCAGGGAAGCTCACAACCATAAAGACAACCTCCTCTTTAGTCAATATAAATGTCCATTTTTTGTATATGGGAAATGCTAGGTTGTTCAAACTTTTCAATGTCACATAATAAATGATAAAATAATATAATAATTAATTCGATATTGGTTATTTAAATACTATATGAGTATGAATTTTGAAAATTTTTTCGAGTAACATACATATTAGATAACATAGTATATCATTCTCAAACGATGTTAAAATTGGTAGTCATTGCAACACAACCGTAATCCATCGAACATTCATATAAATGATATAATACGTTCGTTTCATTATAATAAATCCACACAAAAACCCCACTTTAAGTTGTACCCACAAACAGTTATCTAAATAAATAAATAATACATAAATCATGATCCATCAAACACACACATGGAGAAATCAAACATGCATATTCAAAAATCAATTGTCTCTCCAACGCATGAATTATGATCTATCAAACACAAATATAAATAGGATTTAGCTACCTTACTGATTGACTAAAGTTACCAATTTATAATAATTTTTAGATATTTTTCAATAATAACTTTTTGAACCAATCAAAAAATTGTTATTGATGGATAATCTTATCAAACCAGTAAGTTACCAAATCCATATAAATATACCAATGCATCATAATAATAAAACGAATAATAACATACTTTCCAAATAATGTAGCAAATTGATTTGTAGCTATCATATTAATTTTAGGATGACATATTGATAATATGATAATTACACATAAACTTGTCATATCATTTGGATAATGAATTTAGACAAACAAATTGAATAATGTAACATTATGTTAATATGATAATTTAATGTAGCATTACTGTAAGATAGCAATACTTTAATATAACATGTCTGTCTCATTAAATTAAATCTCCGCTAACAGTCACCTTAATGAAATCCAAAGACAAGAATGGAGGGTACTAATGAAATAACATGAGAAAACCAGGCATTGAAATGTAATTTAACAAAGACAAAAAATTAAAGAAAAAAAAAAAAGGTGACCAGACCATAGACAGAGAGAAACCAGAGACACGTTTTCAACTACTTAAGCTGCCATTTTGCCTCAGCTCCTCCTTTCCCTCCTCTTTCTTTCTGGTGTCCAAATACTAGAGAGAGAGAGAGAGAGAGTTAGAGAGAGAGAGAGAGAGAGAGAGAGCTATTTAAGCTTCATTTCTTGGGCATCTAACACCTTCCCTGAAGACTCTCTCTCTCTCAATTTTTTTTTTTTTTTTCATTTTCTTCTTACAAAACAAAGAGAACCGGAAGACTCTCTCTAGTCTTCACACATTTCTCTCGCCATGTTTTCCTTGAACAGAAGCTGCTTCCTGGTAATATAAAATCTCTTCCTTTTCCTTCGCTCTTTTCTCTTATCTCAATTTCAAGATCACCCACTTCACACCTCGCATATCATATATATCAACTCGTCATTGAATCCATCAAAAAGTTGTGTTTTTTTTTACATCAAAGTTTCAATCTTTACAAGCTTTTTGTGTCTTTTTATTGTTTTTCTCATCTGGGTATGTTCTACATTCTGCTCATTGCTGTGTATGTCACCTTGCTTTTTGATTTCATTGTTTTTGGTGTTTTTTTAGCTGATTTTATGTTCACAGATTTAATTTTTCTTTCAAATTTTGACCAAAAAAATCACTGGTCAATGATTTTTTTTTTGGTCAAAGTTTTGTGATTTGCATATCTGGGTTGTCTTTTTTCAGGTTAAATTTTTTAAAAAACAACACAAAATATTTAAAGCTAGTGACATCTATATGGGGGTCTGTTTGTTGAGCTCATTTTACATTGAAAAATAAAAAAGAAAAAAAAAATCATGAAAATGGACTCAGATTGTTCAAGTGTTGAACTCTTATATATTGAATTGATGTTTATTGGTGTTAATTGTTGAACAGAACAATACAAGCATATCAGGGACTAGCAGCCCCTTTTCTCATAACCGGAGAAGAAGATTGCCTGCAAAGGTGGTAGCTTTGAGCACCTCTAACAGGGTCCAGTCCAACGGCAGCGTTTTGATGGAGAACCATGGTGGCACAACAGCATTGCAGGAAATGAGAGATGGATATGCTGAAGTTGTGGACCCCAAGACCGCGGTCACCGGTGGGGTCCAGGATGTCTACGGTGAGGACACTGCCACCGAGGACATGCCGGTCACCCCGTGGTCTGTCTCGGTTGCTAGGTAATGATCACATCAATTGATGGTAACGAAACTGATCCCTTGTTGTTGTTTTTTGGATTTTGGGTGTTTTAAGTGTAATATGTCATATGTCCTTTATGCTCTATGGTAGTATTGGAGTTTGTAGTTTTTACTTTTTAGATTGAATATTTACATTTTATGTTGTTCACCGGTAGTTCATGTTGTGTATCTCATTAATTTGATATTTGTAGCCATCCAATGAGAAGACTTTAGTGGCTATTACTTTTTGGATCATATTGCTTGCTCTAGTTTTCAATAGCCTTGAAATTTGGCTGGTATGATAACTGTGCTGTGGCATTGAATTCAATAGTTTTTTCTGTGATTCAGTTTAAACATGTGGAGAAACCTTCGCGATGTACTCCATTAGATGCTGTGCATAGCTGTTATATAGATAGTTCAATGAGCCATTATTATTTGGGTCATTTAGGATAGTTTATTTTTCGTTGACATTTGTTGCACAACTTGGGGTACAATAGCCTGATAAGAACAACTTTTGTGTTTTGATGAATTGTACCATTTTTGTTAGATTTTCTACCTTTCATATTGATAAAGTTTCTCGTTTCTTCATTCTGCAGTGGTTATTCTTTGTTAAGAGATCCACACCACAACAAAGGGTTGGCCTTCAATGACAAAGAGAGAAATTCGCATTACTTGTGTGGTCTTCTTCCCCCTACTGTTGTGTCCCAAGAACTCCAGGTTATATACCCAGCTCCATCACTCTTCCCGGTCTCTTTGTTTGCTGGATTTATAGGATATTTGGTTAACCTTTTTGCCACTCTACTCACCAGGTAAAGAAAATGATGCACATTATTCGCAACTACCAAGTTCCCCTGCAGAAGTACATGGCCATGATGGATCTTCAGGTATCATTCAGACAATGTCAATGTTGTGCTTGTAGCCTTATAACTGGAAGATATATTCTAGCCACTGTATTACATTTGCGAGTTATATCTTAGCGTTACTTTGAAAACTTTTAGACTGTTAATGATTGTTTTCTAATTTGCATTGTCGATATTTATTTCCTCAAGCACAATTGATAAGCTTGCACAATATTTTATATCCTGATGTATTAGTATGGAAACTCTGAAATTTTATAGTTGTTAAAATAATTTATATGTTTACAGGAGAGAAATCAAAGGCTGTTCTACAAGCTTCTCATGGAACATGTTGAGGAGTTACTTCCAGTTGTATACACTCCAACTGTTGGTGAAGCATGCCAAAAATATGGGAGCATCTTCAACCGTCCTCAGGGTCTTTTTATCAGTTTGAAAGAAAAGTATGTTTTATGGCTTTAGTATCAAGTTCCCTAGCTGTTATTCGCTTGAAGTGTGCAATGTAATGCTTTACTATCGGTTTTCTGTACTAATTATTAATTTCCTGCAGAGGCAAGATCCTTGAGGTGCTGAGGAACTGGCCTGAGAAGAATATTCAAGTCATTGTTGTCACTGACGGAGAACGAATCCTTGGGCTAGGGGATCTTGGCTGTCAGGTGTGCATTTTACCTAAAGCTGCTTATTATTCTGTTGAAGTGTGATATTTCAATGATGTTATTGTTCTTTAACCGTCGCTCCTGCTCTCTCTACTGACTCAAATGAAAAATAATTTACTCAGGGTATGGGAATACCAGTAGGCAAGCTTTCTTTATACACAGCACTTGGAGGAGTTCGTCCATCAGCTGTAAGTATCACATGATCAATGCTATTATTATTGGACTCAGCGAAGCCAATCTCCATGCGTTTCTCTAGTTCACAATGATGTGTTTCTTTCAAAGTGGTATCTTTAACTATAACGAAACTAGTTTTCATCTCTTGAAATGTCTTAATCTCACCATACTGTTGCTGTAATTATTCCTAGAAGATCAGCTAATGTTGTTTCTAACAACTAATTAAAGCGTTATAATATCTGTTAATAATTTCAGTGCTTGCCTGTAACCATTGATGTGGGGACCAACAACGAGACGTTGCTGAATGATGAGTTTTACATTGGGCTCAGGCAAAAGAGAGCTACTGGACAGGTTCTTACTTTGTTATTCAACTCATCCGGTCTTGTATGAGTTTGTTTGAGCATCTGTCTAATTTGCTGTTGTACTAAAGTGTTTTTCTCTTCCTCACTGCAGGAATATGCTGAACTTCTACATGAATTCATGACAGCAGTGAAGCAGAACTATGGAGAGAAAATACTCGTTCAGGTAGGTCGGCAAGGAGCCAAGGTTTCAATTAAGTAGTTCTGATTTCAGACTAGTTTATTTATTGGTAGTATTGATTTCACTAAGCATGTTACATCATTTTGCAGTTTGAAGATTTCGCGAACCACAATGCTTTCAATCTTCTAGAAAAATATGGCACAACTCATCTTGTATTCAATGATGATATCCAGGTAATTAATTGTGGGCTGATACTTTCAATTATTAATAAGAGTATCTCTGAAATTTCGTTAAATTATATATTTCAGGGGACAGCATCTGTGGTACTTGCTGGACTAATTTCAGCCATGAAATTTGTTGGTGGAAGCTTAGCTGACCAGAAATTTTTATTCCTCGGTGCAGGAGAGGTTAGTGCATATATCCTGCGTCAGAAAGTTCTGAATATGCTTATTCAATAGTGTTTCAACATTTAATATAAATGGTGAAATACAAACCAAGCATTCGAGATTTTAAATGTCAGTGAGTAGCATCTGTGTGGCGTATAAATGCTTGTTTTTGCGTAAAGAGCAGCCATGTTAGATAAGGTTCCCACATATCGCATTTTTATATTTGTATGTCATTCGTCTTGTAATAACCTCAGTCTGATGAACCTCTCTCGCAGCTTATTGTTGTATTAATTTTTGTATCTCACAAATTTGCTAAGCAGTTTCAGGGGATTTCCAAATTATCCCAAAAAAAAAAAAAAAAAAAACTGTATCTCACTTTGGCTGTTTGGAAAAAACAGGCTGGCACTGGAATAGCAGAACTCATAGCTCTCGAGATATCAAAACAGGTATAACCTACTATTAGCTTAAGTTTTTGGCACGTTTTATTTTGGATGACATTATACAAGCTGAAAGTGGACAAAATTTACTGGCATTTTAAAGTAATTACTGATTCTTTGCGTAGACAAATATGCCAGTAGAGGAGGCTCGCAAGAAGGTTTGGCTTGTGGACTCAAAGGTAGAAAATCCACTCTAGTATTTTATGTGAAGTTTATCTCTCTTTGTTTCAGTTTTGTTTTCTCTTTTCTAGTCTTTTAAATTTGCATGCATTGTCTTGTTACAGGGATTAATTGTTAGTTCTCGCGCCGAATCTCTCCAACATTTCAAAAAGCCATGGGCCCATGATCATGAAGCTGTGACCGAACTCGTAGATGCTGTTAATGTATAAAACCTCTCTGTCTCTCTACATATGTATAACATTTGTCCCCAAGCAAAACATTTCTTAGTCTCTGCATTTTGTTGTTATTATGCCAGCAAATCAAGCCAACAATTTTGATTGGAACATCTGGAAAAGGAAAAACATTTACTAAAGAAGTTGTTGAGGCTATGGCTGCCTTGAATGAGGTAAAATTTTTTGCCCGTCCGTGTATTAGTGAATTACAAATATATATTTGCTATCGAAGAAGCTAACTTGACTTTTGTTGTTTACGACTACGTGAAGAAACCCATTATTTTTGCTCTCTCCAACCCAACTTCACAATCTGAATGTACAGCAGAAGAAGCTTACAATTGGACTCAGGTGATAGAAACTTGCAACTAGTGTGCTTTCTCTATCTATCCATACAAAACACGTATCATCAGCTTACTTTCTACCTAATATAACCTCTGCATGTCATTTTTGCTAAATATAATTTTTCTCATGTAGAACTTCTCTAATTCTTCACTTCCGTTCCGTTTGTTACTTGCCAGGGCCGTGCCATATTTGCAAGTGGGAGTCCGTTTGACCCTGTTGAATGTGAGGGCAAGACATATGTGCCTGGCCAGGTCTGAATTTTAACGAATTCATTAGTCTATCCTATATAGGTGTATCGTTGATGCTGAGGACTCATGTACATTAACTTTTTTGTTGTTATCCAGGCAAATAATGCATACATTTTCCCTGGATTCGGTCTGGGATTAATAATGTCTGGTACCATCCGCGTTCATGATGACATGCTTCTGGCAGCCTGTAAGTGCACACGTATTTTTATCTTCTTCTTTATAGGAGTCAATTTTTAAGAATCAGGTAGAGAGCTACAAAGCTCATTTAAGTAGTCTCACCAACAAATTATAAACTGAATAGCCAGATTCAATCTTTCAATTAATATTATATTAATAGCAGTTTTACCCTATGAGAACGATACTGGCATGTCTTTTCCTTGAAAACATCATATCAGCATATGATCATTTAAAAGCAAAATATCATTTGATGTGTTTATTTCCTTGAAGCGGAAGCTTTGGCCGAACAAGTAACCCCAGAAAACTTCGAGAAGGGACTCATATACCCACCATTTAAAAGCATCAGAAAGATTTCAGCACATATTGCTGCCAAAGTAGCCGCCAAATCGTATGAACTTGGTAAGTGGCTTCTAACAATTTGGTTCTAGTTATAAATTTATCGTTTTTCAATAGAGAAACGAAATGTTAGAGCTTAAACATGTATATATCTGAGGCCATGCAACGTGACTGCATTTTGTATACCATTTTCGGTTCAAGTGGTTACTTACAATTCATGTTTGTCAATCATACAGGCTTGGCCACGCGTCTCCCTCAACCTAAAGATCTGGTGAAGTATGCCGAGAGCTGCATGTACAGTCCTGCCTACCGAACCTACCGCTGAAACAAGACTAAATGTGTCAGTACTATCATGGTTATGGAGTCGACATTATTCATAATCCGTTGTTTCATTGTTTTCTTCGTCCCCCCTTTTTTGGTAACCAATTTCTCTTCCTCCTCCCCTATGTTCTGGCTGGTCCTGTAAGTTGTTAGGTGGGAAAAAAGAAAGCCTGGTGATGGGTGCTAGTTGTTGGATGAAACAAAGTTATAAGATATAATATATAGCACGAAAATGTTGTTTTAGACCTTGAAAATTTTTCATACATGCAATCAAGTTGGAAGTTATACAACCGAGTGCAAGTCTCTTGGCGAGTTTTGTTACATGGTGGGTCGTCAGTATTTTCCCCATAACTCTTGAGGGTTGCAGTGTTTGCCAAGTCACAAGTAGGATAACTATTGGATTGGGATGCCAAATACAGAAAGTAATTTGAATTATCAAATTGAACGAACGCTTTTTACAGGTAAGTGATACTGGGCTTTTTGTCATCAAGCCACACTAAACGCCGACAGTGGTGGTGAATAACTGTTGGTCGAAGAGTGTTTTAAAGCACTTTTTAACTAATCTTGATGGTACGAAAGAAATTATAAGAGTAATATTAAATTACAACTTATGCATCGATGTATGGAATAAGCCTAGCCTGTAATATGAGTTCTAAGTGGAGGTGTCAATTTAACGGATTGGGTCGGGTCAGACCTAGATGTGAAGGCATTCTGCTGGATGTGGATACAAGTCGGGCCTTAAAAGTTTTTTGGGGCCCTGTCCTTGAATTCTGTCCAGACCGAGCTTTGATCTTTTCTCCAATTTTTCAAGTTTGATTTTTTGACCTTAAACTTGGGCCTTCGGACTCACAGGCCGGAAAAGTCAAGTTCGGCTCTCAACAACGAAAGGGTTTGAGCCCAAGTATGTCCCTCAATTCGGGCTTAACTACCTTATTAGTTTGAGTAAGGTCACTCAATATGAATATTCTATAACCGTCTTTTAATTGATTGTAAAATTCTTCAATAACCACTGTTACAGTCAATCTAAGTGTTATTATTAAAAAAACTGGTTCGGATAATCTTACCTAAATCAGTAAATTAGCAAAACCTAATTCATAATATTGAATGTTTGTGCCATTACTTGATAATAAGTTTTGGTGTTTCTTTAAGAGATGTTTAGGGCACTTTTGGGAGGAGTCTGGTATGATTAAAAGTTTTGTAAACGAAGTACTTTTCTAGCGATTTGTATGGAAACAAATGTCAATAAACTCTCTTACAAGGTTTTGTAATAGAACATATTTTATCTTAATCAAATATTACAACATAGATGATTACCTAATTCTTCTAAAAAGCATGTTTCTTCAATACACAGCCTAATTTTCAACAGTTTCTCTATTTTTTATATTATTTTCGGTTTACGGGTTGTTAGAAATTACAAGGGATGGTTCTCACAACTATACAGTTTTCAGTTCATGTATACAAGCAAAATGATATACTACTATACATAACCTAAATAATTATCTCTAAAGCTTTTATGTCTCAAAATATATTTCAAATAGCGATCGCTTAATCATCTATACAATTAATAAAATCTGTAGGCTATCATCATATTCTTATCATTTGATCCATCACCCTACTTTTATAGGATCATTACGGTTTATTGCTTTTGGATAAGAAGACAAATTTACAACTATTACAATATTAAGATTCTTAAATCAACATAAATCCTGTGACATTTAAAGTGACATGCTAATCAATTAAGTCGAATGCTAAGTAGTAATTCTTATGGTAACATTGTATACTAGTAGAATTGGACAATTTGTTACAAGTTTTATGAATCATGAAAATATAGTTAAGGAAATAATAATAATAAGCCTATATTTATGCCAATTGAATCAACCATCATTTGCTCCAAGTGGGGTGGCCGAGTGGTATCCATCCCCACCCCTACCTATAGTGCCAAGGTCACGGGGTCAAGCATTAAAACTCCTACTTTGTATGGGTAACTTTTCCACTATTATATGGGTAGCACTTTCCCATCTTTTAGGAGCAAATTTTCAAATCGCGTTTTAAAGTTATCTCAGTCAGGTTCCAATAGCTGTAATGTTTAAAAAAATTAATAAAAAATCAACAACCATCCTATTTAGATTGAATTGGTAGTGATTTAATATTTGAATAAGAGTTCATATTAGATAAAATTAATGTTCATGGGCTTACTTGGGCCCAAAATACCTAAACAAGTGAATCTCATAAGTGGCCCAATAAAGCCCCAAACAAAAGATAATCTCCCATTTTGATCTTAATATATTGCTATTTGTTCACTTTATTCATTTTTGAAAAAATATCAACAGTTAGAAGAACACTAATAAATAAAACTAAAAATATAACTATATAATTAAGAGCATAATAAGACATTTTTTCCCACTTTATTGTATTTTCTTTCATGCCCTCACCTTTTGACTTCATAAATTTGTTCATCTAATATCATTTTCACAAAAGAATTAATCCATATATAGTGTTCAACAAAAGTAAAAAAGTTGTTGTGTTTACTCCAATAAATGGATTACAAAAATCAAAACATTCAAAACCATTCATTTTTCTTTTTTTTGGGAATTTCAAATTAAAACACCTTAGAAAAGGGATCTTTGATTTGTTTCAAAGTGTGTTGAAAATTGCAACTAATGAAATAGATTCTTTGAGTCATACTGATAAGATATAATTTTTAGGCAAAAAATATAGGTAATCTATTTTTGGTCGCATTGATGAGGCTAGGTTCTAGCCATACAGTTTTTTTTTTTTTTTGTTTTTTGTTTGTTCTATCATCCTCACTTTTTGACCTTAAAAGAGTCCAGGAAAAAAGGGTAATCTATCTTGGTCATAAAACTTGTCAATCATACTTTTCTTTTTCATTTCTCTTCTTTCACTCTCAATCTTTTTTTCTTGATGGAACAAAATTGAACTATTCAAATCTTGTCTTTTATGAGCATAATTTTAGGATTTATTATCATATAATGTTTCTATCTCTTTATTGCTTTCATATTTAAAGAAAAAAAAATGGTTTTTTCTAATTTTGGATCAAATATTATAAGTACTATTTTTTTCCAACAAAAAAAGAAAGACTTAAAATTATTGAAAAGCACTTTTGTAAAGTAATATGTACAATATCTATTGTATATTTATTTGCAAAATGATTTGAGTATTTTTTTTATCCAAATAATTTTTAAGTACTTGATAATTTTATAACAATACAAAATCACTAGCAAAACACTCTAATTTTATATGAGAGAAATTCATGACTGAATTGTCTTTTGCTTTCAATTCTTTTTAAAATGTTTTTGTTAGAATTGTTTCATAACAAAAAGTAATAACACATTTATATCATTTAAACATTTTCTTTGTTAAAAAATGTTCAGGGCATATATTGACAATCGAAAAGATAAATTAAAAATTTATATACTTTTGTAATACAAAAAAATCTATTAATGTGTTGAAAAAATAAATATGATATGTTTATTTAGCTTTTGACTCTTTGTATTAGTATGATTCATTTAATGATACTTTTTTTATTAAATTCTCAAACGTAATATATTTTTGTTTATATATTATATACTTATGTCAAATAACCACCACATCGCTCAATTTTCAGCGATATATGAGTACATATAGTTTCATTAATTTCATGTATTAAGCCATGGTAGGTCTTTTGTTTTGTTTTGATTTGTTTGTTTGTTTTGTTTATTTATTTATTTTTTTAATGATGAGAGAGAGATTAAAGTAAAAAAAAAAAATCTATATCTTGTGTTTTAGGACAAATATAGGATTTAAACTCTTTCACCTTTTAAAATCAAATAAAGTATTCAATTGCTCTACTAAAAATGCTATACAAGTCACAATAGTTTTTTTTTTTTTTTAAGGACGATATCGTATTTGTAAAAAACTATATGCATTTTATGTTTTAAAATAAAAAATAAGATTTAAACTTTTAACCTTTTAACATCATTGAAAGTATTTAATTACTTCTAATAAGGTGTTGTGCCCGTAACGTGTCCCAAGCCGCGGTAGGTCATGATTAGTCTAGGAGTTCAATTTTCTTGCAACTTTGATGACATTGATGTGTTGAATCGTTGTCGTCGTTGAAGTTGGAAACTCGAACTTGTTTTATGGGTTAAAAAGAAATAAAAAGACCATTTTAGCATACGGCAAATAGGACAATTAGTTGGCCCAACGCTCATGATTAGCTCATGCTTCGGCAAGGCTTATCTCTCTAATGGCAATTTTTTAACTCTCAAATTCCAATAGATATGGAAAAGTATTTTATGATAATAATAATATTTAGCTACAAATAAAGCTATTTACATAATTGGGTTGACTTATAATGTATTGATTTATTTTCATGGTGGGTTCTCTTTTTCACTTCTCTCATTTTTTCAACATTGTCTAAACTCATTTAGAATAAATATCCAACGCTACAAATACTAACTATTAAAACTCTTTCTAAGTCTTTTTTTCTTTATTTATTTCATTTTTTCAATCCAAATTGAACGTTTGTATTTAATATTACAAATCTAAAATAATTTGATCAATTATCTAAATTATAAGACTAATTAAAATATTTAAACTAGTTCATATCAGATAATTTTTTTAGTCAAGTTCATATTAGATAATTATTAATTTAAATTATGCGTGGCTAGTGGTTTTATGCAGTAGAGACAGAATTTATTTGAAATAAATTTAAAAATGATAGAAAAATTAATAAAAGTGAAAAAAAATTGTTTTTGAACTAAAACCTTATTCATTTTTATCTCCGATCAAAACTTAAATGAGTTTTAATCTTTTTCAACCTCTTCAAACATGTCTCGTCATATATAATATTATATATGAAATACATTTCAAAACTACAAAAAAAAAGTTAAAAGCGATTATAATATGTTTTTGAAATTAAAAAATAAGACCTTTGTTTTGGACAAAATGAACTTCCACCACTTTATTCGTCTATTGCTAGTAATTTTTGTCATTTTATTATATTGAAATAGTATTGAAATTGAAAATATCTTTATCTAAAAAATAAATAAATAGAATAAGTTCAAGGTGGGCAAGTGGAGCGATAGTTGTAAAGAGAGATTTAGGGCGGCTTTGAGAGTTACTAGGCTTGACTTTAGAGGAATGGCTGACTCCATCCCCTCAACTCGTGCATTGAACAAAAACAATACCACCCTTGTAACTCAACTGGTACATTTTATTATAAGTTTATGACCACAAACTCATGACTTGATTATTAGTTTATTACGTTTTCAATTCAATCTAAACTCCTAAAATAAATTATAAGTTTAATATTTAAAAAAAAAAGACAATCATTTGAAAAATAGTACAATATTTCATGTGCACTTCACCAATAAAATATATATATATATATATATATATATTATGAAATGTCCATCCACCATTTACTTATTTTTAATTCAAGATATCGAGAAAAAGATTGGATTACAAGTTACTAGATACTAAAAAATTATATACCAAAGCTATCTTGTATTTAAATTAATATAAATTTTATCGAATTTAAAAGTATGTATGATCATTTATTAATGTGGTTTAATTATTAAGGACAAAGAGTTTCGTTCAGTCTCATGATATTACAAACTCAAATCTTTTGACTACAAATAGTATTTATTAAAAAATTAATAATTAAAGCTTATATTTATCCATAATGGCTTCATTTTTCTTCTAGCTTATAGATGACTCAATAGTTTTTGCGGTACAACAACTCAAAGTCTCAAATCTAAGACAATATTATTTGATTGAACATTCTTTAGATTTTTAAGAGCTAAAAATTATTGCAACTGGCCGATTTAACTAAGAGATTTGAATTAAAGATAATGTTTTTTTTTCTATGGTTTCAGTTCATACTGTTGTCTGAGTATATGTTTATGTTTTTTTTTTTTTAATTGATAGATATTAAGAAACATGATTTGACTATAAACTAATGATAATATTTTTATGCAAACTTTGAAAGCCCTTGAGATGATTCTTGTCAATTTTATAAAACGAAATTTATTAATTAAATCATTCAAGTGATTTTAGTAAACAATCTGACTGCATAGGCATTTAATGAATTTTTCCATGTGAGTAGATAAACAATCTTCAGATAATTTGTTACTCTAATGATCTAAGCTTTTATATACGTGAAAATAGACTCGAATTGATATTATAAAAAGAAAAAAAATATATATATATAATTATGAAACACAATCTTAATCATAAATTAGCTAGAAAGTTCACACGATCTTTCAAAGCTCATGATACATGATTTAATTAGTCCTATTAGGATTATTCAATTATAATTTTCGTCTTAACTTACCAAAATATGAAACAAACATTGAGTCTTCTAAATTATCTATATTTAAGAATCTTTTTCTCTTGATATTACAAACATTCAATTAGATATATATTGAAGTGGTTAATGTACTTTCCTATCATATTTATGATAGGGTTTGAGTTCCATCATTTATCAATATGATTGGCGTATGAATCATATACATTTATCAATATATATATATGGAGAGTATATATTTTCATTTTACAATGGTTGATAAATGTTCAAGTCTCAATATACACATTCGTGTTCTCTCTTTACAGAAGGTGATTGGGGCTAGAGTTTCAATTTCAAAAAATATCATATACAGGGAACAAGAATATGCCACTGTTGCCATTGTCTAGATGTACTTTTCATGTACAAAAAAAAATGTTAATTTCCACAAAAACCCACATGCAAAATAGTCAAATAAAGCATGAACCATGTTCACATACGTTAGATTGATTTTTCCAAATATTTTATAATCTGAACACAAAGTTTCGGCTGAGAGATTCCTGGAAATTCATCTCCAAGATAACTTACTTTATTTCCATTCATTTCGTCTCTTAAGGGAAAAAGATTGGAACAAAAATTGAAAAAAAAAAAACATGAATTTAAAAAAATATCTGTCCTAAGTCTTGACTTTACATCATGAAAGCATCTCTTGCCACGTGGCACTTCAAAAAAGTTGTCTATCCTATGCCTTTACATGTATATATCCTTATCAACTACTTTAAAAACCTTTAATTATCTTTGTCCTAAGATAAGCTACTTTATTAAAAGATATCTTGCAATTGTTATTATTATGTTACCTAATGATTATTTTTTTGGAAACAATGGATTTGGTGATGGTTGTGATTAGAATCTCAAATATCTCAATAATCTTTGATAGTATTATCAGAATTTTAAATTACTATTATTTAATTTTATTTTTATTTATTATTAGGACCAGTCTATGGTGCTGTTAGAACTCATTACGATTTGATTTTGAAATATAATCCGAGAATCAATTCTCAAAAGACTAAAGGGGGCAACCCGCATTCATGTAAGAGCAGCCCACATGCGTGGGCATGTGGGAAAAATGCCCACATTAGTGGGACTTGAGTCAGTTGAACCTATGACCTTTATTGTTATTATTTTCATATTGATGATTTTCCTATGATAATTATGATATTCTAGCTTGTTTGTTTAGTTTATAAAACATCATATAATCAAGTTAGAGATTTTTGGTTCTAAATAATCTGAGTGTGATTAATAACAGCGTTATAAGGTTAATAAGTCATGATATTAAATTATAATGGACATTGTATTATATACTAATATCGAAATATATAATCATGATGTCTAAGATATATCATAATTATATTAAAAATTCGAACAGTTCTAAAGTTAAAATGTAGTCGTGTTCCATGATTAATTATTCTTCATAGAATTATTCTATGATGATTATGACATGCGATCACAATCAAATTGCAAATCATTACAATCGTAATCTCCTTGAGCTAATCAAGGATGGATATAATTTTTTTTTCCTATGATTATTAGATTGTAAGATATTCTCTACAATTTTTTTTGGGGTTAATATTTTAATGATACACTACGTATATATTATGTCTATTAACCTTATCCGAGGCGTTTATATAGTAGTATTATATTCTTAAACTTTATCCTGATTAAGCTTTAAGATAAGCCCCCGTTTAAGATAACATCTAATAGTCTCTGTTTTTTTACCACAATATCAAAAAAGCTATTTAGAAGGGAGTGATTCCTAGAATGTCACTATATATCATTACTTAATTGAAAAAGCCAATCAACTAAAAAGAAAAATTACGCATCTCATCCTAACATAGGTGATTGTTCATCTCCCCATCAACTTTAGTTGTGAGGTTCAAATTTCACCGAAAGCATTTTACAAGCATTATGTGAAGCATTTTCATTTGCATTGGGAGTGGTTGCCTTTCAATTATAAGGATAGATATTCAGAAACATATGCTTAATCTATTTGGTGTGAACTTATAAAAAAAAAATTAATGTAGAAAAATTAATTAATATAAGATAAACCTTCTTTTATATGAACTAGTAAATAAAGATAATTTAGAAAAGATGTTTGGTGTTATCTTTAAGGGATAAGATTAACAACAATTGTTTTTATATCATTGGGATGATATTAAATGTTTTCAATAGTTGATAACTATAACAGTTTTAGAGAAAAAAAAATAGTTTTTTTTTTTCGATAAAGAGAAAAAAAAAATAGTTCATAACTAATAATTATCCATAAATGTGGAAATATTACAGTTTTAGAGGGAAAAAATAAAATAGTTGATAACTAATAATTATCCATAAATGCGGACACCTAATTAACATATTTTATATTCTTTGTTTACAAATGAAGTCTCCGTTAAATAAGACTTATCAAAATGGATGTCTATGATATGATAATTGACATATTTTACATTCTTTGTTTACAAATGAAGTCTTCGTTATATAAGACTTATCAAAATGGATGTCTATGATATGAAGACAGTTAAATCTGATTTAATTTGTTAAAATGATAAATCTAATCATAATTATCTATATTTATATTTTTGTTCAATGTAAAATCAATAGTTCATTATAATATGCATAAGAAGATTGAAATCAAATTGAAAATTTAATGGATTAACTCGTATTAAATTGAATTAGAGTTCAAGTTTTAGTAGCAAAACACGCTTGAACAAATGCGCCATAAGAGGATCTTAATTAATTTAAGCTATGTAAACTTAAACTAATTTTAATTATATAATGTAGTTACAAAAAGACCATTATCTATTCCCAACTTTTCTAATTCTTAGTTTTTATTTTCTTAATTACTTATATATTTATATAGTTATATAGAAATTAAAAATCATGAATCTGAACTACTCTGTTTGTGCACATGTGGAATGCACAGATAGTGGCATCTTATGGCACTAAGACAGTCAAGTTCAATTGAATAAATTTATAGACCGCAGATTTTCAGTGTTGTAATATTAGAAATGCATGTTATAACATTTGATTTAGCGTTGCAACACTAGAAATGATATTACAACAAATTTTTGTTCACATGACAGTACATAACTCAGAAGTTATATTAAGTTCGACTTGATTTCGTGATTAATAAAAATTGGTTGATTTGAAGATTATTCTAATGTTTAAATGACAAGATTTTTGTCAAGAATATGTGATTATTTTCCTTATATATTTTAGGGATTATGATGATATTTTTCAAAAAGAAATATAGTGATGATTTGACTTGTTCTTAGGCAATAATCTTGAAAGGGAAATCTTACTTATCCTGAAAATTCTTTTTGGTCAACTAATGAACTTAAATGCATAATGGATCAAAAATATTCCTTTGACCAAATTCGAACAAGTAAGGATTTTAGGATTCAAGAGAATCAGTCAACACTACAAAATAAGAAGTTGCTTACTATTTTTTAGTTGGTTTTAATTATTGATTTTTTTTGGAAAACTTTATTCCTTGTTTATTTATTTTAGGCAGCTGATTTTTTGGTGTTTCCTTCACAGAATATTTGTTGCACATGTCTTGAATAAAAGAGACCAATTCGTACGAGGATGACAAGCAAGCGGTGTGTGTACATTGAGCTATAGAGTGAATGTTTGTAAAAACTTAAAGAGCTTGTTCTTGAAGTAATTTCTAGACTTTGAAAAGAGTTAACTAGGTCTAAGTTTTTGTTGCCTAGAGGCTTATTGGGATAACAAGTCATTAAATTTTTGTGAGAAGACAAGTTTGCAGCAGTTGAAGGAAGTTTAAGTTGTTGTCAACTATTTAAGACAGGGAGAACACACTTAATGGATTAACTCGTATTAAATTGAATTAGAGTTCAAGTTTTAGTTGCAAAACACGCTTGAACAAATGCGCCATAAGAGGATCTTAATAAATTTAAGCTATGTAAACTTAAACTAATTTTAATTATATAATGTAGTTACAAAAAGACCATTATCTATTCCCAACTTTTCTAATTCTTAGTTTTTATTTTCTTAATTACTTATATATTTATATAGTTATATAGAAATTAAAAATCATGAATCTGAACTACTCTGTTTGTGCACATGTGGAATGCACAGATAGTGGCATCTTATGGCACTAAGACAGTCAAGTTCAATTGAATAAAATTTATAGACCGCAGATTTTCAGTGTTGTAATATTAGAAATGCATGTTATAACATTTGATTTAGCGTTGCAACACTAGAAATGATGTTACAACAAATTTTTGTTCACATGACAGTACATAACTCAGAAGTTATATTAAGTTCGACTTGATTTCGTGATTAACAAAAATTGGTTGATTTGAAGATTATTCTAATGTTTAAATGACAAGATTTTTGTCAAGAATATGTGATTATTTTCCTTATATATTTTAGGGATTATGATGATATTTTTCAAAAAGAAATATAGTGATGATTTGACTTGTTCTTAGGCAATAATCTTGAAAGGGAAATCTTACTTATCCTGAAAATTCTTTTTGGTCAACTAATGAACTTAAATGCATAATGGATCAAAAATATTCCTTTGACCAAATTCGAACAAGTAAGGATTTTAGGATTCAAGAGAATCAGTCAACACTACAAAATAAGAAGTTGCTTACTATTTTTTAGTTGGTTTTAATTATTGATTTTTTTTGGAAAACTTTATTCCTTGTTTATTTATTTTAGGCAGCTGATTTTTTGGTGTTTCCTTCACAGAATATTTGTTGCACATGTCTTGAATAAAAGAGACCAATTCGTACGAGGATGACAAGCAAGCGGTGTGTGTACATTGAGCTATAGAGTGAATGTTTGTAAAAACTTAAAGAGCTTGTTCTTGAAGTAATTTCTAGACTTTGAAAAGAGTTAACTAGGTCTAAGTTTTTGTTGCCTAGAGACTTATTGGGATAACAAGTCATTAAATTTTTGTGAGAAGACAAGTTTGCAGCAGTTGAAGGAAGTTCAAGTTGTTGTCAACTATTTAAGACAGGGAGAATTTGTTACAACTTGTTAGGTGAACATGTACTCTTCTTGCATCAATTCTAGAAGAGAGTCTTAGATTAGATAAGTCAAGAATAGGTTGTACTTTGTTTATGTTTAATAATACATTGATTACTCTAGGTAAGACTTCGTAGGCATAGGGTAAACCGAACCACGTTAAAAATATTTTGGTGTTCATTTTTACTTTTTGTGTTAATGATGTTGTAGCATATAGATTGTTTATTATGACATGTTCATTCTGTCAGTATCATAACACTGCTAAATCTGTCACAGTAATTATGAAAAATTAGGTAGTCTACGCTAAACAAGTTATTTCATATCCATTTATAATTACAAATTTTACGCAGCAATAATGACCCTAACCAGACATTTCAACCATTGAATTCAAGATATTATATAATAATATATTTGACTAGCTTAGTGGTTGTGTAACGTTACCCATGCCCATTCGTAACAACTTTAAGATATTCTTCAATAACTACCCTTACAACTAATTCAAATGTTGTTATTTATGAATAACGTTACCTAATTATTAAGTTAGCAAAATCTCATAATAATATAATCCTAAGTACTTGTATTAACATACAAATGTATTCAAACTTAACAAACTTTCTATTCATTTATTGAACTAATGAGGTATGCCTCTCCCATCATAACAAAAATAACTCCACATACATAAATTTATTATTAGGCTCAACAAATTTTATGTTTAAATACACATTCCTTTTCTGTCACAATAACAACAATTCCATATATGGTCATTTTCCTTCAAACTTAATGAATTTTATGTTAAATTACTTACTCTATTCTAACTTTTTTTGTTTTTGGGAAGTAAGTGCTTACTCTATTCTATCTTGATGACAATAACTCCGTGCGTACATATATATATTAATTTAATTTGCGTTTGAGTTCAATCCATTTCATATTCAACTACGTGGTGACAATTCTTTTTTTAATTTTTTTAGTGAAAAAAATAAGCCAATGGTTGATTCGATGTGACAAGCAACCGGTTCGAAGAATTTGACGCAAAAAGATATTGAAAATCATGTAAAGCATAATAATTAGTGGATATCATCCCGCGTGGATTAGGCAAGATTTTAGAAAAAGAAAAAAAAATAGTTAAAATTCCCATCATTCGTCCGTACACGTGTACATCGATCCACCAACAAAATCCTTCCCTTCAACCCCACACAAAGTCACTGGACCCCACTCAAATCCGACGTGGCACAATCCCACTGGTCAAGTACATGCACTGCACTTTGATTCGAAACGCATCCGCATCAAAAAGACAGCACCACCAATAATTTCACTTCATGTTACACGTGGCGGGTGAGGGCATTTTGGTCATAAAATAAATATAGAAAGAAAACAGAACCTGTGCGAGACATGTTTCTGTTTTCTGACAGAACCGGAAGCCTTAAATCCCCCGAAATGTCGTCAGATGTTGGATAATTTTGTTTGATGACGTGTCAATTCTTGGACCGTTCATTTTTTTTCTTGCCCTAAATGCAGTGTAACTTAAAATTGCTTCCTCATTGACTTCAGATTTCTTCCCTAGTTTGGCGACAAAACATTCACGATTTATTTGTTTATTTTACTTATTATTATTGAGACAAAAGTTCATTTTATCAAATTAATAACATTTTTTTTGAAAAAAATATTTTAATTATAAGAATGGATATTTAGATAATAAATTCATTGAATCATCAACTTATTTTATATTTAATTTTAAATAATATTAATTTATCTAAAATTTTCTCTTAAATTATATTAAGTTAGTAACTTAAAAAACTACTTATCTCTTATATTTTTTAATCATTGGATAGTAAGTTTTGAATTATCCAAGTTAAATTCAATAATAATTTTATTTTCTAATACATACATATATAATTTTTAACATTTAAAGTAATTATATTAAAGTAGTACAAATTGTGGCAAAAACAAATTAAGGTTGTTGATTTATGTCCAACTAGCTTTACATTATCTATAACACTTTTAACTAATTAATTTTTTGTATAGTTGAAATAGATAAAGATGGTTTGTTGAATTGTTTTTATTTGAAGGTTGATGTTTGCAAACATAATTTTCATTTTCATCAATAATTTTATTCGAAACACTTTAATTAAAAATAACTTTCTTATAAATAAATCTTATACGTTTTTTCTCTCAAAATTCTTTAAACATCTATAATTTTTTTTATAAAAAATATTTATTTTTGTAACATAATAGATAGCATAATTAAATCATGAATTTTTTACCCAAATTCATATATGAGCTATCAACATATTATAAATCATAAAATGATATAATAACTAATATGAAATAGTATCGACAACTCATATGTTATATCATTTTGGTGTAAATTTGAACAAAAAATCTAGAAAACACCCGATTAATAATAATAAAAATATGAATACCTTCTTGAAAAATATCACAATACCTATTTTAGAGTTTCAAATATTTTGAGGAAATACAATGAAAATTATAGTATATAAAAAAAATTATGTAATGATAATTGATAATTTATTTATTTATTTTTTTTGTAATATGATAATTTATTTTTTGAAAGCGATGATTTTATTTGTTGATAGCCATTTGTCTTGGTGCATTTTGTCTTCCTTACTCTTTGAAACTTAAAGTTTAAAAATCATACAAAATTATCCATTAAAATTAAATAGAATGCATGGCGTTTGTTTTCTTCTCTTATTATTTTCCATTCTTTGGGATCATTTACAATTTCTCCACCCTAAACATAATTTAATTTCATGTTTTAAGAACAACCCAAAAAAATCATGAAGATAAATTCCATCAACACATGAGATGATTTAAAAATTGTAATAACTAATTAAAAGAAGTACATTAATTATTCAATTCCATACATTTTTTTTTTAAACAAACCAAGTCGTTAACCCATTTTGATATAGTATTTAATTTGAGTATAACGAATCACTTAATTTTACAAATAAGATTGTTGAAATCCACCTAAATTCCTACAATAAAGCTGTTAAGATTGTTTTCACTATCTTTCCACTACAATTATATCCTAAACATGAAACTATTTTATAAACAATTTCAGATTACAAACACACAAAAAAAAAGAAGCCTTTAACGTTAACAAATCCAACAATCCACAATCACTTTCATTCTATTTGATGTTACTCAAATTGTCAATTATTTTTTGTTATTTTTTTTCCCATTTGAGCACTTTATTATCTATAACAACAAATACAAGTAAACATAATATAAATATAGAAAAAAATATATTCTTGACAATAATTGCATCTTTCTCAAAATCAAACAATTGTCAGTCTTAACGTGTGACACTTATACCTCATTATCTTCAATAAACAAAATTAAAAAAAAAAAAATCAATGGTAAATAAATAAATAAAACAAAAGCAAAAACAACAACAACAACCAAGTCAAGTCATGGACGTTATCCTTTTGCTAATAAGGGTAAAATGGTCATGTACTATCTCACAACGAACGTTCCACCGCAATTCTCTATTTCCTAGTCAGTCCCTAAATTTATGAAATCCCCATTTTGCCCCTCTCTCTTTAATAAATTTGTGCACTCGCTCTCCTTCCATGCAAAAATCAATCTCTCTCTCGCTTGCTCTTTCTCTCTCTAAAACTCTCTCTCTCTAGAATGGATTGATTTTAATTAATTAATTAACAATTGATTAATTATTATTATAATCTAGTCACTTCGTCGGTTCTGTATCGACTCGGCGACGTCGGCGGCGGCGGCGGCGAAGGGTGGTGAGTCGGCGGAGGAGTCGAGATGCCGCGGCGGTGCTCGCATTGCAGCAACAACGGCCACAACTCGCGCACCTGTCCGTCGCGCGGAGGCGGCGGAGGAGGTGGAGGTTCGCTCGGCGGAGGCGGCGGCCTGAGGCTGTTCGGCGTGCGGCTGACGGACGGCTCTATAATCAAGAAGAGCGCGAGTATGGGGAACCTACCGGCGTTGCACTACCACAGCTCCTCGTCCGCCGCCGCGTCGCCGAACCCGGACTCTCCTCTTTCGGATCATGTCCGCGACCCGACCCACTTGCCTGATGGATACTTGTCTGACGACCCGGCCAACGCGTCTTGCTCCACCAATCGACGTGGAGAGCGCAAAAAAGGTCCCCTTTTTTTTTTTTTTTTTTTTAATTTCGTTTAATATTAATTCAATGGCAATTTCGCAATTATCAGTAAATATTAATTAAAATTAAATTTTGTTATGTTTTATTAGTTTTAGTAATTTATTTACTGTTTGAATTTTGAAATAATTGTTGAAATTGATTTATTTTATCATTGTATGATTAGATTGTAATTATTTGTTTAATTTTTTTTAATATTTAATAGTTTGGATAAATTAAATTTTCATAGTATGTTGTCACTGTTCTTGTGGAATTTGAATTTTGCAAATTTTGGTTTATTTTAAGCTTATTTAATCTGATTACTTGTTGAATTTGAATTTTTATTTTTATTTTTTTCATTTTATATTCTCTTTGAGTTTGTGGTGTTGATTAAGGGTTTCTGATTTTATTTTAATATATATATATATATATATATATAAAATATATGAATGCTTAACAGAACTCAGGTGTTTCAGGTCTTGACAGAATGGAAATTCAAGCTACGATTTTAACCATTGTTGGCAAAATTTGTGTATGAATATCTCTAATGGTTGGATTTAATAGGTTTGGTGTTTTGGTTTTTATGGCAGGCGGTAAATAAATACAATGATTGCCTTAGAGGAATATTGAAATTTAAAAATTGATGCGTATATTTTGGCATGTATTTCGGCTGTCTATAGGGTGTCAATGCCATATGTAGATTCTTTACTTGTTTATATGTTTGACATATACGCGTTAATTGATATAAAGTATTTTTGGCATACCATACTCTTGTATTTCAGCTGTCTATACGGTGTCAATGCCATATGTATATTCTTTACTTGTTTAGATGTTTTAGATATCAACCGTTTTTGACATACAATACATGTGTATTTCGACTGTCTATAGGGTGTCATTGCCAAATGTATATTCTTTACTTGTTTAGATGTTTGAGATATACGCGTCTATTGATATAAAGTATTTTTGACAAACCATACACGTGTCTTTTGGCTGTCTTTAGGGCGTCAATGCCATATGTATATTCTTTACTTGTTTAGATGTTTGAGCTATACGCGTCTATTGATATAAAGTATTTTTGACATACCATACTTGCATATTTTGACTGATTAACAGTGGAAATACCATACTTGTGTATTTTGACTGTTTATAGGGTGTCATTGCCAATATAAATTCTTAATTGTTTAGATGTTTGATATACCATATACGTGTTCATCGATCTAAAGTATTTTTGATATGCTATACACTTGTATTTCGACGGTTTATAGAGCGTCAATGCCATATATGTATCCTTACTTGTTTCGATATTTGATATACCATGCATGCGTCCATTGATATAAAGTATCTTTGATATATCATACACTTGTATTTCCACTGTTAATAGGGTGTCAGTACCATATATATTCTTAATTGTTTAATTGGTGTCAAGGGGTTTCAAACTCGTCTTTTTGGTTATACACCCCACCCCTCAAACACTAAGGCTAACCACTTAGAGAATTTGTATGAATGTAAAAGGATTAAGATGTATGGCTGCCATCACTGAAATGCAAAGAAGGCCATGTCGAAGTTTGAATACTTGTCAACCTGTGTTTCATTGCAGTCTTCATTCTTAAGCAGGGTGTCACCTCTTATTGCTCGTTTTGATTTTATTGCAGTACTTAGATGACCTCTTATAATTTGACAAGCATATTCTTTTGTGATACTTGTTACTTATGTTGACTTCCATTAAAGTGAGAAGATTGTGTAACAATGCAGTATCCTAAGAACCAAATTTATATAATTGAGAAGTGGAGAGTACACTGTGATCTAGAAGATCAACATATTGTGTCTTTCAAGCTTAATTAGTAAGCAACTCACCTTGTTGTCATAGGCATTCATGTGAAGTGTTGCTTTGATTACTTTTGAGAGAGCATATAAAGCATGGACCATCTTAGTGTAATTTCGGTCTTATAATAAGTTTGTATTGCATCATATTTTCTCTATGTTGTTGCAATTGCATCAATATCTATCTGTTGAATCCGTTGGCAGACAATTCTTCATCAGGATTATGTTTTGAGGTGGTATTTGCCAAGAATTTCTTTCCTCTTTTGGCTTGTCATGCACTTGATTTGCATGTCCGAGCCTATCATACTTGCTGTCTTTTCCTTTCTGCCTGGGGATCTTATTAACTAGATTGCCGTTTGTTAGCTTTTGAAGTTGTTTTAGGTGAATCCACTTTCAACTAGTCAACAAATAGTATAGTTTATCGAATCTAGCATCAAAGGGTACCAGTTGCTGCTTTTGCAGAGTACGAAAATTAAATGAAAATGTACACATTTGGTTTACTCTTAAATTAGTAGCTCATGATTTCACGAAATTGTGAGGCAGAGCTAGGATTCTTTCACTAATAGTTGAGAACTACCCCTTACATGAAATGGATTTTGTTTACAGGAGTTCCGTGGACAGAAGAAGAGCACCGGTTGTTCTTGATTGGCCTACAGAAACTAGGAAAAGGAGACTGGCGTGGAATAGCTAGGAATTATGTCATCTCAAGGACTCCGACCCAGGTTGCAAGTCATGCACAGAAGTATTTCATTCGGCAGGGTAATGCTACCCGAAGAAAGAGACGCTCCAGTCTTTTTGACATGGTTCCGGATGATATGGTTTGTCTCGTTTCTTTCGTTTTACTTTGTGTGTTAGCCACATAAATAAATAGACACAGATAGTGTGTAGGCTTCAATTTAGCATTTGGTTGACTAAGTTGGTATATATTCCTTTTCAGGCCACGGACACCCCGTCGGTGCCAGAAGAGCAAGTATTGCACCCTTCTCCCCTGGCAAGAGAAACCGACAATTCAAGCCCGATACCATCCCTCAATCTTTCTCTGAACTCAAAATTTGAACTTATGGAAGCTGCACCTCAAGAAACAGTCAAGGAACCAGAAGAATCCACTGTTGGTTCAAACGGAATCACACCAATGATGCATGGTTTCTTCCCAGCTTATATACCCGTCCCATATGCATACTGGCCTTCCAATGCAGCCTGTCCTGAAGAAGACAAGGAAGCAGAGAACTCCCACCACCAGATTCTAAAGCCAATTCCAATGCTTCCTAAGGAACCAGTCAACGTAGACCAACTAGTTGGCATGTCTCAGCTCAGTATAGTAGAGATGGAGAGAGGATTCAGAGAGCCATCACCGCTGTCCTTGAAACTACTGGGAGAGCCATCGAGGCAGTCAGCGTTCCATGCAAATGCTCCGGTCAGCAATGCAGATTTAAGCAATGGCAAGACAAGCCCAATTCAGGCAATTTGAATGCTTCTTCTGCTACCTTATTTTTGTACAATCATATATAATTTCTCTTAAGGCACCTTTGTCTTAGCTTTTTGATAGTATGAAGTTTTGCTGGTCCTTGATATATAGGTTAAAATCAAATTAAATTTGGTTGGAAATATTTATTCTTTGAAAATGTATCATTAACAGCCAGAAGTTATAATAATTTAATGTGTTTGGCAAGAATTAACATATTTTTACTCTCACAATTCTTTCCGTTTTTGCTTCTCTATTTCTTGTATGGTTTTGAAGTTTGGTTTCTAGAGGCTTACAAGGCCAGAACCTAAATAGGACAATCTTGAAGTCGTATTTTGTCCTTCGGATAAGTAATAGCTAATTTAGTCGAAAGCATGAGCAACCTTATTCTCTTGCCCTCGATAATAGAGGGCAAACGTAGTCAGAAGACAGCCATAGTACTCGCGACTAGAGCCTGAACCCCGACTGAAGGACAGCCACACACTTTTAAATCTGAAAGCAACATCCACATTCATTTTTCATTTTCAGCATATTAAGATTAGAGGGCAAATGTGAAGTGATAGCGGACTAGAGTCTGAATCCCAAAAAAGAAGTGCTTTTCAAATGAAAGCAACATCCACGTTCATTTTCAACATATTAAGTGGTGGAAAACAAAGCACCATCTTGGCAAAGAAGGAAACAGCAGCTCGAGACTTGACCTTTGAAAGTCTTCTGGCAAAGTTTCGGCAAAAATCAGCATATTTTTTTTTAAAAGTTCCATTAGACGTCTTTGGCTTTGATAGCATATACTCTCATTATTATCTAACCATTGTTGAGATCCCTTAGTTTAAGCCTAAGTACAGTCAACTTGCATGATAGAGCAAAAACTAAAGAAATTGGTTTGATTGAGGACATAATGTTCAAAAAATAAAAAAGTTTAGGACATAATTAAAAAACTCTACTTTTTTTTTTCTCCAATGTTTAATTGTTTGAGAAACACATTTAATATAGTGCATCCGAAAACAGTATCACAATTAAAAAAACTATTTATATTATCTCTTAGTAGAAGTGAATGAGTATCGTAGAATTAAGATTTAAGTCTTTTTCTTATTCTATTAAAACATAAGGTGTAAAAGTTGTATCTTCCAGTTGTAGGAGTAATCGTTTGAGTCATACTATCAGATCTAGGTAGTATTATGACTTATAAGGTGTCAGTGTTAAAAAGAAAATAAAAATAAAAAGCTAAAAAAATAACTTAATAATATTTTAATATTATCAAAAATTTTATTATATTTTGGATTGTACCAAACTAAGGTTTTTGAATTGAAATGAAAAACTTTAAGCAAATATATCTTTTCAAACCTTCATTTATATTAAGAAATGGAGAAACATTAAGTACAAACATGTCTTTAAAAAGAAAAATTAAATAACAAAGGACATTCAAAGCCGGAGCTCCATCTCCAAAAACACTTTTCAATAAAAGAACTTAAATAAAGGTATAGGGTTTTTTTTATTTTTTTTAATTTTTTAACTTTTAATTTTTTTTTTTTTTTAAATGAAAACATACATTTATACTTTTTAGTAAAAGATATGTTTGTGTTTCAAACAAACATCAGAAATTATACATGAAGATCACTTTAACGCTATTAAAGGAAACATTTCTAAAATGCATCCTCATTTTCTGCTACAAAAGCAGTTCCAACAGTTTTTTCAGGCTTTTCTATATATTCACGATTTTCCTTTGGAGGAACATAAATTTTCTTATTTGTGTCTTAAGCTTCATATTGAACTACTTTTTTTACAAGCCTTCGAAAAAATACCACCTTTTTTTTGTCTTTACTAGTATAGATAATAAAAATATACACAAAACAAAGAATGAAAATAATATTAATTATTATCATCTAATTTGATTTGATAATAGAGAATTCCTATCAATTTAGTAATATTTTAAGTCAAATCACAGTATCACAAATAACATTTAAAAAAAATAATATCGGTCACTTCTCTAAGTTTAATTATATATGTAACTGGAAATGGTGTAAGCTATATATTATCACAATTTCTAGTTTCCCTTGTCTAAAGGTTATCGGACTGATAGTTTGAGTTTAATGTCATTTAAGAGTGTAAACTGTCCAAAATACCTTTAATGAGAGCTTTGGACCCATTGACCTTTTTTTTTTTACTTCCCTTTTTCACTTGCCTCTGTTTGCCGGGCAAGACTTGACATGCCAAAATTAAACTAACAAAAAAATCATTGAATAAAAAGACTGTCAAAGTCGTCATAGAATTTTTCCAATTGCTATGGTAAAGGCTATTCTTCTCCTCCTGCACGCTCCTGTAATGTCTTTTTAGATTTGGCATTTCTCTATCTCCAACTTTGCTTGGAGGAATAATGATCGTCATGGCCGAGAAGGAATTCGAGGGCAAGCAGAGCTTGCTTGTCTTCAGTTGGCTTTGACCTCACCACTACTACCATTACATAAGCTAACAAAGGAATTACACACCCAGATTCCACTTTTTACAACGGACAATGCCTATTGTTGTTTCTGCTTTTTGCAACGGGCAATGCTCTCTATAGACAACACTTCTACAGTAGACAAAACCAATGTTAAATTGGTTTTCTAACACGAGCATTGCCCGCAATGAATAGTCTTGTGATTTTTTAAAAAAAATTAAATTATATAAATAAATTGATAAAAAATACAAATTTCATCAATTTGCTTATATAATATTTTATTCACAATTATTTATTTTGTTTATAATTATTAATCTTGTTCATGATTGTGAAATTTTTTTATCCATATCTTTTACAGATATTATTCAAATAATATTCACAAACTTCTTATGTGGTATTCAAACAAAAAATATAAAACCTAAAGAGGATGAAGAAATAATAATTATAACAACCATGAAAGAAATTAACTAAAGATCCTAATAAAATCAAAATTTAAGTTTCGTACCTAAAAAAATGATAAACTAACTAAGGATCCAAATACATTAAAAAGAAGAATCATAATAAAACTGAAAAACATCCATGAAGCTATAAAAACAAAAACAGAAATACAAAAAATAAGAATCATAATAGTAATTAATAAAACTTAAATGAATCAAACATTAAAAATAATTATTCCTAAAACATTTATAAGATAAGGAGGATAATGCATGAAAAGACATCTGTCTTAAGAAACAAAGACAAGTGTAGTTAGCAAGAAGCAAATCACTGTTATTACTTTTGTTGCCAAACGTTATTGAAAAAATTAATTAGCTCTCAAAATTCTCCAAAATTCAACTTGTTTTACAGAAAAGATAAAACTTCAAGCACCATTTTGAATTGCATCTTGACTTGAGCAGTGAATGTAATAAGTATATCCGTATATGGAGAAGTTAACAATCACATAATAATGATGAATTCATGAAAACAACAAGATTTGTTTAAAAAATTCGAACATGAAATCTCCAAACTTATTCTTAATTAATAAAATCAGAGTTAAAACCTTAAAACAAAGCACTAGTATCAGTGAATTCAAATTAACATCGAACCGGTGCCTGATTATTTTAAATTTAAGCTTTTAAATTTATATAATTAATAATTAACCTAATATGATATTGGAATCTATTTAATAAGGAGTTATCTTATTTCGAATTCTCTTAGGCAATTGTATACTTGCAATACATGTATTTTGAATCAGAATTTGTATGAAAATTCAAAACTTGATCCATATAGCAAGTATGTGATTAATCAGATGATTTTATATTATTAATTTGAATAGATAGAGTTAAGATGTTTAGGTTTACAAGTTAAACATCCGTTACTTTAGTAAATTTTTGCACATTTATTACTTAAGAAAATTTGATAAAAAAAGTTGTGTCTTTTCCCATGTTTGAGTTTGTGTTAGTATATATATGGCTGCTAATTTTAGGGGATATGAGAAAACTTTGAATGAATAATCGAGCTTAATTTCATGTTGTCGGTTTTTTCTTGGTTAATATATGCCTGGTTGTTGATTAGGCTACACATTATTACGTACCCTCTTTTTATGCTAGTAGGCTATTTGGATTATTTATATTCTTTGTGGCCTTTATTTGATGCACATGTAAGATTTTATTGTGTATATTGGAGTCTTAGTTATTAATACATACCATAGACACGTTTGCATTTAAAGTTCCTTGTATCATGCTGAGGCTATTATGGTAGATTGGTAGTTGGAAGTGCCCAATGATCAATTACATTTCTCTCAAAGCGAGCTATTGGCATTAAGAACAAGCTATGTACAAGGTTTATAAGTGGGATATGAAGACGACTACCTATTGTGCTCCATTAAGGAGTCTCCATCCTTCATAATTTGTTGGTGCAATTTGGCTTTTATATTGGTGGAAAGGGAAGTGCGATTTGTGAAGTTCAGCAATTCAAAGATGAGGGCATTTGGCTGGCCTATGAAGATGGATGACTGCAATATTGGGGTCTAAATTACCATTAATACTTATAATTTCACGTTCTCCAAGAGAAGCTTCAGGTTTATGACAATCATATTTTGGATGTTATCTGTACAAATACAATAAGTAGGTTTGTTAAAGACAATTGTCAAGTAAGCTACGATGCAATTTCTAACATAGAGCTCATTGTTCTATGAATATATGAAAATGCTTAAGTTGGTGTTTTGTTTCTTGAAATTTGGTTTTCATTAGTTTTCAAAGTGATTAGTTCAAACAGTTTAATTAATATAAACTATTAGTAATTAATTTTTTGATGAAGCAATGATTCTTGATGTTAGTCATGATATGTTTCTTTTTGTATGAACTTGTAAATGACATCCTAGTCTAGCTTTAGGAGTTACATTAGCATGATATGAATCTTCAAATTCAAATTGTTGGATTAAAACTACTTTCAATTTTTAGTAAAATCTTAGTTCGATTATATCTTTAAACAAGAATATTATTTATACATGACCAACTTGGGGACAAAGGTGAATAATTATAAGTTTCTAAGCATGAAGAAAATTTTAATTATTTATGCTTATCAGTTATGATTTACATCATGAATGAGTTATCTTAGGATAGTGGCTACAAGTTGAAGTTCCACGCCTCTTAATGAGGAGCGAAATTTCGTTGTGTTAAATTAATATTAGGAAGTGGAATTGATTTAGGTGCATTTTGATCTATGTTAGATGTATGATTAGGGAAATTAATCTTTAGAATTGAAAAAGATTTCTTCAATAAATTTGTTTAAAATGTACGATAATTTTTTAGAGCATAGAAAAGTTTTGATAGATACACGATTTTAATTGGAGATCTTAATGGAATTTGATGGTTTGTCATTTTGACCGTTACAGAAAGTAAGATGTGTTATGTGCATTTCCTTAGAATAGTTAATAGACCAACCTTACAAGATACTATAGAAGAATAATTGTCATGAACGTTGGTTATAAATTAGTGTGGTGTATTAGGATTCTAATTATCCCACATCGAATAAGTATAGACCTATCTTGGTGTTTACGGACTAAAAAACACACTTTTTCTTATAAGTTGTTTCTATCAGGAGTTCAATTTAGATAGATCTAAGTGATTTCAAAGTACCTCAATGATCTCGTGTAGAAGGAATGAAGTGGGGATTTTGTTATTTTCTTGTATTAGATAGATGAGGCCGTTTCCAAACTTAGAACATTAGACAATATGAACATTTGACATCAGAAATATATAATATAGTATTAATTCAAGTATATATAACGATATGTAATTAATATTTTTCCCTAAAGGGAAAACATGTTTTCTGTTTTCTGGACAAGATATCAATGCTTGTGTGCAAAAGTAATTGTTAGTAAAATCTGTAAATGCACTCAAGTATGTGGAGACTTTTTCATTATTTGAATTGTTAATTTCAGGTAAGTTTTTGTTGCGCAAATGAGCTCCACGTCAAGTTAGCTGAAGAGTGGGGGAAAGGAAGTGGCATAGACGATTGGTGTAGGAGGTCGGAGGTAGCTTATGAGTTATGAGAGTGTAGATGATGGTCTCAAAGATAAGACATTAGCTTCAGTTTGGTCGACAGCTTCAGTGGTGATTCTGTCAGCTTGCCAGAGAATTGCTGCCAATTGTGGCGACTCGAGGGTTGTACTTTGCCGTGGGAAGCAAGCAATCCCTTTGACAGTAGGTCACAAGGTCTGTCACTAATTTTTACAGATTTCTAACGTTTTGCCTGGATTAATATACAACTTATTTTAGCCAATTTGAAGCTTTCTGAGAAATTAATTTTCTGTAGATGGTCTGACAGTATCAATGATCTATGCTAAATTTTTGTTTGGTCAGAGCCTTGCATTTGAGAGTTCATTTCAATGATGTTTATGTAGAATTGAGCATTGTGTTGCTCATCTCGGTTACTGGATGGAATTTGAATACATTTACAGTAGATTCTATGACATCTTCATAAGGCAGCCAATTATAGATTTTATGACTCCATGGTAAAAATTTAGATTTACTCTACATGTTTAAGAATGCTAGTATTTTAAATTATGGTAATACAGAATTGCATCATTTTTAATAGTTTGATGACATTAAAGTTAGTTATACAAGTTGAAGGCCATGCCATAGAATCATTATAGATTCTATGACTCCATAGTAAAAATTTAGTTTTTCCTCTATATGTATAATATAAGGATGTTAGTATTTTAAATTATGGTTAATACGGAATAGCATTACTTTTAATAGTTTGATGCAACATCAGAGTTAGTCATACAAGTGCAAAGCTATATCATGCAATGTCAAGCTAAACTGGTTGTTTTTATCCATCCTTGGGCTTTTTGTCGGACTTATATTTTGCCAAGTCTGATATATTATTTACCTATTAGGTCCATATACATAATGTCATATTATGTTATTGATTGACACAAATAGCGATATGATCTATAATCTAATATCTTTATCTAAAATAAGTTGTTGCCTATTTTGCAGCTAAGTAGAGAAGATGAAAGAGCAAGAATTGTCGATGAGGGAGGCATAATTGTGGAGTGGGACTACTGTTTAAGGGCGGAGGGGGTTCTTTCCATGACAAGAGCAATAGGTTTCTCTATTAACATTAAATGTTTTTCTTGGTTTTTTATCTAGCTTATTTGATGATGTTAATTAACATCACTTCATACAAAATCATTCGTGTAAATATATATGTTGCATTGATCTTTTATCCACTTTGAGATGCTAGGAAATTTTCTTTTATGCTAGGATGTCAAATTTCTGAAACATATGAAGTTTTCTAGATGATTTAATCTTTGTTGTCCTTCATAATAGGCATTAATTGGTGAGGCATATTACAAATAAATTGCATTTTTTTTCTTTAAATTTTCCGGTGATCTAAAAATCGGCTGCCGGACACGATGGAAATACCCTAGATGCCGTTATTAGGTAGCAGCACACCTAATCCTCCACAAGCAGCGCCTAGGCACTACTAGACAGTCTCTGCAGCGTAGTGGCTGCAAAGATCTATTTAATTTTTGTTTCAACACCTAAAATGGTGTATTTGGGCATTTCTAATATACTCAAAATGCACCATTTTGGGTGTTTAATTTTTTATATTAGAAATATTCAAAACGACGTTGTTTTGATGTTAAAAAAAAAAAATTAAAACCAGAGCACCCAAAACAGAGGGTGCTCTTTTTCATTCAACACCAGTCGACCGCCCTAATCGTCAAAACCCCAACGGCATCCTTCACCTCTGATGATGTCCTTGACTGCCATGGAATTTCATCAGCACTAGGCATCGGGCCACCGTCCGACTAGTGTCTAGCCCTTTTTAGAACACTGTAACTTTATCATATTTCCTATCACATACATGCATACAATACAGACATAAATAGGAGTGTGTTTTGTCTGTGTTTTTAGCCGAAACTCTCGAAGTCATTTTATGTATATTAGAAATTGGTCCCTCTCATGGGACATGTGTTGCTAATTTCTCTCTTTTTGTTTCCATTTTTAGAATCTCCCCTTTTGTTATATATATACCCTACGTCTAAGTAAAAACCTTCAATTGACTCTTTGTCATGTTTAATTAATCTATGATGTTCGTCGCATTAAAAAATATTTTACTAGATTCTTATTTATTAAATATCTCCGACTTTTTTTTTTAGGAGATTAAATATCTCCAACTTAACCTTTTAAATATATTGAAATTCTATAATTTGCAGTATTTGAGTCCTATTATGGCTTCTATAATTTGCAGTATTTGAGTCCTATTATGGCCTTCTTTCTTTTGCTTTTGATATGTATGTAAATTCATCTCTAGATCATGCAATTTTGTATATTTGGTGTATGTCTGAATTTTTAGGTGACCATGGTTTGAAGCCATATACAATTCCAGTGCCTGAAATTAATTTCACAACAAGGAGTTCAGAGAACGAATTTTTGGTTTTGGCAAGTGATGGCCTATGGGATGTCTTATCTAATGATGAGGTTATATAGTTGGCTCGCAAAGAATTGAGAGAGCGACGTAGGCAACCAAAATCATACGATAATTCTTCCTCTCCAGCTTCTTATGTTGCTCAAGGTCTCTTCAAGTGCGCTCTTGACGCTTATAATCATGACAACATCTCCATTATCGTTGTCGACCTGAAATTTCCAACGATAAGGGTCCAACCAAAAAAGGGAAAATGATTCTTCCACTCTCTCTATCTGCTCTAAAAGTGATTTTTGTGAACTTCATATTTGAAGTTGAAACATGTAAATACATTGTGTCACTTGCTTAGTTTTTTAATAACTTCAGGAAGTTGGGAATTTTATTAATTGGCAGCTCATACTAATTTGAATATATACCTATAATTTGTTTATCACCTTAATTTGTAACTGCTAGGTATTAAACTTATAGCTCCACTCTTGTTCTTTCTTTCTTTAATAATTTGTGAATGGTTTTTACTATTTGTGTTTATTGTATGTTATTCATTGTGTAGACTAGAATACACTAACTATTGCATAGGCATTGGTGACTCTTTGGAAAAATGCATGCATTTTGATTTTACTGGTTCTTCGCTTGGTGGTTTGATTGATGATTTGATTTATTAGTTTTTATTCGCTTGACAGGGATGGAAATTAAACTGGCTTTATTCTCATCTGTGGTGACGAAAAAAAGGAATCGATGTTATTGGAGTAGCTTGATGTCATTGCCGTAAAGATAGAAAGCCCTTATGATAATAGTAATGTGTCTAACTTGATATGTATACGGAGTATGTACATGCTATAGTTCCTTGTAAATAACGTAGGAAAGATAATTATGTTGATAAAAATATGGATGTTTAAATAAATAAACGATCATAGATCATCTTTCTTGTTGGAAATATGTATTTTATCTTTAATGGATTATTATGGTAGAATAGATTTTTAACCTTTCATGTGTAGATAAAAGTAATGCTACACTACTAAAAAAATTTATCAAAATATTATGACAAGCTTATATGTAAATATCACATCATCAATATATCATTTAAAAATTAATATAATGACTACAAATCAGTTTATTATATCATTTGGACAAATTTTTTTGATAAATTTTAGAAAGTGTAACATTATTCGTGTAGATAATCGGCTCCAGCTTGCAGTTATTTGATGCTTCTTGTAGTTGACCTTGAACCCTTAACAAGGAGGCTTAATTTTAGAGTTATTCTTGTTTCCATCTTAAGTATTGATTCATTTCTCCATTCTGAATGATGGAGAATCTTGCTACTTGATTGGATACTGAAATCAAGTATCTTGTGTTACTTGAAGCAAGCATTTTATAAGGACAGGAAAATATAGTTTCAGGTGTATCTTGAGTTCTGTGTGATGTTGGATTTTTCTGGCCGTCTTTTTAAATATGTGTTCACTGTAATATGTGGCTTTATCTATTGATTGGATTTACTTGACAAGACATACAATGGAGATTGATGACTTTGCACTATTACTATCATGCTATCATATTCATTTGAAAGCAATGATCCAAGAAAACGGAATAACAAATATTAGTAATACAAAGACCATGAACTCAAATGAAAGAGTTAATGAGAGCCCCGAAAAGGCCACAAGGCAAATATGAGAAATTGCCAATTTAATTTCATGAATTATTAACTTTGAGTGTCTACTAATAAGAACATTTGAAGTTAATTGAATTTTGGCTTTTTCTGAAATAGAAGTTAATTGAATTTTAATGAACAACGGTAGCTAATATATTTGAGAATTAAATTATTTGAACTCTACATTCAAATTTATAACTACAAATAAAACTTAATTCTCTTTCCTCACCTACAAAGAAACTGAGTTCCCATTATATTTATTGAAGTACCCTATTTTAATAATTCCATATATGTTATATAAATACGTTTATTTATGTAATCAACTTATTTCCTTTCTTAAAATTTCTAAAAGTTTGTACACTCTGTATTGCAATATCGTAATTTAATTCCAAAGGCTCCTCTTTTTCTTTTCATCAAAGTTCAACTGCTTTTCATTTTCATTCTTAATGAGTAAACTCACCCCGGTGCTCGGAAGTTGGGATAGTCTAAGATGCATCAGAAAAGTTCTTGGATAAACATTGGTAGCAAATTTTACTGAAGTAATCTGAAAACCTCTATTACATTCATCAAATTTGATAGCTGCCTTCTGAAGGCAATGATTTTGATTGTTCAAATACTTCTTCTATCAGTGTAGGACAATGATTCTTGTATGTGTCCATATTAATATAGATATAAACCACTGATGTTTCACTTGTGTCCTTGTTGAACTTCAGAACAGAGGAAGTTTGTTTGTTCAATTCTCTTGCATTTATCTCCTGACAGTTCTAAAAGCAAGTGGCCTTCCCATAGTGACTGGATTTCCTGTGTTTGAAGTGTTCGCTAGATGGAATCAGCCAAGATTCATATAATTTGCAAGAAAGAGTTGGATTTGTATTCTTGTTGAATATATGTAGTTTAATTTCCACTTCAGTAATGAATTGGTATGTCATATTTTTAGGGATGGTTATGCTAACTATCATATGAAAATTCTGCAACACACTAGTTAAATCCTATCATGTTGATCAATATTAAAATTAATGCACTTCATACTTATAATTTTTTATAGGAGAAGGGGTCGAAGATTTTGCACTTCGTACTTATAATTTCTTATAGGAGAAGATGCTGAAGATTTTGAATTGCAAAATTTAACCAAGTCTAGCTATAATATCTAGTAGCTGCCTTCCAGTACAAGGCACCATGTATAGTCTCTTTCCCGGAACTGAGTTGCAGGTGTTATTCTTATTATTATTTTTGGACGAGCTAGAGAATTAAGAGTTATGAGTCATTACTTTTGTTGAAGATAAGAATCAATACAATTTTGTCAAATTTAAGGCATCAACCAAGCACAATTAAAATTATATGTTGTTTGTAATTTCAATATATATATATATATATATATATGTTGTTTATGTTTGGAAATACAACTTTAAGATTCTCTGCATGTACTAGGCGATATTACAGAATACATGATTAGTTTATTTTTGTAAGTCTTAGGGTAAGTTTTAATGATTGCAAAACATCACCTTCAGTGTGCTTACTCTATACCTCAAAAGAGAAACAATGAAACTTAAACTTGCATTGTAGACATCTAGGCATTTTAATAATTACTTTGTGTTAATTTGTTTATAATAATTAATCATGTTCATGAATATATGCTCGCAGCTTATAGTCAATAATAATGTCTACAGGAAGTGGAATTTTTGATGCATTTTGAGCGCCCTTCCTTATTTGGCTGCTGTTCTATGATCAGTAATTTGGTGGCTCCGCGATCATTCCTTTTTGAGGGCTGCTACGAGGATCAAGTTTTAATTGGATATAAATTTGGCAGGATGAAGCAAAAGTAGCTTATAGTGCGGTTGGTTAATTAATTGCTTTCAATAATAATATGTCTAGTGTAAGCAATGGATTCTTATAAAGATGAGAAGAATTGATGCTGCAAGGAGAATATCTATGAAAAGGCTAGTGATCAGAAAGCAACCTTAAAGCTAACTTCTGTATATTGCATCAATGCCCACAGGTTTAGTTCATTTATTCGCACAAGCACATTCTTCATGAAAAGAAAAAATAGATGTTTCTGGAGAAGGTCCATCCAGCAGGAAATTCTTTTATGTGCCAGCATTACCTTACTTCTCTTAAAAATCAATTAGCTTTGCAAAATCCCTGTCCCTTTCTTGTCATTGAATCTGCTAGCTTTATTTGTTTTTGCTAGGGCTACTTGATGTTACATTGATTTTTTTATTTTTGGGAAAAACCAGTTTTGCCAAGAATCAGAACCCAAGTGTCATTTAAACTAACACATCTAATGTGGTTCAAAACTTCAAATGACTTCTAATATACGATATATATGATATATAATTTCAATGTAGACTTCACCAATTTGAATACTTTCTTGTCTTTTAAAGATTTGTTTTTTTTTTTTTTTTTTGAAATAGTCTTGTCTTTTAAAGATTTTTGACATGGTAAAAATAGAAGCATGTTGGACCTGTTGCATATTTCTACTTGTTCTGCTGCATTTGCATAGTATATCTGTTATTGTATAGGATTTTTTTATGTTTCGTGACCAATGAAAAATTTAATGTGTTGATAGATAAACAGTCGTGATGATAGGAACGTATCACATTCATTATACTACGTGTATAGTGGTTAATGTCATTGACCATATCATGAATCGAGGTTATAATATAGACAGAATTGAACGGTTTGATATTACATGTTGTGTATGCAGACAAGTAAATCTTATTGTCTACTGATTGGCTGAGAAAGTGACAACCAGAAACTAACAATGTCATATGTGGTTTGCTGATGCAAAATATTTGAAATGATCTGATGATGAAAATTTTAAAACATAGATAAATACATGTGTATATCAAGTTCCAATTACTAGCAGACTCAAAAATCGTTCTGGGATGATGATTGTCCAGAGTGGGATTCTTATCAACATAGGAGACAGTGACAGGGAAAAAAGCATCACAATCTAATTATGCTAAATATTAAAACACAAATTCATATTCTGATCCCTCTCCACCCACACTTCTCCTCTCAGCTTTTCTTTACTCTTTTAACAAAGAACCAGATGTGATCACACATTCGTTCAACGAAAATATTATTAAAAAAATTATCATTTAATATGATTTAGTAAAAGAAAATTTACTGAGTCTGATAACATCTCAGATTTAAATTGTTCTAATTACAAGTAGTATCTAAAAAATTTATTAAAGAAAAAAATAATAAAAATAAATAAACTTCTCTTTTCTTAACTCTCTCACTTGGGGGTGTGGCAGGAATAAAAAATAGAATTTCTTCACCAACAATTCTTTCCTTTTTAACACCCTGCTAAAAAAAAAACTGTGCTGGTAAAGACATGGAAAAGGACCACTTTTCTGGAAGGTTTTAGGTGATGGTGTCAATCATTATTATGATGGTTTTTTCCCTTTCAGGTTTGTTTGTAGAGGTGATTCTTTGCTTCATGTTGGTGTTTTCTGTTGTTATATATTCTCTGCCCACCATCTCTTTCTTACCACTAAAAACAAGACAAAAACAAAAACAAAAAAAAAAAAAAGAAGGATTTGTCTTAAATAAAATAGAATAGCATATTGAAATAAATAAAATGTAATTGTAGAATAATGTCATCCATTTGAGCTTTAATAATTATTCAGCCAATTGGCATTTGGCCTTTCAAGCTTTGGGGGTTTTATGTTGTCTTATCTTTCTTTCTACTAGCTGGTTCTCGTGTTTCGTACGAGGATGAACATGGAGAAAAGTTTTAAACTAATGACATAAAATTCATATTTTAGGTGTTATGAAACTTTAAAAGCCATAATATTTAGATTTACAAGATTGTGAAAACTTTTAATCTATCTATTATACTAGTTTTTAAATAGATTAACGTAGTTATTACAATAATATTAAAATAATTTGCTAAGATTATATTAATTAATTTTATTTTATTATTACTAAAAGAGAAAAGTTATAGTTTTTACAATAATACAAAACATATGATTACTTTGGTTACAAATATTAGTAATAAAATTTTTATAATCGATGATTTAAAATTCATATTTTAGGTGTTCGTGTTATAGTCAACAACCTCCGTCAATTATGTTCTTCTGATTTTTCTTTATTTTTCTTTGATTTAAATTTTTTTTTTTATATATATAATTGTATTTTTTGTTTATGTTTTCCGATGTGGGTTTAATTTGGTGTCGATAAAAATATCCCTAAACTAACAAAATTTGACCAACTTTTGATTAATAAAAGGATGATGTTAATAGATATATGATAATTTAATAATAATACAAGTAAAAAAAATGCAAATACTGCTAAAAATTTGATAAATAACAAATTGCATAGAGATCAAACTGATGGTCACCTTATTCCAAATGATTTAAAATAATTTTATAATCTTAAAAGATATTCGATGGAGTTTTATGGAATATAATTTCACAAAAACACCAAATAAATCTTAGTATTCTAATTAGTCAAATTAAAAGTTACAAATATTTGTGATGGTTAAAAAAAAAAAAAATCGAACTAATTACATCATACCTCTAAGGATCAATATGCTGCAACCATATTAAAAGTTTTTTTTTTTTAATATCCACAAAAATCACCATCAGAATCTAAAAACGCAAAAAACATGGCTACAATCTACATTATATTATTTCTCTTCGTAGTCGAGGAGTTTGTATGGTTTCAGGCTGTCGTTTTTGTTTGTGAGAAGCGGAGAATATTGATCATATTTTCACTAGTTGCAACTTTGTCAAACATGTTTGGACTAAGCTTTTTCAAGTCTTCAAGATATCCTAGGATCTTTCATATGGTTTTTCTTACCTTTTATTCAAGCAATGTAGGTCTCTCGAAACAAATACATTACGTCTATTTGGCGTCTTGCGTTTACATCCAGGATTTGGTCTATTTGGAAGTCAAGAAATGATTTAGTTTTCAACAATGTTAAAGCCTCAACTGGTTCTTCTTATGCAGCCATTATGATTTTTTCGCAAAGCATCAACAACTTTGAAGCTAGTCCTACTACGTTTAACTCTCAATTGGAGCTTTTGCTTTTGCACAGGCTATCGCTTCATTGCAGACCTGCTAAGACTCTTATGGCTGTTCGGGTCATGTGTAGGTGGGAAGCTTCTCTTCCAAATTGGGTTAAAGTAAACATTTATGGTAGCGCAAAAGGTCAGCCAAGTATGGTTTCGGTAGGTGGTATATTCAGAAAGTCGAGTGGCTTTGTGCTCGGTTGTTTTGCATCTAGTTTTGGATTTGGTTTTTGCTTTTGAGGCAGAATTAATGGGTGCTATTCTTGCCCTTGAGGCTGCAACTCTCAAAGGTTTTGCCGAGAAAGTAGCTGTGGCGTGGTGATAAGCCATAATCCATCCATAATGCATTGAAAAGTCATGGGTTCCACTCTCATCAAGACCCACTTTTGTGGGTATTTTCTCCCCACAAATAGGGGTTGCTCTCTCTCGTCTCTTGGGAGCTAATTCTCGACTCACGCTTCAGAGTCATACTAGTCCTAGTTGTACCTTGAGCTGTCTCAGTAATAAAAAAAAATCAATATAGTTGTTGGTTAAAAGCTTTGCATCTTATATTTTTGATGAATTTCTACGAGTCCCATATATACAGAGAAGGCAATCAGGTTGTAGATTATCTCGTTTCTAGCTCTACAAAGGATTTTGTTTGGTGGTCTTCTTATCCGGATTTTATGTTAACATGAGTTTTTTCAAAATGGAGGTTCTATTAAACAAAGGGTTGCAGTCTAATGGTAAGACCACTTAGCTGCCCACTGCCTCTCATAGGTGGTGGGTTCAACATGCAAGTGGCCAAGTCCCACGAAATAGGGGTTCTATTGCCATAAAAAAAAAATTCTTCCCATACCTAATTACTCCCCACACGATTACAAATTTACAAATTAATCATTTTCTCCTTATAAAATATCAAAATTTTCCATAAGTATTATCAATCGCTTTAGTATGGAAGTAAGAATAAATCTTACTAGATACAATTCTTAGTTTCCTAATATGACAAAAAATCAAGGAAAAAAAAAATTAGAAGTTAATTAATTATTCAATAAAAACTTTTAATGATTATGATTTGATTTTGAGTTATGAGAAACTATTTGAGTGCAATTTCATTTTTAAAAAAATGATTTGAATAATTTTGATGAAATTTAATGAAAAACAGAGAAAACGTTAGAAATATAGTTCAAGAATTCAAAAAAAAAAAAAACTTTTCTTGTAGATATATTATTTAATTTTTTTATAATATATCTAAAGAATATAATCAAAATGATTCAATTAATTTTTTAATGAAATTATATTCAAATAATTTTCTTAGAGCAATGTTAAATACATTTTTTCAATACATTCTCTTAATACGCTTTTTATTCAATGTATGAGATGTAAATAAATTTTATTTTTATAACATAAATTTTATACCAAAAAAGTGAAATTTGTGATAAGATTTATATTCAAATAATAGAATTTGTATATGTTATTTATATTGAATGGAGAATGTCTTAAGAGGATGTATTAAGCTCGTATTTAGCACTCCTCTTTATTATACCTTAAAATAATATAATCATTAAAAATTATTAGTAAACCATTAATTAATTTTTAGTATTCATTTGCTTGATTAATTTTACTTATCGAAGAGATTTTGGTATTTTATAAATAATAAATAATTAATTTAAAAATTTGTAAAGCCAATGTAGAGAGCAATTGAATATGGAGAGAGGTTTTTTTTTTTTTTTTTTTTTTTTTTTTTTTTTTTTTTTTTTAATGTTGGGATTGTAATAGAGTCACCTTTCTGTGTAAAGTGAAAAAGAAAGATGGTTAACTTTGTTGTCATAGAGAATTTTCGGCTCTTATATTCTCATTTCTCCTAATGAAAAAAATGATGTAATTGAAGGATAGTTGAAGCTGACATCATAATGGACCCTCCTCCGGTTTATTCTTTTTTCAACGGTGGGAGTGAGGCCGTGACATCGAATTGGTCGCAGGCACAGCAGTTGTGCCACCACCATTTTTCGTTGAGATTAGGTGTGAAATACACGCACTCATAATATGTCACATTATCTGTTTGTAATGTATATATACAATCATATATGATATGATATGATATTCATACGTGATGTGTTGTGAGTGGATGGAGACAACCACTCGCAACGTGCCATTGCAATTTTTAATTGAGGAGAGAAGTATAGACAAAGCTTGCTCAATTACAACATGCCACATGATATATACTACTTCTATTGCACGATATGTTACAAGTGGGTGCATATACTCACTTGCAACATGCCACCACCATTTTAATTGGGAAGAATTTAATTTTAATATCTATTTTTTTCTTTATTTATCTTTTTTTAAATGCGAATTTACTTTCGCATAAATTGGTCCTTTTACATTTTAAAGTACATCAATTTAATCTCTATCATTAATCAGCTATTAGTCAACCATGATGGATGGAGGGGTGTTTTTGTCTTTTCAATAGTCTTTTTTTTTTTAATTTTAAGTAAAATAAATGAATAAAAATTATGATTAAAAAGTGAAATATCTCCATTATGCATCTCAAAAATGAATGGTGAGGATAATAACTAGTTAAAATAAAAGTTCAAAAATAATTAATTAATTCAAAAATAAAAATCTCCAACATCCATCTCTGAGATGAATAGTAGAGATTAAACTTAATTAAGAAAAAAATTTAAAAAATAAAAAATTCAACCCATATTTGGGTCAAAATTAGATTACGGTTCTTATCAATGGCCACATACCTCTTATCTAATCGATCGCTGCCACGTACTCTACTTCTTTGCTCCTCTACTTTTTTGCTCGTCTCATTTGTGTTGGTTCTATGGGGAAACCTGCCCCCTCCGACGAAGATTCTCTCTCAACTGTCACGAAATCTCTCTCTCTTATCCGCCCTCGATGTTGCATTGATCTCCCTAGTTCACTAGTTAACTAGTAGCCTTAATGCCCGATTCATCCCGCGATCATCGATCCAAACGCTCGTCATCCTGATTTGTGACGATGACATGGAGATTGATCACGAATCATTTGAATTGGTGTTCAAAGTCTAGTAGAGGCAAAGCTGAGATGGTGGAGGCGTGGAGGATAGTTGACGAGATGTGCAACTATGAGGACATTACTGATGAATTTCGTGGTGGCGAAGGAGAAGAAGGCGAGGCCGATAGAGAGGGTGAGAGAGATTGAGTAGATGCAAGGAATGAGAATGGTGATGAACTGGCGATAGTTTTTACTTTTTTTCAAATTTTTTAAAATTTATTTTTTTAATTAAGCTTAATCTTCATCGTCCTTTCAAAGATGGATGGTGGAGATCTTTTATTTTTTAAAGTATTCCTTTTAAAAAATAAAAAATAAAAATCCATTGTACATAGAGATAATTTTTTTTTTCTTTATTATTATTATTTTTTTTGTTTTTTCTAATCAAAAATTCTTTTTATTTTATGAGGAGTAATTTGACTATTTTAACTTTTTAAAGGATAAAAATATCTTCAGGTTTTTTTTTTTTTTTTTTTTTATAAATGACCATTTTTTTAGGTCCAAGTTGAACACTAACCATCTTTTCAAAATCTTGTAAAAATAACTGTTTTTGGACAAAAATACATTTGGCAAAAATATAAAATCTCCAAAAATAGTTCCTTTTTAACTTCAATCTTAAAAAATAGTTATTTTCGCAATTTTCTCAATATTTTTTTGCTTTTGTTAACAGCAACTATTAAATTTTTTATCAGATGGACTAAAATGATGCATTTTGAAATGTAGAGAGACCAAATTAACCCAAAGTGGAGTCGTGTTTAAGAAATGATAACTCAAAAAAATATAAGAATCAAATTGAAATTCTCCATTTTAATTGGGAGGATAGAATATAAGTGGGCGTGTTTACTTGTTATATGCCACGTAGTATATTTACAATACAATCATACAATTATATGTAGTTCTTATATCTCATGATATGTTGTGAGTGGACACTAATATATCGTGTTGACCTATCCAAGATTTTCTGCCAGTGACGGCTTTTTTTTTCTTTTTTTTTGAAAATTTCTCCTAATGGTATTGTGATGAATGTTACTAAAGAAGGATTGTGATGAGAGTGAGTTGGCTAGTTTAGTCGGAGTAAAGTTTTGCTCACAATAACGTGGGAAGAAGTTTGATTTATATGTTGCGATACTAATTGTTTTAAAAAGAATTAAGAGGTGTTTTCGAGTACTTTCTAAACAAAATTGTTTTGAATAAAAGTTCTTGCGTTGTAGATTCTTTAATTTTAATACTTTTTAGATCTTGAATTGATGGGTTACACTAGAAAAACTTAAAATTATGACTTGAAAAAATTACTTTAACATCCATCCAGCCATTTTTACTTAATTTAAGAATTGTTATCAATTTTGAATTTATTCACTTTTTTCATCATTGGATTAAGTGAAAATAGACAGATTAATATTGAAGTCATTTTTTAAAGTCAAAATTTTAAGTTATTCTAATCTACTCTAAATTAATGTTCTATTATTTTTATTTATAAAAGAACTGTTGGTGTTAAAAGTAATTATGAATTCATATTATTTGGTAAAATTCATAACTCCACATGCTCGAAATAATTTCTTTTAAACTAATCAACTACTTAATATGTAATCATCATATGAGTGGGAACAAAAACTATATTAAAATGTGAACTTTTATTAATTAAAATTGGGCATATGAACCCATTCCAAGTAAATTGGTTGATGTAACTTATCATCACATTATATCCCAAATCTCTAAATTAATAATCAATTCTCTAACATGGCTATTGTTTTTACTTATATTCGTTTAAGAGAAACAGATCGAATTTTGTAATTGAGATTAGAAAGTTAACAATTATGTAATTATGTAAAGGCTGGTCCGTACATGATCTTTTTGTAGAATCAAGATATTTGCTGCTCCACTTTTGCCTGTCTCTAACTCTCAAGTTTATTCTAATTTTCTTAATTAGTAGTTAATAACATTATATTATCTTTTAAAACTCAAAATCTAAAAATTCTTTTGAAGTTATAGTTATTTTTATTTAGGTTGCATTCTATTAAAAATAAATAATCTATTTAAATGGTAATCAGTTTTAATATGCTTTTGATATGTTGCATTGCACAAATATATGGTAAAATTAAATTGACCAACCACATTGACCAGTTGGATTCTTATATACTTTACAAATATTGATGACTTGAAATATTGAATGAGGAGACATAACCAATCTTGCCTCTTAAGGATCGTAATCTATTCACCGTCCCAAATTGATATTTTACTGCACGGAAGAAATATGTTACAATTGATGAAGGAATACTTTAATTTACGGTAAAATTTTAATTTTTTATATTTATCATGAATTTGTATTTGTGACAGAAAAAATCATGATAAATATAATATTTATATTATAATGACTTAACTTTTTCTTTTTCTTATCATTGAATAGAAAATAAATATCACAAAATTTTTCTCAGTATATAGATATATATCACAAAATTTAAAGTTAATATAACCACACCTACACTAAGAAGCCTAATACATGCAAGCAAAACAAAAAGAACCAAAAGTAATATATATTTAAGTAGGGTTCTTTACTCTCTTTTCAACGAAAGAGAAATTAAAGAAATGAATTATATTGGGTTGTTTGAAGAAGAATACAATTGAAATCATGTAAAATTGTCATAAAATGAAGTAGTTTTCATACAATTTGTAAGGGACCATAATAAATTCCTTCGTCTCATCAATACTCAATTTAAATATGTCAATTACTGTAAAACAGTCACCCAAAAGCAGCTGAAATGGCATATTCTTATTACATCAAAATTGCTTATGTGGGTATTTAATTTCTTTTCACAGAATTTACCTCTCAGATTATACTTAAAGTTGTTAAAGCATCGAACCTACTCCTAACATGCATGAAGAAGATTTCATTTAGGTTCATCTTTTTACATGATTTATTACCCTATCATTTAAAAAAAAAATTATTTTAATTTTCCGGTGGCACGTACAATTGTAAACTTCTTATAAATATTAAAAAAATTATTTTTTAATGCATCACACCTAAAAATTGTTTTAATAAGAGATTGCTCTCTTATGTAGTTGTTTGTTTCTTTGATTTTGTATTATAAATTTGTTATAAATATTAAAAAAATATTTTTTTAATGCATCACACCTAAAAATTGTTTTAATAAAAGATTGTTCTCTTTTGTAGTTATTTTTTCTTTAATTTTGTGCTATATAAAGCTGTGAATTCTCTTCCGATACAATCTTTCATTTTCTTTTTTATAAGGAAAAAAAAGAAATTGAGACATATAAATGGCATTAGTAATAGATAGTTAGGTGGCCAAAATTGATAGGAACTTGTTTCAGATTTACATGCAATATGTTTCCTTATCATTACAGATATCTTCTCAAAATCAATCCAAAGTATGGTTCAAGTATGCTAATCAAAATTGTCAAATCAATAAGGAATATGTGTGTGTGTCAGACTCAGCATATGTATAAATGATAGTCTGTCAACATACTTTAGAAGTAGATTTACCCACCTTCACTTTTTATCATTAAGAAACCAAATAACCACAGTATTAAAACGGCCACACATGGAATCTACCGTGACTGTGACTCCAACTTCGACATATAATTCTATAAAAATCATTCTTTTGATACCATATTAAATAATCATAATACTTAAAAAATTAACCATAGAATAAATAAAGATTCAATCAGTAGTACTAATTAGGTTCTAATATATCTTATATTAAAAAACTAATTCAGGGAATCTTAAGGGATAGAGTAAATAAAACGCTAGAAATCAATTTCTTGAAAGAAAATGGTACACTAAGATTCTACATGAATTTTAGATGAAGAGATGCTGATCATAAAATTGATAAAAAAATGTGATATTTTTCTTCCTCAACAGAATCAGTATTATGCATGCCAACTTTCCAGTACCCAAATACAGCTTACTTAGATACTTAAATCCTCACTTCTCTCCTCACAATTACAATATCCGTCTACATGCATGTCATCAATCATCTATTATTCTACTCTCTCTCTACGCTTTTCTTGACATAAAATTATCTTTTCAAGGAACAGTTTTTTTTTTTTTTTTTTAATTTTATATTTTTTTGGAAACACTTCTAGGAACAGTTATTCTCTCTACTCTTCTATATATACCCTTCTTGGCTTCATTACACTTCATTACAACATTCACACCAAGTTTCTTTTCCTCTCTCTCTCATTTCTATAAATTTTTGATTGATTTCTCGAACATTTTTTCTCACATGGAAAGAAACCAACTTTGTAGACAGCTTGCAGCCATGAGGCAATCCCTATTTGATCAGGTTTTTATATATTTTCTCATCTCCTTCTTAACATTAGAGTTTGTTTACATATCCATTATGTGTCACTAGCAATCCTGCTCTTGTTTGCATTAAATTCAATCCTTGAGGGTAAAGCTCATTATGTCCCGGTTTTCTAGTTATTCCCTTTTATTCTACTTTAACTAATAAATTCCCCTCGTTCCAATGGGCTTTGGAATAAAAATAAATATTGATAAGAAATTATAATATTTGTTTATGAATTTTGCTTGAGCTATAATCTAATCCGACATTCTCCATTAATGACTCTAATTCTCCTTCTCTATGAAGTTACATTAATAAAAAACTGAATTCACATAAAACCATGCTAGTGCATGAACTCATATGTAAATTGTACACTCACAAGTAATTGCTTTAAAGGGTTCTTTTTCTCTTTGTTTCCATTCAAAATAATGAAAAATTGAAATCTGGGATATTTCAGGGATATCTTGATGAACAGTTCATCCAATTGGAAGAACTCCAAGATGATGCTAACCCCAATTTTGTTGAAGAAATTGTCACATTGTACTATAGAGATTCAGCCCGACTAGTCACCAGTATAGAGCAGGCACTGTAAGTTATTTAATTTTTTTAATTTTTAATTTTTTTGCATTCATTAATTTCTTGCTTCTCTGTTATAATATTAGTAACCATATATAATCATGATGATTGTTGTGTTTAATTATCAGGGAGAAGAGTCCTCTTGATTTTAATAAACTGGACAGCTACATGCATCAGTTCAAAGGAAGCAGCTCAAGGTAATTAATCAATTAATATTAAATATCATAAGAATAATTTTAATCAAAAAATAAAATAAATAAATGAAAGGTATCATCAAGTGTATATTCTGTGTAGGCTTTATTACAAACAACTGGTTTTTATTTTATTTTTATTTTTTTCAGTTATATTCTCATTCTTTCTCTTTTTGGGTGTGTAGCATTGGAGCCAAAAAGGTTAAAGCTGAGAGCACACAATTCAGGGAATATTGCAGAGCAAGAAATGCTGAAGGGTAATCAACCCATTCTTCTATTCCACTTCCCTTTCCTCTTTTTCATACCATATCAGTCCAATAAAAATTCCTATTTATCCTCTCAGTCTAGCTAGTTTATATGTCACCAAAATGGATTACATCATAAGAAATACAAATAAATGCAATTCAATGATCTCTACTTTCTATCATCAGATAATTCTGATAAAGTTATTATACCTGTTATTGTCATCTTAGAATATGTATCTGGATTTTATAAAAAGTGTCTAGTATGTCAATAAAATTAATCACTCATCCTCTGTAACTAGGATTTTTGGTTTTCTCTTTTTAAGTATAATTTGCATTTAGAAGAGATGGATAATAACTTGAATTCGCAATCTCAACGTGTTGGAATTTCATCTATAACTTTTGGCATTATGTGTACATTTAATTTGTGTGCTTAATAATAATAATAATAATTAATATTGCATTTAAATAAGCAGATGCCTGAGGACTTTCCAGCAACTGAAGAAAGAATACACAACACTGAAGAAGAAGCTTGAAGCTTATTTTCAGGTTTTCATATCTCTCCATAATTAAATCTTATCTCATATTTGAAAAAAAAAAGAAAAAAAAAAAAAAAAAAAGAGAAACAATATATTATGTGTATCACAAAAGTTATATTGATAAATTTTCATTTTTGTTTCTCATAAATAATTCAGCTGGCGAGACAAGCTGGGCCCCAAGAGATGGCAGGTGGTCCGAAGTAATAACAAATCGATGGCAAAAATGAGAAGAGTCAGCAACTGCAATGTGGCAAAATCTGATAAGTGAAAGCTGTAATGTGTCACTATATGTATATATATCAGTGCAAGTCCACTAAAGTGAAAAAAAATTAAAAGGCTCTATAGAAGAGCCTTTGGATAAACTATTTGTTTGCAAGTTTATGGTGTGTATTAAATCTGCTTCCTTTAATGAAAATGCTATGCCAGTTTTGCTTTCCATTTTTCTTCTCTCAGTCTCATTTTTATTATCTGTGTAAAAAATAAGTAAGTCTGGATAAAAACAGAAGGTGCAACATGTTCAACTGCCAAAATATTATACCACCACATATCTAATTACAAATTCATATCTAATAACATGATATTATCGGATTTGATGTAACGTTTACAGAATAATGAAGCAATTATCGAGGTCTGAAGGACACTTAGACATCTTTCTCTTACACTTTGGACCTCCTTGCACACATCTAGTTACTTGTGCCTAAAATTTATTATAATGTTCAAACAATACCTTAATCGCATACACAGCTTAAATCCATATATGCTTCATTCAGTTTAATAATCAAGTACTTGTTTGTAAGTGCTTTTGTATGCTATTTTGTGTATTAAATTTGCTTTCTTGAAAGCTTGTTTTTTTATTTGAGATATCATTTATGACGGGATGACATAAACTAGAATCATTATGAGGCTAAATAACCATTCTCTACCACCAAGCATCTGGTAGTTAAAAGTTGAAAGAAAAATCATATGTAAGTTGAGAAAGTGGCTTTAGTATAGTGGTAAAATAAAAAATCCACCCATTTGCCTTATAATAAATTGTAGATTCCATTCATAAGTCCCACTTAATGTGGGCAATTTTCTATACGTATGTGGGTTACCTTTTTTCATCTTTTGAGAGTTGATCTCTAAACTGTGCCTCACAGTCAATCATGACTGGTCCCGACAACAACCTGGGCTGGTCCCAAAAATTAAAAGAAAAAAAAAAAAAAATCGTGTGCAAGGAAGGCAGAAAGCTTAACCTTTGGACCCTGTAAATTAATAGGTTTGGTTTGACTATTGGGCCTTCTATTGGAGGAAGTCCAAGTCAAGAAGTGGATTTTCCAGCCCATTAAACCTAAAACTTATTCCATTATTGGGAGCCACTTAAATAGTTTATGGCCCAGTTGGGTTCTCTCTCAGTCCTTTTTTTATTTTTTTTACATTGGTTCTTACTGAGTTAAACATAGTTTATGATAACCTTTTAACTAATACATTTTCAATGGTTGAGAACACATTTGAAAGGTATTTCACAGTCCAATTAAGCCAAAAGCTTAATAGCTCCATGAGTCATCAAATTTATGTTAAATTACACGAAGTAAGTTTACTATCACATTTTTATAAATACAGAGTTCAACTACACATATGATAAAACATTTATTTATTTGGTTCTTATTTTGATAATTTTAATATATATTCTGAATTCTGCAACCTAACCACCTTAACATGATGTGAAATTTAACTATAATGCCCACCCTTTTTTTGGTTAAAGAACAAATGAATTAACTTCTTCTAAATAAAAAAACAAATGAACGAACCACCAATTGTGCATGTCATCCACTTGTATTAAAAGATAAAGAAAATGAGTTACAAAAACAGATGGCAACATTGTGACAATGTAACGTATAACAATTTATTACATTCACATCATCATGCACTACTGGGCACAGATAATATCTAAGGTTTTGCTTTTTAAAATAATATATATATATATATATATATATATTACCAATAAATAAAATGTACTACTGAGTGATAAAGTGTAATAAGTAGTGTTCAAGCAAAGTAAATCATTTTAAAGAAGGAAATATAAGTGACAATTATTGCAAAATAACAAGATGTTGATAAGTTATCGATTTGATTTTTTTTTTGGTTACTACATAAGCTATCGAGTCTTCTGTGTGGCCGTCATGCATATGACAGCATAAGCATTATTATCATATATGTATATATATATATATATATATATATATATATTGAAACTAGCATTATTATCATATTGTTTGCCAAAATAAAATAATTATTTTTGAGGAGGAAAATTACATTTAAATTAATTAATGATAATGTTGTAATAGTCAAAATCAAGAAGTACAAACCTAATAGTTGATTTGGAGGTAGAGTTCAAAATAGTAATCCAAATATTGAGTCAATTTTAAATCCAACCCAATTGAAGCCCGAAAGTATTCATCTAAATGTAATGTTTAGTCAAATCCGCCCTCGTATAAGCATAATGTTTAGTCAAATCCAACCAATTAAATGTGGGGGCTGAGATCAAGGGAATCCCTTGATCTCAGGAGCTATTACAACTCAACAATAGTCAACTGCCATTTTATAAAAGGGAAGCGACCAATAAAAAGATGGGACATCTTGTGACAGTAGTGTTACTCTACCAAATTCATTACGATACTGTCACTCTACCAAATTCATTGCGATCTCAGTCTTAGCTCACCTTCTACTCCTCTAATCTTAAACAACCCTTAGTCATTCATCTTCCTTCTTTTTACTTTCAATAATATTTAATTTTCATTGTCGTTCAACCACCTTTCTAACTTGGGTGTCGGAGTATCTTCGACTGATACCAATCTAATGTCAAGGTAATCCATTAATTTCTTTTAACTTTTTTACAGGTTATTAGATTTCAGAAAGCTGATAATAGAGTCAAACTCCTACTTTAGCAACCGTAGAAATTAGTCCGTTACAAATGTTATTTATTGAATCATGTTTTTGGAAAGGTATAGAAATACAAATTAGTAGTAACGTAAATAGCAAGAAGCTTATAAGTCATTGCCAAATGAAAAATATTAATTGTAAGCGGTGATATATAGTAAAATATTATACAACCGTGATGTAATAGCAAGATCTTTGTAAGTTATATTGCCAAATGAAAATACAGCTAATTGTAGCATATAGGCTTATGTGGTGTCATGTTGAATGCACATTATTAAAGTTTTTGTCAAAATAAATGAAAGTTTCTTTTGAAAGGAAGAAAATTGTATCTAAATCAATAACTCTATTGTTATTCATAGAAAATGATGATTTAATCATTGGATAATTTTTAAATAAGAAAAAATAGACAAGTAATGTAAATGACAAGATGTATAAGTTACTGTCAATGGAAAGATATTGAACGGTAACATACAATAAGTCTTCGATTGTAGCCATTCATACGTGTTACTAAATAATCTGTCGAAATAAATTAGATATTCTTTAATTAGGAGAAAATTGCATCTAAAATCGATGTTTCTAATTATATTTTAGAAAATAAAGCTAATTGTAATCGATATAAAAGAATGAAATATATTTTAAAATAATAATAATAATAATAATAATAATAATAATAAAAAGCTTTTATTTAAGAAACATTTGCAAGAACAATGTTTGAAATACAATTTGAAACAGAATGAATTCAAAATTGACTTAAATTGCTCTTAAAACCCTGAGTTGCTATCCTATGAGCTATTTCATTACTCATTCTAAGGATAAATTGGCACCAAACATTACCCAACTCAAATAACATTAAGGAAATAATTTCCACAGTAGAAAAATTCTTGGCATGAATTGCCAAAATAACCAACCAAGCATATGTTTTCACTACTTAGGGCTTAAAATCCCAAGCTAAAGCAAATTTCAAACCCTCTCGAATTGCCACACATTCAACCAAAAAGGAGTAAAAAAATAAGGCATCTTTATAGAAAGAGCTAATTTAACATCCCCAAGGTGATTACAATAAGAGCTCTAAACCTTATAAATCTAGTCGCATTATGTGTTGTTGCATCCACATTTAGTTTAAAAGAATCCCTATTAGAAGGTTGCCACTTAATGTGTCGAACAGTCAATGTTCTAAATATCGACCGATCTGATCGGTTTTTCGCCACTTAATTAATGATCGACACCATGCTGGAATAGGCAGTGTTCCAAAAATCAGTCGATTTAATCAATTTTTCGTTGTTTAATTGGTGACGTGCACTATGCCAGTCTAATAACCCTCAGATCGACAGTTAAACTAGAATAAGGTGAGGAAAAACAACAAAAATAGAGAATCAAAAACCTAGAAAACCCAAAAATAACAAAACACAAAAAACCCAAAGAATCAAATAACCATTTTGTGAACCATAAAACCCATAAACAACTTGTTAAAAATTCTACTTTTCTGTGTAAAAGGTGAAAGAACAAAAATTGACCTAGGAAAACAGAAAAAGAAGAGAGAAATCAAGAGGCGAAGGGAAGGAATTTGGCCATCAATAAGAAAAAGATGTCCTAGCTAATTGTGAGATTCCTTGTTGAAGCTGACAAAAACTTGCTTGTCTTGTGGTAAAGGTGAAAGAGAAGGATGAAAACTAGAGAGGCGAGATGGTAGTGGTAGTGGAGGTTGTGAGATCGGTGGTGTGAGGTGCTTGACATGGTAGTTGAGTGGGGTTTGAAATGGTGGGAAAAAGAAACTGGTTGTGAGAGAGAGGCAAGGAGACGTTTTGAGAGAGTGAGAGAGGGAGAAAATCAGAAAAGTAATTAGGGTTTCTGGTTAAGTTCATTTATATTATGGCAAATTACACGAACCTTTCCTAAGGTTTGATAATATTTAGTAGTCAAAAGTATCAAATAACATTTAAAGAAATATCAGTTTACGCCCTCAATTTTAAAAATAATAATTTTTTCTCAAAACAGTACTTACCGATTAATTGTCGATTACTTGTCAAGTAACCAATAAATCACTAATCGCTGTCTTGTCGATCGATTAGCGAATAATGATTTTTGTAATCTTGGGAACAAGAGAAGTTATAATTGGAATAACTTTATTAATTCCATTTAAGTACTCAAAAAGATAAAAGATTACTTCTTCCAGAATCAACTCTTCTTTCTTGGATGCTCCACCATGAAAGATATTGTTTCTATCTTCCCAAAGGTTCCATAGAGCCATTAACCATAATTCAAAATTAGAGACAGAAAAATGGTCATGCAAGTGAAACATTAGATATATATAAATTATTGCCAAATGAGAAATACATGCGTGGCTGCCATGCGCAAACATTACTAAATTTTACCAAAATAAATTAGATATATTAAAATTTTTCAAAATAAACTGGATATTACATTTAAAGGGGAAAAATCACATCTAAATCAACGACTTTGATGTTTTTTTACAAAACAATTATAATCGTTAGAGCATTTTAAAAAGAAGGAATTTAAAGTTAAAGTAAATGGTAGGATGTGCACAAACTATTGCCAAATGGAAAATGTAACAAGCCAAATGGAAAATGTAACAAGCCGTAACATACAATAAATTTTATACGGCCGCCATGCATGCACAACCATAATTATTCAAAAATCTACCATATATTGTTTTAAGAGGGTAAAATTACATCTAAATCATCGGTTCGGGTATCATTCTTAAAACTAATGATAACTATTAGATCACGGATTTCGTGTTATATAATCAACCAAAGTGAAAGAAGAAAACACAAAATATACATTTCACTTTGAGGGTACGCTTGATATACGGGATTGAAATGAAATGAAATAGATTGGATTGAAATGAAAAATACTGTTTCATATTTGGTAAAACTTGAGATTGGAATAAAAATATCGCATATTGTGTTTGGTGTAGGTTTGGATTAGATTAAAATAAAATTAATTTAAATACTTTATTATATACTTAAAATTAATTTTATAAAAAATCTGAAAAAAAAAGAGATTTTTTTTATTAATTTAAATACATGGATTAATTTTAGATACTAAAATGTAGGTTGGAATTGGATTGCAATAAAATTAATTTAAATGTTTTATTATATAACTTAACTTATATTATACATAAAGTTAATAATGTTTTAAATAAAATAAATCCTATAAATCATTTTTCTAAAAACTTTATTGCTTTTTTTTTTTTTAAGAATTATATTATTTTAAAGTATGAGTAAATCATGATTAATAGGATTGGTAGAAGAAAGAGAAAAAAAAAGTGCAGTACAATTAATTAGAAGAAAGAGAAATAATTAATGAGCTTAAATCTCATCTCATTGATTCTTATAGCGAAACTTGAAAAGGGGCATTCCCATAACAATGGGATTAAAATAAAGATGAAATTAAGTTTTTATTCCCAAGTTGATATCTCTAAACATAAGATTTGAGAGTTTAGGATATTTTAAATCTTAAATTCACTTCAAATCTTATATTTCAAATGTAGCCTGAAGGTTGAGTGAGCAGGCATCGAGTAATAGCATAATTTCTTCTCAACGCAATTATTCTCTCTTTGAAGTGCAAATGGAAGCAGAACTCAAAAACCTTCGCATGGAGTAAGTGTTCGTTCTTTTCTCTTGACCATATCTATATTTTTTAGTAATATTTTCTCTTGAAATATCTATATTTTTGGTTAGATTATGATTAATCGATCTTCTCATATGGTTTGTTAGATTATACTTTTTAGGTATAGGTTTAGACGTCAACAATAACATGGCTAATGAATTTGGATCATCTTTTAATTTTTTTCCTCAGTTGACTTTTGATGATCTATTAACTTAAGAATAGTGTCATTAATATAAAAATGAAGAGAAAAAAAAATTAGAAGATATATTCAATTTAGAATTTATTAAAATTTAAAATATTTTAAAATTTTGGATATGTAAATTCAGATTTAAATGTAATCTATTAAAATCCAAATGTATTTAATCTATATTTATACAGAATTTAATAAAATTTAAGTATATTAAAAAAATAGTTGGTTTCAGATTTTATAATGATTTTTATAAAAAAAAAAAAATCTATCACACATTTTACCATTCTTTCAAAAATTTTATTAAATTTCATAAAAAATTATAATAAAATTAATATATATTCTAAAGAATCTATAAATTTCATCAAAATTTATTATTAAAAAAAAAATATTAAACTTTGATAAATTTTAAATCGAATACAAATCTTATCCATTTTGTGGGCTTGTTAGTTTTTACACAACCTTATCCTGTCTAGCCAAAGTCAACTTGACCACTGCTAACTAGTTAAGAAGACCATCTTACCCCTCTATCAGTCAATTTTATTTAAAATAAATAAATTTAAAAGAATTTAAAATAAATTAAAAAAAAAAACATAAAAGATGCCCAATTTTATTTACACTTTTTTATTAATTTAACCCTTTTATTTTTTTAATTTAGGAAATTACGACTTTATTTTTATTTCAAACAATGAAGGGAATTTTGCAGCATTCAATCCACTCTATTTTTTTTCTTTTTTTTAACCGTTAAGCTTGATCTAAAGTTATTTACCAATGAAAAATATTTGTGTGTAAAAACAAACTTTTAATATTTACTTGTAATGCACAACAGTCTCACAATTATTATAAAAAAACCTAAAATTTTTATATGTCCTGGCTCTCACTGACTTTGTCCATGTTTTGGTGGTTGATGGACAAATGGTATAACAAGTGACAACCATTGTGCAAGTAAATGTTACCCATGTTTGATTCTAGAATGAGGTACATTGAATTTGTACTCACGTTTGTCTCTCAGTAAAAGTAAAAACCAAAAAATTTAATATTAGTGTCAATTTCATGATGGTCACATGTTATTTTTGACAAATGGAATTCATGCCAAGATGTAACGGTTGTATATGATGTCATGACCATAAGATTTAGATATACGTAGTTTTGTAGAATGAGATTTAGATGTTTTCTTTTCTTTTGTTATTAAATAGTAAATCCTGTGCTAGAATAACATAATTTAGTTAAATATCTAATTAAAGACTCTCTCTATATATAGAGAACATATAGAGAGTCTCTAATAGGATTAATTATGTAACATATTGTTTATTAAATAAATATTTATTTATTTATTGCATATTTTATTTATGTGGTCACTTTGTCTAGAGAATTTTGAATAATTAAAAAGGAAGAAATAGTATTAATTTAAAATTTTGATTTAAATTTGTGATTTTAATATTTATTTATATATTTTCAATAAAATCAAAGGTCAGAAAAATAAATGAATTATAGGTAGATAACAACCTTTCAATAAAAAGAAAATATATAGATGGGTATTGAAATTTCAAATTTGAGCACACTTCTTAAATTTGTCTCTTATCATCTCATCTTGTTAAATATAGATTGTGATGCCATTTTTGGCCAAGCTAGATTGATACAATGAGTGTATTTTGATTGAACAATAAGTCATATTAAAAGTTAAATAAGATATATGTAATTTTCAATTGTTGAGATTTTGTTCTATAAAAATATTCAAACAAGTAATGTTATTTTTTTTAAATTGATGTTCAAATGATGTAGCGTTCTACAAAAGAGAGAAGTAATCAATATTTTAATTTATAAATTTTAATTGGTTAATCTTTTTATTTTTAAGAATATCATATCATTTGAACACTAAATTTGAGTATCTATTTGGGCAAAATAGTAACATTATTGTATTCAAAAATATAATCTCAGCCATCTAAATTGCATTTCATCCATTTACCCACAAATTTCTAATTTGTCACCTTTTAACCCAATCTCAAATCCACTTAAACATAAAACCATGTAATTGCATATCAACACACAATATGTACACATATTTACTAAAAATGGCATCACATTATATATATATATATAATTTTTATAGTTAATGCGTTTTAAATTTTAAATTATTAGAATTACTAATCTTAATCATTTATAACGTCATAATTTTTAAATTATTAGGATTACCATTGTCAACCTTTCATTGCATTTGAATCAACAAGAAAAAATTAATATTTTTAAAAGAGAGATTGTAATGAATGATTAAAATTGATGGTCTTAATAATTAAAAAGTTAAAAGACACCGAACATAAAAAGTTTTATATAGATAACCAATTTATAGGTAATAAAATCTCTCATTTTTTGTTATAGTTATAACTATTTAAATCAGACATGAAATATTTGTATCCATATTTTTGTACGGATATGTTTCGATCGAACTCTATATAATATTACTAAAAGTAATATCATATTCTAATCTTCCGTTCGTAAAAATAGGTTTTGTCATATCCATTTAAAAAATTTAAAAGCCTCATGAAAAAAAAAAAAACGAAAAAAATAAAAACATAAAGAAAAACGAACAAACATGGTAATGCCAGAAAAGAGTGACTGGTGTGATCATACAAATCTTAAAACTCGAAAAACAATGTGTGCTCACATCACTTCTTGTTGTGTATAAATACCCTCCTCTTCTTCTCCTTCTTTGTCATTGTTTTAACTAGATTCTTTCTCTCTCTATGTCACTGTCTCTCTCGCTGTTCTTGTTTGCTTTGAAGTCTGTTTCAAGTTCAACTATTTTGTAGCTGTTTGTTTTAATCAGTTTCAGCTCTTGAATGTTGTTTCATTGACATATGTTTCTGGGGTTTCTGTGTTGTTTAGTCTGTTCAAAGATCCATACCTGCAAAGCTTTGTTCTTTTTGGATACTAGATTGAAAAAAAGCTTTGATTTTGATCAGTGAATCCGAATTTTTGTCACTTGAGTTGACACAAACCGATCAGTTTTCTGGGGTTTTTGATGTGTTTGTGTTGAAAAAACCAATACCCAGAATCAAAATTTTGATCCTTCTGTTGTTTTCTCTCTCTTAGGGTTTTTTAAAGCTAAAAATTTCCCCAGAAGAGATTTTGGATCGCATTCTCTTTTAGGGTTTTGAAAATCAAGATTTTTTGGTTGTGGGTTTTGTTTGATTTTTGGTTTTGAGTTGTTTTTGGTGAAAAAGTTTGGATTTTTTTATCATTATGTCGTCATATAGACCATACCCACCTCCACAATCGTCATATGCGCCGCCTCCGCCGCCGCCGGCGACGAACCCACCTCAACAACCACCGCCACCTCCGCCACCATCACAACAACAGCCACCACATAGGCCTAATTATACTCATAATTGGGGTTACCCTTCTAGGCCACCACCACCACCACCTCCACATCAGCAGTATCCATATGGTGCTCCTCCGCCGCCTCCGCCGCCGGAGGCGGCGTATCCTGCTCCTCCTCCTCCACCACCGCCACCTCAACAAGGAGGTGGAGGTGGAGGTGGAGGAGGAGGGCAGGGTCCAATGTATTATCCACCTAATCAGTACTCACAAGGTGGTTCAATGTATAATGTTCAACCGCCACCTATGTTGCAGCCACCGTTGCCTCCTCCACCACCGTCGTCTCCACCGCCTTCAGGGTCCTCCATTCCGCCACCACCACCACCTCCTAGTTCCCCACCTCCTCCTCCTCCTCCCAAGGAGAGTGATGGAGGCGGGGATGGTGGAGTGGGGGACCGCGATAAGAGGGCAGCTAGGGAGGTGTCTAGGAGGGAGCACGGTCATGGGCACGGGCATTCAAGGCAGCAGAGGCCTCCAGTGCCGCCATTAGGGAAGAAGGCGAATGGCGGGAGGGTGGAGACGGAGGAGGAGAGGAGGGCGAGGAAGAAGAGGGAGTATGAGAAGCAGAGGCAGGAGGAGAAGCATAGGCAGCAGATGAAGGAGTCACAGAATGCTATTGTGCAAAAGACTCAAATGATGGGTGCTGCGAAGGGAGGAGGAGGAGGTGGTGGTGGAGGAGGAGGAGGAGGACATGGGTCCATTGTAGGGTCTAGAATGGGGGACCGGAGGGCTACGCCATTTTTAGGTGGTGAGAGGGTGGAGAATAGGTTGAAGAAGCCCACCACCTTTGTGTGCAAAATGAAGTGAGTATGGTTGTTGTGTCAAGCGTGGATTATGCTTTGCGTTTCAAATTCATATAGAATATGTTTTTGTAAATGTTGAACATTGAACTTGGTGTTTGTTTAGTGTATATCTGCTGTACCTAGTTATTAGAGCTATGCTTTTAGTGGCATTGTTATGTGTCATACGAGCAGTTTGGTTTGGAAACTAACCATTTGAGCTCTTCGTAGGTTCCGAAATGAACTTCCTGATCCAAGTGCGCAACCAAAGCTTATGTTTATGAAGAAGGATAAAGATAGGTATGCAGTTGTGCCTTTTATTTATAACATGTTGATGCAATCATATGTCTATGAAAATTTTTCATGTTGGAGGATCAGCAACAGGTTTCTATTGTGCTTTGTGATGCGCATATGTTGATTGGAGCATGTTTGGGTGATAAAGGAATTTTAGCTACTAGAATTAGTTTGGAATCAGAAGTAGATAATCACATTCTGTTTCTTGTTTCAATGGTCTAAACATAACAATCTTGAAGAAGTTAGTGTCTAAATGTGCTGGTAATCATGTGATACGTTATTGCAGATTTACGAGGTACACAATCACATCTCTGGAGAAAGAGTACAAGCCCCAACTTCATGTAGAGCCAGATCTTGGGATACCTCTTGACCTGCTAGACTTGAGTGTATACAAGTAATATCTCGATACATGGTTAAACACTTTTGAAGGACCTCTAGTTTTTGTAACTTGTCAGTCCTGATTCTCTCCTTTTTTTTTTACCTTGTTCATTTAGTCCTCCCAAGGGCTATGTGAGACCACCTCTTGACGCAGAAGATGAAGAATTGTTGCGCGATGATGACGTAGTTACCCCTGTAAAGAAAGATGGGATCAGAAGGAAAGAAAGGCCTACCGATAAAGGGGTTTCTTGGCTGGTCAAAACCCAGTATATATCTCCCCTCAGTATGGAATCAACAAGACAGGTATTAGATAATGTACACTGTTTTAAATGTGATAGCTTATAGACAAATACTGCTTAAATCCTGTGCTATAACGGGTTGTATTGGTGTTTGCAGTCTTTAACCGAAAAACAGGCTAAAGAACTGCGAGAGATGAGGGGAGGCCTTAACCCCCTGGGGAACCACAACAGCAGGTTTGTTCTATTTGAAACTGTCCATTCAAAAGCAGTATTGGACTTCAAAAATGCTTGAGAGATGAATGTCTATTTTTGTTACTGAAATCATCAACTACTTTTCAGGGAGAGGCAGATCAAGGAGATTGAGGCAACATTTGAGGCATCAAAGTTGCCCCCTGTTCATGCAACAAACAAGAATCTGCACCCTGTGGAGATCATGCCTTTGTTGCCTGACTTTGAGCGGTATGAATAATTTGTGCTTCTACATTTTTTATTCTGTTTTCGAGTAGTTGGTTTTTGTTCAAGCTTGAGCCAGCTATATGCCCTGCCTCTTGTGAATCGGTTTGTTTATCTTCATTTAAGAAGATATAGATTACCTATGGAAAATAAACAATAAATTTCCTCTTTTCTGCTCTGTCAACTTTAAAAAGAAATCTTATACTTTCTGTTTTCTCTAGTATGACAAATGATTGCATTCTTTATGGAGGATCTGGTTGAATGTGATGATACTGTCGTCTTCATAGTAATTCTGACACTTGCCTTTAATGCTATTTTACCAGGTATGAAGATCAATTTGTTGTAGCTTCTTTTGACGGTGCTCCTACTGCCGATTCAGAAGTCTTTGGCAAGTTGGATCAATCAGTTCGTGACACTCATGAATCACGGGTCAGTTGTTGGGATAATATTTGTACTGCTTTTTCACTGGGCTCTTTGAATTTGGATCATCTTAGCTGCTTGACTTTTTAAACATATTACTTGTTCATCACATTCGGGAGAACTGCTCAACGTGTCATCGTCGTTTTCCTTCTGAAGTAGCTGCTGATCCATTATGTGCTGATGTTCTAATCTTTGTGTTGTCTTCAGGCTGTCATGAAAAGCTATGTGGCAACAGGTGCTGATCCGGCAAACCCGGAGAAATTCTTGGCATACATGGTCCCTTCTGTAGATGAGGTAAATATTTCTTGTTTTAAATTCCACGTTTTATTTTCAATCCATTCTTATGGCTTACAATCTGTTTCCGTAAATTCTAAATAGTCTACCATTCATGTACTAATCATTTGTCTATATGGTGACAGTTATCGAGGGACATGTACGATGAGGATGAAGATACCTCATATTCTTGGGTTAGAGAGTACCACTGGGATGTATGTACATCAATTCTTTTGAAACACTATCTAGCCAACTAGCATCTTATTCTTTGGTGATCCATAATTTCCCTTATGAAATTCCAACAGGTACGCGGTGATGATGCGGATGATCCAGCAACTTACCTCGTCAGTTTTGATGATGGAGAAGCCCGCTATGTGGTATGTGCACTTGTACACGACTATACTCTCATTGCTTATAGTTTTCGATAGTTGATCCATGCTCTTACATATATTCTCATCTTGATTCAGCCTCTTCCCACAAAGCTCAACTTGAGAAAGAAGAGAGCCAGAGAGGGAAGATCCCAAGAGGAGGTTGAGCATTTCCCAGTTCCTGCAAGGGTTACGGTAAGGAAAAGACCTACCGTTGCAGCCATAGAACTGAAGGATTCCGAGGTATGATCATCGCTTCCAATATTGAAATTTACATTATACTAAGATATACACATTATGTATTTTAAGTTCACAAACACGGACACCGTTTTGACATGATGGTTTCAGGTTTACTCGAACCATCCAAAGGGGAATGCTTCCAGCTCAAAGATGGGAAAGTATGATACTGAAGATGAGCTGGGAAGGTCAGGGAGGGGGTCCAGGCACCAAGACCTCTATCACTCCAGTGGAGCTGAAGATGACATGTCTGAATGAGTTTTGGGGTTATCATCTGTACCTAGATTATCACCTTTTTCTTTTCTTAGACACAGAAAGGTTGTATCTATAGTTGGGGAGGTTTTGAATAGAAATTCTAACCGTATTTGTTTCAAAGGTGAACAGTCTAACTTATATAGCAAAAACATTATTTCTCTCATGTGCAAGTCCCATCTTCCTACAGTCTCTCCTTGTAGCATTACTCAGTTTCTTTTCCATTTGATTCTCTGGGAAAAACCAACTGCTGTAATTAAACCAACGTGGGGAGGCGGTTGTGAAAAGATAGAAAAGAGGATGTCCTTCTCATCTGTCTTTGTTTTTCCAAAGAAAAGGGATAACAAAGTATACAGAAAAAGGAAACTTGAAAAAGAGATTTTGTCTTGTATCGTGGGGAAAATAGGTATCATATAGGATTTTAACAATATAAGGTATTGAGGTTGATCTCTCTTCACATCAAAGATTTGATGAAATTATGATTTCTTTTGGTCAAATACTATGTGATAACAAAAAATTTTTTGACTATTTGAAACTGTTTATAAATACAAGATACGTAAAAGAATAAGATTGGTCTAGTGAGTCCCATAGGTTGGCAGCCCCCTTGCCTCCTGCTTGTCAGTGAGTGGTAAGTTCAAACTCATGTAGCCATAAAAAATTAGCCAATTTTCACATTAATATATGGATCGACTTCTCTTGATTTTAAAAGTGGTATTCTGGGCCACATGGTAGCCCTATCAGCTACGATCCCGATAATCATTTGACCTAATGTTAGAAAGGTAAAAAAATAACATAAAATAAAATAATACTGGTCCAATGATACATCCAACACACTAACGTGAATATTACATAAATATGATAGTGAGCAAACCATCGGTTTACAGCAAATCCTGGATGTTTGATCATGGAATTTACATCAGGCTTGTGTTTAGTCTTGCTGACTTGCTAAAACAATCTAAGCAAAACAACTTCAACTTCGTTTCTAAAATACAAATGATTGTGGCAAGCTTTAATATTTACAACTTTTCCTGATCATGAATATGCTGTTTTATTGTAAAAGATAGAAGATTGTTGACATTGCTGGACAATAACTATATCCATGTTTAAAACCAGTCTTTCCGTATACTTCACTACAAAATTTTTTTAACCTTCATAAATATGAATACTTCTTCATACAATTGATGCCCTGCAAAACAGAAGGAAATTTTATGGCAATTGATACTAATTATCATTAGAAAAGAAAATTGTTGTACACAGGCTACAGCAGTATTAGATTTAAAAAGCTGACCATGCTTGTCGGCATTTGACAGCTTCCCGACGAACAGCTCTTTTTGGGTCATCAAGTGCTTTCGATATAGCTTGCAGTACCTAATGGAAAAACAGAATTAGGAAAAAAAAAGAAAAAAGGCAATGGGTTGACTGCAATAAATTCAATTTGTTTCAACAAGCAAGAGCGCTGAAAAATGAAAATAAATAACTAAAAACCGAAGAAAAGTAGAACACTTGACCACAACAATGCTGATTACTGCTCTAAACTAACCTGCATTCTCAGTTTATAAGACCGTATACGTGGCAGTCTAGACATGGCAGCAATACACTGAATAACCGTCTCTCGAACAAGCTGAACAAGTTAAAAAAATACCAGATAAGGTCAGTCAATGTTTATAGTCAATAATAAGAACTAGAAAAACTACAACACCTTTTATGCCATTAATTTCAGTTCAAAATTGGAAATAGTGAACTACAGATAACCTTGTCTTTCATGTTTTGCATTCAAAATCATATTTCTTGCTAGAACACAATCAAATCACCTAAGATTCAATATGCCGAAATCCTAACTAACAGTAATTATGCAATTGCCACTTCAATTTGATTCATAATGTTATCAAATCATAAGTCACAAAAAACATTTGTGATATTAGCTACCATTGAATGAGGATAAGCAATAAATCCAATGAGACGATCAACAATCCTATGAGCACACTCCATCACAGCTTCTTGCCCTGCAGGCACAAGTCCAAAATTAGAAGACCAATTATTTACTTTGTAAAGGGCCGTCATAATATTGATCGTGATAGAATGCAGGCATAATTTTCTAAGAAATACAAAGTTCTTGTTTTTGCAAGTTAGTCAGAAATGCATTATCAGATGGACTTTATCGGTGACGTTGATACTCATCACAGAAGATGACTAAAAAAATGATATACAACAGCTAACAATTTTATTTTCCAAAAAAGAAAAAAACAGCTAACAATTTTACATGGCAAATGAAAAAGGGCTCCAAGACAGAACTAGATATATGTTGAACAGGGCCCCTCTGAGAAAGTTCTTTGACCAAATGAAGCTTTATTTTAAACATCCTTTTAGGAGGTTAAAATGACTTGTCTATTATCCTTTTGATCCTCCCATGTGAGTTTCAGTTGAAACAGGACAGGTAGCTTATTTGTTTCATGTAGTCCAACAGCGGAATAATAAATTAGGCAGCATAAAGAAAGGCTAACAGTGATGTACTTTGTAAAAGAGATTTCTCATATCCAGAAACAAATGGGCATACAACAAACTTACCATTTTTATCTGTCAATATTCCAGATAAGACCAGCAGGAGACTGTACATGCTGTCCTTGTCTGTGATATCATTACTTAACTCAAACAGGCCATCTAGCATAACTGGGATCATCTGAAAAGAAAGAAAAGTCACACACAAATAACAACAGTAGAAAACAATTAAAAATCCTTGCTTGGAGAAATATAGTGTATAGGAGTGGCATATTTCAACACTAACCTTGTTTGCATCGTTTAAGATAACACTTAAGGGAGTATCCGATATAATATGGGCAAATGCACGATGCAGCATTGATCTGAAATCAAAAAGCATTTGAAGTAAGCCATTGCATGATGTAAATATAACTTTCAACTATGGATCAAAACTTGGGAAATGAATATTTCCTCATGGTGAAGAAGCTAGTAAGGTGATTGTGTTCTGTGCACATAGCATGTAATAAACACTCTATGTCAGTTAATTATGTCAAAAGGAATTTTACATGAACTAACACTTTTTGCTTTATTTTACGGTGCTTTAGAGACCGGATGGCTCTATGTCAGCAAGTAAAGATGTAGACATTTAGGGAACAACAATTTCTTGCAGAGATACTCACAACAAAACCACAAAGCTATAGAGTAAGACATACTTGACATCTTATAGATGAGCATCATCGGTTACAATCATATTGATGGTCAAAACACAAGTCCCATTAAAAGCTAGCACACAGAAACCAACCATATAAGCCAAAAGAAACCTGAACTTAATATGAGGTCCTTCTGAATTTTTTCAAAAAGAAATCAGTAATGCTCGATATTCCAAAGAAGTATACTAAATCTAGTTCATCAAATGATGTGACATAGCTATAATTAGCACATCATTTCATGATCATCTCAAGATCTACAAGTAAAATACCAGGTCAAATAGTACCTAGATTATGTGACATGTTTAGAATGGTCTAACATTACTCATAAAGAGGATCAAATTAAATCAAATTCAGCTGCAAGGATAATGAATTACTATCATACATATTGCTACAACAAGCATCAAACCATGAGGCACTAGGATAAGAATATTCCTACAATTATTACTAAAAACTAAAGAGATGCTATGTTGATAAGAATGAGTAATACACCTTGAGGATGATGACTTAGACTCCACAATCAAGGACTGCAGAATGGGCGTCATGGTGGAATAAAAACGTTGCTTATAAAGTGGACGCATCGTTGCATGAAATTTTCGGTTCAAGCAATCTTCAGAATCACCCATAAGAACTTGGAATGCATCTGCAGCACATTTTGCCACAGAAAGATGCACATCCTGCTCAGACTTGTCTCCTGAGGAATCCTTATCCGGAAACAATGAACCTGTTTTCTCATCTGATGATAAGCAGTCTAAAAAAATCATAGTTATCTCTTTAATTTTTACATGGCCCCGCATTAGCAAACCTTTTCCAATCCATGCTAGCCCAGTAATTGCATGAATTTGAAGCAATTTATTATTTACAACACCACGACAGATATTAGCAAACCCCAGCTCACTGTCATTGTTCATGCCACCATGTTTGCTTGAAAGACCATTATCATCGAATTTCCAGAAACTCATGTTGAAAATTATATCCACTGCTTCTTCCAAAGTACAGTCACTGGGTATCTCTGTTCCAGCGGATTTTACACCCAATTTGTTAATTACAGAACCCAATGCCTTAGCTGCGGGTACACTACCCTTAAGGAGGGTGGTCATGAATAGACAAAATACCAGTCTCAAATTTGGAATGCACACTTGAGGATGAACTGATATAATTACTGATGCAAATAGTGAATGGATGAATAAATCTCTACTGTAACAAGTGTTTCTTTCTTGAGTAAGTCGTAATCTTTTCAGTTGGATTGGAATGGCCGTCATTGGCTCCTTCAATGGAAAAGAAGTGCCTAGTGAAAGTACACAGTAGGCCTTTTGGATTATTATGTTCTGGCTTTCCACTGAACAACTCCCAACAGCAAGCCTCATTGCCTTCATTGTTGCATCAAGAAGGCCCTGCAGAAAAAGAGTATATTAGCACCACATAATCCTGAAGCCAGATGGGAACTGTGAAACTAATCTCAAAGAGACTTACATTTTCATGGGCCTTAGCACTGAAAACTGCACAATTTTCAAGTGAGCTCCAAATATTTAGAGCAAACCGGAGTAAGGCTTCCTCAAAACCACCAGCTTCATCCATCCTGGAACCATTCAGACCATGATATTACATCAAAGGAAAGATCATGTCAAATAACGAAAAGCTAACACTATAAAAATGGGATGGAACAAACTACAGTCTCCTCTTTGCTGTGACAGTTCCACAAAAAGCACTAATGAGAATTATATTAATTACACATTATCTATTAGCTTAACAATGTAGTATAGGTTTTATAAATGACCCAAAACACACAGATAGGCGATGAGGAATGGTGCTGAACCAACACTTAACTTACTTAAAAGAAAAAAAAGATGCACATAGACACTGCGACGTCCATTTATAATTGGACCATTATCGCTTTACCTAGATACGTCACACATAGTGCAGCAATCAACTTTGCAGTTGTCCATCCATTACATAACCTTAGTATTCACCAAAAGTTTTCCAGGAAAAGGAAATAAGAAAGAGAAATACAACAGTGTTAAATTTGTGTGATGATCAGAAGCATCTCCTCTTAACTCCTAAAATCATTTCACCTTTGCATATGGTTAATGAAAGACCATACAATATATATATATATATATATGAATGCTCATACTTTATTTGGATGAAAATTTAGAATGGTAACGGGCATAAGATGCACAAACTGATAATGTTGTTAAACTCATGACAAGAGGGAAAGACAATGTAAAAAGATTGCAAAACCTTCGCAATAAGAATAGTCAAAGAACTAAAATACAAGAAAATCACATTCAGGGTAGGCTATATACCATGGAAGCATCTTATTTGAGTAGCATTCCAAAAGCTGAACTGCGACTTCAGCCAACTTAAGATTCCCATGGACCTAGGACATAAAATGTGAAGTTGAACTTTTGTTAGATTATAAGAGTTAATATTAAGAATTAAATTTCAGATGGGAAAAAGCCCATGACACATCCTTAGCACAGAATGGATAAACTACTACTCTGATATAGTTCAGTGATACTGCTCAGTATCACTGAACTTTGAAAAATAAAACATGCAAATATTAAAAGAACATTGTCTCCAGACAGATGCAACATCATAGGACAGCACAAAGATGATGAACCAACATCTTGTTTCTGTAAGCGCATTTTATAGCCCTTTAAGATATGAAATGGAAGATTTATCGGCTGTACTTACATAAACCTCTGACAAATTTGCACATATAGCTTCTTCTAATGCTTGAACAGTTTTCACCATATAACTAGGTCCACTTGAACCAATGACAGAGACTGCTTCTAGTTTCAGTGGCAATGGCATGGTAAAATCATGCAAAGATGTCGTTGAAACAATCTTTTCAGTGACAATATCCATATAGCTGAGTGCCTTCTCAACATCATGACATCTATCAATGAAGGAGCCAATATGCACCAGTGCCTTCAATGCCAGCTTCCATAATAAAGTCTTGTTGAACTCCGAAGTGATAATTGATGTAAATGTTAATAAAATATTCTCAAATATGGATCTTGATATTATCAAAAAGTCTCCAGGAAATGTACCCAAAACCAGCAGACCCTTCACTGTATGTTTTATTCAGAAGCAGAAAACAAATAAAAATATCAATCACTTAATCAGAAGGAAAAAAATTATGAAACAAATGGCCAAAAAGGAATTAAAAAAAGAGAGACTAAAAAAAAAAGCCTGACAGCTCAATTTCAGAAAATAGCAAAGAACAGTTCACATAACTCATAATGTTACATTCCACATTTTTTTTTCAAAGAAAAGATTATAGTCAATAGAAGAATATTGAGTTCAGTTAAATCACAGAAAACCAAATATATTCTCCAACAAGTAATCATATAGATTATACCAACTTCATTATGTCTGAATACACACAAAATCTAGTAAATTTAGTGGTATTCAATCATGAGTGAGTAAATATGCTGTTCATAGCAAAAACGTCAATAATTCCTGTGATTTATCATCCAGGCTTCAAATTTGACTTTGTTTATACCAAAATAAAAACAGAATTAGGAAAAACCAATTTATGAACATCTTTAAACATGCATATAATACCCACCATGAATTCATAACAACGCTTTACACAATTCTGAACTAGTGTACAGCCAAACTAATGGATGATATCAATCATGTCAGACAAGGAATCGATTCAATCAAAAATAATTCTTTACCTCCACAGATTATTTTGAAACACATCAATGCCAAATGTCTGGAAACAATTGCAGAGATACACTCAAGGGCATCAATCCACACACAGCAAGAAACAGGATATTGAGACAAATAAACATCTAATCGTCCATGGCATGCAAGATTTGTGTATTACAAAATTTTTCACATGTTCACATGTTTTCGGCATGCAGTTCTATGACTTGCATCCAAATTCACGAAAAATATAACTAGAATGCTCCTGAGTCATCACTAGGCAAGCTTGTTGAGATTTAATGAGATATAACATGCACATACACAAGAAAGTTAGGAAAGTTATCACCTGATCAAGAAAAAATTGATGCATGAAAGAAAAACGATGTTTACTGCATCTACAAGCAGAAGTATTCACCTCCAAAATATATATTTGCATCATAAGCATTATCATCTGTACTTGTTGCCAAGTTTGAAATGAAGGCCTTGGCTAATAAAGCAGAACAGTTCTTAAGCAAGGAACATGTCACATGTGCTGGAGCAGATTCTGCTAAGAATTCTTTTGAGCTTGCTATCTGATCTCGACATGCTGCAAGAAGTTCAATGCTCAGAAAAAGCGCACCATGATTAAGCCTTTCAGCAAATACATGATTGTCATTTGGAAACTGATTCTGAGACGGCTTTCCGACATAAAGCCCCAAGGTGTCCATCAAGCAGGGAAAGAAGCTTTGAAGAATTTTATTGCATGAGGTAGAGGAAGCCTTGGCAGAAACCGAAAGAATAAGACCAACTGCATGCAGTTTCTGCTTACTTTGCAATGGCACGTTTTTGTAATTTTCGTGACTAGTCATTGTGTTGAATATCAAGTTTATGTCTTCATCATCAATAATCTGAGTTAAAAGCAACTCATCATTTTGCTTCAGAACTGTTTCCAAAAGAGTTACAGCTTCTGACAAAATTTCACTCTCCTGAAAGCCAAGACCATCTACTGAGTCTGGCGCAAAAGACAAGTCCAGCTCAAGTGAAGCATACATTACTTCTTTAATTGACGACCAAATTGCTTCAGAATGTTTTCCCATTCGGTCTGCTCCATACTTCAAAGTGCAATTACTAAGGTACTTTAAAGAATCAACCTGATAACATATAAAATTAGCAATCAAATCACATCCCAAAGACATTTTTATATCATAGAAGTGGATATGAAGCAATATGATTAATCACGAGTTATATTCAGTTAACATTAATACCAACCTTGGCTGAAGGCAGAGAAGAAGAAAGTTTCTCAAGAAGCAATGGGATGGCAAAGGGCTCAAAAAGAGAAGTGCAAGAAAATGCCAGCTGCAACAAAGAGAGAGAAATCAGAAATTCCAAATCAGGCATTGTGCAGTCATGAGGTCACATATACAGCATCAATTAGGGTAAAACTGAACTCTTAAAAGATGTTGTGACATTTTCCTTAAATATTTAGAGTTATATTATTGATTTTGGGGTAGATTCATTAACTGGATTACAATCATGTTCAAAGAAATTAGGAGTTGAACACAAGTAACAATTTAGCAGGATCTGCACATCATTTTTTAAGATAGGAGACTGGAGACAGAATAAAGCTTTATTTCATAAAGAGCAAAAAAAAAAAATGCATACATGATTCGATCAATTTTCTATCATTTACTTGATTTTGAGTGGCAAACCATTTTATTTTTACTTGATTCTAAATCCCACTACGTTTTCAATCATGTATCTTCCGTCTATGTATTTTAAGCTGCAAGTGCTGGCAATTAATTCATGTCTTGATATCACTATGAACAATTTTGTAATTTTTGAATCATGAAAAACGTTAAAACATTCCTTTAATTAACTGGCCAATCCAATTCTAAATTGTCTAAAATATTTTGAACCACTCCTCTGTGCTTTGCCATGTTCTCAGACCATCGTTTAGATTATTTCATGCTATAAATAAAAAGAATAGAAAAGCTCTTTCAAGTACCCCCAAAAAAATCCTATAAATAAGCTGGCACCTAACTCATGAACAACCAAATCAAGCATTAAGACAAAGTTTAATATTCACCTTGCACTTCAAATTGCTCCAAGAATACCATAGTATCACAGGCTTGACAAAAGTTGGTCATAAAATATTAAAAATATATATATATATATATATATATATCATGAGGCCATACAAACCCAAACTCATTGCATGCTTTCAAATGAATGATGATACAAATGGAAGATGGCTTTTGTCATGAATAATTAACTTATCAGACAGTACAAAACAGTGGTGCAACTTCTGCATAGGTCCAGGTTTCAAGTTTCAAGACTAGCAAAACTTAAAATAGATGCTCTTGGTTTTGCTTTTTAGCCAATGGGATGCCAAGGGCTCTCCAAGCATACAGCCAATCACCGAGCATATGCACTCCTCTCACACACACTGTCCAACATCAGGAAAATTCCTTAGTTCCAAGTTATCGGCAGCAAGACCTAGGACAAAATCATAATACATCATGAGGTTCCTACTTCCTCGGAGGACATGACTTTCTGGACCAAAGTGTTCGACCTATACAAGAAGCCCATCCCCAAAATGCTCAAAAACTAAGCACAGAAGCCCACACTTTATGCACTGTGAAGTACTAGACAAAACTCTCATGTTTCAGGCAACAATTGCAAATTCTGAAATTAAGTTCTTTTACATAAAATTCACCAAAAAAATTTCCACTTTCTAGTAAAAATACAACACATTTGAAAGCCCAGTTGGAATATAGCACAAACAAGTTCAAGCAAAAGATTGACTACAAGATCTCCAAAAGGGCAGCAAATTTTACATTGAAGCATAACATACCATTAATGTCTTTGAGAGATCATCCCGTTTCACATCTAACTCCTCAATTGTAGGCTGTAAAAGGTAAACATAAACGAGAATCACACAGCAGATATCAGTAAAATGGGTGACTATGTGGTAAAAAATCCAGGCAAACAAAGAAAATCCGTCTAGATCTCAAGGTGACAAATTAAAGCAGTCAAAAGGCGGGAATTAGATAATTCTCATGTTTAGAACCAGAATAATAATATCACGAAAGTAGAGAATAAGTTCAAACATTTTTTCAATAGAACTAAAAATATGAATCATTCAACCAAAAGTCAAAAGTTCAAATCTAAGTTCATATACTATTGATGGTTCTAATAATAAGAAGATACATGAAACAGACAGACCATGTGATTCGTTTATGACAAGTAAAAAAGCAAAGGTTGGGAAAGCTAATCCTACAGGCACATCCCACTCAAAAGTTATCCCTTAATTGCCATGCCCAGTTTTAGAGTCTTCATTTCCCAGTCCATAAACTGTGTATGAACCCTGGTAATAAAGCCTCTAAACATCCAAATGTATATTTATTAAACCATTGATAAACTGACAATTCTCAGAGACTCTAAGATCTGCAATTAGCACACAAACCCAAGAGTGTGCCCATAGCCAAATGCACTGCTATATACAATTATCATGATTGAGTTTTATTATTTAATTTCCCATTTTTTATTTCAACACATTATGGTGGTTTCAGAATAACACACTAACCATACATTTTCATAAACCACTATTACTTTTAAAAATACCTCAAGTTCAATGGAAACAAACCTTAGCATGATTGTATGACTCAAATGATGTTTTGTTTTCAAACTTCGGCTACCAAAATAACTGCAATCCAACCACAACTGAAGTTAAAAACCGAGCAATCAACATTGAAGTGTTACCACGGTTTTGAACTTCCAATTTTTCACCACTTGCTTTCATTCCCATTTCAGAAGTTAAAAGTTGAACAAGAAGTTAGCATTTCAGATCTTGTCTCATTATTCCGCACAAGCTAACGGACTACAGAATGGTCATAGTTAAAACAGAAATTCAGCTCCAAAAGGTTTGGAATTGGCACTAAAATTCACTATGGCATATCAAAGAATAAGGTATGGTAGCTAAAGTCAAAAGATAAGTTCAAATTGTGGTGTGAGATTCAGACGCAGAAGCAACCGAGCTTCACTTATAGGAGAATGTGTCTTTTAATTTACACATCTGACCTCTAAATGTTGTGAACAGAAGATGGCTTTTGCAAATTATTATAAAGGCATAAAAGAAACAGATAACCAAGATGTCATCTTGGTTTAATATACACAAGTTATTGATGTCAGTTCAATGGTTGCAGTAGATGATTAATGAATTTTGTATCAAATAAATAACAATTAAGTCACAAATACATAAAATGCTAAATAGATAGAGACATAAATGGCTTGACTCTGCTTCTTCATGCTAATCATGCTCAACTAGGTATCCAGCAGACAACTAAAAATAATATAAAGTAATATATGCATCAACTGATCAAAGCAGGAACTTTAAACAAAGTGAGACGCTAATAATGTAAAGGGTCAATTAAAATAGTAAATGAAGCTTAAAAAATCCAGTGAACAACACAAATAGCGTTCAAAAGCTACATAAGCAAGGTAAGGCTTGAAGGAAATACACACACACACACACTCAATGTGGTTGAACAAGGTACATTTCTTCCTGTGGTTTTTCAGATGTTGAAAATAGTCTATGCCCATTCAAGATGGAAGACATAATAAATATCAAAAGAATAAACATGGCCAGATAAATTAAGCTTACATGAGTAAAATGAATAGGGAAGTAACACCCCAGAATTTCAAAAAGTTCCCCAGCAAAATTGGCAAGTAGGTCATCTGGAAATACTCTTGAAACAAGCTCAACAATGTGAAATGTTAGCATTAAGCAATGAGGATCCTTCTCACCATCAATAGCTTCACAGACTGCATAAAGAATATCCTCACCCTAAACCACAACAAGCATTCAGATTATTACAAAAACAGTCAAAATATGCTAAGAAAATCAACTGGAGAATGAACAAAACAGAAACTTATTGTAGATATCTATTGAGTACATTTATGGGTATAAGTGCACATAGCTAGGTTGGTGTGTCTGCAAGCACAAGCAGGAGCATTTATTTATATGTTGTACATGTGTTTGCAAATGCAGGCATATGAACACACACAGAAGTGATGGGACAGTCTCCTCTGCCGATGATAATGCAAAGATGCACCGAAGATATACATGCAACAAAAATTATGCCAGCAGTTATCTCAATTTTAAAAATGTGATGCAAACTCACCTAAGATGACCGAAATTATTAGCTGATATATTCTAGTTCAAAACTAAAAGCATTCAACTCTAAGAATTTGGATATAAAATTAAAACTGGCAGTACACATGCATAAGATGTAGTTCCGGATTATAATTTTGATACAACACAAAAAAGCATCAATTAGCAAAAAAATTTCACAATTAATACAAGTGCCTTAGTTTCTTATTCTTCTTTTTTTCTTAAAAAGAAAAAGGAAAAAATCAATTAGCCAATAATTGGCTACCATTATTTTAATGCAATATTAAACAAATTAAACCATACAAACTTTTTGCAACAAGATGATCATCTCAAAGTTAAAGCCCTTAGCCAGTCTTAAAGTTGAAATTTCTACCATGTTTTTCCAGACCTTAAACAATAGCAATAAAATGGCTAATTTCCAGCATTCAGGAGACAACAAGACATCTTTGATAAATTATCATATTAATTACCGTATTAGAAATATATGTGATAAATTCTCACTTCAAAGCACAAGTTGAAAGAAAGCAAGATCATGAACAATGTAGAAAGTTATTTTTTACTGCTGTAGTTGTTAGGATAATTACTATCCTTAAGATAGTAATATTCGAATAAGTAGATTGGAAACTCTTAGAGTTATCCAAATCATTTAAATTAGTTTTAGAGATAAGTTTATCATTAAGGGTTTGTTATCTCAAACCATATAAATATGTACTGCTGTTTTACTTAGAGAGAAACTTATCTCAAATAAGTCTTCATGGTATTAGAGCAGGTAAAATGGCAACCTAGGCTTCTTCTATGACAAAGCCCGGATGGCTTCACCGAGAATTTCTCCAACCAATCCAACTCCCATCTTAGACCCAGAATCATCTATCCAAACAGTGGTGGAGGATCGGGTAATAGGAATAATGAAAACATTCCCCATATGCCCATTAACAGCCACAAGCTCAATGGTCATAATTACCTTCAATGGTCTCAGTTATTATCCTTCTTCATTTGTGGGAAAGGAAAGGATGACTACATAACTGGTGCTGCTCGATGACCTGCAGTAGATGATCCAACATACAAGAAATGGAAAACTGAAAACAGTATGGTAGTATCCTAACTTCTGAATTCAATGACGAATGAGATTGAAAAAAATTCCCTCCTATATAAAGTAGCAAAGGAGGTATGGGATGCAACCAAACAAACATACTCTAGTAGCGACAACTTGGCAGAATTGTTTGCGGTGGAGAATGTTTTGTATGGACTACGACAAGACTAGATGAATGTCACCCAATACTTCTGCAAATCGACTAGATATTGGCAGCAGCCAGATCTTTTCGAAAAGTTTCAATGGAAAGATCTTGCTGAAAGCACTTTGTATAAGGAGATTGTATAACAGAAGCGGCTTATCATGTTTCTTCTTGGGTTAAACGCTCAACTAGATTAAGTAAGGGGTAGAATTCTAAGAACTCAACCACTTCCTAGTATTCTAGACGTTTTTTCAATTGTTAGAAGAAAGTTGAAGAAACTTATGATGGGAAGTCCTAGTACAGACATGAAAACTGAAACACCAGGAGCTAACAGTTTAGCGCTTATAGTCCGAAGCAGTTCACAATCAACCTCAAGGGAGAACCAACCAAGGAAAGGGAGACCTTGGTGTGATCACTGCAAGCGACCAGGACATCTCAAAGAAACTTGTTGGAAGCTGGTGGGAAAACCAATAGATTGGAAACCAAAACAAAGCCAGGAAAGCCAAGGCAACATGGTGATTGAAAGTGAGGATGGATCACCAACAGATCAGTGTCCTTTTAGCAAAGACCAGATAAGTCTTCTGCAGCAAATGCTTGCTTCACAATTTCCACTACAAAAAGTAATCGAAACTGGGTCAGCTGCCCAAAAAGGTAATTTCCTAAATGCTTTAAATGCTAGGAAAGTGTCAAATAAGCTTTGGATAGTGAATTTCGGGGCTACTGACCATATGATAGGTGACAAGTCCTTGTTTGATGAATTTGAACCTAATTATAGCAATACTTCAGTCAAAATTACTGATAGAACATTATCAAAGGTTGTTGGGACAGGTTTTATAATAATTTCACCCAAGATAACTCTAAACTCAGTGTTATTTATGCCCAATTTAGACTGAAATCTGTTATCAGTAAGTTGGCAAATGATCTAAAGTGTGTTGCTAACTTTTCTACCAATCGATGTGTTTTTCAGGACTTGAACTCGGGGAGGATGATTGGCAATGCTGATTTGCATGTACATGGAGGACTCTATTTGCTTCAGGTTGAAACTGAGTTTGGCAAGCAATCTCTTTCAACTAGGAGTGTGTCTTATTCTAGTTTGTTTAATAAGGCTGTTAGTAGCAATAAAAATGATGCAGTTTTCTTACAGCATTTTAGGTTAGAACATCCTAGTTTTGTATACCTAGAAAAGCTTTTTCCAGCTTTGTTTCATAATAAAAGTTCACAATCTTTTCAATGTGAAGTGTGTTCTTTATCTAAGCAACGTCAAAACTATCCCATATAGGATTATAAGAAATTTCATCATTTCAAATTAATCCACAATGATGTGTGGGGTCCCTCTAGAATCCCACATGTCATTGGAGCCAAGTGGTTTGTCTCCTTTATTGATGACCATACTAGACTCACATGGGTTTACTTAATGAAGGAAAAAAACGGAAGTTTATCAAATTTTCCAAAATTTTGTTACAACATGTCACTGGAGCCAAATGGTTTGTCTCCTTTATTGATGACCATACTAGACTCACATAGGTTTACTTAATGAAGGAAAAAAACGGAAGTTTATCAAATTTTCCAAAATTTTGTTACAATGATTCAAAATCAATTTGACACAAAAATTAAAATTTTTAGAATTGACAATGTCAGGGAATTCTTCAATAATAATTTAAATAAATTCTTACTACAAGAAGGAATTGTCCATCAAAGTTCCTGCAATGAAACACCACAACAAAATGGTGTTTCAAAGAGGAAAAATAGACATATCCTAGAAGTAGCAAGATCTCTTATGTTTACCTGCAATATTCCAAAATATTTGTCGGGAGCTGTTAATAGTTGTATTAACAGCTACTTATTTAATCAATAGACTTCCATCAAGAACTTTAAACTTTGAAACCCTTTGTCATGTTCTTTTAAAGAGCTTTCCAAAATACAGACTTTTTTCAAATCTTCTTATCAAAGTGGCTGGGTGCACTGCCTTTGTTCATGTAAACCTATCATCTAGAAGCAAACTTGACTCTAAATCACTTAAGTGTGTGCTTGTTAGATGTTATCCAACGCCAAAGGGATACAAGTGTTACTCTCCAACAACAAAAAGGTTTTATGTTTCAAAAGATGTGACATCTTTAAAAACTAAACCTTTTTTTAATAATAAAGGAGAGGAGTTTGGTCTTGATAAGGAGAGATTTGAATCCTATAGTATGTCACCAAATTTGCTTGAAAATCAGTTTTGTCCTATCCTAGACATATCTGAATGCTCTTCAAAGCTTCCATCTTATCAAGATGTTAGTTAAGGGACTCTTGATCATATTGCAACAAACTTGAAATGTCTTACTAAGACCACTAATTCTCTAGAAGAAAACATCTAGTCTGTTGAAAATATTGTCCCTAACAATCCAGCTAAAATAGGTCCAATTCAAGGTCAAATCTCTGTTGAAAAAGAATTGTTTGTATATACCAGAAGAAGGAAAGACAAAGAGCAACATAGAGTTCCATTGCAAGTTGAGCAAAACCAAGATTCTAAACCGGGTAAAATAATCCAACTTGATCTCATAAATTCAAGTATAGGAGATGCTGAATCTGAACAGAGCGGTAATCCAGAAATAGGCACAGTTAGCGATGACAGTGAACTTCTGATTGCAGTAAGGAAAGGTTTCAGAGAGTATCACAACAGACCCTTATACCCGATCAACAAGTATGTATCATACAAAGGACTTTCTTCTTCATTTAGAGCCTTTAGTGCTAATATTATGCAGGCTGCAGTTCCAAGGAATATTGACGAAGCACTATAGATCCCAGAGTGAAAAAGAGCAGTGGATGATGAATTTAGGGCTCTTGAAAAGAATGGAACATAGGAAGTGACAGATTTACCCAAAGGGAAAAACCCAGTTGGCAGCAAGTGGGCATTCATAATAAAATATAAGGCTGATAGAAGTATTGACAGGTACAAGGCTAGATTAGTAGCTAAGAGATTTACACAATCGTATAGGATTGACTACGAGTAGACGTTTGCACTAGCTACAAAGCTAAATACAGTTCGAATTCTACTCTCCTTGGCAGCAAACCTTAACTAGAAGCTTCATCAGTTAGATGTGAAAAATGTTTTCCTAAATGAAGAGCTAGAGGAGGAGGTATATATGCGTATCCCACCAGGTTTGGAAAGACCAGCAAACAAAGGGAAGGTGTGCAAACTCAAGAAGTCTTTATATGGACTGAAATAGTCCCCTCGAGCTTGGTTTGAACAATTTACAAAAGCCGTCAAACAGAGGGGTTTTAAGTAGTGCCAATCTGATCACACCATGTTTGTTAAACATGGAATTGAAGGTAAAATGACAATACTCATTGTCTATGTTGATGACATAATTCTCACTGAAAATTGTGAGGAAGAGATTAGGTGCTGAAACAGTTTTTAGCGAAGGAGTTCGAAATCAAAGACTTGGACAATTTGAGGTATTTTCTTAGTATGGAAGTAGCTCGATCAAAGGATGGGATTGTGGTTTCTTAGTATAAATATGTTCTAGATCTTTTAAAGGAAACGAGAATGATTGAGTGTAAACCAGCTGAGACACCTATGGACTATATAGTGAAATTAGGACAGCTTGAGGGAAGTGCACTTGTGGACAAGGAAAGGTACCAAAGATTAGCTAGAAAACTAATCTATCTCTCACACACACACACGACCAGATATTGGTTTTCCTGTGAGTTGTGTTAGTCAATTCATGAATAAACCTACGGAAGAACATATGTAGGTAGTGTTCCAAATTTTGAGGTATCTGAAATTCACCCCTAGTAAAGGACTGTTCTTCAAGAAAAACACAAGCAGAAAAGTGTTATGTGTTCACAAATGCAAATTGAGTTGGTTCAATCACGGATAGAAGATCCACATCAGATTATTGCAGCTATGTATTGGGGAATTTAATTACTTGGCGAAGTAAAAAACAATCCGTAGTAACTAGAAGTAGTGCAGAGGCTGAGTTTCGTACAATGGCACATGGAATTTGTGAAAGAGTTTGGCTTAAAAGAGTTCCAACTGAGCTGCAAATGCCAATGGAGGAATCGTTACAGCTGTTCTGCGCAAACCAATCAGCTATCAAAATAGCCAAGAGTCCAGTGTTGCATGACAGAACTAAACATGTGGAAATCAATAGACATTTTATTAAGGAGAAGATTGACAAGGGAAGTGTCAGCCTAACCTACATTCCTACTATTTCTTAGACAACAGACATTCTAACCAAACCTTTGGCTGGGACAAGCTTTGAAGAACCTTGTAGCAAGCTAGGAATGATTGATGTTTATTACCTAGCTTGAGAGGAGGGGAGGGAGGGAGGGGGGGTGGTGGGTGTAGAAAGTTATTTTTTACAGCTGTATTTATTAGGATAATTACTATCCTTAAGATGGTAATATTTGAATAAGTAGATTGGAAACTCTTAAGAGTTATCCAAATCATTTAAATTAGTTTTAGAGAAAAGTTTATCATTAAGGGTTTGTAACCTCAATCCTATAAATACTGCTGTTTTACTTGAATAATATGAGAGAAACGTATCTCAAATAAGTCTTCAAACAATACCAGTGAAGCAACAGCGTCAGGGTAGCGTTGTAATAAGCATTCCAAAAGCTCAAAGCAAAGCTGCAAGAACATTCATTTAGCAGGTAACCCAAAAAGCTGAAATGTCAGAGGGAACCATAAGACTTAGGATGTAGATCTCCTAGGTAACATTTAATGTACATCGGCTTGGGTGAATCAATCATTTTACCTTCCTATCATGTTGTGCTAGTGCCTGCACCTGTAGATTTTGTACATAAGAACAGGCAACAGCTTTTGCATCATTTGCAGTGACCAAGCCACCACTACTTTTCCTCCTCACCAGTGCCAAACAACCAACAAGCGCACCACGTAAAGCTTTCCAGTCTGCCTGATGTAAGTATATTATCATTTATCTAATCTTAAAATTATAATGCAGTAATGAATTAGGGAAAAACATATAAAACGAAACATACGAAAGGTTCTTGCTGTTAAAATGATCACATGTTGGCCTAAACAAATTAATAAGTCAGGCAATGTTGGCAATGTAAGTATAGGAATAGAAATTATCAATCTTAAGAAAGTGTTGTTTTTCCTTGAATACAGTTGTCTTTAACAGGAAAAAATAAAATAAAAATAAAAATTTTATGTGATAACTGATAATTGTTAAGAAAGCGTACATATTATGTTGAGTCATTTCCTATTAGCTTAAACTTTCGGATTAATTGGTTACTAGCATGGTATCAAAGCTTAGTTTGTCTCAGCAATCTTAGGTTCGTTCCCCTCAAATGATAATATTTAAATTTCTTGTTACATGAAATTGTTGTGTATTTTTGTTTGGGCTTGAGCCATGTGGCGAGTCCGTTAGTCTTGCATGCACGCGTGAGGGTGAGTTAGAGTGCTCAAATACTATTATGAGACCCTTTTTTATCACCTTAAGTTTTTGAGTCTTGATTATAAACAATAATGAAGCTAAAGAAAAATGCCAACTCACCAGTCTATCTGTGAAGAATACTAACAGGCTATGTATGGTTGCATCATCCAATGGCATTGATGCAAGATGTGTAAGCACTTCTCCAAGAAGAAGGATACCTGCAGAAGATTTGCATAATTCGTTATCTATTCAGGCGTCATTTTCATATTCCATCAAAGAAAATTTGAGAATAATATACAAACTATTAGACGGCAGTGCTGATCGATCATTGAAAATAATTCACCAAAATTTTTTAAATAATCAATATAAATGCACTCACTCACTAATCCTGTTATCAAACATAATTCAATCTAACAAAACAGCATCCAAAAATTACCTCTTGCACGAATAACATCATCCATAGTAGTCAAATACAAGTCCATCTCTCTGACCTACAAACAAATCACAAAACAACTAAGACAAAAACAAAAAACAAAAACACACTAAATACACAATTCCCCATCAACCACCCCCACCCAACAAATACAAACAACAAAAACAATTATATGCCAATTCAGACCAATCCTTCGACGGTTAACACATTGTTCTTCAACAATGAGGCAATCGCGTCCAAGCTTGCAGCCTGTAATTTCACACACATAAACAAGTAATTCAATAACCACAGTCAACAGAACTAATCCGCACCCAATAAACCATAGTAAATCATAATTAAAAAATTCCTTTTTTTTAACAAAAAATCGAATAAGCAAATTTTTGCACCAATAACCAAAAATTTCAAATTTTGATTTCATCCCATGTTCTTAAAATCACTTTTGATTATCGTGAACCAAAAAAAAAAAAAAAAGGAACTTGAATTAAAAAAAAACTTTTTTTAGGTTTTCCAATCAATTAACAAACAATGACATAATTGAAGTTCAGAAATCTAATCTTTTTACACAATTCTCTTACTCTAATTATTCAAACAAACAATATATTGATACTCTCTAAGTCTTTCTACAAAAAGGTCAAAAATTTTATTTAAAAAAAAAAAAAAAAACAACAAAAGTGAAATAAAGAAGAGAATGAGAGAGAGGACCTGTCGAGTGGGAGAGCGAGAGAAATCAACGAAGGACTCAATGTGGTGAGTCAGCTGAGTCGGCTCTGTCATTTGTGTGTCGTTGTCTGAGAGCTGTGTGTGAGTTTCTAGAGAAAGGGTGACAGAGAAGGAGGGTTTTTGTGAGTTTTTTGGAGGACACTGGGAGATTTTTTTAAAGAAGAGAAGAAAGTTGTGATTTGTTGTTTGATCCCAAATGTTTTGGTTATTTGTTACATAGTAGCTACTTCTTTTGTATTTCTCTTTTTTGTCCTTTGATTTTTCGGCTTTTGGATTGGGTTGGGTAAAAGTGATACACAAAAACTTTCGCTCACTTTTTGCAAACCTGTTGAATCGATAGCAATTAGAGAAGATTTGTTTTGTTTAAATTAAAAAAAAAAAAGGTTTTCTATAAAAAGATATTAAAGATGCGTTTAGCTTCATTTTTAAATGATGTTTTTAAAGTATAAAAATTATATTTTTAAAAATATAATGCATTTAGTAAGTTTTGTTAAAAACGTTTTTTTTTTAAATAAATAAAATGATTATTTAAAGAGAAAAATAATTATTTATTTTAAAAATGTGTGTTTGGAAATGATAAAAAACATTAAAAAAAAAGTTATTTTTTATTTTAATTATAATTTTTTTAAAAATATATTTTTCATTTTCAAAAACACATTTTATAAAACAACTTACCAAATACATATAAATCTCATTTTTGTCTTTAAAAATGAAAAACTATTTTCAAAAGCACATCCAAACACCACATAAGATTTGATTTAAATGTTAAAAGCACCTCCAAAATTTTAAATGTTGTTAGATAATTAGAAAATTATTTTCCTCAAAAGCTTTTATTCAATTTGACCGCTGAAAAAACATCCTTAAATGACTATTAATTTGAAAAAAAAAATCAAGACTAAAGTTAAAAGTAATTTTCAAGATTTGAAAACAGTATAAATGTATTTATTATTTTATTTAAAAAATGAATAAAATGGTAAACTTGAGTTGAGGGAAAAGTTGTAATTTATTTTGAAAACAGATAACAAAATACATTTTTTGTTTTTAACTCTTTAATTATAATTCTATAAAATTTTATGTTTCTTTATCAGAAATATCATTCTAAAAACATAAAATCAAAAACCTTTAAACTCATATTTTGTTTTTGAAAACCAAAAAAAAAAAAAAGAAAAAAAAAAACCCCTTCTTAAAGAAAACGCATCCAAACATCACTCAACCTTTAAACTTCAAAATTGTAAAAGCCTGAATCTTTGGCCTGTTAAGGAGGTAGAGATGGCAGCATAAGCAGCAGCAGCAACATAGCTTACCAGAAAGACAGATTTTACAACCAAAAAATACAACAAAAACAACATTTATTTTACACTCTCTTAGGTGGTGCTATTGCAATGCAAACTTCAAGTTTCCACAAGCAGTGAACCTTCATCATCATCGCAGGACGCCTCTTCTAGCATGTCAAGAAATCCTTTCCTAGCAGTCTTCTGAAATGCAGAGGCGTTGTGACGAATCCCAAAAGTAGATGCTGCCTCAAACTTTGTCCACAATTCCTTCTTTAGAGTACTCTCACCAGGACGTTTGCCTGTCCTGAATGAGCTCTCAGGTTCCTTACACAAGGGAGTGCTTTCTATGAATGATAAGTTGCTTATAACAGGTTCTGCGGAGAAAAAGGAAAAACAGTTTAATCATGCATCAAACCGAAGAAAGTGTATGACAGATTTTAAAGAATGTTTTTCTTACTAACTTCAAAATCACCTAGAACATAAGCAAAGATTATTATAACAGCAATATAATACCTGGGTAGCAAGACGTTTTCAGCTGGTTGCAGCCAGTATGAGCATTGTTTTCTTTTTCGTTCGATGGAGATGCGATTGTATCTAGAACACTAGAAGTGGTTGGTAAGTCGTGATCAACTGCAGCATTTTCTTGTGATTTCTCATCAAGCGGTTCCAATAAGGCACAACTTTTAGGAGGAGAGAACAACCAGTCTGGTGATGAGTCTAGTTCCTTTTTAACGATTCCTGATTTACAAGCCTGCCTTCTTATTCCTAAGAGCTCTGGATACTTAAAGCCCAGATCCTCAGAATCTTCTTCACTACCAGAGGAATCTCGGCAATTTTGGATTCCAACAGGAAATGGGGTGGATTTACGGACTCTGTCATTGGGGCGATGAGAGGATTCAGAAATAGGCTCAAGCAATACACAAGATTTAGGAGGAGACATTTTTAGGCAAGGAGTGACAAGCACAGAGTTGTCTCTTTTAGACAACATTGCTGGGGAAGTAACAACACCAGACTCTAGTGTGTTTGCTGTTGTTCTAGTTGAGATAGAATCAGAAGGCTTCCTTGGAGTTGGCTGCATTGCTACTACTACACCTTCAAGCAAGTCATCATTTGCATCTCCAGGAATAGTCACGAGTGGTGGGAGCTCTAAAGTTTGATCGAAATCAATCCTTTCGAATACCGATTTAGAAGTACCTTGGTGTTTGGATGAGAACGCTTTTGACATAGGAAGCGGTGTCAGGAGAAACAGTTGTCTACTTCTTCTCTCGATAGTGCAATTGGCACGCCAGGACACGAGTGGGGAAGGTGAGATTAATGTGTCCTCCTTGAGATCTTCTGGACTCCCAAGTTCTGATTCTCCTCCATTCTCGTTAGGAGCAGGTTTACTCAGTCCCAGCTGATTCTCAGACTTGATGGGGCTGGAGAGAACGTTTTGAAATCTGGGGACCCATGGCTGCAAACAAGACATTCCAAATAAGTTTGGCAGCAAAATCTATGGAACTCATTGATCCAGTCACATCCACATGCATAAAAAAATAATAATAAATAAATAAATAACAAAAACCCAAGGAAAAGGAAAAAGAACAAGTTAACCTTCAAAGCGGAAATCATTTCGGAAAAGACACCTGTGAAAGATTCAATTTCCTTACTCCCCTCTTCTGTTGTCACCTTCACTTTTAATGCTTGCACAACAAGTTCATCAATCTGCAAATCAATGCATCAACACTGCATGATTACCTATAGCCTAAGGAAACTAATAACTATAAACTACAAGAAAAAAGGTATATATGTTTCCATTGGATATTAAGAATCCCCCGACTTTTCTGTAAAAGTAACAAAATTCTATCATCTAAAAAACTTTATTTAAACCACCAATCAATGTCAATACTGATAAATTTAGACATTAGATCAAACATTGCAATTATATTTGTGTTACTGTTACTAAAACTCTAGCAATTCAAAGCTGAGAACTTCAGCTTCCCTCATAAGAATGCATAAGATGCACTCCAACCAATGTTTCAAAAGGCAAGGCAAGGCGCCTCAAGGTGGCCGGCTCAGGCAATGCTAGTGTGGCATACGCCTCAGCCAAGTGAGGCGAGGCGGTCCTAAGGCAGTCCACGCAGGTCAAGGGGCAGAAATGTCTTTTTCTTTAACCTAAACCTAATATAAAAGATAAGTACAGGTAAGTTATTCTCTAATTAAATGTAGTAAGTTCTATTTAGAGTCAATGATATAATCACTAAATTATTAGTTTATATCATTTGTTAGACAAAGGGAAGAATATATAATAAGAGGTTAAAGAACCTAAGTGGGTGGGGGATGCCACTAGTGATGAGGAGGGTGACCCAAGAATCAGATATAATGATGATTCTTTAGAGGATGACACAGTAGATGATGATGGAGATGAAACCTTAGATTCACATTTTAAGCCCTTAGACTCAAATGATCCTTTATTTGATATATAGTGGTCATTAGGATGATATAGATGATTTTGTATGGTAGGATTTTATATGTTCGAGTATTTTTATTGGATTTGTTCTATTTTATTTGATACTTATACTTCTAACATTGGCTTTCACTATTTCTTTCAATGTTATAGATGATTTTGTAAGTTAGGTTTTTATTTTTTTTCTTTTTTTAATTTTCTTTTTTCATTTTGAATTGAAATGACCATCTCGCCTCGCCTTTCTTTTTGCCTTTTAAAACATTGACTCCAACATGTGTCATTACCCTTATTATACAGATTATAGCTGCCTAGCAAGATGCAATTTCATTATAAATTCCATAACATTTCGCTCTATTGCGCATCTAACCTTTCATGCATACAACTGGAATTATCACATTTTGTACACAAATAGCTCAATCCACATGTGCCTACACAAAGCAATACATTTTGCTGCTAACTTTCCTCCTTCAGTCCAAAAATCCTATCTTTTTTTTCGATATCATACAACTACTCATGCACCTAATGTTTATCAATACTAAACAACAAGTTTTGGACTCAACACCGAACAGCATATTCCTAATAGACACAGCCGCGTTTGGCCACAGAATTGGATCAAACCTGACCTAATCGAAAATGCTATCATCACTTATCACTTATATTGACTAACCAGACGTCAAACGATAACTCCTCACAGTCAAACATGTCCTAATCGAAAACCCGATCAACATCACTTATCCATTACTCACGATTCAAATCAACAGCAAGAAAACGACAAGTACGTATATATACCTGATGAAGTAGAGCGGAGAGATCGGAGTGGACGAGAAGGAGGCGGTCGAGTGAAGCGCTGCCACCGCCGCCTCCGTCGCTGCATTTGTTCTTCGCGTTAATGGATTTCGATGACTTTCCGGCTCCATTGTTTTTGTTGGATAAATCTCTCAACGGCTTCCTCACTGATTTCGGTTTCGCTTCGTTTCTCGGCATCTCTCTCTCTCTCTCTCTCAAACGCTTTGTGAATTGGAAATCTACGCTTCAATTTGAATTTTTTCACTGGCGGGATTTTTTTTTTTTTTTTTCAATTGAACGATCGATTGTTGTTTGAATTTTCTAGAATAATTGCTGGATTGTGTTTGGGTCCATTTCAAGTTGTGACCCGACCCAATTTTTGGGCTTATTTTGGGTCTAATAAAACGTGTGCCATCAGATCCCTTGTTTTTTTTTTTTTTTTTCAATATCTTATTATTTCAGTTTTTCTTCTTTTTTTTTATTTTTTAAAAATTTTGATGCCCACCATTCATCATTTCATCTCATCTTTTTCTTCTTTTGTTATTATTTTTTAAAAATTATCAACGTAAGACAAATGATGGAGATCTAATTTTTAATTTTTTTCTCATATCATGTAATTTATTTTTTAAAAACACCAAAAAATAAAATAAAAATATGAAAACGTTCTCTAATCGATTAAATTTGGCATACATTCTCTAACATGACAAGTGAAATAATTGCTTTTAAATTTTAAAGTCGTTTCCACCTATAAATAAGTTAATCTTGAGTAGTCTATGCATAGTTTCATCTATATTTAATATTGTTTTTATAAATTTGTCTAACTATATATATATAACTCCTATAAATTTCTTAAAAAAAAAAATCCTATAAACAAAATATTTGAATACACTTTTAAAACGGTAAAAAAAAAGAAAAGGTAAATATCACATTTAATTAAATTCAACGAAGAAACGTTTTTTGCATTGTAAAATGTGTATGTGAACTGGAAAAATACGTATTTACACTATAAATAGGCATTGCGTTTTTGTGGAGTGGTTTCATCCGCATTTTTGTCAAGCAAAGTCACGCCATATATAGGCCTCCAACACAAAAGGGCGCGCAACGCAACAAAGTCGGGGACATCAGGGAATTGATTTCGTCTATTATTTTTGTGAATCTCTTGTACCTTTTCAAAAGTCAAAGCCATAAAAGACTCTTCTTTCGACTGCCACAACAGGTCGCACAGTCGAGCAATTGTTGATCCCTACCAAGAGGACAGCAACATACATGGCTCCAATGATCATGGTCAGTGCCTACCTGCCAGAAGATTGTGCAAAGAACAAGAGTAGCTAAGAAGGTGAAGCAGAACCTATATGACAGAATAGGAATTTGATCTGTTACATGAAAATAATTATTTGTCATTTCCTTCTAAGCATCAATAAACCAAGAATTAATACTTGTATTGATATCATTTTCTTGTAAACATGTGTATTAATAAGGCAGGGTAACTAGGAGAATTAAAAACTATTGCTGATAATATAATTTTGCTAAAATTATAGCAAGGATAAAAACCTTACAACAGAAACAAGGCGAGCAAAGATCATCGTTCCGAATAATCCAGCATCCATTTGTTGAATCAAGAAACTTACCAGAAGGTGCTTGAAAAACAAACCTAGAGATATAGTAAAAAATTATACGTTAACTTATGATCGTATTTTAAAATTGAACTGAAACATATCTATTCAAGGTACTTCAACAAAATAGTGCCTAAGATTTTCTTAATATGAGTGACATTAATAGTTTAGGCATGAACTTTTTGTCAACTTCTAGCTTCTTGTGCATATTTCATAGAAAAATGTGGCTTAAAGGTCCATTCCAATAACCATCTCCCCGGCATCAAGGAAGGCAAGTTAAGAACGTGAGACAAGAAAAGGGTATGCTTGCTGCCATACGGACCCAGTAAACAAGGATAGATTGTAGTATTTGGACCCAACATCAAGATCCGTGCTGTTGGACCCACACTTCAAATCTCTTTGCACCCCTAATATTTTTTCCCCAATTACTTTTGTTTTTTGTGTGTCTATTAGGACGTCAGCTTATTTTCATGAGGTCATATTACCTTATTGAACCAATAATATTACGAAGAAAAATAATGAATTGAAATCTAATCATTCACAAAAGTTCTATTATCTATAAAATTTACCTTTATGATACGATCAACCTTGGTTTCTCGATGAATTCTAGCATCAAATTCTTCCTTTGGAAGTTCTTTTAGCAGGCTTTTAAAAAAATGTAAATTTATGAGTACAGGATGATTAAATACTTCATTTTGAATGATATAGGTTGATGACACCCTAAGTTAGGGTCTTCTCCTATTCTTGTTGTTTGCCTTGACTCTTCATATAAGACTTCCGAGTTTAAGTAACATATGATAGAGAAAAATATAATAATCTTGATAATATAATATATTTTTATGTTAATGTATCACTTTAAAATCAAGTTTTGGTCTTAAGAGTACCCTTGGTGGTTGCATGTTTTGGTTTTATTTAAGAGCGCCCTTGGTGGCTGGTGGCGTTGTTACATGTCGGCTTCGCTTTGGTTGTCGGGCTTCGGGTGCTTGGTTAATGTCGACCCGAGCCCAATTTATATGCCTAGGCCCAACTTCTTTTTCTTCAATGTTCATTTACCATACCACAATTATTTTTTTATTAAAAAAAAAATTATTTTGTTGGGTGCCTCCACAAATACATACATTTTATTTTACTCATTCATGACATTAGGAGTGATTAGGTGCTACAAAATCTTTTTAGAAGTAGTGCATACAATATCCAATTTGTCATACAGTAAACAATGAAATTGTATTATGGTCAAGTCATATTGAAGTTATTGATCATTTCCAGATTTGTCCAACTTTCATCCTTGACGCTATTAAGTTTCTGTGTAACTTTTATGGTGAAGTGTTTTAAGTTCATAACATTCAAGAATTAGATGGAACACATCAAAAATGAAAATAAACAATAATAATTAGATTTTCACTTATTTTGTTTTGAGGAATATAATACATATACATAATTGATGGAAATATGTAATAAACGTATCATGTTTTTTAAATTAAAATTTCAATGACTTTGAGTGGTGAACATTAGAGCTGGGACTTGAAGACATAGTCTATACTACCATACCCCTTTTTTTTACAATTTTATAAATAGTCCATCCATAGATATAATTTAGATTCATTTGTTGAGACTTGAGAATTAATATGAATATACATTCAATATAGATAAAAAATATATACTGAAAAACCAATTTTAATTGAAAAATTAATATGAATATACATTCCATATAGATAAAAATATATATATACATTGAAAAACTAATTTTAATTGAAAGTAACTAAAACTAATTTGAATATAAATTAATTTTAGCTTAAAATGCACTCACCAACAACACATTAATTCAATGATTTAAATCCATTGACAGCACATCTCATAAAAATTGTTTCTTTTCTCTATATGTGCCCCCATAGACAGAAACCATATGACAACCACTACATTGTCTATGCCTATTTCTCTTTTGGACGATTGTAGGTGTCTGGTGTCTTCCAAAAGAAAATTTCATTCTGATACAACTACATTAATTAGAATTAAGGATTTGAATGTATTATTTTTATAAGTACTGATGCAAAAATTCTATGTCCTAGAATCTCAAAACACTTTTCTATGCTTATATGAACCACAATTAAATTAGCTTATAACTTTTGCAAAATCAGCAGGTTAGAGCATCATCAATGTTTTTGACAAAATCAGAGTGGTCAGCATATAAGAGATATGTAGTACTAAATTCACAGATTTTTCTATTTTGGATTTTTTGGGAACTAATTGAACTGTGTCATCAACTTGAATTTTCCATGAAATTGGATCTAGTCAAAGGAAGTTGCATCAAAAGGAACATGACACATCCCAACTAGGTTAGCATCTGACAAGCCCTTAAATCATGTGCACACAATCCTTCAACCGATCATTTTATTAATAATAAAAAATAAAAGAAGAGAATATTAACATATTACAAACCCAAAAGGGTTAACAGAAACTATAAAAGGCCAATGGAAACATGTCCCTAAAAACAAAATAGCACTAAAAATTTGAATAATTGAATTACAAACTAGTAGTATTTAAGTGAAGACCATGAGAAGCCAGAAAATCTGCAACTTGGTTATCCTTGCAATGGTATGAGTAACATTACTTGATTATTCAAGGTATTTGGTGAGTTGAGAAAGCTTGTCGATCTTCGAGTTTGTTTATCTCCAATATTATTACTCGCTACAAAATTCGGCTAGAGGGATGACAGAAAAATTAAAACTCTTTAGTAAACATGCTTTGGTGACAATTTAATTTGATTTAAGTTTTGAAAATGAAATAAGTTGGAGAATCACAAACCTTAAGATAATCAACAAGAGGGCAATGAAACTCGATCCCTTATTCTTCATTCTTGTTGTTCAAGGGGGATCAATGTTGCTGCAACAAATTTTTCAGGTGCTTTCCAAAATGAACAACACGTATTAGTTTCCATCACAAATCCGTAGATTCTCTATTACATAAAGATATTGAAGACTCACATATATAACATGCATGTTATGAAAATGCATGGCTCTAAATTCCATCATTCATTATTTGTTCCGAAACACAGCTAGCCTGCTAGTTTTCTTAGACAATCTCAATGGTGACATTTGCCTCCATACTTGAGTATTAATAACTTGATCACAACAAACATAAGGTTAATCATGCATCCAAGGTCAAAATAGTGAAGACCTAAATTATCAATGGGTTTCCCAACAGCCAAAGACATTCAAGTTCTTTGATGTAACAGTCATAGCATCTGCACCCAGTGAGGAAAGTCGTAGCAATAGAAGCTGCATGCTTCCACCATCTTAGAACCTGTAATTTAAGACTATAGTGTTAGCTCCATCGGTATAACAACTATAAATCTGCATTTAATTGTCTTTTGTGAATGGAAAATATCTATAAAAAAAAATCTCAAACTCACCTTTTTCAGATGAATAATGCCAACTGTCAGGACTTCATATTGAGAGTAGTAGCAATATTGTAACTTGTAAGCACAAATAAGACTGTTACTGGATAGCATAAGACAAGTAACTATTAGACTTGTATGAGTTCAAATGTACTGCTAGAATTACATGCCTGTTTAATCACAACACTCCCACTAAAGTTTGTATTCTTTGGAATAAACTTCAACCTGTTGCTCAAATGAATGTGGCTTCCAACAATATCTGCCCCAACCTAAAAGCTATTCATAAGAAATCAAATCAACAATAACCTTAAAGCTGAACATTATAGAGAACACTTATTGTTGCATTTTGAGCATCCTCAAATCTCAATATCTTTCCATTAACTCCGATGACGTTTGTACTTCAACTAAAATAAGCATTACCTAATTCACAGTATTTGGATATTAAGAGTTCGGGTTTTTCCATGATTTAGTTCTGATGCCTGCATCATATGCTAGATAAATTACCAAAGAGTAGCAATGAATACAATGAGGTTAATAACAATAATACAAAAACATTTAATGAATTTTACCTGAAAAATGTTCTTCATCTGTACCCTGAAACTCTTTTATTTACCATAACTTCTACTTCTGTCACCCAACTTTAGTGAGCAGTGAGCACAATATTGACAACATGTTATGATAACCGATATTCACAGTTGCGATCGCATAAAGTTTTTCTTCAGATCAGCAAAATTACATGAATTTTTCAACAAGAAGCAGATGCAAATCATACAACAAAGACATGACTTGATTTTAAACTGCAGCTTTTGAGTTTTAAGGACTTGATCTGAGTTAATGATTTCATCCACTGAGTAGACAACGTGACGTTACCCTGATCCACAAAAATAACCTCTGGTGATGTTACCTTAATATTTAGCAGCCACACATTCAGGTTCTTTGATGTTAACAACCACAGCATCTGGTAGTGAAGAATGTCATACCAACTGAAGCAGCATGCACCGCCCAACATCTTATAACCTGTGATTTAAGACTATAGGTTTGCTCAATTGACAAAACAGTATAAAGACTAAGCTACAAACATGCACTTAATGTGAATCCAAAATCAACTGAATTAGTTTATACACGTGAACACATCATTTCCATTTCCTAGCGATATCCCTAAAGCAATGAAAATTCCTGCTCTCACCTTTTCCAGATTGATCAAAGCAACAGCCATTAGATCATCATATTTTCAGGGGCAGCATTGTAACCGATTAAGTTTGTAATAGATAGAATAAGACAAAGTAACCATTAGATTTATGTTATACTTGTATGAGTTAGAATACACAGTTTGAATTGCATGCCTCTGCTTTCTTTGTAATAAACTTCATTCTATGGTTCAAATCGATGCAGGTTCTAACATACATCCATCCCAACCCAAAATTTATTCATGACAATTCAAATCAAGCATTTCTTACTGAAAACCAACCTGTTGGGGCATTAATTGCAGTGAAGGATCCAGCAGTTTGCTCCTTCAGAACTTATCATCGACTTGATTGTTGAATGAATTTGAAGAGTTGAGAAGGTTGTTCACATTTGAGTTTGTTTATCTCCAATAACCTTGTTTGGCTAGAAGGTTAAGAAAAGAATGAGAATTCTTTAACAAACATGTTTTGCTAAAAGAATGTTTTAATTTAAGCTTTGAAAATGAAATTAGTTGAGGATTACAAACCTTAGAAATGTCAACAAGTGGGCGATGAACATCAGCAAACTGGTTTTTTGGAGGAACTATTAATTGTCGCTTCCATACCTTGCTTCCAAAACAAACAATATGAGTTAGTTTCCAACAAGAATCAGTAATTTCATATGAGAAAAGGTTGAGTTGGTAATTCTCTGTAGGAGAACGAGGCATGACTTACATTTGTATTATGCCTGCAAAGTATAATACCCCATCATTCATTTCACGGCCCAGAAGATGATGGAGCCTACTTACAGTCATTCTAGTTGTCTTAAACAATCACAATGGTGCCATTTATCTGATCACAATAACAAGAAAATAAAGTTAAACACACGATTTCATTGAAGCTCAATATCTAGAATCATATAGCAAAGGCCTCTATTAACAACCACAGCATCTGCGCCTATAGGAATGCCATAGCAACAGAAGCCACTGTTCCCACCAAAATCCTTTAACCTATAATTTAAGATTATAGTTTTGCACAATAAGCATAACAATAGAAAAACTAAACTATAATTTTTATGTGTTAATTCAATTGTTATTTGTAAGTCCAAATTATAGATAAAAATTCTCTGTCTCACCTTTCTCAGATTGGTAACACCAACAACCATAAGATCTTCATATTGTCAATAGCAGCACTGTAACCATAACTATGATTGTTGCTGGAAAGAACAAGACAAAGTAACTATTAGACTTACGCTAAACTTTATAAATAAAAATGTGATGATAGAAGTGCATGGGATTTCCATTACAACACTCCCACATGTGCCTGGATTCTTTGCAAGATACTTTATCCTGTAGCTCAAATCTATACGACTTCTAACACATATCCTTCCCAACCTAAAATTTATTTATGAGAAATCAAATCAAACATTTCTTAATGAAGAAACATTATAAATTAACCAAATCAACCATTACCTAATTCACGGCCAAGAGTTTTGCGCGTTCTTCTTAAAATCTTGTTCTGTTGCAAGCATCCAAATTAAAAGGAAATGCAGCCAAAGAAAGTTGCTCACTTGTAGATGAAACTCCTTTTGTTGACCACATCCTTTTATGCTTCTATAACCAACATTGGTCCTAAGCACGTCCTGAGAAATGACAAATAGAGTTATATAACACAAAGTGGTTTTTTTTTTTTTTTTTGAGACAACATCACATAATGTTTTGTAGAACAAGAAGAATATGAAAGTCACATAACAGTTCGTGTTTTTATGAAAATCAAAGAAATGAAGAAAAAGATTACCAGAGTGCGTAATCATGGGCTGTTGTCGATGGCATCAGCTCCTCCTTGGAAGTTTGAAACAAACAAACTGTACTGTTGTCCTAAAATGGGGCATTCGGAGATTTGCAGACGCTTGAGTGATGTAGCATGAAGAAGGTGGTCTGGCAGTGACTTCAATTTGGGGCCCTTATCGATTGTGAGTGAAGAAAGAGATGGCATGATTGTGATATCTCCTGTAATCTGATATTCCCAATCTTCCCAATTATCCATGTCCCAAAAGGAGAGAGTCTTCAATTTGGGGAAGGCAACAACTGAGGCCATATTTTCCATACCCACAAATTCATTACTCACTCTTTTCACGTTCCGCAACGCACCTATGTTAAGTGATTGAAGCAGTGGCAATTTTCCCAAAGGAGGCAGATACTCACATTTTTCACAGAATTGGAGAGATAATGAGTTGAGCTGAGTTAATGATACCATCCAATGAGGGGACAATGCCCTGCTTCTACATAACAATATTCCTAATCTCTCTAAAGTGGGAGGTGGTTGTAAGGCTTCCAGAACTGCTGAATCATTCCTATATCCTTCCACCAATGGTATCTCGCCAATGGTCAAATCGAACAACAGTTCCAAACCAGTGAGATTTTTCTTATTCATGAGTTGTGCATTCTTAGCTTCAGCTACGTCTACAACGTTTCCCAACCCTCTTAACGAAAGATAACCTCGAAGCTTGTTCAAGTTTTTGAGACATTCAAGAGTACCCATTCCCTTGCCTCGAGCATCAACTCCCACAACAAATCTATCTAAGGTTCGGAGACAAACTAGTCTCTCAATTGCTTTTGGCATGTATTTGATGCGGCCGAATGGCGGAAAAACACTCTCCTCATTTATTAGATGCCTCAAATTGATGAGCTTTCCTATCCCCTCGGGTAGTTTTTTAATATATCGACAAGCACTAAGATGCAAGGTTTGTAAGTTATACAAACAACACAATGTTTCAGGTAATTCCTTAATATCTAACCCTCGCCGGCCCCCCGATAAATGAAGGTATCTCAAATGTATCAATTTTCCTATCTCACATGCTTTTCCTATCTCACATATTATATTATAATCTCTAAAGTTACTTAACTTCAATACTCTTAAACATGTCAATTGTTCAAATAAGTTGGATGAAAAATCAACCGCTGGCATAGATATATGTTGATACTTAATTAAGAGGCTACGTAACTTTCCTACACTAGATAAGTTAGCATGACCCAATGAGTATAATAAAAACATTGAATGACGAACATTCTCACAAGAAATAGTTAGGCTTGCTTCTTCACCACTATTAATTTCCATTGTAAGGCATTCATTCTTAACAAGAAATTGGGCAAAATCATGCACTATATCATGCATCTTGCATCCATAAATACTACCATCATCATATTTTTGAAACTCTTGGAACAATGAATGCATTGCTAAAGTGTTGAAAACCTCTTCACCAATTGTCTCTAATTCTTCTTCCTGATTTAAACCAAGATAACCTTGGGCCATCCATAATTTAATCAATTCATCTTTGTCTATTTTATAATCTTTTGGAAAGATGGCACAATATGAAAAACATCGTTTTACCATGGAAGACAAATCATTATAACTCAATAATAATGGGGGAAAAAGACCTTTTTCTAATTCTTTCAATTTCCAAATTTCACTATCTAATATCCATTCCCATTGATCTCTAGTTTTCTTAAACCGTAACAAACTCCCAATAGTCTTTATTGCTAGGGGCAGCCCCTTGCACTTGCCAACAATTTTTTTACCAATATTTTCTAATCTTTCACACTCTTCTTGAGATCTATCACAGAATGCTAACTGTTTAAACAATGACCAACTTTCACCTTCAGACAATTTTCCAATATTAATAATTGCAATTGAATTCATCATACGTGCAACATTTTCCTTACGTGTGGTAACTACAATTTTACTTCCACGATGAAGGCCATTGTTGAGAGAGTCGTACAGTGGTCCCCATTTCTCATAATCTTCAGTCCACACGTCGTCTAAAATAAGAAGAAATTTCTTATTCACAACAGTTTCACATATACATTCCAAAAGAGATTGGAATTCAACTAAACTAGTTGCTTGACCTTTAAGACCTTCAATGATTGCTCTAGCAATCCTAACCTCATCAAAGGGATTTGAGATGCAAATCCATATTCTCTTCTCAAAGTTACTTTTAATCTTTATATCATTGTAAGCAAGTTGTGCAAGAGTTGTTTTTCCAATTCCACCCATCCCAACAATTGAGATGACACGGAGGCTTGTTTCTTGCTTTTCATTCAACAACTTGTTTACAAGATTGTTCTTCTCATCGTCTCGACCACGTATCTCAGACACCTCAATGAAAGAAGTCGTTTTCAATCTTTGAGGTTCTTTGACACTCCTAATCGTATTAAGGTTATACCTATCTTTCTTTATAGCAATAAAATCAAGATTTTCATTTAATTCTTTTATCTTGACTCCAATATCACGTCGTAAAGCAACTTGTCTTAAATAAAAGCAAGGGGAGGAAAACACGAAACATACCTTTTTCTTAGGAATTCGAATTTTTTCAATCCCCTCGATTTGTAGTTTCAGAATTTCAGTGCTCCATTCATCCAATACGTCATCCATGTCATAAGATGCATCTTTGAGCTGGTCGAGCCAAACTTGCACAGCTGGCTCCGTCACTTGTCTTTGCTCTGCATCAACGAGCACAGCTTCAATGGCACGAAAGTTGTTGGTAAGCTTTTTTATTTCTTTTCTGACACCCACCACTAGCCTCACTTCTTGCTCTACTTCTCTACCAATGATTGAAGTCAATTGTTGGATAACAGTGGAAACAATTGCCTCAACAGCCATGGTTTGAGATGGAAAGTGAATGGAAAAGGAAGAGAAATATTTTGAGATATTAGCTATAGTTACGTTTGTGTTTGAGGTGTGAAAGTAATGCTGCCATAGTTTCAAGTTTAATTTATAGTGCATGCATGGAAAAAGCCAAAAAGAATATTTCGTGTAACGGACAAAGCGAAACCTTGCTTCGATGCTGCTTCAAACATATTGCTTTCTCCAAGTCCAAGTTATTCCAAATGCTTAATTTCCTTAATGTGCATGTAATGCTGCTTGTTCTAAGGCAGGTATCTGAAACATGATTTTATCTATTGTTGCCTGAATGTACATATAATTCTGGTTCACAGCTGATATTTCATGTAAGAATATTTGTGACTTTCTCCAACTCCAAGTGATTCCCAGTTCTTTCCTTAATGTACGTATAATGCTGGTTTTAAGGCCTGTATTTGAACATGAACTTGATTTTATCTTTTCTTGCCTTTGTGTACATCTAATGCTTGTTTTAAGGCAAGTATCAGAATAATGATTTGTCAATTCTTTCCTTAATGTACACGTAATGGTGGTTCACATCTTTTCCTTGCCTTGGGTGCTTGTATCAAGTCCCATTGCGCATATTTTTGAACATGTAAAGTGATTTTCAAGCATATTAAAAAGAATAATAATCTTTTTGGTCCCTATATTTTTTTAATTTATCTTTTTTTATTGTACCAAACTTGCATTTTTGAATTGTGTGGTTCTTACAATTTTAAAAATTACACAACTTAGGTCTCATATGATAGTTAACTGTTAGTCAAATTTAATAGGTATTTTTATCAAAACCAATCAAAATGCCACCTATCAATTGGAAAAATATATATACATATATATAGGGATAATCCCAAAATACCCATTGTAGTTTACAAAAATATTTATTTTACCACCTATGGCTTCGTTTTTATCCAAAATCACTTCTGACATTAAAAAATTAATAAAAAATATTCATTTTACTCTCTATGACTTCATCATCAATTTGTGACCATCAAAAACATTTTCATCCTTTTACACGCCTCCAGGAGATAATTTGAATGTTTTTATTAATGTGCAGGGATACTATTAAAAACCCGCTCTGGAATAAAAATTAATGAAGATTTATCCCCGATTTTATTTGATTAGGTAAACTGCCCCCTCTCGGTGAAAAAAATCGGATGATGTTAACTTTGAAGGGTAAAATAGTAATTGAATAAGTAATTTTATTTATTTTAATAAAATTAAATAAATATTGAAAAAAATTTAAAAATAAATAAAAAATAAAACACCACAGGTTTTTCAACTCTCTCTTTATTATCGGTCTCTCTCTCTTTCATCTCTTTCTCACTTCACCATTTTCTTCTCTCTCTCACTCCTCCATCTCTTTTTTTCTCTTGCCTCTCGCATCCTCCTCCATTACAGGTGACCAACCCACACCTTTCTCCTCCATCTCCTTCTTCTTCTTTTTTTTTTTTTTTTGGTTATCTGGTTCTCGGTTTCGAAACCCAAAAGCAGACGATTTCAAGTTTAGCGAACCCAAAACTAGTTTGGTTCTGGGTCCGCCGAACTCATAACTGTCTGGTTTTGGGTTTTGAAACCGAAACCTAAAACCAAACGATTCTGGGTGAGGTGTGGTGGTGGGTGGTTTGTGGTTGTTGTGAGTGGTTGATTTAGAGTTGTTTTGGGTGGTGGGTAGGTGGTTTATAGTTGTTCTTGGTTGTTTGTGGTAATGGTAGTGGTGGGTGAAAAGGCAGCTCCTGTTGGGTGAGTCTAGATACAATAGGTCTTTGTTGGGTCTGGTTTTTTTTTTTTTTTTTTTTTTTCAAATGATTGATGATGATGTTGCTGATGTTGTGGGTTGATATTGATAATGGTGGGTTGAATGTTGTTGATGTTTTGATGATAATGGTGGTTGATTTGGATGATAATGTTGATGTTCAAATCTTTTCTGGGTTTTTGTTGGGTTTCAACCTAGAACCAAAAATTTTGGACGAAAAATGTTACTAAGAGTATTTTGGTCATTTCATGAGTTTGGATGGAAAATATTAACATTTTAGAGGGAAAGTTAATGGAAGGGGACAATTTACTTAATAAAAAAAAAATCAGGGGTAAATCTCCATTAGTTGTCATTCTAGGGCGTTTTTCACAATATCCCATTTTATTTGAAAGCATGGATTTTACATATTTAATCAGAGGTGGTGCATTCAATTTAACAAACCAAGCCAACGTGGTCCAAGTTTAAGACTCCAAATTCAAAACCATCACCACTTTTCTCTATCCATCACATTCAACTGAACCTAGACACCACGGCCGTCTAGGTGAAACCCCCACAAAAACAAAAAGAGTTCGATATTAATCTAGCAATAATATTTTCTTCATCTAATATGAATATCTTACAAGCATAAATACCCAAATTATACTTCACAAGTGTACTTGTTTGACATGCACACAGACAACTACCCCATTGTTTTGTTTTGTTTTTGTTTTGTTTTTTAAAGCTTTAAATTATCCTTGTAACCTCTATCTTTTTATTCAAATCATGATTTATCATACAACAACTAATCATATTAATTCCTCCCTCCATGGTAAGGTGAACACTTTTGTATTTTAGTTATATGTTTGAAAAGACCTTTATTATGTGTTTACAACATTTTAATCTATCTTGGTTGTGTATATAGTACTTAATCCAAATAAATTTCATAAATTCTTAATTTTTTTTTACACTAATATTTTATGCATCAAAAGACTGTCGAGCCTATCAAAATAATCACTGATAGCGTGATTAAAAAGATGGCTACTCTTACAATTGAGAGATTTTTTTTTTTTTTAACACTGATGTTTTATGAATCAGATGATTTTTGGATCAGTCGAGATGATGAACAATAATACGATTCAGATGATTGGTCACACAATCGGGAGATGACAACCCCTATTAAGAGAAAACTCACACTCATACTTTATATTTTAATAGAAGAAGGCTGAAATTCAAATTTTGATATTTTAGGATCAATGAAGTTATTCAACTATTCATAATAAATTGTTGTCAATTCCTAATTTGGTGTAGTAGTTGATTTAAAAAATATATATTTTAAAAAATAAATTAGATAGATAAATAAAGATACACAGATAATATTGAAATCCACCAGAAAAGACATTAAAAACCAGACAAAACAAGAAGACATCACAAACAAGAACACTCCAAAAAAAAAAAAAGGAACTCGAGTCTTGTCACTCTTCTTCACTCTACACAAAACAAAACCCAAGTTTTCAAAGGCCAAACCAAGTTACGAAACCATGGCAGATCATTTCACAGTAATCCAAGTCCCCCAACAAAGAGCCTACAATTCAATCACTTTCCCTTCAGTTCTGTCTCCAAACCCAACAACAGCAGCGGTTCCACTTTCCTTGTCTCATCTGACGCAGACAATCACAACCCAGAAACCGTTTCTGGATTCTCTGCTTCACAAAACAGGGGCAGTCCTTTTCAGAGGCTTTGATGTGAAGACAGCCAAGGACTTCAACGACGTCGTCGAGGCGTTTGGGTACGAAGAGTTGCCGTACGTGGGTGGTGCAGCTCCTCGGACCAACGTTGTTGGTCGTGTTTTCACTGCTAATGAGTCTCCTCCTGATCAGAAGATCCCTTTTCACCATGAAATGGCTCAGGTTTGTCGTTTTCTCATCATTAGGGAGATTTGCAAAAACGACTCCTGAAGTTTGACTTCCTCTTGATTTTGGATTGTGGTACATAATAATAAGGGTGTTTTTGTCTGAAGTTAAAATTGGAGGGTCATTTTTAAAAATAAATCAAACTTTAGGGGCCCTGTATCAATATAGGGTATGACATTATACTAGCAAGTGACAAAAAATAAGTGATAGTTTTCATTATGGTTTTGTACATATATTTATATTCTATATTTGGTGTTGTAGGGAATAAATTGGTTTTTGTGGCATTTATTTGGTGCTTAATGTGGTTGAAATGGTTCCAATTTTTGACATGAATTAGAAAAGGCTGTTAGTGTTTCAAGTTTGAGTAGATGTAATGAGTGTTTGGTTCTTTGGTTATCCTGAGATTGATATTGAGAAATTGAGCATGTTTGAGTAAAGATTATTATGGTTTGGTTTGGATACAAACCTGAATTGGCATGTAGACGTAACTGACATAGCGAGGTAGTTTAAAAGTGGACACTTGTTATATATATTTATGAGTCTCGTTGGTATGTTGAACTTATTGGGGTTATTAGTCTGCAGGTGCCTGAGTTTCCATCCAAGTTGTTTTTCTTCTGTGAAATAGAGCCTGGAAGTGGGGGAGAAACGCCTATAGTTTTAAGCCACGTGGTGTACGAGAGGATGAAAGAGAGGTATCCGGATTTTGTTGAAAAATTGGAGGAGCATGGATTGATTTATACACGAGTGTTAGGAGAGGGCGATGATCCTTCCTCTCCAATTGGGCGCGGTTGGAAATCTACGTTCTTGACGAATGACAAAAGTGTTGCTGAGGAAAGGTTTGTGACTTGGTCATCCAAGTAATGATACGAATTGATGTTCATTTGTTATGTTGGAACTATTTTACGTGTTCTAAGAATGTCTTTCGACAGGGCTGCTAAGCTTGGTATGAAATTGGAGTGGATGGAGGATGGTGGAGTGAAGACGATCATGGGGCCAATCCCAGCAATCAAGTACGACAAGTCTAGGCAACGCAAAATTTGGTTCAATAGCATGGTGGCTGCTTATACGGGCTGGAAAGATGCACGGAATGATCCTGTTAAAGCAGTCACTTTCGGGGATTGTACTCCTTTGCCTGCTGATATCATCTATGACTGTCTGAAAGTCCTTGAAGAGGAATGTGTTGCCGTTCCCTGGCAGAAAGGTGACATTTTGTTGATAGATAACTGGGCTGTGCTGCACTCCCGAAGATCATTCAATCCTCCTCGGCGTGTATTAGCTTCACTTTGCAAGTAATAATGCAGAACACCCTCATCTTGTATATGAATTCCTTAATTATGTCTGCAATAGATATAGAACGTCTAAGCATGAGGAGGCCACCTTCTCTGCTTGACATTTATGTGATTGAATAAACATGGAGGATAATGTATACATCTGATGTTAAAATCTGATCCATATTTCATCAATTTAAAGCTCTATGTATCATGCCAGAACTGCATACTTATAATCTAAAAGGTTTGATTTTAGCTTCCATTTTATGATTCTTGGACGCTGCATTTTGGAAGAAGAGTGATGTGTGATCCACACGTTGAACTCAGAGAGTGTTTGGTTGAACATTGAACTTGCATGTATTTAGATGGCATCTTGGTAACTAAATGAAAAGAAGAAAATATTCTTTTAATTAGATGAGAAGACAATTTTGTAACGTGTTTTAATTGCCGTCACAATTGAATCTGTAAGGGATGAAGATAGCAATTAAATAGAGAGAGGTTATACATACATATATATATAAGGAGTAAGCTATAGCTAGAAATTAGTTGATGTACAAGCGATTACGACTTTGTATGACTTTTAGTTAATTGTGATTTAAAAGTAAAGCTATGGTTAGAAAGTAGTTTATGGCCAATTGATTATGACTTTGTATAAGTATGAGCAAATCATGATTTAAAGTGTCATGAGAATGTGATTTAGCATAATTACAAACAATTTGTCGTAAATAACTCATGCATAAAAAAAGAAAAGTTAAATACAATCACCATTGTATCAATTGTATTTTCTTTTAGCATTCTCGAAAAAAAACATTGTATTTCTTTTAGCATGTGGGAGGCTGGCATATTATCAAAGCCTGCTGGCATTTGTCTATCACATATCTCTTGCCGAGCATGTGACCTAATGGTATATCACTAAATAGATAGAGAATTTGGTAATTTACATATAAAATAAAGAAAAATTTGGGCAGGGTAAGTTTATGATCTCGTTTAATCACATATTTATGGTATGTTAAATCTTATAAGTGGATGATCGTGTTAGTGGAATGATATAGTTGAGAAATGGTTTGCTAACTTAATGATATACTATATATATTCATTTGTTTATTGTTTATTTTAATAGTTGAGTGATCTGTCGAGACCGATCACTATACTTTTATTGAATCATTTATATATATATAATGAGATGTTATAAATGAAAGGTCACTCCGATAACATTATATACTTCAACAATAGTTTAACTAACTTAACGTTGTGACAACTGATAATTATGATATTGAATAATCTTTAGGATTTACTAATAAAAACTAATGACAAAATGCGTGGTGAAAGGAAAATGATTGTGCAACTACACGACACTGAAACAGACGACATGAAGACGTCACAAGCATGAACTTGAACAAGATGACACACCGACTCTTCAATCTACATTATTCTTCAACAGAAAAACAAAAATAAAAAGAGTTATCAACAACAAGACCACCATGGCAGATCATTTCTTAGAAATCCAAATCCCACAGCAAAGAAACTGCAACTCCATATCTTTCCCTTCAGTTCTGTCTCCCAACCCAGCAGCAAAAACAGCAGTTCCATGTTCTGTCTCTCATCTGACTGAAACCATTAGAACCCAGAAACCGTTTCTGGATTCTTTACTTCATAAAACAGGAGCAGTACTTTTCAGAGGATTTGATGTCAAGACAGCCAAGGACTTCAACGATGTTGTTGAAGCTTTTGGGTACGTGGAGTTTCCTTATGTGGGTGGTAGAGCTCCTAGGACCAACGTTGTGGGTCGGGTTTATACAGCCAATGAGTCACCACCTGACCAAAAAATCGGTTTTCACCATGAATTGGCTCAGGTTTGCTTCTATGTTTAATGTTTTGTAATATTACCCATATATAATATGTTGATCCCTAGTCAGCATCGTTTATGGTTGAAATTAGGACAGTAGCTGATCATCTTCAAGCCTCCAACTTTCATTATTGATTAATGAAAACATGAACTCGGGGAAAAATTTTTCTACAAATTTCCTTATTGCATTCTACGCATTGTTACAAGCAATTTTAAAAAAATAAAATAAAATATCACCCCAATTGGAATCATCAATTTTGTTTTAAATGTTGTTTTCTCTTGAGCTGAATTTGATAGTTTATGACCTTAAACTAGTCACCACTGGCTCTGGTAATTGTTGGCTGGGGTATATAGATTTTGTTTGTACACTAGAGCATGTCCTTGGACTAGATTTTGTTATTTTAGCTTGATTTTGATTCAATTTGTTCTGATATACATGTTGTTTATTAATTCGGTATAAAATTTATGGATTATAGTATTGGTTTTTGTTAATGTTGCAATTTTTGTGTTTGAGTAATTGAACTTGGTCAACAGGCATCTGAGTCTCCGGCCAAATTGTTTTTCTTCTGTGAAGTAGCTCCAACGAGTGGAGGAGAAACTCCTATAGTTTTGAGCCACATTGTCTACGAGCAAATTAAACAAAGGTATCCCGAATTTGTTGAAAAATTGGAGAAACACGGATTGATTTATTCACTGTTATTACAAGCGGATGATGATCTTTCATCTCCAACCGGCCGTGGTTGGAAGTCCACATTTTTGACTGAAGATAAGAGCGTAGCTGAGGAAAGGTTTGTGAATTGATCATCTTTTTAATATATAATATGAAAAATGGGAAGCTCTTCGTGGCAAAACCACGTTGTGTTGTATAACTTGTATTGTAAGACAGTGATCTTTCAACAGGGCTGCTAAGCTGGGAATCAAATTGGAGTGGATGGAAGATGGTGGAGCGAAAAGAATAACGGGTCCAATCCCAATAATTAAGTGCGACAAATCTAGGCAACGTAAAGTTTGGTTCACCAGCATGGTAGACTGGGAAGACCTGGGGCGTGATCCTGTTAAGGCGATAACTTTCGGGGATGGTACACCATTGCCAGCTGATTTCTGCTATGAGTGTCTGAAAATCCTTGAAGAGGAATGTGTTGCCATTCCCTGGCAGGAAGGTGATGTTCTGCTGTTGGATAACTGGGCTGTGCTTCACGGACGAAGACCAACCAATTCTCCTCGTCGCATATTAGCTTCACTCTGCAAGTAATGAAGGTGCACTCTTGCCTTGTGTATGATTTTTGTATGGCTGCAATAGGTGTTGGATGTTCTGCTAGCATAAGGATGCCATGCCGTCTTCTGTAGTATACTATTGCCTTATCTTTGCTCTTTTTTATTGCCATTTTAGGTGGAATTTACGACAAAAAAGTAGAACATGCAAGTGTTTAATAAACTTGCCGTCTTCTGATGTTGAGTACTGTCCTGTCCATAGTTCTGCTATTTAGAGCTCCACGTACCATATAAATATAAGAAGTGCTGCATCGAATCTAATAGGGGTTAGAGTTTTAGGTTTGTGTTTTTGTATATTTATAAACGAAAGGAAAAGGCTACATACCAAGTTTTCGAATGCCACTAGCTTGTTTGCCATGGTGTAAAATATCCGAAAACAGAGTCTTGTAACTTTTAACAAATTTTATGTACTTTATTTCACGGTATTAAATTAAGAATAATGTTTGAAACATTTGCTAACCTTGTACAGTAGTCCAAACATATGGTATTATAATGATAATTTGAAAAGAATAGTTGTTTTTTATTATTTAATGACATGAATTACGTGATCAAAGATTAACTAAATAATAAGCTATAATTAAAATCCTAAAACATTTTAAGGGTTTAACTAACTTATTAGTATGTTAGCATTATTTGATTGTTGATAATTATTAGATTACAAATATATAATTTAATCTTATATTGCAATCTTTAATATCTACCTTATGGTGTTATCAACAACTTTTATACTGTACCATTGATGGTGTCTGTGGCATTAAAACTCTACTGTAAAGCCAGATTTAGTGGAAGATGAGGTTGGGATTTAGCATAATCAATATCCCAATATGTAGGATACAAGAAAAGCAGTCCACGGGCCGGCGCTCCTAAGAAGACATGATTTCAAGGGCATGGTTAACATGTTCCTACTGTTCTAGGTCCACCAGAAAGAATGAAGCCCAATTTCGATTGTTTTCTCAAAGTTTATTGGTCCCTGTTCAATAATTCCCTCCTTTTCCAAGTACAATTGTGAATGTAACTATATGTCTATAAACAACTTTTCTCTTCTCAATTTCAAAAGACAAAAAATAAACAAATAACTTTTCTCAGAGAATTTATAATACATTTGATATACACTGTAAATTTTCATTCCATTTGTGTTATGTGGTATTATTGGACAAATTGGTTTGGTTATGTCCACATTGTTTCTAATAATAGATCACATCCCTCCGATATCACTAAGGGGTCGTTTGTTTTTTTGTCTGAAGACTGAATAGTACTGATGAAGACTGAAGACTGAATAGTGACTGAAACCTGAAATCTGAATGACATGTTTGTTTTTTTTTTTTTTTACATCTGAATGTATAGTAATCTTGTTTTTTTTTTTTTAAGTTAAAATTGTCTGAAAACTAGTAATTTGACATTTATATCCTTTACTATTAGTTGTTATGTAACTTTATTTAATATAATATAAACAATTATAATAAATTATTTAGCAAAAGCTAAAACACTTTTATGCATATATTAATAATATTTTTATTCATAATTAAAATATGATTAATTATTATAGTAAAATATTTTTTTTTAAAAAATTATATATACATAAATAAATTATTATAGTAAAGTAAATTAAATAAAAATAAATAAAACGGTATTAAGTTGAATTACTATTGTTATATATTTAAATAAAAATAACATTGAAATAAATATAATTAAAATGAATATGTATAATGTAAAATCAGGTCAAATTTGGAAATATGTTTGTTGAAGTATTAAAAGAAATTTTTATAATGTAAAACTAGAACAAACTAGAAAATTTATTATTTTGGGAAGGATAAAATTGGAACAATAAATTTATAAAATCATCAAGTGATTTGGTATTAAGTGAAAAGTCAAAAAATGTAGCTTTTTATTTTCAGTGGTTTTGGGGTGGTTTTAAGTGGTTTGACCACTTAAAAAAACAAACAAAAATCACTTAATTAGCCTAATTCAGTACCATTAAGTGTTAAGTGCAAAAAACAAACGACCCCTTAGCATGCGTCTAATGCTATAAATTAACCTCCAATATCACATCAATATGTAAGTATATGTCTATATCTAATTTGAACAATCTAGATCTAATTCGCCCTAGTCATATTCCTTTTGAATCAATATTGTCTAAGCAACTTCTGTCCATTTAACTTAAAATTCATCTATAAAAAATTTTCTATGTTAAAATTATGTTATGTTGCTTAACTTGTAATGTAAGAAAATGAACTTTTAAGAGGGCTGCTAAGCTTGAAATCAAACTAAAGTGGATGGCAATTAGTGGAGTAAAAAGAATAACAGGTCGACTTTCAGCAATTAGGTATGACACATCTAGTAAACCAAAGATTTGGTTCACCGCCATGACAGGTTGGTAGAACATGTGAATATTTTGAATAAACTTGGAGCATAGTGTTATATACACATCAGATGTTGAATATAGTTTACTCTTTCTGCATATATATATATATGTAATTTAAAGCGGTAATTTATGAATTTTGTCTTTATATATTTTAATTGAAACTGATAAATGACCTTAACTTTTATATATATATATGTATATATATGTTAATATTTTTCAAATTATATTTGACACAAGCATATATTAGCACCACTGTACCAGTCATGAATGAATCTAGCATTTCACTTGGAATACAATTAAGCTGGGAATTTGTGAAAAAATTGTGGGCTTGATGGCTTATACTTGCCATTGCTATGCCTTTTTTAAAAACAATTCAGTCAAGTTAAGTGCCCCTGTTTCTGTTGAATGACAATTCTACCAGCCACAAAACTTTCAATTATAAGTAGTGTAGTGTCCCATGACAAGTCAAGGGATAACATACTCTGATTGGACACCATAATTTTTTAAAATGATTTATTTTTTTTTTTTTGAAATAAAAATTATTTATTTGTTGTTGTATATAAAATATGAATTTACCCTTAAATTGTCAAGACCATCATTTGTTCTAATGATTGACCATAATTAATTCTAATGATTGTAAACGCAATAAAGGATATATATGTCATATGTGTTTATCAAGGCAAAAGTTCTATCGTTTACTTTCTTATTTTTTATTTAAACAATCAAATGAATAAATATTCTATAGGATCTATCAATATCAAACATCAGTTATGGAGACTGTATTTCTATTTTGATATTTTTGCCAAGATTTGCTCAGATTAAATGCTACTTAGGTGATTTGGATATCTACTTCTAGGTTTGAATATATACTCTAATATTCTATTAAGATTTATCGAGATTAAATCCTATTCGTAGGGTTCAAATATGTTTACGAGATTCTGCTATCTATTTCTATGAATAAATGATGAGATAACTATTGTTATAATAAGACAAGAAAACTATTATATATGTAAGTAGACTCCAGCCTTACGGAGAATGGAAGATACACAGCTACTTACGTTTGTGGCAAAAGTCATAATTTCATGTTTTATGTTTTATACATTGTTCACTGGCGACAGACAATTTATGTTATTGAAATTTTCTATAAAGGATAAACAACACAACAAAGTATGATGTTAAATTTTGCTATAGATGCGAAGATGATCACGATCTAGAATTAGATTATGCAACAACAACACGACACTGAAACAGTTGAAAAGAAAGCATCAGAAGTCAACAGACTCTGTAAAAACAGAAGCGCCATGGCAGATCATTTCACAGAAACCCAAATCCCACAACAAAAGTACTACAATTCCGTTCCTTTCCCTTCAGTTTTGTATCCAAACCCAACAACTCCATGTTCCGTCTCTCATCTGACCGAAGCCGTCAGGACCCAGAAGGCGTTTCTGGACTCTCTGCTTCTCAAAACAGGGGCAGTGCTTTTCAGAGGATTTGATGTAAAGACAGCCGAGGACTTCAACGACGTCGTTGAAGCTTTTGGGTACGAGGAGTTATCTTACATGGGTGGTACAGCTCCTCGGACCAACGTTGTGGGTCGTGTTTTTACAGCCAATGAGTTACCACCTGACCAGAAGATCGAATTCCACCATGAAATGGCTCAGGTTTGTTTTGTACATTTTTTTAATAATGTTTTGTATCTGTTTTTAGTGAAATTTTGATGTGTATTGGTCACCAAATTGTTTATGTATTATTTTTTCGGTTATTCTGGCTCAAGTTTACATGAAAGGGTAGTTTTCCCAATTTGTAAAGGATATAAATGAGTTTGGAATTGCTTTTGGAGCAGTGTTCTAACAGGAGCTAGGCACTAGTCAGACGGCAGCCCGGCGCCTAGGGCCTAGGTGATTAATCTTGGACTGTCGATAAACCTTAAAAAAAAAATAAAAAAAATAATCGCCCACCTAGACTGCTGCCAATTTCTCAGCCTAGCGGCCCTAGTTAGCGCCTAGGCGGTCTCCGCCTAGAACCCCTGATTAAGCGGTTTTTGAAGCGGTCAGCGCGCTTAGGCGGTGCGTAAGCCGCTTTTTAGAACTGTGTTTTGGAGATGGTAGGAGGTGTTTTCCCTACTTGAATATGGAAGACAATGAGTTTGGTAAGTGCTCTTATAAACAACATTTTTTTTAAAGAGCACTGTATTATAAGCATTGAACCATTTTCAAAAGAGTTTTAGGTTTGAGTTTTCCTCTATGTTATATTTGAATTCATTATTTGCTACTTGAAATTCTTGCATTTTGTGTTTGTGTTTGAACTAGAATCATGTGACAAGATCGTTGGTTTTGTATGTGAAAAGAGTATGCTAAAGTGCTTAAATATTATTGTTGAAATCTTTTCTACTAGCTTAAAGTTTTAGGGTATAAAAGAATGTTTAAATACTGTTGTTAAATTATTTCATATTAACTTAAGTTTTTAAATCCGATAATTATTTGAATGTTTAAATACTATTATTGAATTATTTCCTAATAACTTAAGTTTTTAAATCTGATGATTATTAGCAAGCACTTCAAGGCTTTTTGGAATTGTGTTAATTGTTTGTTCTCCATAAAAAATGCCAACCAGCTCACTTGAGTCTAACACTGCAAAATAGAGATAACATTTTTAACCATATAAATTGCCTTTGCTGATAACTGAAGCAATCAAAACGAAGTATAAATTGCTTACAACCATTTTACCTTGACTTATGTTCAATTTGTTAAGCTTTACATGTTGGTTAGTAAAATGTCTTTTGCTTTTGTTTGTGTTCCACTATTTATTTCGGACTTACCGGACTTAATTAACAGGCATCAGAGCCTCCATCCAAATTGTTTTTCTTCTGTGAAGTAGCTCCAACAAGTGGGGGCGAAACTCCTATAGTTTTGAGCCATATTGTCTACAAAAGAATGAAACTGCAGTACCCGGAATTCGTTGAAAAATTGGAAAAGCATGGATTGATTTACTCACATTTATTAGGAGAGGACGATGATTATTCATATGCAGGTGGCCGCGGTTGGAAATCCACTTTCTCAACTGAGGACAAGAGTGTTGCTGAGGAAAGGTGCGTGATTTAATCTTGTAATTGATAACTACAAGTCTACAATGATTCAAAATTAAAGAAATTCAAATAATGTAGTCTTAATTTGTTCCGTTCATATGATTTTATAGACATAGTGTTATATACATAATTTTCTTTTTCAAATCAATGTCGTCTAAGCATCTTCTGTCCGAACTAAACATCATTCACTATTTGAATCATGAAAAATTGGAAATCAATCTACAAAAGTTTTCCATGTCGAAATTATGTTGTGTTGTGTAACTTGTATTGTAAGAAAAGTGATCTTTCAACAGGGCAGCTAAGTTTCGAATCAAATTGGAGTGGATAGAAGGTGGTGGAGTAAAAAGAATAACGGGTCCAGTTCCAGCAATCCGGTATGACAAATCTAGGCAACAAAAGACTTGGTTCGCCAGCATGGTAGGCTGGGAAGACGCGGGGAATACTCCTGTTAAGGTGATAACTTTCGGGGATGGTAGGCCGTTGCCGGCTGATTTCTGCTATGAGTGTCTAAACATCCTTGAAGAGGAATGTGTTGCCATTCCCTGGCAGGAAGGTGATGTTCTGCTGATTGATAACTGGGCTGTGCTTCACGGGCGAAGACCAACCAATTCTCCTCGCCGTGTATTAGCTTCACTCTGCAAGTAAAATTGAAGATGCACTCTTGCCTTGTGTATGAATCTTGTATGGCTGCAATCAATATTAAATGTTCTACAAGCATAAGGATATTGCTTGCTATTGTATACTAGTCCCTTATATTTGCTCTCTTTTATTGCCATTTTAAGTGGAATGAAAGATGAAAGAATAGAACGCATAAATGTTTGAATAAACTTGGAGCATTTTGCTACTCTGAACTTAGAACACATAATGTCATATAAAGAATCCTTCAAACAAGTGCTGGTTTTGATTGCTAGCTACTACCCATTTTGCTACTCTTAACTAGTTCTATTGTTCTTTTATATAAGTTCATTTCATACTTTTGGATGCTGCATTCTTATAATAGCAATGATTGGTAAGGTCACCATATTCATCGAAGTTTCTGTTTTGGATGATGCTTTATTACTTATTGATTAAAGAAGTTTTTTTTATCAGATGAGGTGTTAGTTTCGTATTTAAATTAAATATAACATATTCATGCTAAGCATGTATCACTGGTCAGAGTGTATCAAAGTCTTGCAATGTAGTTGAGCAGGACCTTTGAAAATTTTTGGCTGATTTGCATGTGACCAGATAATTTAATGGACAAATAGACAGTTTAATAATGTTTAATAATTCAATTAAAAAGTAAATGCTGCATTTAACAACAAAGTGCATCCATGTGATCAGATTCTGCAACAAGATGATGCTCAAATAAACAAAGACTAGAAGGCTTCACAAGCATGAACTTCAAAAACCACAAGTCACTACAAAATTCTGAAACTCAAAGCAGAAGCAGAAAAACAGAAAAGGGAAAAAGAGAAGTTCTCAAAAACAAAGCCAGCAAGGGAGATCATTTCACAGAAGTCCAACTACCACAACAAAGGAACAACAATTCCATTCCTTTCCCTTCAGTTCTGTCTCCAAACTCAACAACAACAACAGCAATACCATGTTCCGTCTCTCATCTGATTGAAACCATCAGGACCCGGAAACCTTTTCTGGAATCTTTGCTTCATAAATCTGGGGCAGTTCTTAGAGGGTATGATATAAAGACAGCAAAGGACTTCAACGACGTCGTTGAAGCTTTTGGGTACGAGGAGTTATCGTACGAGGGTGGTCTGCTCTACGAACCAAAGTCTTGGGTTGTGTTTTTACAGCCAATGAGTCACCACCTGACCAGAAGATCGGTTTCCACCATGAAATGGCTCAGGTTTGTTTTTGCGTTTACCGTTATACATAGATTTATAGTGAAATTATGAGTGCTTTTGCAGAGAAAATTCTTCTGAATGATCACTACATTGCAAGTCTCTAGATGCTTAATTACCGTTTTTGGACCTTTTACTTGAAGAGTTCTGATTTTGAGTTCTCCCACATACTTATTTTTGTTGTGTTATGTGTTTGCTTTGGGAATCCAGCGATGCATGCAGCGGGACAATTGGTTTTGCACACGAGAGGATGGGTTAGAATAACCTTTCCTATTAGCTTAGGCTTTGAGAGTGTTAAAATATTTACAGACTATTGGTGGACTAACAACTAATATTTTTTTTGAGTGGTTCCTAATAACAAGCACTTCAAGGCTTTTTGGGATAGTGCCATATTGGTTGATTCTCCATAAAGTATAGCAGCCACTTTCTTTAGTCATACACTGCAATATAGAGACATTTTTAACTATGCAAAATGCTTTTGCTAATAATAGAAGCAATCAAAATGGAGTAAAAATTGCATACAACCTTTTTAGCTCGATTTTGGTTCAGTTTGATGAGAATGTTGGTTGGTAATTTGTTAGCGTTCCAATAGTTGTTTTTGACACAATGAACTTAATCAGCAGGTGCCAGAGCCTGCATCCAAATTGTTTTTCTTCTGTGAAGTAGCTCCAACGAGTGGGGGAGTAACTCCTTTAGTCTTGAGCCACATTGTCTACAAGAGAATGAAACTCAAGTACTTGCAATTAGTTGAAAAAGTGGAGAAGCATGGATTCATTAATTCAAATTTATTAGAAGAGGACGATGATTATTCATCTGCAGGTGGCCGCGGTTGGAAATCCACTTTCGCAACTGAAGACAAGAGTGTTGCTGAGGAAAGGTTAGTGATACGATATCTTATTAATTAACTGCAACGATTTTAAATTATAAAAATTTGAACAATCTAGATCTAATTGTTTTGGTCACACAATTTTACATAGTGCTATACATACATATATACATACATATATATACACATATATAACATAATAAAATATAATAAGTAATTTTAGAATTCAATCATTCATCAGGTGTATCGATACTTAAGTACACTATAAAATGTGTTTAGATATATGTGTGTGTTTTTCCTCTTTGAATCAATGTTGGCATCTTCTGTCCAAATTTCACATTTGAAATTTGAATGGTAAAAAGTTGGAAATTAATCTATGAAAAATTCTCTATGTCAAAATTACGTTGTGTTGTGTAACTTGTACTGTAAGAAAGTGATCTTTCAACAGGGCTGCTAAGCTGGGAATCAAATTGGAGTGGATGGAAGACGGCGGAGTGAAAAGAACAACAGGTCCGGTTCCAGCAATTAGGTATGACAAATCTAGACAACAAAAAACTTGGTTCACCAACATGACAGGCTGGGAAGAAGTAAGGAATGGTCCTCTTAAGGTGATAACTTTCAGTGATGGTACACCGTTGCCAGCAGATTTCTGCTTCGAGTGTCTGAAAATCCCTGAAGAGGAATGCGTTGCCATTCCCTGGCAGGAAGGTGATGTTCTGCTGATAGATAACCGGGCTGTGCTTCACGCCCGAAGACCAACCAATTCTCACCGCCGTGTATTAGCTTCACTTTGCAAGTAATGAAGATGTACAATCTCTCATATGATTTCTATATGACTGCAATCAGTGTTGGATGTCCTACAAGCACAAGGATGCCACTTTTCTTGTATGATATGTCCCTAATATTTGCTTTTCTTTATTTCCAATTTAGATTGAATTAATGATAAAAAGATAGAATTCATAAACGTTTGAATAAACTTGGAGCATGAGGTCATATACATCCAATGTTGAATTTAGTTTCTCTTTCTGCATATTTATGAACAAGATGAAAATCCTAGAAACCATTGTTGCTTTTGATTGCCCCTACCCTTTTTGCAACTCTTAACAAGTTGTATTGTTTTGTTATCTAAATTCGTTTCATATTTTTGGATGCTGCATTCTTATTATAGCAATGATAGGTACACTCACCAAATTCATAAAAGTTTCTGTTTCGAATGAAATTTTAGTTGTTATTTATTAAAAAAAAAAAAAAAAATTCTTCATTTTTTTTAATCATATGAGATAGCATGCAGTTTCGTAACTAAATTAAAAAATAAAGTATTTCTACCAAATATGTAGTATTTGTCAGAGCACATATAGCAGTGTCTTGCAATGTAGTTAAGTTGCAACTTCTGAAAAACTATGGCCCTTCTTGGCTTTATTTGCATGTGGCCAAATAATTTGATGAACAAGTAGACAGTTTAATAACTCAATTAAAAAGTGAAGGCTATATGACAAAATCTTTATAAAATCTATGAAATCCATGAATGCCATTAAAATCTGTTATTTAAACACACTCATCTGAATCAATGTAAAGTTTATTTACCAAAGATCAATCAATTCAAAGTAAGTTTTGGGTTATATATAAATTACTACAAAAGGTTACCAACATTGTTTTTAAAAATATGCCAACCAAATATAGAAATGTATTTAATTTTAACTATGAAGGTATTTTCCAAAGCTACTTTAAAAAATTAAATATATTTGGGATACTAATTCTTTGAACCAAAAAAAAATACTATAATATGATTCAAATTCTTAATAAATTATCTAATTCTTGAATATTGTTTTGATCAATGAATTAAGCACCTGTAAGTTTTTTATATGTGATTTTTTTTTAAAAAAAAAATGTCATTTTGAATGTATCAATAAATAGATTTTTATATTTTAATAAAATGAATAAAAACTTATTTATTAATTTTTTAAATATGCATCCAACCATAAATGAAATGATATATTCAAAATTCCATGCACGGTGCCCCCTTAAAATGTATTTTTGCCTTTGTCAGTGCCTGTTTTGTTGTCTTCATCTTGGATTTATAAGTGCTCGTTCGTGTATTTTGTTGTGAAAACATTGATGGATCTCATGTCAAATATTCATAAAAGCAAATAATATCTAAATAGAAAATTAAGATACAGAGAATCCAATTACACAAACACAAGTTTTACTTGAAAAACCTAAATTAAAGAAAAACTATAGCCACCACGATAGCCAGTACAAACTACCTAGAAATTTTTACATCTACACACTCAATATACTCTCTCTAACCTGGATTTCAATTACAATCGAGTACTTAATTAGCTCACACCCAAGCTTTACCAAGTTCTGCCATGTTTTCAGTTTATGGTCAAGCGACTCAAGCCATATCTTACTCTAAGCTTACAACCGTGCCATACCAAGCTCTCGACTCACTATTGCTGTAGGTCACACATCTCAATGCTCTGAAAACTTGAATCCACATGCAAACTAACCAATCATTTTATGGGGACACGTAGCAACGCGTTGGCCTCGGTTTATGATATCATTCACAGCATTGGATTCCTTTCGGGCAAACCTTTTTAGTAATATCTCATTCATCTCACTCGGACACTAGTAAACCTACTTTCAGATGAGTGAAAATTTATCCAAATCTCTTAAAAATACGAGCCAAATATGGTCATCTCTTTATGTTGGCGTCCATGCAGCGGGTGACCATAACACTTGTTATACTAAACTAACTTATGTCTCTTTATGTAGGCGGCCATGCAATGGGAGATGATGACAATTGCTTGTCACTCTTTATCTTGGCGTCCATTCAATGGAAGACCATGACAATTGCATGTCGTGTCTCATTATATGTTGGCGTCCATGCAATGGGAGACAATGACAATAGCTTTTGCTTCATTATATGTTGGCCTCCATGCAACGGGAGACCTTATCCATGCAATGGGTGCATCATGACACTTGTTTGAGTCTCTCTTCATGTTGGCGTCCATGCAATGGGTCACCCATGACACTTGTTACGCTTAACTTACCAAGTGCTACTACCGTTATCCAACTACTTCAACTTCCCAACGCCACCAACCTTCGGTCTTCACCCTATATAATTCTGCTTCCGCACCACACGAAGCATACAGAGACAGAATTAGCTACAAAAGTTAAAATAAAGTTTTCAAAAACAAAACCACCATGGCAGATAATTTCTTCACTGAAATCCAACTCCCACAACAAAAGCACTACAACTCCGTACCTATCCCTTCAGTTCTGACTCCAACAAAACAATATTCTGTCTCTCATCTGGTCGAAGCCATCAAGAAGAAGAAACCATATCTAGAATCTTTGATTCTCAAATCAGGGGCAGTTCTTCTAAGAGGATTTGATGTCCAGAACGCCAAGGAGTTCAACGACGTCATTGAAGCTTTTGGGTATGAGGAGTTTCCAATGATGGGTGGTACAGCTCTTCGGAACCATGTTTATGCTCGGGTTTATTCAGCCAACGATTCACCACCTGAGCAACAAATCAATTTCCACCATGAAATGTCTCAGGTTTATTTGTATAATGTTTTGCATTAATTGTGTCAACTTTTATAGTTTAAGTTAGCATTGTTAGTATTTGAAGCTTTACTGTTGACGACTCACTCAAGTGTGTCCGTACAGGCGCCAGTGTCTCCATCCAAAATTATTTTCTTCTGTGAGACAGCTCCAAAAAGTGGCGGAGAAACTGCTATAGCCTGGAGCCATATCATCTACGAGAGGATGAAAGAGAAGCATCCGGAATTCGTCGAAAAATTGGAGAAGCATGGAATGATTTATTGGCGTGTACTAGGAGCGGAGGATGATTATTCAACTTTATCTGGGCGCAGTTGGAAAACCATGTACGGAACTGATGACAAGGCTCTTGCTGAGGAAAGGTTTGTGATTTGACTATCTAATTCATAGCTTGGATGATTTAGAATTTTAGAAATTTTGGACAATGTATAATTTACACGAGTTATATTCCTTTTTGAATCAATGTTGTCCAACCAACTTTTGTCCAAATATAACTCAAATAATCTTTAATATGGAGATACCACCTGTAAAGATGATTCGAATCTGGGATCCTATTAGACTAAATGATCACATCTAGCTTGCCTCTCCCCCAAAAAAAAAAAAAAGAAAAAAAAGAAAGGAAGAAGAGCTCATCTTGTCATCACGTCATAATGGGCCATTAGGGGTGATTGAAGTCTATGATATTGTCTGGCTGAATAAGTGTCCTTTCTCATTAAACCATGTTAGAAAGTGGTAATAATTTAATATTTGAATGACAAAGAACTGGAAATCAATCTAAAAAAAAGTTTTCTATGTCAAAATGAATCTATGGAAAGTTTTATATGACAAAATTATGTTATGTTCTGTAACTTATATTGTACGAAAGTGATCTTTCAACAGGGCTGCTGAGCTGGGGATCAAATTCGAGTGGTTGGAAGATGGTAGAGTGAAAAGATCAACGAATCCAATTCCAACAATTAGGTATGACAAAGTTAGGCAACGAAAAGTTTGGTTCGCCACCATGGTAGGTTGGGAAGTTGCAGGGACAGATCCTCTTAAGGCGATGAATTTCGGGGATGGCTCGCCATTGCCAGCTGATATCTGCGATGACTGTTTGAACATCCTTGAAGAGGAAGGTGTTTTCATTCCCTGGCAGGAAGGTGACATTCTGGTGATTGATAACACGGCTGTGCTTCACTCCCGGAGACCATCCAAGCCTCCCCGGCGTGTATTAGCTTCACTTTGCAAGTGATGGAGATGCTACGGGCTTGACTTGTGTGTGTATGATTTCTCCAAGTTGTAATGGAATAAGGAGAGCATCTATGTTCTCTGCTTAAAATATTGTGTGCCTGTTAGTGCTAAATAAACTTGGAGTATCATTCTTCACTACAAAGCTCTACTTGCCTTGTTTTAACTTATTTAATGGGGACTTGTGTGTGTATGATTTCTCCGAGTAGAGAGGAATAAGCAGAGCATCTATGTTATCTGCTTAAAATATTGTTCCTGTTAGTGCTAAATAAACTTGGGTGTACAAAGCTCTACTTTGTTTTAATTTATTTAATGGGTGTCAATTAATTATAATTGCAATGATTTAGAAAATAGTTTGATTATATATATATCTATGTCAATATATTTGGATATCTAATCTTCATACTGCTACTCCTCATCCTCAAAAGCCTCAACTAGGTCGTTGAAGTCCTTGGCTGTCTTCACATCATATCCTCTAAGAAGCACAGCACTTGTTCTGTGAAGTAAAGATTTCAGGAACCGTTTCTGGGACTGGTTTCTGTCAGAAGTTGTGATGTTGTTGTTTTTGGTTTCAGGAGACAGAACTGTAGGGAAAGGAATGGAATTGTAGCACCTCTGTTGTGAGCTTTGGATTTCAGTGAAATGATGATAATCTTCTGCCATGCAGATTTTGCTTTTGAAAGCCTGTTTTACAGTTTTCCGGTTTTGCATTATTGTGTTGCACAAAATAATTATATTTTAGTTAAGAGTTGTTGTTGATGTTGATTTTAATAGTTTGTTTCTGTGTGTTTTGTCGCAGCATCAAGATTTAAAATCCTATAGCATTATCTTTAAGCCGCATTAGTTCAGGATTTGGTGGGTGGAATAGGATTTTCAAATCCCAAACCAACTAAAAATTACATGAAATCAACGATGATAATACAGCGATTACATGAAATATAAATATTTTAATCTTCTATCACAACGAAACTCATATAATCTCTTAAACCGATCACTTCATAACTGTTGATGATAAGGATAAGACTTCTACTAGTATTTGGCATCTTTATTTTTCTTTAACACATGGGTATTATTTAATCCAAAATCACATGTAAATGTACCTATTTTTCAATCGCAATAAAGTGCTGCGACTGAGCAGTACTAGCTACACAAACGCAGAAGTAAAAATGAACAGGATACTTAAATTGACCAGACGAAAAAGAAGTGAAAAGATATCAAAATTTACAAACACCAAACTCCTCACTATAAATCCTGCTACACAAAAAGCAGACTGTTGACATTTAAAGACATAACAAAAACAAACAGAAACTACCATGGCAATTCATCATTTCGCAGAAACCCAACTCCCGCAACAAAGAAATTATTACTCCATTCCTTTCCCGTCAGTTCTGTCACCAAATTCAACAACTACAACATCAGTTGCATGTTCTGTCTCTCATTTGACCGAAACCATCAAGAGCCAGAAACAGTTTCTGGATTCTTTGCTTCACAAAACTGGGGCAGTACTATTCAGAGGGTTTGATGTCAAGACAGCAAAGGACTTCAACGACGTTGTTAAGGCTTTTGGCTACGAGGAGTTTCTATCCTTGGGTGTTACATCTCTTCGGACACAGGTTTTTGATCGGGTTTATACAGCCAATGACTCACCACCTGACCAAAAGATCGGTTTTCACCATGAAATGCCTCTGGTTTGTTATTTTTTATTATTATTATTATGAGATACACTTGCAGTGAAACAACTCAAATATAAGTGATTATCAGAATGAAATTTAGCAAAACATATTGGACATGGTTATTATCTGATCATGGCAAATTGCATAAAGTTAAGCCTAATTACAACAAGAGAAAGCTTTTGCTCAATTGCATAAACCTACCCTACCACTACTTGTTATCCGTTTGATACTATCAATTTCACTTTTAATGTATTAAAGTCTTTTTATGTTTGTAGTGACTATCAATTTCACTTTTAATCTATTAAATAGTTTTTTCTTTTTTCTTTTAATGTTTATAGTGACTATTAGTCATCACAGTAGTTATTTGTTCACATGGGCTTTGACCTTATCCCCGAAAAAGTATGGAAGAGGTGGGGTGCTATCATGTCTTCACCTCCTTGAACCACAGGTTACGGTGAGGTGAAGGCCGAGCGTGGTCAAAGTCCTCCTTAAACCATAGGCATACTGTAAGGTGGCATCCCCAGATTTAAACCACACGCATCCTCATATTTGAACTAATAACCTTATAGGTAGTTTAACTATAAACCTGGTACCACCAAAGCAAACCTTATAGTCCTCCTTCATGCCAAGGAGCACAACTCCACCAATTGTGGAGATGTTTTCTTTTCTTTTCTTTTCTTTTTTTTTTCTTCAGTTTTGTTCAATAAAATATATATGAATTAGTATCTTAACATTGATATTTCACTTTTGATTGTGATGAGGAATGATGTTTTGGTGATTTGGATGGTGAAGGGATGTATATTTGCTTGGATGATGAAGGGAGATATGAAAACTTTCAGATTTCATATTTGGGTGATGAATAGAGAGATACAATCATTATAAATTAAATTGTTTATGTTTTGAAATAATACATCATTTATTTTATAAAAATAAAATAAAACATAAAATAATTCAAATAGGGACGTTTCAGGTATTTCATAGTAAAAGTTTGGTTAAAGATTAAGTTTAATAATATAAAACAAGTAATGATAAGGGAGCTTTGTGTATAATTTATCTTTTATTATTATTATTGTTATTATTATAAAACAATCAATTTGTTGATAATATGATGCGGGTTAGTCACCCCCAGTCATTGGTTTGGTAAATAAAATTTAATCTTTTTAAATTGATTTAACTTGATTGTTCACAGACACCTAATAATCCAAGTGCTTTCTATCTTGACATCAAATTGAAGCACTTTTAATAATATCCGACACTTTTGGTTTTGGGGGTACCAAAAGCATTCCAAAATGGAGTATAAAATTACCTAAACAAAACACTTTTAAGCTGGATTTGGGTTCAAATGTGTTGAGCTTTACATGTTGATTATTAGTTTGATCCTCTCAACTGCTATAAAAATTATAGTTTGTAGTAATTCTTTTGTTAGTGTTTGTATTGATGTTAAACTTAGAAAATCACTTGTTTACAGGAACCTCAATTTCCATCCAAATTGTTTTTCTTCTGTGAAATGGAGCCAGCAGGTGGCGGAGAAACTCCTATAGCCTTAAGCCACATTGTCTGTGAGAAAATACAAGAAAAGCGCCCAAAATTCTTTGAAAGTTTGGAGGAAGATGGATTGATTTTTACACGTATTTTAGGAGACAATGATATCCTTCATCTCTATTTGGTCGCAGCTGGAAATCCATATTCTCAACCGAAGACAAGAAAGCTGCTCAGGAAAGGTTTGTGATTTGAACATCTTATTACTAACTAAAACGACTTTGAATTTTAAACATTTGAATAATCTAATGAGTCTAATTTGCTCTATAAAGGCATTGGCGTTAGGCATTTTTTTCTTCCTTTTTTGTCAGATCATTTATGCCTAGCTAAGCAATTTATGTCCAGATCTAACTTAATTACTCACTATCATAATTATGCTAAATTGAAAATCTACGAGAATTAGTTTCTATGTTGTGTTGTGTTGTGAGCTTGCATTCTAAGAAAGTGATCATTGACTAGGGCTGCTAAGATTGGAAACAGGTTGGAGTGGAAGGAGGGTGGGGGAGTGAAAAGAATAATAGGTCCGCTCCCTGTAACTCATTATGACAAATCCAGGCAACGAAAAATTTGGTTCACTAGCATGAGAGGCTGGGAGGCTGCAGGGAATGATCCTGTTAATGCGATCACATTCGGGGATGGTAAGCCATTGCCAGCTGATCACTGCTATGAGTGTCTGAGAATCCTTGAGGAGGAATGTGTTGCCATTCCTTGGCAGAAAGGCGATGTTCTGCTCATAGATAACTTGGCTGTGCTTCATGCCCGAAGACCATCAAAGCCTCCCCGGCGTATATTAGTTTCACTTTGCGACTAATGAAGATGCACTACTCTTGTCTTATGATTTCTGTATGGCCGCAATAAATATTGGATGGTCAATATAGGTACAGCACAAGGAGCTGGGCCACCTTATTTGAAGTTTGAATAAACATGAAGCAGATTTTATACATCAGATGCTGCATTATGATCCCTATAGTTGTTCAATTTAAAGATCCATGTGTCATATAAAGTGTTACACTTCTCACCATCATTGTTTACGGTAATGTATCTTTTAAAAATTTAAATTCATCATATGAAAAAAAAAAAAAAAAAAAAGAGAGAGAAAAGGTTCGTCTAAGTTCAACGAATTTGACTAACCCAGATGAAGTTCTTCACTAGGTTCGACGAACCTTGATAAATTAACTCTTCATCTGGGTTCGTCAACTCTTCATCTGACTTCAGTTGAACCCAAATGAATGATTAAAACTCATATGATGTTTATCTAGATTCCAATCAAACCCAAATAATTCGATTAACACCACCATCATCAAAAAAAGAATTGAATTGAAAATTTGAGAAAAAGAGAGAGATCCGAGACTACAATGAGAGAAAGAGAGAAGAGGGGTTGAAGGAAGAAGGTAAAGAGAGAGACGGTGACTAGTAGGAGAAGAAAAGAAGGAGAAGAAAAGAGACAAAAAAAAAAAAAAAAGATTCCTACCAAGGTAGGATTTGGATTTGGTGGGTTTCCATTTCCTACCTTGATAGGAAATGGAGGAGATGGAGGAAGACCTTAGATGGGAAATGTCTCTTCCCTTCCCGGGCCCAAACATTGGATATGGTGAGATGAGAAAATTTTTTTTCTAATCCTACCATATATCCCGGAGACCAAATGCGTCCTAAATGTAATTTGTTCTATTTCTTAAAATCCAGTCTTCAAAATAAATTATAGGAAGAACTTCATTTTAGTTACTATATTTTTAGGAAACGTCTAGTTTTCCAATGTGAATCTATTTATAGTTTTTATAGTTTTTTATATTTTAAAAATTTATCAAATTAATGTGATCTTTGATGGTTAACATTAGCAAAAAATAATAAAAGACGATTTTACTTTTAATTTTATATATGTTTTTAATTTTTGTTTTTATTTAATTTTTTTTAAAAAAAAATTCACTTGACACGTGTCATTGTATTATCAATTAATGTTAAAAGACAAAATGATCCTCGTATATGTAACGTTTGACCATCTATTGATTGATGATAAAGATTAATATGATAAGTTTTTGAAATGTAAAAATCATGAAATCTATAAATAGATTTGTATCTAGAAATGAGAATTTTTAAAAAATATAAGTATCACAATGAAATTTTCTCTAAATTATATTAAAAAAATGAAAATAAAAAATCGCTAAACCACAACCCACGTGGAGTCCATCAAATATAAAGGCTTCACAAGCGACAAAGCCGACTGTCGTGGGTACCAAAGTACTGACAAGCAATAAAAAACTGATTTATTTTACAAATTCGGCGTCGGTGTCGTTGTCAGTGTCAGTGCCATACCATTATACCCACTTACTATAAATCCACGTATGATTAAAAATCCTTAAATTACAAGTTAGGAATTATTAAAAATAGAAGCTTACAAATGCGGAAAGCTGGGGTGGCTTGGTGAAATAAGACCGTCCGTCACCAAGCCTTTTAACTGTCGGTGTTCGGTTCGAATCGCATCTTTCATTTGATATATAAATAATTTTTTCATGGTATATGAATTAATTTATTTTATTTTGAAAAATAAAAAATTAAATAATATTTTAAAATTTTATTTCAATTGATCCAAAAAAAAAAGCTTACAACTGAAAAAAAAAAAAAAAAGACAGAGATGACAATAATCCTATGATTGTTATTAGCTGCATAATTTCTATATAATAACTAAAACAAATTGATTATATTCATTACATAACCGCATTGAACACAAGTGAAGTGGTTTAATATTTAATTACGTTATTTCAAATAACATATTCAAGTATCAATAAATTTCATTTTTATGTTGATATTTATAAATATGTGGATAAATTTTTTTTAAAAATAATCATTCGAATTACACTATTAGAACCTTGTTTATGTTGATATCCGTAGTCCTTTAATCATGGAAAAGATGTTAGAAAATCATTAGAAAAAAAAAAAAAAACATTTTGAATGAGCAATACTAGTAATGCAAAAATCGAATATCCAACACCTAAAAAAAAAAAGAAAAAAAAAAACATTGAATATCCACAGTGACATGTGGTCGCCTTAAATGAACACGACACCTTAAACAGACAAGACAAGATAAAATAATTGAATATTTCAAAAAAAAAAAAAAAAAAAAAAAGCTAAAATGATTGAAAAAGACATCAAAATTTACAGACACCGAATCTCAATGATAATCTGAATTCGGATCCGCTATAAATATAACAATCCTGATTGTTTATTAATCTTTTGTATTGAGATATCACTGAATTAATAAAAAGCTCAGAAAAAAATAAAGAAGTCCAACCAAAAGTGACATTCAAAGTACCACAGAAGTGATGCCTTCAGATAAAAAAGAACACCAAACTCTTCAGGAGAGATACCGCAACACAAAAAGCAGACCCTTTGAAATAACAAAAACACTGAAACTACCATGGCAGTTCATCATTTCACAGAAACTCAACTACCACAACAGAGAAACTACAACTCCACTCCTTTCCCTGCAGTTCTGTCACCAAATTCAACACCACCACCACCATCAGTTGCTTGTTCTGTCTCTCATTTGACCGGAACCATCAAGAGCCAGAAACAGTTTCTGGATTCTTTGCTTCACAAAACTGGGGCAGTACTATTCAGAGGGTTTGATGTGAAGACAGCAGAGGACTTCAACAGCGTTGTTGAGGCTTTTGGGTACGAGGAGTATCCGACTTTAGGTGTTACAGCTCTTCGGACACAGATTTTTGATCGAGTTTATACATCCAATGAATCACCACCGGACCAAAAGATCGGATTTCACCATGAAATGCCCATGGTTTGTTTGTTTCTTTATTATTATTATTATTACTATCAAACAACCAATTAGTTGATAATATGATGTGGGGGGTTCACCAAATTGTGTATGATATTGTTTTAGATGATGTTTTCTCTTTAGTTGAATTAGATCTTTATCGTGTATGACCTTAAACTAGTCACAACACTTACTGGCTTGGTTACATAGTTTTTGTTTATGGATGGCAGAGTTGATTGGCCAAATTTAGAAGGGAAAAAATGAACTTTTTGGAAGTGATTTTATGGAAAGCTTTTTATTCTTAAAACACTGAAAAGCAAGCACTTCAATGCCTCTAAGAATTGTATCTATTAGTTGATTGAAGTTGGTTGTCCACAAAATACTCCAAGTGCATGCTTTCTTGATGTCATATAAAGGAACTTCTGTTTATTTTCAATCAAACACTATGGAATAGACTTAAAAGCATTTTTAATTATACAAAACACTTTTTAGCTTGATTTGGTTTCAGTATGTAGAGCTTGTCAAATTGATTAGTGGTTTGATTATCCTTTGAACTGCTAACAAATTGCAGTTTTGTAGTACTGCTTTCTGTTGGTGTTTGTGTTGATGTTAAACTTGGAAAAACACTTTGTTTACAAATTACAGGCACCTCAATTCCCATCCAAACTGTTTTTCTACTGTGAAGTGGAGCCAGCAAGTGGCGGAGAAACTCCTATAGCTTTAAGCCATGTTGTCTATGAGAAAATGAAACAAAAGCACCCGGAATTCGTTGAGAAGTTGGAGGAGTATGGATTGACTTTTACACGATTTTTACCAGATGATGATGATTTTTCGTCTCCTATTGGTCGTGGTTGGAAATCCACATTCTTGACTGAAGACAAGAGCGTGGCTGAGGAAAGGTTGGTGATTTTAACATCTAATTACTAACTAAAACAATTTTATTAAATTGTAAAAAATTTGAACAATCTAAGTTTAATTTGCTCCGTTCATATGACTATAAATTAAGCATTAGTGTTACGCGTGATGTTTCTTTTCTCAGATCATTGTTGCCTCGGCATTAATGTCCAGATTTCACTAAATTACCCACTATTAGAATAATGATAAGTGACTGGAGAATCTATGAGAATTAGTTTTTATGTTGTGCTGTGTTGTGAGCTTGTATTCTAAGAAAGCGATTGTTGAACAGGGCGGCCAAGATGGGAAGCAGGTTGGAGTGGATGGAGGGTGGTGGAGTGAAAAGAATATTAGGTCCTGACCCTGCAATTTATTATGACGAATCTAGGCAACGGAAAGTTTGGTTCACCAGCACAGTAGGCTGGGAGAACGCAGGGAATGATCCTGTTAATCCGATCACTTTTGGGGATGGTACGCCATTGCCAGCTGATTGCTGCAATGAGTGTCTGAGAATCCTTGAAGAGGAATGTGTTGCCATTCCATGGCAAAAAGGCGATATTTTGCTGATAGATAATGTCGCTGTGCTCCATGCCCGAAGACCATCAAAGCCTCCCCGGCGTATACTAGCTTCACTATGCAAGTAATGTTAATGCACTACTCTTTGTCTTATGATTTCTGTATGTAGGGCTGCAATAAATATCGGATGTCAATTAATTAGTGCCCTATAGTTGTTCAATTTCAAGCTCCATGTATCATAGTGATATGCTACGCTTCACTCCATCATTGTTTATGGTAATGTATCACTTATTAGTAGCTAAATTTTTCTTAACTGTTGGTTTGTTTTGTTAGCCAAGGCGTGTACTCTTCTTCCCAACCAGTTAGTCTACAACTTTGGAGACATTTTTAATCCTTCCATAACCTTCATAATATGCATATAGGTAGTGGAATTTCAGGTTATGGATTTCGGGCTTCTTTACTTAACTTTAGGGAAGTCTTAAATGTTTTAATTAACTCCTAGTAATAAGAATGTTATAAGTTAGTGGATTTTTTAATGTTAACAGTTGGTTTATTATGTTAGGATAACATTAAGTATAAAAATATTAAAAATCTGTTATCATAATTTGTACAGCATTGAATTTATGGATTGAGATTATAAATTCCATAATTGTGACTTTTTATATGTATTGATTATGTAAAATCTCAATTTTGAAAAGTCTATGATGGAATTATTGAAATTGTGACCCGGTTTTCACCATAAATTGGTTCAGATTTTATTTTGATGTTTCCTAGTATTATCATACTGATAAGATATAATTTTTTCTTATATTTTAATTGCTTTGGTGTTTGACTTGAAATGGAGATATTTCAGCAAAAGATTTCAAATGAAAACATGTGAATCTCCATTAGAATTCTTCCCCTGTCCATGGCAGCTCCAATCAGATCTCATCTAGAATATGGAGGAGATCAATCAATCTCCTCCATGCTTATTTGGAATAAGCAAAAAGCAAGTGTCCTTCATATTTCAAAGGCATTTTGTAATTTTCAAATTTAGCTTTTAATTAATTATACCTGCCAAAATTCATGTTTGGACAAAACTTGGATTGGTTTGAAAGCAAAATTCTCTAACTCTTTAAGTCTTCAAAATAAGTTATACTAAAAAAGAAATTTTCTAATCCATAACCAACGCGAAACCTATCATAAAAGTTCCGCGAGTCCCACTTTTGTGGGTTTCACCAAACGGACCCTTAAAAATCTAAAAACAAAGCGGCCATCCATTTCACAACGAAAGTGCGAGGCGTGAGCAGTACTAGTTTATTAGTCAATTCTTTTGAACAGCAGTAACTAGGGGTAGGTAAAAATACTGAAACAAAATTGAACCAATCTATACTGAACCGAATGAAAAAATCGGTTTGGTTTTTTATATCAAAAACCAATTTTTTTTTATTTGGTTTCGGTTCGGGTCTAAAACACCAACCCGACCCAACGCGAAATTATAATATAAGGGTACAAAAGGCTTACAATATTAAAAAGAAAAATATCATTTTATAATTTTTTATTTTAAAATATCATTTTATAATTATTTTATTTTTGAATAAAAATCTGAGGAGTAAAAATATCTTCTTACTTTTGGTTTAATTTTTTTGTTAAATTTGTATCAAAACAGGAGTTTTTGAACAAAAATAAAATTACGTAGGAAAAAATGGATAATTTATCAAAAGTCTCTGGATTTTTTAGGATTTTTCCATATATATATATATAATGCCTCATACTCTAGCTTACGTATGCAGGGCACTCTGTCCCATACTTGTTCTCATCCATTTTCTTGGTAGTGTTTCTTTTCAAGTAAAGCCTGAACATCTTTTAATCCAATTTCCCCCAACATAAAAAGCATACCGTTAAACTTCAAAAAGATAACAAAAACAGAAACTAACGACCATGGCAGTTCATCATTTCACAGAAACTCAACTCCCACAACAAAGAAACTACAACTCCATTCCTTTCCCTTCAGTTCTGTCACCAAACTCAGCAACAACATCATCAGTTGCACGTTCTGTCTCTCATTTGACCGAAACAGTCAGGACCCAGAAACACTTTCTGGACTCTTTGCTTCACAAAAGAGGGGCAATACTATTCAGAGGGTTTGATGTGAAGACAGCAGAGGACTTCAACGACGTTGTTAAGGCTTTTGGTTATGAGGACTTTACATTATTGGGTGCCACAGCTCTTCGGACACTGGTTTTTGATCGGGTTTACACGGCCAATGAATCACCACCTGACCAAAAGATCGGTTTTCACCATGAGATGGCTCAGGTTTGTTATTATTATTATTGTAAAACAATCAATTGGTTGATAATATGACATGGGTTGTACACCAAATTGTGTATGATATTGTTTTAGAACATGCTTACTCGTTAGTTGAACAAGCACTTCAAAGCCTCCTAGAACAGTATCTATTAGTTGATTGGAGTTGATTCTCCACAAAATAGTCCTAGAGCTTTCTTGATATCATACAAAAGCATTTTTCTTTTTAGTTATATAAAACACTTTGGGTGGTAACAAAAAACAGTTTTGAGCTTGATTTGGGATCAGTATGTTGAGCTTGGCATGGCATATGGATTAGAGGTTTGATCCTTTCAACTGCTAAAATGATTGTAGTTTTGTAGTACTGCTTTTTGTTAGTGTTTGTCTTGGTGTTAAATTTGGAAAAACACAACTTGTTTACAAATTACAGGCGCCTCAATTGCCATCCAAATTGTTTTTCTTCTGTGAAGTGGAGCCAGCAAGTGGGGGAGAAACTCCTATAGTTTTAAGCCACATTGTCTATGAGAAAATGAAACAAAAGCACCGGGAATTCATTGAGAAGTTGGAGGAGCATGGATTGACTTTAACACGATTCTTAGGAGACAATGATGATCCTTCATCTCCAGTAGGTCGTGGCTGGAAATCCACATTCTCGACTGAAGACAAGAGTGTAGCCGAGGAAAGGTTAGTACTTATAAAAAAATTTGAATAATCTAAGTCTAGTTTGCACTGGTTATATGTCTATAAAGGCATTAGTGTTACTCGTGTTATATCTTTCTTCATATCATTGTTGCCTTAGCATTAATATTGTCTAGAATCAACTTAATTACTCACTATTATAATGATGCAAAAGTAAAACTGGAAAATCTATGAGAATTGGTTTCTATGTTGTGTTGTTTTGTGTTGTGCTGTGAGCTTGTATTCTAAGAAAGAGATCTTTGAACAGGGCTGCCAAGATGGGAAACAGGTTGGAGTGGATGGAAGGTGGTGGAGTGAAAAGAATAATAGGTCCGCAAAAATCTATGCTACGTAAAATTTGGTTCACTACCGTGGTAGGTTGGGAGAACGCGGGGAATGATCCTGTTAATCCGATCACTTTTGGGGATGGTACGCCATTGCCTGCTGATTGCTGCTATGAGTGTCTGAGAATCCTTGAAGAGGAATGTGTTGCCATTCCTTGGCAAAAAGGCGATATTCTGCTGATAGATAATGTTGCTGTGCTTCATGCCCGAAGACCATCGAAACCTCCCCGACGTATATTAGCTTCACTTTGCAGGTAATAAAGATGCACTGCTCTTTGCTTATGATTTATGTATATAGGGCTGCAATAAATATTGGATGGTCAATAAATTAGAGCCCTTGTTCAATTTCAAGCTCCATGTATTATATAAGATGTGCTACACTTCACACCATCATTGTTTATGGTAATGTATCACTTATTAGTAGCTAAATTTTTTTAAACTGTTGGTGAGTTTTGTCAGCCAGTGTACTCTGCTCCCCAACCAGTTACTCCACAACCCCAGAGACATGAAATTCTTCTATAACCTTCATAATATAGATATAATTTCAAAATTTTCAATTTCAGCGGGTTTCTCTGCACTTGACTTATAGTGAAGTCTTAAATGTTTGAATCAACTCTTAATAATAAGAATCTAGGAAGTGAACTTGTAACGTTAGGAGTTCATTTACTTTGTCAAGAGTCATTTTTAATTATTACCATAATGAGTAATAGAACCGTGAATGAAGATGAAAAGCCATAAAAAAATTTCAAAACTAGTACTTTGGAATTATACTAAGATACAGTAAAGAATGTATCTATATATATTGCCTGTTGTTCCTTTGGTCTTCTCTTCTTGACATGTCACATGTGGCCAGATAGGGAAAACAGTTCGTGAAGATTTTGCAGCAACGCCACCCTGAAAAAAAACCAGTAAGTCATAAAAAAACAAATGGCAAGTATCTTGGGGCTGTGGCGGCCTGCTACCGATCCACTTACATGACACCACCTGGCATTTAATGTGCGCATGTATCTTCCCTTCTATTTTAATATTTTGATTGATCTCAATCAACATATATAATCAATAGTTCATATTTATTTTATTATATTTTTTTATTTCCTTCACATCAACTATAATACATAAACACCAACTCTTCACTATAAATTATAATACAACATGAAAAGCAGACAAAAGGGAAACAATAAATCTAATAACAATTTATAGCAACATTATATTTTAATTAAGGAATATTATCAAAATATTCTCTAAAAATGAAACTAATGTAAAATTATCTCTTTTTGTATATTCAAAAATGAGATTCAACGATATTATATCTATTTTAAAGGGTTTTATAGAATTTTTTTTTTTTTATAATTAATTTTCATACATATGAGCATTTTGAGATAAATACGTTTTGATTTATATATTTTAATGATAAGGTTGTGTGATAGTGATTGTCCACAATCAACAATATCTTATTATTCTCTTCCACAGAATAGCCAAATTGGAATACATACATGTACAGTGTTGTCAAAATTTTCCAGTAACAAGACAATGCAACAAACCATGCATCATAATCAGGATTCAATTTCATAAATCAGAAAATGGTAATATCTTATATGTGGGGGGCCTTACTAAAATGGGAGATTGCGTTACTTCCACTCGTATTACAGCAAGTGGCATCTGACATGAGCGTCAAACTAAACACAAGAACACCAACTTTTCACTATAAAATCCTGCAGCTAGCATGAAAACCTGAAACAGAAAAACAAAAACAAACACACTTTTCAGTAAACAGAAAACTCCTCATGGCAGTTCAGCATTTCACAGAAATCCGAATCCCACAACAAAGAGACTACAATTCCATTCCATTCCCTTCAGTTGTGTCTCCAAACCCAAAAACAGTTTCATTTTCTGTCTCTCAGTTGACTCAAAAAATCAAGACTCAGAAGCTGTTTCTTGATTCTTTGCTTCACAAAACAGGGGCAGTACTTTTTAGAGGGTTCGATGTAAAGACAGCTAAGGACTTCAACGACGTCATTGAAGCTTTTGGGTACGAGGAGTTTCCATACCTGGGTGGCACGGCTCTTCGGACCAAGGTGTTTGGTCGAGTTTTTACATCCAACGGGTCACCACCTGACAAGAAGATCCCTTTTCACCATGAAATGTCTCAGGTTTGTACGTCTAGTGTTTTTGTAATCATCTTTGACCTCTGTATTGTTGATTGTATATGACAACATAATGCCCCTGCATATTGTTTATTGTTATAGCCTTATTTAGCTTTTAATGAGGTTATTAGCTCATGTTTACATGGCAGAGTTGTTTTCCCAATTTGAAAAATTAAAAAGCAGCCCAAAAATGAAGTATGTATAAATTGCCAAATTTGTGGAGCTTAGCATACTGATAGTAGCTACTTCAATTGTCTGAATTACATAAAGGATAATGGGACCGAGCCCTGCGATCAAGTATGACGAATCTAGGCAACGGAAGATTTGGTTCAATAGCATGGTAGGCTGGGAAGAAGCGAGTACTGATCCTGCTAAGCCGGTCACTTTTGGGGATGGCACGCCGTTGCCAGCCGATATTTGTCGTGATTGTTTGAAAATTATTGACGAGGAATGTGTTGCCATTCCTTGGCGGAAAGGTGATGTCCTGCTGATAGATAACTTGGCAGTGCTTCATGCCCGCAGACCATGCAAGCCTCCTCATCGCATACTAGCTTCACTCTGCAAGTAATGTAGATGCATTCTCTCTTGACTTGTGTATGATGATGATGAATGCTATGGTACAGAATAAGGAGGCAACCTTCTCTGCTTCTACACTCTCCCACTTGGTCGCATTTTAAGACGACGTTGATGATCCAAAAAGAAGTGATTAATCTTTAAATAGATATATAAACTTGGAGCATGATGACATATGAAGTTGGATAATCTATGCAATAAAATATCATGCTCCAAGTCTATATCTATTTAAAGATTAATCCTACCTTTTTCGATTATCAATGTGATCTAAAAACGCGACCAAGTGGCAGAGTGTAGAAGCAGAGAAAGTTGCCTCCTCTTACGAAATGTAATTCATAATGTTTCATCTCGATATGAAGTTTCATTTTTGACACAAGTTAGACAAGTTTAGTTTATACAAATCAATGCAGATTTTGATTTCCCATTACTTAGTCTGCAATGGTATAAGATTGTAAACAAGGTTTTGAAACTCTTTAAAAAATTATGTTGAATTGTAATTTCTAAGTTGATGTTATATCTTAAATTCTATCAATCTTAATTTTAAGCACTATTTAGGTCATTTCTCATTAATTTAAGTTTTTAAATCTAACAATTATTAATATATCATTAGGACTTGAAAGTCTCATGTTCAAATCCATATTCTTACCTTATTCGAAATTCTTATTTATCTCACACGCTATATGTTAAAGAATATCTAACATACATCTAATATATGTTATTGATCTATGTTATACGTGAAAGATCTTTTAATTTATCATTTCTTATCAAAGATCTTTTAGTTTATCATTTCTTATCAATTTACACTTTTAGATCTATTAGTTACTAACACCAAGATGATGACATGTTAGAGCTAGGCATTAATTAAAGATTAAAATAAGAAATTGGAGTAGTGATTAAGAAGTCATTGATTTGCAATGTAATTATAGCTTTGAGTAAAGCAAGATTTAAAGCATCAAAGTGACATTATATTATTCTTCATTATTATGCATGCTTTATAGAAATCAATAAGATGATGAGAAAATTAATGGCTATATACAATCATGAGAGAAAAGCATATAAGTATTGCCTTGCTTTGGATAAGCCTTTGTTAGAAAAAGTAAATCTATTTCTTCCAGCCATATATAGAAATCATCCAAGCCAGGAAGTTACAATATGTTCTGAAAACATACTACTACAACTGGCTTGTATTACAAAGCAATAATAAATAACTTTCCTCAGTTTCAAAAAAAATCAATAATAATAAAAAATAAATAACTTTCCTCAGCTAAAACATCACATTCTATATTACATCAAAATTTTCCCACACAAATGAAGCTTAAAAAGAAGCAGCTATCAAGATCAAAAGTTACCTATTAACACCACCATATATTACTTTAGTGGAAATAAGTGCTACTATACACACATAACCATGTAGTTTAGAAGGAAAACAAGTGGGGTAAAGGGAAAATGAGAATCTATAGTAAAGTGATATTGAGAAGAGAATGCTCCATCAATACTCACTATCTTCCTTGGACGAGACCGCTAAATACTTGGCTGTTCCCAGCAAGAGTAGCTTCCCATTCCACAGAGGACAAGAGGATTTGCGAGAGGGAAATCACAATTTGCTTCATGTCAGGCCGTAAGATGGGATCCTCATCTACACATTGCTTTGCCAGCATGGCCATCTACGCAAAGATATAATCAAATGAGACAACATGATGAGGTGAATCACTATAATGAGGTGAGTCACTATATCAAACTCAGACATGCATTTCCATTATCAGTAGAGTTGCCTAGTTTTTTTTTTAAGACAAAAAAGAACACAGGATCTCTATCCTAGCAGTTCATTAACTAAGTTAACAGCCAAGTTCTCATACCAATGTTCGTAGTTGCATGATTGAAGCTTAGAGGGTTATTTATAACAAAATGCTAAATTTCCAGATCAAAAAGTTCTATAATTAATCACTCTAGGCTACGCTATCACTTTCAGCAGTCACTGAACAGAACAGTACTACAGTTATTTTTCAAGTTCAGCTATGGTATGAATGCGATCTAATTATGGATAGATTTTCTTAAGACATTGCTGTAGGTGAGGATCGCTAACCACTGAAAAACAAATGTTTGCAAGATTTTTATTCTAATTGCCAATATAAATCGATATAACCATTACACACTTACACCAAGAGAGAGCAAAAGTTGGTTAAATTTACCTTGAATAAACAATCGTGGGGGTACAAGTCCATCATGTTAGGATCGATGTAATCTTTCATGCTTGACATGCTCATTGAGTCAGGTGCTTTTCTAAGTGCCGTTAATATCTGCAATTTAATAAATTTAGGGGGAATTCAGTAAGAAAAAACAGCATTTTAACTTGCGCTGAAGTAAACAATTGCGACATTTGGTGTTAAGGATACTTCTAACATCATAACTAAATCCACTAGTAGATTCAAATGAAGACTAAAAAAGAAGTAAACAATGTAGCACATTCAGATTGTTTCATCACTTCCATTTACTATTCCATCTTCAAGATTGTACCACACCTCACAAACCACCAATGGCACAGAAACAAAACCCCATAAATAAAATAAAATAAAATAATGAAAGGAGAAAGGCAAAACTGGAAAATAGTGGAGATATTGCTTTAGTCAAAAATATATGATGCTTTGCTTCTAAAACTAGAAAGATAGCCACTCCCCAAAATCATTATTAATGACCGCCACACCAACAATCCAGACCAACAGTACTATCACAGTATCCCATTAGCCTTACCAAAACAAAAAAAGGTGACATTGAAGTTTGCTTCATTATTGGAATTATATCTATATCAACCAATATTCATCGGAACTTTTAAAGTACTCCACAGGAAAATTTTTTAGCTGAATTATGTCCTCCAAGCAAAATTTTCAAGGATTCTCAAATATCATAAAACACGAAAGACATTAAATATGAATGAAATGATAATTTTGAGGACACGATCCCAATCATCTGACAGTATGCATTCACCTTATCCCAGTCTTCGATCTATTTAAAACTTCCAAACATTTTGACCAATCACTAACCGGAATATTAGGTATAATGCTACCATATTAACAAGTTACAAAATCATTTAAGGACACCTGACTCAAAACTTAAAACAGTTTGAAATATGATAATACTCAAAATTCATCACTTTGAAGACAATTAGGTCTTGTATCATTCCGTGGTGGACTATTTGGCAGTCACTTCTTTTATTCAATATTCCACCTTGTATTGAATGCAATTATTACAAATATTTCTGACTTATCTAAGGGACGTCCAAAATTATGCAGGGCCTATGGATGTAAATGGGTCAAATGGGTATGAAGATACCCTATCCCCGTTTCCCCACCCCTTCCCTCATCCCCGCATCATTCCTCGTTTAGGGGAAATGTGGATGGGGCGATGGGAATATAGGGGTAGGTTCCCCATCCCCATCTTGTTCCCCTATTTCCCGCTGATACCCCATCCCTATTTGAATCGACTCCATTTGATTTGAAATTTTTAAAATACATATGTAAAAAGAAAAATAATTATCAACTTAATATTATTATAAAATTGGAAGAGGCTAAAGTGAAAAAGGAAAGAAAAATATGTGTTAGGTAGGGTTACGTAAAATTAGGTTAAATCCTTCACTTTTAACTTTTGACCAAAAAAATAAAAATGAGATAAAATAATTAATTTTTAAATTAATTATTAAAATAATATATTTAAATATTTAAATGGGGGATCACCCTATTTAAATACATTTAGGCCATGTTTGATAGCCACAACAAGCAACGGGATTGAGAAAAAAAATTTCCTAGCTCACCATTACCCATGCTTGGACCAAAAAAGGAAGGAAAAACTTTCTTCTCGGAGCCACTAGAAAAACTTTCTTCTCAGAGCCACTAGCCACCACTTTTAAAATGGTGGGTTTTTCAAATCTTATTCATTTAGGATTCGAAAAGTCATGGCTGGTGGACCAAGGAAGGAAGTTTTCTCTTCATTCTTTACACCAAACATGGGTAATAGTTAGATTGGAAAAATTTTTTCCCAATTCCACCTAATTGCTCGTCTTCCAAATATGCCCTCAGGACAAAAATCTATCCCCATACCCAAAAATCCCCAAAATTTTCCCCCAAACGGGGATGGGGACCCGAAGAGGTTTTGACATCTCTATTGGAGCCTTATCTCCATTTAGGGGACAAATTTTGAGAATTTTAAGGTATGGGAATGAGAAAGTCACCCTTATCCCAATTTCCCCATATAAATATATAAATATTTAAAATATATTAATCTACTAGTAATTTTATCTTATTTTTATCTTTTTTGGATTTTATGTATATATGAAATTGAGAATTATTATTAAGCATATCATCTAAAAAATTTCAAGTCAAATGGACATGTGATATCACAAGGGAAACAGGAATGGAAATAAGGAAACCTACCCCCATCCCCATTTCCCCTAGACAACAATGACCGGGGGGGGGGGAGGGGAAGGAATATAGATAGGGATTGAGGTAAGTACCAACATCCCCATTTGACTGATTGACATCCGTAGACTTATCTACATCACTAGTGCCTTAGAAGTCCACAACCTTGTGCCCCAATAGACTCAAAAGCTTAAACTTATAGAAAATGCCCCAACAATAGTGTTTAAGTACTTTAACACACCCCTTTACGTACAAAATCAACAACCTTGCGATGTGACTCAAGCCCAAAGAGAAACAAAAGGGACTCAAATCCAAATATAATCACATACGATGACTTGAACTTAGGACTCCTATGACAAACCAAACTTAAACATCATTTTAATAATTAACAAATCTAAAAGTTTAAATTAATACAAAAGATCGTAATAATAGTATTCAAGCACTCTTCGTTCAAAAAAAAAAATAGTATTCAAGCACTCTAACAATTAGATATGCTTAATTCACAACTCAGGTTCATTCTTTACAAACTATAACAATACATATTCATATTAGAAGAAATATATCTTCCATACTGCAGCCAATGATTTTCATCACCAATGAAAATCGTATTTATATCGCTACATTCGATGTGAAAACTGCAATAATTTGACCCACAAACCAATATTCAATGACCAAGTCAGCCTATGAGAAATTGTTTACCTTCCGACATTCTAGCTTCAGAACTATGTGCAAGGCTAAATTATATAAAATTTTTCAAATTAGTTTCCAAGAACACATCATTTTCATAAATCCTATATTCATCTACATATTGGACTACACTGTATTTTAGAATAATAGTGGAACTTACAACTGATGCTAGTGAACGTCTTTCATGATTTTTTGTCACCATCCCTTCAGTTCGTATGATAGCCTCCTTCCCTGATACAATCTCAAAAAGCACAACACCAAATGCATACACATCACTTTTGGTTGTAGCTAGGCCATCACTCAAGTATCTGCACATACCAAAAACAAAATAGGGAAACAGTTGAAGGTCTTGTCAAGGAAGCACAGTAGCCAACTAAAAGTATCATGACTTACTCTGGGGCCAAATAACCAAATGTACCAACAACTTTGGTTGCTGTAGTTTCTCCATCACTCGTTTTTCCAACAAGCTTTGCCAACCCGAAATCTGAAATCTACATGGACAGAATAAAAGTACATTCAACAAGATGTAATCATGTATGCTAAAAACCAAAGATAGAAAACAAAAAAAAATCAGAAAGATCTAATATGCTAGAACCTTTGCCCTGAAAGCACCATCAAGTAAGATGTTGCTGGTCTTGATATCTCGATGCACATAATGAGTTTTAGTGTGTTCATGGATGTATTCCAGGCCTCTAGCAGCATCAAGTGCAATCTGGACCCTCATGATCCAAGATAAGGATGTATGACCTTCAAGTTAAAAATATGGAATTGTAACTTGTAAGTATCATAATTATATTAAGGTTCATGCAAACAATACAGCACACATCACATCTGAAACAACTCCTGCACCAACAACTACCACCCAACTGAAAACTCTTATAAATTTATTGTTTGTATAATTCTCTAAAAAATAACCATAGAGCAGGAACAAGCCAGGCCTGATTATCCCAGAAAAAGCCCTGCAAACGATACATGTTGCTGACATTACCCGATCAAGCAATAGACATCATAATCTGAGATTATGCCTGAATATAAAATTGGTATCACAATGCATAACATAGTCAAGGACACAACTAATTGAGACATTTGATATAGGACATTTTCAAAATTTGCCAGCAAGAACAGCATCTCCTAGTGATTTGATGTGTTAACAAGTTCATACTAAGCTAGAGTCACTTGATTCTTGCCCACCAAGATTATTAGCACGTAATCTCACCTTTGTTCTGAGGATCATGTAAATGGCTTCTAAGTGAACCCTTTTGAGCATACTCATAGATTAGGAAGAGCTCATCTTCAGTTGCCACATAGCCAATCAATTCTACCTTGATAACGTTCAACCAAGATGAGAGTCAAAAGCTACGAAATGCTAAACGCAACAAGCTTCATCACAACTTATAAGAACCGGTAATTTGATTCAAATCACACAGCATTACCAGATTTGTATGATGAACCTTGCACAGAATTTTCATCTCTGCCATGAATTCTTTAGACTTTGTAGCAGTCATCCTTTTGATAGCAACTTCCTGAAAATATTCAAATGCTTATTACTAATGGTGTGATGACAAAAATTTAGTTTATCTAATGAGAAAACATTATTCGAAAATACGTAGACTAGTGCCAACCTGGTTACGAAGGACACCATAATACACAGAACCATATGTTCCATGGCCAAGAAGACTTGCATCAGAGAACCCATCAGTTGAGTAAAGAATTTCATCATATGTGAAAACTACTGGCTTCTCTAGATCAAATACATCAGTTCCTAGAGCTGCAAAAAGTAAGACAAGGATACTAAGTCAAGCACTTCAATTCAACATTGAAAGGAATTTATCATATGAGCGACAAAGGAACAGAAAAGCTAAGCTAGTCTCTGATGCAAAATGCAACAGATTATATTTAGACAGGTTTTAATAACAGAAGAAAAACTTCTATTCACTATTCATTAGAGTTTGTATTGATAGAGAAGAAACAAATAAGTTTACATGAATTCACCATATGACATGGATAGGAAGATAGAAGTCAAGTCAATTTTACTTCAATGAACCAATATACCATTGTTTGTGGATGAAAAACAGAAAGAAAATATGAGGCATTTAGTATCGAAATTCTTAACATGGCCCTCAGACAATAAAAATTGACTCTTAGAGAAGTTTTTGACCTCCTACGTACTCCTAGTGCATGCATGTCTATTAACTTTTATAGACAATTACTCACATAACAAATAACAAGCAATTACTTATATGATACCCCTTTAGACAACATGGCTAAGAAAAAGTAAAGTACTCTTGGGAAGTCGAAGTTCACATGATAATGTCAACAGTCTGAACAGCACAAACCTTTGGGAATGACAACCTGGGGGTTGCTAGCTTCTCTAGTGGTCTGTTGATAATCCCCAGACTTGCAGCAGATGTACCTTCCTGAAGCACGACAGAAACTTGACTTCCGAAGAATCTGAAATTTATGACTAGTCTTGGCATCAGAATCTTTGGCATTTCCTCGAGCTTCAGTAAAGCAGCTCGAAGATCTCAAGCAAATACAAACAACTACACTCAATACAATTAGAGCAAGCCCGAGCCCAAGACCCCCTACAATCCATCCGTATGGCACATGAGCCTTATGATCTACTTGACCTGCCACAAACAAACAGCTAATGAGTCATCATGCTTTCACCTATATGATGTTTTTTTAAAAAACTAGAAAAAAAATCACGGAAGACATACAGAAGAAATAAAATCACTAAAAAGGAACATCTCTCCCAGAGGGGAAAAATGCAAATTGCTAAAATTCCTACCAACATGACAATTTTTGCCATAAATGAACCATCAATAAACTCATCATCTGTTTACTGTAATTTGTATCTAAATGAAATACCGACATTGTTTTCTTACTTATCAACTTATGTTGCAAGTGACCTTAAATAGCTTAAAGATCAGTGATCCATAATGAGTTGTACAAATTTAGCATCTTACTTTATGGTGTTCCAAATACATTTAGACCACATTGGTATCAGTTTTCCAATATTAACAGTTCTAACTCCACATACTACCTCTATCTAAACCAGTCACTAACACCACCAGATATTTAAAGCTCTTTTCTCTTGCAAACTATGTCTACTCCTAAAAACAGTTTCACTTTAGCAAATTTGTTTGATATCTTCAATCAACAGATAACAGTCCATACCTGTGAAATTATCAACAGATGGTGCAGGAGCAGGCGCAGGAGCAGGAAGACTGACATTCTCCACAGGATAAGGCTCACCAGGAACTACAATATACAATAAAATTGTTAAAACAATAAACGAGGCACTGCTAGCTGAATATAAGAAGATTAAAAATGGACCTGAATTGAAGATAAGCATATAAACAAAATCCTAATATCTAAGTTGTTTCGTACCCTTATTCAATTCAGTCATATCTTTGGCATGCATGATCATTGTAGCTTGGCTGAAATAACATAAATTTAAAGAAACAGGACACCTAAAATAAATCCTAACAATGAGATTATTATCCACTATGTAGCTACATTGTTTCAAGACACTATGTTTTGGAAATGTACGTCCATGAAGAAGTTCTTATGACGATGTTTATTGCTTTCACTCATCAAAACAAATTTGATGTTTACTTATAATTGATCTAGATTCCAATCAATGTCTTCCCTCTAATTTCACATTCAACTTCCTAGTTCCTACCGATATACAGGTGAACTCAACTCACCAATTCTTCAATAATCCCCCCAAAACAACTTCTAAGCATTCAAATAATCTTATATCATCCAATTAATCCAACTGACTCAACAACCAAAACTTACTTTCCTAGCAGATCTTCCAACCATGACCAAGCTTCCAACTAAAAGGCATAAATCTTAACATTCTTATGAGTTAGAATCCAGCTAAATCTACGACAGTCCGCAATCCGCTATAGCATCAACTAAAAGCATAGACCAATAATTTACATTGACTAAATAGACATAATCTAGTTCCAAATCATAGGATTCTTCAATGTTATATGCCAATACCATCTTGTAATCTACATATATCTCATCAACAACAACACAAAACAAAATTACCCAAATATCAAACATTTATGATACAACTAGCATAGTAAATTACAGAACTGCATCAAAACAAAAAAATTCAGAAAAATGGAAGATTGAAATCAAACACTAACCAGAATTCAATGGAATATAGTACAGATCACCAACGGTGACATTATCAGGATTCAGAATCTCATTCACTTGTTCAATGCTATCCATACTAATACCAAACCTACTAGCTAGAGATTGCAAAGTATCCCCATCTCTCATCACATAACTCATCAAATAGTTCCACAGCCCACTAGAGCACCCACAAAACAGCCTCAATGAGACCACAGCCCCAACTCTAGCCTTTCTAGTGGTATTGTCCAAGATAGCAAGCCCATCATAGGCCTCCATGACCAAGTCATACACATACCCTCCATTGGATTTCACAGTATATGTGGTGTTGCTAGCATAGCTCCTGGTTGTCAAGCAAGAACAGTTCTTTCTCACAAACACATACCCATTACCATTCCCTTCTGTTGTCACATCTCCAGGTAACACATCAAACATGCTTTGGATCACTGACAATGTCTGGTTTGGCTCCATCTTGAACGCCAAAAAGGATGTGCACAACCTTGTTGTGTCCGTACAGTTCATGGGTTGTGTGTAAGAGTATAAAGATTCAATCTTGACAACAAAAACTAGAACAAACAACCAAATCATGAAATGGGGTCTTAAAAAATCCATTTTTTTTCAACTAGTAATAATCAAAGGGAACTCAACTCAACCTCAATGAATAAATTACTAAAAGAAAATTCAAAATTTTCAGGTAAAATAACTAAAAACAACCCAAAAAACCAAGCTTGATCTAAGTGAATGACAAGCAAAAATGGTGTATATAGTATAGGAGGTGAAACAAAATCCAAGAACAGATTTTTAGGAGAAATGAACAAATGGGGAGGAGAGAATTTTTTTTTCCTTTTTTTTTTGAGAGAGAGGGAGAGATAGTACTAGGGGGGTTTGAAGGTGAGAAGAAGAGAAGAGTGAGAAGAAGAGAGTGAGGAAGAGAACATGCTGATGTGATTTGCTTTGGTTTGGTTTTGTTTTGTTGGGTTGTGTTTGTATGTGTGCAGTGTTGTGTATTGCACTCTATCTGGCAACTGCTACCACTGTAAAAAGAGAAAGCAACTTTCAGGGACAGGGTGTGTGAGAGAGAGAGAGAGAAGATGACAGGGTTACAGCACTAGACAGAACCACCCACCTGCAACAAATATTTGGAACGCTTTTTTTATTGAACTAAACTGCCCTTACGTCTGTTCCCCCGTGTCCCTTTTTTTAAACATAATATGAAAATTTTTCAGATATTACTACAATTTTGTTGTTGAAAAAAAAATGTTGTTACATATATATACGGATATTATATCCCATATATTTTTCATATTTTGAATGATGAATATTATATCCCATATAATGAATATTGAAAATTTTTTGTAAAATGAATATTGAAATTTTTTTACAAAAACTTAATGTATTTCATTTATTATACACGATGCAAGTATATAATATTATAATGAAAGTTATGCGAGAATAATTAATATTAGCATATGCGCATCACTTTCTAATAGAGGCAATTGAGCACCCCATTTCTTTACATTATTAGGGTTCGATTCAATTAGTCACATTTTAAAGTCTATGTAAATTAGTTTTTACATGTTATTGTGGGAATAGTTATTTAATAGTTATGGAAGTAAATATTCGAATAAAGTAAATTATGTTTAATTTTGATAGATTCTAACAAATTTCAAACTCATCCAACGTTGGATTTCAAAAAATGTATATAACATTAGCACATGATGTAGTTGAAGGCAATGAAAAATATGAATTTTCCTAATTGTACTCTCAAATGTATCCATAATTCAATAGATATTATAAAGAAACTGAAATTTATTTTGAAGAATTTACTAAATAATTAGGGATTGAAGAATTTAATATGCTATTTTATAATCATAGTAATATTGCAATTAAAGCATTATGGTTTTGTTTTGTTTTTTTTTTTTTTACTTAATAGTTCATAGTTTTAATAGTTCTTAAGACAAATTTGTCTATTAGGTTAATATTAAAAGAAAACAATATATTTTAAGAGAAAAAAAAATAAAAAAATTATACAAAATGAGGTTAGTCTAGTTATTCATCTTTTATATTCATATAATGATATTGTGAATTTAAATTACATTCATTCTCTCAAATCCCGATCTAATGATAATATTTAAATATACATATATATGGACAAACAATATTTTAATCTCTATTCAAAATATATATTTTTTAATTACTTAAAATTGATTAACATAAATTAATTAAGAAATGATGAGATTCACACTTATATCAATGACATTATAGTTCGATCTATGTCTCTTTTTTCAAACTCCAAATATATTTTAATAGTAGAAATAAATTAACTACTCAACTAAAATTAAGAGAACTAAGGGTACAATTAACTTAACCTAAAATAAAATTTGTGCTACTAACTATAAAAAATAAAATGAAATCAAATGTACACAGAGAGTAACAAAAAATGATGTTAGATGTTATTCAACCTTACAAAATTTAACCTAAACAACAGAAATCAACTACTATAATTCTATAATGAGATACATACGCTTAAACTCCACAAATTTTATTTGATAATGTAATAATTTTTTTTTATTTGATAATGTAAATAAATAATTTTGTTTAAAAAATGAAAAATAAAGGAATGAATGGAATATTCTGAAAATACTAAGGGCAAAATTGGAAACAAAAATCACGAGATAAGCAAAGAAGCTGGTTTTGGGTAAAAGGACGGCACAAGTTGCGAAGAGCTGTAATTGACAACGACACTTGAGTGGGTCCCACGCAATATCTCAATTCATCGCCGCTTTATTCACGAGTACTCGTCACGTGTACGGTACGTCAAAATACGTGGACTTTTGTGACTTTGACCTTTAGTTACCGACACCCGCGAAAAATATGAGATAATTTTAATTACTTGTAATGCATTGGTGTGAGTGATTAGAATAGATGGATTTAGAACCGTCGATTAAGGGCCCATTGACATCTAATGTATGATTATTTTATAATTTTCGTATTTAGTGATTTATCGATTTAAATCATGTGAGTGGAAATAACAAATGGATTTAGAGTCATTGACTAAGGATCCTTTGACATATGATGGATAATTATTTTATAACCTTTATTTTTTATGATTTATCAATTGAAATCATGTGAGTTAAAATAATAGATAGACTTAAAGTCGTTGATTAAGGTCCATTGATATCTAATGAACCATTATTTTATAATTTTAGTTTTAATGATTTATAGATAAAATTGAGTGAGTTAAATAAAAATTGTTATGGTATTGAATTTTAAATATTTATTAGTTTGTTTGAAATATACATTAATTTGAACTTTTTATTTGTATTTTGATGGAATTTGTTATTAATTGTTAGTAAAAATTAGTAAATGAGAATAATATACTTTACCATCAAAATAGGGTGATATTCGAATGCTTTAAAATAGAATGACATGTTTTTCCTATATTCTGAATATAAAGAGCTTAAATAAATATTACTTATGTAAATAAGTATAAAATTATATATTTTGTTGCCTGTAACTGAATAAAAATTTTTTTGTCAATACAATTGAGTTTTGTTAAAGTCTAACTTTACACTCTCTTAAGTTGAAAATATCAAATAAATCAAAATTATTTTACAATTTTACAATTTTATATAAATTAACATAAAATTATTATTATCATTATCAAGTATAGTTGAATCGTAAAGAATATTAATGCAGTCTAGTAATATTGCTAAATAGAATTATAAAAAAGTATTTATTAAATTAAAAAAAATCATAATTCAGAATCATGTCATCAAAAATGAAATTTAAAACAAACATTAATAGTAACTGTATTCCAACTACTCAAATTATATAATATGATATGTCAATAATGGTAATAAATCCCATAAGTCTCGGGCATGGGACACATCTACGGATAATAACGTTTGTTCTACCTAAAACAAAGCAAATCACACCTATAACTACAAGATGTAGACAAACTGGACAATCCAAAATGATTGGCAAGGATTTGCAGGAGTAGTTTAAGGAAATGGAACCAGAAACAGGAAACAGGAACCCAAAACGTGGCGATTTTTTTAAATAGAAAATAATCGGAGACTCAGGTTTGACTGGGTAGGGCCACACGTGGACAGAAGACAACTGTAAATAGGTTAGATTGAGATCTCATCTACTCATCCCATCCCGATAAGATACCCAACAACACCTACCTTCAGTGTCAAGACTCCTGTCATTTCAAAATTTGCACATTAAATTCTTCTTAGTATTTGTTTATTTGATTCTCTCTTTTCTCCTGCTTTAGGTTGATTTTTGTTTAAACAAAGTTTGATCGTAATGGGATTAGAAATATACCGGAATCTAATAAGATCAACTAGTATATGTATGTTTTAGAAAACAAATCCTATTATAGGAGACCGTTGTCCACACTCTTTATACTTTCGTAAAAATATATAAAATTTGAATTCCACTTGAACTATAAATTAATATAGTTAATTGACTTAATTTGTAGCAAGCAAATTGACAAAATAAGAATCCTTTTTAAGTCATCCATAATGGGTTAGTAGTAGAGGGGTAGAATCCATTTTAAATTACCCATAAAGGGTTAGTAGAATGGTCAATCTCGGGTGAGCTCTAATAATAACACTTAAACAAAGGTTACTATTTCATGTTTTTCAAAAATTGTCGAGTTTGATCCAAGCTCTAGTTTTATATTCAAATTCACTAAGCAAATTCAGGAAATTTTGGGATTATCAAAAAGAATCTATAGTAAATTATACAAGACATTTTTTTTGTCAATATCATAATTTTAATATCCAATTACATGTATTTAAAGTAGACAACACTACAATTATGATATGTAACCTTTTTAAATATTTGGGTTTAATTATCTTATCCAATCATTAGTTTTACTCCTCAATCGGAGCTTTTAAATTGACTTTAATAATCATCCTTACATCCAATTCAAAGACTTCAATTAAGTGGTAAAATTAGTGGTTAGATAGGATAGTCAAACCCTAAGTATTTATGATTAGCTAATTTTTATAAGAAAAGTGTTTAATGCAACTAGATCAAAATGTTTCAATTTTTGTTGTCATAAGCACATCCAAAAGCACAGCTATTTTGGAGGGACCATAAATTGTTTTGTCTTCTTTGCTTTTACTTAAGTTGGTGGATAATGTCAACCTTGATTTAATAGTCTGAATCTGGACTTGAATGTGTGTTCATAATCATAAGTCATGAGCATGCATGATTTCCCAATTTTGTACAAACATGAAGTGAATTTCTTGTGTTTGTGAACCAAAAAACTTTGTCAAGATCCAATAAAAATAAATATATGATTGAAGTGTGAAGAGAGAGTTCAGAAGAAACCATCATTGTGTTTTGGATGTTTCAATCTCATACAGGGGCTTTCCAGCTCAAAGATGAGTTTGAAAGTTTTATAAACCCATGCATTGTGATAGAATTCAACATTCATGTTCACTTTTTGTCCTTTAAAATGATAAATAAATACTTTTCTTATAAGGAATCATTTAATGGTGGTAGAAAGTAGATACAAATGATGATATATTTTCTATGCAGAATAAACATTTTAGTATCCTTATCAAGATGCTCTCATTATCTTATAGATTATAAAATACTTATTTAAAAATTAGATATTACTATAAAAATATAATAAGGATATTTATGTAATATTACTCTCATACTTACATTTTTGAATTTGATTATAAGCCCTCTCAAACCCTAAATTAATGCAATAGTTAAAAAATATAATAATTATTTTAATTTAGGAGAAAAATTAAAAACAAACTTGATATCTTTTATAGAAATGAGATAATAGTTTATATTAAAAGCAATAGCTTTTTAACGTAAAATTGGTTGTAACATTGGATCGAATGATAGTTAATCTAAAAAGTTTAAATTTATTAATAAATAATAATGATAGACTGATAGATTCTAAAAAAATTTCTTAAATACAACATTAAATATAAATTTAAAAGCTTAGAAGTTGTATTTTAAGTAAATCTAATACGAACCGTGAGATTATTGTTAGATTACTTTTCTTCTTAAAAAAAAAGAAAAACTTCATTATAATCCTTGAGGTTTTAAAAAATATCAAACTTTTAAACATTTTTTAAAAACAGTTATTTTCATCTCTAACTTTTTCAAAACTTTTCAAATTAGTTTAAACCATCAGTTAACTAACAGTTAACAGTGACAAAATGCATAAAAATATTTTTTTGTCCTTGATGGTTGTTAATGGTACTAAAATTATCATATTACTTCTCATAAAACAATAAATTTACAAGTAAAATTGTCTAAAATACTTATAACTTTAAGTTATTAAATCACAATTTAATCTAAATCACTCGATTTATTATAAGGATATTTTTATCAAAATACCCACATTTATAGTTGATTTTTTAGTGACATGGGTCTAAGTGCCTTTCACACGAAAAAACTATTTTACCTTTGCCGTCTAAGCTATTCGTTATTGTTGACTGACAATTTTGACTATTTTAAAGAGTTTTAAAAAAATAGAAATGAAATGAGCTATTTTCAAAAAATGTTTAAAAACTTAATATTTTTCAAAACTTCCACGACTAAACGAAGTAGTCCAAAAAAAAAATTGTTAGTCATGATGTTGCATCTGCATTGTCAAGCAAAAGGTAAACCAATTATAGCAATTAAAAGTAGTTATGCAACCACTTATAGCAATGTATACTAGGTACACTAATATTAGAAAATAACTGTCTTGAAATAAATTAATTACTGCTATTATACAATTAATAATTATTATATTCAAGTCCAATTATGTAAAAAATAATATAAAAAGTTAATCTAATACACAATTGCAAATTATGCTATTACTACAACAGTAAATATTTTTAAAAATAAAAATATAATACTTTCTAGTATGGTTATGCTCCTCCCATTTCATCAAAGGGCCAGGGGATTCCATTCTCTGATTATGTTTAGCATGTCTTAACAAGCCTCATAGCGATTGATCTTGATAGGTTCAACTGATAAAAATCTTTAAGTCAAATGAATTTTATAAAGCTGTGTAGGTGATTTTTTCCCCTCATTATTTCCTGATTATGTTAAACATATCCCAACAAACCTCTATATGATTGATCTTGATAAATCCAATTGGGTGGAGACTTTATATGATTGATTTCGATAAGTCTCATCAAGCATTTGACTTGTTCGTATTAACTTTAAAAAATATATATTTTTTTAAAATAAATTAGTAAATTACATTTTACTTACCTTCGTGCAGTTCTAATTCTTATATAATAACAAAATTCAATCATATCAGATGACGCTAGAATCAATTAATTTGATTGTAAGTAAAACCTAATCATACCTAATCAACTTATTTTCATCAATAAGAAGAAAATCTAAGGATGCAGATGGTGGGGTCATTGTCCACATCATGTCCATGTGAATATAGCTGGAGTATGAATCATATCATATAAAATAATGTGACATTCCCATATAATCGACACATTATAACATCATTGTCTACTAAATTGAGTCACATGATATGGACCTATTTTTTAATAAATCAAAGTAACAGTAATTAATACAGATATAAAAATGTTTAAATTTGTTTTTTAATTCTTGTGTTTGGATATTGCAAGTAATCTATCAAATCCAGACTGGACTGATGGTACTAGAATATGCTAATTAGTTTGCAATTTTCTTTGGACCCTACAAACCTTGGATCTTTGTTAGAAACTCCTATAATGCTTTACAATTTGGATGTCAGTGTCACGATGAGCCCCTTTTAAACATGACACCTCAGTTTTACACCTGGCAATGCTTAAATTGTATATTTTATCATCTTTTGTATCTTTTTAATAATTGATAATAATTACTAGGGTTCTCTTATTTTATTTTATTTTATTTTATTTTTTTAAAAATTATCATGAATAGATAGAAAGGGGACAGCTGGGATTGAAAATTCTACTTGTTTGGTTAAAAATCAAAGTGAAAATTATTAAAAATGTCAAAAAAATGTATACATTCTATTTTTATTATTAAAAAAATGATCATTTTTTAACTTTCAATTGTTTTTTTATCCATTTTCAATTGTCATAACGTTGCACATACATGAAATGTTCAATTACATGAAAGTTGCACGTAATGCAAACGAACCAAAAACAATTGAAATTTCGTTTAGGGTAAAAAACGATTAATTTTTTCTTTTAACTAAAAACGACCTTTTACTTTTTATTTTGAGCAAAATTGAATTGGACCTAAAACCAAATATCTTATAAGTAAAAAAAAATATGGAAAATAGTGTTTTCCTTTTACAATTTGAACTAATACTCAAAATCCTTCTCTTTTTATAATAAAGAGGGAGACTTTGAGGATTAATTTAATTATAGGAGGGAAAATGGGATTAACCCAAAGAAATATGTGTCATCAAATGTGTTATGAAAATTATTATCATATAAGATGAATTTTTTTCCTTTTAAAAAAATATATGCACATTTTACACCATGTGGAACTAATTGTGTAGGCACTAGTTAACTCAGTAACAACTTTTTTACAACTGTATAGTAGATTTTTAATTTTAGGATCGAGCTTTACTTGAATTAAGGTTTAAGAGGTTTGATTTTCATTAAGCTAATGTAACAAAAAAAGTTGTATAAGTGAACTTCATTAACCTCTTATAAAGTTTAGTTAAAATATAAACGAACCTATTACTTTGTATAAGTATGGGACTGAGAGAACCATCTTTTAATAAATTTCATTAGACAATTATAACAATATAGAAAGAAATATTAGTGATAATTTCCAAAACTTTAGAAAACGTTTTTGATCTATACCGAAATTAGAGTAATATAATTATATCATGGCTAAACCTTGAGGAAAGTTTAAGAAAATTTTCTTATATTAAAAAATTTGTAAATCTTTATGCACAATTGTGTTTTGTCACTTTGTGTATATTAATGTGTGTGTGTTTTGTCAAATAAGCATTGTTGTTTGAATCCAATCAATGAGTGATAAGCCCTAGTCCATGAGAGTTCTGGCCCAACCCAAGTTTGCTACTTCTGTTGGGTTGGATCAGTGTAGTAACTAACATTAAATTATACAAATTATGAATGGGCAAATTACTCACAACTTCCCTGCACATTTGATATTCACAATCGCGTATAACTTTTTGATTTTTTTACAACGTCCTCCCCTGACTAACGGATTGACTGAATTTGACCGTTAAATGATCCCTTTGACCGTTTAAAATGTGTTAAAAGACGAAATTACCGTTGAGAAGATTGATTTTGCAACCAAATGAAATTACCAATATACCCTTGAAATCATCTTCAACCAAAATCATTTTAATCTCAGTATTCAATCACAAAAAATTCCCTAAAACAACCAATAATCAACCCTAAAACAATCCAAAACAACTAACTGATTCAAACCCAGAATCTTTGAACCCAACTCAGAGCCTTCGAACTGGTTCAAAGAGGATTCGAACCCAACCAAAACCCAGTTCTGGGTTTAAAGGGTTCGAATCTTGTTCGAACCCAGTTCTGCTTAAGAATCCAGTTCTGGGTTCGAAGGATTCGAACTCAACCCAGCCAGAACTGGGTTCGAATCCTTCGAACCCAGTTCTGGTTGGGTTCGAATCCTTTGAACCCAGACTGGGTTTGAAGGCCTCGAACCCAAGCTGGGTTCGAACAGTTCGAACCCAGATCTGGGTTCAAACGAACCCAGATCTAGGTTCGATTAGAAGAAGAAGAAGAAGAAGAAGAAGAAAAAGAAGAAGAAGAAGAAGAGAGAAGAGAGAGACAGTGATCGGTTAGAAGAAGAAGATGAAGAAGAAGAGAGAGAGGAGAGAGACGAACCACAGTGATGAAGAATAGAGAGAGAAATGAGAGATGGATATGAATATTGATTTTTGTGTTTTTATTTTAAATCATTTTTTAAATTTATTTTTTTTTCTCAAATTAATCTCCACCATCCATCTAAAGATGGATGGTAGAGATCTAATTAAAAAATATTTTAATTTTTTTTAATTTTTACTTTTTTTAAAAAATTAATCTCTATCATCCATTTTCAAATGGACGGTATAGATCTGATTAAATTTATTTAAAATTTTAAATTATTTTAAAAGAAAATTAAAAAATAAATTCATTGAGGGGTAATTTCATCATTTAATATTTATTACACAGTTAACCATATTCCGTAACGGTCAAACTAGTCAATCCGTTAGTCAGGGGAGGACATTGTAAAAAAATTAAAAAGTTATATACGCCTGTAAATATTAAATTTACAGGTAAGTTGTGAGTAATTTCCCCAATTATGAATTAAGGGTCATGTTATTTATTTATTTATTTTGAAATAAGGGTCATGTTGTTATTGGCACTCATTGATTTTTTTTTCAAATATTTAATTAAATAATTTAATTAATTTACCAAATGCTGGTTTTCCAAAAAAATAATAATAACAAATTTTTTATTTATAAATGTGTAAGTGGAGATTCTATGCTAAAAAACATACACACCTTAATTCATCTATATGTTGTGTCACTTGTTACAAATAATAAAATATATGAATTAATGGATCTCGTGATATAGAGGTGGTTGAAGGATGCAATCTAAATGATTAATATTAGAAGATTACTTACATTCAATATCTGTGAATTTGAAACCAAATCAATAACGAAATATATGATATCATAGGCAACAATGCAAACCACCCAATATCACTCCTATTGCATGTTAAATCTTTCACAAGTATAATGGCCTATCATAATTAGAAAGTGAAACCAAAATTTATAAAAGAGATAGAAAACTTCGTATTAAGAAAATGACAAAATATTTTCATTAGAAACAGTCTCTCGTTGGCTAAATATTAATTAGCATAAAGTAATTGCTCTCATATTTTGTTTTGGTTGATGCAATTTTATTGTGTAGTCATTTTATTGAGATATTGGAGACAACCAAATTTTGTAAGCATCTAATATAATGTAATTACCCATTTAGCCCTCACAATTATCACTTTAAATCCGTCGAAGCTCATTAAAATGATTTGCCGATAACCAGTCTAAAAACCCTCCAAAATCTAAACCTTTCACATCCCTAAAAAAATCCAAAAGTCACAATGGAATTGTCTTTGCAATTCTTGTAATCTGATGGTGACATAAAATGGAAACATGCTAATATTGTGTTTTTGCAATGGAGATCAAACACGCCGGCCAAACCAACCACCTTAATTCCAATGAGATCACTTTCGCCGGTCCCTACCAATCTAAGGTGCATTCCAATGCCGATGGGTAGCTCCGACTCTGCAACTATCTTCCCTTACCGACTTTGCAATGGTGCTTCTAACCTCTCCAATTGGATAAACCATCTCGTGATGGAGACAATGGAGGGCTTTGACAAAGATAGGGAACATTAGAGCTCTGATGGTGATGAACATCGCGCGATGGATATTGTTGTCTGATGGATTTGATGGAAGTGGTGGTTTGATTGATGTGTTGTAACGTGAACCAGATCGTTTGAGCTATCTCCGCTCCATCTCATTGGATTTGATGGAAGTGGTGGTTTGATTGATGTGTTGTAACGGATCTGAACCAGATCGTTTGAGCTATCTCCGCTCCATCTCATTCTTCCTCCCTTTTCTGTCTCTGTCTTTCTTTGACAAATGAAGTTTTCTTTTATTTAATTAACCTTTAATTTAATTTAAATTTAGTTTTTCATCATTTAATTAATTTTTGGAACTGTATTATTAAAATAATATTAAAATTTATAGCTTTGAATAAATAGTTAACTTTAAGGGTGTTATTGGTGGATTTTTATTTAATATTTAATTTTCATTTAATTATTTAATTATAAAAATACCACATCGAATGATGTTAGTAAAATGCACAAGACAAATAAAAAATGTGTATTGCACTATACGATACAATACTAATCTTGAATATAACATAAGACATACAACCGAATTTCCATACAAAATCTCTTATATAGTATTTCACAAAATAAATTATTATTTAGAATTTTTAATTTATTATCATTATATTACCATTACATAATGTGATTTTATAAACTATATTACAGTATATTTGAAATATATTAGCTAATATAATGTACAAGACGGTGCAATACAATTACATCCTTTAATTAGATATAATACCATACAACTAAATAATGTATCGATATCCGAAATATCCTTGATATTATCTTTGTTTTGGGATGATAGATATTAAAAATATCCATTAATATTTTTTATCTTTCCGATATTTTCACCATTATTTCCATAAAGTTAAAACCCCAATATTTTCACCAAAACCGACATTTAGTTCCTTGTATAAGACATATTATCAAATGTGTATGCAGAACTCTTACTTATTATATAACAAATCATTATTTTTTTTTTTGTCAATTCACAATTGCTATATCATTTTATTCCAATAAAATCATATATAATTAATTTCCGGTTAATTAAGTATATTGCACGATATGGTGCACAAGCCTAACTAAACTTCTTCTTTTCAAAAAAAAAAAAAAAAAAAAAAAAAAACCACTAAACTTCTACATTACATTTGGTCATATAATTCTACCATCTAAGACAACTGCAAGACCTACCATCTAATACAACTGCAAGACTTAATATTTGTATATGTAAATCACTTCTTTGAGTAAAAAACAAAAAAAAAAAGAAAAAAGAGTGTTTTAATATTTAAAGTCTGCATGTTAATTGTATGAAACTATATGAAACTGGATTAGTAGGTTATTAATAGGTTACCAGTTAACATAACTTATTTAACAATATATAAGATTTTTCAATAACAACCATTAGATTGATTGTAAGTCATCCAATAATTATAAATTTATTGGTTAACCTTACCCAACTAGTTAGCCAAATCAATTAACAAAATGACAAAATAATTTTCATTAGAAATAGTCTCTTGTTAGCTAAATATTAATTAGCATAAAGTAATTGCTCTTGTATTTTATTTCAGTTGAGGCTATAGACCGTAAGTTTATTCTGTAGTCATTTTATTGAGATATTAGAGACAACCAAATTTGTAAGCATCTACCATATTCTAAAGTCTATTGTTAGATAATTTTGACAATTTTTGTTTTGATTTATTTTTCAAATTCACAATTCCTTTTTCCAATTGTTGTGAAATGGAAATTTAATTTGGTTTATAATTCTCTAAATTGAATTTCATGTGATGGAAAAATAAAAGTGGGTTGAGCCCATTTGGTGTGAAAGCCCAATTCATAACAAATATTATCAAACCCGGATCCGAGATGCAAAAGCCATAACCAAATTAGGGTTAGGGTTTTGCAAAAGGCAGCACAAACATATGAGAGAGAGGGCGAGAGAAGAAAAATGGTGATGTTTCTGAGGCCAAACAAGGCGGTGATCGTGCTGCAAGGGCGGTACGCAGGGCGGAAGGCGGTGATCATAAAGTCATTCGATGACGGAACACGAGAGCGCCCCTACGGCCACTGTTTGGTTGCAGGGATAAATAGTAACCGAGCAAGGTTATAAGGACAGACTCGTCGAAGAAGACTGGCAAGAAGTCACGCGTCAAGGCCTTCATCAAGTTGGTGAACTACCAGCACCTCCGCTACACTCTCGATGTCGACTCGAAGGACGTCGTCACTCCCGACTTAATTGTCGATATTTTTGCAGTTCTATTATTTTTTAATTGTCGATCTTTTTGGAGTTTTATTATTTTTTTTATGATAATGATTTCTAACATGTTAGTTACTACGACATGCCTCATTTTGGTTATTCTAGTTGTATATGCTAGAACCTTTGCCCTGAAAACACTATCAAGAAAGATGTGGCTGATCTTGATATCTCGATGCACATGATGAGTTTTAGTGTGTTCAAGGATGTATTCCAGACCTCTAGCAGCATCAAGTGCAATCTGGACCCTCGTGATCCAAGATAAGGACGTATGACCTTCAAGTTAAGAATACGAAATTGTAAGTATCATATCATAATTATATTAAGCTTCATGCAAACAATACAGCACACAGCACATCTGAATCAATTCCTGCACCACCAGCTGCCACCAAACTGAAAACTTTTATAAATTTATTGCTTGTATAGTTCTCTGAAAAATAACCATGGAGCAGGAACAAGCCAGGCTTGATTATCCGAGAACAAGCCCTGCCAAGTAACAACGGTACATGTTGCTGACATTACCTGATCGAGCAATAGACATCTTAATCTGAGATTATGCCTGAATATGAAATTGGTATCACAATGCATAACGCAATCAAGTACACAACTTTTTTTTTTTTTTTTTTTGGAAACAAAGTACACAACCAGTTGAGACTTGAGACATTTGATACAGGACATTTTCAAAATTTTGCCAACAAGAACAGCATCTCCTAGTGATTTGAAGCGTTAACGAGATCATACTAAGCTAGAGTCACTTGATTCTTGCCCACCAAGATTGTAGCATGTAATTTCACCGTTGTTCTGAGGATCATGTAAGTGGCTTCTAAGTGAACTCTTTTGAGCATACTCAGATTAGGAAGAGCTCATCATCAGTTGCCGCATAGCCGATCAATTCTGCCTTGATAAAGTTCAACCAAAATGAGAGTCAAAAGCTAAGAAATGCTGATAAAAACGATATGGTTATGGTGCTTACACTTTGGCTAATGAGGCCATTGATCTTATCTTAATGTGCTCTGCTTTTGCTGTGTAATGGTTCATATTAATTGCCCTCTCTTTCTAAGATGACAGAGTATCCAATAATATGGAAATAATATGAAGATGAGAGTGATAGCATGTCTGGCAAATTTGTTGCTTTATTTTACTAAATAATTACATGATCAGTGTAAGGACCTCCTTCAAGGCGTGCAGGCAGGAGGTACTTCAAAAATGATGACAAAACTACTTGCTGCTTCTTGTTAGTGACTAAAAGGTACAACATAGCAAATGAAAAATAACATGTAGACAGTCGTCAGCATTTCTTGTTATCCAATTCCACCCTCTGCTAGATTCAAACATGAATGAGATACTGTTCATCAAGCATGCTATTACAAACTGCATTGAACATTTTCATCCCCAGAACTTATTTGTTTTATCAACGGAAACATCAATCTAGAGGAGAAATATACCAAAGAAGACTTAAGGCATCCCAACTAGGTTGGCACCCCAAAAGCTTCTCATGTCATACTTACAACCCCTCAACCTCAAGATGATAACTTATACTGTAATAAACTAAAGGAAAACGGGTGACATAAGCCAAAACCCCAATAAACACAAATCCCAAACAGTGTTAAACACAACGGTAGAAAGGCAAGGGAGATGGATCCCCATAAACAAAAGAAATACAAAAATCTGGACAATCAAACCTCCAAGCACCTTGAGAAGTCCAGAAGTATTTATTTTAAGTACGGAGATTCACAGCAACTGTCTGGATTCAAAGTTAGCGTGTCTTGCTTTCACTTGGGTCCATAAGAGATTTCAGAGCATCTGAATGCATACAAGTTGAGAGAAATCTTCTTCTAAACTCTGATCATATCCTGCTTAGGTAGTGATATTTAGACCTGACCACTGTAAAATATCAAATTTAGAAATTAATTCAGAAGTATATATGTAAATAAGATCCCAAACCAGTAATAGCAACAGTTACCTAGGCTGTAATCGATAAGAAGCAATCAATTACTCGAAAATGCCCTTGACAGATAAATAGAACGTAGTCCTTAAACTTTCTGAACAAAGCATCCAGTTGTTTCACATAGTAATGAGGCATTAATGTTCCTCAGCCATGCTATTACCAATGAATTAGACTTGTTCATCTATCTTGCTCCTCTTCTAGCAGCATTTATTTAGAAGCAGAAACTAATAGAATCAAGTGATTTAGCGGCTGCTTCAAAGCTGAGCTGGTGATGCCTTTCCTTCGTTTCTTAGAGTCATTGAAGTATCCAAAGACATAAAAGCGATGCAAAATAATCTTCTCATTTTTTTGTTTCTTTGTCAAAGAGTTTCTAACAACAAAATTCGATGCATAAAGAAGAACTTTGAGTACCAGAGAAGAACTTTGAATGCCTCCAAAATCCATGCGTTTCCCCTGTAATCACATATGATTTCAACCATTTAGAGGTATGTCAACAATATCCCAAATCATAGCTAATATTATATGTCAGTTATCAATGAGTTATTGGTGATTCAAAAATTTTCATGATGGATCAATATAACCATGATATCCTCAAACTTTCTTGACAAGGCATTGTGGCGCTAAAAACTTTATTCCCTACGAGATGTGATTCTAAATTGGAATTTGACGTCTAGGGTAAGCAACTAGAATGAGGAAGCTCTATACAGCCAAATTAAGAGGGAAGAAAAGAAGAACAGGAAATTATTTACTTTGAAGGTTTAGAATAAACATAAACACGACTGCAAATGTATCCATGAAGAAGACAAGCACCCACACTTTTACAAGATTAAAAATAACATATCTAACACAAAAAAATATTAGAATTGTTATAGAATCTATACCATCATCTTTTGAGATAATGCAAACAAAAGGTCTTGGCGTAGCTTGTTTCCTAAAGCATCTTGCTGCTCCATACACATGCTCTCAGAAAGTAGCTCTTTGTCCTGCACCTTTAGCCATGACAATGGCCATCACATGTCCATTTTCCTTTAATGTTTCTTTCAATTAATTCGAATAGTCTACTAGGCCCTTCAAGATAAAATGGTGATTATGGAATTGAGTAGTCCACATTGCAGATGGCAATAATAGAATACATTGCAATGAATCCCATTATAATGTGCCAGGAACCACTATGAAATATATGGAACAAACAAAATGGAAACATAAGAGAAACTAAGACTAACCTTCATTTCTTTCAGCCTTCTTTTAATGTTACCCAAAGCAAAGAGACGAATTATACATGCGTTTGGAATTCATTAACTTTCTCTGTGATAGTTGGACCTAATAATTAGCATGTACAAAACATCCCAATGATAGCAGAGTTAGAGTTACCATGCATTTGTTTGAGTAATCGATCAAATGCTATCAAGTGGTCAAATTTCCAATGAAATGTGTAACCTTAACCTCTCTTGACAGGGAATCTTGGAAGAAATTTGCCCTCTCTTGTAATGTTATTGTCCATTAGCATTGAATGTCTATACAGCCAAATTAGTTTTTTGAAAAAATGAGAAGTAAACAATGAAACAAAGCTTGTGAAAATAGAAATCAAGAATTTTGTCAAAAAGTTAAATAGAATATTCGAAGTCAATTACGAAATTTAACATCACTTACCTCATTTTACATTGATTCTTTGAACCAACAAGATAATAATAATATCAAAGGCAATGGTTACTTGATGGTGCATCCTTCAGTGACAAGATTTTTAATCAAGTTGCGAAAGGATAGGAAAAGCTCAACTTATCAGCTATTTTTAATAGAAGTTTTGAAAAGAAAGAAAGTGGTAAATCATCAGCAAACATCATATCTGGAGTACTTGTTTGATGCTATTATTTTATCCATTTCAACAGTTATAATAGTATATAGTAACATCCATCATGACAATGAATCTAGTCTTTTCAAGGATCTAGAATAGCATTCCAACCAAAGAAATTTTCCCTGCAGTAACATAACATATTTTGACATGTATTTGAGAACATAGCATAGCATAGGACCTTGTATTAACATCTTAACGGATAGAAATATGGATCAAATTTTTCAAAAAACAGAGAATATAAAAAATGTTGCAAAATCATATAAGATCACAAGCTGTATAGTACTTACAAGTTCCAAAGATAGATCCACAAGAAACATGTCCTAACCTTGCTTGGCAAAGCATCTTGGAAGAAATTTGCTTCCTCTTGAAATGTTGTTTTCCACTGGAATTTCATGTCTGTTCTGCAATTGGCGGAGGAAGCTTTGTACAACCGAATTGAGAGTGAACAAAAAAATAAAAGGAAACAAAGAAATATATCTTGTCAAATAAGAAAAAAAGCATATTGCATGACAAATAATCAAACAAGACGTTCAACGCCACATGCCAAGTTTAACATTACTCACATTATTTGACATTGATTATTTGAACCAACAAGACAATAATATCAAAAATTTTGATAGGCATCGACTATTTGATTATGCATCCTTTGAAGACAAAATTTTCCTACGATATGTGGAAGGACACTAGAGTATTAAGGGCAAGATGTAAACTCAATTAGCTATTACATTTAGTTGGATGAAAATCTGGAAGGAAAGAATATAATCAGATCATCAATACACAACATATTTGGAGAAGTTACTTGTCAAATTATGTCTTGCCTTTAAATTCAAAAATCCATAATGACAGTCAAATCAATTATTTTTCTTTGCCTGATCCATAATGAATTCAAACAACTCCTGATTAGGATGGAATGTCCCAAGTCAGTATCTAATGAGGAAATTGCATGAGAGCACTACAAGTGAGCACAAAAAACCTTAGATCAAGAAGAGCCTCTTCCTCGGCAGAACGAAAGGAAATCGTGAAACAGTTAGGACAATAAAGTATGATCCATCCTGGAAGTGATAGGCTGGTGCAGACTACTATTCTTTTACAGCAAGTGATATACTAGTTAAGTGATATGCTGGAAGTGATGGTGATTCTTTTGTTGACTTCTTATGGACCTGAAAACAAGTGGGAGACGAGGTAGTAACATTAGATTATCAAGTCTATCACATGTGCCTCATTTTTCCCTATAAATAAAAGGCAGTTTCAAGTTTGAATATATCACCATGACTATTGAAACTCTGCATCTTCTACACACATCATAGTGAAATAATGATTGTAAATGTATCTTCTCCTTTTATCCTTCCTCGTGGCACATCCTGTTTTGTTCATCCATCATGTTATGAAAATGGATTCTCTTGAGAAATGGAACTGCTGCTTAGTAAAGTCATATCTCGTACCCAAAAGTTTAAGACCAATGCATGTTAATTGTAAAATCTTCCCACATTTCTAATTCTTTTCCTACTCTCTCTTGTTTTCCACTCACTACCAAAACCACCCTTGACAAGAAACATTTGTGCTTTTTCTCAAATATTATTTACATAAGCGACATTGAATCATGATAATTAGGAATCACATTAGAAATGATTAAGTGAAAACTTAAAAATTGAACAAGATTTATATAGCCAATTACCTGTTTGATATGTCACGTAATAATAGCCATTAGTCATAAACTCTGAAAGAAAACCATGCTTTGCATTATGAGCTCTGAGACATATTTAATTCTAGGTTATAAGCCTGCTCGGAGACTTTGTGATCAAGAACTCCACATAAATTGGTACTAGAATAGGAAAAGAAAAAACTTACGTGGAATGGTATGTAACATGTCTCCCTTTAACAGAGCCAACTTTGAAACCTGTGTTTCCAACCATACCACCATGAATAGCATTGTGACGAGCAAAGTGCAGTACACATCATCAGATGCACTGCTTAGAATAGCACAGATTGTGTGTGTTGGCTGTGTCAGGCGAGTAAAACATGAATGGTTGGTTACACATCTACCTCAAATGGCCATCAAACATTTCAAGAAAGCAATACAAAATACAATAGCAAGACATCAAGAAATTTACCTACATATTTAAAATTTGTAGCAATCTTTTACTTTGGGGCAGTGTTCCTGCAAAATCAAAGATTAAAATTGTAAACAACATAGTGTATGATGACTATCAGTCACAAACATTATAACCAAATTGAAAAGATGATCGAGTTCCATGATACATCTATATAGAAGTGATTAGCACTGGAATCGCATATATCATGGTGCAACTGACTGACCATACTACTCATCCTCAGTGGGGGACTCCTAAATATATTATAGAGATTTAATGTCTTAGTTGTGGAAGCTGTTGGTTCTAGCAGACCTTGGATTGTCTATGCAAGCTTCCTGTAGGAAGTTTTTGGCAGGAATCTCAATCACTCTAGCCACTCTACTTTTATATCAACAAACCAATATGAAATGTAATGTAAATGTCAACCATAAGTATAGATAAACATCCAACGGTATTCTAACATGCATGCCATTAGAAAAATAGCAACCGATTCATTCAGAATACATCCAAATAGAAGTAAACGGGCACCCAAATCACCATACAACAGGATAATAAGCTGATTAATTTTCTCAAATTCAAAATTCGACTCCTAAAAAACTTACAGTTATTCAATGTATCTGGCATAAAACCTGAAGACAAATGCAAGACAATTATACACATAAACTAAAGGTTAGAACAGAGATAAACACAGCAGCAAAATATCCTTGAAGCAAATAAGCAGACACCCTTTTCCAAGACTAAGAAATAATATATCTAATACAAAAGAAGACTAAATTATTTTAGCAATTGTACCTCTATCTTTTGACAAGTTCACAAATGAAGGTCATAAAGAAGCTTGTTTCCTAAAGCACCTGCTGCTCCATAATCTGTTCTCAGAGAGCAACTCTTGTCCTGCACCTTCAGTTATAACAATGAGTATGTGCTCACTTTCTTTCAATCTTTTTTTCAATAAATTCAAAAATCCACCATGCCCTTCAAAATAAGATTAGGATTCCTAAATTAAGCAACAGTACACATTAAGGTTGGTAAGAATAGCATAAAATGGGATGAACATGAAAACAGAATGGAAACCAAAGGAATAAAGTAGTCAACCTCAATTTCTTTTCAGCCGGTTCTTAAGCAGCAAACCTAAAGCAGAGTAATAAAAATATTCAGAAGTTTGGAAACCATGAACTCCCCCTTCCATAGATAAATCTGACAAAGAATGGTAAAATTCCACAAAAAAAAAAATTATATGTTTACCCTTTGCTACACATGTAATTGTAAAACCTTGCTGCATTTTAACTCTTCGCCCGCTTCTGTCTCTTGTATTCCACAACCACCAAAGCCACATTTGACAAGAAACATCCTTGATTCATCTCAAACAATTTGTCAATAAGTTTAGGTTGGATCCTGTAAAATCAATCAAACAATTGGATAAAATTTATCACTTACAAAGGATTGAAAGTTAAAACCAAAATTTACAAAAATGCTACGACAGAAGACCCACGGAAATTTATCATATCAGTGGAGAGGTTGTTAGGAATTATTTTTAAAAACTGTCAAGATATTTAATCAAATACAGAGAGAAATGTAAAAAACAATAACAACCAAGTTAAAAGAGGAGAAGAATATACCTTTGTAAAAAGCAATAACCTAATATCTGATTTGGATATTAGGGATGTGAGAGATGTGGTCCCACTTGTCTCCTTTCCCTTTCTCATAAACTTCTTGTAAAATATCGCAGTATTCTATTGACAAATTTTGCAGTGGTGCCCTCTCAACAAGCTGCTTTGGCAATCCCTCTAATTTGCGGCAATAACTGAGTTTCAAAGTATGAAGGGATGGCATAAACATGATTGTGGTATCATCTTTAATCCCAAAATCCCACACTTCCCAATTGACCATATCCTTAAAGTGGAGAGTCTTCAATTTGGGGAAGGAGATAACTGATGATGATGATGAAGATGATGAAGTGTCATCTCTTTCTACTCCCACAAATTCATTACCCACTTCTCTCACCCTCCACATCCCCATGATATCAAGTGTTTCAAGAGATGACAATTTTCCCAATAGAGGCAAATGCAAACACTCGCATAGTTCCAGAGTTATCGACCTCAAATTGGTTAATGACTTCATCCTAAGACTAGACATTGACTGACCCCTGTAGTCTTTTATTGTTAATCGTTGCAAATTTGGAGGTGGTTGAAAAGCTTCAAGAATTGCTTCTTCATTGTTCGTCGAATTCTGGCTACTGAAGCATAATATATTATTTGCACCTTTCATCGAACAGGTAAAATCTCCCATACGTAAAGATTCCATGTGCCGAAAGTTATTAAAACATTCAAGTGAGCATGCTTTGCCACCGTAATCACCACCACTCCAATAGAATTCAGTTAATGTCTGAAGTTTTGTTAATTTCTCAATTCCTTTTGGCATGTACCTTAGAGAACGAGTGCCATAATTCATTAAATGGCGTAGGTTGATTAAATTCCCTATCCCTTGAGGCAATGTTTTGAGATTTTCACACCCATCAATCTTTAGTGTTTGTAAATTATACAACTTACACAATGACTCGGACAACTTTCTTAACTTGTGATTTTCAGTCAAGTCAAGATATCTTAAATGTAAGAGTTTTCCTATCTCCTTCGAAATATGTACATTGTTACTAATTTGTAAAACTTTTAAGCTTGTCAACTCTTCAAATAACTTTGGTATTACTTCAACAAAGACTGTGGTGTTATAATATGAATTAGAATAGATCATAAGGCTCCGCAACTTTTTGAAATTGCAAATAGAGATAGGTAATGGGTCATCTTCATGAACCATCAATGTTAATTGATGGGCTTTCTCACATAAAGCATATACGTTCTGTTTTTTAAGATCTTTGACTTCAACCATACAACATTCATTCTTGCTAAGAAATTGGGCAACATCATGCACTATGTCATGCATCTTACACCTTATAATACTACCATCAGCATCTTTTTCAAACTCTTGAAATAAGGAACGCATTGCTAACGTATTAAAGTATTTTTCACCAACTGTTTCATTATCTTCATTATAATCTAATCCAAGATAACCTTGAGCCATCCATAACTTAATTAATTCATCTTTTACAAAACTAAAGTCTTTTGGAAATATGGCACAATACGTAAAGCATCGTTTTACCATAGAAGACAAATCATAGTAACTTAATAGTAATGGGACGAAGACACCCTCTTCAAACTCGTGTAATTTCCACATCTCACTACATAAGATGTTTTCCCATTCTTTTCTACTACTTTTAAATTGCAAAAGACTGCCCAATGTCTTTGCAGCAAGGGGCAAGCCCTTGCATTTGCTTGCAATTTTCCTACCAATCTCTTCTAGTTCCTGACTCTCCTCAAGAGTCCTACCAAAAAATGCGAACCGTCGAAATATCGTCCAACATTGCTCGTTGGACAATTCATCAATTGTTATAAGATCAACTGATTCCATCATACGAGCAGTTGTTTGCTTACGGGTCGTAACTAGGACTTTACTTCCATGAAGACCATTCTTTAAACAATGGTGGAACGGTTCCCATTTCTTGAAGTTTTCTGTCCATACATCATCTAAAACTAGAAGAAATTTTTTCCCTACAATGAATTTATGAATTTCTTGAATAACAGACTCCAATTTAACTAATCTAGAGTTGTCACCCCCTAAAGCTTCATTGATTGCTTTAGCAATCATTAGCTCATCAAAAGGGTTTGATACACACACCCATATTCTTTTTTCAAAACTGTTTATCACCCGGTTATTGTTGTAAGCTAGTTGAGCAAGTGTTGTTTTGCCGATACCTCCCATCCCTACAATTGAGATGATATGGAGGTTGCTCTGTTCACTACTTTCACCCAACAACTTACTTACTAAGAGGTTCTCTTCCTCATCTCGGCCATACACATCAGACACATCAATAAAGGAAGTACTTTCTACACGTTGATGTTGTTCACTAGTCATACTTGGTTTGAAGTTAAACATGTCTTTCCATTTTGCAATATCATCTAGACTCATAGTAATTGCTTTAATCTTGGAAGCAATGTCATGGCTTAAATTAACTTGTCTTAAACCAGAGTAGGGAAAGAGAGAGCAGGAGCATACCTTACTCATAAGGGTATGAGCATCGTTGGATCCCTCAAGTTGCAATCTTTTCCTGACTGCAGTGTTCCAGGTGTCCAACACCTCATCCATATCATAGGAAACATCTTTCAGCTTCTCCAACCAAAGTCTGACACCTTCCTCCGTAACTTGTCTGTGCTCAGCATCAGCAACCACAGCTTGAACGATTTGGAAGTTGGTTGTGAGCTTCTTGACTTCTTCATCCACACCCGTAACTAACTTCATTCCTGCTTGTATCTCTTGACCAGCAACTGAAAGCAATTGCTGCAAGACAACGGAAACAACTGCTTCGGCCATGATACTAGGAAATGATATTTGAGTTGCAATTACAATAAGAGAAATCTGAGTGTTTTAGCTGCGAATTGTCTTGCAAAGTCCCTTTTGTAGCTGGAGACGCTAAAGCCAAGGAATAATAAATTAATAATGGCACAAAGGAAAATCAATGGTATGATTCACGAGCTGTGCGCTGTAGGTGATGTCTTTTGTCGCGTTCTGAAAATGATGTCCACCAAAGTCGTCGCTTTCTTAGCAAAATAATTGCAATGAATTGTCTAAAGCCCTCCTTCAACATTATTATTTTGCACTAAAAATCCTATCCATGTAGGATTCCTATTTTCTGTTTTTTTTTTCTTTTTTTTTTTAATATTTTCTTTGTTATAAATTCATTTTAAAATGATAGGTTCTACTCACATCTCACTATTTATATAGATAATTTTTCTATATTTATGTGGATAGTCTCCTTCCATCTCCAAACATAAAATTATATTTTAAATATATAAATCAAACAAAAATCATCACGTCACAACACAAACAAACATCAACACAAAGTGTATGCACATATACGTACATATTGCAACAAATGGGAAACATCATGGTTTTTAAGGACAATAAATGGAAAAGATCATGGATTGGAGACCACGATGGTCTCCACTAATAAAGACCCCATTGGAGACCACCGTGATCTTCAATGGTGGAGACCATCTCTACCATAGATGGTTTCTAAAATCCAAAATGAAGAAGATGAGAGAAGAATAAGAACAAGAACAAGATAAGAGAGAGTGGTGAGGTGAACGAGAGCAGATGAGAGAAAAAGAAGAAGATAATGAGTGAAATCCATATTTTATTATATTTTTAAATAAAAATTTAGGGTAAAAACTTTTTTTCGACTCTTCTAAAATTCTTTCATTAAATTTAACTTTCATGAGATTTTGAATAAAAATAAAAGATTGATTGATAAAAGGATAATATTTTGTACCTTAGGTTATTTTGGGGGATTTTTTCTAATTACAATGAATAGTATAATGCCCTTCTTGTCCTTATACGAATGGAAGCTAGCTAGCCTTACGTCTTCATCATTAATCGTTTTATTTTTTACTAAAATTCCTATCAATGTAGGATTCCAATTTTTTTTCATATTTTATCTCTATTATAAAAATATTAATGATTTGTAATAATAAATATACCTATCACTAAATTTAATATATTGTATCATAAGTATTTTTATAAGTCTATAATGATGTGTTAGTACCAAGTTGAAATAAATCCAACTCTTATCTTTTACTGAATATAAATATTATGAACTTATAAAATACTTTTAATATAGTATATTAAATTTATTAATAGATACATTAAAAGAAAATATATAAAAAAATATAAAAAAAAAAATTGGTATCCTAATTTGATAGGATTTTTTAGTAAAAAACAAAAATGATTAATGATGAAGACCTAAGGCTAGGTAGCTTCACACGTACAAGAACTAGGACACCATTTTTAGATTTGTTTCCACGATGTCGCCGCCATCGGTCAAGCTGCCATTTTAGAAAGAAAACTTCAAAAGATATTTAACTTCTTTATCGGTCAAGCTGCCATTTCAGAAAGAAAACTTCAAAAGATACTTAATTTCTTTTATCGGTAAGTTCCCATCATCTTGCCTCTCCCTGCCGTTGCAAGATATATCACAACAACCACATCCAGATTTCTCTTATTGTAATTGCTCCCTACTCAAAAATCATTTCCTCACTTCATGAGCACACAGTTTATTAAGAGTCACATTTTCACCTATATTAAAGCAATTTTAAAAATAAGCAAGGCCCGTTATACAACAATAGCAGGGCCCATTATACAACAATACCGTGGAAATCCACTGATCTTCTATCTAAATGGGCCCTACTATTGTTGTATAGTGGGCCTTGCTTATCTTTTTTTTTTTTTTTTAAGAATAGACCTTGCTTATCTTTCGGTCATGAAAAGAGAAAAATGTGATATTTTTCATGATGTTGCTACATTTTGATAGGACAATAATAATAAAAGTATTTGTAGGCTTATTTATAGGCCTCCAATCCAAGTCCTTTCAAGTCCAATTAAATTCTATAACGTGTTGGTACCATGTTGATTCCAACACTGGCCCAACGTTATGGATAATGAATCCAACTTGAATGTTGCACAGAATCCAAACAAGACAAACAGGATTGAAATTTCGTTTAGGGTGAAAAACGATTTACTTTTTCTGCTGGTTAAAAACAATTTTTTTACTTTTAATTTTGACAAAAATTGAATTTGTCTGAAATCCAAATGTCTTATAAGTAAAAGCAATATGTGCCACCAAATGTATCATGAAAATTATCATTTGACGAACTTTTTCCTTTAACGAAAAGAATATACACATTTTACACCATGTAAAAGTAACTATGTAGGTACTAGTTAACTCCATAGCAACTTTTTTTATAGTTGTATTGTAGATTTTAGGATTGAGTTTTATACTTGAACTATGGTTTTAAGAGGTTTGATTTTCGTTAATCTAATGTAACAATAAATATATAGGTATATATATATATATGTACAAGTGAGTAGTTACAAAAGTGAATTTCATTCCAACTCTTATAAGACTTAGAGATCGCTTGTTTTTTCCACTTATAATTTAATAGTATTGAATTGAATCTACTAAATTATTTTCGTCTGTTTTTTTAAGTGGTCTAACCACTTAAAATCACCCAAAAATAATTTAAAAAAAAAAAGAATTCATAACTTTTTACTTAATTGCAAATCAGTTAAAAATATTTAAATGATTCTATTCCAAATCTATCTTTCCAAAAATAACATATTTTTAAATTTATCCTAATTTTATATTATTCAAATGTTCTTTTCTCTTTTTTTTTTTTTCTTGATACTTACAATAAATATATTTGAAAATAAAAATCTAAATACATCTCAATCCAAAATTATCTTGGAATCAAACTACTATATTTTAATTTATACTTTAAACATTCATGTTTTAAGTCACTTTTTTAAATATATTAATATATTTAAATATATAAATATGGTGAATGCTACTATATTTTTTAATTATATTTTAATTATGAATAAAATCTTATCAATATGTAAATAAAAATGTTTTAGAATTTATTAAATTATTTATTTTCAGTTATTTATATTAAATTAATTAAAATCACATAACAACAAATATTAAAATGGGTATAAATATCAAATTATTAGTTTTCATATAATTTTAATTTTAAAAAATAAACAAGTTTATAATATATTCAGAGATAAGAAAAAAAAAACATGTTATTTAGATTTAAAATTTCAGTTACTATTCAATCTTTAGTGAATTACATCATTATTTAGTTTTCAGGCAAAAAAAAACTAAAAACCCATTAGTGAAAATATAAACGAAAGTCTTAGTTTTATAATCATGGGTCATCGGATTAAGGGGTCCTTTATTTTTTTTGTCTGAAGACTAAACAGTACTACTAAAAACTGAATAATGATTGAAACATAAAATCTGAATGACATTTTTTTTTTCCATACCTCTGAATTTATAACAATTTTATTTTTTTTTAAAGTTAAAATTATCTTAAAACTAGTAATTTGATATTTTTATCCTTTTACTATTAGTTGTTATATAACTTTATTTAATATAATACAAACAATTATAATAAATTATTTAATAAATATTAAAACATTTTTATGTATATATTAATAATATTTTTATTTATAATTAAATATGATTAATTATTATAGTACAATTTTTTTTTTAAAAATATATCCATAAATAAATTATTATGGCAAAGTAAATTAAATTTATACATTTAAATAAAAATAAACAAAATAGTTTTAATTTGAATTACTATTTTTATATATTTAAATAAAAACAACATTAAAAGAAATATCATTAAAAGGAATTTGGATAATGTAAAATTAGGACAAATTTAGAATTATGTTATTTTAGGAATGATAGATTTGAAATAATATATTTAAAAAACCATTAAGTGGTTTGACGTTAAATTAAAAGTAAGAAATTATAATTTTTTATTTTCAGTGATTTTTAGATGGTTTTAAGTGATTTAATCATTTAAGAAAATAAGTAAATAATCATTTTATAGATACAATTCAAACTCATTAAATAAAAAGTGATAAAAATAAACAACCTCTAAGAGAACATGTTCTTAATAAATTCCATTGAATAATTATGTCAACATAGATAGAGATATTTGTAATAATTTTCAAAACTTTAGAAAAAGTTTTCAATCTATACCAAAATTTGACTAATATAATTATATTATAGCTAAACCTTGAGGAAAGTTTATGAAAATTTTCTTACGGTAAGAAGGGTGTGTTTATTTCATGGATTAGGCAATGAGAATGATGAATGAGAATCATTGATAATATTTACTTCTCTAAAAATTATTTCGTAATGAAAATGAAAATATGAGTTTCGCATGGATTTGAGATTATGGAATAAGAATTTCATTCCCTCCACTCCACTTAGAAATCTCATTCTTATTCTCTTTTTCAAATTAAAATAATTTTTATACCCTTATAAAAAAAAACCAATTTTATATCCTTATTAAAAATATATATATACATATATATATATATATATATTACAAAAGCAAAGCAAATTTAAGTAACCTTTTATATATAAAAAAAAAAACCACAATTAGATATACAATATAAATACACAATATACTTACAATAATATTGTTAAAAAAAATTTATTTTTTTAGACTTTTATGACGAGTTACATGGTAAAAATTTGACACTACATCTTAAACACAATTTTACAAAAAGATACATAATTCTTCTTTTACAATTTGCAAAATCTCAATAGTTAGATTTATTTTATTTTTATTTTTTATTTTTTTACAAAAAAATGCCTATGGTGTTCATAATTTTAATCAATAACATTTTTATAACTTGTAATTAATCTATTCCAATTCCAAAGTAAAGTAACCATCTCAATGATTATACTGTTAATTCCGATTCCGATTCCACAATTAAAGTAAACAACTTATTATGATTTTGATACATCATTTTGATTCTAAATCATTCCGATTTCAGATCATTCCGATTCTTATTTGATTTCTACAATTGAAGTAAACGCAACCAAAGTTTGTAGATCTTTATGCATAATTGTGTAACGCTAATGTGAGTGTGTTTTGTCGAATATGCATTGTTGTTTGAATCCAATCCATGAGTAATAAGCCCAAGTCCAATCAGCAATGACCCAAGAGAGTTCTTGCCCAACCCAAGTTTGCTATTTCTGTTGGGTTGCATCAATTTAGTAGTTAGCATTAAATTATACAAATTATGAATTAAAGGTCATGTCATTATTGGCACTCATTGATGTGTTTTTTTTTTTTTTTTTCAAAATTAAATTAAATAATTTAATTAATTTATCAAATACAGGTTTTCCAAAATGAAATAACAAAATTTCGATTTATGAATGTGTAAACGGAGATTTCTATACTAAAAAGCACACAACCCTTTTTTCATCTATATGTTGGTGTCATCTATATCAGCCAATAAAATATTGTGATACAATACATGACTTTAGACTAATTTATTAGTTTGAGAGATAAGAGAGGTGCTTGAAGGATGCAATCTAAATGACTATATTGGAAGATCATTCACTATCCATATATTAGAAACAAAATCCAAAACCAATTATATAAAAATGATATCATAGACAACAATGCAAACCACCCAAGATCACTCCTAGTGCATGTTCAATCTTTCACAAGTATAATGAACTATCATAATAAGAAAGTGAAACCAAAATTTATAAAAGAGATACAAAACTTTATATTAAGAAAATGACAAAATATTTTAATTAGAAATAGTCTCTTGTTGGCTAAGTATATATTAGCATAAAGTAATAGCTCTCATATTTTATATCAGTTATGCTAGACACTCTAATTTTATGGTGAACTCATTTTATTGGGATATTGGAGACAACCAACATTTGTAAGCAACTACTATAATCTGAGGTGGATAGAAAAAGAAATATAATTTTATCATTTCTTATCAAAAAATGATAAATTTATATTAGGGATTATATAATGTTGCCTATTATATCACTTTCCTCACCTGGAATGACTTTCCCCATATGACATACAAGTTAATTTTATCATTTCTTGCCAAAAGATGAAGATTCCCTCATAACTTTTTATGCTATGGCTTTAGCTGTACCATTTGCAAGGCCCACCACTAAGATTTGCATATTTTATGTTTCGCAAACAAGCCCAAAAGACCAAACTCAGTATACAAAATTACAATATATGACAAAATATTTGTGGGTTTTTCTTGCAGATGGGATTAAATGTTTCTATAATAATGTTTTTTGATCAATTTCAAAGCAGGCATCTCCCAGAATGATTCATGGTATCAGTATCTTCCTATATATTTTACCTTGTTTGCAGTATTGTCAATCACAGTAAATTTGGTGATAAAATTATAATCAGCTAACTTCAGCTAATCAAATTATAGTTTAGGGGAGATCAGCAATGCGATTAGTGGCCGTTGATGCTACAACCATTTTACATCATTTTGAAAAGAACATGTATAAAACATCAATTTTATAGATGGTATGTGAATGAAATTATGCACTCAAAATTGATTTCCATCTAATTGAAATCACAATTTAAGTAAAAATTAAAGACGAAAATCAATTAAACAAGAAAAGATACAAACACCTTGTGGCACAGGTTGCAAATGCGGTCTGTTAAAAATATGCCATGTGAAATGAATGTCAATGAGATACATTAATATGCCAAAATTTTATTATGTCAAGAAGTTTGTGAATCTTTATGCATAGTTTTGTAACACTAATGTGAGTGTGTTTAGTCAAATAGGTATTGTTGTATGAATCCAATCCGTGAGTAGCAATCCCCTGTCCAATCAACAACCACCAAAGAGAGTTCTTGTCCAACCCGAGTTTGCTATTCCTGTTGGGTTGGATCGATGTAATAATTAGCATAAACAAATTATGAATCCTGTGTGTTCCACAGTTCAGCTTGCGGGGATAATCAATCAGCTGCAAACTCAACCTCACCAATCAGCTATAGCCCAAGCTCAACCTCACCAATCTACCGCACAACTTGTTGCATCATCGAACTGTCTCTACTTTCATGATGATCACAACACAGATCATCATGAGCAAAGCCAATTTAGAGACTATAATCACGATTAAGAAAACGAGTTAGTTATTAACTAACTCAACAGAATGGACAAGTGGCAACAAAAGAGTTGTGATTACCTGGCAAGGTTGATTGAGAGTCTGAAACTGTTGGCGAGAATGGTGTAACTGAATGGACAAGCGGCGTGAGAGATTGTTGCATTTGGCGGGAGCGGTTCAGGTCCGCTGGCTTCATGTATAAATAAGCTAGCTCTTCTCCTAATGTATTTAGTGTGAGAGAATTCTGGAAGGTCTAGTAGAAGTCTTAGAGTTCCATTAATGGAGTTCTGGTTCAAAGTGTGCTTTTGCTCCTTTTTTTTTTTTGTTCTTTTTCTCTTCTGTGTTTTTGATCAAACACTTTGATAACAACCTCGTCAAACACTAACCTTTTACATTGGTGTTTTATTATTATTTAATTGTCGATATTTTTCAAGTTTTATTATGATAATGATTTCTAAGATGTTACCATGCAATGCCTCATTTTGGTCGTTCTAGTTGGACTGGCTTCATTGGTGTTTAGATTTATGGGTTTGATGTTCTCATTTGTAATGCTTAAATGTGTATTGATGTTCTCATTTGTAATGCTTAAATGTGTATTTACTTACTATCCACCTATGAGGGGTTACCAAATTGGTTAGTTCCGTAGTTTGCTCTCACAAGGTATAGGGCTGCTTCTTGTAGGGTTCGACAAGTCCTCCAATTTCAAACTAAGTAGGTTTAAGTGATTTTTGGATTATCATCTAAGTATCAAATAACTCATGTTATATGATGTAAGAGTTTTGTGGTTGATTTGTTGTTTTTGCTCTAGTCAGCAAAGCAGTTTCTGAAAAGTCAGTTCTTGTAGCAGTTTTTGATAATTTAGAGTTAACGCTATACTTGGAGGTGCTGGTATGTTGGTTTGTTTGATTGCTTACTACTACGCTGTCACTTGTTAATTCAGTTCATGATTTAACTTGAAAAAGCGTGAGAAACCCTTTTTTTTAGTGGTGCTTGTTGCTTTTTTGCTAGTGTGTCAATAGGTATTATGTTATATTAGCATTGTGGTATTATTTTGTTCAAGTTACAACTGATGCTACTCGATACAAGCAGTGTGGTATGATTATGTTATATAAGCATTGTGGTATTCTATGCCTACTAGATATTAGGTGTTATTTTGTGTTAATAGGTGTCATCTACATATTGGACTACACTGTCTTTTAGAATAATGGTGGAACTTACAACTGATGCTAGTGAACATCTTTCATGATTTTTATGTTACCATGCCTTCCGTTCGTATGATGGCCTCCTTCCCCGATACATTCTCAAAAAGCACAACACCAAATGCATACGCATCAGTTTTGGTTGCAGCCAGGCCATCGCTCAAGGATGCAAGGTAGCCAACTAAAAGTATCATGACTTACTCTGGGGCCAAATAACCAAATGTACCATCAACTTTGGTTGCTGTAGTTTCTCCATCACTCGTTTTTCCAACAAGCTTTGCCAACCCAAAATCTGAAATCTACATGGACAGAATAAAAGTACATTCAGCAAGATGTAATCATGTATGCTAAAAACCAAACATAAAAAATAGGAAAATGGGAAAAATCTTATGTGCTAGAACCTTTGCCCTGAAAACACCATTAAGTAAGATGTTGCTGGTCTTGATACCTCGATGCACATAATGAGTTTTAGTGTGTTCATGGATGTATTCCAGACCTCTAGCAGCATCAAGTGCAATCTGGACCCTTATGATCCAAGATAAGGACGTATGACCTTCAAGTTAAAAATATGGAATTGTAAGTATCACAATTATATTAAGCTTCATGCTAAAAATACAGCGCACGGCACATCTGAAACAATTCCTGCACCAACTACTACCACCAAACTGAAAACTTTTATAAATTTATTGCTTGTATAATTCTCTTAAAAATAACCATGGAGCAGGAACAAGTCAGGCTTGATTATCCCTGAACAAGCCCTGCAAGGTAACAACGGTACATGTTGCTGACATTACCTGATCGAGCAATAGACATCTTAATATGAGATTAAGCAATATAAAATTGGTATCACGATGCATAACACAGTCAATTACACAACTAATTGAGACATTCGATGCAGGACATTTTCAAAATTTTGCCAACAAGAATAGCATCTCCTAGTGATTTGAAGTGTTAACGAGATCATACTAAGCTAGAGTCACTTGATTCTTGCCCACCAAGATTATTAGCATGTAATCTTACTTTTATTCTGAGGATCATGTAAATGGCTTCTAAGTGAAACCTTTTGAGCATACTCATAGATTAGGAAGAGCTCATCATCAGTTGTCACATAGCTGATCAATTCTACCCTGATAAAGTTCAACCGAGATGAGAGTCAAAAGCTAAGAAATGCTAATAAAAATGATATGGTTATCGTGCTTACACTTTAGGTAATGAGGCCACTGATCGTTTCTTAATGTGCTCTGCTTTTGTTGTGTGATGGTTCTTAATAATTACCCTCTCTAGCTTTCTACGATGGCAGCTTGTCCGATAATATGGAAATAATATGAAGATGAGAGTGACAGCTTGTCCGGCAAATTTGTTGCTTTATTTTACTAAATAATTACATGATTAGCGTAATAACTCCTTCAAGGTGTGCAGGCTGGAGGTACTTCAAAAATGATGACTAAACTACCTGCTGCTCCTTGTTAGTGACTAAAAGGTACGACATAGCAAATGAAAAATAACATGTAGACAGTTGTCTGCATTTCTTGTCATTCAATTCCACCCTCTGTCGATTCAAACATGAATGAGATATTGTTCATCAAGCATGATGTTACAAACTGCATTTTCATTACTATTTTGTTTTATTAATGGAAACATCAATCAAGAGGAGAAATGTACCAAAGAAAACTTAAGGCATCCCAACTAGGTTGGCACCCCAAAAGCTTCTTATCTCACACTTACAACCCCTCAAGATGATAGTTTATACTGAAACAAACAAAAGGAAAACGGGTGACATAAGCCAACACCCCAAGAAACACAAATCCCAAACAATGTGAAACACAATGGTAGAAAGGCAAGGGAGATGGATCCCTATAAAAAAACGAAACACAAAAATCTGGACAATTACACCTCCAAGCACTTTGAGAAGTCCAGAACTATTTATTTTAAGCAGGAGATTCATAGCAATTGGCTGGACTCAAAGTTGGCTTTTCGGAGCATTTGAATGTATAAAAGTTGAGAGAAATCTTCTTCTGAACTCTGATCGTACCCTCCTTAGGTAGTGAAATGCAAACCAAAGATGACAAGTGTTCTCATGGCTCTTATATATTTAGACCTGACAATTGCAAAATATCAAATTCAGAAAATCAGAAATATATATGTAAACAAGATCCCAAATCAGTCATAGCAACAGTTACCTAGGTTGTAATTCAGTAATCGACAAGATGCAGTCAATTACTCAAAAATGCCCTTGACAGATAAATAGAACATAGTCCTTAAACTTTCTTGACAAGGCATCTAGTTGTTTCGCACAGTAATGAGGCATTAATGTTCCTCGGCCATGCTATTACCAATGAATTAGACTTGTTCATCTATCTTGCTCCCCCTCTAGCAGCATTTATTTAGAAGCGGAAACTAATAGAATCAAGTGATACAGCGGCTGTTTCAAAAGATAAGCTGGTGATGCCTTTCCTTTAGTTTCTCAGAGTCATTGAAGCATCCAAAGACATAAAAGCCATGCAAAAATAATCTCCTATTTTTTTTTTTCTTTTTTTGTTTCTTTGTCAAAGAGTTTCTAACAACAAAATTCGATGCACGGAGAAGAACTTTGAATGCCAGAGAAGAAATTTGCATGCCTCTAGAATCCATGCGTTTTCCCTGTAATCACATATGATTTCAACCATTTAGAGGTATGTCAACAATATCCCAAATCATAGCCAATATTATATGTCAGTTATCAATGAGATGCTGTTGATGATTCAAAAATGTTCATGATGGATAAATATAACCATGATATTTTCAACCATTCTTGACAAGGCATTGTGGCGCTAAAAATTTTATTCCTTACGACATGTGATTGTAACTTCGAATTTGCTGTCTGGGTTGAAAAACTGGAATGAGGAAGCTCTATGCAACCAAATTAAGAAGGATGAAAAGAAGAACAGGAAATTATTTATCTTGAGGTTTAGAATAAATATAAACACAACTGCAAATGTATCCATGAAGAAGACAAGCAGCCACACTTTTATAAGATTATAAATAACATATCTAACACAAAGAAGATTAGAGCTGTTGTAGAATCTGTACCATCATCTTTCGAGATATTACAAACAAAACATCTTGGAGTAGCTTGTTTCCTAAAGCATCTTGCTGCTCCATACACATGCTCTCAGAAAGTAGCTCTTTGTCCTGCACCTTTAGCCATGACAGTGGCCATCATGTGTCCATTTTCCTTTAATGTTTCTTTCTATTAATTCAAATAGTCCACCAGGCCCTTCAAGATAAAATGGTGGTTATGAAATTAAGAAGTAGTCCACATTGCGGATGGCAAGAGTAGAATACATTGCAATGAATCCTATTATAATGTGCAGGGAACCACAATAAAATACATGGAAAAAACAAAATGGAAACATAAGAGAAACTAAGACTAACCTTCATTTCTTTCAACCCTCTTCTAATGCCTCGAAACCCAAAGCAAAGAGACAAGAATTATACATGAGTTTGAAATCCATTAACTTGCCCCGAGATTGTTAGACTTGACAATTAGTATGTACAGAACATTCCAATGATACCAGAGTTAGAGTTACTAGGAATTTGTTTGAGTAAGGGATCAAATGCTATCAAGTGGTCAAATTTCCAATGAAATGCATGATCTTAACCTCTCTTGACAAGGAATATTGGAAGAAATTTTCCCCATCTTGTAATGTTATTGTCCACTGGCATTCAATGTCTGTACAACCAAATTAGTTTTAAAAGAAAAAGAAGAGTAGACAACGAAACAAAGCTTGTGAAAATAGAAATCAAGAATTTTGTCAAGAAGTTAAATAGAATATTTGAAGTCAATTGCAAAGTTTAACATCACTCACCACATTTAACATTGATTCTTTGAACTAACAAGACACTAATAATATCGAAGGCAATTATTTGATGATGCATCCTTCGGTGACAAGATTCGCAATCAGGTTGCTAAACGATAAGAAAAGATCAACTTATCGCCTATTCTTAATGGAAGTTCTGAAAAGAAAGAAAGTATTAAATCATCAGCAAACATCATATCTGGAGGACTTGTTTGATGCTACTATTTTATCCATTTCAACAATTATAATAGTATATATTAACTTCCGTCATGACAACTAATCCAGTCTTTTCAAAGATCCAGATTAGCATTCCAACCAAAGAATTTTGCCCCGCATGAAGATAACATATTTTGACACGTATTTGAGAACATAGCATTGCATAGGAACTTGTATTAACATCTCAACGGATAGGAATATGGATGAAAATTTTCAAAAACCAGAGAATACAATAAATGTTGCAAAATCATATAAGATCAAAAGTTGTACAGTACTTACAAGTTCCAAAGATAGATCCACAAGAAACATGTCCTAACCTTGCTTGGCAAAGCATCTTGAAGAAAGTTGTTTCCTCTTGAAATGTTGCTTTCCATTGGAATTTGATGTCTATTCTGCAATTGGCGGAGGAAGCTTTGTACAACTGAATTGAGAGCGAAAAGAAACAGAAAAGAGAACAAAGAAATGTATCTTGTCAAATAAGAAAACAAGCATATTGTATGACAGAAAATCAAACAAGATGTTCAAAGCCACATGCCAAGTTTAACATTACTCATATTATTTGACATTGATTATTTGAACCAACAAGACAATAATATCAAAAATTTTGATAGGGATCAATTATTTGACTGTGCATCATTTGAAGACATAATTTTCCTATGTGATGTGGAAGGATGCTAGAGTATTAAGGCCAAGATGTAAACTCACTTAGCTATTACATATAGTTGGATGAAAATCTAGAAGGAAAGAATGTAATCAGATTATCAATACACAACATATTTGGAGGAGTTACTGGTCAAATTCTGTCCTACCTTTAAAATAAAAAATCCATAGTGACAGTCCAATCAAACAACTTTCTTTACACCTAAACACTCTTATGTGAAGATATTAAAGCAAACAATTTAATAAGATCATCACCTACCATCCATGTCCATGTCTGTGCCATGCGAGGGAACAAGGCCACATGATAAACTTAAACAAACCTTAATCAGGATGGATCAGTGCCAACTTAGACCCTACTGAGGAGTAGAATGGGAGCATTAGAAGTGATCACAAAAAACCTCAAATCAAGAAGAGCCTTTTCCTTACCACCACATAGGGAAATTACGAGAAAGCAAGGACAAAGTATGGCTACTCATTCTGGAAGTGATCTGTCGGTGAAGACTCCACGTCCTGTCCTATAGTGAATTTACCATTGACTTATCGTGGACCTGACAACTAGTGGAATAAGGGGCAAGTGACATTAGATTTTCCATGCTTACATCAGATCCACATTTTTGCCTATAAATAAAATGGGATCTCAAGTTTGAATTTATTAGCACCTATTGAAACTCTGCGTCTTTTGGACACATTAGTGAATTATGATTCTGCAGTTTATCATCTTCTTCCTTTGAACCATTCTATTCTGTTCACTCCACCATGCTATGAAAATGAAATTCTCTTGGGGAAGCAAATGCTTTTGTCATATCCTGTACCCAAAAGATTAAGACCAATACTTAATATTAATGATCATCTTATTCTTGCCTCTTATTATGCAGTGAAACACCAGTGTAAAAACAAGATGTTTACATGCCTCCTAAATGCAATACCCCCTTTGTGATATTTAAACTAGACGGTTTACTAACATATATTATATTAAACAATAAGACGAAAAATTCTCAAGACTAAGTTAACAGAGCATTCCAACTAGCCAAGGCAATTCATTTTCCTTTGAAATGTGGTTCTGCAATACAATTTTATGTCTAATAATAGAGAAAACAAATGTTTTGTATATGAAAATCAAACAAAAAAAAAAATGGAATAAGGATTGTCAAATATACATAATTGAGTGTTGTCTTACTATGAAAATGAAATAAATAGGAAATTTACATTGTTCTCAGAAGCTGTGCATACCATCATTGAATGCTGATGCTTCAAGGAAATATCATACATGTTGGTCCACCAAATGTATTATTCTCAGAAGCTTTGCAGTTGTCTAATGTCCGCAAAAGCTTAGCATCTAATGCCTAGTTATTCATTGTGGAAAATCTGGAAGCAAAATAAATTAAGTTATAACTTATAAGATCACAATCTCAAAGCGACTTACAAAATCTACATACTTACAACTTACCTGATCTACATACTTATCTTCTTCAACTATTATAATCAATGCCTGCCCTACCTTTGAAAGATCTTAATTGCATCTTGTCAAAAGATGCTTCCAATTTACCATGGTCTAAAATTTCTTCTCCTGCTGTCTACATTACATTCTTCTTTCTCTTGAAGTCCACGAATCATAAAACGACTTTGACAGAAAGTTGTTTGCTAGTTTCTCAAACAAAAAAGAAAAAAAAAAACAAAAAAAAAACCACCTTAGTAACATTAAAATGTAATAAGATGTCAAGATAATGCTTATGAAGAAATTTATAAAGATTTTCATAACCATCAAGTTTAGTAACTCTCACCATACTTTGCATTTATTCTTTAAGTAATACAAGACATTTGCATCATTATGATAACATTGACAAAATTTCTCATAAGAGTTGATCGGTCTGCGATATACCAAGTCACTTTAGGTAGGTCATGTGGAAGTTCAATATACCTAAGACAATTAAGGCCTGGTCCATAACGAATTCAAACAACTCCTAATTACGATGGATCAATGCCAAGTCAGCATCTAATGAGGAAGTCACATTAGAGCACTACAACTGAGCACAAAAAACCTTGGATCAAGAAAAGCCTCTTCCTCAGCTGAACAAAGGGACATCATGAAACAACCAAGACTATAAAGTACGATCCATCCAGGAAGCGATAGGCTGGTGAAGACTGCTATTCTTTTATAGCAAGTGATATGCTAGTTAAGTGGTTCTTTTGTTGACTTCCTGCGGGCCTGAAAACAAGTGGGAGAAGGGGTATTAACGTTAGATTATCAAAGTCTATCACATGTGCCTCATTTTTCCCTATAAATAAAAGGCAATTTCACGTTCAAATATATCACCACAACCATTGAAGCTCTGCATCTTCTGCACATATCATAGTGAAATAATGATTGTAAATCTATCTTCTTCTTCTTCTTCCATCCTTCCTCGTGGCAGATCCTGTTTTGTTCACTCACTCCACCATACTATGAAATATCGATCCTCTTGGAAAATTGAACTGCGTTTCAGTAACGTCATATCCTATACCCAAAAGTTTAAGACCAATGCATGTTAATTGTAAAATCTTCTCACATCTTTAATACTTTTGCTACTCTCTCTTGTATTCCACTCATTACCAAAACCACTTTTGACAAGAAACACAAAAGAAGACTAAATTATTTGATTATTTTTCTAATACAAAAGAAGACTAAATTATTTTAGCAATTGTACCTTTATCTTTTGACAAGTACACAAATGAAGGTCATAAAGAAGCTTGTTTCCTGAAGCACTTGCTGCTCCATACTCTGTACTCACAGAGCAACTCTTGTCCTACACCTTCAGTTATAACAATGACCATGTGCTAATTTTCTTTCAATCTTTTTTTCAATAAATTCGAAAGTTCACCATGCCCTTCAAAATAGAAATAGGATTCCTAAATCAAGCAACAATACACATTTAGATTGGCAAGAATAGCATAAAATGGGATGGATATGAAAACAGAAGGGAAACCAAAGGAATAAAGTAGACAACCTTAGTTTCTTTTTGGCCAGCTCTTAAGCAGCAAGCCTAAAGCAGAGACATGAAAATATTGATGAGTTTAGAAACCATTAACTACCACTTCTATAGTTAAACCTAACATATTTAACTCCAAATGAAGAGGATTATATTTATCACTTACATAGGATTGAAAGTTAAAACCAAAATTTACAAAAATGTTACAACATAAGACCCACAAAAATTCAACATATGAGTGGAGAGGTTGTTAGGAATGAATTTTAAAAACTGCCAAGGTATTTAATCAAATACAGAGAGAAATGTAAAGAGCAATAAAAACCAAGCCAAAAGAGGAGAAGAATATACCTCAACTTAGATGTTCCTCACCAGCCGATGATTTGGACATTAGGGATGTGAGAGATGTGGTCCCACTTGTCTCCTTTCTCTTTCTCATAAACTAGTCGTAAAATAGGGCAGTCTTCTATTGACAAAGTTTGCAGTGGTGCCTTCTCAAGAAGCTGCTTTGGCAATCCCTTTAATTTGAGGCAATAAAAGAGTTTCAAAGTACGAAGGGATGGCATGAACATGATTGTGGTATCATCTTCATTCCCAAGATCCCACACTTTCCAATCGGACATACGCTCAAACTGGAGAGTTTTCAATTTGGGGAAGGAAATAACTGATGAAGATGATGAAGTGTCGTCTCTTTCTACTCCCACAAATTCATTACCCACTTCTCTCACCTTCACCATCGCCTTTACATAAAGTGTTTCAAGAGATGGCAATTTTCCCAGTGGAGGCAAATGCAAACACTCCATGCATCCATTCAGAGATATCGACTTCAAATTGGTTAATGACGTCATCCTAAGACCAGATATTGACTGACCTTTGTACCCCTTTATTGTTAATTGTTGCAAATTTGGAGGCGGTTGGAAAGCCTCAATAATTGCTTCATCGTTGTTCTTCGAATCCTCCCAGTAACGGAACGGTAATTGCAATTGACGGATGTTTTTGTTATTTTTAAGTTGCCCAAGCTCATCCATAACTTGTCTCGAATTTTTTAAACCGCTGATGCATAAAGATTCAATGTGCCCAAAGTTATTCATACATTCAAGTGAGCATGCTTTGCCACTGTAATGACCACCACTCAAATGGAATTCAGTTAACGTCCGAAGTTTTGTTAATCTCCCAATTCCTTTTGGCATGTACCTTAGAGAATGAGTTTTATAATTCATTAAATGGCGTAGATTGATTAACTTCCCTATCCCCTGAGGTAATGCTCTCAGAAGTTTACACCTATCAAGCTTTAGTGTTTGTAAATTATACAACTCACACAATGATTCGGGCACCTTTCTTAACTTCCCATTATAACTCAAGTCAAGATATCTTAAATGTATGAGTTTTCCTATCTCCTTCGAAATACGTGTATTAAAATGAATTTCTAAGATCTTTAAGTTTGTCAACTCTACAAATAACTTTAGGATGATTTTACTAGAGACTTTGGTGCCCAAATATGTATCATAATTGATCATAAGGCTCCGCAACCTTTTGAAATTAAAAATAAAGGTAGGTAATGTGTCTCCTTCATTAACCATCAACATTAATTGACGAGCTTTCTCACATGCAGCATGCTTGTTCTGTTCTTCAAGATCTTTGACTTCAATCATACAACATTCATTCTTGCTAAGAAATTGGGCAACATCATGCACTATGTCATGCATCTTACAACTTATAATACTACCATCATCATCTTTTTCAAACTCTTGAAAGAAGGAACGCATTGCTAAGGTATTAAAGTATTCTTCGCCAACTATCTCAATCTCTTCATTATGGTCTACCCCAAGATAACCTTGAGCCATCCATAATGTAACTAATTCATCTTTTTTAAATTTAAAGTCTTTTGGAAACATAGCACAATATGTAAAACACCGTTTTACCATGGAAGGCAAATCATAGTAACTTAGTAATAAAGGGGCAAAGACACTATTTTCAAACTCCTTTACTTTCCACATCTCACTACATAAGATGTTTTCCCATTGTTTTTTAGTGCTTTTAAAGCGCAAAAGACTCCCTAATGCCTTGGCAGCTAGAGGCAAACCCTTACATTTGCTTACAATTTCCCTACCAATTTCTTCTAGTTCTTCACACTCTTCATCAGACCTACCAAAAAATGCGAACCGTCTAAACAATGAACAACAATGCTTATTAGACAATTCTTGAATTGTAATAGTATCACTTGATTCCATCATAAGAGCAGTTTTTTGGTTACGTGTGGTAACCAAGACTTTACTCCCAGGAAGACCATTCTTTAAACAATGTTGGAATGGTTCCCATTTCTTGAAATCTTCTGTCCACACATCATCTAAAACTAGAAGAAACTTTTTCCCTGCAATGAATTTATGAATTTCTTGAATAACAGATTCCAATTTATCTAATCCAGAGTTATCACCCCCTAAAGCTTGATTGATTGCTTTAGCAATCACTAGCTCATCAAAAGGGTTTGATACACACACCCATATTCTTTTTTCAAAATTGTTCGTCACCTGGTTATTGTTGTAAGCTAGTTGAGCAAGTGTTGTTTTGCCAATACCTCCCATCCCTACCATTGAGATGACATGGAGGTCGCTCTGCCTTTCACTACTTTCACCCAACAACTTGCTTACTAAACCGTTCTCTTCCTCATCTCGGCCATACACATCAGACACACCAACAAATGAAGTACTTTCTACACGCTGAAGTTCACGGGTCATAGTTCTTTTAAAGTTAAAAATGTCTTTCCCTTTTGCAATACGATCTAGACTCTTATTTATTGCTTTAATCTTGGAAGCAACGTTGTGGCTAAAAACAACTTGTCTTAAACCAGAGTAGGGAAAGAGAAAGCACGAGCGTACCTTACTCTTAAGGGTATGAGCATCGTAAGATCCCTCAAGTTGCAATCTTTTCATGATTGCAATGTTCCACGCGTCCAACACCTCATCCATATCATAGGAAACATCTTTCAGCTCCTCCAACCAAGCTCCGACACCTTCCTCCGTATCTTGTCTTTGCTCTGCATCAGCAACCACAGCTTGAATGATTTGGAAGTTGGTTGTGAGCTTCTTGACTTCTTCATCCACACCTGTAACTAGCTTCATTCCTGCTTGTATCTCTCGTCCAGCAACTGAAAGCAATTGCTCCAAGACAGCGGAAACAGCTCCATCGGCCATGATACTAGGAAATGATACTTGAGTACGTAGTAATTACAATAAGAGAAATCTGAGTGTTTTGGTTGTGATACGTCTTGCAATGTCCTTTTACTTATATGTAAAGATGTTAAAGGCAAGGAACAATAATGGCAACTAAGAAAAAGCAATGGTGCGATTCACGAGCAGTTCGCTTTAGTTGATGTCTTTTGTCGTGTTCCGTAACCAATCTTTTTTACTTGCTGAAATGGCATCTTGTTATCCGATGGTGGAAAAAAAGATTTGTCAAAGTTGTCGCTTTCTTAGCAAAATAATTACAATAAATAGTGTAATGCCCACCTTGTCCTTGTACACATTTTATTAAGAGTATCACATTTTCACCTATAATAAAGCAATTTTAAAGATAAGTGAGGCCCGTTATACAACAATAGCAGAGCAGGCTGTACGACAATAGCATGGCAATCCACTGATCTTACGTCTAAATGGGCCCTACTATTGCTGTGTAGTGGGCCTTGCTTATCTTTTGGTCATGAAAAGATGAAATGTAATACTTTCATGATGATGTTGGTGGGTTTTGGCAGGACAAATAATAATGAAAGTATTTGTAAGTTTATCCATATAGGCCTCCAAGTCTTCTCAAGTTCAATTAAACTCTATTACGTGTTGGTACTAGGTTGGTTCCAGCACTGGCCCAACGTAATGGATAATGAATCCAACTCGAATCTTGCACAGAATCCAAGCGAGGCAAACAGGATTGAAATATCGTTTAGGGTGAAAAACGATTAACTTTATCTATCGGTTAAAAACGATTTTTTTATTTTAAAATACTTTACTATAATAGTTAATCATATTTTAATTATGAATAAAATATTATTAATATATACATAACAGTGTTTTAATATTTACTAAACAATTTATTATAATTGTTTGTATTATATTGAATAAAGTTATATAACAATTAATAGTAAAAAGATATAAATGTTAAATTACTAGTTTTTAGATAATTTTAATTTTAAAAAATAAATAAAATTACTATACATTCAAAGGTATGAAAGAAAAAAAAAAACAAATATATTATTTAAATTTTAGATTTCAGTTATTATTCAGTCTTCAGTTTTTAATGGCACTATTTTGTTTTCAAACAAAAAAACAAACGACCCTTTAATCCTATCACCCATGATTATCAAAACTAAGACTTTCATTTATATTTTCACCAAACTTATAAGAGGTGAATGAAATTCACTTTTGTAACTACTTACTTGTACATATATATATATTGTTACATTAGATTAATGAAAATCAAACCTCTTAAAACCATAATTTAAATATAAAACTCGATCCGAAAATCTATTGTATAACTATAAAAAATTGTTACTGAGTTAACTAGTAACTATGTAGTTACTTTTGCGTAGCGTAGAATGTGTATATAATTTTTTTAAAGGAAAAAATTCATCTAATGATAATTTTCATAATGCATTTGATGGCACATATTGCTTTTACTTATAAGACATTTGGATTTTAGACAAATTCAATTTTTGTGATTTTTTTAAATTTTTATCTTGTTGAATTTAAGTTTATTTTATTTTATTTTTTTACTTTTGATATTGTTATAAAAAAAAAAGGGGGAAAACAAACACTCACGTGACAAAAAAGTATGTAGCTCACGGTGAGAAAAAATTAAACACCGCCAGCTAGGCTTCTAAATGCATGCTCAGCATCTTAAACATGCTAGTCAGTTTTTTACTGTACCAGCTCAAATTCTAAAATGCCAGATCAGTCCCAGCTCATTTTTTACCTTGCCAGCTCATATTCTTAAGCATGCCAGCCCACATTCTAAAATGCCAGGTCAGCCCCAGCTCATATTTTACAGTGCCAGCTCATTTCTTATACATGTCAGCTCCTGCCAGTTGGGCCCAGCTCAACTTGTGATCATGCCAGCGCATGGTCTTACCCACCGCCACTCACTCTATAAATAGACCGGCTCACTGCTCCTGACTAGTTGCGCTGGGAGATGCTGCGATTTGGAGGCGGTGCGAGATTGGTGACAGGGAGTCGAGGAGAAACTGGGTCATGTGGTGCCGTCGAGCTTGCAATAGTCTTTGAAAGTGGCTCGCTATCACCACAACCCTTTGGTTGGCTGTTTAGTCATTGGGATCACCCTCTCCACTGTCCATGGTTAGGGTTAGGGTTCTTGAACCTTTAGCTTTTTATTTCGATAGCAAGCAGTTTCTGTTTTGAATGTGGTTTTGACCACACGGCGAGGTCGACGGTGACAGTGTGAGTTGCGGAGGATACATCAATCTCAATCTCTTGCGGATAAGGTGACGTTGAGGACGAGAGCCTCTGTCGCTATCAGCGTTCCTTTGAATTTTTTCGCTGCTTGTTTCCTATTTTCATTAATTAGGGTTTCACTGCTTGTATGTATTAGTTGTTCTACTGTAGATTGTTCTTAATCTGGATGCAACGATACACAGAACATCGCCTTGCTGTGGAGGGATGATAATAGTTCTATCCTCTTTGTGATTAATTTTTTGGGGAGGGATGATAAAATTTCTGTTCTCTTAGTGTTTGATTTGTGTCGGAATTTGAACAAATGTTTGCATGTATATGTGGTGTTAGATTGTTGGCCGAGTGGATTTGAATCCGTGTTTGGTTGATTGGAAGACTCGAGATTGATTATTACATCATTTGCCTAATTTGGTTTTCTTCAGGATTGCGGTAATACCCTTTAGTGAGTGGTGAGTGGATGACTGTTTCTTTGATGAGAGCCAGAACCAGAATTGATCTATTTGGCAAGTCTTTGTTGTCAATAGTAAGCATCTCATATTGTTAATACTGCAATAATTTTTTACAGTATAATAATATGAGATACTTAATATTGGCTCACATTCTCAGATATCTGGAGATAATATCAGGTATCGTTTTGACGTATAGTTCCCTGATGATTAGTATGGTTATAAAATTATATCTTGGTCTTGGTTTTGGTTTAGTGGAGGCTCTTGTTGGGTTCAGTGACTCAATGGTAAAGGGGAGGTTTGAGCTGAATTGGTTGCCTTTGTTTGCCGTTGAGTTCAGGGTTCGATAAATGCTCGCAAAGAAGTAGGAGATGGTTTAGTTGCTGGACTGTTGGTGCTATTATTGATGCCTTTGTCTATTGGCCTATGGTTTGAGCTATTCATTCTCACTTTTTTGTTGAGTTACAATTGCCATGAAAAGACACATGTTTTGATCCAGTATTTTTGGTTTTTGTATATAAAAGTTTGCTGAAAATATGTTTTGAAACAGAATGTTTCTTGATTTGTTTGTTTTGAAGCAATCTCACTTGTTTGTTCAGAATATGCTTCAGATTGTGACATTTTATCTTTGAACAAGAAAAATACAACTTTACAACTGTGTTTTCTGGATTTGAGTAATGACATGTGTTTAATTGATGAGTCATGAGTGTAAGAAAGACTATTTCTTTCAGTTCACGTCTCGTGAAGTTTTTGATGTTGTCAGGTGATTATTGTTGCTTAGTTGCTCTTTTTTCTACTTCTTAAATAGAGATGTCGAACACTTTGAGAATTTCTTTCTTGTGTTCTGAAAAATCTGTAACTAAGCACTAAACATAGCCTTCAATCCTCTGCATCACCTGCAGTATCTGTTTACAAATTGAATTTGAGCTTGTAATTTGGTGGTCTAATTTTGCAAATTATATCACATATGACAATGTGAGGTATATTGTTAGGACCTTTTTTTTTTCCTGAAGATGAAGGCTTTGAACATTGTGCAAAATATCCTTGATTTCTCATGGCTTGGAGTATTTGAGATATATTTTGGGTTATCTTTTTGGGCAAATTGTATTGCAGTCTAGCATTGTAAAATTGCTTTCTTTTTGACCTTCTTTACATGTGAAAACTTTTTGGTCCAGCTTCTTTGTCTCCATGGAGGAAGAAAATCGTTGTATTGGTTTGTTGATTCATAAGTATTTGTTTGTGCTTCCGAAACTTGCCTAAATTTGTTTAAATATTTTGGTTGTGCTTCTAAAGAACCTGCTGAATTTTGAATTTACCAGTCGGGAAGCCAAAAACTAAGGGGGAGAATAATATGAAACAGTCAACAAAAAGGGAATGATTTCGGTTTTGATGTATGAGAAGGATGAATCAAGCATGTGAAAGTGACCAAAAAAATCGCACAATTCTGAAATTGACTCAATGACAGCGGGAGGCTTGAGCTAAATTGGTTGTTATGGTGTTCAGGGTTTGATACATGTTCTCAAAGAAGTATGAGATTGCTTTGTTGCTGGACCGGTGGTGCTACATCTGATGCTTTAGATGACAAGGTTTTTCTGTTCACCTATGGTTTGGAGCTGGTAATCTCACTTGTTTGTTGAGTAGTAACTGCCATAAAAAGAACAAATGTTGGTGACCCTGGTAAATTTTTTCGTTTTGCTCGTGCTGTGATGAAGTTTTGAAATAAATTTCTTTGTTTATCTATTGGTTTTGAAACAGTCTTGCTTGTTTGTTGAGACTAGTAACTGCCTGAAAAAAAAAAAAAAAAAACATGGATGGTGAAGATTGCTTAATACATTATTGACTTACTGGAACGGACTTGTTTTAATATTGGGGTACATATCAGTTTTTGTGAAACTGTTTGAAACGATACTTCCAGAATATGCTTGAAATTTGAAAGAGGCCTTGAAGGAGAGAACTACAATCTAACAACTAATTTTTGTGGATTTGAGTAATGAAATGTGTTCAGTTGATGAGCGTAAGGATGACTATTTCTTTGAGGTCGCATCTGGTAAAGTTTTTGATGTTTTCAGCTTGTTCGTCTCTATGGAGGAAAAAATTTGTTCCAATGGTTTGTTTAATACATTAGTATTTGGTTGTGCTTTTTAAGTTGCTGGAATGAGTGCGTGATAGTTTTATATTTGCTTTTCTGTGTTAATTTGTGCTTGCTGTACTGGGTTTTTTGAAACTTTTTCTTAACAGAATTGAATGATACTGTGGCTATATAATATGGAATTCTACCAGCAAGTTTTAACTTTAATATGCAAGTTATTTTGTTCCCAATATCTGTACTTGGTATCCATCTTGTGCATGATTTTATATGATTTCCAAGGTAGTGTGCTTTATAGACTGAAAAAAATGAATATTATTGTAACACTGTTTTATCTTCTATTTAAATTCAAGTCAGTCTCATCCTGTTCAAATTTAGTTAGTTAGAAGTGGTTTACCTGTTTTAGCTTAGAATGTCAAATTGGGTTCTAAAGTTGTGAGCTGTCAATTTGTTTCATTGTGTTTTTCTATCTTTCTGCAGTATGTTGAGTGAAGGTTATGTTTATAACAAATCTGATGATCAGATTGCTAGAGTGTTTGATTTTTTGTATATGTTGCTGATGCATATTTGCGAATAAAGATCATCTTGTTCTGTCATGTTTTTCACATCTGTTGCATTCAACCAATGGTGAAGACTTTTGGAGACACTTGATAATTTTGATTAGTTATGGGAATTTAAATCCTGCAAGGTTGATTTTTGTCTCCTCTTCATGATCTCTGGTATAGTTGGTTAATGCATGTGGTCAAAAGTATTGCTTTGTCTGGTATAGGTCCTTTTAATTAACATGTAAAATTTCACTTGAGTTTAATATGAAGACTTGGAGACACTTGTATTAACATGTTTGTCTCCTTCATGATATGGTTGGTTAATGGTGAAGACTTGGAGGTACTTGATAGTATTGCTCTAGTTTTGGGAATTTAAATCTGCGAGGTTGATGTTTGTCTTCTCTTCATGATCTTTGGTATACCATGCATGAGGTCAAAAGTATTGCTTTGGTTGGTATAAGTCCTTTTAATTAACATGTAAAAACTTCACTTGAGCTTAACATGAAGAAAGCAATCAGCATATGCAGTTTGGTTCTCAAACCACCAAACCAGTTATTGTGACAGAGCTTTCTTGGAGAGAGATGCATTGCATGGTGGTATTGATGTCTTTCAGATTCCTGCTTGGAATATGGTAATGTCAAAGTCCTGGATTTATGTAGTGCTTAAGAACATGATTGGGGAGTTCCAGTAAGTAAAATTTTTAAGAGTCTGTATTGGTGTTGGTATCATATTTGTTTCCATAGCTGACAAGGTTCTACTTATTTTCTTTTTCCCTTGAAAATAAGTTAGTCTATAATATGGTCACATTGGCAATTTGGCATGCCCTTTTTTGCATTCTGTTCACTTATTCAAGTGTACAATGGAGTGTTGTTGACAAAAGGGAAGAAGGTAAAATTGCAGCAGTGCCCTACCATTTTACCCTGACATCTAAGCTCATTAGTAGTTTGTTTATTAACTGCTCCTATCTTCTTCTTATGTTCATTAATAGTCTTATTTTAGTAATTATTTTAGTTGGAGCCCTTTTTTGCTAGTTTTCCAAGTAACAATTTTAGTAACTATAACACAAACATACCTGTTCAAAGGAGTTGCAATCACCTGTGTAGTCTATCTATTTGTGATTATTCAATCATTTCTTAAGAATCCCCTAACCTTCGCTCACAATTTTTTTGTTTTTCCTTTCTTGCAAAAAAATGGAATATTTTAATTTGGTTTATCTATCTTTCTCATCTGCATTTTCTTATCTATGTGAGTGTATTTTGCAACATACTTCGAAATAAGGATCTGACTTAAAACCTTAACGTAGGCTTTGAAATTTGTTTCCAATTACTGGATTTCTCAATGCTGGCAGTTTTTAATAGACAACTTAGGTATCTGTTTGTGGCTTTGTGCGAATTGTATTTCAGTCTAGCATTATAAAATTACTTTTGAACCTCTGTGAAAATGGAAATATTTTTTGTCCGGCTTGATTGTCTCTCCATGGAGGAAGAAACCCGTTTTGTTGGTTTGTTTAAATATGTAAGTATTTGGTTGTGCTCACATAAACTTGCTGTTGTTTTTATAAATATTTTGGTTGTGGTTTTTAAAAACTTGCTGAATTGAATTTACCATGTCAGGAGGCCCTTTAACATAAGAAAAGGATGAAGAAAGTGCCCAAAATAAACACACACAATGCTGAAAGTGCTTTGTGCAGTTTCGTGTCTTTTCTTTTTTAATTCATGCTTCAAAGTTCCATAGATCATATATTCTATCGATTGGTTGTGTTTCATTATTCGATACATGATGTCAAAAAAGTAAGAATTTGATGTGGCCTTCTAGCATGAGCTCTCCCAATTTGTGATAGATGTCTGAATCCTACAATGTTATCAGTCATGAATTTGAACTAGAATCCTAGGGTTTAGAGTTCCAAAAGTCTTGTGTGCATTTTCATCAAATGATCATCATGCATTTTCTTTTTCTGTAGGGATTTTGATTTTTGGCCATTCTATATGCTCATCATAGCTGATCTTTTGGATAAATTTTAACTTGGTGTTGTTTGGATCTCCAAAATGAGGGAGTTGATCGAGTTGGCCCTCATTTTTTAATTTGTTCGTTGTTTTTGATATTTTGTCTGTTGGGTAGATCCTTATTATTTGTTTGGAAACATAACTGTTTGTGGGGGTGCCATTTCGTTTTTTGTGGAGGCTGTAGTTGACCACTAAAGCTGGAGGTTAGTTAGAGACTTAGAGGTTTGAATTTTTCCTCTGTGGTGTTAGTGAGCATATATAATTTAATGCCTAAAAGAAAAGAAAGTAATGTTGTTCGATTTCTTTCAAAATTCAATTGATTAATTGGGGTGGGATATACAACGATAGAGTTTAATTTGGTCTTCGTGTTTATGTAAATATTGTTTTCTTAGCATTTTAGTTCGAATTAAGTTTACATGATATTTTAGATAATCACAACCGTTTATATTTTTGCAAATTGTTCTATATTCTGACAATTGAGAATCCATTTTAGACTTCTATGATGACGGAGAACCCTTCTGTCTACTAGGAGATTGATTTTTCATCAACGGAGTAAATATATATTAAAGACTTGTAAGTATTTGTCTAATTGTTTTGTTTTATGTTTTAAAACTTGCTGAAATTTGTAATTTTTATTATCAGTATCACGTGACCCTTTTACTTAAAGGGGGAGAATAGTATGGAACAATCAACAAAAGAGGAATTATTTTAGTATTGTTATAATCAGTCTCAGTTGTCTTTCCTTTTCTCTTTCATTTTCTTTATGTTTCCTAGTTTTGCATGGAATATTGTGTGGCTGAGTTGAAAATTGGTTGTCATCGTGTTCAGAGGATTGTTACATGCTCTCAAGAAGTAACATATTGGATGCTGCCTTTAGGCATGAATTGTCCCGGTTTGGTCAGGATTCAACAAATCCTGTTTTTTCTGTTTTTTGAGTTGCGAGTTGGCTTTTTGGATTTTTTTCAATTGGCCAGTTATATCATTAATGTTCTTTTACATAGCAGCCAGCTCTTGTAGATACAGTTTTGCAACTTTAATGGTGTTGCTTGCGTGTTCAGCAGTAGTCGTATGCAGTTTTCTGTATAAAGTTGGCAAGTTTTCTATTGATCTGTTTTCCTTCTTCTTTCAATATTTTATGTCTATTGTATATAGTCTTATTTCAACCTGGATTTTGAACTAGTGTGTGGTTGCTGTTTTGGTTTAGTGGAGTTTCTCACTGGCAAAGAAAGGGAGGTTTCTTTCATATTTGAATTTTTTCTTCTTTCCTTGTAACAGAACATATGTTGTATGCAGAAAAGAAATAAGGGAATTCTCTTAGAGGCCATTTGGGATTCAATTGATTTATTATTGGTTTGGGAATATACAAGCAGCAGAGTGATACTGGATTTTAGCGACGGTGATTGTTTTACTATTGTTGTGTTTCATGCTGTTGATGAACATGTATTTGGAGCATTCTTAAGAAACAATGAGAACCTGATATATTGTAGTTTTAACTTTAGCTAGAGACAACATCTCCTTCCAATGTTCATTAGCATTCTTCGTTTGTGGTAGAAGTGTCAAGGTTATAAAAATTTTATTTGTGATTTTAAATGACTTAAAAATTTGTATTTACTGGTGTCAGGTGACTCTTTTTCTAAGGAGAAGAATAATGGTGAGAACTCAACAAAAATTTCGGAATTAACAAAAGAAAAGGAAATAAAGAAATCACAGAATTGAACGACCTTGACGGTAGAGCATGGAGTGGGATTCTATCACGTTAATATGTGTAAGTTATTTTGTTCCCATATGAGTTTTGCTTTAATAATAATAGCCAACTTTTAACTAACGTACAAACATATAAGGTTTAACGTTAATTTATAATTTATTTTGATTCAATTTGTGTTTTATTTTGTCGATAATAATCAATTTTTAACTAATAATAAACATTGAAATTATGTAATTATAAAATTTTAATGACCACTTAATTGAATGAAGTGTTAAAAAAATGACGACGCTTAATTCAACAATATTTTATGCTTAGGAAAAAAGAAGTAACAAAAGCTTAAAAAAATTAATAATTAAAAACATAGAAAGATAAAATAAAATTTATTATGAGTGTAACAATATTTCAAGGAAAAAAATTGTATTACAATAAATTCAAATATATTCATGGATTTTTTTAATTACATTTCGAAAGAAATTTATATAATCACCAATTCCTCTTTATTATATTGTTAAAACTAATTTAAATGCGATATGGATTTCGAGATACGATTAAAAAAATAAAATAGATAATTTTTCACATTTTATGTTAAAAAGGTTTTTTTCTATTTTCGTGTTATAAAATTTCATAATGTTTATTTGTAGGAGAGAATGTTTGCAGGATTTGTCTACTTGTTATCTTGTTAAATTTAGGTTTCAATTTTTTTACTTTTGATATATATAAATATATTTGAAATTCACTTTTTTCACTTTTGATATTGTTTTTTCAAAAAAAAAAAAAAAAACTGGCCTGACCAAAAAATATACCGCTCACGGTAAGGAAAAAATGTAACCAATGCCAGCTAGGCTTCTAACATGCCAGGCTAACATTAAAAGTGGCAGGTCCTGTGCCAGCTCATATTTAAAAAATGCCAGCTCATATTTGACTGTGCCAGCTCAACTTCTTAACCATGCCAGCTCATGCCAGTTGGGCCCAGCTCAACGTCTAATCATGCCAGCGCATCATCCTACAAACCGACCAGTCACTCTATAAATAGACGGGCTAACTGCCTTGGGTGGTCGGATTTGAAGATGCTGAGATTAGGAGGTGGTGCAAGATCGGTGATTGGGAGTCCAGGAGGAACTGGGTCATGTGGTGACGCGATGGCTCGCTATCAACACATCCCTTTGGTTGGCTGTTTAGTCGTGGAGATCACCGTCTCCACTGTCCATGGTTAGGGTTCTTGAACTTTTTTAGCTTTCTTTATTTCGCGATAATCAAGCAGTTTCTGTTTAGTAGTGGATGGTGGCATGCATGGGAAGCTAATCTTATATGGGAATCGGAGAAAAAATGGCCTCTCTGTGGCACCAGCCGCACCACTCTCTCCCTCACCTGCTCACGATATGGTAGGCACCTCTGCTTACATCACCTGTATCTCTCTTCTCCAGATTTTCATGGATCCCACTCCACCCCCTCTCTTCTCTTTTCTTCTTATTTTCACATTTTCTTCTCTTCCTCTAATAGTAAGCTTCATGAGAGGCTTCCATCTTATCAAGGTAATTTCTTTTCTGGGGCTTATTCCAAGTCACTAGTAATGTACGCCTCTGGTCTCATTCTTTCTTCTCATGGCAGTCACTACTGTTGATTCTGGTAGTAATGCTCTACGATTTCTGGGTTTTACGCGAAGAGTTTATTTAACTAACTTGAGGTATAGACAACCTATATTAACCTGGAAAATGCATTACTCACCTATAATTAATTGAGCATCAAAGTTGGAGAGGAAGTCAGTTTGAATGATTAGTTTCAGCTTGTCTCCGTTATTAATGTAATTTTTAATATTTTAATATTGCAGAATTGTGCTGTTACTACATTTTGGTTTCGGGGTCTTCTGTTTTGATTAACGGTGCAAGGAATTTTTTTCCATTTTTTAATAAGTGGCTGGGCTTTGTATTAGCTTATGGTTTAGGTTCTCGTTTTTTTAAGCCTTTTATATGCAGTGGATGATTGATCACAGTAAACTCCGTGTTATTTGCTACACACTGGGACCCCTTAAACCTTGGGACTGGTGGACATCTTGGCTGTTAACACCTGTAGATTGTTCTGAATCTGGATGCAACGATACACAGAACATCGCCTTGCTGTGGGGGGATGATAATATTTCTATCCTCGTTGTGATTAATTTTTCAGGGAGGGATCATAAAATTCTATTCTCTTAGTGTTCTATTTGTGCCGGAATTTGAAACAAATGTTTGATTACTTTCTTGTTTGCATGTATATGGTCTTAGATTGTTGGCTGAGTGGATTTGAATCCATGTTTGGTGGATTGGAAGACTCGAGATTGATTATTACATCATTGCCTAATCGGTTTTCTTCAAGATTGCAGAAATGCCATCCGGTGAGTGGTGTGTGGATGACTGTTTCTTTGATGAGAGCCAGATTGATCTGTTTGGCAAGTCTTTGTTGTCAACTTTAAGCATCTCATACTGTCAATACTGCAATAATTTTTTACAGTATAATAATATGAGATGCTTAATATTGGCCCTCATTCTCACTTGAAAATGCGACTGTCCTGTCTAGTCCTGGGTAAACTTATGACTACTCTGCTTGTTTTTCAAATTAATTCCCTCTCTTTCTCATTGCATGCCTTTTTTGAGATATGGCTTTTGATTTGTCTAAGTCCTTTTGCACTGTAGCATTGTAAAACTACTCCCTTTGTTGTTAGCTCAACCAGTAAATTTTTTGTTTTGTGTATAAAAAATTTGCACAAACAAGTTTTAAAATACATTTATTTTATTGATTTGTTGTTTTTGAAAATATCAGAAATATCTTGAATATTCTCAAATTCTTGGTAACATTCGAGGATATTTTTAAGATCCATTTCCTTAAAATAAGGAAATATCTGGAGATAATATCAGGTATCGTTTCGATATAGTTCCTTTGGTATGGATATAAAATTATATCTTGGTCTTGGTAAAAGTTCAGTGGAGGCTTTTGTTGGTCAGTGACTCAATGGTAAAGGGGAGATTTGAGCTGCATTGGTTGCCATGTTCAGGGTTTGATACGTGCTCTGCTCACAAAGAAGTATGAGATGGTTTAGTTGCTGGACTAGTGGTGCTATTATTGATGCCTTAGGGTTTTTCTATTGGCCCATGGTTTGAGCTTTTTTGTTGAGTTACAATTGACATGAAGGAACACATGTTTGGACCCCAGTGCTTTTGGTTTTGCTTATAAAGAAGTTTGCTGAAATTAAGTTTTGAAACAGACTTTTCTTTGCTTGTTTGTTTTGAAAAATCTCACATGTTTGTTGAGAACAGGGTTCAAATTTGAATGAGGCTCTTGTGATCTTTTATCTTTGAACAAGCAAAATACAACTTAACAACACCTTTTTCCTGAATTTGAGAATGACGTGGTTTAATTGATGAGTCTTTTAGTTTACGTCTCGTGAAGTTTTTGATGTTGTCAAGTGATTATTGTTGCTTAGTTGCTTTTTTTTTTTTTCAACTTTTTAAATAGAGATGTCATCTAACACTTTGAGAATTTCGTTCTTGTGTTCTGAAAAATCTGTAACTAAGCACTAAACATAGCCTTCAATCTTCTGCATCACCTGCAATATCTTTTTGTAAACTGAATTTGGCCATTTATTTCGGTGGTCTAATTTTACAAATTTTATCACAGTATGACAATGTGAGATAATGTTGAGACTTTCTTTTTTCTTTTTTATATATTTTTTAAGATGATTGCATTCTGTCTGGTTTGTTTTATCTTGGGTTTTAATGACCATTCAGGCTTTGAACATTATGCCAAATATCCTTGATTATCATTGCTTGGATGTCAGGTGATTATTGTTGTTTAGTTGCTCGTTTTTCAACTTTTTAAATAGAGATGCCAAACACTTTGAGAATTTCTTTTTTGTTTTTTGAAAAATCTATAACTAAGCACTAAACATAGCCTTCAATCTTCTGCATCACCTGCAATATCTTTTTGCAACTGAATTTGGCCTTTTAATTCAGTGGCCTAATTCTGCAAATTTTATCACAGTTTGGCAACGTGAGATAATGTTGGGAATTTTTTTTTTTTTTTTTTTTTTTGAAGATGGGTGCCTTTTGTCTGGTTTGTTTTATTCTTGGGTGTTACTGTCCATTCAGGCTTCAAACATTGTGCCAACTATCCTTGATTATCGTTGCTTGGATGTTGTCAGGTGATTATTGTTGCTTAGTTGCTCTATTTTCAACTTTTTAAATAGAGATGCCGAACACTTTGAGAATTTCTTTCTTGTGTTCTGACAAATCTGTAACTAAGCACTAAACACAGCCTTCGATCTTCTGCATCACCTGCAATATTTTTTTGCAAACTAAATTTCGCCTTTTTAATCAGTGGTATAATTTTGCAAATTTTATCATAGTATGACAATGTGAGATACTGTGGGACTTTTTATGAGTGCCTTTTGTCTGGTTTGTTTTATTCTCGGGTGTTAATTACCATTCAGGCTTTGAACATTGTGCCAAATACCTTGATTATCATTGCTTGGATGGTGTCAGGTGATTATTGTTGCTTAGTTGCTCTTTTTTCAAGTTTTCAAATAGAGATGCCGAACATTTTGAGAATTTCTTTCTCGAGTTCTGAAAAATCTGCACTAAGCGCTAAACATAGCTTTCGATCTTCTGCATCACCTGCAATATCTATTTGTAAATTGAATTTGGCCTTTTAATTCAGTGATCTAATTTTGCAAATTATATCACAGTATGACGATGTGAGGTATAGTGTTAGGACTCTGTTTTTTTGGAAATGATGTAGGCTTTGAACATTGTGCCAAATATCCTTGATTACTCATTGCTTGGAGTATTTGAGATATAATTTGGGGTATCTTTTTGGGCAAATTGTATTGGAGACTAGCTTTGTAAAATTGCTTTCTTTTGACCTTTTTTACGTGTGAAAACTTTTTGGTCCAGCTTCTTTGTCTCTATGGAGGAAGAAATTCTTTGTATTGGTTAATCATAAGTATTTGTCTGTGGTTCCAAAACTTGCCTGAATTTGTTTAAATATTTTGGTTGTGCTTCTAAAGGAACCTGATGAAGTTTGAATTTACCTGTCGGGAAGCCAAAATCTAAGGGAGAGAATAATAAGAAACAAATAGCGAATGATTTTGGTAGTGATGTAAGAGAAGGATGAATCAAGCATGCAGAAGTGACCAAAAAAATAGCACAATTCTGAAATTGACTCCATGACAGAGGGGGGCTTGAGATAATTGGTTGTTGTTGTGTTCAGGGTTTGATACATGTTCTCAAAGAAGTATTGAGATGGTTTTGTTGCTGGACTGGTGGTGCTACTACTGATGCTTTAGATGACAAGGTTTTTCTGTTCGCCTATGGTTCGGAGCTGGTAATCTCACTTGTTTGTTGAGTGGTAGTAACTGCCATAAAAAGAACAAATGTTGTGACCCCGGTAAATTTTTGTTTTGCTTGTTAAAGTATTTGCTGTGATTATGTTTTCAAATAAATTTGTTTTTCTATTTGTTGGTTTTGAAACAGTCTTACTTGTTTCTTGAGACTAGTAATTGCCTGAAAAAGAAAAAAAAAATAGATGTTGAAGATTCTTTGATACGTTATTGACTTACTAGAACGGACTTGTTTCGTTATTGGGGTACATATCAGTTCTTGTGAAACTGTTTTGAACTATATTTCCAGAATATGCTTGAAATTTAAAGAGGCTTTTGTGACATTTTATTTTTGAAGGAGAAAAATACGATCTAACAGCTGTGTGTTCTGGATTTGAGTAATGAAATGTGTTTAATTGATGAGCATAAGGGTGACTATTTCATTGAGTTCACATCTGGTGGAGTTTTTGATGTTTTCAGCTTGTTCATCTCTATGGAGGAAGAAAGTTGTGATAATGGTTTGTTTAATACATTAGTATTTGGTTGTGCTTTCAAAAACTGAAAGGGGTGCATGATAGTTTTATATTTGCCTTTCTGTGTTAATTTGTGCTTGCTATACTGGGTTTTTTGAAACTTTTTCTAAACAGAATTGAATGATACTGTGGCTATATAATATGGACTTCTACCAGCAAGTAAGTTTTAACTTTAATATGCAAGTTATTTTGTTCCAATCTCTATTCTTGCGATCCATCTTGTGAATGATTTTATATGATTTCCAACGTAGTGTGCTACATGATTGAAAAAAATGAATATTCTTGTAGCACTATTTTATCTTCTATTTAAATTCAAGTCAGTCTCATCCTGTTCAAATCTAGTTATTTACAGGTGGTTTACCTGTTTTAGCTTAGAATGTCAAATTGGGTTCTAAAGTTGTAAGGTATCAATTTGTTTTGTTGTGTTTTTCTATCTTTCTGCAGTATGTTGAGTGAAGATTATGTTTATAACAAATCTGATATCGATTGCTAGAGTGTTTGATTTTTTATATATGTTGCTGATGCATATTTGCGAATAAAGACCATCTTGTTCTGTTATGTTTTTCACATCTGTTGCATTGAACCAATGGTGAAGACTTTTGGAGACACTAGATAATACTGATTTGGTTATGGGAATTTAAATCTGCAAAGTTGATGTTTGTCTCCTCTTCATGATCTCTGGTATCATTGGTTAATGCATGTGGTCAAAAGTATTGCTTTGGTTGGTATAGGTCCTTTTAATTAACATGCAAAACTTCACTTGAGTTTAATATGAAGACTTGGAGACACTTGCATTAACATGTTTGTCTCCTCTTCATGATATAGTTGGCTAATGGTGAAGACTTGGAGGCACTTGATAGTGTATTGATCTAGTTTTGGGAATTTAAATCTGCAAGGTTGATGTTTGTCTCCTCTTCATGATCTCTGGTATACGATGCATGAGGTCAAAAGTATTGCTTTGGTTGGTATAAGTCCTTTTAATTAACATGTAAAAACTTCACTTGCGCTTAACATGAAGAAAGCAATCAGCGTATGCAGTTTGGTTCTCAAACCACCAAACCAGTTATTGTGACAGAGCTTTCTTGGAGCGAGATGCATTGCATGGTGGTATTGATGTCCTTCAGATTCCTGCTTGGAATATGGTAATGTCAAAGTCCTGGATTTATGTAGTGCTTAAGAACATGATTGGGGAGTTCCAGTAAGTAAAGTTTTTAAGAGTCTGTATTGGTGTTGGTATCATATTTGTTTCCATAGCTGACAAGGTTCTACTTATTTTCTTTTTCCCTCGAAAATAAGTAAGTCTATAATATGGTCTTACATTGGCAATTTCACAGGCCCTTTTTTGCTGTCTGTTCACTTATTCAAGTGTATAATGGAGTGCCGTTGACAAAAGAGGAGAAGGTAAAATTGCGGAAGTGCCACACCATTTTACCCTGACATCTAAGTTCATTAGTAGTTTGTTTATCTTCTTCTTATGTTCATTAATAGTTCTATTTCAGTCATTATTGAAGTTGGAGCCCTTTTTGCAAGTCTTCCAAGTAACAATTTTAGTATTTATAACACTTTTTGCAAGTCTTCCAAGTAACAATTTTAGTATTTATAACACAAACATAACTGTTCGAAGGAGTTGCAATCACCTGTGTAGTGTGTCGATTTGTGATTATTCAGTCGTTCCTTAAGAATCCTAATCTTCGCTCATAATTGTTTTGTTTTTCCCTTGCAAAAAAATTAAATATTTTAATTTGTTTTATCTATTCTCATCTGCATTTTCTTATTTATGTGAGTGTATTTTGCAGCATACTTCGAAATGAGGATCTAACTTAAAACCTTAATGCGGGCTTTGAAATTTGTCTCCAATTACCAGATTTCTCAATGCTAGCAGTATTAATATATAACTTAGATATCCGTTTGTACGAATTGTATTTCAGTCTAGCATTATAAAATTACTTCCGAACCTCTATGAAAATGAAAAAATATTTTGTCCAGCTTGATTGTCTCCATGAAGAAAGAAACCCGTTTTGTTGGTTTGTTTACATATAGTATTTGGTTGTGCTCGCATGAACTTGCTGTTGTTTGTATAAATATTTTGGTTGTGCTTTTAAAAACTTGCTGAATTGAATTTACCGTGTCGGAGGCCTTTTAACATAAGAAAAAGATGAAGAAAGTGCCCAAAATAAACACACACAATGCTGAAAGTGCTTTGTGCAGTTTCGTGTCTTTTCTTTTTCAGTTCATGCTTCAAAGTTCCATAGATCATATATTCTATCGATTGGTTGTCTTTCATTATTCGATACATGATGTCAAAAAAGTATGAATTTGATGTGGCCTTCTAGCTTGAGCTCTCCCAGTTTGTATTAGATGCCTGAATCCTACAATGTTATTAGTCATGAATTTGAACTAGAATTCTAGGGTTTAGAGTTCCAAAAGTCTTGTGTACATTTTCATCAAATGATCATTATGCATTTTCTTTTTTTGTAGGTATTTTGATTTTTGGCCATTCTGTATGCTCATCATAGCTGATCTTTTGGATAAATTTTAACTTGGTGTTGTTTGGATCTCCAAAATGAGGGAGTTGCTAGAGTTGGCAGAGGGTCATTTCTTAATTTTTTCGTTCTTTTTGATAGTTTGTTTGTTGGGTAGATCCTTATTATTTGTTTGGAAACATAAGTGTTTGTGGGGGTGCCATTTCGTTTTTGTGGAGGCTGTTGTTGACCACCAAAGCTAGAGGTTAGTTAGAGACTTAGAGGTTTGAATTTTTTCTTTGTGGTGTTAGTGAGCATATATAATTTAATGCCTAAAAGAAAAAAAGGTAATGTTGTTCGATTTCTTTCAAAACTCAATTGATTAGTTGGGGTGGGACATACAATGGTAGAGTTTAATTCGGTCTTCTTGTTTATGTAAATATTGTTTTCTTAGCATGTTAGTTCGAGTTAAGTTTATATGATATTTTAGATAATCGCAACCGTTTATATTTTTGCAAATTGTTCTATATTCTGACAATTGAGAATCCATTTTAGACTTTTATGATGACGGAGAACCCTTCTGTTTAGTAAGAGAATGATTTTTCATCAACCGAGTAAATATGTATTAAAGACTTGCAAGTATTTGTCTAATTGTTTTGTTTTGCGTTTTAAAACTTGTTGAAATTTGTAATTTTTATTATCAGTATCGCGAGACCCTTTTACTTAAAGGGGGAGAACAGTATGGATCAATCAACAAAAGAGGAATTATTTTAGTATTGTTATGATGAGTCTCAGTTGTGTCTTTCCTTTTCTGTTTCATTTTCTTTATGTTTCCTAGTTTTGCATGGAATATTGTGTGGCTGAGTTGAGAATTGGTTGTCGTCGTGTTCAAAGATTGGTACATGCTCTGAATAAGTAACATATTGGATGTTGCCTTTAGGCATGAATTGTCCGGGTTTGGTCAGGATTCAACAAATCCTGTTTTTTCTGTTTTTTGAGTTGTGAGTTGGCTTTTTGGATTTTTTTCAATCGGCCAGTTATATGTTCTTGTACATAGAAGCCAGCTCTTGTAGATACATTTTCGCAACTTTAATGGTGCTGCTTGCGTGTTCAGCAGTAGTCGTATGCAGTTTTCTGTATAAAGCTAGCAAGCTTTCTGTTGATCTGTTTTCCTTCTTCTTTCAATATTTTATGTCTATTGTATAGTCTTATTTCAACCTGGATTTTGAACTGTGTGTGGTTGCTGTTTTGGTTTAGTGGAGTTTCTCACTGGCAAAGAAAGGGAGGTTTCTTTCATATTTGAATTTTTTTCTCTTTCCTTGTAACAGAACATATGTTGTGTCAGAAAAGAAATAAGGGAATTCTCTTAGAGGCCATTTGGGATTCAATTGATTTATTATTGGTTTGGGAATATACAAGCAGCAGAGTGATACTGGATTTTAGCGACGGTGGTTGTTTTACTATTGTTGTGTTCCATGCTGTTGATGAACATATAGTTGGAGCATCATTAAGAAACAATGAGAACCTGATATATTATAGTCTTAATTTTAGCTGGAGACAGTATCTCCTTCCAATGTTCATTAGCATTATTCGTTGGTAGTAGAAGTGTCAAGGTTATAAATATTTTATTTGTGATTTTAAATAACTTGAAAATTTGTATTTACTGGTGTCAGGTGACTCTTCTTCTAAGGAGAAGAATAATGGTGAGAACTCAACAAAAATTTCAGAATTAACAAAAGAAAAGGAAATAAAGAAATCACAGAATTGAACGACCTTGACGGTAGAGTATGGAGCGGGATTCTACCCCGTTAATATGTGTAAGTTACTTTGTTCCCAGATGTGTTTTGTTTTAATAATAATAGCCAACTTTTAACTAATGTACAAGCATATAAGGTTTAACGTTAATTTATAATTTATTTTGATTCAATTTGTGTTTTATTTTGTCGATAGTAATCAATTTTTAACTAATAATAAACATTGAAATTATGTAATTATAAAATTTTAATGACCACTTAATTGAATGAAGTGTTAAAAAAATGACGACGCTTAATTCAACAATATTTTATGCTTAGGAAAAAAGAAGTAAAAAAAGCTTTAAAAAATTAATAATTAAAACATAGAAAGATGAAATAAAATTTATTATGGGTGTAACAATATTTCAAGGAAAAAAATTGTATTACAATAAATTCAAATATATTTATGGATTTTTTTAATTACATTTCGAAAGAAATTTATATAATCATCAATTCTTCTTTATTATATTGTTAAAACTAATTTAAATGCGGTATGAATTTCAAGATACGATTAAAAAAACAAAATAGATAATTTTTCACATTTTATGTTAAAAAGGTATTTTTCTATTTTCTTGTTATAAAATTTCATAATGTTTATTTGTAGGAGAGAATGTTTGCAGGATTTGTCTACTTGTTATCTTGTTAAATTTAGGTTTCAATTTTTTTACTTTTGATATATATAAATATATTTGAAATTCATTTTTTTCACTTTTGATATTGTTTTTTCAAAAAAAAAAAAAAAACTGGCCTGACCAAAAAATATACCGCTCACGGTAAGGAAAAAATGTAACCAATGCCAGCTAGGCTTCTAACATGCCAGGCTAACATTAAAAGTGGCAGGTCCTGTGCCAGCTCATATTTAAAAAATGCCAGCTCATATTTGACTGTGCCAGCTCAACTTCTTAACCATGCCAGCTCATGCCAGTTGGGCCCAGCTCAACGTCTAATCATGCCAGCGCATCATCCTACAAACCGACCAGTCACTCTATAAATAGACGGGCTAACTGCCTTGGGTGGTCGGATTTGAAGATGCTGAGATTAGGAGGTGGTGCAAGATCGGTGATTGGGAGTCCAGGAGGAACTGGGTCATGTGGTGACGCGATGGCTCGCTATCAACACATCCCTTTGGTTGGCTGTTTAGTCGTGGAGATCACCGTCTCCACTGTCCATGGTTAGGGTTCTTGAACTTTTTTAGCTTTCTTTATTTCGCGATAATCAAGCAGTTTCTGTTTAGTAGTGGATGGTGGCATGCATGGGAAGCTAATCTTATATGGGAATCGGAGAAAAAATGGCCTCTCTGTGGCACCAGCCGCACCACTCTCTCCCTCACCTGCTCACGATATGGTAGGCACCTCTGCTTACATCACCTGTATTTCTCTCTTCTCCAGATTTTCATGGATCCCACTCCACCCCCTCTCTTCTCTTTTCTTCTTATTTTCACATTTTCTTCTCTTCCTCTAATAGTAAGCTTCATGAGAGGCTTCCATCTTATCAAGGTAATTTCTTTTCTGGGGCTTATTCCAAGTCACTAGTAATATACGCCTCTGGTCTCATTCTTTCTTCTCATGGCAGTCACTACTGTTGATTCTGGTAGTAATGCTCTACGATTTCTGGGTTTTACGCGAAGAGTTTATTTAACTAACTTGAGGTATAGACAACCTATATTAACCTGGAAAATGCATTACTCACCTATAATTAATTGAGCATCAAAGTTGGAGAGGAAGTCAGTTTGAATGATTAGTTTCAGCTTGTCTCCGTTATTAATGTAATTTTTAATATTTTAATATTGCAGAATTGTGCTGTTACTATATTTTGGTTTCGGGGTCTTCTGTTTTCATTAAGGGTGCAAGGAATTTTTTTCCATTTTTTAATAAGTGGCTGGGCTTTGTATTTGCTTGTGGTTTAGGTTCTCGTTTTTTTAAGCCTTTTATATGCAGTGGATGATTGATCACGGTAAACTCCGTGTTATTTGCTACACACTGGGACCCCTTAAACCTTGGGACTGGTGGACATCCTGGCTGTTAACACCTGCAGATTGTTCTGAATCTGGATGCAACGATACACAGAACATCGCCTTGCTGTGGGGGGATGATAATATTTCTATCCTCTTTGTGATTAATTTTTCAGGGAGGGATCATAAAATTCTATTCTCTTAGTGTTCTATTTGTGCCGGAATTTGAAAGAAATGTTTGACTACTTTCTTGTTTGCATGTATGTGGTCTGAGATTGTTGGCTGAGTGGATTTGAATCGGTGTTTGGTTGATTGGAAGACTCGAGATTGATTATTACATCATTGCCTAATCGGTTTTCTTCGAGATTGCGGCAATGCCCATCCGGTGAGTGGTGTGTGGATGACTGTTTCTTTGATGAGAGCCAGATTGATCTGTTTGGCCAGTCTTTGTTGTCAACATTAAGCATCTCATACTGTCAATACTGCAATAATTTTTTACAGCATAATAATATGAGATGCTTAATATTGGCCCTCATTCTCACTTGAAAATGCGACTGTCCTGTGTAGTCCTGGGTAAACTTATGACTACTCTGCTTGTTTTTCAAATTAATTCCCTCTCTTTCTCATTGCATGCCTTTTTTGAGATATGGCTTTTGATTTGTCTAAGTCCTTTTGCACTGTGGGATTGTAAAACTACTCCCTTTGTTGTTAGCTCAACCAGTAAATTTTTTGTTTTGTTTTGCACAAACAAGTTTTAAATTACATTTATTATATTGATTTGGTTTTTTTGAAAATATCAGAAATATCTTGAATATTCTCAAATTCTTGGTAATATTTGAGGATATTTTTAAGATCCATTTCCTTAAAATAAGGAAATATCTGGAGATAATATCAGGTATCGTTTCGATATATAGTTCCTTTGGTATGGATATAAAATTATATCTTGGTCTTGGTAAAAGTTCAGTGGAGGCTTTTGTTGGTCAGTGAATCAATGGTAAAGGGGAGATTTGAGCTGCATTGGTTGCCATGTTCAGGGTTTGATACATGCTCACAAAGAAGTATGAGATGGTTTAGTTGCTGGACTGGTGGTGCTATTATTGGTGCCTTAGTGTTTTTCTATTGGCCCATGGTTTGAGCTTTTTTGTTGAGTTACAATTGACATGAAGGAACACATGTTTGGACCCCAGTGCTTTCGGTTTTGTTTATAAAGAAGTTTGCTGAAATTAAGTTTTGAAACAGACTTTTCTTTACTTGTTTGTTTTGAAAAAATCTCTCATGTTTGTTGAGAATAGGGTTCAAATTTGAATGAGGCTCTTGTAATCTTTTATCTTTGAACAAGCAAAATACAACTTAACAACACCTTTTTCCTGAATTTGAGAATGACGTGGTTTAATTGATGAGTCTTTTAGTTTACGTCTCGTGAAGTTTTTGATATTGTCAAGTGATTATTGTTGCTTAGTTGCTTTTTTTTTTTTCAACTTTTTAAATAGAGATGTCATATAACACTTTGAGAATTTCGTTCTTGTGTTTTGAAAAATCTGTAGCTAAGCACTAAACATAGCCTTCAATCTTCTGCATCACCTGCAATATCTTTTTGTAAACTGAATTTGACATTTTATTTCGGTGGTCTAATTTTACAAATTTTATCACAGTATGACAATGTGAGATAATGTTGGGACTTTCTTTTTTCTGTTTTCTTTTTTATATATTTTTTAAGATGATTGCATTCTGTCTGGTATGTTTTATCTTAGGTTTTAATGACCATTCAGGCTTTGAACATTATGCTAAATATCCTTTATTATCATTGCTTGGATGTTGTCAGGTGATTATTTTTGTTTAGTTGCTCTTTTTTCAACTTTTTAAATAGAGATGCCAAAGACTTCGAGAATTTCTTTCTTGTTTTCTGAAAAATCTGTAACTAGGCACTAAACATAGCCTTCAATCTTTTGCATCACCTGCAATATATTTTTGCAACTGAATTTGGCCTTTTAATTCAGTGGTCTAATTCTGCAAATTTTATCACAATTTGGCAACGTGAGATAATGTTGGGTTTTTTTTTTTTTTTTTTTTTGAAGATGGGTGCCTTTTGTCTGGTTTGTTTTATTCTCAGGTGTTAATGTCCATTCAGGCTTCGAACATTGTGCCAACTATCCTTGATTGTCATTGCTTGGATGTTGTCAGGTGATTATTGTTGCTTAGTTGCTCTATTTTCAACTTTTTAAATAGAGATGCCGAACACTTTGAGAATTTCTTTCTTGTGTTCTGAAAAATCTTTAACTAAGCACTAAACATAGCCTTCAATTTTCTACATCACCTACAATATCTTTTTGCAAACTGAATTCCGCCTTTTAAATCAGTGGTATAAGTTTGCAAATTTATCACAGTATGGCAATGTGAGATACTGTTGGACTTTTTTTTAGTGTCTTTTGTTTGGTTTGTTTTATTCTCGGGTGTTAATTACCATTGAGGCTTTGAACATTGTGCTAAATATCCTTGATTATCATTGCTTGGATGTTGTCGTGTGATTATTGCTTAGTTGCTCTTTTTTCAAGTTTTCAAATAGAGATGCCGAACATTTTGAGAATTTCTTTCTTGTGTTCTGAAAAACCTGCACTAAGCGCTAAACATAGCTTTCAATCTTCTGCATCACCTGCAATATCTATTTGTAAATTGAATTTGGCCTTTTAATTCAGTGGTCTAATTTTGCAAATTATATCACAGTATGATGCAGTGGATGATTGATCACGGTAAACTCCGTGTTATTTGCTACACACTGGGACCCCTTAAACCTTGGGACTGGTGGACATCCTGGCTGTTAACACCTGCAGATTGTTCTGAATCTGGATGCAACGATACACAGAACATCGCCTTGCTGTGGAGGGATGATAATATTTCTATCCTCTTTGTGATTAATTTTTCAGGGAGGGATCATAAAATTCTATTCTCTTAGTGTTCTATTTGTGCCGGAATTTGAAACAAATGTTTGATTACTTTCTTGTTTGCATGTATGTGGTCTGAGATTGTTGGCTGAGTGGATTTGAATCCGTGTTTGGTTGATTGGAAGACTCGAGATTGATTATTACATCATTGCCTAATTGGTTTTCCTCGAGATTGCGGCAATGCCGATCCGGTGAGTGGTGTGTGGATGACTGTTTCTTTGATGAGAGCCAGATTGATCTGTTTGGCAAGTCTTTGTTGTCAACATTAAGCATCTCATACTGTCAATACTGCAATAATTTTTTACAGTATAATAATATGAGATGCTTAATATTGGCCCTCATTCTCACTTGAAAATGCGACTGTCCTGTGTAGTCCTGGGTAAACTTATGACTACTCTGCTTGTTTTTCAAATTAATTCCCTCTCTTTCTCATTGCATGCCTTTTTTGAGATATGGCTTTTGATTTGTGTAAGTCCTTTTGCGCTGTGGCATTGTAAAACTACTCCCTTTGTTGTTAGCTCAACCAGTAAATTTTTTGTTTTGTGTATAAAAAATTTGCACAAACAAGTTTTAAAATACATTTATTTTATTGATTTGTTGTTTTTGAAAATATCAGAAATATCTTGAATATTCTCAAATTCTTGGTAATATTCGAGGATATTTTTAAGATCCATTTCCTTCAAATAAGGAAATATCTGGAGATAATATCAGGTATCATTTCAATATATAGTTCCTTTGGTATGGATATAAAATTATATCTTGGTCTTGGTAAAAGTTCAGTGGAGGCTTTTGTTGGTCAGTGACTCAATGGTAAAGGGGAGATTTGAGCTGCATTGGTTGCCATGTTCAGGGTTTGATACATGCTCACAAAGAAGTATGAGATGGTTTAGTTGCTGGACTAGTGGTGCTATTATTGATGCCTTAGGGTTTTTCTATTGGCCCATGGTTTGAGCTTTTTTGTTGAGTTACAATTGACATGAAGGAACACATGTTTGGACCCCACTGCTTTTGGTGTTGCTTATAAAGAAGTTTGCTGAAATTAAGATTTGAAACAGACTTTTCTTTACTTGTTTGTTTTGAAAAAATCTCACATGTTTGTTGAGAATAGGGTTCAAATTTGAATGAGGCTCTTGTGATGTTTTATCTTTGAACAAGCAAAATACAACTTAACAACACTCTTTTCGTGAATTTGAGAATGACGTTTTTAATTGATGAGTCTTTTAGTTTACGTCTCGTGAAGTTTTTGATGTTGTCAAGTGATTATTGTTGCTTAGTTGCTTTTTTTTTCTTCAACTTTTTAAATAGAGATGTCATCTAACACTTTGAGAATTTCGTTCTTGTGTTCTGAAAAATCTGTAACTAAGCACTAATCATAGCCTTCGATCTTCTGCATCACCTGCAATATCTTTTTGTAAACTGAATTTGGCCTTTTATTTCGGTGGTCTAATTTTACAAATTTTATCACAGTATGACAATGTGAGATAATGTTGGGACCTTGTTTTTTTCTTTTTTATATATTTTTTAAGATGATTGCATTCTGTCTGGTTTGTTTGATCTTAGGTTTTAATGACCATTCAGGCTTTGAACATTATGCCAAATATCCTTGATTATCATTGCTTGGATGTTGTCAAGTGATTACTATTGTTTAGTTGCTCTTTTTTTCAACTTTTTAAATAGAGATGTCAAACACTTTGAGAATTTCTTTCTTGTTTTCTGAAAATCTATAACTAAGTACATAGCCTTCAATATTCTGCATCACCTACAATATCTTTTTGCAACGGAATTTGGCCTTTTAATTCAGTGGTCTAATTATGCAAATTTTATCACAGTTTGACAACGTGAGATAATGTTGGGTTTTTTTTTTTTTTTTGAAGATGGGGTGCCTTTTGTCTGGTTTGTTTTATTCTCAGGTGTTAATGTCCATTCAGGCTTCGAACATTGTGCCAACTATCTTTGATTACCATTGCTTGGATGTTGTCAGGTGATTATTGTTACTTAGTTGCTCTATTTTCAACTTTTTAAATAGAGATGCCGAACACTTTGAAAATTTCTTTCTTGTGTTCTGAAAAATCTGTAACTAAGCACTAAACATAGCCTTCAATCTTCTGCATCACCTGCAATATCTTTTTGCAAACTGAATTTCGCCTTTTAAATCTGTGGTATAATTTTGCAAATTTTATCATAGTATGGCAATGTGAGATACTGTTGGACTTTTTATGAGTGTCTTTTGTCTGGTTTGTTTTATTCTCGGGTGTTAATTACCATTCAGGCTTTGAACATTGTGCCAAATATCCTTGATTGTCATTGCTTGGATGTTGTCAGGTGATTATTGTTGCTTAGTTGCTCTTTTTTCAAGTTTTCAAATAGAGATGCCGAACATTTTGAGAATTTCTTTCTTGTGTTCTGAAAAATCTGCACTAAGTGCTAAACATAGCTTTCAATCTTCTGCATCACCTGCAATATCTATTTGTAAATTGATTTTGGCCTTTTAATTCAGTGGTCTAATTTTGCAAATTATATCACAGTATGATGATGTGAGGTATAGTGTTAGGACTCTTGTTTTTTTAAAATGATGTTAGGCTTTGAACATTGTGCCAAATATCCTTGATTACTCATTGCTTGGAGTATTTGAGATATAATTTGGGGTATCTTTTTGGGCAAATTGTATTGGAGACTAGCTTTGTAAAATTGCTTTCTTTTGACATTTTTTACGTGTGAAAACTTTTTGGTCCAGATTCTTTGTCTCTATGCAGGAAGAAATTCTTTGTATTGGTTAATCATAAGTATTTGTCTGTGCTTCCAAAACTTGCCTGAATTTGTTTAAATATTTTGGTTGTGCTTCTAAAGGAACCTGATGAAGTTTGAATTTACCTGTCGGGAAGCCAAAAACTAAGGGGGAGAATAATAACAAACAAATAGCGAATGATTTTGGTTTTGATGTAAGAGAAGGATGAATCAAGCATGCAAAAGTGACCTAAAAAATAGCACAATTCTGAAATTGACTCAATGACAGAGGGGGGCTTCAGCTAAATTGGTTGTTATTGTGTTCAAGGTTTGATACATGTTCTCAAAGAAGTATTGAGATGGTTTTGTTGCTGGTCTGGTGGTGCTACTACTGATGCTTTAGATGACAAGGTTTTTCTGTTCGCCTATGGTTCAGAGCTGTTAATCTCACTTGTTTGTTGAGTAGTAGTAACTGCCATAAAAAGAACAAATGTTGTGACCCCGGTGAATTTTTGTTTTGCTTGTTAAAGTATCTGCTGTGATTATGATTTCAAATAAATTTGTTTTTCTATTTGTTGGTTTTGAAACAGTCTTACTGCTTTGTTGAGACTAGTAATTGCCTGAAAAAATAAAAAATAAAATAGATGTTGAAGATTGTTTGATACGTTATTGACTTACTAGAACGGACTTGTCTCATTATTGGGGTACATATCAGTTCTTGTGAAACTGTTTTCAACTATATTTCCAGAATATGCTTGAAATTTAAAGAGGCTTTTGTGACATTTTATCCTTGAAGGAGAAAAATACGATCTAACAACTGTGTGTTCTGGATTTGAGTAATGAAATGTGTTTAATTGATGAGCATAAGGGTGACTATTTCATTGAGTTCACATCTGGCGGAGTTTTTGATGTTTTCAGCTTGTTCATCTCTATGGAGAAAGAAAGTTGTGATAATGGTTTGTTTAATACATTAGTATTTGGTTGTGCTTTCAAAAACTGAAAGGGGTGCATGATAGTTTTATATTTGCCTTTCTGTGTTAATTTGTGCTTGCTATACTGGGTTTTTTGAAACTTTTTCTTAACAGAATTGAATGATACTGTGGCTATATAATATGGACTTCTACCAGCAAGTAAGTTTTAACTTTAATATGTAAGGTTTTTTTGTTCCAATCTCTATTCTTGCGATCCATCTTGTGAATGATTTTATATGATTTCCAAGGTAGTGTGCTACATGATTGAAAAAAATGAATATTCTTGTAGCACTATTTTTTCTTCTATTTAAATTCAAGTCAGTCTCATCCTGTTCAAATCTAGTTAGTTACAGGTGGTTTACGTGCTTTAGCTTAGAATGTCAAATTGGGTTCTAAAGTTGTAAGGTATCAATTTGTTTTGTTGTGTTTTTCTATCTTTCTGCAGTATGTTGAGTGAAGATTATGTTTATAACAAATCTGATATCGATTGCTAGAGTGTTTGATTTTTTATATATGTTGCTGATGCATATTCGCAAATAAAGACCATCTTGTTCTGTCATGTTTTTCACATCTGTTGCATTCAACCAATGGTGAAGACTTTTGGAGACACTAGATAATACTGATTTAGGTATGGGAATTTAAATCTGCAAAGTTGATGTTTGAGACCTCTTCATGATCTCTGGTATAGTTGGTTAATGCATGTGGTCAAAAGTATTGCTTTGGTTGGTATAGGTCCTTTCAATTAACATGCAAAAACTTCGCTTGAGTTTAATATGAAGACTTGGAGACACTTGCATTAACATGTTTGTCTCCTCTTCATGATATAGTTGGCTAATGGTGAAGACTTGGAGGCACTTGATAGTGTATTGATCTAGTTTTGGGAATTTAAATCTGCAAGGTTGATGTTTGTCTCCTCTTCATGATCTCTGGTATACCATGCATGAGGTCAAAAGTATTGCTTTGGTTGGTATAAGTCCTTTTAATTAACATGTAAAAACTTCACTTGCGCTTAACATGAAGAAAGCAATCAGCGTATGCAGTTTGGTTCTCAAACCACCAAACCAGTTATTGTGACAGGGCTTTTTTGGGGAGAGATGCATTGCATGGTGGTATTGATCTCTTTCAGATTCCTGCCTGGAATATGGTAATGTCAAAGTCCTGGATTTATGGAGTGCTTAAGGACATGATTGGGGAGAGTAAGGAAAATTTTTAAGAGTCTGTATCGACGTTGGTATCATATTTTTTTCTATAGCTGACAAGGTTCTACTTATTTTCTTTTTCCCTCGAAAATAAGTTAGTCTATAATATAGTCTTACATTGGCAATTTCACAGGCCCTTTTTCGCTGTCTGTTCACTTATTCAAGTGTATAATGGAGTGCTGTTGACAAAAGGGAAGAAGGTAAAATTGCGGAAGTGCCACACCATTTTACGCTGACATCTAAGTTCATTAGTAGTTTGTTTATCTTCTTCTTATGTTCATTAATAGTTCTATTTTAGTCATTATTGAAGTTGGAGCCCTTTTTGCAAGTCTTCCAAGTAACAGTTTTAGTATTTATAACACAAACATAACTGTTCGAGGGAGTTGCAATCACTTGTGTAGTGTGTCGATTTGTGATTATTCAATCGTTCCTTAAGAATCCTAATCTTCATTCATAATTGTTTTGTTTTTCCCTTGCAAAAAAATGGAATATTTTAATTTGGTTTATCTATCTTTCTCACCTGCATTTTCTTATCTATGTGAGCGTATTTTCCAGCATACTTCGAAATGAGGATCTGACTTAAAACCTCAATGCGGGCTTTGAAATTTGTCTCCAGTTACCGGATTTCTCAATGCTGGCAGTATTAATATATAACTTAGATATCCATTTGTGCGAATTGTATTTCAGTCTAGCATTATAAAATTACTTTCGAACCTCTGTGAAAATGAAAATATATTTTGTCCAGCTTGATTGTCTCCATGAAGGAAGAAACCCGTTTTGTTGGTTTGTTTAAATATGTAAGTATTTGGTTGTGCTCTCATAAACTTGCTGTTGTTTGTATAAATATTTTTGTTGTGCTTTTAAAAACTTGTTGAATTGAATTTACCGTGTCAGGTGACCCTTTAGCATAAGAAAAGGATGAAGAAAGTTCCCAAAAAAAGACATACACATTGCTGATTGTGCTATGTGCAGTTTCGTGTCTATTCATTTTCAGTTCATGTTTCAAAGTATCGTAGATAATATTCTCTATCGATTGGTTGTCTTTCAAGATTTGATACATGATGTCAAAAAAGTAAGAATTTGATGTGGCCTTCTAGCATGAGCTCTCCCAGTTTGATGTCTGAATCCTACAATGTTATTAGTCATGAATTTTAAATAGAATTCTAGTGTTTAGAGTTCCAAAAGTCTTGTGTGCGTTTTCATCAAATGATCATCATGCATTTTCTTTTTTTGTAGGGAGTTTGATTTTTGGCCCTTTTATATGCTCATCATAGCTGATCTTTTGGATACATTTTAACTTAGTGTTGTTTGGTTCTCCAAAATGAGGGAGTTGATAGAGTTGGCAGAGTTTCCATTTCTTAATTTGTTCTGCGATTTTGATATGTTGTCTTTTGGTTAGATCCTTATTATTTGTTTGTCTGGAAACAAAACTGTTTGTGGGGGTGCCATTTCGGTTTTGTGGAGGCTGTTGTTGATTATCAAAGCTGGAGATTAGTTAGAAACTTAGAGGTTTGAATTTCTTCTCTGTGGTGTTAGTGAGCATATATAATTTAATGCCTAAAAGAAAAGAAGGTAATGTTGTTCGATTTCTTTCAAAATTCAATTGATTAATTGGGATGGAATATACAATGGCAGAGTTTATTTCGATTTTCGTGTTTATGTAAATATCATTTTCTTAGCATTTTAGTTCGAATTAAGTTTACATGATATTTTAGATAATTGCAGCCATTTATATTTTTGCCAATTGTACTATGTTCTAACGATTGAGATTAGCTATGATGACGGAGAACCCTTCTATCCAGTAAAAGAATGATTTTTCATGAACAGAGTAAATATGGATTAAAGACTTGCCAAGTATTTGTTTAATTATTTTGTTTTGCATTTTAAAACTTGCTATCAGTATCAAGAGGCCATTTATCGAAGGGGGAGAACAATATGGAACAATCAACAAAATAGGAATGATTTAAGTATTGCTACAATCAGTCTCAATTCTGTCTTTCCTTTTCTCTTTCACTTTCTTTGTGTTTCCTAGTTTTGTATGTACTATTGTGTGGCTGAGTTGAATTGGTCGTCCTCATTTTCAGAGTTTGGTACATGCTCTCAAGAAGCAACACATTGGATGTTGCCTTTAGGCATGACCCCTGTCCCGGTTTGGTCAGGATTCAACGAATCTTGTTTTTTCTGTTTTTTGAGTTGTGAGTTGCTTTTTCGATATTTTTCAATCGACCAGTTATATTTTCTTTTACATAGCAGCAGCTCTTGTAGATACATCTTCGCAACTTTAATGGTGTTGCTTGGATGTTCAGCAGTAAGGAGTTGTATGCGGCTTTCTGTATAAAGTTGGCAAGTTTTCTGTTGGTCTGTTTTCCTTCCTTCTTTCAATATTTTTTGTCTATTGTATAGTGTCTTATTTCAACTTGCATTTTGAACCGTGTGGTTGCTGTTTTGGTTTAGTGGAGTTTCTCACTGGCAGTGAGAGGGAGGCTTATTTCATATTTAAAATTTTTTCTTCTTTCCTTGTAACAAAACATATGTTGTATGCAGAAAAGAAATAAAGGAAGTCTCTTAGAGGCCATTTAGGATTCAGTGGCTTTATTGGCTTGGGAATATACAAGCAGCAGAGTGATACTAGATTTCAGCGACGGTGGTTGTTTTACGATTGTTGTGTTTCATGCTGTTGATGAACATGTATTTGCAGCATTCTTAAGAAACAAAGAGAACTTAGATATATTATAGTCCTGACTTTAGCTGGAGACAGCATCTCCTTCCAATGTTCATTAGCGTTCTTCATTGGTGGTAGAAGTGTCAAGGTTATAAATATTTTATTTGTGATCTTAAATAACTTGAAAATTTGTATTTACTAGTGTCAGGTGGCTTTTCTTCTAAGGAGAAGAATAATAGGGCGAAGTTAACAAAAATTTCGGAATTAACAAAAGAGAAGGAAATAAAGAAATCACAAAATTTAATGACTCTGACAGTAGGGTAGAGAGCGAGATTCTACCATGTTAATTTGTGTAAGTTAGTTTGTTCCAATGTGTGTTTTCTTTTAACAATGATAACTAACTTTTAACTAACGTACCAGCATGTAAGGTTTAACTTTAATTTATAATTTATTTTGATTTGGTCTGTGCTTTGTTTTTATTTTATGATAATAATCAATTTTTAATTGACAATAGATATTGAAATTATGTAATTATAAAATTTAATTACCGTTTCCTTGAATTAAGTTTTAAAAAAATTACAACACTTAAATTCAGCAATAATTTATGTTTAGGAAAAAAAAAAGTAACAAAAGGTTAAAAAAATAATAATTGAAGCTTGGAAAGATAGAAACAAAAAGAAACAAAAATAAAATTTATTATGAGTGTAACAATACTTCAGGAAAAAATTTGTTTTACAATAAATTCAAATATTCATTGATTTTTTTTTTATTGCATTTCGAAAAAAAAAAATTATATAATCATCAGTCTTTCTTTATTATATTGTAAAAACTAATTTGAATGCAATATGGATTTCTAGATAAAATTAGAAAAATAAAATAGATATATTTTCACGTTCTATGTTAAAAAATATATTTATCTATTTTCATGTTATAGAATTTCATAATATGTTTTTGTAAAGGAGAATGTTTGCAAGATTTGTCAAATTTTTATCTTGTTAAATTTAAGTTTCAATTTTTTACTATTGATATATATATATATATATATATTTCAGATTCATTTTTTTACTATTGATATTGTTTTTCCAAAAAAAAAAAAAAAAAACTGGCCTGACCGAAAAATATACAGCTCACGGTGAGGAAAAAATGTAACCAATGCCAGCTCATTGTGACAGAGCTTTCTTGGAGAGAGATGCATTGCATGGTGGTATTGATGTCTTTCAGATTCCTGCTTAGAATATGGTAATGTCAAAGTCCTGGATTTATGGAGTGCTTAAGAACATGATTGGGGAGTTTCAGTAAGTAAAATTTTTAAGAGTCTATATTGGTGTTGTATCATATTTGTTTCCATAGCTGACAAGGTTCTACTTATTTTCTTTTTCCCTTGAAAATAAGTTAGTCTATAATATGGTCACATTAGCAATTTGGCATGCCCCTTTTTTGCATTCTGTTCACTTATTCAAGTGTATAATGGAGTGCTGTTGACAAAAGGGAAGAAGGTAAAATTGCAGCAGTGCCACACCATTTTACCCTGACATCTAAGTTCATTATTAGTTTGTTTATTAACTGCTCCTATCTTCTTCTTATGTTCATTAATAGTCTTATTTTAGTAATTATTTTAGTTGGAGCCCCTTTTTGTTAGTTTTCCAAGTAACAATTTTGGTAACTATAACACAAACATACCTGTTCAAAGGAGTTACAATCACCTGTGTAGTCTATCTATTTGTGATTATTCAATCATTTCCTAAGAATCCCCTAACCTTCGCTCACAATTTTTTTGTTTGCCCTTTCTTACAAAAAAATGGAATATTTTAATTTGGTTTATCTATCTTTCTCATTTGCATTTTCTTATCTATGTGAGTGTATTTTGCAGCATACTTCGAAATAAAGATCTGACTTAAAACCTTAACGCAGGCTTTAAAATTTGTTTCCAATTACTGGATTTTTCAATGTTGGCAGTTTTTAATAGATAACTTAGGTATCTGTTTGTGCGAATTGTATTTCAGTCTAGCATTATAAAATTACTTTTGAACCTCCGTGAAAATGGAAATATTTTTTGTCCAATTTGATTGTCTCCATGAAGGAAGAAACCCGTTTTGTTGGTTTCTTTAAATATGTAAGTATTTGCTTATGCTCACATAAACTTGCTGTTGTTTTTATAAATATTTTGGTTGTGCTTTTTAAAAACTTGCTGAATTGAATTTACCATGTCAAGAGGCCCTTTAACATAAGAAAAGGATGAAGAAAGTGCCCAAAATAAACACACACAATGCTGAAAACGCTTTGTGCAGTTTCGTGTCTTTTCTTTTTCAGTTCATGCTTCAAAGTTCCATAGATCATATATTCTATCGATTGGTTGTCTTTCATTATTCGATACATGATGTCAAAAAAGTAAGAATTTGATGTGGCCTTCTAGCATGAGCTCTCCCAGTTTGTGATCGATGTCTGAATCCTACAATGTTATTAGTCATGAATTTGAACTAGAATTCTAGGGTTTAGAGTTCCAAAAGTCTTGTGTGCATTTTCATCAAATGATCATCATGCATTTTCTTTTTCTGTAGGGATTTTGATTTTTGGCCATTCTATATGCTCATCATAGCTGATCTTTTGGATAAATTTTAACTTGGTGTTGTTTGGATCTCCAAAATGAGGGAGTTGATAGAGTTGGCAGAGGTTCATTTCTTAATTTGTTCGTTTGTTTTTGATATTTTGTTTGTTAGGTAGATCCTTATTATTTGTTTGGAAACATAACTGTTTGTGGGGGTGCCATTTCGTTTTTTGTGGAGGCTGTTGTTGACCACCAAAGCTGAAGGTTAGTTAGAGACTTAGAGGTTTGAATTTTTTCTCTGTGGTGTTAGTGAGCATATATAATTTAATGCCTAAAAGAAAAGAAGGTAATATTGTTCGATTTCTTTCAAAATTCAATTGATTAGTTGGGTGGGATATACAACGGTAGAGTTTAATTCGGTCTTCGTGTTTATGTAAATATTGTTTTCTTACTATTTTAGTTCGAATTAAGTTTACATGATATTTTAGATAATCGCAACCATTTATATTTTTGCAAATTGTTCTATATTCTGACAATTGAGAATCAATTTTAGACTTCTATGATGACGGAGAACCCTTCTGTCTACTAGGAGATTGATTTTTCATCAACGGAGTAAATATGTATTAAAGACTTGCAAGTATTTGTCTAATTGTTTTGTTTTGCGTTTTAAAACTTGCTGAAATTTGTAATTTTTATATCAGTATCACGAGACCCTTTTACTTAAAGGGGGAGAGTAGTATGGAACAATCAACAAAAGAGGAATTATTTTAGTATTGTTATGATCAGTCTCAGTTGTGTCTTTCCTTTTCTCTTTCATTTTCTTTATGTTTCCTAGTTTTGCATGGAATATTGTGTGGCTGAGTTGACAATTGGTGGTTATCGTGTTCAGAGATTGGTACATGCTCTCAAGAAGTAACATACTGGATGCTGCCTTTAGGCATGAATTGTCCCAGTTTGGTCAGGATTCAACAAATCCTGTTTTTTCTGTTTTTTGAGTTGCGAGTTGGCTTTTTGGATTTTTTTCAATCGGCCAGTTATATGTTCTTTTACATAGCAGCCAGCTCTTGTAGATACATTTTCGCAACTTTAATGGTATTGCTTGCGTGTTCAGCAGTAGTCGTATGCAGTTTTCTGTATAAAGTTGGCAAGTTTTCTGTTGATCTGTTTTCCTTCTTCTTTCAATATTTTATGTCTATTGTATAGTCTTATTTCAACTTGGATTTTGAACTGTGTGTGGTTGCTGTTTTGGTTTAGTGGATTTTATCACTGGCAAAGAGAGGGAGGTTTCTTTCATATTTGAATTTTTTCTTCTTTCCTTGTAACAGAACATATATTGTATGCAGAAAAGAAATAAGGGAATTCTCTTAGAGGCCATTTGGGATTCAATTGATTTATTATTGGTTTGGGAATATACAAGCAGCAGAGTGATACTGGATTTTAGCGACGGTGGTTGTTTTACTATTGTTGTGTTTCATGCTGTTGATGAACATGTATTTGGAGCATTTTTAAGAAACAATGAGAACATGATATATTATAGTCTTAATTTTAACTGGAGACAACATCTCCTTCCAATGTTCATTAGCATTCTTCATTGGTGGTAGAAGTGTCAAGGTTATAAATATTTTATTTGTGATTTTAAATAACTTGAAAATTTGTGTTTACTAGTGTCAGGTGACTCTTCTTCTAAGGAGAAGAATAATGGTGAGAACTCAACAAAAACTTCGGAATTAACGAAAGAAAAGGAAATAAAGAAATCACAGAATTAAATGACCTTGACAGTAGAGTATGGAGCGAGATTCTACCGCGGTAATATGTGTAAATTACTTTGTTCCCATATGTGTTTTGTTTTAATAATAATAGCCAACTTTTAACTAACGTACAAACATATAAGGCTTAACGTTAATTTATAATTTATTTTGATTCAATTTGTGTTTTATTTTGTTGATAATAATCAATTTTTAACTAATAATAAACATTGAAATTATGTAATTATAAAATTTTAATGACCACTTAATTGAATTAGGTGTTAAAAAAGTGACGACGCTTAATTCAACAAATTTTATGCTTAGGAAAAAAGAAGTAACAAAAGCTTAAAAAAATTAATAATTAAAAACATAGAAAGATAAAATAAAATTTATTATGGGTGTAACAACATTTTAAGGAAAAAAATTGTATTACAATAAATTCAAATATTTTCATGGATTTTTTTTAATTACATTTCGAAAGAAATTTATATAATCATCAATTCTTCTTTATTATATTGTTAAAACTAATTTAAATGTGATATGGATTTCTAGATACGATCAGAAAAACAAAATAGATATTTTTTCACATTTTATGTTAAAAAGATATTTTTCTATTTTCGTGTTATAAAATTTCATAATGTTTATTTGTAGGAGAGAATGTTTGCAGGATTTGTCTACTTGTTATCTTGTTAAACTTAGGTTTCAATTTTTTTTATTTTTGATATATATAAATATATTTGAAATTCGTTTTCTTTCATTTTTGATATTGTTTTTTCAAAAAAAAAACTGGCCTGACCAAAAAATATACCGCTCACGGTAAGGAAAAAATGTAACCAATGCCAGCTAGGCTTCTAACATGCCAGGCTAACATTAAAAGTGGCAGGTCCTGTGCCAGCTCATATTTAAAAAATGCCAGCTCAACTTCTTAACCATGCCAGCTCATGCCAGTTGGGCCCAGCTCAACATCTAATCTTGCCAGCGCATCACCTTACAAACCGACCACTCGCTCTATAAATAGACGGGCTAACTGCGTTAGGTAGTCGGATTTGAAGATGCTGAGATTAGGAGGTGGTGCAAGATCGGTGATTGGGAGTCCAAGAGGAACTGGGTCATGTGGTGACGCGATGGCTCGCTATCAACACATCCCTTTGGTTGGCTGTTTAGTCGTGGAGATCACCGTCTCCACTCTCCATGGTTAGGGTTCTTGAACTTTTTTAGCTTTCTTTATTTCGCGATAATCAAGCAGTTTCTGTTTAGTAGTGGATGGTGGCATGCATGGGAAGCTAATCTTATATGGGAATTGGAGAAAAAATGGCCTCTCTGTGGCACCAGCCGCACCACTCTCTCCCTCACCTGCTCACGATATGGTAGGCACCTCTGCTTACATCACCTGTATTTCTCTCTTCTCCGGATTTTCATGGATCCCACTCCACCCCCTCTCTTCTCTTTTCTTCTTATTTTCACATTTTCTTCTCTTCCTCTAATAGTAAGCTTCATGAGAGGCTTCCATCTTATCAAGGTAATTTCTTTTCTGGGGCTTATTCCAAGTCACTAGTAATATACGCCTCTGGTCTCATTCTTTCTTCTCATGGCAGTCACTACTGTTGATTCTGGTAGTAATGCTCTACAATTTCTGGGTTCACACGAAGAGTTTATTTAACTAACTTGAGGTATAGACAACCTATATTAACCTGGAAAATGCATTACTCACCTATAATTAATTGAGCATCAAAGTTGGAGAGGAAGTCGGTTTGAATGATTAGTTTCAGCTTGTCTCCGTTATAAATGTAATTTTTAATATTTTAATATTGCAGAATTGTGCTGTTACTATATTTTGGTTTCGGGGTCTTCTGTTTTCATTAAGGGTGCAAGGAATTTTTTTTATTTTTTAATAAGTGGCTGGGCTTTGTATTTACTTATGGTTTAGGTTCTCGTTTTTTTAAGCCTTTTATATGCAGTGGATGATTGATCACGGTAAACTCCGTGTTATTTGCTACACACTGGGACCCCTTAAAACCTTGGGACTGGTGGACATCCTGGCTGTTAACACCTGCAGATTGTTCTGAATCTGGATGCAACGATACACAGAACATCGCCTTGCTGTGGAGGGATGATAATATTTCTATCCTCTTTGTGATTAATTTTTCAGGGAGGGATCATAAAATTCTATTCTCTTAGTGTTCTATTTGTGCCGGAATTTGAAACAAATGTTTGATTACTTTCTTGTTTGCATGTATGTGGTCTGAGATTGTTGGCTGAGTGGATTTGAATCCGTGTTTGGTTGATTGGAAGACTCGAGATTGATTATTACATCATTGCCTAATCGGTTTTCTTCGAGATTGCGGCAATGCCCATCCGGTGAGTGGTGTGTGGATGACTGTTTCTTTGATGAGAGCCAGATTGATCTGTTTGGCAAGTCTTTGTTGTCAACATTAAGCATCTCACACTGTCAATACTGCAATAAATTTTTACAGTATAATAATATGAGATGCTTAATATTGGCCCTCATTCTCACTTGAAAATGCGACTGTCCTGTCTAGTCCTGGGTAAACTTATGACTACTCTGCTCGTTTTTCAAATTAATTCCCTCTCTTTCTCATTGCATGCCTTTTTTGAGATATGGCTTTTGATTTGTCTAAGTCCTTTTGCACCGTGGCATTGTAAAACTACTCCCTTTGTTGTTAGCTCAACCAGTAAATTTTTTGTTTTGTGTATAAAAAATTTGCACAAACAAGTTTTAAAATACATTTATTATATTGATTTGTTGTTTTTGAAAATATCAGAAATATCTTGAATATTCTCAAATTCTTGGTAATATTCGAGGATATTTTTAAGATCCATTTCCTTAAAATAAGGAAATATCTGGAGATAATATCGGATATCGTTTCGATATATAGTTCCTTTGGTATGGATATAAAATTATATCTTGGTCTTGTTAAAAGTTCAGTGGAGGCTTTTGTTGGTCAGTGACTCAATGGTAAAGGGGAGATTTGAGCTGCATTGGTTGCCATGTTCAAGGTTTGATACGTGCTCACAAAGAAGTATGAGATGGTTTAGTTGCTGGACTAGTGGTGCTATTATTGATGCCTTAGGGTTGTTCTATTGCCCCATGGTTTGAGCTTTTTTGTTGAGTTACAATTGACATGAAGGAACACATGTTTGGACCCCAGTGCTTTTGGTTTTGCTTATAAAGAGGTTTGCTGAAATTAAGTTTTGAAACAGACTTTTCTTTGCTTGTTTGTTTTGAAAAAATCTCACGTTTATTGAGAATAGGGTTCAAATTTGAATGAGGCTCTAGTGATGTTTTATCTTTGAACAAGCAAAATACAACTTAACAACACTTTTTTCCTGAATTTGAGAATGACGTTTTTAATTGATGAGTCATTTAGTTTACGTCTCGTGAAGTTTTTGATGTTGTCAAGTGATTATTGTTGCTTAGTTGCTTTTTTTTTCTTCGACTTTTTAAATAGAGATGTCATCAAACACTTTGAGAATTTCGTTCTTGTGTTCTGAAAAATCTGTAACTAAGCACTAAACATAACCTTCAATCTTCTGCATCACCTGCAATATCTTTTTGTAAATTGAATTTGGCCTTTTCGGTGGTTTAATTTTACAAATTTTATCACAGTATGACAATGTGAGATAATGTTGGGACTTTCTTTTTTCTTTTTTATATATTTTTTAAGATGATTGCATTCTATCTGGTTTGTTTTTATCTTAGGTTTTAATGACCATTTAGGCTTTGAACATTATGCCAAATATCCTTGATTATCATTGCTTGGATGTTGTCAGGTGATTACTGTTGTTTAGTTGCTCTTTTTTCATCTTTTTAAATAGAGATGCCAAACACTTTGAAAATTTCTTTCTTGTTTTCTGAAAAATCTGTAACTAAGTACATAGCCTTCAATCTTCTGCATCACCTGCAATATCTTTTTGCAACGGAATTTGGCCTTTTAATTCATTGGTCTAATTCTGCAAATTTTATTACAGTTTGACAACGTGAGATAATGTTGGGATTTTTTTTTTTTTTTTTTTTTGAAGATGGGTGCCTTTTGTCTGGTTTGTTTTATTCTCAGGTGTTAATGTCCATTCAGGATTCGAACATTGTGCCAACTAACTTTGATTACCATTGCTTGGATGTTGTCAAGTGATTATTGTTGCTTAGTTGCTCTATTTTCGACTTTTTAAATAGAGATGCCGAACACTTTGAGAATTTCTTTCTTGTGTTCTAAAAAATCTGTAACTAAGCACTAAACATAGCCTTCAATCTTCTGCATCACCTGCAATATCTTTTTGCAAACTGAATTTCGCCTTTTAATTCAGTGGTATAATTTTGCAAATTTTATCATAGTATGGCAATGTGAGATACTGTTGGACTTTTTATGAATGTCTTTTGTCTAGTTTGTTTTATTCTCAGGTGTTAATTACCATTCAGGCTTTGAACATTGTGCCAAATATCCTTGATTATCATTGCTTGGATGTTGTCAGGTGATTATTGTTGCTTAGTTGCTCTTTTTTCAAGTTTTCAAATAGAGATGCCGAACATTTTGAGAATTTCTTTCTTGTGTTCTGAAAAATCTGTACTAAGCGCTAAACATAGCTTTCAATCTTCTGCATCACCTGCAATATTTATTTGTAAATTGATTTTGGCCTTTTAATTCAGTGGTCTAACTTTGCAAATTATATCACAGTATGACGATGTGAGGTATAGTGTTAGGACTCTTTTTTTTTTTAAATGATGTCAGGCTTTGAACATTGTGCCCAATATCCTTGATTACTCATTGCTTGGAGTATTTGAGATATAATTTGGGGTATCTTTCTTGGCAAATTGTATTAGAGACTAGCTTTTTAAAATTGCTTTCTTTTGACCTTTTTTACGTGTGAAAACTTTTTGGTCCAGATTCTTTGTCTCTATGGAGGAAGAAATTCTTTGTATTGGTTAATCATAAGTATTTGTCTGTGCTTCCAAAACTTGCCTGAATTTGTTTAAATATTTTGGTTGTGCTTCTAAAGGAACCAGATGAAGTTTGAATTTACCTGTTGGGAAGCCAAAAACTAAGGGGGAGAATAATAAGAAACAAATAGCGAATGATTTCGGTATTGATGTAAGAGAAGGATGAATCAAGCATGCAAAAGTGACCTAAAAAATAGCACAATTCTGAAATTGACTCAATGACAGAGGGGGGCTTCAGCTAAATTGGTTGTTATTGTGTTCAGGGTTTGATACATGTTCTCAAAAAAGTATTGAGATGGTTTTGTTGCTGGTCTGGTGGTGCTACTACTGATGCTTTAGATGACAAGGTATTTCTGTTCGCCTATGGTTCGGAGCTGGTAATCTCACTTGTTTGTTGAGTAGTAGTAACTGCCATAAAAAGAACAAATGTTGGTGACCCCGGTGAATTTTTGTTTTGCTTGTTAAAGTATCTGCTGTGATTATGATTTCAAATAAATTTGTTTTTCTATTTGTTGGTTTTGAAACAGTCTTACTGCTTTGTTGAGACTAGTAATTGCCTGAAAAAAAAAAAAAAAAAGATGTTGAAGATTGTTTGATATGTTATTGACTTACTAGAACGGACTTGTTTCATTATTGGGGTACATATCAGTTCTTGTGAAACTGTTTTCAACTAGATTTCCAGAATATGCTGGAAATTTAAAGAGGCTTTTGTGACATTTTATCCTTGAAGGAGAAAAATATGATCTAACAACTGTGTGTTCTGGATTTGAGTAATGAAATGTGTTTAATTGATGAGCATAAGGGTGACTATTTCATTGAGTTCACATCTGGTGGAGTTTTTGATGTTTTCAGCTTGTTCATCTCTATGGAGAAAGAAAGTTGTGATAATGGTTTGTTTAATACGTTAGTATTTGGTTGTGCTTTCAAAAACTGAAAGGGGTGCATGATAGTTTTATATTTGCCTTTCTGTGTTAATTTGTGCTTGCTATACTGGGTTTTTTGAAACTTTTTCTTAACAGAATTGAATGATACTGTGGCTATATAATATGGACTTCTACCAGCAAGTAAGTTTTAACTTTAATATGTAAGGTTATTTTGTTCCAATCTCTATTCTTGCAATCCATCTTGTGAATGATTTTATATGATTTCCAAGGTAGTGTGCTACATGATTGAAAAAAATGAATATTCTTGTAGCACTAGTTTATCTTCTATTTAAATTCAAGTCAGTCTCATCCTGTTCAAATCTAGTTAGTTACAGGTGGTTTACCTGTTTTAGCTTAGAATGTCAAATTGGGTTCTAAAGTTGTAAGGTATCAATTTGTTTTGTTGTGTTTTTCTATCTTTCTGCAGTATGTTGAGTGAAGATTATGTTTATAACAAATCTGATATCGATTGCTAGAGTGTTTGATTTTTTATATATGTTGCTGATGCATATTTGTGAATAAAGACCATCTTGTTCTGTTATGTTTTTCACATCTGTTGCATTCAACCAATGGTGAAGACTTTTGGAGGCACTAGATAATACTGATTTAGATATGGGAATTTAAATCTGCAAAGTTGATGTTTGAGACCTCTTCATGATCTCTGGTATAGTTGGTTAATGCATGTGGTCAAAAGTATTGCTTTGGTTGGTATAGGTCCTTTCAATTAACATGCAAAACTTCACTTGAGTTTAATATTAAGACTTGGAGACACTTGCATTAACATGTTTGTCTCCTCTTCATGATATAGTTGGCTAATGGTGAAGACTTGGAGGCACTTGATAGTGTATTGATCTAGTTTTGGGAATTTAAATCTGCAAGGTTGATGTTTGTCTCCTCTTCATGATCTCTGGTATACCATGCATGAGGTCAAAAGTATTGCTTTGGTTGGTATAAGTCCTTTTAATTAACATGTAAAAACTTCACTTGCGCTTAACATGAAGAAAGCTGAAGAAAGCAATCAGCGTATGCAGTTTGGTTCTCAAACCACCAAACCAGTTATTGTGACAGGGCTTTTTTGGGGAGAGATGCATTGCATGGTGGTATTGATCTCTTTCAGATTCCTGCCTGGAATATGGTAATGTCAAAGTCCTGGATTTATGGTGCTTAAGGACATGATTGGGGAGAGTAAGTAGAATTTTTAAGAGTCTGTATCGGCATTGGTATCATATTTGTTTCTATAGCTGACAAGGTTCTACTTATTTTCTTTTTCCCTCGAAAATAAGTTAGTCTATAATATAGTCTTACATTGGCAATTTCACAGGCCCTTTTTCGCTGTCTGTTCACTTATTCAAGTGTATAATGGAGTGTTGTTGACAAAAGGGAAGAAGGTAAAATTGCGGAAGTGCCACACCATTTTACCCTGACATCTAAGTTCATTAGTAGTTTGTTTATCTTCTTCTTATGTTCATTAATAGTTCTATTTCAGTCATTATTGAAGTTGGAGCCCTTTTTGCAAGTCTTCCAAGTAACAATTTTAGCATTTATAACACAAACATAACTATTCGAAGGAGTTGCAATCACCTGTGTAGTGTGTCGATTTGTGATTATTCAATCATTCCTGAAGAATCCTAATCTTCGCTCATAATTGTTTTGTTTTTCCCTTGCAAAAAAATGGAATATTTTAATTTGGTTTATCTATCTTTCTTATCTGCATTTTCTTATCTATGTGAGTGTATTTTGCAATATACTTCGAAATGAGGATCTGACTTAAAATCTCAATGCGGGCTTTGAAATTTGTCTCCAGTTACCGGATTTCTCAATGCTGGCAGTATTAATATATAACTAAGATATCCGTTTGTGCGAATTGTATTTCAATCTAGCATTATAAAATTACCTCCGAACTTTTGTGAGAATGAAAATATATTTTGTCCAGCTTGATTGTTTCCATGAAGGAAGAAACCCGTTTTGTTGGTTTGTTTAAATATGTAAGTATTTGGTTGTGCTTACATAAACTTGCTGTTGTTTGTATAAATATTTTGGTTGTGCTTTTAAAAACTTGCTGAATTGAATTTACCGTGTCAGGTGGCCTTTTAGCATAAGAAAAGGATGAAGAAAGTGCCCAAAAAAACACACACACATTGCTGATAGTGCTATGTACAGTTTCGTGTCTATTATTTTTCAGTTCATGTTTCAAAGTTCCGTAAATAATATTCTCTATCGATTGGTTGTCTTTCAAGATTTGATACATGATTTCAAAAAAGTAAGAATTTGATGTGGCCTTCTAGCATGAGCTCTCCCAGTTTGATGTCTGAATCCTACGATGTTATTAGTCATGAATTTTAAATAGAATTCTAGTGTTTAGAGTTCCAAAAGTCTTGTGTTCGTTTTCATCAAATGATCATCATGCATTTTCTTTTTTTGTTGGGAGTTTGATTTTTGGCCCTTTTATATGCTCATCATAACTGATCTTTTGGATACATTTTAACTTAGTGTTGTTTGGTTCTCCAAAATGAGGGAGTTGATAGAGTTGGCAGAGTTTCCATTTCTTAATTTGTTCTGCAATTTTGATATGTTGTCTTTTGGTTAGATCCTTATTGTTTGTTTGTCTAGAAACAGAACTGTTTGTAGGGGTGCCATTTTGGTTTTTGTGGATGTTGTTGTTGACTATCAAAGCTGGAGATTAGTTAGAAACTTAGAGGTTTGAATTTCTTCTCTGTGGTGTTAGTGAGCATATATAATTTAATGCCTAAAAGAAAAGAAGGTAATATTGTTCGATTTCTTTCAAAATTCAATTGATTAGTTGGGATGGAATATACAATGGCTGAGTTTAATTTGATTTTCGTGTTTATGTAAATATCATTTTCTTAGCATTTTAGTTCGAATTAAGTTTACATGATATTTTAGATAATTGCAGCCATTTATATTTTTGCCAATTCTACTATGTTCTAACGATTGAGGTTAGCTATGATGACGGAGAACCCTTCTGTCCAGTAGGAGAATGATTTTTCATGAACAGAGTAAATATGTATTAAAGACTTGCCAAGTATTTGTTTAATTGTTTTGTTTTGCGTTTTAAAACTTGCTATCAATATCAAGAGGCCATTTACCGAAGGGGGAAAACAATGTGGAACAATCAACAAAATAGGAATGATTTTAGTATTGCTACAATCAGTCTCAGTTCTGTCTTTCCTTTTCTCTTTCACTTTCTTTGTGTTTCCTAGTTTTGTATGTAATATTGTGTGGCTGAGTTGAATTGGTTGTCCTCATTTTTAGAGTTTGGTACATGCTCTCAAGAAGTAACACATTGGATGTTGCCTTTAGGCATGAACTGTCCTGGTTTGGTCAGGATTCAACGAATCCTGTTTTTTCATTTTTTATGAGTTGTGAGTTGCTTTTTCGATATTTTTCAATATTTTCTTTCACATAGCAACAACTCTTGTAGATACATTTTCGCAACTTTAATGGTGTTACTTGGATGTTCAGCAGTAGGGAGTTGTATGCAACTTTCTGTATAAAGTTGGCAAGTTTTCTATTGGTCTGTTTTCGTTCCTTCTTTCAATATTTTATGTCTATTGTATAGTGTCTTATTTCAACTTGCATTTTGAACCGTGTGGTTGCTGTTTGGTTTAGTGGAGTTTCTCACTAACAGTGAGAGGGAGGTTTCTTTCATATTTAAAATTTTTTCTTCTTTCCTTGTAACAGAACATATGTTGTATGCAGAAAAGAAATAAGGGAATTCTCTTAGAGACCATTTGGGATTCAGTTGATTTATTATTGGTTTGGGAATATACAAGCAGCAGAGTGATACTGGATTTTAGCGACGATGGTTGTTTTACTATTGTTGTGTTTCATGCTATTGATGAACATGTATTTGGAGCATTCTTAAGAAACAATGAGAACCTGATATATTATAGTCATAATTTTAGCTGGAGACAGCATCTCCTTCCAATGTTCATTAGCATTCTTCATTGGTGGTAGAACTGTCAAAGTTATAAATATTTTATTTGTGATTTTAAATAACTTGAAAATTTGTATTTACTGGTGTCAGGTGACTCTTCTTCTAAGGAGAAGAATAATGGTAAGAACTCAACAAAAATTTCGGAATTAACAAAAGAAAAGGTAATAAAGAAATCACAGAATTAAACGACCTTGACAGTAGAGTATGGAGCGGGATTCTACCACGGTAATATGTGTAAGTTACTTTGTTCCCATATGTGTTTTGTTTTAATAATAATAGCCAACTTTTAACTAACGTATAAATATATAAGGTTTAACATTAATTTATTTTGATTCAATTTGTGTTTTATTTTGTCAATAATAATCAATTTTTAACTAATAATAAACATTGAAATTATGTAATTATAAAATTTTAATGACCACTTAATTGAATTAAGTATTAAAAAAGTGACTACGCTTAATTCAACAATATTTTATGTTTAGGAAAAAAGAAGTAACAAAAGCTTAAATAAATTAATAATTAAAAACATAGAAAGCTAAAATAAAATTTATTATGGATGTAACAATATTTTAAGGAAAAAAATTGTATTACAATAAATTCAAATATATTCATGGATTTTTTTTAATTACATTTCGAAATAAATTTATATGATCATCAATTCTTCTTTATTATATTGTTAAAACTAATTTAAATGCGATATGGATTTCTAGATACGATTAGAAAAACAAAATAGATATTTTTTCACATTTTATATTAAAAAGGTATTTTTCTATTTTCGTGTTATAAAATTTCATAATGTTTATTTGTAGGAGAGAATGTTTGCAGGATTTGTCTACTTGTTATATCTTGTAAAATTTAGGTTTCAATTTTTTTTATTTTTGGTATATATAAATATATTTGAAATTCATTTTTTTCACTTTTGATATTGTTTTTTCAAAAAAAAAAAAAAAACTGGCCTGACCAAAAAATATACCGCTCACGGTAAGGAAAAAATGTAACCAATGCCAGCTAGGCTTCTAACATGCCAGGCTAACATTAAAAGTGCCAGGTCCTGTGCCAGCTCATATTTTAAAAATGCCAGCTCATATTTGACTGTGCCAGCTCAACTTCTTAAACATGCCAGCTCATGCCAGTTGGGCCCAGCTCAACGTCTAATCATGCCAACGCATCATCTTACAAACCGACCACTCACTCTATAAATAGACGGGCTAACTGCCTTGGGTAGTCGGATTTGAAGATGCTGAGATTAGGAGGTGGTGCAAGATCGGTGATTGGGAGTCCAGGAGGAACTGGGTCATGTGGTGACGCGATGGCTCGCTATCAACACATCCCTTTGGTTAGCTGTTTAGTCGTGGAGATCACCGTCTCCACTCTCCATGGTTAGGGTTCTTGAACTTTTTTAGCTTCTTTATTTCGCGATAATCAAGCAGTTTCTGTTTGGTAGTGGATGGTGGCATGCATGGGAAGCTAATCTTATATGGGAATCGGAGAAAAAATGGCCTCTCTGTGGCACCAGCCGCACCACTCTCTCCCTCACCTGCTCACGATATGGTAGGCACCTCTGCTTACATCACCTGTATTTCTCTCTTCTCCGGATTTTCATGGATCCCACTCCACCCCCTCTCTTCTCTTTTCTTCTTATTTTCACATTTTCTTCTCATCCTCTAATAGTAAGCTTCATGAGAGGCTTCCATCTTATCAAGGTAATTTCTTTTCTGGGCCTTATTCCAAGTCACTAGTAATATACGCCTCTGGTCTCATTCTTTCTTCTCATGGCAGTCACTACTGTTGATTCTGGTAGTAATGCTCTACGATTTCTGGGTTTTACACGAAGAGTTTATTTAACTAACTTGAGGTATAGACAACCTATATTAACCTGGAAAATGCATCACTCACCTATAATTAATTGAGCATCAAAGTTGGAGAGGAAGTCAGTTTGAATGATTAGTTTCAGCTTGTCTCCGTTATTAATGTAATTTTTAATATTTTAATATTGCAGAATTGTGCTGTTACTACATTTTGGTTTCGGGGTCTTCTGTTTTGATTAACGGTGCAAGGAATTTTTTTCCATTTTTTAATAAGTGGCTGGGCTTTGTATTTGCTTATGGTTTAGGTTCTCGTTTTTTTAAGCCTTTTATATGCAGTGGATGATTGATCACCGTAAACTCCGTGTTATTTGCTACACACTGGGACCCCTTAAACCTTGGGACTGGTGGACATCCTGGCTGTTAACGCCTGTAGATTGTTCTGAATCTGGATGCAACGATACACAGAACATTGCCTTGCTGTGGAGGGATGATAATATTTCTATCCTCTTTGTGATTAATTTTTTAGGGAGGGATCATAAAATTCTATTCTCTTAGTGTTCTATTTGTGCCGGAATTTGAAACAAATGTTTGATTACTTTCTTGTTTGCATGTATATGGTCTTAGATTGTTGGCTGAGTGGATTTGAATCCGTGTTTGGTTGATTGGAAGACTCGAGATTGATTATTACATCATTGCCTAATCGGTTTTCTTCAAGATTGGGGCAATGCCATCCGGTGAGTGGTGTTTGGATGACTGTTTCTTTGATGAGAGCCAGATTGATCTGTTTGGCGGCAAGTCTTTCTTGTCAACATTAAGCATCTCATACTGTCAATACTGCAATAGTTTTTTACAGTATAATAATATGAGATGCTTAATATTGGCCCTCATTCTCACTTGAAAATGCGACTGTCCTGTCTAGTCCTGGGTAAACTTATGACTACTCTGCTTGTTTTTCGAATTAATTCCCTCTCTTTCTCATTGCATGCCTTTTTGGAGATATGGCTTTTGATTTGTCTAAGTCCTTTTGCACTGTGGCATTGTAAAACTACTCCCTTTGTTGTTAGCTCAACCAGTAAATTTTTTGTTTTGTGTATAAAAAATTTGCACAAACAAGTTTTAAAATACATTTATTTTATTGATTTGTTGGTTTTTAAAATATCAGAAATATCTTGAATATTCTCAAATTCTTGGTAATATTCGAGGATATTTTTAAGATCCATTTCCTTGAAATAAGGAAATATCTGGAGATAATATCAGGTATCGTTTCGATATATAGTTCCTTTGGTATGGATATAAAATTATATCTTGGTCTTGGTAAAAGTTCAGTGGAGGCTTTTGTTGGTCAGTGAATCAATGGTAAAGAGGAGATTTGAGCTGCATTGGTTGCCATGTTCAGGGTTTGATACATGCTCACGAAGAAGTATGAGATGGTTTAGTTGCTGGACTAGTGGTGCTATTATTGATGCCTTAGGGTTTTTCTATTGGCCCATGGTTTGAGCTTTTTTGTTTAGTTACAATTGACATGAAGGAACACATGTTTGGACCCCAGTGCTTTTGGTTTTGCTTATAAAGAAGTTTGCTGAAATTAAGTTTTGAAACAGACTTTTCTTTACTTGTTTGTTTTGAAAAAATCTCACGTTTGTTGAGAATAGGGTTCAAATTTGAATGAGGCTCTTGTGATGTTTTATCTTTGAACAAGCAAAATACAACTTAACAACACTTTTTTCCTGAATTTGCGAATGACATGTTTAATTGATGAGTCTTTTAGTTTACGTCTCGTGAAGTTTTTGATGTTGTCAAGTGATTATTGTTGCTAGTTGCTTTTTTTTTTCAACTTTTTAAATAGAGATGTCATCAAAAAACTTTGAGAATTTCATTCTTGTGTTCTGAAAAATCTGTAACTAAGCACTAAACATAGTTTTCAATCTTCTGCATCACCTGCAATATCTTTTTGTAAACTGAATTTGGCCTTTTATTTCGGTGGTCTAATTTTACAAATTTTATCACAGTATGACAATGTGAGATAATGTTGGGACTTTCTTGTTTCTTTTTTCTTTTTTATATATTTTTTAAGATGATTGCATTCTGTTTGGTTTGTTTTATCTTAGGTTTTAATGACCATTCAGGCTTTGAACATTGTGCCAAATATCCTTGGTTATCATTGCTTGGATGTTGTCAGGTGATTATTGTTGTTTAAATGCTCTTTTTTCAACTTTTTAAATAGAGATGCCAAACACTTTGAAAATTTCTTTCTTGTTTTCTGAAAAATCTGTAACTAAGCACTAAACATAGCCTTCAATCTTCTGCATCACCTGCAATATCTTTTTGCAACTGAATTTGACCTTTTAATTCAGTGGTCTAATTCTGCAAATTTTATCACAGTTTGGCAACGTGAGATAACGTTGGGAATTTTTTTTTTTTTTTTTTTTAAGAGGGGTGCCTTTTGTCTGGTTTGTTGTATTCTCAGGTGTTAATGTCCATTCAGGCTTCGAACATTGTGCCAACTATCCTTGATTACCATTGCTTGGATGTTGTCAGGTGATTATTGTTGCTTAGTTGCTCTATTTTCAACTTTTTAAATAGAGATGCCAAACGCTTTGAGAATTTCTTTCTTGTGTTCTGAAAAATCTGTAATTGAGCACTAAACATAGCCTTCAATCTTCTGCATCACTTGCAATATCTTTATGCAAACTGAATTTCGCCTTTCAAATCAGTGGTATAATTTTGCAAATTTTATCACAGTATGGCAATGTGAGATACTGTTGGACTTTTTATGAGTGCCTTTTGCCTGGTTTGTTTTATTCTCGGGTGTTAATTACCATTCAAGCTTTGAACATTGTGCCAAATATCCTTGATTATCATTGCTTGGATGTTGTCAGGTGATTATTGTTGCTTAGTTGCTCTTTTTTCAATTTTTCAAATAGAGATGCCGAACATTTTGAGAATTTTTTTCTTGTGTTCTGAAAAATCTGCACTAAGCGCTAAACATAGCTTTCAATCTTCTGCATCACCTGCAATATCTATTTGTAAATTGAATTTGGCCTTCTAATTCAGTGGTCTAATTTTGCAAATTATATCACAGTATGACAATGTGAGGTATAGTGTAAGGACTCTTTATTTTTTTAAATGATGTCAGGCTTTGAACAGTGTGCCAAATATCCTTGATTACTCATTGCTTGGAGTATTTGAGATATAATTTGGGGTATCTTTCTGGGCAAATTGTATTGGAGACTAGCTTTGTCAAATTGCTTTCTTTTGACCTTTTTTACGTGTGAAAACTTTTTGGTCCAGTTTCTTTGTCTCTATGCAGGAAGAAATTCTTTGTATTGGTTAATCATAAGTATTTGTCTGTGCTTCCAAAACTTGCCTGAATTTGTTTAAATATTTTGGTTGTGCTTCTAAAGGAACCTGATGAAGTTTGAATTTACCTATCAGGAAGCCAAAAACTAAGGGGGAGAATAATAAGAAACAAATAGCGAATGATTTCGGTATTGATGTAAGAGAAGGATGAATCAAGCATGCAAAAGTGACCAAAAAAATAGCACAATTCTGAAATTGACTCAATGACAGAGGGGGGCTTCAGCTAAATTGGTTGTTATTGTGTTCAGGGTTTGATACATGTTCTCAAAGAAGTATTGAGATGGTTTTGTTGCTGGACTGGTGGTGCTACTACTGATGCTTTAGATGACAAGGTTTTTCTGTTCGCCTATGGTTTGGAGCTGGTAATCTCACTTGTTTGTTGAGTGGTAGTAACTGCCATAAAAAGAACAAATGTTGTGACCCCGGTAAAGTTTTGTTTTGCTTGTTAAAGTATTTGCTGTGATTGCTGTGATTATGTTTTCAAATAAATTTGTTTTTCTATTTGTTGGTTTTGAAACAGTCTTACTGCTTTGTTGAGACTAGTAATTGCCTGAAAAAAAAAAAAAAAAAAGACGTTGAAGATTGTTTGATACATTATTGACTTACTAGAACGGACTTGTTTCCTTATTGGGGTACATATCAGTTCTTGTGAAACTGTTTTCAACTATATTTCCAGAATATGCTTGAAATTTAAAGAGGCTTTTGTGACATTTTATCCTTGAAGGAGAAAAATATGATCTAACAACTGTGTGTTCTGGATTTGAGTAATGAAATGTGTTTAATTGATGAACATAAGGGTGGTTATTTCATTGAGTTCACATCTGGTGGAGTTTTTGATGTTTTCAGCTTGTTCATCTCTATGGAGGAAGAAAGTTGTGATAATGGTTTGTTTAATACATTAGTATTTGGTTGTGCTTTCAAAAACTGAAAGGGGGCATGATAGTTTTATATTTGCCTTTCTGTGTTAATTTGTGCTTGCTATACTGGGTTTTTTGAAACTTTTTCTTAACAGCATTGAATGATACTGTGGCTACATAATATGGACTTCTACCAGCAAGTAAGTTTTAACTTTAATATGCAAGTTATTTTGTTCCAATCTCTATTCTTGCGATCCATCTTGTGAATGATTTTATATGATTTCCAAGGTAGTGTGCTACATGATTGAAAAAAATGAATATTCTTGTAGCACTATTTTATCTTCTATTTAAATTCAAGTCAGTCTCATCCTGTTCAAATCTAGTTAGTTACAGGTGGTTTACCTGTTTTAGCTTAGAATGTCAAATTGGGTTCTAAAGTTGTAAGGTATCAATTTGTTTTGTTGTGTTTTTCTATCTTTCTGCAGTATGTTGAGTGAAGATTATGTTTATAACAAATCTGATATCGATTGCTAGAGTGTTTGATTTTTTATATGTGTTGCTGATGCATATTTGCGAACAAAGACCATCTTGTTCTGTCATGTTTTTCACATCTGTTGCATTCAACCAATGGTGAACACTTTTGGAGACACTCGATAATACTGATTTAGTTATGGGAATTTAAATCTGCAAAGTTGATGTTTTGTCTCCTCTTCATGATCTCTGGTATAGTTGGTTAATGCATGTGGTCAAAAGTATTGCTTTGGTTGGTATAGGTCCTTTTAATTAACATGCAAAACTTCACTTGAGTTTAATATGAAGACTTGGAGACACTTGCATTAACATGTTTGTCTCCTCTTCATGATATAGTTGGCTAATGGTGAAGACTTGGAGGCACTTGATAGTGTATTGATCTAGTTTTGGGAATTTAAATCTGCAAGGTTGATGTTTGTCTCCTCTTCATGATCTCTGGTATACCATGCATGAGGTCAAAAGTATTGCTTTGGTTGGTATAAGTCCTTTTAATTAACATGTAAAAACTTCACTTGCGCTTAACATGAAGAAAGCAATCAGCATATGCAGTTTGGTTCTCAAATTACCAAACCAGTTATTGTGACACGGGTTTTTTGGGGAGAGATGCATTGCATGGTGGTATTGATCTCTTTCAGATTCCTGCCTGGAATATGGTAATGTCAAAGTCCTGGATTTATGGAGTGCTTAAGGACATGATTGGGGAGGCTAAGTAAAATTTTTAAGAGTCTGTATCGGTGTAGGTATCATATTTGTTTCTATAGCTGACAAGGTTCTACTTATTTTCTTTTTCCCTCGAAAATAAGTTAGTCTATAATATGGTCTTACATTGGCAATTTGACAGGCCCTTTTTTGCTGTCTGTTCACTTATTCAAGTGTATAATGGAGTGTTGTTGACAAAAGGGAAGAAGGTAAAATTGCGGAAGTGCCACACCATTTTACTCTGACATCTAAGTTCATTAGTAGTTTGTTTATCTTCTTCTTATGTTCATTAATAGTTCTATTTTAGTCATTATTGAAGTTGGAGCCCTTTTTGCAAGTCTTCCAAGTAACAGTTTTAGTATTTATAACACAAACATAACTGTTCGAAGGAGTTGCAATCACCTATGTAGTGTGTCGATTTGTGATTATTCAATTGTTCCTTAAGAATCCTAATCTTCGCTCATAATTGTTTTGTTTTTCCCTTGCAAAAAAATGGAATATTTTAATTTGGTTTATCTATCTTTCTCATATGCATTTTCTTATCTATGTGAGTGTATTTTGCAGCATATTTCAAAATGAGGATCTGACTTAAAACCTTAATTCGGGCTTTGAAATTTGTCTCCAATTACCGGATTTCTCAATGTTGGCAGTATTAATATATAACTTAGATATCCGTTTGTACGAATTGTATTTCAGTCTAGCATTATAAAATTACTTCCGAACCTCTGTGAAAATGAAAATATATTTTGTCCAGCTTGATTGTCTCCATGAAGGAAGAAACCCGTTTTGTTGGTTTGTTTAAATATATGTAAGTATTTGGTTGTGCTCGCATAAACTTCTTGTTGTTTGTATAAATATTTTTGTTGTGCTTTTAAAAACTTGCTGAATTGAATTTACCGTGTCAGGTGACCCTTTAACATAAGAAAATGATGAAGAAAGTGCCCAAAAAAACACGCACACATTGCTGATACTGCTATGTGCGGTTTCGTGTCTATTCTTTTTCAGTTCATGTTTCAAAGTTCCGTAGATAATATTCTCTATCGATTGGTTGTCTTTTAAGACTTGATACTTGATGTCAAAAAAGTAAGAATTTGATGTGGCCTTCTAGCATGAGCTCTCCCAGTTTGATGTCTAAATCCTACAATGTTATTAGTCATGAGTTTTAAATAGAATTCTAGTGTTTAGAGTTCCAAAAGTTTTGTGTGCGTTGTCATCAAATGATCATCATGCATTTACTATGTTCTAACGATTGAGATTAGCTATGATGACGGAGAACCCTTCTGCCCAGTAGCAGAACGATTTTTCATGAACAGAGTACATATGTATTAAAGACTTGCCAAGTATTTGTTTAATTGTTTTGTTTTGCGTTTTAAAACTTGCTATCAATATCAAGAGGTCATTTACCGAAGGGGGAAAACAATGTGGAACAATCAACAAAATAGGAATAATTTTAGTATTGCTACAATCAGTCTCAGTTCTGTCTTTCCTTTTCTCTTTCACTTTCTCTGTGTTTCCTAGTTTTGTATGTAATATTGTGTGGCTGAGTTGAATTGGTTGTCCTCATTTTCATAGTTTGGTACATGCTCTCAAGAAGTAACACATTGGATGTTGCCTTTAGGCATGAACTGTCCCGGTTTGATCAGGATTCAATGAATCCTGTTTTTTCTGTTTTTTGAGTTGTGAGTTGCTTCTTCGATATTTTTCAATCGACCGGTTATATTTTCTTTTACATAGCAACAGCTCTTGTAGATACATTTTCGCTACTTTAATGGTGTTGCTTGGATGTTCAACAGTAGGGAGTTGTATGCGGCTTTCTGTATAAAGTTGGCAAGTTTTCTATTGGTCTATTTTCCTTCCTTCTTTCAATATTTTATGTCTATCGTATCGTGTCTTATTTCAACTTGCATTTTGAACCGTGTGGTTGCTGTTTTGGTTTAGTGGAGTTTCTCATTGGCAGTAAGAGGGAGGTTTCTTTCATATTTAAATTTTTTTCTTCTTTCCTTGTAACAGAACATATGTTGTATGTAGAAAAGAAATAAGGGAAGTCTCTTAGAGGCCGCCATGTAGGATTAAGTGGATTTATTGGCTTGGGAATATACAAGCAGCAGAGTGATACTAGATTTTAGCGACAGTGGTTGTTTTACGATTGTTGTGTTTCATGCTGTTGATGAACATGTATTTGCAGCATTCTTAAGAAACAATGAGAACCTGATATATTATAGTCTTGACTTTAGCTGGAGATAGCATCTCCTTCCAATGTTCATTAGCGTTCTTCGTTGGTGGTAGAAGTGTCAAGATTATAAATATTTTATTTGTGATTTTAAATAACTTGAAAATTTGTATTTACTGGTGTCAGGTGGCTCTTCTTCTAAGGAGAAGAATAATAGGGCGAAGTCAACAAAAATTTCGGAATTAACAAAAGAGAAGGAAATAAAGAAATCACAAAATTTAATGACTTTGACGGTAGGGTAGAGAGCGAGATTCTATCACGTTAATTTGTGTAAGTTAGTTTGTTCCAATATGTGTTTTCTTTTAACAATGATAACTAACTTTTAACTAACGTACTAGCATATAAGATTTAACTTTAATTTATAATTTATATAAGATTTAACTTTAATTTATAATTTATTTTGATTCAATCTGTGCTTTGTTTTTATGATAATAATCAATTTTTAACTGATAATAGATATTGAAATTATGTAATTATAAAATTTAATTACCATTTCATTGAATTAAGTGTTAAAAAAATGACAACACTTAAATTCAGCAATAATTTATGTTTAGGAAAAAAATAAAAGTAACAAAAGGTTAAAAAAATAATAATTAAAGCTTGGAAAGATAGAAACGAAAATAAAATTTATTATGAGTGTAACAATACTTTCAGGAAAAAATTTGTTTCACAATAAATTCAAATAGTCATTGATTTTTTTTTATTGCATTTCGAAAAAAAAAAATTTATATAATCATCAGTCTTTCTTTATTATATTGTAAAAACTAATTTAAATGTGATATGGATTTCTAGATAAAATTAGGAAAATAAAATAGATATTTTTTCACATTCTATGTTAAAAAATATATTTTTCTATTTTCATGTTATAAAATTTCATAATATTTTTTTGTAAAGGAGAATGTTTGCAAGATTTGTCAAATTTTTATCTTGTTAAATTTAAGTTTCAATTTTTTACTATTGATATATATATATATATTTCAGATTCATTTTTTACTTTTGATATTGTTTTTCCAAAAAAAGAAAAAAGACTGGCCTGACCGAAAAATATACAGCTCACGGTGAGGAAAAAATGTAACCAATGCCAGCTAGGCTTCCAACATGCCAGGCTAACATTAAAAGTGCCAGGTCCTGTGCCAGCTCATATTTTAAAAATGCCAGCTCATATTTGACTGTGGCAGCTCAACTTCTTAACCATGCCAGCTCATACCAGTTGGGCCCAGCTCAACGTCTAATCATGCCAACGCATCATCTTACAAACCGAATTTTATATACATAAATAAATTATTATAGTAAATTAAATTAAATTTATATATTTAAATAAAAATAAACAGAATAGTTTTAAGATGAATTACTATTATTATATATTTAAATAAAAATAACATTAAAAAAATATTATTAAAAAGAATTTGTATAATATAAAATTATGATAAATTTAGAATTATGTTATTTTAGAAATAACAAATTTTAAATAATATATTTAAAAAACTATTAAGTGATTTGATATTCAGTTAAAAACTAAAATTTATAACTTTTTGTTTTCAGTAACTTTTGGATGGTTTTAAGTTGTTTGACCATTTAAAAAAAAACAAAACAAAACAAAAATCACTTTATAAGCGCAATTCAAACCTATTAAGTGAAAAGTGATAAAAATAAACGACCCCTAAAAGAACCATCTCTTAATAAATTTCATTAAATAATTATGTCAGCATAGACAAAAATATTTGTAATAATTTTCAAAACTTTAGAAAAAGTTTTCAATCTATACCAAAATTTGACTAATATAATTATATTATGGCTAAATCTTGAGGAAAGTTTATGAAAATTTTCTTACGGGAAGAAAAGTGTGTTTACTTCATAAATTGAGGAATGGGAATGAGGAATGAGAATCATTGATAGTGTTTACTTCTCTAACAATCATTTCGTAATAAGAATAAAAATGTGGGTCTCATACAGATTTGAGATTGTGAAATGGGAATCTCATTTCCCCCACCCCACTTGGTAATCTCATTTTCATTCTCATTCTCTCTTCCAAATTAAAATGACTTTTATCCCCTTAGTAAACAAACCTATTTTATATCCTTATTAAAAAAATATTTTTTTTTTTACAAAAGCAAAGCAAATTTAAGTAAAATTTTATATCAAATAAAAAAAAAAAATCATGATTTGATGTACAATATAGATACATAATATGGTTACAATAATATTGTTAAGAAAATTTATTTTTTTAATTTATTATGACGAGTTACATGGCAAAAAGTTGGCACCATATCTTAAACATAATTTTGTAAAAAGATACATAATTCTTCTTTTGCAATTTGCAAAATCTCAATGATTAGATTTTCTTTTTTTTTTTTACAAAAAAATGCCTATGGTGTTCCTAATTTTAATCAAAGACATTTTTGTAACTTGTAATTAATTCATTCTGATTCCAAAGTAAAATAAACAGTTCAATGAAAATATTGTTGATTCTGATTTCGATTCCTACAATTGAAGTAAATAACTTATTTTGATTCTGATATATCATTCCAATTTTAAATTATTATCATTCTATATCATTTCGATTCGCGTAATTAAAGTAAACGCAATCAAAGTTGGTAGATCTTTATGCATAATTGTGTAACGCTAATGTCAGTGTATTTTGTCGAATATGCATTGTTGTTTGAATCCAATCCATGAGTAATAAGCCCAAGTCCAATCAGCAATGACCCAAGAGAGTTCTTGCCCAACCCAAGTTTGCTATTTCTGTTGGGTTGGATCAATGTAGTAATTAGCATTAAATTATACAAATTATGAATTAGAGGTCATGTCATTATTGGCACTCATTGATGTGTTTTTTTTTTTCCAAAAATTAAATTAAATAATTTAACTAATTTATCAAATGCAGGTTTTCCAAAAAGAAATAACAAAATTTCGATTTATGAATGTGTAAACGGAGATTTCTATACTAAAAAAACACACTAACCTTTTTTCATCTTTACATTGTGTCATCTATATCAACCAATAAAAAATTATGTGATACAATACATGACTTTAGACTAATTTATTAGTTTGAGAGATAATAGAGGTGGTTGAAGGATGCAATCTAAATGACTATATTAGAAGATTACTCACTATCCATAAATTAGAAACAAAATCCATAACCAATTATATAAAAATGATATCATAGACAACAATGCAAGCCACCCAAGATCACTCCTATTGCATGTTAAATCTTTCACAAGTACAATGAACTATCATAATTAGAAAGTGAAACCAAACTTTATAAAAGAGATAGAAAACTTCATATTAAGAAAATGACAAAATATTTAAATTAGAAATAGTCTCTTATTGGCTAAATATTTATTAGCATAAAGTAATAGCTCTCATAAATTTCAGTTATGCTAGACACTCTAATTTTATGGTGAACTCATTTTATTGGGATATTGGAGACAAACCAACATTTGTAAGCAACTAATATAATATGAGGTGCATAGAAAAAGAAAGATAATTTTATCATTTCTTACCAAAAAATGATAAATTTATAGTAGGGATTATATAATGTTGCCTATGATATCACTTGCCTCACCTGGAATGACTTTTCCCCATGTGACATACAAGTTAATTTTATCATTTCTTAACCAAAGATGAAGATTCCCTCATAACCTTTTATGTTACGGCTTTAGCTTTACCTTTTGCAAGGCCCACCACTAAGATTTTCATATTTCATGTTTCGCATATGAGCCCAAAAGACCAAACTCGGTATACAAAATTACAATATATGACAAAATATTTGTGGGTTTTTCTTGTCGATGGGGTTAAATGTTTCTATAATAAAGGTTTTTGATCAATTTCAAAGTATGCATCCCCCAAAATGATTGATGGTATCGGTATCTTTTTATGACATGACCGACTGTGGAAACTGGCTCTGAATTAGCTTCTATACGTTCTTACTACCTCTTTTCCACACTTCACGATGACTTACTTCGGCTCCAAGATCACATGTATTAAAGGTTTGTCATCTCATCTACCGCAATAATGGCGTGATGGGCGTAGATCTCTTCAGTTAGTTGAAAGATAGATATAAAAGCTGATTCAGAGCAAATTATAATCAGTTAACTTCAGCCAATCAAATTATAGTTTAGGGGAGATCAACAATACAATTGGTGGCCATTGATGTTACAACCATTTTGCATCATTTTGCAAAGAACACGTATAAACCATCAATTTTATAGATGGTATGCGAATGAAATTATGCACTCAAAATTGATTTCCATCTAATTGAAATCACAATTTAAGTAAAAATTAAAGACGAAAATCAATTAAAAAAAAAAAATCAAACACCTTGTGGCACAGGTTGCAAATGCGGCCTGTTAAGAACATGCCATGTGAAATGAATGTCAATGGGATGCATTAATGTGCCAAAATTTTCTTATGTTAAGAAGTTTGTGAATCTTTATGCATAATTGTGTAACACTAATGTGAGTGTGTTTTGTCAAATAAGCATTGTTGTTTGAACCCAATCCATGAGTAACAAGGCCCAGTCCAATCAACAAAGACCAAAGAGACTTCTTGCCCAACCCAAGTTCGCTATTTCTGTTGGGTTGGATCAATGTATTAATTAGCATATGCAAATTATAAATTAAGGGTCATTATTGGCACTCATCGATTTTTTTTTTTCAAAAATCAAATTAAATAATTTAATTAATTTATCAATTGCAGGTTTTCCAATAAAGAAATAACAAAATTTCTATTTACGAATGTGTAAAGGGAGATTTCTACACATAAAAACACAGACCCCTTTTTTAATCTATATGTATCTATATGTTCTGTCATCTATATCAAATAATAAGATATATGAACCATTTTATGATTCAATACATGATTTTAGAGTAATTTATTAGTTTGAGAGATAAGAGAGGTGGTTGAAGGATGCAATCTAAATGACAATTATTTACTATCCATAAATTAGAAACAAAATCCATTACCAAATATATACAAATGATATCATAGACAGCAATCCAAACCACCCAAGATCACTCCTATTGCATGTTAAATCTTTCACAAGTATAACGGTCTACCACAATTAGAAAGTGAAACCAAAATTTATAAAAGAGGTAGAAAACTTCATACTAAGAAAATGACAACATATTTTCACTAGAAATAGTCTCTTGTTGGCTAAATATTAATTAGCAATAAGTAATAGCTCTCATATTATATTTTGGTTATGCTAGACACTCTAATTTTATTGTGAACTCATTTTATTGGGACATTGGAGACATCCAACATTTGTTAGCATCTAATATAATGTGAGGTGGATAGGAAGAGAAAGATAATTATATTGTTAGATAATTTTTAACAATATTTGTTTTGATTTATTTTTCAGATTTTATTTTTCAAATTCATACTTTTTGTTTCAACTCTATGACATAAGTAAAAATTTAATTTGGTTTATAGTTCTCTACAATATTATAAGCTGCGTACGGGGTTGGATCTACTTTTTTATGCTGAGTAAACAAACTAAGGTGTTGTGTTTTCTTCTTTTTTTTGAAGAAAACTAAGGTGTTGTTTTGAACATTGATATCGAAATTCGTATAATCTATAAAATTAGTAATTAGTAATTTAATAGCTTTTTTTTTTTTGACATTAATTCGTTTATTTTAGTTGATAATTATATTGCAGGCTTTGGATGATTACGCTAGATAGCATTATTGTCATCAAATGATGATTCAAGCAATTTTTTATGATGATTATCCATAAGTTAAGGGCAATTCTTTTAGCTTATGTGACACCACCAAATTATACATATTTATCATTTTGATGCATCATATTTGTATAGTTTATTCATGTACAGACTATATTGAAAAAAGAGGAAGGAAATGTTTATTTCTCACATTTTTTTTTTTATATCTTTCTTTTCTTTTCCATTGTCTTTTTTATTTCGTGAAGATAGATGGTGTTGGTTACTACAATTTTATTATTCCATATATTTTAACCTAACTAATTTTTAATGTATAATTAAGGGCAATCGAGTCTATACTTTAATCTTGGAAAAAAATTATATTTGCTTTAATCTATTAAGGAGTGAAACCATAATTTATTAAAAAGCAACATGAAACTCCATAATAAGAAACTAGTTATACATACACTTATAATTCTAGTGGTTAATACGCTTTACTTTCATATTTATGCTTGTAATCGAGGTTTGAATCTTACAATATACATTTATGAGTATATGTTGGTAGTTTTATCATTTTATTGAGGAAGTAGATTTATCTCATGTTGGAAATAATTTTCAAATCTCATATATTGTTTAATGTTAACATATCTTGAAAAACTTTTGGGAATAGATTTCTCCCAACGCTATGAAAGTAGTTTTCGGACCACATGTTGTATTTAATCTCAAGAAGTCCTAACAAATTTCTAATTTGTTTTACAATATATATACAGTAATTTAGGGCAGACTTACACTTTTATAGAGTAAAAAATTATCTCTACTATAAAAATTAAGATATAAATAGACCTGTTACTTTTGAAATAGTAGATCCTTTTCTTTATAAATTTTATTAAAAATTTAAAACATGTTGTCAAAAAAATTGTAAAACATCAAGGGCTTTTAACATTTTTTTTTTTTAACTATTTTCAAAACTTGAGAATTTTTATTTTTTTTTTGAGATACTTGAAAAAGTATTTTTAGTGTCAATATTTACAACCCTTTAAAATCTATATGTAAACCACTTTTTATATGTATACCTCACTATTTTTTTTTTAAGTAACAAATCTTGGAGTTACACCCTACATATTACTAAAAGACAAAAAGAAGAAGCAACAAGCTCGTCCATCTTTTAGCCGTTTCGTTAATTTTTAAGCTTCTTCTAGCCGTTTCGTTAATTTTTAAGCTTCTTCATCTTTTCTATATAGAATGGAGAAGGCTGCAGTCTCTTCCATAAATTTTTTAGGTTAGGGATGCCTCTAGTCCTTCATTTTAAAAAAAAAAAAAAAAAAATCGATATTATAGGCATATATTATATCTATCGAGACCTCTTAATAATGACTCTAAAGTACGGTTCAAAATACAACATTTAACCCTACCCCAAACAATTGAAAAAAAGTAATCCATAATTATGAGAAAACTGTCCTTTCAACCTAAGAGATTTAAACAAAATTTACCTCCCACACATAAGGGACTTGGTTGAAATTATTCAGTTCCATGGATGATACTCAAACCTAGTCATGCTCTGTACAGCACCAAGTGCGCTTTCCTATCCACTGAGGCAAGAAACTTACGAATTCTGATCCTTCACCTTTTGATCTAAGTTTCATTATATATTTATCTTATTTTACATTCTAGTATACATATTTTTTTATACACGCCATCATTTAACTGGCATAAGTAAATAGATGAAAATAATTATATCTTTTTAATTTAGTATTACTCATTAAATTTAAGAATAATAACGAAATTTTGAAAATATATAAAAGGAAAAATCCTAAAAAATAACCTGACATATGAAACATTATCCTTTTACCAACCAATATTTCATTTTCATCTAAAATCCTACAAAAATTAGGTTTAATAGAAAAATTTTAGGAAAGTTAAAAAGATGTTTTTACCTCGAAATTTTTATTTAAAAATATAATAAAATTCTCACATTGTCTTCTTCTTTTTCTTCTCTCATCTGCTCTCTCTCTCTCTCTCTCTCTCACCTCACCACTCTCTCTTATCTTATTCTTTTTCTTCTTCTTCTCTCATCTTCTTCATTTTGGATTTTAGAGACCATCTATGGTGGAGATGGTCTTCACCATTGGAGGCCACGGTGGTCTCTAATGGGATCTCTATTGGTGGAGACCATCGTGGTCTCCAATCTATGGTCTTTCCCATTTATTGTTGTTGAAAACCATGATCTTTCCCATTTGTTGCAATCTATAAGTATATGTGTATACACTCTATGTTGATGTTTGTTAGTGTTGTAACATAACGGTTTTTGTTTGATTTATGACTTTAAAATATAATTTTATGTTGCTTTGGTTTGAGGTTGGCTATGTTTGTTTGTTTGCTTTTGGAATCACCTAATTTCATGATTATTGGGTGCGTTACGGGGTTTGAAGTTTATGAATTAGTTTGCCATCAAAATGCAGGGAAATGAGTAATGTCTGAGTTAGTTTAGTTTGAAGATCTAGATTTTTTTTTTTAAATAATTTTTTATATTTGAATGTTGTTTAATTTGATTTTTTATATTTTTATATGTTTTTTGAGAGCTTATATTTTTATATTTTGATTTTTTATTTTTTATATTTTTTATATTATTTATTTTAATTTTTGATTTTTTATATTATTTATTTTCATATATATATATATTTTATTTTTAAATAAAAATATCTCATTTTTTATAATTTTATATTAATATTATTTATTTTGATTTTTTAAATTTTAATTGATATTATTTTAATTAATTTTTCATTGTTTTTTTCTTTTTACCCCTTGAGTCGAACGGCAAACTATGTAAACTTAATGTAATTCATGACTATCAAGGGCATTGTCATCCTTTTATACCCCGCCAAAGGAGATTTTGGATATTTATATTAATGTTAAGTTATATTTCGAATAAATATGAAACAATGAGTTATAAAATAGACATATTTCCATATGTCAAGTTGTTTTTTAAAATTTTCCATATATAAAATTGGGATATACAATTTTAAAGGGGTGTAAATATTGTATTCAATGTATATTTTATTAACTGCAAAGTTTTGTGAAAATAATAATATATTTTTAATTAAGTATTACTCATTTAATTTAAGAATAAAAACGAAATTTTGAAAATATATAAAATTGGGATATACAATTTAGAGGGTGTAAATATCGTCACTCAATGTTTTTTTTTTTTTTTTTTTTTGGTGTGACAGCACTCAATGTACTTTTATCAATTGCAAAGTTTTGTGAAACATATGGTTTCACCAACATTCAGCAATGGGCCCAAGCCCAATTAAAGGCCGAAGAGAGTTTCGATCCAGCCCAAGTTTTTGACCCATTTATGTTGAGTTGGATTTACCTAGTAATTAGCTTAAATTACACAAATCATTTGTTAAGAATCATGTTATTGACACCCCACCAATGCTTGCACCTCTTTTATTTGAAAATTTTTGTTCGTTGGATTATTGGGTGTAATTATTAAAACAATGCCAAGGATAAAAATCGACGACGGTGATAATAACATAGACTCTTTTTTTTTCAACTATTATAATTAATTTGATATTTGGAGAAAGAAAATATGATTTGGATTAGAACCCCTAATTTGTGTGATGATAAAAAAACATACAATTGAATCAACCTCATATTATTAGATTATTAATTAATCTACCTTCAGTATAAGCTTTAAGTCCTTTCTTTAAAAAAACAAAAAAAGAAAAAGAAAAAGAAAAAAAGATGCAAGCCTTAAGTCCAATTTTTGCCCTTATGACCTAACTGTTATACATATATATATAACAGCAATTCGAACGTAAAATATTTTCAAATTGAATGAATCTCTTTATCATAAAATCATGTTTGATTATGGTCCTTGTAACCTAACAATTGAAACAAATATTGATATTTAAGTATCCATGGATGCATCAGAAGTCTTCTTGCATTAGGCTCTGCTTTTACAATAAAATTCTTAACATCTTAAAATCTGAAAAATATAAAATACCAATTATTAAATAAAAAAAATTGTATAAAAGGGAAACTTGTTCATATATTTAAGTATGTTAAACTTATACAAAAATGGATTCTGTACTTTTAAAATGCAAAACTTTATGCAACAACAAAATCGTATTTTCCTTTCAAAAAAAAACAAAAATCGTATGTTAAGATTTTGAATTTAAAACAACCGAGTTTATAACACTTCTCATTTCTATATAATTTGACCGTTTATTTATTTGGGTATCCGTATTTCTTTCTTTTCTTTCTTTAAAACGATACGAATGTGATCAAATCATCAAAAACCCAATGAACAAGCTTTACTTTTGGTAGAGGGGTCTCTTTTAAAGTGACTTTATAAAGACTTCAAAAGAATAAAAATGTCCTATTTTGGTAGGAATGTAGGGAACTTATATACATACAACTTTTGCATATATATATATATATGAGTAGTTGAGGTTGCAATACAAAAAGATAATGTTGGGTCTTCACATTCTTTCTTTTCAACACACTCGATCAAAAACCATGCCAAACTTTCTTATGTGTCCAAAATAAAAGGACCACGTTTTATTATTAAATAAATATATGAGAGGGACCCTTTTGAGATCCATCACTTTCTTTTTGGATATGTTTGTTTCCCTAGAAAAGTTTTGGTATATTGGAATTCCCAAAACCCTTCAACTACATGTCAATGTTAACTCCTATTTATAGAATTTAATGTTTGAACTTGGTCAAAATTCAGTAAACTTAGCTGCTTAACTGACCTAATTCAAGTAATTCAATTCATATAAAGGAATCACATATTTTCTGATACGAACATTTCATTTAGGTATAAAGTATTTTTCAAAATGCACGATTGATCCAATACTAAAATATAAATTTATATAATATGATATATATTTTTTTTTTATGACCGGGATTAGTTTCTGATACAATCAGAGCCAACAGTGATAAACGTTGTAGCGTGACACTAGGAGCTGCTCAAGGATCAATTCCTAGGATTGAGAAAGGTAAACCCACAAATAGTGAAAAAAAAAAATTGTCACTATATTTGGTGGTTTTGTTGAGCTTCGAACTTTAGCACATACAAGAATGTCAAGTCGGATTGTCATCACTGAGATAATTCACCACGCTCTAATATGACAAATTTGTCTCATATAGTATAATGCACATATATGAAATTTACCACAATCTTTTTAAGATTTTCAAGTGATTGCTGACTAATGATTGATATTAAACCCAATCGTAAAATGTGAGTGAGGAGAGAGAGGGGGATGGATGGTGAGGGAGAGTGAAAGGAACTAGTGTTAGTGAGAAGAAAAGTTCTTCCATTGAAAATATTCACTAGCATCATTTTTATTTATTTATTTTTATTTATTTATTATTTTTGTCATGCATGAAATATGATTATCACTAGTGAACAATTACTTGTGACGGCACAAAATGGATTCACACTAGTCCTTTCCGAGCATAAGGGCTTTTTCATTTCACATAAAAGCAAAGAGGATTAGATACTTGATAAGAAAGCGCTTCTTCTTCCATGTTCTTTTATTTTATTTTTTGTTTCAAATTTGGTAAAATTCTCTAATGATTAAGAAAAAGCGCTTCTAATTACATCGAAGTTAATTAAAATAGGAGAAAAGAAAGAGCATAATTTACTTCCACGTGTTATAAAAGTAATAAGATGTCATAAGAAAATGATTTCATTTTATATCGGTTTTGTACATGGCAGAATTTCAATTATAACATAATTCTTGTTTTTCATTTATAATATGAATGATATTATATATTTTGCGTATGGATATTATATTTGATAAATAAAATTTCATAAATATCTTGAAGAAAGATGTGCGGTTAAAATTCTATATTTACTTTCTAGAATTTGCTTTATTTATGCATGCACGCGTGTGTGTGGGTGACAGAAAGGAGTCTTTGATTCTATTAATGTAATCTTGACCTAATCAAGAATCTAAAACCGTCCATAAAGAAGTAATCATAAAATTCAAAGTAAGAAGACTCTATGAGCCCATAAAAAAAGTAATCATAAAATTCAAAGTAAGAAGACTCTATTAGCCGTAAATCTAATCTAATCATTCATAATAAAAAGGATCGGTAACTAAAGTAATCGGTTTTAAGAATAATCTAAGAACCAAACTTTATAACTTTAATCCCCTTTTTGAGAAAAGAAATTTTGGCCCATTTTGTTTTTCCTTTTTTTTTTAATCTTAGCATTGCATCATCATGATGATGATCATCATCATGGTTGATGATGGGTACAAATCACAGAAGCCACATCCTTAACCAATAAAAACAATTATCTAAAAGTGAGAAATACTTTCGTGGTAGTTGTTATCAATATCTTACTCTTGAGCCACCAACCAAACCATCATGCTCCTTTAATTATCACTATCACAACTCTAATTCATTCTCTCTTCATTGAACATTCCCTCCCTTTTTCTTGGTAGCTCTGTTCCACTATCAAACTTACATTCTTTCTTTTTCTTCTAATGAGGAACCTCCATATCCACTTCCAAAATTTTCAGAGAAAAGTTTTTATATCTATTCTTTTTATTTTGTGTTTACACTTTTACGAAATCAAACAGGTTTAAAATGTCCAAATCTACTTAATATTTTTAAGATTTAGAATAAGTTAAATTTAAACTAAGTTTACGCATAAATATTTATATATGTTCATCGTTGTCATATAATTAACTGGCATTTATTTCCAAAATTACTATAAGTCTATAACAATGCAATCATAGAACTACATTTTCCATTAATTACATATGTAAGTAACTTTAATATTTATAAATCTAAAAACAAGTAAAAAGTATGTTCTGATTGTTCAAAAATTAGTATCAAACTACTAGATAATTTGATGTTTTATATCTCTTTCTCATTTGCAAAAACCCCACAAATTAAAAAAAAAAAAATCTTAAAAGAATCTTAAAAAAATTGTGAGAAGATCTGTAAATGGGTCCTGATAATAATGGTGTAGAGAGTAGAAGAACAGCAGCCGCGTGGAAAAAAATATAAACAAACAAGAAAGGACACAACAAAAACAATCAAAAGAAAGTGATGGTGTAATCAATGAAATGAAGAAAAGAGTAAGATCGTAGACAAATAATATAAAGATATAATTCAAGATATAACAGGAGTGTGGTGTGGTTCTGGTGGGGTCTGCCCACAAAACCAAAGTCTCATTTCACGATCAAGATATGGATCATATCTTATATGGCTGTTGTGGTTCTAGTTACTTGGTTGGTGTTGTTGTGTTCCAACTTTCGATGTTTTTAAACGTGCTCTAAACAGGAAAATTAAAGTAGAAAATGGGTTGGTATCTAAGTTATAACATGTTCGGCTAAGCAGCCTTTGTAGAAATCTTAGGAAGTTAATTTTCGATGCTGATATATCAGTATATATATCACATCATCATATTTAGATGATGAACCTTTTAAGATTAGTAAATGAGTTACATGATGAATAAATCCAAAATTTTGCAACAATCTATTTGCATGCTAATATGATTGAATCGGCTATGAATGGACCACATAATTAGTGATAAATGTTTAATAAACGACTTGTTTTCGTACTTCGAATTTTGATATAAATGGATGGTATTTGACCTCGTACCATATTCTTTAATATTCTTGCATGACTACGTGTAAGTAAATTCAATTTTGAAATATATATGTTTAATAAATGACTTGTCTTCGTACTTTGAATTTTGATATGATCAACTAAATGGATAGTGTTCAACCTCATACCATATTCTTTAATATCTTTTGCCACTAGGTGTAAGTAAATTCAATTTGGAAATCTTTTATATAAATAAGAAACCAAACCTAGTAAGGCAAAACAAGATAATATTCTTGTAAGTCTTAAAACTTGTATTAAATTGTATATCAACTCTACATTCGAATCTCCCAAACATGAAGTTACTTCCTAACCTAACATTCAACTTTGTTTATAAATCACGAACTTCTATATTATATTACATATCAATTTCAGTTCAAGTAGTTAGTACTATTTCCTTTCATATCCGTGATAAAGGTTCAAGACATCTTTCCATTATTAAGTCCCAATATCCAAATGTAGTTTATTTTTTGTTGATCTCGACCTATCTTGACTTGATCTATTTTCATCTAAATAATGCATTTGGTCTTCTAAAATAATGTTCATGTATAGGCACATGCAAAGGGTTGGTCTTGCAAGTCACAATCAAGCAACCAAAAATCAACAATGCCAAATGCATGAGAGAGAGAAAAATGCACGAGAGAGAGAAAGGCAGGCGATGATATGGAGAGCACAAGAAATGAAGGGACAATTGAAGTGCTTTGAAATAAGGCCACCTGGGATGGGAGCTAAGAAACTGCTTTTGATTTTAGCATATTTCATCCGCATGCCTTGTTCCTTCCTTTTCATTCCATTACAATTTTACTTTTTCATTTCTTGTCCTTTTTGGTCTTTCTTCTTTGACATCATCCCTTACATCTTCTTACTAATTTTTCTTTTTTTTATAATCATTTTTTTATCATGAAACTGACATCGAGAATCACCATGACCATATTAGATAAAACATTAATAACATAGCCCAAATATCAATTTCTATACGGGAGAGGTACGTCCATACAATGATAAGAAGATGGTCCACATAAAGTGGGACTATAGCCACATAGTGGCGGGATTATTTGGGTGTCAAACTCAAGTTCTCAAAATACTTGGGTGTGTTGCCTCTCATTAAGACAAAACACAAACGACTTTTTTTTAGATTATTTTGTTCAAAATAATTAAGATGTCTTTTTCAAATTAATGCAAGTAAAATATTTTTCAAGCATATATATAATATATCATGGTTGGTTTTTTTTTTTTTTTTTACCCCAACAGACAAACTAGTATCACGAAATAAAAGAGGGGCCGGGCAATCCACACAAATATTTGATAATATGTAAACTTCATTTGAGGCAGAAAGATGCTTTGCTAACAACACTAACAGTCGACGTATCAATTATCATGGGTGGTTTCTAATTCATATGAATATAGGATTTGTAAGAAACATAAGTTTTAGCTATTAAAGGGAATAAAAACACATTCTCATTTTAAATGCTATAAATTATATACCATATATTAGGATTCTCAAAAAAATGAAGCACGATACTTTGAAAACAATAAATGTGAAGAAGTTATAAAAAAAATTAATCTCAATTGTTGATAAAACATGTCACGAGATTTATTGTGTTCAGCACAAAAATAAGCATAAAAGAGAATTTTAATACACAAATAATAGGCATACATAATGTTACATATGTTAATTTAAAATTCATTGGGTTAAAAATTGAAATATATATATATAAATTATTTGTCAAGGTTTGATGATGAATTGATGATACATCCTTTGATCCCGCCGTACTCCAATCCAATAACAGATGATCATCAGCGGCCGAAATTACAAACCCATATATCATCAATCGAATAATCATGATCATGATTAGCAAGTGCTAAAAACAATCAGACGGTGCAAATGATCCCATCAAGCTGACAAATCCCATGATAAGACGTTGAAAATGAGTGCGCTGTGTCTGATTTCCAATAAAATTTGTCCTTTGTCCAGACAAAGCATCATCATTACCACTCCTGATTGACATGACATACACCTCACGAGCTGTTTCCTCCCCCCACCGCTGGATCTGATCACCACCGTTCATCTAAGCACGAACGGCTCCTGATCTTCCGCTGGGCTGATGGAATGGGGATCTTTTGGTGGAGATGGTGTACAGATCAAAAGAGGGTGCCTTTCTTGTAGGGTTGTGATGGTGATTGATGGGATTGATTGGAGGTAATAATGCTAGGGAACAATTTAATAGTGTGCGACGCGAAGCATCAGGTTTAATTTGGTTAAAGAGCTAAAGATTCCAGATTCTATTGCGTCCACGCGACTTGCATGGCGCGTGCTACGGTGCCCAATAATTGTTAGATCAAGTTTGCTCTAAAGCCTCTAATATTCTGTATTTTGCTCTAGTTTATTTTTTCAATTATGTTACTAGATTTTTTTTTTTATTTTTGAGGCAATTATGTTACTAGATTTTGAATCAAAATTTATTAATTGAAAAGTGGATTAAGAGTAATGAACAGGGATAATTTAGGTTAATTATTTAAATCAATCATGAGGTATTGTATTGGTGCCAGTTTTATTAGGAAATATAATTTTTAAATTATTAAACAGAAGTAATATGAAAATGTGATTAGCATTAATTATTTTGGAGACAAAGTTATAATAGTTTATGAAATTGTAAATACTAACTCACTTAGCAAATACACAACACTTTTAGGAGTTAGCACATGTGATGGTGTCATCTTCTCATTCATCAAAGTGATCAAAGTTTAATTCTCACCAAGTATATTTTATAAATTCATATGAATAATTTTTTCTCTTTATTATGAAAGTTGTAATCTCCTCATTATATGAGTAGATAATTGATATCAATAGGTTTCGACTAATTTCTAACGTATTCGATGAATAATTGATATTTGATCTATTTAATGGATAATTGGTATCAATAGATTCCGACGGATTTCTCATAATTCAATATCAACTTTTAATAAAAAACAAAAAAAAAAAAAAAAAAAAAAAAAAAAACTAGCTTAGTAAATGATACCTAATGGGTAATGAAATCCATTGACTTTGACTAACATCAAGGTTTGGGTTAAAAAAGAATATGAAAAAGTTAACACATACAAAAAAAATTTGATAATTACATATTATATTTCTAATCCATTGGATATCAACTTTTAACAAAAATGAGCTTAGCAAATGATACCTGATGGGGTATTGAAATTCATTGAATTTGACTAACATCAAGGTTTGGTTTAAACAAGAATACGAAAAGTAAACACATACATATATATATATATATATATGCATATATATAAGATTTGTAGAAAGTTTCAAATTGAATAAAATGAATTATGAATGTGGCTAGTGTCTTAACTTTAGTAAGCTTGTCAAAGTAATCCTATGTTCACATCATAAATCGATTGAATAACATAGTGAGACTGAAAGAATAAAAAATTAAATTCATGTGCAAGCGAAGACCTAAAAAAAAGGAAAAGACAAAAAGGCATCGTAGAACAAAAAGAAAAGGAAGCTTAGATGATGATAATAAACCCAACAAAATCACGTGGCCAAAAAAAAAAGTTGGATATCATGCAAAATTGGATCCAAATCAAAATCCACTTATAAACACTCACCACAACATGCGTTCAATAGTGAGTGAATCCTTCATGATATTGCTTTCATGCCGAGTCTTTTTGTAGCATTATAAATTCAGAATTTAATTCGAAGTACGAAAAGGTACGTATATTCTACAGATGAGAATTCTATAATATTATATAGCCATACGAAGTCAGTTCGTAATATTGAGATAAAGACAACGATTTAGGTTATGATGAGATAATCTGATATAAAAAGAAAACATATAATCAAGGTTGTGTAAATTTAATCTGATTAAGGTTCATAATTGTGTCAACCCCATTTAACCCATCAAACAAACAAGTAATGTAAAGTTTACTTAATGTACTATAAATTGATGCGATTACTTAGGATAGGTTGTTTATTTTGAACGGAATATTTGTAATTTATGTATTAATATTAAAGCAAATTTTTAATAACCCTAGTTTAACTAAACAATAAGCTAAATGCAAAATAAACCGGACGAGATCAAAATTATTGATATAATGAAACTGGTATATTTTGTTGTATCATTTGTTTAATATGAATAAATCAAATTGAATTTAAAAGAAATCATTCATTTTATTAAAGAATTCATTCATTTTATTAATGATTTCATATTGTAATTGAATGAAAAATAATCGTATCTAATTAGATTGAATCAAATCTAATCCATGAACTCAAATTGTCATCCCCAAACGTTACATAGCAAATCCATGCAAGTACACACATATAATATATATATATATATGGACAGGATATGGGGATGTAAATTTTGATACAATTTTTCAACCATTAAATTGAAAGAAAATTAATGGTGTAGATTAGCTTTTAATTTTGAATTTGTACATTTCATCCCTTCGTATCTCTACCTTCAAATCAAATAAAAAATAATAATTCAATTTTCATTTATTCTTTTCTCTTTATTTAGTTAAACAAATCACGTAAATAATAAATTGATTTAAAGATCTCAACATCAACTTTTAAATAAAATCTATATTACTTATGTTCAAACAAATATATTGATCAAAATAGCTTAAAATAAAAAATTAATTAAAAAATAAATAAATAAAGAAAGGAAATAATAGGAAAAAACATAAGTAAAAAGAGTTATATAAGTGCACCTGTAATAATGTAGTGTAGCACATTTCTTTAATAACTTTTCATTCCTAAAAAAATTAAATCTACAATCATTAATTATTTTTTAATTTAATAATTAAAAAATTATATTAAAATTTACTTTATATATATATATAGATAGAGAGAGAGAGAGGGGGAAAATGGAGTGTGCGTACCGGAGGTAATAATAGCGCCGACTAGCAAAGAGGAAGGGGCGTAAAGGTCGAACATGTTGCGTGGTCGGAGGCCAAATCACCTTTTTTCTTCCTCACTTACAGTCTAGTATATTAGCCCCTACTCTAGTGGACGCCAGTACCAGCTACACCTGGCAATCTGTCAGCTTGAACAAATATTTAAAAAAAAAAATGGTGGTTTCGTCTGAGACTGTCCAAAGGCAGACCAGCAGGCAGCAGCCGACCACTGCAGTGCCTCTCACTTACTACAACACATGTCTGAGGCTAACCATGTTCTGTGGTTAGTGTTTGGGTTAGGGTTAAACCCCAGTTGTTTTGTTTGGTTTATTTTAAGGTTGTTTGTCTCCTCTTGTCAATGTGTATGATTGAACTCATAACTTGGTTATATAATACCACCTTTTTTTTTTCACAAAAATATTTTTTATTTTGGAGACAACAATTATGAGTTTGCAGAGATTTTGTTTTCCTTTTTTTTGAAAGGTGATTATGGTCGGATAAACATCTACTAAAACCTATCAAAATCATCATTGCTTGTAACTAAATATATGATCCAAAAATCCATTCTTATAAACGGAAGGAATTTTATTTCAGGAACAAAAGTTACTTAGCTTCTAGAAAAATCTTTCGATTATTTTATAAAATGTTGATATTGAATAAACCATAGATTTATAAAATCGAAATCAATCATTTATGATATTTTTATAATCTAGATATTTCTTTTCATAATCAAGTTAAAATTACTCATATAAATCTTTCAATCGATCACCACTTATGACTATATATGTGATCTATATGTCAATCACTACTTGTACAACTTTAATATTACTTTCATCATCAAGAAAAAACTATTCATAAAAAACTTTTAATCAATCATTATTACGACTATTTATGTATTTCGGATATCTACTTCCATAATCGAAATAAATCTATTCACACAAAAGCTTTTAAATTACACTTAATTATAATCTAACCCTCACCATCTTAGTAGATGGGGAGACATGCACACGCGCGCGCGTATATGTATAAGTTTATTAATTATTAATGTGGGTTATATGTATTTGTTTTATGATAATTAACAAAAATAAAATAACGAATATCATTGGTGACAACAATACCATATGTGTCATTTTTAACTAATAAAATGCTAATTATATTAGATAAGGTTGTTTGTAAATCAGTACAAAATTATTTATACCAACTTATGAAGTCTACAAATTTTGAATTCTGACCGAGGACAAGAAACATGACAATTTGTTCCCTATTCAAGAGAACAAAGGAATAGCTTTCTAAAAAGAAAAAGGAGAGAACAAAGGAATATTATTTTACCAAATAGTATGCTAAAAAAAAATACAGTTGAACATCATTGTCATTGGTACACTACATTATTGAAGTAAACTTTTATAGATAATTTAATTGATTGTTACATGTGAGAAAATATGGTCATTGCCCATGGTTTTGTTTGAAATTTTTTCCTAAATTTGATACTTTTAGGATTTTTTATTACAAAAATACTTTTTAAAGCAACATCTTTTTGAAGAAAATAATACATTTCAATTTTCAGGTATACCTTCCACACGTGGGGGAGAGACATGCATATTTATTGACCAGAGGAAATTTGACTTATACTACGTATATCGGTATGTGTATAAATAAATTATGAGAAAGGATATATAAAGGATTACAAAGTGCACATGCCCAACAAAATAGACCACAAGCAATCAATCTTCATAATTGACATGTTGCAATTAATGCAATCTTAAATTTCAATGTGTAATTCATTTTCAGAGTGATTAGGGAAAGAATATCGACTCAGGTCGGATTGTAATTAAATTCAATCATTATACTAAATTTCTAAATAATTTCACATATAATTCTATTTAAATACATAACATAACCGTGATTTGAGAGGTGATATAACAATAATTAATTTTTTTTTAAATTATGAAAATTTTTCATTGATCGGATTATAATTAAGTTCAATCATTATACCAAATTTCTAAATAATTTCATATATAATTCTATTTAAATACGTAACATAACCATGATTGAGATGTGATATAACAATAATTAATTTTTTAAAAAAAATTTATGAAATTTTTTTATTATTATATATACTGTTTTCCACAAGAGGAAAAACCATATAAAGTTAAAATGTTTTAGATCAGAGGGAAAATCAAATTCATTGAAAACAAAAGAAAAAATGATAAAAGAAAAGAGACATTATTCTAAACACGCAAGGACAATATGGTCATATAGTAGACGTTTGGTTTGTTTGGTGAGCCACTAAGAAGAGAATGGATTACAAATCTCACAATACTTCGGCTATCAAATGTACATTATTTTTTCTGTTGGCTACGGTGTGAACAGAAACATAAGTTAACTGTACTGCGGCACCCAAAAGATATCAAAAATAGGCGCAAAACGGGGTTGATACAGTGACAAAATACTATCCTCATCCATACGTTGACACCAAGATAATGGGTTTAATGTACATCCCTAATTAATATGTGGATTTCTCTCCTTCACGATATTGTGAAATATCCCCTCCCGTCTTGAAAGCTGATTCTGGACCCTGTTTTAAAGTTTTATTTCTCTTAGTCTCAATTGCTTCATGGGCTAAGTGTCAGTAATAACAAAAAAAAAAATCAAAATATAGCCACTGTGTCTAATGTAGACTCCACATTATAAACAAACCAATTATCCACTCAATTGCTAAATGTATTCTACGGAATTAGTAATATTACTATATAATATTTGTAATAATCATTGAATAACTATGATTCACTATATTTCAATTCAATATATCAAATAAATGAGAAATTAAAATTTAAAAAAAGCTGTAAAATAGATCATAATTCCTGCATAATTTTTTAAGAAACTATTTATTATTTTTTTATTTAATTCTATAGTAAAAGATATAAATAACTTTATTTTATTAATTTAAAGTAAATAGTCTAATTTTTTTTTTAAAAAAAAAGTCTAATTATAAAAGAACTTTAACTAATTTTTTAAATTAAAATATTCAATTTATCATTTAATTTAGATATTAAGTAAAACCCTATAAATTATATTTATTTTATTTTATTTTTTTAAATGATTATATTTATTTTGTTTGCTTAAAGGAAAAAAGCACCTTTATAGAAACATCACAGAAGAAAGATAAATATCAATGGTAGTTAAATCCAATTTAGACTTAAAAAGGTACTTTCATCTACTCGTAATGGCCACTATTTGTCCAAACTATATCCTTTGAAAAGGTTAAGAGTTCTACTCATTATAAGTCACAATTATGGGTATTTTTTTTTTACCCTATATAGGTTACCCTCTCCCGTAATCTTTAAGTCGTGTTACAAAATTCTATTTCAATTATATCTTAACCGATCCTGATAATGTTAATTTGATAATTTTCTTATACAAGTCCTATAATAGGAGTGAATACAGCTGATTATTGCGTAATGGACTGTTGGACGGAAGAGAGAGAGAAATCAGGCAAAGAAGAAGATCATGGGATTTGCATGTTTTTATTACAAGAAAATGGATTGTGAAAATCATTTTTTTTTTTTAATTTACTTTATTTCATTTTCTCTCTCTTGCTTACTTGGAACTTATTTTTCTATCAACTTTTCTCTCCCTCACCATCTCCCCCACAAAGTTAAAATATGAAGAAGAAAATGTCGACCATCTATCATTTTCTTTGACTAGATAGCAAGGAAAAATGCAACCTCCGTAATCCTGATGTTTAAATTATAATTAGCCTCAAAGTGGTCTCTCTTATCCAAACAATTATCTTATTTAACTTCTAACTTACCAACCATTTGTCTTTACTTTACTATTTTAAACCCTTTTATCCCTTCAATTATTATATTACTTTAGAATACACACACACTTACATCAATCCACACACTTACATCAATCCATATCTCCTCCAATCTCAAATTTAATTAACAATTGTATTGATATATATCTAATTGGAATAGAAATATGAATATGTAATTTTTATGTTTATGATATCTTTTCAGATACTTAAATCATGCATTGATATATTTATAAATTAATATAATGGTTAATCACTTTTAAATGCTGATATGAGTGTATTGACAGAAAATCTACATTTTGATTTAGTGTAATGTTGTAAGTTGTAACCAACTTATATATTTTTAAAGTATCACTATATTCAACTTAAAAAGTGTATAAATAGATAAAAGAACATGTAAATATATTGTTTTATTATTTTCGTTAAAGTCAAAATATGATATATTTTAAAAAATATATATATGGATGAGTTATATTCACATTTTAGAAAACAATCTCCAAACATTTTAACTTTGCTTTGACTATAATACATGATTAATTATAAAACACATGTAGCTTTTTTCCAAGACAAACGTTATCTAGTAAATGCTAATGAATACTTAAAGTAACACCTCTCTTGTCATCAAAGCATGTCAAGACAAATTACCTTAATTAACAAGCCTAATTAATCAACTCAACTTTATCATTAACCAAATCCATCCCATCTTTTGATCTTGTCACTTTCCATCACCCAGTCTTCCCTTCTTTCTCCCTCTCTCCCTCTACAGTGTCAATGACAAAACTCAGTTAAAAGGATGTTTGGGGTTGTGTGCATGTAAGGCTCAGCTTCTTTGTTATGTTAATCATCCTTGGTTTCTGTGTCGTTCTATGTGTATCATGTATCGTGTATGCAAACGCAATGCATTGTAATTGTATAATATGCTCTTATACTACAAAGAAGCAAAATTACTTCACATCAACTCTTAGATATTCATATCACAAGAGTAGCAATGTTATTAATCCTGATAGGTTATGATTGATTCTATATCAGTCAGATCAAATCATGACACTCTTTTTATCTATTTTGAATCAGTTTAATCAATTTTTTATAGATTTATGATTTGTTATATATTAATTTTTTCATTATGAGAGTAATTGTTTTTTAATATAAAATAAATATCTTAATTATATAATAATTGATTTTTATAAATTCTGAGGGACTTTTAATCCATTTATTAGATCAAACTTTAAAAAAAAAAAAAAAAAAATACGGGGGAGGATAGATGAAGGGGTCAGCATTGCAACAACTAACGGGCATGCTTTGCTTCCTGAACTAACCAACCAACCTAACGTTATATTTAGGAATCTCTCTTTCTCTCTCTCTCTCTCTCTCGCTCGATATCTCTCCACAAGGTCTCTGCTGGGTTGCGTGTGTGTTTATTATGTCCCTATAAGTCTTTCTCTCTGTTTGTTTTCCTGTTTCCATTGAAAGGAATCTCTCTGTTTTGTTTCACTTTTTTTCCCTTTCTGATGGTCTCTTTGTTTTTTTGCTACTCTGTATCTCTACTACCCTACTCTTCTGTTGTCATATAACAAGTTTCCCTCTAAAAGAGAAGAATCCCACTATAGGCGTGCCATAAAAAGATGTAGAGAAGGAGAGAGAACACTAAAAAGAAAACAAACCCCCTGTGTTGTATTGTGCAATATATATAACAAGCTACCTCTTTTTTTTATCATAGCTAGCTTCTCTCTATCTATATCAACCTCTCTCTCTCTCTCTCTCTCTCTCTCTCTTCGCTTTTCCTCTGCTTTTAGTTGTTTAACTCTTGTGTTTTTGGCTTGTGGGGTGTCTTTTAAAGTGAAGTTGTGTTATTATATTGTCTGGTTCTGTTAAATGTTGAGAGGACTTTGAGTCTTTTGTTCTTGCTTTGGTGGTGAAGAGTGAAAAAAATAAGACTTGTTTCTTTGATTATATCAAGATGTGGTTCTTCTTGGTTCTGAGTTCTGGCTAAGCATTTTCAAGGTTTTTTTTTTTATTTTGATCTTCTGTTTTGATTTGTGTCTTGAAAAGTGTTTACTTTTTTGTTATTTGATGTTTAGGCTTCTAACTTTTTGTTTGGTTTTGGTTTTTATCAGTTTTTGGTGTTGAAGAAGGAGAAGAAAAAGGTATAGTCTTTGGGTTGGAATTTGGTTTTTAGACATGGAGGGTGCTTCAAAGAAGCTACTTGATTTGATCCCAAAAGAAAGGGAATGGCTTGTGATGAGAGAAGGACAGAGGAGTCATGGATCTTCAGAGGAGACGAAGCTTGAGCTAAGGCTTGGTCCACCAGGTGGTGAAGAAGACTGGTCTCTCAAAGACATCAACAGCAAAACCACCACCAACAATAGAGATAAAGATGATTCTCTTCTCTCTCTTGGCTACTTCAACAGCAACAAAACCAACAACAGCAATGGCTTTTCATTTCTTCAGTTCCCAACAACAAAAACACCAACAGCAACAGCAACCCCACCTGTTATAGGACAGGATTCCTCACAGCCGTGTTGCACTAAAGTTGTAGACTTGCAGCAGCAGCAGCAGTCGGTAGCAGAAAAGAAGGCATTTCCTTCACCAGTTGCTGCAAAAAATACAGTTGTGCCCAACAGCTCTCAGAAAAGGTACCTCACCTTTTTATTACTACCTCTCAGTTTCTGTTTATATTTTTTTTGTTCTTATACAGGATATTATTCACTCAGAGGTTCACATTTCTATGTTGTTTATGTGGTCCATGCATGATATATTGGGTTCAGTTATCTTATGTTTTTTTTTAAACATATAATATATATGTTCTTGTTTGTTTCAAAACATGTCCATTTAGTTGATTTTTGGTTTGATTACTTTTGTGGGGTCTAATTGTCTTTCATGGTTTTTTGAAAATCAACAGGACTGCTCCTGCTCCAGTGGTTGGTTGGCCTCCAATTCGTTCATTTAGGAAGAATCTTGCAAGCACAAGCTCTTCAAAGGCAGCTACTGATGTATCTCCAAATGGGGTGGTCCCAAACAAGGCCATCAGTGAAAAACAACTAGTTGAACCTAGCGGGAAAAACCTGTTTGTGAAGATCAACATGGATGGTGTCCCTATTGGCAGGAAAGTGGATCTCACTGCCTATGACAGCTATGAAAAACTCTCCACTGCTGTTGATGAACTCTTCAGAGGCCTCCTTGCAGGTTAATTAATTTTACCTTCTCACTAATCTAATTTAACTCTTTAATTTTTGTACTTAAAAATTTAAATCTTTTTAGCTTATGTAGATAACTTTGATATGATATAGTTTAGTACTTCATATACTCATGCTTATGTTAATAATATTATGCCTACAAATTTTGTCAGTATTATGATTGGTAGTGTGATAGTTAAGGGTGATCTTGATTCAATTTGCATGTATTAAGGAGTGAAATTTGGACTACTAGTTTGTTTGTTTATGTTGTGAATTGAATTCCTCAAGATAAGGTTAATTAATATGCGAGGCTCTAGTTGATTATCTCACTTTCCTTGTCCTTTTGTGTCCTCTGTGTTTAGCTCAAAGAGATTCTTGTGCTGGTGGAATGGTGAACAAGCAAGAGGAGGAGAAAGCGATAACTGGTGTATTGGACGGAAGTGGGGAATATACACTTGTTTATGAGGATAACGAAGGAGACAGGATGCTTGTTGGGGATGTCCCATGGCAGTAAGCGTCTTTATCACTGTGGATCGGATGCAAAAATTTTTATATTGTTCCATATCTCTCATATTATATTCCCACATTTGGTGATTGAGCCTGTAACATAAATATAGTTTAGTGTAGCTTTTGTTGTTTAGTCCCTCCACGAATACAGCATCAGATTCGACGTCTTTCAATTATGATTCCCACCTTTTGTTATAACATATTTTGTTTATTCTGTTTGTATTTTGGCCTAATCCATGCAATGGCACAGCATCTTGCTTGTTATTAGGCGATGAATACATGACGTTCTTTGTAACTTGGTTGCTTAATTTGTATGTTGCAGCATGTTTGTATCGACAGTGAAGAGGCTGCGCGTGTTGAAGAGCTCTGAAGTGTCTGCGCTAAGCCGTGAGTGTCCTTCAATTTCAATTTTAACCTTTGATTAATTATTATTAGCGATATGTTTTTTTTTTCCTTTTAGCTTTAATGAGAAATTTGTGTTTGTTTGACAATCTGCAGTTGGAAGCAGTAAACAAGCCAAAATAGTAGCTTGACTGACTGCTGCATTGGAATGGAAGACAAGAAGAGTAGTTTTGCTGTGAAGATTCTTTCTCCACTGAAGTTTGAGGGAGAGAGGCTCTGTTTTGTGTTCTTATCTTGACATTTTGTTTCTTTTTATTTTGTATCGAACCACTTGTTGTACTCACAGTAAATATATTATATGTGTTAGCTTATAAATGTTTTGTACTTCTTGACTCGATCTCTGTTTTTATTTTTGGATTTGTTTCATATATGCGGTCATTCACATCAATGCAAGTTGGAACAATGTTTGATGATCTAGCTGTATCATATGCTTCTTTATGTTTAATTTAGCTGTCTTACTTTATACAGAAATTCTAATCAAACACGCCGCAGGAATACCTAATTGTATGTCTGAGAAGTGATTCTGTCAAAAGCACATCTGATTGTGTCCCTCCAGTGTGTATTCCTTTACTAAACACTTCAACTGCATTATTGAGACTGTAGCAATTTTGTTGTATATATGTGAGATAGTTTGGAATAAGAAAAACGAAAAAAATTTATTTTAATCATTGAGATTTTAAAAAATACTAAGTTTTTCGAACTCTTCATAAAATGGTTATTTTTATTTCAAATTTTTTAAAAATATCTAAATCGTCAGTCAAATGACTATCAATATTAATCACGTAAAAAAATATTTTTATTTTGATGGATGTTAGATTTACATAAATTATTTGATTATATTAATAAAATAATAAATTTATAAATTAAACTATTTAAAATATTTTTGAAAATAAGTTATTAAAAATGGTTTAAAGTCATCATTGACCGTTAGTTGATTAATAGTTTAGATTTTTTTAAGAGTTTTAAGAGTGTTAGGGATTAAAAGAATTTTTTCTAAAAGAGTTTTAAAACTTAATATTTTTTAGAACTTTGAGGATTTAAAATGAAGTTTTCCTTTAACAAGAAAAGGTCCCCAAATGGTGTGACTAACTTGGCTTGTTGAATTAACACATATTTAAGTCACTAATGAACTTGTCTTGAGTCCAACACTTATCTCTGCCATATTTGATCTGTCAAGCTGCTGGTAAAGAATGATGGGTTGTAAAGTTGTTGCTCTTTTTCTTTTTAGATTCCATAAGACTAGTGCTGCTAAGTACACTATTCAAAGGGTTCTTTTCGCTTTGGGTAGGGAGAAAGTGAATAAAGTTATACCCTTTTTGTTCAAAGGACTACAGCAAAACATTCTGTTCACCAGTTTCTCTTATGGTAAAGTCACTGTACACTTGACACCCTCTCTTAGTTTCCTGTTTGCTCCCACCAAATGGTCCTCACTCCACTACTGTTGCAACCACTGATCTTTGCTACTACTAAAAGGACTTATTTGTTAGGTTTAATTTTATTTAGCTCTTTTGAAGAACCGCTAATTGTATACACACTCGTTTAGTTTGAAAGATAAGATGTAACCTTGATGCACATTATGAAGACATTTTCTAGAGGAGATTTTGACGAATTTTGAAACTAGTAGCATCCATTTATACCGTAGTCAAACTTTAAAAGAAATTAATGATATGTATTTTTTGTTTTTTAAGCTCACATCAAACTAATTAAAGGTTTGTCGGAACCTATTAAAATCAAACGCTACTGTTGCACCCCTGATCTTCGCTACCACTAAAATGACTTATTTATTAGGTTTACTTTCATTTAGCTCTTCTGAAGAGCCATAAATTATATATACACTCATTTAGTTTGAAAGATAAGATGTAGTCTTGATGCACATTATGAAGACATTTTCTAGAGGAGATTTTGATGAATTTTGAAACTAGTGGCATCCGTTTATACAGTAGTCAAACTTTAAAAGAGATTCATGATACATTTTTTTGTTTCTTTTTAATTTAACATCAAACCAATCAAAGATTTATCAGAACATATTAAAATCAAATGCTACTTGCTTAGTTTGGATATATATACTCCTATAAACGGAAGACAATAAACTATCCATATAAGCTTTACAATACGTCCCGTGGGAATTGAATCTTCAATATCTTTGTGAATGTGAAGATATCTAGCCAACTATATTAAGAGGTGATACACATTAACAAATATGTAATTGTTTAAATGGTTCTTGATGGGTTAGAGATTTAGAATTATAATTGGTAAGGCTACATTGTATGGTTGGTATTTGTTTGGTTGGTGGGGTGCATTATTCTGAGAAGTACCGGAAAAACTGTGTGAAAGTTGAAAGGGAATACACAGGCTGGTTTGGGGAGGATTGAAGGGTCATTATCATTGAGAGCTGCCTAACTTGGGGGACCAAACACATGACAAGTCTATTGTCAAAGGAATTCAGTGACTCCGTGTGTGTGGCAATATTGGCAAGGATGGGCTGATAAGTATTGTCTTACTTTAACTCTTTTTGACATTTTCTTTTTCACATTGTTAGTTAACTAGGATTAGTGTTATTATTATTATTGTTATCTTCACATTTTTGTAAACGAAGGAGGATTGATTGTTACTTCATTGACTATGAAAGGTTTAAGGTAACTAATCACGTGCAAATGTTGGTCTTGTGAGGGTTAGTGATCACTCTATGAACTCACATCCATGTAGAAGTATCCACCATGCTTATGTATATGCATGTCGGTGTTTGGCCGTCCATCTTGTTGATGTGCCACGTGTCCACTCCCGTGCACATAATTTGTTTTCTGGTTAATGGGAAATTCTTACTGGCAATGAAATCGTTTCAAATACTATATATATACTTCTTTTTTGAGTTAATACTATATATGTATGTACTTAATCATTCGTAATCATATATATAAGTTAAGTCATTCAGCCTGAACATAATCGATAAGTTTATAAGATTAATTAATTCTTGATTATAAATTAATAAATTCTTGATTATGACTAGCAAATGAGTCCAATTAAATTGAAGTACTCCTGCAATGAGACCAATTTGATATTTCTATATCCAATCTAAGGCCAGATATTTTTGATCAAGCAATTATTCTGGGATTTTGGCAGCAGCCTGGAAGTTTGAGGGCACATAGTAAAATTGTTACAGGAGGGTCATCCACAGATTGCATGTATTTATTCTCATTCAACTATGTAACATTTGTATTTTTTTTTTCTTAGTATTGTCATGTAAAGTTTCAAGAAAATTAAGTTAGAGATAAAGACCATGCATGTATATATGTCTATTTTTACTCCAACAAGATTGATGTCTCAGCTTTGTTTCTTTTGTGTCAAGCAACTGTAAAAAGCCATGTGTATTGTCATGGTCATCCACCAGTTCGGCCTCAGTTTCCAAAATGTTCTTCTGTTTAATTTGAGTTGGTCTTTGATTGATGTTTACATAGATTAGCTGAATTTAGTATCTTATCTGGAGCTTTCGTTCATTAAGAAGTTTCACTCTTTGGAGCCGGCAGGAATTGCTAAGGTAGGCTATCATTTATACTTGTCTAGAGAGTATTGGGATTTCTTGCTATTATAGGAACGTGACCGAACTCTCAAATTTTGATGTGAGTGAAATTTGATCGAAATTCGATCTTAAGACTTCTTTCTTACGTAACTATAAAATATTTCTTACTAATTAAGCTAATTGATATGTGTCCAGAAAGTAACAATACCTGTTAGAATTATTTGGCAGAATTGCATTGATTATGTTATTGATTGACAAAGTTCATGACATTAGATGATGTTGCCTGTATAGGTCTTACTTATATCAAATCAATATTGGCATCATGACTTTGGAAGATTTTAAAGGATTTCAGGTAAAAGAATTAATTGGATGACCTTTAAATAACTTTTACAAAATGAACATACTGAGTGAACACAATCATGCTTGCATACTAGAGAATTCAAAGCCCTGTAATTTTGTAAAACTCAACTATGTTAGTGTGTTAACTTACTCAAAAAGCTTAAGTATATAGTAACTAGTAAGGGCTCTCATATATGTACTTTTGTTCTCCTTAGTATATAATAAATTCAGTTTTTCAATTATTAACCGTTAAATTCATTTAGTTTCATTTGCTTTGATTTTGATAACACCCGCTTATGCTTAATCAATGGTCCACATATAAAGCACCGACTTAAATAAACTTAGTGTGTATTGAGGTGAAAACCATTTTGGTGCAATCTCTTTTACATAAGAGTAATATCCAAACCTTTCAATTTTTGATGAAAATATTATAAATGCACTTAAAAGGAGTAAGAAATTGATTTGTGGTCGCAAAGATAATCAAATGATAATCACACCTCTTAATTGATGTTGATTTCCCAAATCAAAAGAAAGAAAAAAAAAACATAAAAACTAAAAATGAAATTGATTGAAACAAGAATATCCATGCATGTATAGCCAATTTATCATGAAGCCATTAATGTTTAATCTATATAAACAGACCAAAACTTAATGTTTATTCCCATCTTTCATACATTATTTTCAATCAATGTATTATTGATTTATATATTTATATACGAAAATTTTTAATTTGATACTTTTTGAATCAGAAATTTATCAAGAATTAACAAAATCAGTTACTAAGCTTATATATGTATGAAGAACTAGACGTTTAATTTCATGATGACACATGTTTTAAATAACAAAGTAAATAGATTATAATAGTTATCATTTCTTGATAATAATAACAATAATACAGATTTGATGATTTAATTCCTTTGCTCACTAAAATTTTGAAGGATATATGATTAACACATGATCATCAAATGTAAGATCTTATATTATATGTAATCAGTCTGACTAATGTGATAATTTGCTCTGATTAAAGTATATGATTAACACACATGATCACATGATCAAAATGATCAAATGTAAGATCTTATATTATATGTAATAATTAATAATCTGACTAGATATATATGTATATATATATATATATATATATATATAATCTTGATCTCCTAATGGAATATCAAATTTGGATATCTCATGCCTCCACCATCAATCTTTGCCATTACATGTAACTTCAAAAATTAATGCATCAAAACTACAATAATCATAAATAATGATATTCTTAAAACAAACCAAATTTTACAAACGTGCATATGTCAGAGAAACACATTAAAATTGTAACTGGAAAAAAAAAAAAAAAAAACATAAATGAAGAGAATATATCGAAATTAATAAGCTTCATATTCTCTCCAAAAAAATTAAAAATTCCTGGAAAAACCTCAAGAAACCAAAACTTACATATAATAAAACAGTTAATCAGAACACACACAAACTTCTAATCACACAAATTAATTAGTATGCAGCTTATATACCTTTTATTAGTTTTCTTGTCTGCACATCATGCCTGGCTAGGTCCTGTATGCCGTATATATCTAGACTGATGTAGAGAGTACGCATACAAATACATGTTCAGTCAGCGTATAGTCTGCCAACGTAGGCGGTGGCGCCATCGGATAGGGCGGAGATTTAGGGTGAAAAGGGCTTGAATGGCCATTGAAATTGAGTTTGGAAGCTAAGTTGGAAGATGTCGTTGTATGTTACTGTTGATGTCAATGGTGTTGCAGGTCCATCGTGGGGCATTATATGGTCACGTAGATGGGTCTTGTAAATGGGGTTCTGGTTTTGGGACAATTTCAAGAATGCCATTTTTGTGTTTTTCTGAAATATAAGAAATGCGACACTAATAGTTGAAATTTATAATGGTATGTTGAGATTAAACAATAAATATGATAACTGAAAATATACTCCCATGAAATCATGAAAAGTCGATTCCCATAATAATGGAAGAAAACTTCCTACATATATTAGTAAATTTATATAATGAGACCTGAACATCTATCATGAATATGGAGTAATAGTGCATTAACTACTAAAACTATGAGTGAATATTTTAGTACGTGTGCACGCGTATGCGCGTGTGGTTGATATTAAGTAGCTTTTAAGGATGTGTTTGATGCTTAAGATATGACTAATTAGAGTATTGGTTGGATTAATCCTATCAAATATATGAGGTATGTTAAGATATATGTATATATAATTGATATTAAGTCACTTCTAAGAACGTGTTTGATGCTTAAGATATGACTTACTAGAGTATTGGTTAGATTAGTCCTATCAAATATTTGAGATACGTTAAGATATATGCTTTAAAACAATTTGTGTCATTTATGACATTACATGGTGATGAAATTTAACTTTTGTACCTTTAAAGTTCAAAATAGAGTTCATGTAGTTAATAAAAGTTGTGTGAGTATGATTATATGAATCACTATTAGTAGCAAAATTTTTAATCTAATTATAGGCATAATCATAAAATTTTGGGTTGGAAACTTCCAACTAACAGTATAATACAGTTCAATCATATCATGTACATAAAATGCAGAGTAAAATTAATTAAAATAATCTTGGGATTATGGAGATTACTTAAGATAATTTCATATAATAATGCCCACATCTGGATTCTTTTTGTTTCCTCTCTAAAACATTATCATGATTTTGTTGAATAAGGTACTAAATAGAGTATTTTTAAGTTTACTTTTAATTGCATATCAAATATCAACTTAAGGTTATCTTTCTTTGAGTCTGAGATTAAAGTCGATAAAATTGAGATTAAAAAAAAAATTAATTAAGACCTCACTAAAATTTATGAGACTTTTGTTTAATCAAATTAGTGTTTTCATACATGTACTACAAAAAAGGCGCTTCAATCTTAAGTTTAATATTTAAAAAAATATATATATATATAATAAAGTCAAAAGAAATTAATGTAAGAATCAATTCAAAATAAGCTACTAACATCATACAAGTATTAAATTTAAAAGCCTAATTACGACCTAGTTACGTCTTAGTTACGACCTAAGTACGTAATGATGACATTTTTTTTTATTATTACTTGATGATAATGTAATTTATAGGTACATGAGGGGTATTTACCAAATTATATTGTTGTATATCTTGAAAAGTATCCTCCATATCTTCAAATCAAGCAAGTGGAGGTGACAGGGAAGCATTTATCACAAATTTCAACTGGGATTTCATTCCTCTTTGAAAGAACAAATAAATATGGACACCCCTCCACCACTTGTATATTGTTTTAATGGGAAGCCCTCTCTTGGTCAACTAACAAATCAATATGTCTACTCTCAAACCCTTTGTACACATCCTTCTTCTATATAGTGCATATTCCAATTTTATTTCAAATAAATTTCATTTACGTTTCGTTTCGTGATACATAATTCAATATAGATTGATTCAGATGATTTTACAATTTTCACAAATACTTTTACTGTAAATCATTAGAAGCTTCTTAGATAAGTGAGGTCATTGATGGAAAAATAAACAAAGTTGGCTTGTATACAAATTTTCCTCCCAAATATACATAATATAAGGATGGGTATTGCTCATTTGCTGTAAATGAAAAGTGGGTATCTGCAACTTCAAGCCAAAAGATATGATAATACAATTACAGTGTGAGGCTGATATTGTGCATGTTTATTCAAACATATATCATGTCAAGGTTGCTTTTTATTCAATCTTTGTCGACAAACCAATGTCATTTTCATGAGTCGTGACTAATAAGTCTTCACGACATAGAACTATCAAATATGTTTTCTCACTAATTCTGAACCGAAGAATATAATAAGAATAAAGTGCTAACTAGTTGAGTTGGTTAGATTTTTCTTGTTACAAGTAGTGAAGCGATTCTGAATTTGGATCCCACCTAGTTTAGAAGGTTTGATCTAAATCAAAATAACAACAAATGTTGAAATACAAAAATAGGCTGAACATATTCTGTATGAGAGTGCAACTAAGTTGGGCTAGTGTTTCCAAGCCAAAAATGAGGAATCTATCCCTGATGTTCTTTCGAAGTCTCATCATATGTATCTTGGTTATTCCTCATTCTTGACTAGAATCAGACCAAATCAAAAATTATGATCTTGATCTTAAATTAGTTCAGTCAGGTTTGGATTTTATCTTTTGAATATAAAATTGATATAGATTTATCACAATTAAGAATATGTAATTTAAAATTCTTATTAAATATTATACCTTATTTTAAAGTACTAAAGGTTATGCTGTTTAAAATTTTAAAAAGTATTTTGACTCAATAACATTCGAACTTTTAAAATGCAATAAATGATCGGGATTAATGATCTTAAAAATTTAAAAGTTATGACGTACTGACCATAAAAACTTTAGATACAACGTATGGTAATGTAAATACTACTTAAAGATATTAAATTTACGGTTTTCCGTTATAATAAAACCAAACAATTTCTTTAAAATTACAAAATCAGACCAGGTAAAGCAGTTTGGTTTAACTGTTAATAGATTTTTTTGCCCAAATTTCTAAACTTTATCCTCAAATTCTTCAACTTTGCATGCCAAAATTATCAATTCTCAAAAAAACAATAAACTTCATCTATCTTGATCTCTGTACCTCCAAAAACATCAGCACTAAATTATTCTTGGGCACCTGCCCAAAAAATTTTGTACTAGCTTATAAACAAGCCATATTCTCTAACATATGTGCCTTAGGAATTTGTGTCTTAGGTCTAGAGTCCTCACAAAGCACACAACATGTGACTTAACTGGCCTTGATATGAGGAACAATGCCAAAGAATTTTATGTAGACAAACAAAAATGTTGAACGAACGGAAATGTAAAGAACATGCCTGCAAATAGTATGTACCAAAGACAGCAAAACTTGAAATTTCCATTTTATTGGAACTCATCGCAAGAATAGGCTATACCACAGTAAGAAAGAAGAATTGCAGGCCGAAGCGTAAAAAAACCACAGCCGCCGCTTTCAGGTCCTGCTTTCGAACATTCAATCAGCCTATCTATTACATACTCTGCATGTCATAACTTGATAATTCATAGCAACAAGCTCCTACGCTAGAAAATGTAGAAACAGAAACTTGAAAGTGAAAAACAAGACCAATATGGCTGCAAAGTATGTCATTTAGGAAATGACTCAGCTTAAAGATATTGAGAGTGTGAGGCCGCCAGAAGCGCAGCCCCGATGCCAGAGCCATCGTTGGCATGCTCAATGACAATGGTTTTGTATACTTCATCTCCGAGTAACTCCTCTAGCGTAGCCTCCAAACATTTCCTGTATTCAGTGTAGTGCTCGTACAATCCTCCATCCAAGGCTATTACGGTCATATGTTTCTCCCCATCCCTTACAATGTCTCTTCCCATTTTCTTAAGGATACCCAAGATACCGGCAGCTGCAAGACGAGCCCCACGTGTGGCAATGATGTTGCAAAGCTCGACTATAGTTTTTCTCATTCTCAGGGAGGAATTGGAAATCTATGATAGAAGAGAAAATAAAACACGTAAATATCTAAACACACATAAACATGCTATATTAGTTCACCTGATAATCATCACAAACTTTGTCACCGGCATGATTGCTTTATTCAAGAAACATCAGGAGGATGTGTGGTCGTTTAATCTTTAATTCCATGCAAAAATTTTAACCAAAATAACAAGACTTATTTCTGTTCTTCATTTACATAATGGAGTATCTGTACTTGTTGGATATTTGTTTCACACAGAGAATATATCTTCTAAATATCATGACAATACTACCAGCCAAAGACCAGAAAACTTTCTTATAGACAATGCATCATGTCTCCGCATTAAGTCAATTGGAATGGAAACTTTGGGAGTAAACCTCATATAATAATAATGCCATGCAAACGGGGAGATGGGACGTATAAACGGTGAAAGTAAATGACAGTATTTGATTGCAAAACATCTTTAAAAGGTTAAAAGTATAAGAAAATACCTCTAAAATATCCTTCAATTTGTTCTCTACCACTTTGAGATCAGCGGACTGGTCGTGATGCATAGCTGACAAGTCAGGCGTCCTGCATATTCACTCACAATGTAACCATTCCACAAATCCTATTTTTTATAATTACATAAATGCATGTTCAGCAATATGATCATAAGAACTGAAGGCAGCAAAGCTAATATCTGAGAACAAAAATCATATCATGAGTTATGGAGAAATTGCTGTAATTGATGATAAACTTATGTTGAGAAAGGTAATTCAAAGACACTGAACCGCCACAAATGCACTTGGGGTACTACTTCGCAAAAGTTCATCCAGGTTAACATTTTCCCATTTCTTCTTGATCGCCAAAATGTTTTTACAACGTATAAAATGGATGCCCATATGATATTTATTCAACGTATGAAAGAGAAATCACCTTGAGGCTAAATTTATAAGGTTTACCAACAACCACTCAAGTCTAAGTAATATTTAAGGTTTGGCTATTGAAAGAGTCCATGTCTAAATCTGCTATCAATCCCTGCAACAATCATCTATTGTCAACTATTAATCTCATATTCCTTCACAGTACCGACTTGGTTCAACTAAACAATTTCTATAGCAGTAAGAAATTCCAAAGTTACGTCGACATTAAACTTTGACCTCGTAGCATACACTTATCCCTCCAAATATATATGGCTCTATACTAAACCAGCACCCCTCCCACCCACTTTTAGCCGCTGTTATTCAACAGTGACCGGTCTACTTCTGAACCAACAGATAAATCAGTGGTCAACTTATGAAAAGTACAAAACTATTTTGTTCTATCTTCATCCATCATCTGAAAAACAGGAAAAGTAAATTAGAAAGAGAAAATGCAGTTCTAGCCAAAAGAATTCCTTGAATTCCTCAGGAAGAAACAATGGCCATGTTATAGCATGTGGGAATTACCTCAATACAAAAGGAATTCTAAGCTTCGGTGGAACAGTATCACCAAAAATTGCAGCTTCTTCAGCCATCCTACATAAAACTCTGCGTATAATCTCCCCCAAATACATGCCGGAAATCATTTTCTCAAATATCTGTCAAAATTAATTGATGAATATAAGCAGGAATATAATGTGAGTTAGAGGAAGTATAGCAAAGAGCAGTGGAACAAAACAAGTACAAACATTTCCAGTTACCTGTTCACCAGGGTTCAAACTTTCGGTATCCATTGCAAGATCATACTCCGTAAGCGGAAGATGTGATGACCTGAAGTTACCCCATTCCATGTTGATAACCTGCAATTAGATATTATCTTTTCACCTTCTTTTTAGGGTGCAGTTTGAGCCTTCGAGGATTCAAAGGCTATAAAAATTTTTGTTTTTGTGATGCTCGATAAAGAAGAAGAGAGAGAATTTTACTACAGATATTGTGAAATCAAATAGTTGCTAAAAGATGCTAACCATCTCTCCAGACTTTGATGGCACACCGTGCCATTTTGGTATTGCCTGTGCACGCTCCACATATGCTGCATTTGTGCCAGTGCCTAGAATCACAGAAGCAACAACATCCTTGTTGGAGTATCTACCTCCAGCTAATGTCCCTACCGTATCATTGACCTATTATGAACACTTCACATTAGACTTAATGAAAAAATTAATATAACTGAAAAACTGGACACCAGGTTGATGTCTCAACATCCTTGTAGTACTAATGAAATAGTAAGTTCTTTTTTTTTTTTTTCCCCAAAAAAAAAAAGAAAAAAGCAAAAATTTACAACATTAAACTTACAAGAGCTGACACACTCATTTCGAGTCCTTGTTTTTTGATAGCTTTTGTCAATTGTGCCACCACATCTTGGCCAACCTGTTACCAAACAATAGAGAGGAATTAAGAAAGAAAAGAGCAGGTACGAAAGATACACATTATAGAAGATATTCAGATATGATGTATATGAACCATTTACTGTACGAAAGTTTATGCTTCCTAGAGTGCTATATCATATAGCTATTTTATTTTCTAATTCTTGGATATATACTTGCACCACCAGTAAAGCAGTATAGACAGCATTCAGCCTCTAAAAGAACATGGGCAAAGACGCTGCAGTATTAAGACCCCAAAAACAAAACAATTGATCATTGTCAATACGTGGAAACATACAAGAGGGATTCGGGGATTTGTTTCATCAACAAAAGAAGAAAATACAAGAGATGATTTTGGACTGCATTGGGATCAGTAAACAGAAATTAAATGAATAACTCTACTTTAAGATGAAATTCCGCAATCAATAATTTATTAAACATTCCATCAGGAAACTTTTACAAGATAGGGAGAAAGTGGGAGACATGGTGTCGACCAATGGCATGAGATAAGAAACATCACCAAATTAATCCTGAAATATTTACAAACAGGCTTTTTATACAAAAAATTTATGACATATGACACTTAAATACCAGGAAAATGAGCAGATAATTTTGGAAACTAATTTCACACTTCCAAAGAAACTAAACCGAAATTCTGAAAAAAAAAAAATTGACATTATTAAACAGATGTAAATAGTAAAAATAAGTTATTGAAACTTCAACGTGCGTTAAATTTTCAATTCGCAAAACCATAATGTTTGTAATAACAAGGGGTTTACACATTTTGCAGGTTCATATTAAAAGTTACAAAAGAAATATGTATATCTCATAAATATGTATAAAATACAATAAACAAAAAGATATTCCCTAATACCTCCTTTAGGACGAATGAGTGATCAATTTAACCAAGAGCAACCATATTCAAGGACTGAAAATGAAGGGATAAATAGAGATAGGCTGTCGTTCAAATGTGTGGTCTTTACAGGTTGCTTATCAGTGTGAGCAAAACATGAACACAAGTGCTTTCAAAAAAAAAAAAAAAAACATGAACACAAGTGTGCATTGCATTTGCAATATAATATTATCTAAACTTCAACCCAAAATCTAGAGAATAATCAATAAAGTATCCCAGGGAATTAGGACCAACCGTCTCATCAATGTCGAAGCCTTTTGTCCATCTAACCAAGGTTCCAGAATTGATGGATGTTTGCATTACAGGGAAGGAGAAGGTAAAACCAAGTTCCCTTAGCCTACCATGAGGAAGTTCGAATTCTTGACCTTCTTGTGAAACATATTTTGCAAGTTCTGCTGCAATATAGTCAAAAAGACCCTGAAAACATTTTCATTTTTGAGAGGTTAGATATATTACTGGTAATGCAGCTTGCATTGGACTGGAAAATTGATTGGAGAGCAGAACACTTACATCTGAAGTTCCTATCATCAAATTGGGAGGAATAGACACCTCTTCAGATTCTTGGTTAACAATGCCAGCATCCTTGCCTCCCAGTTGCACCCTCAACACACGGAAATTGGTACCCCCAAGGTCCAATGCGTAAAATATTCCCTTCTCCTCACTGAAACAAGATGAACAAAAATGAAGACTTACCCAGCTAACAGCTTCATTGCAGTATTAGCATGTAAAATAAAATATTTATATAAGATCACAAGTACAAAAAAAATTATTTAAGATAACTGTTATCAATATAACAGAGAACTATATGATGGCAAAGGAAAACATAACCCACAAAATTTCTTCAATGAAGGACATTCATATTTATATTATAGCTCTTTTAATACAAAACTTTCATATTTTTGCAACTTCAAAAACAGAGAACAGAAAGATCAGTTGCCTTAGATCACCAAACTTGTTAAGTTTGAATATTAATAATTTTAACACTGACATTTAAAACATATGGTGAGGAGCACAATTAATTGTTTGTTCAAGAACAATAATATAATTTACTGTAGGTACATACTAGAGTAGGAAGATAATCACATAACCAGCCCATATATTCATAGATTCAGTTTGAATGGGACAGTAGAGCAGTCAAAATATAAGAAATGCCGTGAGTCATTCATGATTTTGACAAGTACAAAAATCCTGAAAACATCAAGTACTAGAAAGTGAAATGCTTAGTAAGTAAACTTTTAAATACTATAAATAAATAATTGGAATTTCAGAATACTGTAATCTTTATTAAAATGTTAAAACTATAAATTTGAAATGAATACGCTTTGTTTAAGTCATACTGATAACTAGAAGACAACAGGGGGAATTCGATTTTTGTAACATAAATCTTAATGGGACCAATTTAGACCTTTTTATTTGTCTTTGTCAACTATCTAAATTTCAATTTGGCTTTAAAAAAGGTCTAAACAATTAAAAACACGAATTTAGCTTCTGTATAGTAATTTGAATCTACGGTTTTCCTTGCCTTGGTAAAAGCCAAAAGTGAACAACAATTTAGCCAAATAATCGAACCCATAATCTGGCAGGAGAATGACAACAAGGGCTAGATGCATGAGCAATTATAATATAAAACTATTATTTGCAGTTCAAAGCTACATTGCACACTTCAAATTTAGACATACTCAAAACTTTTGACAAAGGGACAAATGCTTCATAACAGATTCACGAAAACAGAACCTATCACCTTCCAACAACAATTTCATGACATTGTGAAATCACTTGTAGTAATCAAGAAACATAAGATCCGCAAACATACCTGTAACAACAATTCAGACAAGTAACAACCACCAAATCAAAACACAAACACACAAAACAACAAGAACGGATATCAAGCCCTCATTTTCTTACAAAAAGTCTAATTAGATCATTTCACTTAACCAAACCAAAATCAAGGATCAAACAACGTACCATTCCACATACACATAGACACACTCAGCAACAAGCATCTATTCTTCCCTCCATCAAGTCCTCATTTGCTCACAAAAAGTCTAATTAGATCATTCCACTTAATCAAATCACAGTCAACCATCAAATAACATATCATTGCACATACAACACATACGCAAAAACACACTCACACAATTCATAAATCTAAGATAACATATCACTATCATATTTACACACACACATATATATAGGCAAAAATGTGAAGAAAAGTTATACCCAGTTGGGAGGTTGTCGACATAGCTGATGATCATCTTAAGTTTGCTGCCACCTTCAGAGGCAAGGCCAGCATGCATCTCCACAGTCATGGCATCAGCCACCTGCTTCAATTTGGCAGCCGGCGTCCTACACTTCTCCTCAAATTCCTTCACTATAGCCATAGCCTTCCCCCACTTGCCTTCACTCTTCATCCTCCTCCTCACCACCACCGCAGCCGCCACCCCGGCAGCCACCGCCGCCGCACACACCACCACCACTGCCACCTTCCCCATCACTTGCACACTCAACAACAACAAAGACAAAAAATCCTACAACCCCACCAAACAAAACCACCCTCCAAACAACTGACTTCCTTCAGAATCAGTAACTACACGTTATTAAACCAAAAGGGTATCCTCAAAACTCAATTATAAGACAGAAAACCAAACAAAGATTCGATTTTTTGATCTGGGAAGGCGTTTTTGAAGGTAAAAAACAAAACTTTGAAGCCAAAAAACGAAAAAGATGAAACCTTTACGCGAAAAGAGAGAGAGAGAGAGAGAGAGAGAGAGAGAGAGAGGAGGACCAATTCAAGATTGACGAAAGTTATGGAGTGCATATATAGTAGAAGCAAGGAAACCTCGGAAACTTAGAAAGGAAATGTTTTAAAAGCTGTATGTATAGGTGTGTATATAGATATAGCTTCTCTGTAATGTAAGCACCGTTTATTCAGCTGAGTTGAGAAAACTCTAATGTCTTGCTTTCAGTTACACGTGTCCAAACATTTTTTTTTAAATATTTTTAATATTTCCATACGAGATAACGAAATATGAAGGCGGATAATTTTATCTACATTGTTTGGATGTTGATTTTATTTTATTTTTTTATCTAAAGAAAAGATTAGATTCTAGACAAAGCAACTACATTTCTAATCTACTTTTTATAACATGTTATAACTTTAAAGGATGTTTTTATGCAGTTGTTTATTTTTCCATTGAGAAGTTTTCCTTTGCAGTTCAAACGCACTGTGTGAGTAATTTTTTTTTTTTTTTCCATCCTTTATTGTGAATAGTTTTCCTCTTAAGCTCACATTACAGCTTGGATGTTTAAATTTTTCTGCCCTTATTTATGGGAGTGATTTTTACGGTTTATGGAACATGCTTGTATAGACCCTTTTTTTCTCTTATTGTTTCTCATTCATAGTACATAATTGTCCTCTTTTATTATGAAAGTAGTTATTTTCATTCATAAGATTAATATCCAAATCGTGCATGTGGTGTTTAATGTCAATAAATTCTGGCTCGGTTGACATTGGTGTATTTGAAAGCCAAAAAAAAAGACCACAACAACATTTCAAGGGTTGTTTGTGACAACTTGAAAATATAGCCTTTCAAGTAAAACTTACAAGATTTACCTCATTTTATTTTATTTTTTTCCTTTTTTTTTTAAGAATAAAATTGTAGCCCAAGATCCAAAATGTTTTTGAAAAATAATAACAATCTAATTCCACTTTATTTTCTTCACAAAAATGATTTCATTCCTAAATCAAGGAATCTTGATGATTATCTTTTTGTGTCAGTGGAGAGATGCTCTATAAGGTCATTTTGTTAATTCAAGATCTGATGGATTTGTTACCAAACATAGAATTACACAAAAGAACCACTATGCAAGCTGATTTGTTGAAAGGTGACTGTTCAATGTGACATGGGGCGCAACTGATACAAACAATTGATGCCAGCCGTTCGATTTTGATGGATCTCTAAATTAATTTACAGACATAGCATGAACAGTATTTCCTTTCATTTTAGGCTTCCTCACCTTGCAGTACCTTACTCCAAATCAAACAAACAAGATCCAAAAGCTCGAGTTAAAGAGACACATATAAGGCAATCAATGTACATTCTTTATTGGGAGATCGACTGGCACCAAACTGCATTCGTCCCCTCATAAGGTATTACATGACCGCGATATGCCTAAACAATTTTACACCTAACACAAGAGCACAATTGGCTATCTAATTATACTTAAAAACTTGCAATATACCATATCCGACATGCCTATCCATTTGCAAATAATACTCATTGCCATGTAATATATTGAGTAGAAAGGCAATACGTCCCCAGAAGTTTCACACATTTTTCGAAGGCTTCGGCTTGGGTTGCCTGCAAATGGCCAGCTGAATGGGAGGTGTAAGAAACCGACACTAAAACTTTTCACTTCAGGTTGACTTTTATGTAATCATCTTATCTTCCTAATATTTTAGCAAAAATAAAAATGGACTTCTATGGTTACAAGGGTTATTTTGGATACACAATAGACTGGAGGAATTGTTGATTACAAGTCCTCTTATATCACCGAAAATAATGACTGAATATTACTAACCCTTCGGCTTTCGGTTTCTACTCTTGAGCAATGTTTGGTTTAAACTACAAGTGAAATCCAATTCACCTGGTAATCTTAAGTTAGAAAAAACTTAATGATATCGCAATGTCAAGTCCATTTGCCCATTTATCATTCATTATTCATGGTGAGATCAAATATGGACCAGTGCGTGCCTTCACCGTCAAGAAAACTTAATTGAGTAATGTAACCATTTGACCACCAACAATAGAATACAAAACAGAACCCAATATCTCAATGCCTACAAAAAAATAAATAGATAAAAGACATTCCACATGTGCAAGAGTGCAAGCAAGAGACAGAGCGAGAGAGGTCTTATATAACTATATACCATTACATCACATAAGTATACACAAGGTGTGTAGATGTCCAGACTAGGTCTATAGCACAGGGACCTTAAACCAGAGTATTTCATAGTCGAAAAATAGGATTCCAAACCCCAAAAGGAAAACCAAGACACTTGGCCACAAAAGCCATCCTCCATAGAAAGAAGACACGTAGGACAAATTGTCACAATAACCACGAATAAAAAGAATTAAAAAAAAAAAAAAAAAAAAGGAACTATCAGGCTATAACCGTCTGCTGTATCACGAAACTCCAGAAAGAAACTTTCAGGCTTGGAAGAGCTCGCTACTTATGCAGAAAGCACGACTAAAAGAACAAAAAACGAAAAACAAAAACTGCACAGAGAACTTGGCCAAGCTACTCATCACAATGCTTTTCAGATCATGCCCATAGGTTTCTGTACTTGAAGGTAGAACTGACAAGCATGCCTGAAAGAAACGAGTGAAAGGAAAGCCAGCAATTAAAAGAACACTTACCCGAACTGCTGGCTTTCTGCTTATCTTCTGAGCCGACGATATGGCTTCAATAAGTCTCTCTCACGCTGTTGAAGTCAAACTCAACCTACTAACGAAAGCCAAACGGCCACAAAAAGGAGCAGAATAAAGAACAAGATTGTACCAAGATAACATTGAAATATACTAAGATTATAAAAGGAAAATGCATGCCTTATCACTGGTTTCCGCACACTTTCCGAGTCAATTCCACCCACCGAACTTAGTGCCCTTGAAACCCCAGCATTTGGCTTCACAATTTAAAAGAAAGAAAGAAAATCATAGAGATTAGGTTAGGTAGACTGGTCGGTGCTAATTAACAAGTCATGCCCACGATAAAAATTAAACTTCAGTTCTGAAAGTATTCCAAAACATGAGCCTACAACTGGAAAGATCGTTAAAGCAATCAAGCAAGAATAAAAACCAAGAAATAATATAAAAATATTAAGTTTCTGGTCAAACATTTCATTAAGACTTCATTGCATTTGATCATACACAACATGTTAGATAAAAGACTATGAAAACTTGGCACTAGATTAAAAGAAAATCAAATCAACAACAAATAAAAAATCAATGAATTGATGAACTTGAAAAAGTCAAAGAACTTAAATTCAAAACCTCTAACTCTTCCTGCACTCCATTTTGAAATGCTCCATTTCCCTTGAGATGCCCATTCTCCAAAAGAGATTCTGAATCTGCTTCACATGAATCACTTTGAGAAGATCCAGGGTTATTACTCCCTTCAACACTCCCATCAACACTTCCATTATTTCCCTCACAGCTACCGGCTACTGACTCATTTCCAATATCCTCACATGAACCAACCTCGCTTGTAAGGGACGTGATAACACTGCCATTTGAGAAATCTCCAACCTCAGCAGACTCTCGATACTGCACTTTTGTATCTGAGTTAATCAGTTCTAAGTTGGATCCAATTCTAGAACTCAAGCTACTAGGTGTCGAATGATCCGGAGAGATAGACTCCTGCCTCGGAGCACTGATACATTGCCGTTTCTCTGGCCTATCTGGTTGCACAGCATCAAAAGCTTTTTTCCTCTTCAGGAATCTTTCACCAGACCCAGTCTGACATGTGTCACCATCTTCACATGACTGTTTGGCAGACTGCTGCTGGGATGTAACTCTTGGATGCCTAGATCGTTTATAACCTTCAGGAAAAACATAAGTAGGAATCTGCTTTCTACGTACATGAGAAACACAGATTTCCATCCCTGGCTTCCAAAACATATACATATTTATCGAATGCTTAAATTCTTCAACTGTACCACGGATATCAAACTGTTGACCTTCCTGAACTACCTCTCCTGGCTTCCTTTGCAAGCCCATGAAAAAGGCACAATGTGCACATTGCCTGGAGGAGTCTACATATTCTTGAGGATACGGATGGCACTGCAACTTCCCAAATGTATCCCGATCAATCTGTATATGTTTCAATAAAGTAGACAATTAAGATTAAAAAGAAAATCTGGGTTTAAATCTCATTAGTTAAACATTAAATTTGTAACTGCTTTGGTAACTTCAAGTCTGAACACTCCCAACACCACGAACGGGTCTTGAGATGATAACTATTACCATCAGAGTCAGCTGTCTTAATCGGGATTCCACCCAACCTCTCCAAGCACGCAAGTCATCTGCATCTGCTGCAATTATGTCAACCTGTAGATAGTTCTTGTAGCTTTCGAAAAATAAGTATGGCTCAAACAGAGAACTCCATTGAGCTTTATTCAGCTCAACATCCTGAATTTAGACAAGAAGTAAGTCAAAAGAATTAGCAAGTAATCATTGTAGTGAAGAGACAAGATAAGTCTCCACTTTCCTACCTCACAAATCTTGTTACCATATTGAAACTGGTCCATCATAACACGTAAGGTGCTTGTTGACACATTATAGCTAGAATTCATGCACGGGTAGGCAGGTGTGATAATTGGCATATGATGAGTTTTATCACGAGGGTTCTTACGAGGATCCCAAACAGAAAACCCAAGTTCAGCCTCCTCAATCGCACATAGCATAACTGGGTTAGGCCAACGCCACATTGTATAAACCCTAAAAAATCGAGAAACAAGCATGCTGGGAACTGCATTAGGATAAAGCTGGCAAACACGTGCTACAAGAAGTGCCCAGTTCACACCACCAAGAAATCCAGTCACCTGAACATGGTCAAAAAACGATTAAAATGATGATGAACCTAAATTGCCAAATATCACATGGAATAACAATAAAGAAAATTTCACTCACATTAGAGTAAACACCACGCCGTTTAGCCCAAAACTTCAAACATCTGAGAGCCGTGCAGAAGTGCTACAATGCACAAAAACCTTCAGACTTAGGAAGAAAAATTAACTAGAAATAATGAAGCAACATTTTAAAGATGAATTAAATAGGATCAAGTAGCCCAATAAAGCTCAAGCTATCCAATACAAAGCATTTCACCTCAACATTTGGAACAAGCTTAAGTATTTGATCTGCAACCCGGCAACCATTAAGACTCCGAACAGTGGGTTCATCAACATCATACAGCACGGACTCATTAGAGATGTCCAAATCCTGTTAAACACGAGAAACCAAAAATAACTTACCTGCATAGGTACTGCAAAATGAACTAATGAAGTTAAGCTTCCCTAGAATTCTATCCCAAGAACCACGTAACATTATCAATCCCCTTATAACACTCCTGGATTAAGGCTTTTCAAAGCATTACAATCTAGTATAGTTTACTTAAAATAGACAGTTTGGAACGGCTGAAATGTACAAGCATGTACACTTGCATAAGCTACATAGAGGGACACCAGGTGTGTGAGAGAGAGATCTGAAGAAAGAAATAGAGCAAAATAGTCCAGCAGGAACTTTTAATATTCACAAAATTTGGTCATAAATGTGAACAGTAAATAATTTATACTCACTTCTGGTACTACCAAGACAGAGATGCTAGCATAGAGAAGGTCAATTGATATTCCATCAAACTTGAATTTCATCACAGGAACATGAGCATCTGGAACAGGTTGTAGCTCAGTCACTTCTTCAATCTCTGCCAGAATGTTATGCAATATAAAGAAGAAGTCTTCCTGGTGAAGAAAACCCAAAAGTTAGATACCTAAATCGAATAGACTTTCAGATTCCAACTGCCTAAGATATCCCAAATTCATACCTCTCGGTTGACATAGGATGGCCCAACACATAATGTGTCTATATCAGCACCAGGACCATGGACCTACCAAAATAACAAGCTTAAGCTAAATCTCCAAATAAATAAACATTACTTCATTAACATAACAAACAAGTGGAAAACATGTTAACAACAGTAGTGCTAACCAACACGTTATATAATAAAATCCTAGGCACCAGAGAAAAAATAAATAAATAAATAAAATGAAAGATGATGCTATGACTAAAAAGTCTACCTATCACGGTTATTGAAAATATGAAAAGAAGAGAAAGAAAGAGAGCTGCCACTGAACCATAAAGTGGGCCACAAAAACATACCCCAAGTCGATAAGAACCAAAAGTAAAGATCAGAGCATTAGCATCCTCCACCATTTGGTCCGAGTATCCCCTTAAGCGAGTAAGATCCTTTACCCAGTCTTTAACTATCTGAGAGAGTAAAGAAAAAGATGTTCTTAGAACTTGACACAACACAAATATAAATATGACAAAGCTGGTATCAGGAAGAGCATTTATATATCAAAAATAGCTGCAATTGCACAAAATCAATTTAACTGCCAAAACCAATTTCCCCAAACTTCTAATCACTCCAGCAGTATCTGTCAAGTCCTAAAAGGCATATAATTTTTATTTTCATCCTCAATGGAATTCCAGATCCAAAACATGAAGCACAGTTTTTCATCCCATATCATATAATCTGCATCCATGATATTATTGAACTCTAACAATTAATACTGCCACAACCTACTGCTTCTATTTAATATTTAAGAAATATATAATACAACAGGACTTGCAATAGTATATAGTGATAAGAAACCAACAAATCACTTAAATCTGAAGAAAATATTATATACCAATAAACAGCAATCATAACCTATGACTTTCAGCGGTTTCCTTCTCAAACTTGCTAACATTTATATAATGAGCAGTTTGAGATCTTAGAAGGACAATGTAATTAGTTGTCATCTATAAAAAAAGGGTGAAATTTGACAAGAGGAAGAACGAGACATTTAAGAAAGCTGATTGACACCTCATACATAAACGTGATTTTATAGTAAAATAAGTATTCCGATATTTGGTAGCATTAAAACGCCATGACTAATAAGATTTTCCCTAAAAGATATGAAGCAAAAACTCACTTAGAACATGTTAAACCCAGTCCACTCATCATAATTCAACCATAACTTCACTGGCACCACTTTCAATGTAGCTCGACAATTCCAAAGTCTCTCATTCTATGCATCAGTCTAAAATTTCCACTATGCTCCAACTAAACCCTTCACGACATCAGCATCTCAAATTTCAAAATAGAGAACTAAACTTTAATCAATGCTCCTCTCAAACAAAATAAAATAATGTCAATAGGGAAGACTAACCTAAATTAGTAAAAATCATAAAGCAGATCTACTTACAAAAACCCGAACCAAATAGACTTAAATGCAACTTCGTCTGTAGCCCACAATTCCATATATAATCTCAAGATGCCAATCCACTAAAACTACTCCCAAATTCTGTAGATAACAATATTTACATACAAATAGAATTAAATGCAGTTTCGTCTCTAGCCCAATATTCCCATAGATAAGCTCAACATGTCAATCAACTTAAACTACTCCAAAATTCTGTTGACCACAACATTTACATACAAATAGACTTAAATGCAATTTAGTCTCTAGCCCACTATTACCAATAATGATCTCAACATGTCAATCCACTAAACTACTCCAAAATTCTGTTGATCACAACATTTACTTACAAATAGACTTAAATGCAATTTCATCTCTAGCCCACGATTCTTTCCCATTAATAATCTCACCATGTCAATCAACTTAAACTACTCCCAAATTCTGGTAATCTTGTTACATACAATTACAAATAAACTTAACTACAATTTTGTCTCTGGTCCACGAATCCCACATAAAATCTCAACACGCCAATCATCTCAAACTACTCATACATTCTATTTATCAAAACATTCACAAACAACAAGAAATCTCCAACTAACCATCGTAGTTCGAAACATAACAATCAACAACACGAAAACATACGAAACATCCGAATCACTTAACTAATTACAACACAAACCCAAGTTCCAAAACTTCACCTTTAATTCAATGAACCAAAATACAGATAAAGAAAAAACCAAGAAAGCAAAACAATACCTGCCTAAGTCGACCCAGAACCTCCTCTCTCTTCGCCGCTTCTTCTTGACTCTCATAGAGCCCAGCTTCAACCAAAAACTTCAAAACACAACCAGAAAAAATAAAAAACGTTCAAAATCAAATCTTTATAAACCAAAACAAAAACCCAACAAACCAACCTTCTCTAATTCACGGCTTCTCTGCAAATCAACCTCGGTGGGACCCGCCACCGAAATCGGCTTCGTGACACCGAACTGCTTCGTCTGTGTCGGCGACGCCGCCGTTATTCCCTCTGAACTCACCATCCCCATTAAAAACCTCGCTAAATCAAGAAAACCCTAATGCCCAAAATTATTTTTTTTTTAATTTTCAAGCGAAAACTGTGAAAAAAGAATCGAAATTTTTCAAAATTGGAAACCCTAATTGAAAACCCTAATGAGGATCATCTATCTAAACGATTTCAGATCCAATTTTAACAAATTGGGTCAAAAAGAACAAATTTTTTTCAAAAAAGGAACAAAATTTAGAGAGAGAGAAAGAGAGTTAGAGAGAGAAGAAGAAGAGGAGGCAGAGAGGAGAAGTTCTGGGTATTGATTGGTTTTTTTGGGGATTTTTTTATTTTGATCGGTGTATCGGTTGCCTTTTATAATATCTTTTGTTTTTTGTTTTTGTTTTTATTTTTTCTATTTTGGGAGACTGTCAATTGTGTGCTTGAGTTTTTTGTAATTGCAGTCAGATCAATAGGATTGGTTTTTATATACTCATACCCTCCGTGCTGGTGGATGCTTTTTGCTATTTTTTTGTAATTGATGGTGGATTTGGATTGAGGAATCATCCATAAAAGAAGTTGTTGTAGGACAAGTTTAGGGGTTTTAGGATTCTTATAAAGTTTAAGATTCCTTATCTATGTTATTATGTTTTAGTTTAGGATTAAGAATAAATTAAAATTACTATTTCTAATAGTTTTAGGATTATGAAACATTATTTAAAGGTTTAGTTTATTAGTGTTTAATATGTTTTATTATTTTTCTATCAATAATAACAAATTTATTTGTGTCATATCGTTTTATTTGAATTTACCCATTTTGATTTCGAAACAAACCTTCTACTGCATCAAAATTGGTATTAGAATTGATTTTTTAAGTAGTGATTTTAAATGAAAAATTATGGGTTCTTTTGATGCCAATTAAAAAAATTTTCATAGATTGCATAATTTTTTTTTTTTAAATTGTAAGATCACTTGAAAGGACGTTTATTAGTGATTTTAAGTTAAAAGAATATTGTGAAATGGAATATAATGAATTTACATAAGATATTTTAGTGTATTTATATTTTAAAAGAAGATAAAATATATATATTTAGGAAGGTAAAATTTGAGTTATTTTCAATAAATATAAAACAAACTCTTTAACGGTTTATTAAAAGTTATACCAGAATAGCAATCAAATTACCAAAAAAAAAAATTATGGTGTTAAAAAAACTTTTTTATAATAAAAAAAAATTCAATCGTAAATTTAATGGAAGATGTTTTTATTGAATTATGGTGAAATAACCTTAATTGATTTGCGACGAAGATATGGCATCCATGAAGAAGTAAGGCTATTGAAATCATCCACTTCAATTTATGTTTACTAATTCTTTACTTTTTATTTTTGTTTAGTTATACATTTGATTTTAAATAATTTTTAATGGATGGGTAGAATTGCCTTACAATAGTAGAAAAAAAATCAAATCTACCCATTTGGGCGCAATTATGCAAAACCTCAGGGATGGGAGTGCAATTCTCACTCTTTAATTTTGTTTTCTTTTTCTTTTTTTTTTTTTTGACAAAATTTTTTTGTTTTGTTTTCATTTTGGATTCCAAGAATGCGAATCTTTATGAGGCCGTAGCTTGTAAGGAAGCGCTTGTTGGCGGCCTTTTTGGACTTTTGCTTTGTATACGTGGCTGTTAGCGATTGCCCCGACCTCAAAACACTAACACTTTGTTATAGTCAACTTCGGATTCTATGATTTTATTTTATTCATGCGTATCCAACGGTTGAAATCAAATCTTGTTATTAATATATAATTATAATAAAATATTGGGCTTTGAATTTTTTTTTTTTTTTAAAAAAAAAAACGTATTTGGGAATTTATGTGTTGCTAGATGGTATCTTTTTCTGATCAGGAGAATCTTGATTATGTTTTTTAAACAAATTTAAATTTGTTTGTGTGATCTATATTTGAATTACAAATAACATTGTATAATAAAAGTAATGTTAGACTTCTCAAATATTTTATTTAAATCTATACTTCAAATAATATGATATATGAATTGTTAAGATATTGTGAATGAGATGATGTGATAATTAATAAGATTTTAATAACTCAAATATATATCATTTGATCAAAATATTTGGGGAGTCAAACATTTCTCTATAAAAAATATGGTTACAATTCTTTTCTTTTTAATTTGTTAAAGAATTAATCACTACTAAACAAAAGTAATTAATATTATCACTGAAGAGTAGTAGAGAAAAGGTAGGCACCTACTTTCAATCTGAATAAGCTAATCATATTGGTTGGAAAGTCTTTTTTAGGGATAAATCCTTTATTTAAATAAAAAATAAATCTATTTCAAACCCAAAACAAAAAATTATTCATTTTTAATCCAATCAAAACTTTCATAGGTTTTTTTTTGTTCCTTTCTTTCAGTCTTCATAATGTTTTGTATTACAATTGCTTAATAAGTTAACATGAACACTTCCAGAAACATCTTAACACTTGTTATATATTAATTTAATTAACTCTTTTTTTTTTTAATGATTTTGGTTGGTTGCTCACCTGCCCATTATTAAAATAATCAAAATGATTGATTTTTTTTTTTTTTTATTCTTTAAAGATCAAAATTGGTTGTTGACATGTAACACAAGCAACGTCAGTCAAGGCATCAATGACAAAAAAACTAAACAAAAACAAATTTTCTACTACTTTTTTGAATTTTGACTTGTCATTGGAGCATGACTGATGCCCCTAAATACATGCACTATCAATGAGAAGACCATTTTTAAGTTGACTTGGAATTTTCCAATGTTCCTTCCACTACACTTTCAATCGTTTTCATATCAAGTGCCAAGCAAAAATCATATGCAGCGTCACCAATTTAAATTTTCAACTATTGGATGTATTTAGTGTTAGGATGTATGATAGATTTATTGAAAATTAAGTTTTGACATTTGAATGAAAATATATGAAAACGGTGTTTATTAATTAATCTTCTTTTACGACCATGATAATAAACTGTTAAAATATTTACTAGATTGTTAATGTAGATATATTAGATTAAATTTCAATAACATAAACTTATAAAGAAAGAAAATAATAATAGATTCTCTATTAATTAGTATTCTGGTGTCAAAAATTTTAGGGGTGATAGAAAGGGTTGGTGTGTCGGGTTGAGTTGAATTCAATTCGATTCGTTTATGAATTCGATCAACGCGACACGAATTCGTTTAATAAATGGGTCAACAATTTTGGATTCGACATGAATTCGTTTATAAACGAATGACACGACACAATACAACACGACTAATTCATTTCTACTTGGATCATAAATGATCTAAACTTATTAATCTTTCAAGCTGTTAATTCTTTTAACCCATTTAATCCATTTAACCTGTTTAACCCGTTTAATTCGTTTAACTCGTTTGAATTCGTTTAACCCGTTTAACCTAATTCAACACATAAAAACCAACACATTAAATCAACTCCATAAAATTTCATATCATCCACATTTAAAATTAAAATAGTCTGAACTTTTATGGGCCAAAAACTTGAAGTTGAATCAATTGTTTCACAAGTATGGACCTATATGAGGCCCTTGGGCTTAATTCATTACCTTTTGGTGTCCAATTATTTGATCAACTTACTTGTTGTATGACTGTAGTATCCTGACAAGGGTTCATTCCACCACTATCCGATGGCAACATTTACATTTTCTACATTAATTTTGTGAAACTGGATGTAAATTCATAACATCAAATTACAAATTACATATATAATATACAAGTTTGATGTAAATATTGTATAAAATTGATAAAATATAAAATTTATATCTATATATATTATCATTTCATTTCTTTTTTTATGATTACAATACGATTATTTCAATAAAAAGAAGTTATAAGATGTGATATAAGTTGTACTAAAGGTTGACACTTTATAAATTGAAGTACTAATTGGGAAACCTAACATACGAAGGAATCAAGTTTTTACGAACATGAGAAACATGGATTTCCATCCCTGGCTTCCAAAGCGTATACATATTGATCAAGTGCCTAAATTCCTCAACTGTACAACGTATATCGAACTGTTGACCCTCGTGAACTGCCTCTCCTGGCTTCCTTCGCATGCCCACGAAAAAGGCACAATGTGCACGTGGTTTGGACGAATCTACATACTCTCGAGGATAAGAATGGCAGTGCAACATTCCATTTGTATCGCGTTCAATCTGCATATGGTTTAACGAAGTAAACATATTTCTCATCAGTTAAACATTAAATATGCAATGTGAAAGTGTTTTGGTCTAAACATAATATATGTCCTAACACAATGCACAAGTCTAAGATGATAATTATTACCAGTACAGTCAGCTGCCTTAACTTGGAAGCAACCCAACCTCGCCAAACACGCATGTCATTAGCATCCGCTGCAATTATGTCAACTTGTAGATAGTGCTTGTAGCTATCGAAAAATAAGTATGGTTCAAACAAAGCACTCCATTGAGATATATTTCGCTCTATTTCCTGAATTAGACAGCAGGAAAGTCGAAAATGTTAGTAATTAATCTTTAAATTAAATATAGAAGATACGAGACGATAAGTCTCCACCTTCGTACCTCACAATTCTTGTTACCATATCGAAACTGGTCCAACAAAACATGGAAGGTGCTAGTCGACACATTAGAGCTAGAATTCATGCAAGGGTAGGCAGGTGTGATAATTGGCACTATGATGAGTTCTATCCACCGGATTTTTCCTAGGATTCCAAACAGGAAATCCCAGTTCAAATCTCCTCAATGGCACATAACATAACTGGGTTAGGCCAACGCCACATCGTATAAAGCCTGAAAAATCGTGAAACAAGAATACTGAGATCTGCATTCGGATAAAGCTGGCAGACTCGCGCTACAAGGATCGCCAAGTCCACAACACCAAGAAATCCAATCACCTGAACATGAAGCGATGAAAACGATGAGTGTAGATAACAAATTATTACATTAAATAACAATGATAGGAATTTTTCACTTACATTAGAATAAACACCACGTCGTTTTGCCCAAAACATTAAGCATCTTAGTGTCATGCGAAAAACCTACAATGCATAGAAGACTTTAAACTTAAAAAGAGATACAAGATACTGATGATAAACCACATTTTAACGATAGTATAAAATGAGACAGTAACCTAATCAAGCACAAGGTATCTAACACTAAGCATTTTACCTCAACATTTGGAACAAGCTTAAGAATTTGATCTGCAACCCGGGAGCTATTAAGACTCTGGACAGTAGGTTCATCAACATTGTCCAGCACAGACACATCAGAAATGTCCAAGTCCTGTTACCACAGGAACCAATAAATTACTTTGCCTTCATAGGTACTGCACAACGATATTGGTATCATTTATATGTTTGAACTATCACTAGAAATGAAAATTATGTTTCAAAATGTTGTTTTAAGAATGAAAATGTGATTGGTAGCGTTTGTTAAGTGTAGTTTCCAAAATCTCAAAATTGAATACAATGTAAACACATTTAGTATTCTCTTTGAAAATTGATAAAATAGTAGTCCAGAGAGAATAATTTACACGTTCTTCTGGAACAATCAAGAGAGAGATGCTAGCGTAGAGAAGATTGATTGATATTCCATCAAAGTTAAATTTCATCACTGGAACATCGGCGTCTGGATCAGATTGTAGTTCTGAAACCTCTTCCAACTCTTGCAGAATGTTGTGCAATACAAAGAAGAAGTCTTCCTGATGAAGAAAACCTGATAGTCAGAAATCTAAATTGAACTTCTGGATTCCAATTAAGTATTTACCTCGCGGTTGACATATGATGGCCCGACACATAATGTGTCTATATGATCATCGGGACCATGTACCTAACGAAGTAATAAGGTTAGTTAGATCTTTAAATGAGAAAACCAAGTAGTAAAATCATTATTAGCACCACGACCAAATGACAATAATGATAAAGACTACCAAATTGTCACACTGCCAATGAACTACAAAAGACCAAAAGTACATACCCCAAGCCTATAAGAACCACAAGTAAAGATCAAAGCATTAGCATCCTCCACCATTAGGTCATGATATCCCCTTAAGCGAGTAAGATCCTTTATCCAACCTTTAACAATCTAAGAGTGAAGAAAAAGACGTTATAAGAACTTTATTTTCGAGAGAGATGTTATGAGAACTTGGGAAGCCATGAATATAAATACAAACAAGCAACATTTATATATCAAGTAAGAGTAGGATGGTACAAATACTTTAGAAGCTTGTAGTCATACTAAAAAAATGGTTTTTCGATCTTAGGAAAAAAGAAAAAGAAAAATCTTCAGCAAATCAAAAGGAAGTGACCACTATATATTATTAGAAAAAAAAAAAGAAAAAAGAAAAAGGAAGTCACTACATGACCTAATTCTAATGGACATTTCAAGACAAAACTCCTGCCATGAAGAAATCACCTCAGCAGCCTAAACTTTCTAGTTCATTGATAATTCATGAAATTAGAATTAATATAGAATCGGGGAACTTCACCACCAAATGATCTACAGTGTCACTATGTTTGAACAAATATGTATTAAATTTAAACATTGAAATCAGTGTGCCTGTAATTCTACTCACAATCACCTTAAAAAAAGTGATAAGCTATAAAGTGATTATCACATAATTTGTAGTGAAATTTTATAATTTTTTTAAATGAACGAATTATCATGTAAATTTAAGGTGGTTTTTTTTTTTTTTTTTAATAATAACTTCAGTTTCATATAAATAGAATTTATCAAAGTCTCATTCGTATAAGGTTGATCGTCATCACTGCTCCCTGACACCCATTACCATTGCTAGTCATCATCTTGAATAACTTTTGTCTTATAATTGGTTTTCTGTTTTTCATTTATATAGTCAAATTTTATTTGATTTAACTTTTAATGGATAAATTTTTTAAAAAAATAATAAAAATAATCTTGATAGTTAAATAAATGAAACAAATACAAAAGGATTTTGTGCACATACTCCAAATCATTACTAATCTCTCCATGTAAAACTTTTTGAGATGGTTGATTACGTCAAACACAATCACACATCAGTAAAGAAACTATATTGGGATCCTTGGCTGCACTAGTGATGACAATGGTTGTTGAGCAAGTCTCTTACAACTTATCTTTCTTCAAATTTTTCTAGCATCACTCTTCATATGCACATCATGGTTGTTCAAAGAAAACAATTAAGCAATGTAATCAAGTTAAAAGCCTTAGAATTTTTAGAAAATTTTATATACACGTAACACAGTAAAGTTAAAATAAGTATGGGATGTATGAATCTCAAAATCAAAGTCATAATATACCAATACCAATTCAGCTTGATGGTCAAGCTAGCAATTTGACATGACAATATTCAAGATTCAAGTTGTTACATGGTAAATATTTTTTTTTTTTTAAAAAAAGAACAAATATTATACAAATTTGGAAAAAAAAATTCGACAATAAGTCATATTTGTTTTGAGTTGCTCATTATATAGGTTTTTCACTTAAGTTTAGATGTTTCAAATTTGTTATTTTATAAACATAATTATCTCACTTCAGAGTTTGAATTACATAAAAATTTTATTTAAATACTTTTTAGAATTTAAATCATCACAATTTTATCATAACTCTAGTCATACTATAATATAATTTTAAAGCTACCACAATATCAAACAATCTCTTAGCATACTAAAAAATTCCATTGACCACATAATATTTGCCAAAATATTTCTTCACATATACACAAAGAATTAAAAGAATTTTACACATTTTTTAATGCGAATTTCAATATATATTAATGTACATTTAGATTTTTTTCAATAAATAAAATGTGATATGATATACATATAATAATAATAATAATAATAATAAGTGAATATTACCAGCCTAAGTCGACTCAAAACCTCCTCTATCTTTGCTGCTTTTTCATAGTTCACATACAGCCCAGCTTCAACCATCAACTTCAACACAAAATAAAATAAAATGAAAATCAAACTTTATCACCCAACAGCAATATTCATTAGAAGAAAACAAACCTGCTCTAATTCACGGGTTCTTAGCAAATCAACCTCCTTAGGACCCGCCATGGAAATCGGCTTCGTTACACCATACTGCTTCGATCGGCGACGCAGTGGTTGTCTCTGAACTCACCTTCTCCATTAAGACTCAAAAAGAATCCAACAATTGGAACCTTGATTGAATAGTCAACTATATATGCCAAACCATGACATATGTTGATAAATACAATATATCATTAACTATGTCAACCTTGAATATTTTTATATATATTTACTTGGATCAACCATGTCAGCATAAAAAATTAAAAAAAAAAAAACTATGTCAAAGACAAAGTTTCATTTTTATAATATTTAAGTATTAATTTTGCTTTTATTTTATAATATCCACCAGTGGACGCCATAGGATCGGAGTCTCCTGCGTAGGAGAGGAGGCTGCCGGTGGCCTCATTTTTAACCTTTCATTAATTGCGAAAACATTTCTCTTGTTTAGGTGAAATTGCACTTAGCCAACTTTTCTTTTTATTGCACAGACCTTCCCCATGAGATAGATATATATATATATATATATATATTTAGGTTCCCAGAGATATTTATAACGAACCACTGCTTAAGTCCTTGTTTGGTTGGTCATTATTACTTCAAAAGGATCAAAATTATTAACTTTGATACTTTTTTCCTCTTCAAGTACCAAAATTGGTTGTTGACTCATTAACAACCAAAGCGAGTCAAAGGCTGCACAATGGTTATAATTTTTTGACTTGTCATTAAAGGCATGAATCGTGCACCTAAGTAAATGCGTTGTCTAGGACTGTTGTTAATGTTAGAGTCATTAAACTATACTGGACTTGTGTATTTATTGGACAATTACAGTGCACTTATTGGTTAAATTTCAATAGTTTTAAGGAAAAAGAAAAAACAATAATTTTACAAATGATAAGTTGGTGAGCCTTTTAATGTAGCTGTACAAATTCCGTGCTATTGCAAAATTGGATTTTAAATATTTTATGTAAGGGGTCACTTATTTTTTATATTTAACATTTAATTGTGTTAAATTAGATCAATTAAGTTATTTTTATTTATTTTTTTTAAGTTGTCAAACTACTTAAAATCATTCAAAATTCACTTAAAATAAAAAGTTACATTTTCTGACTTTTCATTGAATACCAAATCACTTGATGATTTTATAAATTTATTATTCTAATTTCATCCTCCTAAAAATAATAAATTTCAAAGTTTGTTCTAGTTTTACATTATAAAAATTTCTTTTAATACTTTAATAAACATCCTTTCAAATTTGACCTAATTTTACATTATAAATATTCATTTTAATGATATTTTTTTAATATTATTTTTATTAAATATATAATAATAGTAATTCAATTTAATATTATTTTATTTATTTTTGTTTAATTTACTTTACTATAATAATTAATCATATTTTAATTATGAATAAAAATATTATTAATGTATACATAAAAGTGTTTTAGTATTTGTTAAATAATTTATTATAATTATTTATATTATATTAAATAAAGTTACATAACAATTAATAGTAAAATGATATAAATATTAAATTATTAATTATCAAATAATTTTAACTTTAAAAATAAATAATATTACTATACATTTAAATATAAAAAACTAAATAAATAAATATATTATTTAAATTTTAAATTTCAACCATTATTTCATTTTTTATTTTTAATGTTATCGTTCGGTCTTAAATTAAAAAAATATATAATATATATAGTGTGGTCTATGTAAGAGACAGGTGGGCAACTGGGCCTGACCAAATGGACTTAAAGACAAGCAAGGGTCCAAAGCTCAATGCGCGTAGCCTTGTAGGACAAAAAGTAGGCTCAGACTTTGATATGAAGTAGGGCCAGCAATAATGGCACTGGACCATACTCAACCTGTGAGCCACAATCTGGGATTGGTTAGTAAAATACTAAGTGCATCGTTGTACGGCACAAAAATCTACTCTCACGATCTAACAAGAAATTTTTTTATATATTAATAAATATTTATGATAAGACTTAAATCTCTATTAGTATTTATCAAGACAAACATTGCAAGTGTTGCATGACCTCAAAATCTAATCTCATTTACATGATCAGACTCAAACTTTTATTTTAAACGTGAAAGAAAAATCTACAATTAGATAGTTGTGAAGTTGTATATTAAATTTATAATAAAAATATGAGAACATATGGGTAGTCTAAAATAAGTGTTATATAAGCAAAACTTGACGTACATTAACTTTTTAAAACATATGTTTGTAAATCACTAAACTCTAAATAGTAATGGTTGGTACCATATCTCATATGTATATAGTATATATGTATAGTAATTTCCACATTTATAATTTATGAAGTGTCAACTTAAATTCCATTTATTTGTATAAATTACATAAAATGACCATTCTAAAAAAAAAAAAAGTTTTTACCCACTTTCTCTTTTGTTTTTTTTTTTTAAAAAAAAATCGTTTTTAACCCAAGTTTAACATTTATTTATGAAGATATAAATCAAACATTTTTACATTTCCTAAGTAAAAAAGTGAGAGGGAAAAAAGAAAATAAATCTAAATACACACTAGAATTACGTAAGTATCCCTTAGTGCAATTTAATTTGCAAAACTATCCCCAATTTACTAAAATGCCCTTGAACTATGTCAGTCCCTTTCCATTCATGTCTTTCAACAGCCACACCAACCGGATGCACACCATACCAATCAAAAGACCGTTGATCGTGCCTCCATAGTATCGCCATAGACTACCAACAAGCACATTGTCGTCACTTATGGTGTTTGATGCCGAATTCATCTACATGAAGATTTAATTGATTTTTCATCTTCAATCTTAATAGTTACTGGTGGAAGGATAGTTTTGTCTATTTAAAATTGTTTTTACTTGTATCATTGTGTGAAATAAGTAGGTTTGGTGTGTTAGCTCTTGCAAAAGTTATGAGAAATATCAATATTAATTTTGGGTTTTAATTTTTTTCTTTTTTGCATTTATTGATGAAATTTCACCATTGTTGTGATGAATGTTTGTTGTGGTTTTGTTGCTTATTAACATACTTTGATGCGTTTGGAGCGTCCATCTGTGTAATTTTGGTTTCACCACTTTAGGATATGCAATCTCATTGTAGCGATTGGTTGAATCAATTGTTCGGTGTTTACAGCAATTTCACTTTCAAATTAGAATGGTACCTGTTGAGCTTCAAGAGCAGTTGTTTCATTTTCTTCAGCCCGAAGCTCAAGCTTTTCATTCAAACTAAGCAGCTGCAGGCGGAGGTGGTGGTGATCCCTCTCTTCAGTGACTTCATTTAAATGGCTCCTCAAGGATTCAATGGGATCTCATTGATTCGTCCAAGAGCACTACCCATTTCTTCTACTTCCACTTCAATCTCTCATTCATCTTCCACTGAGCTTTCCAGTTTCCTCTTCTTTCCTGGAGATCCGATCAAAACTATTCTTGATGTCAGCCAGTAGTTTCTCCTTAAGAAACTCTACACATCTCAAGCCCCCTTTTCTTGACTTGAAATTAGGCTCTCTCGAATCAGCTATAACAGAGTTTGATTCACTGAGGCCATGTTGAAGCAAGCCATTTTACAGATTTCATGCTTTGAATTTCATGAGCTAGCTTATAGCATAAACTTTTATTCTGCAAATGTGCAACAAGACCCTCCAGCTCCACAACCAAATCGCTCGTTGCTGTCAATATACAACTTATTGAATTATCTTGTTTCTCCACCTACACATTAACACAGTCAACTCAACTTTCAATTCATTTCTCTACGACACAACAAAGATCTACCTGTCCTCGCTGGCGCGATGCTAGAAATGACCGTTGGGGAAGTGGATTTTGTATGATAAATAAATTATTTGAATTTTTTTTTCTTTTTTTTTTTTTTGACCGCTGGAGCAACTGTCAGTTGCTAGACGAGAGGATGCTATCTAGTGACCGGAGAAAATGTTGAAAAATGAATCAAATTTAAAAATATGGGAAAGTTTATGGCCCATGCAGGTCTCGAACCTGCGACCTTCGCGTTATTAGCACGACGCTCTAACCAACTGAGCTAATAGGCCACGGTGATAGCCAAGCGATGGTCGATTTAAAGTAATGTGGAAAGACAATATTATGCGATAAATAATTAAATGGTAAGTTGTGATTTTTCTTTTTTAAAAAAAGTGGTAAGGTGTGATTTCATGGTGCAATAAATAGTTTGATTTCATTTTCAATTTTTTTTAACGTACTTAAAAATTTTTGACAAATAATTTTGGTTAAAAATTGGCTCTAATGAATAATCTTACTATATAATATATATGACTTCAAAATTAATATTGTTTTATATATAAATTTATTTGAATTGAGATAATTTTTTAATTTTTTTTTATCGTTTTGTGTTTATTTTATGTCAGTAAGTTTATTTGAACAAGCTTTATGGGGATTAAAATCATGACCATAACAAATAAATTTAAGATTATTTCAAAAGCATGTATAATGCTTAGCTGTTTAAGCAACTTAATATCTATTATAAAAGACAAGTAACAACATTAAGTGATGCTGTATGTTTCCTCCATTACAAGAATTCATAATAGATGCACTATGGATATGGTTAATTGCAAAAGTGAATATGGTAAACACATCTTGTAGGTGATCTACAATTGCCCTCGACCAAATTTCATATTTAAAATTGTTTCAATAATAGTTTTATTATCAATTTCATAATATATATATGTATATATGTATATAAGCGCTATCATTCATATGCTCATTTGGTATTTAATTGTGTGTATACTTAATCAAGCATTTTGTTATGAGATCACGGTTCCAACAAAACCGACTCAAAAAATCATTCTACAATACGATTATAATGGAACTAGATATTTCTATATTTGTATTTGTATGTAAAACCAAAAAAAAAAAAAAAAAAACATGATTATTCAACTAATAGCTCATGTACAACTAAGTTGATATGCTAGTATTGAGATTCAATTCGATAACATTTTATATTCCTTTGAATTGTGGATATTTCTTGAAGATCAACTTTGCAAGCTGGCTAATCTCTATTTGTTATTAGTTTCAACGTTTTATAAGGTTCAGTGGGCCAAGGCTCAAGTCATAGATGTTGTAGCCAGTCCAAGCCCAAGATGGACAGGAGCCCACTTTCATTTAGTGGTCGCAATCATCCTAACCAACTCACCCCTCAGAAAGACAAACGGTCAAATGTCCATCTCATGGCATTTTTGACAAGTTTCTTAAAAATGGTAGTTAAGTGATATCAAACATGCTCTAATAAATAAAATAAAACAAAATAAAAACATACTCTAATGACAAGTGCATCTAAGAATAAATAAATTTACGCAAGAACAAATATTTTTTGGTTTATTGATAGTTGATACTCGCCTTTCCTTCTCATAATGATTGTGTGTTAGTACTTAATACATACTTTACATATACTTTTAGAAATACTTAAAAAGATCATCATCGATATGTTTTTACATGTTCAATATGAGTTTCAGCTCTTCTTCCTCTAAATATCTAATAAATAAAAGTTGAATTGGTTCAATAATGATTATTTCATATGTTTGAGTTACGTCACTCTTTTTATTATAAATTTATGAGTTCGATCTAAGTTTTATTATGTTTGTTGGATTAGGTATCAACATAACTCAAGTGGTCATTATATAGAGTTATAAAACTCAGCTGCGGTGTCACAAAATTTAAGCAAAGGAAACCATTCTAATTAGTGCTTAGCACTTGAAAAGTCAAATTAATTAGTATATAAACCAATCATCAACATTATTATTATTTTTATTTAATTCTCCAAGAATTTCAATGCTGTTCATCCTCTCAATGCCCACAAGCCCCATTCCAAGATAGTCAAACAGAGACCTCCATTAGTTGCTTTTCTTTGAAACTTCCACTTATCCAATAATCCCATGAAAAATAGAGACCAATTAGAAATTGAAAATTGTTTAGTATTTAATTAAAATTTTGACTGATTAAATGCCCTTCAAATTCGTTCTAAAACCAATCCACACAACACCACTCTTTCAAAAAATTCAAAGTTCCCAATTTTCAAGACACTAGCAATCTTAGATAGCATTTAATTAATCAATCCTCTGTTAATTTTTATTATTTAATAGGTTTTAAAAGTGCTTATTTTTTTTAATCATTTAAAAACAAGTTTAGATGACGAAAGCATAGCCGTTGAGCCAAACATGTAAAGTAAAGCCTACATGCTCTTCGAAAAAGCGCTTCTCTAAAAGCAATTAATTTGTTTAATCCCGTGCTTAGTGATTATCAATGTCTATTTCTTGTATTCAAAGCAAAGTTTTGACAGACCTGTATTGAACGTTTTTTTTTTTTTGTTTTTTCCTGAGTTACTTGTATTCAAAGTTTTGAACATTAAACAAGTGCATATTATCAATTGTGTTTGTTTATTAGAGGCATGTTAGTATTGCAAAGGCAGTTTAAATTCTTTCAATTTGGTGGGAAATAGTAATAGATGTGTTTTACTACGAGTACTTCTAACATTGTATATTTTATATTCTCCCCCAGATGATTTCTTGATTTTAATTAAATTTTATTATTAAATTTTTGATCGTTTTGATAGATCTAATGGAAAAACTCTATTCTCATTTGAGTATTTGAAAGTTTATATTGATGTAGTTATAAATTTACATAAATATAGTTAAACATATTTGGAACTTATAATTTTTAACAAATAGAAAGTGAAAAATAAAAAATTTTCTATAATCTATTATTTGATCATATAAACTAGATCTTCTTAATTTATCCCTTAAAAAATCTTATAAACATCTAATAATAAACTCGTTAGATCTTTCAAAAATAAAAATTAAGCTCTTTAAAGATCAATTCTACATACAACTAAATTTAATTGAAAATCGAATCCTTTTGAACATGTATCTGTTATACTTTCAAACTTTAATAAGAGTTTACATTTATTCTTCAAAAATAACTGGCAAACAAATTTTTGTGTCTTGAACTCATAGATACAAGTTTTTCATTTATTATGGGAAGTCACAATAAGGAACAAAATATCGTTTTCGTCGAAAATATTAGGGATTTATACTTGTAAAATATTAATAAAACTATTTGAAAAATTGTAAATGTTCCTTAAAATATAGGAGACATTCACAATTACTTTTAATACTAATATCTCAAAATAGGAAAATATATGACAAATGTTATCAATATTTTTTTTATTCGTAAAATATGTATTAAAGTTATGTGCAATAAAACAAATATTGATTTTAATAAAAATATCAAATTTATATAAAAATATTGATAGAATATCAAAAACATTATTAACATTTAAGGTTATTTTTTACTTCAATATTATTCTTTTTTTTTTAAGATATCATATGTGGTATGTCAACTTCGACCTAAAAACTGACTACCTACCATCAAATAACATGGAAGGAATGGTATTGTCATTTATATTTACATCTTTAGTAAATATTTTTTATCTTTCATATTTTATAATAATTATAAGATAGAATAATATATCAATAGTGCAGTGAAAACACACAGATCAACTATAGTTTTAGACCATGGTTCGACATCTCTACTTTCAATAATAAATATGAGAATTTCTCTTACATATATAGATTATCTTCCATCTAAATATGGAGAGCTCCCAATTACATGAGAGTTACCTGCTGAATCGCATTACTAAGATTCTATCAATCTCATCGCTATTATTTTCTTAGCTCACCCCCATATCTTAAAAAAAATGTAGTATGTGAATGTCGGATGTAATTAGGAGAAAAAGGTGAGGGCAAAAGTGGAAAGAGGATGCAATGTACGAGACAGAACTGGCCTTATCAACACACTGCACGAAATTGAGTTTGGATGATGTCAGGCAGAAGCCAAAGAAGGAGGATAATGATTCAGTCAAAGACCTATCAACAGCCCAAATTGCCCTTTAATCATAGTCTTTTTTACATAAAAAAGGAAAGCATGTGAGAGCAATGATAGGACGATGCAAAATCTCACCACTATCTAGATGGGGAATCAAAGTTTCATCAATCAAATCAAACCCTAATCATTGCCAATGAGAAATCTAAAGATTCACATCTTTTTAAATTGAGATCCAAAACCAAGTTTGTACTTGTTATTAGACACTACCGGATAGGATAAGGGTTTTTGCCTCCAATATTGGGGCAAGATATGTTTAAGTGAAAAATAAAAATGAGATGGGCATTTTTGTGGGTATGAAAGAAATAAAAAAACAAAAAGGTTATGTGAATTTCATGTCATAGAATAAACGTTTTATTATTGTATTTGCTTTAGTGCATATTTTAACACTAAATATGGATTGAAAATTACTAAATTTTTTAAAAGGATAGATGAAATCGAAATCATTAAAGGGCTTTATGGCTTAAAATTTTTGATATGTTTTGTAACATAAATTTCAACTGCAAAAAGAATAATACTATTAGAAGGTCTAGAAGAATAAAGATGTCAATGTTATAAAGGTCTTATCTTGTACTTTTTGATTTAATAGTAATACATTTACAACCTATAAATGATCATTCATTTTGACCTGTCACAACAAACCTCAACAAACCTTTAATTCACTGTACTCTATCTTTATAAAAGCCTTGTTGAAGAAACTAATTGATGTGGAGTAGGTTTAATCGTGCTTAAACAAATACAACTTGGAAATCATGTTGGGAACTTTGAGACAACCACTTATTGCATGAATTCCAACATTCACCATTAAAATTTAACACTAAACAATTAGATTATGACTCCATATTTATTTCAAAATTCAAACCAAAAAAACTCGGAATATGACATTGGAAGAAAATAGAAACCTATCATTCCATTGACAAGGCAAGATTCATTGAGAAATATTGAGAGAATTTACTCAAGCACTCTTTTGTTCTATTTCTTCTATTGCTTGTTGACATAAAAGTCGAAAAATTAAAATCTTGCACAAGTTGTCTTGCTTTTTTTTTTTTTTTCTTCTCTCTCTCTCTTTCTTTTTCTCACAATCACACCTATTGCAACACTTGCCTAGTACAAACCTTCTTGAACTTCAATGAACGGCCTCTGCATTCTAACATTGCTTATGCTATTTCTCGAAGCCATAATATCATTGAGCGAAAGCTGCTTCTTTGGTGTTGGCTCCGGTCTTTGCTTTGGGGTGCTGTAAGACCTCAGTTTTGCCTTGAAGGACTGCGTGTTCGCCATGTAGTTAGGGTGGTTCGAATAAGGCCTAAAATAGGTATCCCCATATACACTCTTGGACGGGGTGGGAGGCGCAATATACTGTACAGAATTCGTAAACCGTGGGGTGTTGTGAGCAGTAGAGAACCTACATTCATCCCCTGTGAAGCACCATTCGAAATCATGAGTGTTTTGGCAATTAGGGATGGAGATTCGAGCTGGGATGGGGCATGGTAGAGGCGATTGTATTCCTTGGTAAGATAGATCTTCACCGCATTCAGAAAATACAGCATTGTATCGACGAGATCTTGATCTTGGCTTGAATGTGTCAATCTCTACAATTTTAGGACTCTCATCAAAACCACTAATTGGACTCTCAAGACATGTTGATGATATTCTTTTACTATGAATCTCACTTCTAGTCTCATCAAATCTCTCCTGAAAACAATGTCAAACACTCGAATGAGACTCAGTGTGTCAACCCTCAAAACAAATTCAATTCAACTGAGTTCTATAGAGTGTACTTACAATGGATCTTCGGGGACGAAAACAAAAATCTGGTTGAACCCTGTTCTCTTTGTTGAAAGAACGGCGAGCACGCTGAGATCTAACAGCTGTTTGAGCTCTTATCAAGGCTTGCATACTATGAAGTGTTGCAGCTGCACGTTTTCGCACAAGAAAGCCTCTAACCAGAGCCTGTAACTTCACCAATCCCTTCAAAGCTCGCAGCGCTTTCCTGGCCTAAATATTGACATAAATTAGATTCAATAATGTTCACATACAATGCAATATAATTCAACACAACTTCTATTTCAAAAAGAAAAACACAACTTCTATTTCAAAAAATAAAATAAAATAAAATTCAACACAACTTCATTTGTTTAAATATTGCACTGATTTTGATGTGAGGAAGCAATGAACATTTGCAATGATGAACAAATTGAGTCACAAAGTGAAACAAGAGCAACATTTTTGTATATACTCCAAATCAACAAAAACAAACCTATAACTTCAAAGAAATTCAAATTCAATAGAGGGGACCGGCAAACAAGAAGCAGAAAAACTGCTTCTTCAAGTCAAAAAGAAAGTTGAAAACAACTCATCTACCAAACAACCAACATGTATGTGTTTCATTAGCAAATATAATCTAAAAACTTTCAGCTTTTGAGAGCAGACAAAATGTAAAATTTAAGAAAAGCACTTCCACAAGATATAAATCAAACAATATTACATTTCCTAAGTAAAAAAGTGAGAGGAAAAAAAAAAAAAGCACACATGTACCTTTCATTGACTCCAAAAAAGAATATGTACTGTTTCATTACCATTTGAATCTAAAATTTCCAGCTTTTATCGAGCAGACACAAAAGTAAATTTTCAGCAAAAGTACTTATAAAACACAACCACACAGACATACCAATAACCAATGAATCAAATGCAACATACCCTTTATTGTAAACATCAAACATTTGATAATCTAATAAATGCAATGTAACAAAAAATCAACATTTTGGATATAAAAAAGAAGAAACCCACATACCAACAAGCCTCTGAAAACAGCCTGAATTTTGACAGCAGCCCATCTCTCTTTGCCTCCATTGAAGAGAACCCTGTTGCCATTACTTGTCAACCTCACAACAGCAACTGCAGCCTGGGCTGCAGCCACAGCAGCATCAGCAGCTGCAGCAGTGGCAGCAGCCACTGCAATGGCATGCTTGTTTTGCTCCTTCTCTGAGTCAGCAAGGTAAGACCTGAGCCAATCCATGTCTTTTGCAGGGATCTGATGAGCATGAGAATGAGAATTCGCAGTTGTTGAAGGCTCCCTCCCTGACTTGCCACCACCAAAACTGAACCTTTTCTTCTCTCTTAGGAGAACTGAATTGGATGATGAGCTGTCACCACCACCACCACCATTAACATTGTGTTTAGTGTCTTTCTCCTTTTTCATGCCTAACAAACCCTTTAACCACTTTGTAGCCTTCCCCATTTTTGCACCACCAAAACAACTAGCCCTTAAAGATTTTGATATAGACTACAAAAAATCCTATAAGAGAAAAAACAAAAATGTTAATCAAAATGTTACACACATACGCACTGGTTTCTCTGTGTGTTTGAGTTTGAAGTGACAAAACAAGAAGGAATAACAGATGAATATGCCCAAATAAAGTCACATAAACAGAAACAAAACAAAAATGTGTTAAAATAAAAAAACTGAACTACATACAAAGGCACACTAGGTGGAGGTTATAGAGTGGGTAGAGATGTCTGGAAGCTTGACAGGTTGCAAGAGGAGAAGTGATGAGAAGAAGACAGTACGGGGAGGTAAAATTATAATAAAACTAAACATAATCATGTAAAAAGCATCAAGAACCTTAAAAAAATAGTAAAAGATTGAGTTTTTGAAAAGAAAATCTGACAGAAGCTCGTGAAGAAGTGCATTACAGGACAAAAAGATGTCACAGAAAGACACAGAAGTGAAGTGCTATCAAAATGATTTTTACTATATAAATATATATCAAAACGGTATTGTAAAAAACACAATTAAGTGAACACAAACAAGTGTTAGCGACAAAAAAACATACCATTAACAATGTGAAAAGGAGTAATAATCACTAGCAAAAAGAGAAAAAGAAGATTCAACTCACCTTCTCAAATTCAAAAACTAGCTCTAAAAACTCACTTCCCTCTCTCTCTCTCTCTCTCCAACTTTGTGGAGCAATGTGTACTTGAAACGGAGTGTGTGAGTGTGTGTGACCAATGACCACCCCGTGAGCCACTTATTAACTTAAAAAAAAACACACAAAGATATATATTTATAGAGATAAAAAATTAAAATTAATAAAAATGACAACTTTTTGCTATTTTGAGAATTTGACACAAACCCTTTTGCTTGCTGTAACACTAGGAGCCATTAAAAGCAAGAGAGAAGGAAAAACAGACAAAAAAAGGTGAGGCTTCTTTTCCCAAGTTAGTTTAGAGAAAAGTTATTTTGGAGAAGATCTTGCATGGATCTTCTACTATGATTATTATCAGTCATCGGAGAAAACTTTGCCATGATTCTGCATGCAGAGAAAAAAGATTTTGAAATTTGTTTGGAGATAAAAGGGCGGTTCTCTTGTGGGATTTTATAACCGTGCAGATATTTGAATCTTTTTTTAAAAAAAAAAAGACAGAGGAGATAATTAATACGAGAGAGAGAGAGATAGAAAGCGGTGGTGTGTTGGAGTGGATTATGTTTATTAATGTTATTTAATGATATTGTTTAAATTTTAATTTTTTTAATTCAATTGAGATTTTTTTATTTATTTTTGAATAATTATTTATGTTTTCTTGGGATGCCAAAAGTATTTGGTAAGCTAACGTTAAGGTCCGGTTAAGAAGCATAAAAATAGTAATTGTTGTGTTTTGACAGTCGTGGATGGCATGGATGTTGTAGGATGGATTTTAAAAATGATTTTGTTTGGTTTTAAATTTTGAATCGAGATCTTGTTTCTTGTCTAATTTGTTTGTATGTTTTATTGGGTGTTTATTATTATTATTATTTTTTTTGGGTTTGTAGAGTTTGAATGGGGAGATTCTAATCTTTTGTTGGTAGTAAATTTGAGAATTTGTGGGAATCAAATCATGATGGGTGTTAATGGATTGGAACATATAAAGATAACAAATTAATTATATTTTCCTTTTAATTTTTTTTAAAGGAAATGGATAATAGTTTCTATCCATTTATTATAGAATTTCAAAATTTAGGTTTATTTTACATAGTTTGACTGTTTGAGTTAATTAATTATTATTATTATTATTATTATTATTATTTGTGAATCAATTGAGTTAATTTAGTTGATAGTGCCTTTTGAAAGTTTTTGAATGGAAAATCTTTTTTATTTTTTTTATTGGAGTTGATATTTTTCAATTGCTTGAAGCGGATGTTATGCATAAATGAATGGCCAAATTTGTTCAATTTTTTTGACTAGTATTATTGTTTGACGCTATAACTCTTTTTAGGTTACCATCTATGTCTCAAACAATGTAGGCAATCTATAGCATTAACTCCTATCATTAAAATTACATAATGAGTGAAAAATAACGCTTGCTGCATTGAAAATTTCCCCCATTTGATGATTCTTCATGAGTGAATATTTCAAATTCAAAATATCAGTACATTTGTTTTTCTAAATTAATACGAGATAATGTGGTTGATGATTCAAAGAAAGGAACATTATACTTATAAATATACAGCTTTTATTAGGATTATGTTACAATCCCATATCCACAATATATTCAAATAAAGTTAGGTTTTTTTTTTTTTTTTCAAATCTATCATAATTTATGTTTATGAAGTGTCAACTTAAATTCAATTTATAAATAAGATATGATATCTACCATTAGTATCTGGAGTTTAGTGATTTACAAACACATGTTTTAAAAAGTTAATGTACGTAAAGTTTTGCTTATACAACACTTATTTTGCACTTCACTTATGTTTTCATATTACTAATATAGATTTAACATTCAACTTCATAACCATTTGATCGTGGATTTTCCTTTATATTTAAAATAAAGGTTTAAGTTTCATCATATAAATGAGAATAGATTTTAAGGCAATGCAATGCCTGCAATGTTTATCTTGACAAGTTCCAATAGAGATTCACGTTCCATTATACATATTTTGTAAGACTCTAGTTTTTTTTTTTTTTTTTTATATTTTTATGATAAATAATACGTTACAGATAAATTGTATTGTTTATGGGTGAATAGTGGCTTCAGGTGAATACTAACTCGGTGAATAGTAAATTTTTGAGTTAGACCTCGGAAAATCGAAAATTTATAGAATGAATAATGGAGTCTAATGAAAATGAAACGGAGTAAAAATAAGTCAGTTTGAGTAAATTTTAAGAGTTCCGAAAATAGTCGGATGAAAATACTCTTGTTGGAAGATTAATTGTTATGGATGATTTTAAATCCAATTGATTTTTTTTCTTCAAAGCTTGGAATTGAATGTTAAGACACCCAATTAGAGTATTGTATAGTCAATTTGATAATTGGATAACCATGAAATTTTCTTAGAATTTATTTGAAAGTGACTAGAATTAAATATAAAAGTTAGTGGTATTAATAGAGATTATATGAGATAAAAACCATTCAAGAAGTACAATCCTTGTGATTATGGATGCACCAATGATAAATTGACATCTCAAGGTCCTTATATTGACTAAATATATGGTAAAGATAAATTAGAAATTGGTTAAAATAGGTGGAGTGGATAATTATATAGTTAATGGACCAATGAAATTGTGATTAGTGTGACTAAAGGATATGTTTGGTATTTTAGGTTAACATTAAGGGAAAAATGGTCATTAAGGGAGCCTAGTATATAAAGCTGAAGCCCAAATGAAATCAAAGCAGAATGCAATTCGGTCAACAAGGCAGAACCGAAAAAGAGAAAAAAAGAGAGAAGAAAGGAAAAGAGAAGGGAGAGACCGTAGAAGAAGAAGAAGAAGGAAGAAGAGGGGCTAATATTCAAGGGGGTTTTCATTACTCTCTCACCCACAAATTCATCAAGATTGAAAAAGGAACAAGTGAAGAAAAATAGGTGAGTGATTTGATTTATTTTGATGTTAGTTTGATGGTAGTTTTAATGAGTTTTTATGGTTTGATGATATATTGAGTTATTAATGAAAATTTTGACATGGATAAAGGTTAATCATCTTCAAATCAAGCTTGAAGGTGAAAGGAAGTTAAAACAAGAGTTGATTGAAGTTTATTCATAAGGTAAGGATGTTAGGGTTTTGATGACTTATGGAAATAAGTTTAATTTAATTGATTTGTTGACGTTAGATGTTATGTGAGATGTTGTGGTGATTTTTAATGCAATTAAAAATGAAGAAAGTGAATTGAATGAGTTTGTATGATTTTATGATGGATGGCAAAAAGGGAGTGTATGTTAAGACATGATTAATTTTTTGTGTTTGTTGAATTTGAGTGATGATTTTAATGGTTTTGAGTTAGTTGGTGGAGAGAAAATTTAAGAAAATATTGATTATGCATGACTTTGAATTTTTATGCATGACTTTGAATTTTTCTAGTATGAGGGGTAAATGTGTTTTCATTGAATTCATGAGAATTGATGTTGTTATATGAGGTTTGGATGTGAAATAAAATGAATGGAAATAAATGAAATTGGATGAAGTTGGTTGTGAAAATAATTAATAGAATGAGATTGAAAATGAATATAATAATTTATTTAGTTGATAATATGTTGGTGAAATGAATGAGTTACCAATATGAAATAAAGATGATTATGTGTAAAATTAGTTTAGTTGAAAAGTCGTTAAAATTTAGAATGCGAAATTGTGTAGGTGAGATCGAAGTGGCAAAATCGAACTAGTGCTCGGACGATCGTAAAACTAATTGTGAGTGTCTTTTGAAATTGTTTTGAAAAGTTTTATTTCTAATCAGATAGATTTTATATGTTATACTTTTAAATTTATGTGTGTGATTTCGTATATGAAATTTTAGTAAATGAGTTTTATGTGATATGCAGAAATTGAATATGTAAATAAATTATACTGCTACTTTAAATTTTATTTTCGAGATTTCAATTTATGGAAATGATTTTATACAGTTTATAAATGATAAGCAGTAGGTTTAGAAACTGAAAGTTTTAGGCCTATGATACACCCTTAGGGTAATACAGGATGTTATCGGTCAGAGTACCCTAACGTGCATGATAGAGTCGGGGGCATTTTTGCATTAGACATACCTGGTAGGATGGGAATGTGTCCGTTAGTCAGTCTAGTGTGTTGGCCTTTGCACATCTTGGGTATATATTGAGTTAGCGAGCTAACTTCTACGTGGCAATGTAGGAATTCTATTCTATCACCCGATACAGCCTGAGCGATGTAGGATTTCCATTCCGCCGTATCTACTGAGGGTATTGTCAAGATGGGCCATCAGTGGTTGACCGTTTCAGTTTACAGATTGTTTTCAGAAAATAACGCCACCACTATTTCCAGTTTCAGCGAAAAAGGAATTAGAAATTTTTATGATCCACATTATATATTTAATTTTTAAAAGTATGAATTTTATATAACATCATTAAATTATTTTAGCATAACATATTTTTTTCAGAGAGACTATTTTAGAAAATTTCAGTTGATTAGAAATACTTGACATTTACTGAGCTCGTTTAGCTCATCATATATTTTCTGTTTTATAAATAAACCTCCCTAGGTGCAGACATTGATACATCAAGGGCAATGACACCCACACAGGATTAAAGGACCGAGTGCATTTAGCTGTGAATGTATATAAGTTGAATTGATATATTTTGTAAAGAAAGCAAATTGACACTTGTGCATAAATTACTTTACGTTTTGTATATAATTCTGTGTTTAAATCATGTGATTTCAATTATGTTATATATATATATATATATATTCCAGTTTTGATTGAATTTGTTGAGTTTGTGTTATGAATTGGAAATTGAGGGCCGGAGGTCCAGAAGTTTGGAGAAATTTATTGCTTTTAAAAGTATTTATGTTTTGCAAACTTTCACAGGGTGGTATATTCAGAAAAACAGTCATTATGCTGTCCAAATTTTTATAAAATTATTTTGAAATCGAGCGAAACAAAATGAAAAATTTCCCTACGTTTCCATAATAAACAGAGGATTTGGAAAGTTCAGCAAAAATAAAACGGTTTAACTTCACGGGAATTTTTCAGCGGAATCATATATCCACTGAAGAACTACCGTGGGATGTCGAGTAAGATGCCTAGGGAATGAGGCTTGTCATATTTATTGGGTAAGTGAAGAGATTGCTCATTATATTATGAGGATAGATTTTTGCTATACAATGCTTTTAGTATTTTACTAGCCCAACCCAAATTGTGGTTGACAGGTTGAGTATGGTCCAGTCCAAGCCTATTATTGCTGGCCCTACTTCATTTTGCTGGCTATCAAAGTTTGAGCCTAGTTTTTGCCCTCCAAGGCTGTACACATTGAGCCTTGGGCCCTTGCTTGTTTTTTTAAGTCCATTTGGTCAGGCCCAGTTGCCCACCAATCCTTACACAGACCACAATCTACAGTATGTTTTACATAAAATATTTAAAAACCAATTTTGCAATTGCACAGAATTTGTACAGCTGCATTACAAGGCTCACCAACTTTTCCTTTTCAAAATTACTGGTTTCTTTTTTTTACCTTCCCTTAAAACTATTGAAATTTAACCAATAACTACACTGTAATTGTCCAATAAATACACAATTGCTATATAGTTTAATGAGCCTATAACATTAACAATAGGCCTAGACAATGCACTTACTTAGGCGCAAGATTCACGCCTTTATTGACAAGTCGAAAAGTCATAACCAATGTGTGCAGCCGTGACTCGCTTTGGTTGTCAATTTGTCAACAGCCAATTTTGGTACTTAAAAGAGGTAAAAAATATCAAAATTACTAATTTTGATCTTTTTGAAGTAATAATGGCCAACCTAACAAAGACTTAAATATCTCTAGGAACCTAAAAAATATATATGTCTCTCATGGGGAGGTTTGTGCGATAAAAAGAAAAGTTGATTACGTGCAATTTCATCTAAACACGAGAAATATTTGTACAATTAATCAAAGAAAAAATGACGCCACCGGCAACGTTCTCTCCTATGGCCTCCACTAGTTGATTTTATAAAATTAAAACAAAATTAATACTTACATGTTATAAAAATGAAACCTTGATGTTGACATAGTTGATCAAAATAAATATATATAAAAATATTCATGGTTGACATAGTTAACGATATATTCTATTATTTTTAAATTCTTATTTATTTTTTTTATAATTTTAAAATTTAAAAGAAAATTATAAAAAAAAATGTGAAAGACGAGGTTAGTTTAACTAACCTTAACGGAATTTGACTAATAGAGTGTGGATGCTGTGTAATAAAAAATTAAATGTGTTTTCGTTTGATTTTAGGCATACTTTAGGGAGGTTTCGTGCAATTCGTTCTTATTTTTTTGTCCTATTTATGGATAAAATAGTCATTTGACAAAAAAATTCTAATTAATTGTTAAAACTAATGAAAGTTAATTGACGAGGCGGAGGGTTTGATGTAATTAAAGGATAATTATGTTTTCGTTTAATTTTAAACATACTTTAAGGGGGCATGTACAACTCGTTCAAATTTTTAGGTACACTACAGAAAATTAGAAATGAAATCAAACAATTTATTGCACCATGAAATCACACCTTATCACTGTCACAAAAAAAAAAAAAAATCGCAACTTACCATATAATCATTTATTTGCATTATGTTGCATTTCCTCTTTGTATTTCTATATTATAATTAACGATCGAGTGGCTCTCAAGGTGGCCTATTAGCTCAGCTGGTTAGAGCGTCGTGCTAATAACGCGAAGGTCGCAGGTTCGAAACCTGCATGGGCCATAGGCTTTCCCGCATTTTTAAATTGGATTGATTTTTTCAACATTATCTCAAGTTACTAGACAGCACACTCTCGTCTGGCAATTGACCGTTGATCCAACGGTCAAAAATTTCAAATCATTTATATCATACAAAATCCACCTTCCCAACGGTCATATTCTTCTCTTTTGATCTTCCTCTCACACATCTCCCTCCAAATTCTCTCATTCAGATCCCAAAAACCATTTTCTTTTCTTGCTTCTTCTTCTCTAGATTTCGTTACGGTCACTGAAAATCATAAAAACTCAAAGAAATGGACGGTTCTGATCGCAAGAGTGTCTCTTCATCATCATCAACTCCCCTGATCGAACCCAAACCCTCAGCTTCTGGTGAGTCTCTTTTCTTTCTTCTGTTTGGTTACTGAGAAAATTTTGTTGTGATACTAAAATGGGGTCTCTCTGTTTTCTATTGTTTGTTCAATTCTCTGTTGGTACAGACGAAAATAACCAGAGCTATCATCAAAAAGCAGTAACAAAGCATTTCATGTCACCCACCATATCAGCAGCTTCAAAGGCCATTGCTCCAAGGAGGAAAGTTTTGGCTGAAAAGAACGAAATTTCAGATACCCTTGGGGAGAGGACCCCTAATGTGGATTTAAAAGGTACTTTTTCAAGAGTAGATGTTGATAAATCTGATGATTCTCTCTCTGTGAATAGTGAGTCATCTTTGAGGTCATATGATTTGCCGAGGTCTAAATTTAGAAGGTATAAGCCTAATAGGGGTAGAGAGATAATTTTACAATATGAAAATGAAGTGAAGGGGAAGAAAGAGAGGTTGAGTAGTGATGAGGAGATTGATATGGTGAGTGCTTGTCAAGAAGGTTTTGTGAAGGAAGAAAGTGAGGAAGTTGATGAGAGAGAGGAGGGGGTTGAAGAGGAGGAGGAGGAGGAGGAGGAGAGAGAGGGGTTTTGGAGGAGGGTTTTGAAGTTGTTGCTTGTATTGGTTGTTTTGGTGGTTTCAACCTTGTACATTTCTTCAGCGAACTCTCCAACTACTTTAAAAGCTATGGAGAGTGTCAAAGAAGGGTGTGTCAAGATTCATGAAGGTTTTGTGAGTACAATGAATTTTAAGGAAATTGTAAAGTTTCTTGAGGGTGGTAATGAGTACTTGGATGGAAGTGTAGGTTTGATGAAGATAAACAAGACAGTTGTTTATGAGGGAATTGAGGAAGTAGAAGAGATGGTTGAAGATGTTTACTTGGGGAAGCTGGAGGAAATCAGTCATAATTTGATAGAAATTAAAGTTCAAGATGAGAAGGGTAGTGAAGAAGAAGAAGAAATGGTTGAGGATGTTTATGTGGGGAATTTGAGTGAAGTGGTAGAGGTAGAGCCACTAGGGGGTGAAAGTGAAGCTGAAGTTGAAGATAAAGATGAGAAGAGGATAGGGGGTGGTGATTTGGGTGAAATTGTGGAGCTTGAATTGTTACAAGGTAATCAGATACCAATAGTGACTAGTGCTCTCCCTTGCGAAAATGAGGATGTAATGGAGGCACTTGAAGAAAATGATTTGGGGGAGCAGGGATTGGAAATGGTGGTTGAAAGTGAAATGGCAAAGGCTGAAAATGTCATGGACATCGCTGAGGATGATTTGCAGGAGGGGCTTATTGAGGAGGGTTTGGAAATGGTTGAAAGTGAAATGGCAAAGGCTGAAAATGTCATAGACATGGCTGAGGATGATTTGCAGGAGGGGCTTATTGAGGATGATTTGCAGGCTGAAAATGGGGCTGTTGTTGGGGTAGCTCTATTTTTCGTGGTTGTCACATCTTTGGTATTGGCTTTTTACCTTAAGAGGAAGAGAAATGACAAGAAGGATGATCAATCTCTTGTCTTGAAGTCATCTTGTAGCAATGAATATGCGGTGGAAGATAAATGCTGCAGCCCAATAGTTCCCAATGAGAGAGAGGATCATATCAAGCATGTTGATTCTGCCGCTAGTCCTCCTATATCTTTGATTAATTCCTCATCGATGGACTTTAAAGAATTGTCCCAAACGCGAGCACCATCTATCGAGTTGCTTGGTGAATTTGTGGTGGGAGAGATGACTAGTAGATCTTTTAGAAGCAGTGGCATGAAAAGCTTGGAGATAGAAAGTGAAGTGAGCAGCCATTCTATCTCCTTGGACAACAACAAGGGGTTTCCAACCATGAACTTCTCAGAGGCCTCTGCCATGCATTCACAAGTATATGGATACTTCACTCCTGAGAAGAAAGTGTCAAAGAAAGAGGTCAGCAACCATGTTACATACTACATTCTTATTCTATTTACTGATGTTTTATTTACTTTGAAGTACTATATACTGTCCATTTGATACGTGTAACTATTTAAATCAGTCATATTATATAAAGGCTGAATTAATTTGGATTCTTCGTTGTTTTGTGTTAAAACAGGAGGGTATAGATGGAGAGGCCAAGAAAGTCGTTACAACTCCATTGAGGCGATCAAGCAGACTCCGCAACCGTGCAGTCCAATCTCCATGATATTGAGACCAAATATTGTGTTGTATTATTATGAAGTTGGCAGTCATGAAACAGCATTCTCTGTTGTTTCATGTTGCAGTAGCCTCCTTTTCTTCCACTGGAAAGAACTGGAGAATTAGGGTCCTAATTTAGCTCTAACTGTAGATTTAATGTTCTTTTTCACTTTGTAGGATTTTATTATGTAAAATATTTTGATTTTAATGATTATTAGCTAGCAATCTGTATTCTTATATTCTTCTGATATTTTTGCACCTATGTTATCTATCTCCTAGTCATATGTCCCCATCTATGCTAGCTAGAGTGATTAACATGATCCTGAATTAAAGTTTATGTGGCATCATAGCACCAACAAAGTTGCAAATATTGTAAATGCACTGTTTTCTGTCTCCTTGTCATGTCCCCTATCTAATGCTGTATAAAGTCCTACTTATAAATATATCCGTCCTTGTGTCGTCACGATATATACCTTGTGTATATAAGAATATGTACATGCCTAACGTGAAAATTTATTGAACGCTACAATGTGCTATAGGAGTTTACTTGACATCATTTACACTTGTCATCTGTTATCATATAAGATAAAATTCCAGTTTTTACCTCTCTTTTCTCATCAATTGAGCCCATCAAGTGTAAATGAGACTGTTACTAGTTCCAGGTAACCCCCTATAAGTTCATTATATCATTTAAAATTTCACATATAAGTTAAAAACTCAAAATTAACTCAATTTACATAATTAAATGAAAAAATTAACTTCTAGATTAACTATGTAACAGCATATCACAGACACGTGGGAGCATCATACACAAATTCTGATATTATATATCATGAAAACACAAAATATAGATTTATTTTTATAAGTAGGAGTCTACATGCTAGCTAGCTAGAGTGATAACATGATCATGAATTAAAGTTTATCTGGCAATGCACCAACAAAGTTGCAAATATGGTGCAGTGTTGGATGTGAAGTGGATCCCATGTTCACTGGATAATGGTAAAACAGATGTCAATAATGAGTACAGTTTTATTAAATTCAAGGCTGCTAAAAGACAACGATAAGAAAAAAAAACTAGTTTAAGAACACAGTTTTGCGCCACTCTTTACAGCCAGAACATGGTTTTTGAGCACGCTTTTTTAGTTAGATATGTATCTTGTATTATCTTGAGTAAATTATTGCCCACTTCTTTCCATGTGTTAGTATCTTAATTGTCATTGATCTTTTGTGGCTACTTTATGGTGTATATATATTTTTAAATTTTTAACCTTTTGAACCATTTGGATTCCTGATTGTTTATTTACATGAAAACTGAATTATGTTGGAACTTACTGAAGACTGAATCATGATTGAAATTGAAAAATGCAAACAATCTCTTAATAATATTATTGAATCTATGTGACTTAATATTAATAGGAATATCATCAATGTTCTAACATTATCTTATCTTCATGTGATGTGATTATGTTAAAGAGAATGTTGAAACAAGTACCATGAATATGAAAGTCTTGCTATTGGAATGATGCACTTATGATCATTTTTATGAATTGTAAGTAGGGATGGTTATGACATCCAAAAAAAAAAAAAAGTAGGGATGGTTATGTATCGGGTTTGGGCAGATTTACTAAAAAAACACATCTAAATTTGTGAATTTTTTTTTACATCCACACCTACCCTAAGTCCAGGAAATTTTACAGATTTTAGTGCGCATGGTTATGGGCTAAATCTGCACCCTCTTGTGAATCTATCAAATTTTTAAATATGTTTTAAAATCAATTTATAATCAAATAGTAGAAAGAAAAACCAATAATTTTTTTTTTTATGTGATTTATGTAAAAAGAAGATATTAAAGCAAGCTGTTTGCGAATATTATTGTTGACATGAAACTTATGAATATTATAAATTAACTTATCATATCATTTGAGCAATAAATTTAAATAAAGTTTTGATAGTGTTGCATTAACTTATGAAAAATTTAAAATTAAATGACTAATAGAAGCCGAAAAAGTATGAAAATGGATGTTTTGCACAATCACTGACCATTAAAGGGTAAAAATATCATGGACCCAATATGAGGTCTGATTAAAATACATAGGAACCTGGCTGGTTTGGGTGTTTTGCTACAGCTTCCCTTTTAAAAGGGTTTCTAAAAGAGTTTAGGAGATGTAGTAACAAAATTTTGAGGAGGTTTTCAATAAATAATACTCTAAAATATTAGGGGGTTTAAAAACTCAAATGAAAGTCATTATCTATGTTAAAATTTCTTTTAGTTTTTATTCTTTAAAATTTTTATTTATTTTAATAGTCGGATTGAAATTTAATAAATTTAAATCAGTCGCATAATTATAACTTCTATATAGTCATGATAAAAATTATTAATTACAAAATATGTCTGATTGAATTCATTTAGTTTAATAAATTAGTATGACTAAAATTCAATTAGCTATCTTAAAAAAAAAAGGTTTCATTAATTTTTGGGAGGAAAAGCATTTCAAAGTTGCTTCCTAATTGCCTTCTATGTGAGACCAATAAATATGAATATTTAGGAGACTCGTCAAACTATAAAAAGAAAAATCTCTCAACCACAAATATGATGCCTTCAAATCCGGGAAGCATGAAGTATCTAATGAAGTCCAACATCCCCATAAAAGAGAAGAAAAGAAATTCAAAGAATATAGAAGAAATAAAGCATCAAAACATGCAAAGAACACTTTTAATATTTGCTTATGATCAGTGGATAGTAATTAATGTTCAAGATTTATAGAATGTTGTGATTTCTTCAACATTTTTAAAGCAATGAAAAATATTTAAGAATCTTATCTTGAAAAATATTTTATCCTCTTCAAGTTGATCAAAGAACTTGTCACTTACAACGTCGATTATACATCTCCCTCAAATCTTTATAATATCTAAAGAACTCATATTCTGGACAAAATCATTCAACTAGATTATGAGTTAATATGTATACAGATCAAAAGTGCTTTTGTACAGGAACTGAAGGAGGCCTACAGCTACCTAGAAAAGTGCTTTTTCTGCCTGGAAATGATGAAGAAGAAAAAGAAGAACCTCTTGAAACCTTCTTTGCTATGGTGGCCTTTGGAAGAGTATATGATTTGTGTGCATCCAAACCACCTCCATAGCTTTTACATGATTTCATTTTCTTTCTATATGGAGTCTCCTTCTTTGCTAGGTCTTCTAGGCTCATCACCCTTGAGAGAGATGTATATGATTGTGACTTGCCTTGGTAGAACTTAGAAAGTCCTCTCCTGCATACACAATAACATAAATATAAATCACTTTTAGCCAAATTATGACTAGTAATATTTAGCAACAAAATTTGATGTTTAGTTTCAACTTTGAAGTGAAAAATAAAATAAAAGTGATATTACAAACTACTTACTTAATGGGAAGCTGAGCCATGAGGTCTGATAATTCATACAAAGGACCGTTAGTGTCGGAAGATGAAGGAGAATGTGATGATGATGTTGAACAAATATCATCATCACCATCATCATCATCATCATCATCATTAACCAAGTCTGAAGAAGAGGATATTGCTGATGATGATGATGATGATCCATTGGAGCTGGTACTTGTGTCTTCAAAAGATGATGACAATGAAGATGGTATGTTATTTTTGTTGTTGTGGCAAGTATCATGATGCTCATCTTCCATGATCATCTTCCACTGATCTTCCTGATCTCCATGTTTTGCATATTGCTTGTGATAATTGCTATGATCTTGTAGCTCTACCATGCACGAACCTTGATGAAGATGAAGCATTTGTTTCTCACCTTGCCCCATTAAATATGGCATCAAAATCTTGAAAAGAAACTGAAGATGTTTGTGAATATTTAGTATGAACCACAACTACCTTACACAAATGATAGATAGATTCATGAAACTTTGGCTAGGGTTGCTTATTTATATACACAGAAGAGAATAAATGTGTGTATAAAGGAGTACATGGATTAGGTTGGTCATCTTATGGGAAATAACTGTGTGACAGCTACACACATGGAATTTCCATGTTTTTTAGTCTAATCAAAGTTGTACCTCACAACATGTAACATGGACTTTCCATGATACAAGGTTGCATAATAATAGCATGACGTTTTCAAAAATAATAATAATAATAATAATAGCATGACAAGTTAACATGTTAAAACTTGTTTTTATTCTTTTAAAATTTTAATTCAGATTGATAATTTTATCTATTTTAATCAAATACTATAAGATAAACATAATTTGTTAACAATAAGAACTTTTAAGAACAATCATTATATTCTGTTAAAAAAAAAGAATAATCATTATTTAATTGGTTTGAATATTTAACTTACAATGGGAAGAGTCACTCAATAAGAAACAAGACTGTTTACAAAATGACTTGAATTCTTAGAATTGCGGTAGATGAAAAGATGTGTAATCACTTACATAAAAAGTTTTTTTTTTTTTTTTTTTTTTAAAATTTTATTATTGATATTAGATCAGAACACTATCGGGACCAGCTGAGATGAGATTCTAAAGCACACTCCAGATTTTTGCTATCAAAAGTAGGAGAGGACTACCCATATAGAGTGAAAATCTAATCACAATTAGTAGAAAGATGTAGATCGAATTCATAACCTGATGCATGAGTGAGGATGATTATACTACTGTACCTACCTCGTTTTATCGCACATAAAATGTATTTTTAATTAGAAAAGTATTCTATATAATAATTTCTAAATCCAAAATCATAAGAATAGCCTAAAAGTGTTGGCCATGTGTAATTGGTACACATGTCGGCTCTAGGTGTAAGGTTGCATAGAAGATGGATGGACTTTACAAGTTGTGATAGAAATGTCTTTGTCATTACTCATCTTTCCCATAATTTTATCATGGGCCTTATCCTTAGATTCGACATTATCTTCTCATATGGTTTGAATTGCTTGACCTTGCATTTGGACTAGGAGGGGTAGATGGAGAGAAAAGGATAAGCTTTATAACTTTGAAGCCATCCATATTGAGTCACCATCTAATAATACCCACAGACCATCTACTTCTTCATTTTTGTATAGATGGTAAGGTTCCTTTGTCAAAATCTTTTCAATCAAGTTGTTCTAGATTTTATCAAACACGGGTTTTTTTTTTTTTTTTACCTTTTTTGCTCATTTTTTTTCTGTAAAGAATTCAAATTCCATTTTGGATGGAATCAGATAAGTTTAACAAATAGAAATAAAAATGAGAGGACCTTAAATTCAGAATTTTCTAATGATACCATGTCTTATAAATTAACAATATTTAAATGATTAAGGTCGTTGGTAAAAGAATAAGGGAGAAATGCACTTTGATCCCTAACTTTTTGTGAAATGTCACTTTTTACAAGACATATGCGTATTAATCAATATAGTCCAAATCTATTGAGAAATATCGTTTTAGTCCATTTGATCCAAAAGTTAATGATCAACCTTAACAGAATTAGCAAAAGGACTATTTCACTCTTAATTTTTTTAAACTTGATTGAAATGATTATTTTATCCAACTTATTGGCATGCATGTTACAAACTGACTATAAAAAAATGAAAAGACTAACATGCCTTTATAGACAATAATTTAATTATACAATGAAATTACTAAATATTTTTAAATTATAAAAAAGCTGACCAAAATGCATTTACTACAAAATTATTAATAATTTTTAATATTTAAATTTTATTCTCATATTATTTTAATAAAATAATTATAAAAATATCATAATTGTTTGGCTTTAACAGGCGGAAGTGGCTACATTTCAACTCATTTATTTACTTGTTGGCATCTATATCAATGTTTTCTCTCTTTGAATTCATAATTTTCTTTACAAAATTTTCTCATTTTTGGATTTTTAATTTCTTTTAATATTGTTATTTATATTTTAAAGTAAAGTTTCCTCAAGTTGTACAAGTGGATATACTTGTGGATCAAAATTAAAAATTGATCTTATTACATTTCTTTTTAAAAAAAAAAATGAAAAAAATGCATTTTTTCCATGTAAAGATATATATTTTTTGGTTACATTTGAATATGAAATAAGCAAAAGGTCCATGGAAATATATATATATATATATATAGATATAGATATATTTCAATGCAATGTCATTTAAAAAAAAAAAAATCAATGCTCCATATCACTTTTATAAATTATGATGAGTAAAACACAATATGAACCCGAGTGTTATTATGTTTGACGAACCATTGACTGAAGGATTAAAGTGATGCATTTCTCAAAAGATTTGGACCAAACTGATTAATACACATAAGTTATGTAAAAAAATCACATTTTATATAAAGTTAGGGACTAGGGCACATTTCTCCCAAAGAATAATATTAATAACCATATTAATTATAAGATTGTGATCAATGATTTAGTAATTATAAATGTCTTTGTCGTATCATTCGGATAATAATTTAAATAATATTTTGGGTAATGAGGGATGAAAAATATAAAAGTAAGGATGGATGTATATTTATTTTCAACATTTTTTGTTGTAGATGTTATTTATTACTTATCATGTTTATGTATGTATTTATTTATTTTTATCATTAAATCGCTTATTGGGTCAAACTTATTTGCGGGTTTAATTCCAGCACATTTTGGGTGGCCTAGTTTGCAAGAATTTTTATATAATAAACAAAGACTTTATATTAATGTTTATACCTACCAAACATGGAGTAGTTTTTTTTGTGGCCTATGTTCAACCAATAGTTTTCTTGTATTATTGACATTTGTATAAAAGATTATTAATCACCAGATTATATCTTTGAAAAAAAACCAGGAACATTAAATGTGGTGGGCGCCCACAATACTATGGAGAAGAATTTTCTAAAAGCATAAAAACATCAAAACATGTCAAGGTCATGAACCCTTTTTCGCAACAGGAATTAAGGTGCATGAATTAATCTCCATTATCAAGTTCCTTGGCAGGGAACATCAAGGCCGATTGGATAACCTTTCCTAGATCTGATCTGTGGAATCCGGGCCTGAAGATAAGAACAAATCTATTTATATAAGCTCACACACTACCTCACCTCACATCAATATATATATATATAATTGTTGAACCAATTGGAACCATCCTAACTCCTCTTAAATGGAAATATTTATGATTAGATTCTGAACTAATTTTATAAGTAAAATTAATTCATGCTCAAAATATAATATGAAAATTATTAGTATTAAAAATTCCCTTCCAATTATATGTGGATATAGGTTGTTATTAATTATATATATCAAAAATTATTTTAAATTTATAATGGTGCAATAAAAGAACGATGACTCGGTTATACATGTTTCACAATTACATCATCGAAAATAATTATATTATATCGATCTTTTTAGTTTTTCATTTCCTGACATGACAATACCCTATTTTCAACACATTCAAGATAAATTCCACTGCAATTATCAAACTCTAAGACTTCTGATTTGTAGTCATGTAAGATGTTTTCATATCAGATTTTACACGTTTGAGTTGCATATTGTTTTAAAATTATAAACCACGAACTCTCTTTATTTTTTTTTGGTCCCACGATAAAGTTAACACAAAAACATTTTCCCCTCGATAAAGTTAACACAAAAACATTTTCCTCCAGTATATCATTTCAATCACATATACATACAACCTTGCAAGCAAGCGACTTGGAAGATAAGAAGGGGAAGTTGACTTTGGGATTGTTCATTTCTCTTTTGCTCAAAAGCCAATAGATATGAAAAGGGTTTGGTACAAGTCAAAAGCACATGGAACTTAATTGACGAGTGAACAACCACCACATTATTTTTAAGGTTACCCCTTTCATCTTCTGTTCTGAGGCTAAGCTTATCCATCTATGTCCACACATATTTATCTCCATTTGATTTTATCAACCTTTTTAATTTGCCATAGAATAAATATTGGTACAATGTTGAATTTTTACTTGGTCAATCATGCAACATTGCTTTCATGCCTACAACCTAGAAAAACCAGTATTTTGTGTGTATTTGGATTTCACATGTACATGTTTTGGATATTTATTATGTCATAGATTGAAAATTTATAGTGTTAATTTTGTGGATTTTTTTATTTTATTTTATTCGTTGAAGTATAGATCTTTATTGTTATAAGATCGTCAAAGAATTGAAGTAATATAAATATGTATTTGAATTTTCAATTGAATTGGAAAAGTTTAATCATTTTTTTTAATATATCAATGTATGAGCTCAATCTCAATTAAAATACAGGAAACTTTTACATTATAATACAATTATATTTGCAAGATTAAAAAGAAAAATGTAATTTTATTACCTTGATCACTTTATGGAATTGAATTGGGCTTAACTGGACAGGTTGACCTGGCCCAATTGTCACATAAGGATTGGGCTTGGCTGGACTGGTTAGACCTGGTCCAAGATTCAATGAAGAATTGGACTTGCCTGGACCGGTTAGGGCTGGCCCACTAGCGAATAAACAACGACATCGTATCGGATCTGTTTTCACAGGTTTGAGACAAACATGTTTTTGATTTTGAAAAACAAAATATATAAAACAATCCCAGCATTTCAAAAGAACAAAACTATATATATATATATATATATATGTGTGTGTATGTATATATATATCAATACAAGAATGTCAAAATTCGTTTTTAATCATATTTTAAAAACTATTCATTTTCAACCCTTAAAATAAATTAATTGCACCATATACTCACTGTACTCAAATTGCTCCTGCTTACCTTGATCTCTTCCTCCATTGCTTATGGTGTGAGATTTATAGCTTAATTTGTTGATTATTTGAGTTTTGTTAGGATTTTTTTAATTTTTTTTAATGATTTTTTGAGTTTATTATTATTATTATTATTATTATTTGTGTTTGGATGTTGGGTATTAATATCTAAGGTTATATTTGGTTGAATTTAACTTGAAAATGAGGGTTTCTAGCAAGATACAATAATGAAAATGCTGACCAAATATACCAGATTTTATAAGGCCACCTATACCGGGTTTTGTGACCCTAAGGCTCCATTAAAACCCACTAGATTTTAATGGATAATAAAACCCGATACTGCACTTTATAAAGTTTTGTGATGTATAAGTACCGAAGTTTTATGGCCTTATAAAACCAAGTATTCGGTTTAAATTATGTGTATTTTAAATTTTAATTTAAAGATAGTTTTGTAAATTTGAATGTAAAACAAAAATAGTTTGTTTAAAGAGTTAAAACAGATTTTCATAAAAAAAGGGTTAAAAACACATTTTTTCTTTTGTTTTGTTTTTAGATAATAGTGAACTTGATCCGATTATATATTTATCTTGTACTGATTTTACTACAAGATGTGTTAGCTTATTAATACATCTTTATATTTAATAAATGGAAGACATTTTTCCTTTTTCTTTTTTTAGTTAAAATCCGTAGAACATTGGACTGACCTAGTGGACAATCAATCCAAAGCAACCCGCGCATAAATAAGAGAACAACCTACACAAAGACGGTGGAAGGGAGAAACCAGCCACATTTTATAGCAAGAAAGTGTCGAACTTGAGACCAAACATAGTCCCTAATGTATGACTGCCACTGCAGCATCACAACAGTTGACAAATGGAAGACAATTTTGAAACCGATAAAATGTGAAGAGGTTATATATATAAATAAATAAAATTCTACACAGTTTCGGTATTTCAAAAAATGTACATACTTTATCAATCTATGTGATGCCACACCACTGGTAACCATGGTACCGAGCTCGACGGAATTTCCCCCACCTTTGTGTGGGCCGTTATCCCATATATTCATAGGTTACTGTCAGTCATAATTTACTCATGTTTTGATCGAAATTATGTCTACTTCCTTATGCTTATAAAAGCTTTGAAATATTCAGAAAGCACTTATGGGTTTGGAAAGACACATCAGAGTGTTGGTACAAATATCACTTTTTAGTTGGAAGCAGCTTCTTCTACAAAAGAAGATTCAATCCAATCTAATTTTTTCAACTGGGTATGTGAATGCAAGTGCAAATAATGTGGGGAAGATGATTGTTGAGAGAATCAACGGTGGAGAATGAATCTCAACTGCCCACCTTCCCCAGGAGTTGATCTAGCAGGGAACTCTTTCGGATACATCGTGCATTGATCATCGCACAACGCCGATACACACAATCCCTGCCTATCAAGATCTATGAAATGAATAATAAAAATTTAATTTAAGAAATAAAAAAACAAAACACAAATACAGCTATTTGAGGAGACCCCAGAAGAAGAGAAACAGAGAAACAACGATGAGTTAAGAGCGAGTGCCGATGCAGACTAAGAGGGCTTATATAGAATGAAAATTAGGGTTTGTTTTGGAAGACCCTTGAGACCGTAATTACGTAAATGTCCTCAGATCTGAAATGGGCCTTGGGTCAAGAATTTTTTATTGGGCTCTGGCCCGGCCTGTTATTAATGCAAAGTGTAATTTTATTTTGTTTTTATTTTTTTGGTTTTGGTTTCTTTACAATTGAAAAGTAATGGTTAAAAAGAAGGGAAAAAAATATAGCAACTCTTAGTAGTTAGTACATGTGATCGTGAATCTCTGTAGTGGGATTCGAGCCCCACTAAGTACATTTTACAATTCTATGTAGCTATTTTTTTTTTTTAAATTATGTAAATAATTATCTCATAATTATGAAAATGAATATTGTAGATACCGAAGTTGCACAAGTAATAACTTATCTTAGTAGGTTCCGAGAAGCTTATAATTCATTTTATATTTTCTTCGAAAATAAAATCTTTCAAAATAAATTGTTGAAAAATTAGAATTTTTGAATTTTGGACAAGATGGGATTGACCTAATAGTATTTCGCTTATATTTATATATAAAAGGTTGTCGATACTAGAAATCCTCAGAATTTTGTTTTTTTTTTTTCTAATAGGTTAATTATATTTTCTAATTTTATGTGCAAATAATACTAATGAATTAAACATCACCTCATAGTAGGAATGGTTAAACACCTCTTTTGATCCTAAGAGTTTAAGAGTTTAAATTCTACTATTGTCGAAGGTGTGGGTAAGTCTTTATAAATTTAATCCCTAATGAATTAAACATTGGAAGGGACAAGAGGGTGTAATTTTTCAACGCAAGGTAAACTGTATCTCCCTTAAATCAAGCTTTATTACAATTAAATTAGCTCAATTTGTTTCATTTTAGCTTTATTATAAATTTATAATCAAAATTAGCCCCATTTACAAATTAGAGGTAGACCTTATATATTCATTAATATGAACTAATTTAGTTAATAAAATATTTTCTCTGTAGCATACGAGGTATTGGGTATTTCAAGTTTATATTAAACAAGCAATACTCTGTAATTAAAGTAAATTAGCAAAAAATAATTACAAGAACACAAGCTCATTAGTTTAACAACTCCAAGCTTAATTCTCACCATATCATAATATCCAAAAGACATTTCAAATACTTTTAAAACTTCAATACAGATTGCTTAAAAGCAAAACATAAATCAAATCTAAAAGAACCAAAAAATCACTCTGCCCTCACACATTTATTTCTTCATCAACAATAACCAAATCTGCAAGAAGAGGCAATCCCAAAACCAAAAACCAGTATAAGGAAATACCATATCATGCTGAGATGGGGGCGGTTTTACAGGCCCTGATCGACGAGGTAATCCCCCAACCTCTCCACAACCATGTTACACTGTCCCGGGGTCATTGGTTCATCATATATTCCGATTATCAGAGCTTGAGTTGTTTTCTTCACGGTGATGCCACCAGGACCCTGGAAAATTAACAAGCGCATATGTAACATCCCAAATTGGTACGTAAACGTGTAGCAATGTTTGAATGAAACTTAGGATTCAATTCTAGTCTAGAAGATGCGGCCTAACAGTCACAGATGGTACGGTAGCAATTTTTGAATGAAACTTAGAATTCAATTCCAGACTAGAAGATGGGGCCTGCCACATGGTACAGTAGCAATGTTTGAATGAAACTTAGGATTCAATTCTAGACCAGAAGATGGTGCCTGCCACATGGTACAGCAGACCGGAAGATACTGAGAGTTCGAGTTTCGCCATCATGGGGCAAATGAAAAAGAAAATTAGAGAATCATTAGTGTCCAAGAGCGCCCACAAGAAAAATAATTGATCTTATTGTACATAAAACTATTATAAAAGGAAAAGCATATGCTACATCTGTCAATCTGTCATCCATTCGCTTGTTAGATGTCAAGTGCCAAAGTAACTATTACCAGATAAAGACTAAACAAATTTGACCAAATACAATAAACGACTCCTAAAGGAAGTCCCACTTCCACTGTCAGACCCCATGAAGCTTTATTATTATTCTTTCAAGTACATGCTAGGTCCATAATTCACAATCATACATAAAGTTGTTCATGAGGAGATTAAGGTCGGGACGACATGATTAACTTTGAGTCTTGAGGGGATGAATAGATTCCTTGACTCAACATTTTACAACTCAAAAGTTGAAACAACTGTACGTGAGGCCCATAATTATGACAACAGTGTACATTCAACACTACTTTAGCAATTTCATGTCACAATTTGTGGAATAACCATTTTTCATTTTGATACTTATCATGTAACGTAATAGAATCAGGGATAATTGGGAAAAGTAAGGTCGAAGAGAACACCTTTTTTCCACGGATGACAGCTCCGGGCTCACCCTGGATAACCATGTACTTCGCGCCACCAAAGTGCAACCCAGTAGGGGCAAGGGAACCAGGTTCATCGAAGTCTTTCATGATCGCTGTAATCTCAGCAGGCTTGAACTGCATATAACCCAAGAAGCAATAAAAATTAATCAATCAATTAATCAAAAGAGGGCACAAAGAGAAAAAAAAATTACATGGCCAATCCAATAACAATCTTCCACCACAATCAATCTTTCAACAAATATAAATATAACAAGGTAGAATCACAGTTCTTGACACATATCCAAATCAGTGAAACACAATCAAGAATAGACAAAAAAAAAAAAAAAAATCATTTCAAAGCATTGTCTTAATTACTTAATTTCACATCAATCCATATACTTTTAAGTTATAATTTTTTTACTGTATAATAAAATAACTACAAACAAAATAACATATTTAATGTTAAATGTATTTAACGACTCATTTTACATAATTAAATACATCTGTCAATCGAAATTATACTATTAAAATCAGAACAATCGAACTACTTTCTTGTAAAACCAAATAACACAAAATTTCAATTTTTTATCTTTTAAAGAATAATCACACAATAAAATAACATATTTATCATTAAATATATCCAATGATAGAATTACATAATTAAATACATCTATCAATTGAGATTAGATAACTAAAATCAAAATGACTAAACTACGCTATAATCAAATATAAAAAATTTTCAATTTTTTGCTTTTTAGTGAACTACAAGACAAAAACACACATTCCTCGTAAAATATATCTAACAATCCAAATTATATAATTAAATACATCTAACCGTCAAAGATAAAATAATTAAAATCTGAACAATCTAACTAAAATATAGTCTAATCAAATAGAAAAAGTTTTCAATTCTTGGGATCTAATACAACATCAATAAAAAATTATATATACACACATACATGCATGTATACATATATATATAATTTTTTTTTTAAAATCACAACATACTAAACCAATCCATGTACCATAAAATGATCCATTATCAGATCATCCAATACACACACATAAGCATCAACAGCAATAACACAAATCAGATCCACCCCAGATCATGAAAACGTAAAAAAATGCGATAAAAAGTCAAGAGATGAGAAAGTTAATAAAAACCTGAGGGAAGTTGGCGCTCTGGGCCCAGACGCTGCCGTCGTGGCCGATGATGGCGGCGGCAGTGAGGTGCTGGCCCTCAGTCTCGCACATGAGGTGATCGTCGACGTACGTCTGCCACGACATTTCGATGAATTTTCGTTGGTTGGTTTGTTTTGATGTGATCGCTGCGTTTTGTTGTGTGTGTGTTGTAGTTTTCGGTTTGAAGAGGAGAGGTATTTATAGTGTTTGCGTTATGTGTTTCTCATTTTCATAATTTCGATGGTGGGGTCCAGAGAGGATCATGAATGGTGATGCAGGTGGTAGGGGGTTATGATTTGTGTGTGATGCGATGGCAGCCGTCCGATTTCGGCATGATTGCATGAGTGACGTTCACGTTCGGCCTTTCTTTAAGGGAAAAAGCCAAGTGAACACGTGGTTTGAATTTTTCCATATATATATATTTATATTTATTTTTTTAAAGATGTTTATAATTTATAAAGCATAAAAAAATGTAGTATTACTAGTTTTTTAGTAATATAGAAAACATTTATGTGATGCCAAAAATCTTATTCCATTTTGATGGATTTTTTTTTTATCATATTCTTTTATAATATATTACAATATAATTTGACAAAAATGACCAGGAGATTAGTGTTATGGGTTAAAATTGAACACTCATGTGCAACAAAAAAATCTACCCTTTTAATTTTTCATATATACTATAATTAATGATTAGTATACATGATAAAATCCAAACCACTATTATGGATGTAAAGAAAAAATAGATTATAATACTATATTTTCATTGTATCACTTTTTTGCTGATAAAAAATTCCACCATGTAAGTACAAAAATTTTCATAAGTTAATGCTACAATATTACTTATTCCAATTTTTTTTTTAATTCATGTAATATATAGATATTAACAATAATGTACTCTCAAATTTTGACAATTAAAGTTTTATAAACAATTTTACATTCAAACTAAACTATGTGACAAATTGCATAACGATTATAACTAATTGTCATGTTGTTCCAACATAAAAAGTTACACAAGTATTCCAACCCCCTCCGCCCCGGTCAAAAAAAAGGCTAACCAAATAATTTCTTAAGAATGTTAATATCAGCATAATAAGATTTTAATATTAACTAGACTAAACTTGGTAGGCTATTATTATATTCTCGAGATATATTTCATTATCTCTTCTGACAATTGACAAATCGTCATTTTCTCCTCTATTAATTCAAGAAACATCATTTTCCTTTTTCTTTTAACTTGGGTTAACACTAATTTAGGAGGTTTTTTCTAAAAAAAATCATTAAGGGAAAAAATAATGATTCACTAATCGTCAATAAAGAAAATGAAGATAACTCTATATTCTTTCTACTCAAAACATAAACCTTATACCCAAAAATATAAGAATACATATAGATAAATAAATAATCTTCCATTGTAACCATAAGTAAATACTTCCATGTACAGAACTTGTTCCTAGCAAGATGAAAGAGCAAGATCAGACCAACATCTATTTTTTTTGATACCTTGATATCTCCTGACGTTTCTTTGTTCACCGATTGTATAACCTTCGTAATCATAAAACTCATGAGATATAATTTCCCAAGTACGCGATGGACGTGTACAACGTAGCAACTAGTATGTTGCTTCATCTGCATGAATTCGAAAAAACCAAACAAAAATGAAAGAATTGTTTCCAAAACATCTAACAAGTGCAATCGCCTAACAAGTTGTAAAACAGATGCATACCCTCGCCTTCTTCCATGTTATAATCATCTTCATCATCATCAAAGTCACGATTCTGCAAAAACATATCGTGTTTAAGACACTTTTCTTTTTCTTATACACTCTTAAACATAAATATACATTCATTGGATAGGCTAAAAGAAACTCTCTAGTCTTTCACGGTGAAACGATATGGTTGTACAAGTTGTTCTAGCTGAAGATTGCATGAAGGTAGACAATTTATCACATAATAACAATTTCATATTGAATTATGGAAAGAATCAAAGAAATGATGACCAAGAACAAATGCAGACAGGAGCTTGTTGTGAATTATAATAATTATCTGTTCTGAACAAAGGTTCTGTTTTGACAAGAAAACTTCATTCTTCATATAGAACAAGTAGAGAAACGCACGCACGTGACAAATAAAGAAAGAAAAAGTGAAAAAGAAAAAGTGATACTGAAAGAACAAAAACGGAACCACAAATCAACAGAGAGCATGTTATCGCCAATTGTGATTATTGTGCTCCTAATCTTGTCAAGATAAGTTTCAACTTGGGTGTTTAACATAGTACTGCCAATTAAAAACAATATGAACAGCTGCAACAGATATTATACGATGCTGAATCAACAATTTCAATAACATCAAGAGTTTCAGGGGAACCTGATTATAATCTCCATCATCGCTGTATTCTTCCTCTTCTGCAGCTGCTTCATCGTCAATTTCTTCCTCTTCTTCATCCTCTTTCTTTTCCTTCTCATCTTTCTCCCCTAGATCCTACAGAATTGAAAGAGTTACCAACATTGAATTAGAAAAATGCCCAAATACCAATCTAGAGAAAAGAAAAGTAAAGCTTCGAGGAAAAGAAGTGAATTCACTTCAAACAACAAAAATGAGTTTTATATTTTTTTAGGGGATTTTCTCAATAGTGCTGGTGCAGAAATAATTGACAGATAACAAAAGTGGAAAAGTTGTTGATGCTAAAAGTTTACCTGATATTTCTGTTCAATCTTGTCAAAGTAATCATCTAACTTCTGTTGGCCTGTCATATTGTCATCCAAATCAGTTTAATTAGTCATTTGGAAGCTTTACATCATAAGACAAAGTTGAAACCAAAACTGTGCATTACTAGGTCTAAGTCAAAGAAATCGTCTCGCTATTAATGCAGGGAAGTTCTACTCATCAATGAAACCTTCATGGATAATGATTCACTTATCAGTTTGTAATGACAAATTGAAGATAACAAAAAAGGGTGATTTACATTCCCTTGTAAATTTATAATACTACTATTCAATACGTAGGCAATGAATCAAAATCTGGAGAACAAAATTCTTAAAATTAAAATATACAATTTAAGTCTTCAACATTCCTCTAGTGGTTACTATATGAAGCCAGCATTAAGTTGTACTGTAAAGTTCACATAGAAGAAATTACATTACAAACAGTACTTGACAATTAGAAAACCTACTGAGGAACATTAGCCCATTCACGTCTTGTACAATGAAAACTACAAATCATAAAAGTTTCCCACTTACCCTTAACTGCACCTAAACATTATCCCTCCCAATTATTATCAAGTTATTCTTGAAAATTAAAATGTCCTTTCAACAATCTCCATGACGTCTATCATTGATTATGCTAATACATGGCAACAAGTAAAGTTGAACTGGTAGGAAGTTTCTGAAATCCAGCTCTGAAATGCTACCTAAATAACAAGGTCTTAAAGTTTAATTCGAGTGTTTTATGAGACAACAGAGCAAACAAGACCGTACTGTCTATGCAACTCAAAGGTCTAATGTAAAGTAAATTATTCTTATAACTAATTTTTAAGTTCAAATAAGACATTAACTACTGTTTACAGATTTACATGTTTGCATATTTGAATAATTTGTATTTATAGAAGATCAAAATGGCACAGCACAACTAGACACGTCAAGTCTCAATCTTGATTAACAATTAAGGTAAACTGAACACATGACTTAGAGATGCACCTTAAAGAAAAAACAATTGATTTTAGAAAGACCGTCCTTAAAATGAATGAAATGATAATAAGTAAGACCAATGCATGCTATCTGTTCTAACCTGGATTCCACCGTACTCTTTTTTGACTTTGTCGCTGCCTCGAATCTGGATTTTCATCGGATCATCAGACAAGTCAGCAATGTAAGAAGCTAAGACCCAAACTAACATGTATTTCTCATGAATGCCACTACAGTACTATATAATTAAAAGTCATTCGATTACACACCTTTAACCAGTTCCTCAGGAAAATTAGAAGAATTTATCTGTAAAAATTGGTAAATAGAATCACGAGTAGACGTGGATTTTGGCTTCTTCCAGTCACAATATCTTTCTATGTCCTCACTTTGACTCTCTGACATCAAATTCATGAAGATGTAGGAAATGCATAAATATTAACAGTTCTACCATGATCAACCAGATATCTTGCACTATCCGAATATATCATATCAAGAAAAAGGGAAAGCTGACAGCATAACCTGCAAACTTGAACTACATTGAGCTAAAGACTATAAAGATACATTACTGGAAATCTAATCACTTAAAAGTGATACATATTTAGAATTTTAGCCATGAACTGCAAAGCAAAATCATTGCATGAAGCTGGATAAATCCAATTTCTACTAATAAAGTAACTAATGTGAAGGTCTCTTCTAAATTGCCAAATATAAATCTACACAGATTGATTTAGAAGTAGATTATGTAAATATGGCACATCTCTCCTTGCACCATGAAGTTTATTTCCGTTACTTCTTCATTTATTATACTTTTAGCGATCTACAGAAAAATGTCAGAGGAAACACAGCACGTATTCAGAATATACACTTAAACAGAAATCCTAGGAATCATATATTTGTTCATGTCAAAAAGCATAAGCAAACAAAAAACTGCTTAACGAAACCACTGAAAAAATCATGCCAAGACAAAACAAAAAGGAAGCTAGAATTAATTCATTTTGTCAGAATCTATAAAACATTACCACCTAGAAGCTAGAATTAACCCAAACTTATTGCTTCTTGAACAAAATCTTAGACTAAACAACTGTTAACTATGAAGAATCATATACAGCTATCTTATACCCAAGCTTTCTCAAACATTACACAAACACATTCATACAATCTTTACCCATTCGGACCCCAGTGCAACAAAAACCAAAATTTAAACCAATTGTTTTCGATCACCATTTCATCTTTTTCTCCTGCTAAATCACAAACAATAAAAACAATTCAAGTCCTTCAAACTCACTCTTTTCAACAGTCTCCTCCAAATGATAAGGAGAGGATTTCCAATAGTTTATCAACCTTGAGTTCCAAAGTATCAAATTGGTATCCACTGGCGCCATTTTTGGGTCAGGCAATTCAACCTCCTACATGAAGAACAACTACACAAATTTACACACTAACCCCATCAATGCATTCAAACTCAGTACTGAAAAATAAAAAATAAAAACTTTCCCAAAACCCACTTGTATTCAAGCATATACAATCCAATTCAAGCTAACAAAATTAAAAACGATCACTCAAACTCAGTATAAAAAAGAAGAACATAAATTTACACATTATGAAACAGCAACCCCATCAATGCATTCATACTCATTAATGAAAAAAATCAAAACTTTCCCAGAACCCATTTGTAGTCAAGCATATCAAATCCAATTCAAGCTACTAAAAAAACTACGAAAATAATAATTCAAACATATTAAAAACTTAAAATCACAAAAAAAGAAATAAAAAAAAAAGTCACTGACAGGGAAGAGTTCAAAAGGCTTTTCGACGGCATAGCCAAAGCCACCGCCTCCGAAGCCTCGTCCACGTCCACGCCCTCTAAACGCCATCTGTGGTGTGGTTCACCGGAGAGAGCGGCGGCGGGGTGTTAGTTGCAGAGAGTTTTGGCGGTTTGATTCTCCGCTGTGAAATTAGAAGTGTGAATAGTGAAAAGTTTGTGGGCTTGGGCTGCAAATGAGCCTGGGTTCGTATTTTTTGGTTTGGGGCGAGTTGACATGTTGGACACGCAACAGTGTAGAATGCTACCTTGGTTGGATTGCATAGAGGAATTATATTGTAATAACCTAAATTTAATATTATGTGTAATGTTTTGGATCGGATTGGTTAGTTACAAATTTTAATTTTAAAATAAATTTATTAGTAGGTTCAACTATTTGAATTTTTAAAATTTAATAGAAAATGGATAATCACATTTTCCCTTTTATAGTTTGACATAATCGTTAATTACTCTTTCTAGTTTCGAAAAATCCCATTTTACATCATACCATTACAATTATTGTTGAAATAATCAAAGTAACCTTGTAGTTTTTTCCTTTCACATTAAGTAACGGTTCAAACTTTGATATTCAAAATCAATTTTGATGATAAGGGGTTTTTTTTGAATATTTTATAAACTACAGTAGTATAAGATCTATTTCATAAATTGATAAAGGGTATTAGTGATTTTCAAATATATTTGAGGGATTTTAAAATTATGTCAAACTACACTACAAGAGAAAAAAATACAATTATCCCTAATAGAAATTACATTTTAAATACTATAATAAATGAAAGTTATCTTTGTTACTATACTACCAAAATTAGTCGAGATTAAACATAGTTATACGACCAGAATATCTATTCTTGTAAACAACTATTTTCACATACTCTATAATAAAAAACTTCTCACGCAAGCTTAAAGATGCGTTTGGTGAATATTAAACTCCAATACTTGAGCGAATGAGGAAATCTCTAACTATTTTTACTAGAAGGTGATATGGAGGATGAGTGTAACACTTTAACTAATGTAATTATTTAAAAATTAATAACGTACATAAGGTTTTTATTATTGTAGAATGACATACAAACTTGGTACACTTCAGCTCTTCCAATTTAGTTTCTAGTCAAGTTAAATCATAAATGACATTCAGCTAATATAGTACAGTGGATTGGCAGATTGAACGTCTTGTTACCAACATTGGTTTCGAGAGTATCACTCCAGTGATCGCCAATATTTCCGATGATTCAGTATCCAATTTTCTCTAGCTTTTTTCTTTCACTTGATTTGTATGCAACTGCTATTTTTCCTGAATGACACGATCCCCTGCAACCAAAATATTAATGTAAGAGATAATAAATAATTAAGCGATATATATTAAAATTGAATAATGTTACACTTATCAAAATTTTATCTAAATTTTCTACTCAAATGATGTGATATAACCATTTTAATTATGAAATAATACATTGACGTCGTGATGGTTACAACTAAGTTTGCTATTTAAAATAAATGAATATATATTGATTGATTCAAAACATTTATTTACTAAACGGGTTAATCTGTCAAACTGATTAAAATCAACACATAATTGATTTTAGTAGTTAATTGATACTTCAATAATTAAACACATGTATGCACTTACTTGAGAATGAGCTTCTCCCGAGTGTGGAATCCAACTTTCTTTAAATTGTTTGTTGTGACACTTCTCTGGTCTTCTGATCTTCGAGTCAAGAAGACAACCTTAATCTTAAGAGACAACAACTTCTTGTACAAGTTAAAGACTCTCTGGCAATGCTGGTGTTTTTCGGTCCATTACCCATCCACTGAACACTGTGGCTTTGTATGGCTTTGTCCGGAAAATTTTATTGTTTTCCCAATACCTCCCATCCCTACAATTGAGATGATATGGAGGCTGGTTTGCCTTTCACTACTCTCATTCAATAGCTTGCTTACTAAACCGTTCTTTTCGTCATCTCGACCAAATACATATGACTCATCAATGAGGGAGGTACTTTCTACACGTTGAATTTGTTCACTAGTCGTAGTTATTTTAAAGTTGAACATTTCTTTCTCTTTTGCAATATCAACGAGACTCTTAGTTATTGCTTTTATCTTGGAAGCAATGTCATGACTTAAAATAACTTGTCTTAAACTGGAGTAAGGAAAGAGAATCCAGGAGCGTACCTTACTCTTAAGATTATGAGCATTGTGACATCCCTCAGTTTGCAATCTTTTCATGATTGCAGTGTTCCACTTGTCCAACACGTTATCCATGTCATAGGAAACATCTTTCAGCTTCTCCAGCCAAACTCTCACGGCTGCGGCTGTAATTTGTCTTTGCTCTGCATCAAGGAGCACAGCTTGAATGGATTGCAAGTTAGACGTGAGTTTCCTGACTTCTTCATCCACACCTGCAACTAACTTCACCTCTTGTATCTGCTGACCAACGACTGAACCCAATTGCCCCAAAACAACGGAAACAAGTGCATCGGCCATGATATTGAGAAATGATATTTGAATGGCAATTGCAATATCAGAAATCTGAGTGTTTGAATGTTCTTGTTGTAATAGTCTTGCAATATCCTATAAGCTTATATATAAGAGGGCAAAGCCAAGGAATATTGACATTTCACTTTAGTGGGCAACGTGTAAAACTTACTTTGATGCTGCTAGAAAAGCATTGTTTCAAGGAGTATGGTATGATTTGAAAGGGAGAGAAAAAATCATTGTGGACATGACAAATACCTTAACTAATTGTTAATATCACTGGACTCAAAAGCCAGCTACTAGCTATTAGGTAAAGTAAGAGTTCAAACAGTGATATAAATCTAATAAAACTATTGTTCAAGATTTAACTACCAATAGGAAGTAACCTCCAGTTTAGAAATCAATCTACAGAAAGTAAGATCACATATTTTATTGGTGGAATCCATACGTGGGTAGAAACCTGTGTTAAACATTGCGTAACACAACTAATGCGTCTCTCAAATATACTTGCTTTCTAGATGTGAGTCTTGAAAAACCAAATCTTCGAAGTAATGAATAAAATTTTACTATAGAAGTAAGTTTACTTGTAATTTGAACTAAAAGATAAGAAGCTAATTTCTGTACAAACTGTCAAAATGTGTGTAGCTGAGTGTCAGCCACACCACTCTTGACCAGCAAGGGTCACAAGTTCGACATCCAGCCACCAAAAGAAAAGGTGGCAAGTTTTCCTCCTATTAGTGTGGGTTGCTTTTCAACTTATGCGTGGGTTGTTTTCTCTTGTATAAAAGTTGCTCTTTGGGTCGGGTCACTAGTGCTTTATCCCCTTTGATTTTTGTTGTTTCCTGAGCCAATCGTAAATACCAAAAAAATAAAAAAAAATAAAAAAAAAATCTGTCCAAACTTTTGAACTGAAAAGTAAGAAGCTAAGTTTACTTATTTGAATCATATTACATTTTAACAACTTATCTACCAGTTGTAGATATTTGTTAAAACCATTCAAAATTTTATCTGATTTATCTCCAGATTCATTCAGTTGCACTAATAAATATGATGAGAAGAATCTGAATTATTTTGAACAAATCTGGTCCATGATTTCATCTAGGAATGCCTTTTAAAGACTTCAAAAGGGGTCTTAAAAAATTTGAATCAAGATAAATTTTAAAAGAATTTTATTAATTCAATTAATTAAGTTTTATAGTGAAATTAAAAGAAAAAAAAAATCCAGATGTTGTCTCTATGTTATAATTAGAAGAAAATATGGTCTTTAATTACAATTAGCTAATTAATTAATTATTAATGTGTCATATAGGACCCTCGAAATGCTAACTTTTGGGCATGGAACCTATGAATAAAACTCTAAGAAAGAAAATAATGAGGTGGCTTGCTTTCACATTTGCTCTGTCACTGATATTGCCTTGAGAAATAAACATACAATACAAATTGATTAACGAGGCATGATCATATTGAAACACTTTGTCAGTATAGCTTTTGTCTCTGCAGATTAATCTTGCATGTGATTCGCATTGGAGTAATTAAAATTTAAATTTCATTTTTTTCCGTTTTTGGAAGGTACCGTTTGTTTGATTTTCTTCTTATTATTGTTTTTTAATTATTTTGAAGATTTAGAGCTAATTTCATGATCTATAAGATATCGACTACTTACATCACACGTTACATATTTGAGTTTGAATTTAGATAAAAAATTTGAAAAAAATTAGTATTACTCTTTCAAAAATTAGTTCAAATTAAATGATATATGAATTGGCAAGATAAAATTTTATTATTGTAAGCTGACACAAATTTGGGATAATTCAGCTCTTGCAATTTAGTTGCCGATTAGTCCTAAAGAACATTCAACTAATGTAGTAGAGTGGATCGGGCAGCTTGAATGTCCGCTTGCCGGGGTTGGTTCCGAGGAGATCACTCCATTGATCACCAATGTTTCCGACGATCTTGTATCCACTTTTCTCAAGCTTTTTTCTTTCATTTGATTTGAATGCAACTGCTGTTTTTCCCACATCACCCGATCCCCTGCAACCAAACAAAATTTTAACATTAAACCTATGCACCTGAAAAAAAAAATACATACCCTAAAATTACAAAATAAATCAATGAATATGCCACTTCTTATTTTTCAATTTCGTGAATATATGTCACTTGGATTGATTAATTCCACAAATTCCTCAACTTTACTAATCAAGTCATTTAAAGAATTTGTCCAAATCAAACGGATTGAATTAGTTTCTTTTTAACATATAAATTTCAATTTAAACCCTTATAACCACTGCAAGTATCATACACAAAAAATTGATTGATTTGAAGGTATATATCTTGGATTAATTGATAAATCAATAACTCTAATAAAAAAAAAAAGAAAAAAAAATGAGTTTTAAGAGATTGATGCTTACCTGAGGATAAGCTTCTCCCAAGATCGATATCCAACTTTCTTTAAATTGATTGCTGATACCTTTCGTTGATCTTCTGTTCTTCCTGTCAGGAAGACAACCTTCATCCCAAGCGACAACACCCTTTTGTACAGCCTTAAACTCTCCGGTAGTGCTGGTGCTTTTGCTTCCATAACCCACTTATTGAACATTGTGGTATTAAATGGCTTCGTCCTAAAAATTTCATATAAACGTGACAGGATCTATATACATCACGTGTTGATGTCAAGACTCAAGAATAAATCTTGGGGTCAAATGGAATAAATCAAATTAATTTTGTTTTGACATTTGCTATTTGGGTAGTCATCCAAAACCTCTCCACTCATTTTAATTTTGTTTTTTTCTAGGAAACACTATATAGCTAACCAACGACTCGTGATTTATTTTTTTAAAAAGACCAAATAGTTTCGAGCAATTTGATGTGAAAACCAATAGAATGGCACCAATATTATATACTGACAAAGAAAGCATCTTTTTCATGTAAAAGCACTTTTGGAAAGTGCTTAGCAATATTTTGTTTTGAATAAAACTTACTATTATATGCATTAGCAATTAACATTATATTAATTATCAGATAGAATCATTTTATACTTATATTATATATAAGAATCAAATTTTTAATTAGCACGCTTTGAAGTATAAGTTTTGTATTTATGGCAAATTATAAATTTGAGTTTGTTTAGTATATATTAGTGTTTTCAAATAAAAAAAAAAAAAAAGAAAAAGAAAAACTCTTTTCACTCCTTAGATTGCAAAATGAAAAAAAAAAATCATTCAATACAAAACACAAAGAGAAAGAGTTTCAATGGGAGAAAATTAGAGTGAGAAAGTTAGAGAGAGAAACGAATGGACTTTGACGGGAGTGAGTGACAGATATAATTAAAGTAAGCCAAAAAACTGTCAAAAATGAAAAAATAAAAATAAAAATGGAAACTGAAACATTTGAATTTTGAAATATGCTATGACGAACTTTGCTCTCCTAGTTGAAATGATTTCAACTATATATTATGGCACTTAAATATGACATTATTTACTCCATCAAAGCCTTTTTAAAAGTGTACCTAGTTATGTCAGTTACAAAAATAGCTTATATGGGCAAAAGATATATTTCATGGTTAAAGAGACTTATTAAAGAAATAGTTCATTCAAGTACAAGAAATAGTACAAAGGTTAATGGAAATTTATATATCTCTGGAGATCAAGAAAACTTTATGTACATTTCTAACTTCAAAGACAAATTTTTAGTGTGACAATACTTTAAAGAAATTTTCAACAATGAAAAGGTTTAAGAGCAAGATTAACCTTTAATACTTTTAAAAATCAAGTGTTTTTACATAATCTAGTACGATGGATTTAAGTTTAAATCTTCAACGATAGATTATTTTGGAAATTGTGTAGTGGGTTGTCTTTTTCTTCTAACATGGGGAAATATTTTTGCTCAATCCCATAAAATCACAGCTTCGATTTGTTCAAATAGAGAGAAATGATAGAGAGAGAAAGTGTTAGATCCGATTAATTTTCTGCTAAGTTCTTGTTTTTTTTAGTAAACCTTTTATAAGAGGAGTTTAAGTTCGAATATTATATAACAGAGAGAAAATATAATAATATCATCCATAATTTTTTTTATGAAAGTATTATTAGATTATTAAAAATTAAAAAAAAATGGCGGATAAACCTTGCTTCCCGCATTAATGGTACAGTGGAAAGTTAGTTGACTTTGCCGTTATTAAAGCTTTACTTCATTAATTAAGAGAAAAAGAAGCATGCAAAGGAATGCTATTCACTTACCCAAATCCATGCTTAGCATGATACGGCAAATTAGAGAGGGTGGTTTCATCTATATCAAAAATCCATATCTCTTTGCCATCTCTGGCCAGTTTGAGGCTCTGAGCATGGAGCAAAGCCTGGTTTATGACAGCTTTCGAGTCATCCCGGTATTGTTGCCCTAGCATGTAATGTCCTACATAGTTTTCACACTGTTTTGGAACTGTTTTCCACCCTATGTTGTTGTTTGTTTCCACGGCCAGCCGCCAGCTCAGGCATGACAGTCCCGGAACATCATTGCTGTCGGCGCCGTATTGCGGGCGGAGAAGGTGGATTTGGAGGTGTGATGCTTGGGACTTTGCTAGGATTATAAAGAGAAAAGAGAAGAGCAATAATGGAAATACATATGCCATTTTGTGTCGTGAAGCATATGTGTATGAGAAAATAAATCATCCGGTTTCTTTATATAGAATGTGTATGTATACGATAATTTAAGATAGTTTCAATAAAAAGAAAAAAGAAAAAAAGAAAAACATTAATTTAAGATGTGGGTTTCTTGAAAAAATATCTTCTTTAAAAATTTAAAAATCGTTTTTTTATTGAAATTTCTAAAGAAATCTTCACATTTACAATTTTATTTTTTTCATATCAAATGAGACATGTAAAAGAATACGATCGATTACGAAAATAGATAAAAACTTTTTTATTTTTTGAGTGGTTGTAAAATATTAACGTCTGTGAAAATGGATATAAACTTTTTATTTCTTCAATGATTATAAAATAATATCAATTATAAAAATGGAGTCCGTCTTATTTTATTTCAAGAATTATGTGAGCATCAAATTGGCGGTTAGAGTTAAGTATTGCTAGTGCTTATACTGATTTAATAAATCTTTGGTTGATAGTTGTATAGAATTCTTGTGGTGTGAATTATATTTATTGTGTTACTTAAGTTTTTACATCTTTAGTATCTTTTATGAATTAATTTATGGGCTATTTATTTCTTGCATAAGTAATATTTACATATATTATCTCAAAATAAAAATCTCACACACACTTATATATATATATATATATGTATATGACCACAACCACAATAATAATAAATAATAATCATAATATTAATAAAAATTATAATCTAGTTATGATTCATCTTAAAATTTTGAACTTTGTAATAAACTCGTAGATCACTACTCAAGGAGAGGTACATATAAATTATTATTATTATTATTTAAAAAAAAAAAAGAATTTAGTCGATATAGTATTGACGTTGAAATATGCATTTTAAAGCTTAAGGCTCTGTATATCCCAAGAATTTTATTTTTTAATTAATAATAAATTAATAATTCATCACGCAAGAAGTCAATCAAGGAAAATCATTCAAATCCCTCCTATGTCGAATCCTGGTTATGCTCCTGATAATAACCACAGAATTCTACTAAACTACCAGTAAGCTCTTGCATCCATGCTAAATCATTTATTGACGTAGTGCCTTATTATGGGAGTTGTCTTTTGACCCTTGCAGTGCTTGCAAGGCATATACCATATGAGGGAACATTTAATCAGTATATCCTCTTTAATGTTACTTTGGTTAAACTTTTAATATATGAAGTTGGTATTGAAATTTATTAGAAAGAATTTTAAAAATTCTAAAAATTATTCTAAATTTCTAATAAATATTTAGATTTTTTAACAATAATCTACTTAAAATTACGCCAAATCTAAAAAATAAAAAAATAAATAAAAATTGAACCGTGTATGTTTCTAAATCAAATTTTATTGATATCGTATAAGATATGATACAATTGTCGGAGTATCAATATAAAGATGACATTAATGAACTTCACATGATTTCTTTCTTCTTTTTTTTTTTCTTTTTGAAATTGTATTTCATTAATTTAAATAATTATGTTTATAATGAAATATAAATTAAATGATTTCCATATAACTTAATTAATTGAAATTTAGCTAATTAACTAATGTGCCATGTTATACTATAAAATAAGATTGTGAGTTTGGTTCTGCCTCAAAAGCTATGCAAGGGTTATAGTGCTTGCACAGTTGCACTTGTCAACACATTGTACATTTGGGCAATTACATGGCCTTTAATTTTTGTGCTGGCATTTCATCATAATGCCATATAGCAACTTAGAATACAGCTTCTTTGATTAACAACACATGGACAAGAAATCAACATGCACATTCCCCAGAAATTACACAAAACAGCGACTATATACAGAGGCAATAATGTATCCCCCACCCAAAATGGTATGATGACAAAAGCTTTTTTTTTTTCTTTAATAGTGATGAGAAAGACTTGACAGACACATTATTCAAAACCTTTATCCTCTTTTTAGAAATCATATATTTTTCGCGTTAAAATAATTAAGTCTTACTTAAAAGAATTAAATCTTGTAAGAGCATTGTGGTGTTCTCCCAGACAAATTATAATCTTCTCTTATACTGATTTTTGTGTTATACATAAAAAAATCTGATATTGTATATCATTAATGGTTACGACGGAGGGTAATGTGAAGCCTACCCTAGTCCACCTAAATTTTTTTTTATATTATATTTATTTTAAATTTTATAAATATATACTTTTCGTTTATTAATTTTTATGATAAAAAAGGCATATTTATATCAAACCTATTATATGTATTTTCTTATTTATTTTTATATTTTTATTCAAGCATTACATATATAATAATTTTGTTTCATACATTAAATGTAAAATTTTACTTAAGTTTTTCATATTTTATCCTTTTTTTTTTATCATAAGTTGCATAATTTATTTGTGATTGTTCAAGCAAAACTTGAAGAAACAATTCAAGAATCAAAGAAAACAAAGAAACAAAGAAAACAGAAAAATGGGAGTCGAGAATCAAGAACATTTTTATTGCTCTGTATTGTGTTTGCTACAAGTAAAGAGAAGCTCTCTGTCTTTGCATATATACTAGTGCATTTTACGATACTAACCTCGCTAACTCATGCAAGTTACATTTCCAACTAATGTCATAATTAACACATACTTGGAACTTCATGATTGGCTCTCAGCAGTGATGATGTGGCAGGAAATTAGAGTGTACCACCTGTTCACTAATTGCTTCACTAACAATATTAATTAAATTTAATATATATTGTTTCTCCTAATATATTCTTTAATTTGAACTGTGTCAATAATTATGAATTATGATCATCAAAATACAGATTATTTATATTTAAAAAAAGATTGTTGATGTCATAACATTAACTATAATTCATATTTGATAAATTTTATTATTTAAATATTTTATTCAATCTTTTTATTTTCATTTTCATTAATATATTTATTTAAAATATAAATTTTGAGGGTTAAAACTTATTATATCTTCTTTAAGTATATCTATATTTTTTAATGTATAAAATATTTTTCATATCATCAGAGTTTATTTAAAAAATTTATTCTAACCTATCCTTTTATAAAATCTTGACTACGTCCTTGATGGTTGAGATAATTTTTGGTTATCTTTTTTTGAGTATAATTATTTTCAAGTATTCTATATTATTTTTAATTCTTTATGTACTAATGCCCGGGCGTTGCTAGTGATCACCTAATGATGACTTATTTTGTAGAAAGAGTTGAACAGTTTCGAAAACATATTAAGCTACTAAAATCCACTACGAAGCCCGAGCCCCACAGACAAGCGGATCCAATTTTCTGAATCGAACATGCATGCCATATAGGATCCGTGAAGTAAGAACTTTTGGCCATGTATTGAATATGTCAAAAAATCCATAGAAAAAATAAAGTAGCTATATAGATCTGTCTTTCTCTGCATTGAGAAATGAATATATATAGATCAAATATCAAGCAAAAAAAATCATATCGAGATTTGAAGATCTAGAGGCAATTTTCTGTTAATTTAGTAGAAGTCATTTTAAAATTTGAGTTTTGGTTATGTATTGTTACATGTATTCTCAGCTAAAAGAAATATTACCGATTCATGAGTACAAGATAATTTTACTATTAAGATCGCTTATACTTACATTTGAACACAATATGGTACTCTGGATAAAATCTCATTCAAATTAAGATTTTAAAAGCTTGGTTGATATTTAAATTATATTGTTCATAATTACCATAAAAGAAAAAAGAAAAAAGACCTATACTACTTGCTGAGGTCAAAAATCAACTAATACCGGATTAATGCATATTGAAATAAGAGCAATAATGATGTAATGATGGTGTAATTAAAGATGCAAAAACAATAAGAAATCAAGAAATAAGATTAGTGAATGATTAAGAGTAATAAAGACAAAATGATGGTGTAAATAAAAATGTAAAAACAATAAGAAATTGAGATAAAAGAATTTCTAATGTGATTCGGTTGTATGTAACACAGCCTACAGTTATGTTTATGTTATTACTAGTGAGAGAAGACAAAAATTTAAGCTTTTGCATGGCTCTTAATGGCTAAAGAGTTGTCCTTTTATATTGTTAAGGTTTCTTGTCCTCGTACAAATAGAATGCTAGGAAGGTTTAAGATTCATTTCTCATTTTACTTCAAATTACATTAACTACGTTATGTTTTAGTCAATTGCATCATGTTTTTTATATCAAAAAAACTATTTTATGTTTTAGTCAATATATAATTTTTAAAAATTTCCTGATTGAAGTGGTTTTCTAGTTAATGCAGAATTCTGTCTGTTTTCAGGATCCTATCACATTAAGGAATGATGCGAGCTTCTGTTATTCAAGCTGCTTTTAAAAAAGACACGAGCTGCTCCATGTCCAAGCTGCTTGTTGCAAGCTACTTCACTTCCTGCTCTTTGTTGCGCTTCTACTAGCTACTTGGAGTGATGACTTTAGCTTTTTATGCTGACGTGGTATGTGTTAACATAACATGGTTTTGCGGGCCTCACAATGATGCTCCTGTTTTGGGTTTCTGGAGTGTTGGGTCTTTCAATGTCTCCTTGGATTTACGGAGTACTATTTTTAAGCACAATACTACTCTAATACGCACAATACTACTCTAATACGGCAGATATCAAGCGAGCAAAAATGAAAAAAAAAAAAAAAAAGTCACCATTCTTACTTTATTACTTTCTTTATTAACAATCGAATCATTTAATAAAAAGTTAAAATAGGAAAATGAAATGATATACAGGGCCTACCATGTTGTGACTTTGTGAGTCAAATTTCAACAAATACCACATTGTTGGACTGGTTCAAATTCATACTATGTGCGTATTGTGGAATTATTTTTAACTTTTTTCTTTTTTTAATCTTTTAGTTTTTTTTTTTTTTTTGTAATTTTCAATTGATTATAAATATTGTCAATACTGTTGAGTCAACAGTATTGACAGCTTCTCGTTCTTTAAAAGAACCAATTTTAAGATGGTTTTCTTTAGCTAATTCTGACGTTGACTCACGGTAGGAAATAGATTTAAAAAAAAATATATTTCAAAAAAAAAAAAAAAGAGTAAGAATTTTCTATTAATGTTGATATGATGTTAACCTAAGTGCCGTAAGAAAGAAAAAAAATATAATAATTTTGATCATTCATTATTTTTTATATTGATGTGTTAATATATTATCAAAAGCTTAGTAAAAAAACATAGAAGCCAATTTTAAGAAAGTTTTCTTTTGGCTAATTCTCAAGATGACTCACAACAGAATTTCTTACCATAACACACGAAAGAAAGTGAAAATAAGAGAATGGCTAATTTTCATGTTGATTCATAGTAGAATTTCCTGTCGTGAGTCATGACTCATGCATGAAATGGAAGAAGAAGAAGATAGCAAATTCTCATGCTGACTCACGGCAACAGCAAAATTTCCTACTGTGACTAACAGTGACGATAGAATTTCTTGCAGTAAAGACCACCGACGATTGAAGAGAAGGAAAAATGATCGGAAAAAACCACTGGTGGTTGAAGAGAGAAAAAGTTAGTTTTTCTTTCGATAGATATTTTTGTCCAAAATAGTATGGTCTGACTATCTTACTGATTGAATATAGTTACCCATATTGTTATTAATAGATATGTAATATTACCCAACCAATAAGTTATTAATATTATTGAAATGATGCTCAAAACATCAACTCTCCTAATCTTTTATCCATTTAGTGATGTTTCCAAAAAAAAAAAAAGTTGTTTTCCTAGAGCCATTACTTTAGCCACAAATTTAGCATTGGAAAAATAAAAGAAAATTCAATTAATTAAGTTCGCCCTGGATTCATCATCAGCAGTTGTTTGTAGGCAAGATTCATCATCAGCAGTTGTTTGTAGGCAATCTTGCATTACATATAATATCCATGAAAGTGGCGTTGGTTTTCAGCAAATATTTTGGAAAATCTATGGCCCATAATTTAAGTGATATGTTTCAGAAAAGAAAAGGAAATTTGGATTTAGACAGATGTCATTATATATAACCCGATTCATTCATTACAAAATTCCAAGTAGCCGTAAAAGTTTCTTAAGCTTTGCACAAGAAAGTGGCATGGATACAATGAATCAATGCAGATGCACGAAAAAAAAAGCACTTTAAATGGAAGTGCTTATTTATAATCATAATGTGACTTGAGATAAAGAAAAAGGATGTCATACCACAGGAAATAAGTCAATTGATAAGTAGTATAGGTGAACGAATTAATGGAGAATCTTAAAGTATGGCCATGAGAAGTTTTTTTTAAAAAAAAAAAGAAAAAAAAAAAGAGAGGACCATGAGAAGAAAACAAGATGAATATTTTGTTGAGGAGCAAAAATATGTGGAAAATGAGGGTCTTTAAGATCAACTATGAGGCTTATCACCTTATGGACTTTGGCTTAGTTCTTGATCATCTTTGATAGTGTTTTGTGTTTATTAATTAAGACTTCTTTTGGAGAATTTATCAAATTTTAGTAAAAACCAAATGGGTTAGGCTAAATCAATTTAAATGTATTTGATTAAATGTGTGAATTTAACATCTAACCGTCCCTTGTAATCCAATAGTTGTCATCTAATTTGAAGTCATTAATTATTCTTCACCTTTGAGTTGCAAAAAAATGAATGGAAGAAAATTGAAGTCACAAATTTACATAAAAAATTATATTGATTAATTTCATAATATATATGATATTAGAAAAAACAAGTGTCACATCATTTATAATTTAATATAAGGAATTTCGTGTTCTCATTCAAATGTATAACATAACTCTACTAAATCTCTCATTAAAAATTAAAACAGACATTTTGATAAATTTTTCTCATAAAGTGAAAACGAAACGTTAAAATATCCATAGATCAAAAGACAAGATTTTATTTTATACAACTTTGAAATAAATTCTCAAATAGTACATAAGAATAATGAGAATACATTTGCTAAAAAGAATATTTTGAATAGTTATCATGAGGTTCATGCGCATTTTAGTCCTTTATTTATTTTTTATTTATTTTTTATTATTTTTTATTGGTAGTCTTTGTCTTTTGAAATTTCATTAAACATGCGTTTTTGTGGTTTTCAAATACAAAGCTATTAATTATCAATGGTCCTACGGTGTAATGGTACGTAGCTGGCCCCCATCCTCTCCTTTAAGGAGATCATAAGTTTGATACTCTCCCACGTTTTGTGGGTTTTGACGTCATGCATGTGGGTTCTTTTCTCCTCCAACTCAAGTGTGAGTTGCTCTTTACGGTTCCTACAAGCTAATCCCCACACCACGTTCCAATATTTATTATTATTGATCTCGATTAAATTCTGAACTGATCCCAGATATTAAAAAAAAAAAATACAATGCTATTATTATTTTTTTAATATATTGGATGAAGATTAGCTGCTGTGGAATTCAGTGTGAATAGTGATATGTGGGATTGTGAGTTTGGGCTAACATATGGGCCTGCAGGTTATGTAAAGTACTGACAAATATATATATATATATATATATTTCTCAGCAGACAAACTTTTTCCCTTCAACTTTGCGTTTTTACTTTTTGTCATCGGAATCAGCCTTCAAAATAGAATTTTTAAAATTTTAAAATTTCCTTGATTTATTTATATGCCGTGAAACTTCTAAAGATAATTAAAAAAAAAATAAAAATCAACACATATAACGTAAAATTCTATTATTGAAAGCTTCAAGTAAAAACATTGTATTATTGTAGAATGACACACGAAAGTTTGGAACAATTCAGCTGTTGCAATTTAGTTGTCATGATTAAACCTAATTAACACTCAGCTAATGTAGTAGAGTGGATCAGGCAGCTTGAATGTCCGGTTCCCCGTGTTGGTTCCGAGGAGATCGCTCCATTGATCACCAATGTTTCCAATGATCCTATATCCATTCTCCTCAAGCTTTCTCCTTTCATTTGATTTATATGTAACTGCTGTTTTTCCTAAATAAGATGGATCCCTGCACCAAAATATTTTTAAGAGATTCAAACAATGAACTAATGAGTACACGACACGTGAATCGATCTATCTAAACTGATTAAGTTATTCAAAGAATCTGTCCAAATTAAAGCTATTGAATTATTTTTTCTTAAACATGTAAGTGTCAAATTAATTCCTCAAAATCATTGGAATCATTATCAAACACAAAATTGAATAATTTAATTATTAGAATTAGACAATTTGACGGAATCAATCAATCAAACTAGTTGGTTAATCAATAATTAGATAAGATAAGTTTGAAGAGATGTAAGATTACTTGAGGATAAGCTTTTCCTGAGTGTGGATAATATGACGGATCAATCGATCAAATTAGTTGGTTAATCAATAAAGCATTGAACTAACAATTATATGACACGTGAATTTATTCATCTAATTAAACTAATTAAGTCATTTTCAAGAGTTCGTCCAAATTAAACCAATTGAATATATATATATATATATTTTAAACATATAAGTGTCAAATTTAATTCCTCAAAATCATTAAAATCATTATCAAACACAAAATTGAATGATTTAATTGTCAGAATTAAACAATTTGACACAATCAACCAATCAAATTAGTTGATTAATCAATCATTAGATAAGTTTGAAGAGATGTATGCATACTTGAGGATAAGCTTTTCCCAAGTGTGGAATCCAACTTTCTTTAAATTGGTTGTTGTGACATTCCTCTGATCTTCTGGTCTTCCCGTCAGGAAGACAACCTTAAACCTGAGAGACAACAACTTGTTGTACAACGAAAGACTTTCTGGTAATGCTGGTGCTTTTCCTTCCGTGACCCATTTATTGAACATTGTGGCATTGAATGGTTGTGTCCTGAAATTTCATTTCATATAGTCGCTTAGAATAAATAATTATGAACTGGCCTTTTTTTTTTTTAAGTTGGTTGTGATCATTTGAACATCCAAAACTTCTCTACTAATTATATATTTTTCCTTTAGTCGATTAGGTAATTCATGTCTCTACTTGAAATTTGTATTTAGAGACAAAGACAGAATAGTTTTGAGCATTGTGATGTGAAAAGCAACAGGTTGGCAACAATTCATGAGATACTGATATACAATATTAGAGAAAACATATTTATTTTTTCAAATGTCAAAGCACTTTTGCAAAGAGCTTAAATAACATTTTTGTTTCTAAGATACATACATAATATGTATTATCAATTAAAGTAATGTATCATCTAATACAATCATGCTTTCATTTATATTTTTATGTATTAACATACGTGCTTTAATATTTCAATCATTGCTTAGTTTGTGAAAAACTTGTAACAATAAGCTTCATTTATTTTATAATTAAAACAATGTACTTACGTACGTACCCAAATCCATGTTTAGCATAATAGGGCAAATTAGAGAGAGAGGTTTCGTCGACATCAAATATCCATATCTCCTTGCTGTCTCCGGCCAGTTTGAGGCTCTGAGCATGGGCCAAACCCTCGTTTACGACAGCTTTTGAGTCGTCCCGGTATTGTTGCCCTAGCATGTAATGTCCCACGTAGTTTTCACATTCTTTTGGAACTGTTTTCCACTCTATAAGATTGTGTGTTTCCACGCCCAGCCGCCAGCTCAAACACGACAGTCCGGGAACAACACGGCTACGGGCGCCAGATCGCGGCCGGAGGAGGTGGATTTGGTGGGGGATGTGGAGGTCTGAAGCTTGGGACGTTGCTAGGATTATAGAGAGCAAGAAGGAGAAGAGTAATGGAAATACATATGCTTCCATCCTTTGTTCTCTTACTTTGGAGAAGATAAATTATTTGGTTTCTATATATAGGGCAATGTGTTTAATTATGACCATAGAATTCAATCAAATTACCAGTAAGTGCTTGCATGCTAATGCGATTGGCTAATGTGCCTTATGGGAAGTTGTATTTTGACCTGTGTAATACTTGCAAGTTATATATGAGGTTAATTAAGGAATCAAGATTTTTGACCTTTGTGTTAAGTATATCAAGTGTTAAGAAAGAAAAGAACTTCTCTTAGGATAATAAAAATGAGAAAAAATAAATATAAATCACAACAGTTGGCATCATATTTATTATAGTTAGTATAAGGATCATCATAAAGAATCCTAATTCTAAGCATATCCTCTTTAGAGTTTGGTTAAAGCTGGAATAGATGATAATGGCAGTAAAATTTATTAAAGAGAAGATTTTTAAATTCTATTTTTTTTTTCATTTTTAATTTAATTATAAAACAGGATTTGTATTGAAATTAAACACTATATATTGTGCCAATAAATATATATATTGAGATTCAAACACTTATTACATGTATAAATGGAAAGTGCTCTAACCATTTAAGTTAATGAGTAATGTATTTTTGAAATTCTACTCAATACTAAATTTTTTTTTGACAATAATTAGGCTTAATTCAAAGGGGTTTGTCAAATTTTTGTTTTGTTTTGTTTTGTTTTGTTTTGTTTTTTTTTTTTCATTTAGGGGAGTGAGATTTGAACTTGGGACAAAATGTAGTTACCGACCAACTATACCTGCCACTGCAAATTTAATTTACTTTTAAATCAAATTTTATTAATATGAAGTGAGACATGTACGTAAAGTAACAATATCGACATTCATTCGATCTAAGGATATTTAACGAAATTCATATAATTCTTTAAAAAAAAAAAAATCGTTGATTCAAATTATCAATTTTAAGTATGAAATTATTTCCAGAGATATATATATATATTGAGAAAATATTCAGATAACTCAAAATATTGAAATTTATCTAATTAATTAACGTGCCATATGGGACCCTTGATTTTGAAGTGGTAACTTTTAGGCATTAATAAAGCCGACAGCAAAGAAATTAGGTGGCTACAAAACCTTTAACATTTCTCTATTGAGAAATGAATTATTGGATTTGATCTATGATGTTGAGATGGACCCTTTGTCGGCAGATTAGTCTTGACGTGACTATTTAGATTGGATTCATGTTCTCTTTTTATATCTTTATTTAATAACTTAGACGCAACTTTTTAATTGTTTACCTATCATTTTAAAATCAATTTGACTACTTTATTGATTTTAAAATTTAAATTTGGAATGTACAGTATTGAAATCATGTTTCAAAGGAAAGGTGACTATATTTTTTTTCTTAGTTATTACAATTAAATTGAGGTTTTAATAAAATGAAAGAACCTCAATTCATAGTTGTATGATGTAGTTATGAGGCTTATTACTGGATCAATTTTATTTTGATTATTTATTTATTGGAGATCACTTGTGGTAGAAATGATTTGCATTCGAATTATTACCATATTTAATGAACGTTCTCTCCAAGTCCAAGCAGGTCGCATTGGACAGTTTATTTTTTACTGCATACGATATGAAATAATTCGATGAGAACACTTACGTTTATGTAAAATATTTGGATCAAATCTTACTCAAATGGTAACACATATGTAAAGAACTTGTCACAATAGAATCTTTTATTTCTTTGTCCTTCACTAAATCACCAAATTCATTTTCACTTCTGAATTTCATGAATTCTTTTTTTATTTGTTTAAAATATTTATCGATAACTCAAGTAAAAAATTATTTTAGCCCCCAGTCTGGCGATGCTTACCTGCTCTCATGTTAAAAATCACCAAAGCGGTTAATATAGCACATCAATTGCCCAATGAATTTACAAGTCCCGTTGACTTTCGAGCTCTTGATGATTGTGATGCAACTGCCCCACCATTTTTCCTGTTGTGTTTGCCTCTTCTAAGAGTTTTTAAGAGCAATTGAAGCTCAATTCTGCTTCTACAATATATCTACTACTTATCTCAGATTTTTTGATGTTACAATTGATATGTGAGGTATATATTTGTAATAAAAAAACTTGTAATTGAGATGTAGTGGGATGTTTATGGAGAAACTTGCTTGGAATATATGAAGAAATTAGTTTAAGTTAGAATCGAAGAAACCAAAAAATGCAAACAAATAGTTAATAGTGCATTTCATCGAACCACTTATGTGCTATATTAACAACTTTGACAACAATCAAAATAAAAACAAAACATCACTCAGTATGAATTTATTTTCAGTTTTGTAGTTATTTTCACAGCAAATAAAATAAAAAATAAAACACAAAGAAACATATGCGATTTTGGAATCAATAGAAAAGTAGAAACAATCCCTATGGAAAAAAATAAATTGCTTTCTCGCATGTATTAAAACTGGAAACAATGAAGAGAAATTAATATGGAAATAAAATTTGTTATTATTATTTCAAGGACTAATTTTGCAATTAGAAAAAAAATTAATGTATGGAAAAAATAAATTTGACTAATTTTTGGAAAGTAATGCGTCAAGTGAGATGTCAATGACTATGATGATATCATGTCATTTGGATAATTGTTTTGAGCAATTTTTTGGGCACCCTAGCATTACTCTTTTTCGAAAGAGGCAATTTTAAGATTATTGGTACTATGTATGTGTACATGAGGTGCTTTCGTATGACGTTACGAGCTAGGACATGTTACTTTTTTTTTTTTTTTTGATTTCTGGGACTGATCTAGGAAACTATTGTGATCCATCCTCATATAGGAGAGATCAGCCTACACAGAGGTGAGGAAAAGACCCACACGTATGTGGGAAGACTATTCACACAAAATGATGAGGGATGTTATTATGAGGTGTAGAACCCATACCAAGAGGTATAGGGGCTGTGGCTTTTAACTAAAGGCGCCAATAGCCAACTACGCTAGGACATGTTACTTGATTTATAAATTTGACATTAAACTTTACAAATTTTGTGGACAGTCATTACTAAAAGTAGTTTACGTTATGTAAACTTAAAAATTTGACTTAAAATGTATTTTCAATATCTATCAATTTATTTTCATTCAATCCAATAATGAAAAAAAGAATGGATTCATGATGGATAACAACTATTTGATGGAGTGATTGAGTGAAACTTAATTAATAGATGTTAAAATCATTTTTAAAAAAAAAAAAAAATCAAATTTTATTATTAATGTAGCCTAACCCTGTAGTTCAACTTTAATTGTTATAAAAAAGTCAAGTTGAAATTTTATATAGTTTATGAAGTTATATGAGAAATTTATCATTCGATTTTACAGTTTTTTTAGTAAACTAATATACTCGCAAGATTGCTAAAAACCCATATAATAAAAGCACTATGAAATAAATCAGGTAGTATTAGACCATTTTTTTCCTGAAAAAATCACTTGTGGGTAGTAATTCAAACTAATACATTATCAAGTTAATTGAATGTTTTGTTAAAGAAATTTTAAAAATAAATTAAATTTGAAAATGAGTAGATGCATCCATTCACCAAAGGTCGTGTATATTAAATTATATTTTAAAAATGAAAAGACATGTTGTTTCACTAAATGTTATGTTTATTGGAAATCTATATATATATATATATGTGTGTCACAATCAACACAAGAGATATCTCTAACGTCTCTTCCTTCTTTTTTTCATTAAAATAATCTTTATTGCTCACAAAAATATCATCAATATTTTACTGTCTACAGAAGTAAAACATGGTTAAAAACAAATTCGTTGTTATTCGACAGTATTCTGGTTTGTCTTTGTTAATGCACGTTGTAGAAAAACAAAATATTTCATTATATTCTAGAAACATATTTACAACTTAATACATTACAAAATTGGTAGAGACAAATAACGTTTTAAGGAGAGCGATTTTATTGTGCGTCTTGAAGCCATCTATGTGCAGTTTTTTGCTACTTTATTTATGCTATTTTGTGCAGGTCTTTTGTACTGTTTTCTATGCAGTATTTGATGGATTTTGCTAACTGTTTTGGATATAATTAACACAAGACTGTTTTGGACTGTCAAATTAGACAACAAAATTCTGCAATTTTTAGAAAACAGTGAAGATTTTTTCTTCATTTTTTGGACTGTTTTGTGCGAATTTTTCTGGACTATCTCTCGTATGTTTTTATTCAATTATACAACATGTTCTTTGTCACCAAACTATATTGAACAATCATACAGTATTAGATATATATATTTTTTTGTTTTGAGAAATATCATTTGGAGTATAGCAATTCAAACTTCTGATATTACTTTATCGAATTAGTACTGTATTTTACCACAAAGCCAAATTGGACAGTCATTTAGTATAAAAATTTTGTGAGATAATATCTGTGGTGAAAATAATTCCAACCAGAATTATGAGTATTCTTTAAATACCACAAAACTACATTATAGGCTGCGGTCATATAGTACTATTAGATTTGATGGGTGCCTCTTGTCATGGGTTGGTGATAATCATTTTAAAAATTATATATGTTGTTGTCCAGAGCCACTACTTCAGGTAAAAATTTGGCATTGGAAAAGAAAAGAAAATTCCATTGGATTCTCAGTAGATTCTTCTGCAGTAGATTTTAGGCAATCTTGCATTACATGTAATTTCCATGACAGTGACCTTGGTTTCCAGCAAATATATCGGAGAATCTATAACCCATGATGTGAGCGATATGTTTTTAGAAAAGAAAAAGGAAAATTGGGGTTTACAGACAGCATTACAGCCTGATTCACCTATTACAAAGTTCCAAGTAGCCCCAAAAGTTTTTAAATTAGCTTTTTACAAGAAGTGGCATGGATACAATGAACCAATGTACATGCAGAAAACAAGCACTTCGATGGAAGTGCTTAACCATAATTATATTTGTGACTTAATATAAGGGAAAAAGATGTCATCCCACAAGAAATAAGTCAATTGATAGGTAGTAGGTTAACGAATTGATGGGGGAATCTCAAAGACCATGAAAATTAATAAAATAAATAAAGATTTGTGGATGAGCAAAAGTGGAAAATGCATAAGCTACATAAGGTTCTTTTTTTTTTTTTTTTCTATTTTAAAGACATTAAAACGAACTAAGAAAATAATCGAAACCAAATTGATAAGATCCTAGTAGCAAAGCTCAGATCAGTGCCCCTCATGTGACTGGGAGTTATCCACAGCATGGTGGAAGATAATCCATATACATGGAGAAAAATCCCACCTTTATTGGACAAGGTGGGGTGTCGAAGCTTGGTTATGAACCAAAGCTGCCTGTGTGTGCTTCCACTGCACCACAGGGCAATCGACCGTGATTTTTTTTCACCTTATGGACTCATCTTTGATTACAGCCTGATAGATTCATCTATTACAAGGTTATAAGTAGGTTAAGGCTGTATTTGTTTGACAGGAGTTGGTAGGAAGCGGAAGGATTAACAATCCGGACCCAACGAAACCTGTGTTTAGCACAGAAAAAGCAATGGAAGGGAAAGGAAGGATCTCTTCTCGGGCCCATATCAAATCCTAGTCAAGCAGGATTTCTTTGACCCATGAATGGGTTGGATTTTTTAAATCCTGCGGAACTTCGGATTTCAACAATTTTTTTTTTTAATTTTTTAATTATTAAATAATATATAAATTATTTATTATAGTAAAATAATTATAAGTTTATTAAAAATATTGTTATAAAATAATAATTTAATATCAATTGAAAGTAAATTTCATTTTTAATATAATTAACTTCTCTATTTTTATTTATTTTAATTATTCTTTATTTGAAATATATTTAAAAATTAATTTATTATAAAAAAATAAATTTAATTCAATATTAAGTTAATTTAGTCAAATCTAATCCCAAATGTACTAAACATGTTATAATAATTATTAAATCTTATCTAATATTATCCAATTCAATTCTATTCAATTCTATTATCTATCGTGCTATCGTGCATTAAATTAAACGAGATCTAAAAGTTTCCTAAGCTTTTTACAGGAAGTGGACTTTGACTTGGTTCTTGATCATATATTTGATTAAAAATTATGCTTATTAACCAAGATTCCTTTTGAAGAATTATTACAATTTTACTTAAATTTAGAGCATTACAACTGTCCCATAATCAAGTGATAACCACATCTCCCAACTAAGTTAAGGTTCAAATTATTATCCCAAAATCAGAAGATAAAGAGATGCTATAACGCTTAGAAATTTAACATCAAATGGGTTGGCCGGGATGAAGAATTGTAAGAGTGAAATTCACTTTCCTACCATCTCTTTCTTTTCCTACAATTATAGAGTTTCCAAAAAGAAGTGTCTTAACTTTTAAGAATCTTTCAAATTTTTTTTTCTTGAAAATTAATACAGAATGAGTTATAAATTTGTTGAAGTCTATTAAGATTAATAATTATTTATATGGTTCGTATATTCATGCTTATAATAGAAGACATCAACTATCCCATAAGCAGGACCCGCCTTGACTTTTCGAAGGTTGAGTGCAATCGAAAAACTAAAATGGCCCCTTTGTTCATATCCATAATTTATTTATGGATGACATCATTGTGCCTGTTAGCTGCAAAGTAAAATTAGCTTTAGGCCTAAGACTTTATAAATTTAGCTTTGAGCCCTTTAACTATTGGGCATTTAAAAAATTTGGAATGTTAAAATAATGAGCCTGGTATGGCGCCCCTCCTGCACAAGCCACGACTAGCCCTATACATAAGATGAGAGTACTTCCAATACATGCTAGTAAAACACATATAGTAGGACTTGAATACCCACCACTAGGATGAGGAGGTGCACACAATCCTCTTGATGCGAAAGAATAGTTCACCATAAACAGTATAATGTTAGTGGTATTGTCCTTCTCATGGACAACATAATATTAATATCGCACTTCTGCCACTACATAATATCTATATATAAATTAATGGGGTGGGTATTGGCTATTAGATTCAAATTTAAAGCTTCACAAAAATTTATAGTTTGAAAATTAAAAAATATTACATTAATAGAAAATAAATCTTCTTTTAACCATCTCTATAGTTCCCATACATGAGCTTAATCCCTCACATAATTATACAATTTTCAACCTTATATTTTATAAGGGGTCATACTACCTTGTTAAAACCAAATAACATTGTGGGGCTGAAATGCCTCCTTACACGAGTTACAAATTATGCTGTTTTGAAAAAGAGGTGTTTCAAGAATACTTCACTATTAATATTGCAAACGTATACCTTTGAGCTTGGGAGTTTGGGCTAAGATACAGGCCTTGTTATTTGAATAACAAAGTTGGGCTCTCTCTCTCTCTCTCTCTCTAAAGCATTACAGATTTTAGTGTAAAATATTCCAATGTTACCTTTAATCATCTTTAATAATTAACTAATTGAAAATAAATTAATTTTAAATAATTAAACATATTTTTGGATTTCAATTAGTTCTCTCTAACATTTTTATTGAAGATTTTATACTTAGGAATAAAATATTCTTTCGAAGTTGTACATAAGACAATTCGTGGTGATATGTTTTAGATATGTAATAATATTACTTATAAATTTTTAAATAAAACATAATCGTAAATGTTTTCATATCTATGTTTTTCAGCCTGAATCTAGTAAAGTATAAATTATTATTATTTTTTTCAAATCTATATACCTTAATCTAGAACGACAAATTGTCAAATCATATAAAAATTTACATTGAAAATTTTGCATCTTATGGTTAAAAAGCATGTCTCACACTCTCAGTATCTAGTCATGTCTGATGGGAAGAAAATTAAATCACCTCACAGTTAGATGTCTAACAATGGTTCAATATTTCCATGAGACACTCATATTTCGATATGGATAAAATATAAAAAACCGTAATATATTTTCAAAACTCATAAATATATAATATTATAAAGACTAAATATGGATCTTAATCATCTTATGGAGCGTTTAACATGTATGAAGCTTGAAGAATGAGCTTTATACTTCAACAAACTGTGGGCTCATGTCCAAATGAATGAGAATATCTCAGATATTGTAGATGTCTGTGACTAAGTTGTTGAAGCGATGATTTCAAATAGTTAGATTATTTAAGAAGTTAATGTCATGTTTTGGTAGAGTAAATACTAGAGAAGAGTGAAAAGATAGTGAAGACCGAGGACAATGAAGTAAAAGTAGTTGCAAAACGGAGATCATAGATTTGAAGAGCATTTGTGATAGATTTTAAGACCATTTGTGACTGATGATAGATTTTAAGAGCATTTGTGACTTTCTATGGCCTTTTTCTTTTATAGATTTATTAACATGAGATGTTTCGAATTTATATTTCTTATTAATGTGAATATTAGTTACATACCACTAAATCAACTTTCATTTTGTTAAATGATCATCAATTTTGGCTCGAATATAATTGTAATAAAAGAAAATAGAAGCCCAATTATATGTTTCCCTTTTCAAAAAATTATATATATATATTTAAAAAATACCGATTGTGCAGATAAAAATTCAAATTTGAGACAAATTCAAGTTAAGTTAGTGCTTTGTACTACTAAACGATGTTGGACAGTCAAAAAATTTCCCATTAATAGGAAAATTAGGAAACACAACTTTAGTGCATAGAATTTGAGTACTTGCTGATAACAGAAGCAAATAGATTTGTGAGAAGTTAAAAAAACAACAAACGCCATCGAACTTCTAAAAATAATTAAAACTCAGTTCATGCATATATTGCAAACCAGTTGTTGATCACATACCCTAATCAACATTCAACTACCTACCGTAGTAGAGCGGATCGGGCAGCTTGAATGTCCGGTTACCGATGTTAGTTCTGAGTAGATCGCTCCATTAATCACCAATGTTTCCAACGATGAGGTATCCTTCTTCTTCAAGCTTTTCTTTCACTTGATTTGTATACAACTGCTGTGGATCCTAAGTAAGATGAATTCCGGCAACCAAAATAATTTTAAGAGATTAAAACTATACCAACCTGAAAAATTATAATAAACAAATAATATAGACCCAGAATTACTAGATAATTCAATAAATGCATGATACATGGATTGGTTAATTCCAAAAATTCATCAACTTATAAAATTACAATAGCCTGTTTAAGTCGAAAGATTAAATCCATTTTTTAAAAAAATATAAATCCAATTAATCAACTAAGTTCATTGAAAATCAATTAAAATTGGTTGCTTTTAGTAGAATTAATTGATTCAATATTCAATAATTAATTAGTTATATGAGGATTTAGGATCCTTAATTTCCCTGTGTGTATTTATGTTGAGTACAACAAATCTAGTGATGTCTCTCATCAATGGCTAAAATTTATCCTTTTAGCTATTTTCTCATTTTTTATTATTTTCAAGTGTACTATACTAATTGTTTATGCTCTGCACAATCGAGAATCCTAATCCATTAAATGAAACAAGTTCTAAGATAAGTTTTAAAAGATGCTGGTTCTGGGTTCGGCGAACCCAGAACTAGATGCGTGATGAAGAAGAAGAAGAAGAAGAGAGCTTCCATGGATGCGTGAGAGGAAGAAATGTGAGAGAGAGATAAATAGAGAGAAAAAAAAAAATTATCAAATCTAATCTCATCCCACCCAATGACATGGGTGTAGGTGAGATTGAAAAATGTCAAAAGAGTAGGAATGGATTGGAAGTTAGGATTCAAGAAATCCCAACTCCATTCATTCTAATTGCTTACCAAACATGGTATTCAAGTAGTTTAAGATTTTTGAATTTCAATTTCATCATAAATCCCGTGTACCAAACACAGCCTTAGTGACTTAGTTCAGATACTTTAAGAAGTCTATGTTCTTTATCAAGGCTACTTCACACTCCACAGGATGGTTTTCAAGCAAGTTAAACCATTTGGTTTTACTATCTTTGTTCTCTTTATGCCATCACAAGGTTGAAATGATTTTTTGAAAAGTTGAAAAAGGTTTTTTTTTTTTTGAAATATTTGAAGAAAGTTTTCAATGAAATAAATGTCCATAGCTTGTTATTGTGCTTAGATGATATGCAATCTAATAAAAATAGTCATTGGATTCAGATTCAATTATCTATAAAAATTAAAAATTTAATAAATGGGAAAAATTTTAAAATTTAATAAGACAAATCTCCCAATGCTACAAGTGTTTCAAGAATACTTCACAATTTATATTGCAAACGGATACCTTTGGGCTTCGGAGTTTGAGCGAACATAAGGGCCTTGTAATTGGAATTACTACGTTGGGCTCTGTCTCTCTCGGCCTCTCTCTCTCTCTCTCTCTCTAGCATGAGAGATTTAGTGTAAAATATTCCAACATTACCTTTAATCATCTTTAATAATTAACTGACAAAAAAATAAATTAATTTTAAATAATAAAACATATTTTTGGATTTTAATTAGTTTTTTCAAACGTTTTTATTGAGGATTTTATACTTAATAAAAAAATATTCCTTCGAAGTTGTACATAGTACAATCGGTGGTGATATATTTTGGATATGTAATAATATTACTTACAAATTTTCAAATAAAACATATTTGTAAATGTTTTCATATCTATGTTTTGTGAGCCTGAGTCTAGTAAAGTAGATTTTTTTTTTTTCTAAATCTATATGTTTAATCTACAATGACAAATTTTCAAGTCATATAAAATTTACATTGAAAATTTTGCATCTTATGGTTAAAAGGCATGTCTCGCACTCTGAGCATGGTCATGTCTCACGGGAAAAAAAATTAAATCATTTCACAGTTAAATGTCTAGTGGTACAATATTTTTCATGAGACACTCGTATTTCTATATGGATAAAATATTAAAAAAAAAAACCGTAATATATTTTCAAAACTCATAATTATATAATATTATAAAGACTAAAAATGGTTTTTATGGACAGTTTAACATGTATGAAGCTTGAAGAATTGAATGAGCTTTATATATGCTTCAACAAATTGTGGGCTCCTGTTCAAATGAATGAAAATATCTCAGATACTGTAGATGCATGTCTGTGACTAAGTTGTTGATATGATGATTTCAAATAGTTAGATTATTTTAGAAGTTAATGTCATGTTTTGGTAGAGTAAATACTAGAGAATAAGAGTGAAAAGGTAGTCATTTTAAAAAAAAAAAGCGAAAAGATAGTGAAGACCGAGGACAATAAAGTAAAAGTAGTTGTAAAAAGGAGATGATAGATTTTAAGAGCATTTGTGACTTTCTATGGCCTTTTTCTTGTATAGAATTATTAACATGAGATGTTTCGAATTTATAATTCTTATTAATGTGAATATAAGCTACATACTGCTAAGTGTATATATATATATGGTACAACTTGTCTGCTTGATAAAAGAGTTTTTTAAATCCCAAAAGCTCTACTAGATTTATTTTATGTTGTTTGAGTGTTATCTTAGTAGAGTATTTGGACAATTAAAAAAATTGAAATATATTTATTGGGAGATGTTCAAATTTTGATATTTTTCAAGTAGATGTTTTTGAACTTTTTTAAAAACATTAAAATGTTTATTATTTTATTAATTTTACTCTACCCTTATAACTTAAATCACTAATAAACGCTTTTCTTAAGATACTTCACTTTTCTCTACGTATTCATTACAACAAAAATTTTTGAAGATTTTTTTTTTTAACCAGTAAATTTCTAAAATATTTTACTTTATTTTTTTAATTTCCTTGTTCACTTTGAAGATATTTTTGATGCAAATGTAAGAATGTGATGTAAATTATACAACATTAATATACTTGTGATTTTTGAATTCAGAAAGAAAAGCATTGTATACAGACTTGATTATTTTACTATCTTTTAAATGTCTTTTTTTGATAATCTTTTAACGAACTTTTAAAATTAATCCAACCAAACATTTTATTGTTTAAAAGAGTTTTTTTAATTGATAACTAAACAATCAATAACTTCTGTTTAAAAACTATACTTGTAAATATCTACATTTAAAAGATACATTTCTAAAAGATCTGCTTGAGATTTACTTGAAGAAGTTATGTCAAAGAAAACCTAAATATTTTGTTAAATAATCATTAATTTTGGCTCAAATATAATTGTAATAAAAGAAAATAGAAGCCCAAATTACATTTTCTTTGTTAAAAAATTATGTTGTTTTTTTTTTTAAAAAAAAAAACAAAACAAATTGTGCAGATAAAGATTTAAAATTGGAACAAAATCAAGTTAAGTTAGTAAGAAAATTAAGAAACAAAACTTTAATATATAGAATTTAAGTGCTTTTATTTTCTGATGGTCTCCTTCTTTATGAGTTAGGTTCGAGCTTCGTTTCCTTCTTAGTGTGAGTTTGTATTTGTGTCAAATTTTCACTTAAGTGTGAGTCCCTCATTCTAGTTTTTGGGAGCTTTTGTTTTGGATTACACCGTAAAGTTAACGTTAGGAGATCTCGTTGAAGTGCTTATACTTGTAATATTTACTATGTCAAAAAAAAAAAAAAAAAAAAAACCACAAAAACAAATAGATTTGTGAAAAGTTGAAAAAACAACAAATGCCATCAAACTTCTGAAAACAATTAAAACTCAGTTCATGCATATAACATAAATTAATAGCACACAACATGACATGCAAATTTAAAACACTTCAGCTATTGCAAATAAGTTGTTAATATACCCTAATCAAGATTCAACTAATGTAGTAGAGCGGATCAGGCAGCTTGAATGTCCGGTTACCGATGTTGGTTCCCAGTAGATCGCTCCATTGATCACCAATGTTTCCAACGATGAGGTATCCTTCTTCTTCAAGCTTTTTTCTTTCACTTGATTTGTACACAACTGCTGTTGATCCTGAATACGATGAATTCCTACAGCCAAAATAATTTTAAGAGATTAAAACTATAGACCAACCTGAAAAATTGTAGTAAAACAATAATATGGACCCAAAATTACTAGATAATTTAATAAATACAAGATACATGGGTGGGTTAATTCCAAAAATTCATCAAGTTATAAAATTACACTAGCCTGTTTAAATCAAATGATTGAATCCATTTTTTAAAATATAAATCTAATTCATCAATTAAATTCATTGAAATCAATTAAAATTGATTGATTTGAGTAGAATTAATTGATTTGATATTCAATCATTATCAGTGGCATTGATTTGATTTGAGCACGACAAATCTAGGAATATCTCTCATCAATTGGCTAAATTTATCCTTTAGCTTTTTTCTCATTTTTTATTATTTTCAAGTGTATTATGCTCAGCACAATGGAGAATCCTAATCCACTAAATAAAACAAGTTCTAAGATAAGTTTTAAGAGATGTATGCTTACTTGAGAATAAGCTTTTCCCAAGTGTCGAATCCAACATTCTTTAAATTGGTTTCTGTGACATTTCGCTGGCTTTCTGTTCTTCCAGTTAAGAAGACAATTTTAATTCCAAGAGACAACAGCTTTTTGTACAACCTAAGACTCTCTGGTAATGCTGGTGCCTTTCCTTCCAAAACCCATGCATTGAACAACGTTGAATTGTATGGGGTCGTCCTGAAAATTCCACATCGTATGACAGTGATAAGATTAATATATATAAAATTCATGTTACATATGGTTTACTGAAAGGTGAAGACAAATTATAGCTACAAGCATTTTGACATGCAAATTTGAAAACTAACGATTAATATTCCTATATAAAGTCCCATTAGGATGTGCTTTTATTGAAGGAAATGACAAACATGTGTACAGTTAATAACATTACCATTTTATCCTTTATAAAATTAATAAAAAATCATATCTCCAACATCCATCAAGTTATGATGGACGATAGAGATTTAATTAGAAAATATTAAATTAAAATAAATTGAATAAAAAAATAATAATAATCTCTACTCTCCACCGTCCATCTTATATATGGACGATAAAGATTCAATTTAGATTTCCATCAACCAAGAATGAAAACAGAGTCTTCTCTATCAATCTCAATCAATGGCTGATGTAAATTTGAAAGGGACCTCGATGACATCTCCATTGTTGACAATGGACGTCTTATTCCATCATAAACAATGGAGGACTTTACTCCATCATACCAATATTTTTATCATTTCAAATGTAAATCATAATCAAAAGAAAGGTTGAAGCAATGAAGTAACAAATATTAACAGGGAAGCTCTTGTTTTAGTTTTTTTTTTTTTTTTTTTTGAAACACAGGAACCAAATTATTATCACTTTAAAAAAAAAAAATCCATTTTATCACTTTTACAAAAATAAAATTATATTTAGAGTTAAATAAAAATTTATTTAGTAATTATCCAATAATAAAATATACAACACATACATGCTTCTACATGTGAAAAGACAGACAAAAAAACAAAACAAAACCAATAAATAAACAAATAAATCATTGTTTAGTTTTGCTTCAAAAACAATAAATAAATAAATATATATGTATATTAATTATTGTTTAGTTTGTGAAAAACTAGTAACCATGAACTTGGCTTATATATGATGATGTACGTACCCAAATCCATTGTCAGCATAATACGGCATATTAGAGAGTGTGGTTTCATCTATATCAAAAACCCATGTGTAGTTGCCGTCGCCGGTCAGATTGAGGCTCTCGGCATAGAGCACAGCCTCATTGATGACCATTTGCGAGTCATTCCGGTACTGTTTTCCTAGCATGTAATTTCCAATGTAGTTTTCACACTCTTCTGGAACAATAGCAAACTCTCTGAGGTTGTTGGTCTCCACGGCCAGCCGCCAGCTCGAGCAGGACAGGCCCTCAACGTCCTGGCAGCGGATAGCAGACCGCGGTCGGAGAAAGTGGATTTGGTTGGGGAGGTGGAAGTCAGGCAGATGAAGATGGAGTTGGTTGGGGAAGTGGAGGTCTGGATATTGGGATGTTGATAGAAGGGTAGAGATAATGGAGAAGAGTTTGAGTACATTTTCCATGTTGCACAAGAGATTGATAGTTGGTGATTATTGATGATTGTTTTGGTCTCGTTATATAGACTAAGTTCTGGGTTAATCACCATAGAATTTTAGCAAATTACAACTAGGTACATGCATGCAATGTATGTGTATTGATTAATGTGGTATAAGTAATGTTTTATATAATATAATAACCTTATGACGACATGTAGCTACAATATCAATAGACTAAAGTTATTTTAAATCAGTTAAAAATAATATTTTGAAAATTTAATCTACATAGATAATTCTGTCAAGTATTCAACTCTTGACTTAAAAATCCAAAGTACTAGAAAAATTGTTATAAGATAGGTTGAATGAACTTTTAAGAAGAAATATTGTGTTGATATCCTTTAGATGAGATAGGGTTTAATAGAATTAGATATTGTTGATTTGTTTTTTCAATTTTCTTTAAAATTTTTTAAAAATTTATTTTAGATTTCTAAACAATTTTGTATGACTATTTTATATCTTGATTTTGTTTTTGAAATGAAAGTTACTTGTTGGGTCTGCTTGGCCTCTCTCTCTCTCTATATATATATGTATATATATATATATATATCTCTCTCTCTCTTAGAATAAGTTTTAGAGCAATACTAAATATCTTGCATTGTATCCCAACCTGTAATACATCAATTAATGAATGAATATTTACTTCTTTTTTTTTTTTTTGAAATTCAAAACAAATTTATTCAAAAAATATCAAATAAAATAATATTTGAGATACAATCTAGAACAGAATGAATATTTATTGATAATTATTTGTTTTATTTAAAAACATATTCATTGATCAATTGATACATCATAAGTTGAGATCAAATTGAAATATAAAAAATGTAAGATGTTTAGATTTTTTTTTTTTCAGAGGGTTCATATATATATATATATATATTTCATCTTTTTGATTTATGATATACTATTTTCTATTTTTTAATAGAATATCATATGTTAAAGAAGGTGTAAATTATCATTGAAAAGGTTATCAAATTTATCTATATCATTAATGTATATATTAATAGATTATGTTAATTTTTCTTTGATATAAAAATGATAAAAAAAAATTAACAAAAAAAAATTGTTTGATCTGGGTTACAATGTAAAAATGATTAAAAAAAATCATTTGCAATATATTAAAATTAAATGTAAATTTAGAAAAAAAAAATAAAACTATCTTTTTCATTAGTTTTAGATTTTAAATTGATTTTTCAGACTTGTTTCTAAACAAGTCTTTAACAGAACATATGGGTCAAATGTGTTCTCTTCAGAAAAGTTTTTCCATCTCTTTATAATTTTTAAAAATAAAACATAAAATCCGGATTGTCTATGAAATAAAACGTCAATATATCAAATTCGTAAGTGATATATACGGGATATATATGGTATATATTTCCTCAGATTCATAATGATATAGCAGATATATTTATGTCCAATCTGCCAAAAGAGTTAAAGAGATGTCCATAGGATGCAACATAGAACATGACCATGCTAACGCCGGAAGGCTGCAGCCTCTGATGGCTGCACGTGCTTTTCAAATGCTCAGATTTAATAAAGTAGGTGGTCCAGCCATTTATGTTTTCAAGTATCAAGCTAATAATATATAAATACACATATTCATTTTCCTACTAAACGTAGATAAATCTCTTCCGATTTTTTTAAATAGTATTTTTGACCGATTGATAAAATCCTATTTCCAAGAAGGTTTTGATAATTATCTAATTTAATATCAGAAAGTTCACAAATAAACAAAAATACAAATCTTTATATTCATATATATGAGTAATTGTATTATCAGTATTTTTTAATTATAAAAAATTAAGATAAATCAATGAAATTCATTCATTGTGTTCTCTCTTTTAAAATAAATTTTTTCTTATATTTAATTCAAATACAATAAATGAATTTTATTAATTTATTATAATTTTTTACTGTTAGAAAATACTGATAATAGAATTACTATATATACAAAAAGAGAGAGCAAGAGAGAAGGAAAGAGTAAATTAAGATTGCTTTTTTTGAATATTACTTGTCATATAAACACTCGGTCTTGAATCATTATTAAAATGAATGAAAATTTTTTATCACTAAATTACATTAGACGGGTGATTATTATTAAGATTGAAGTATTAGACTTAGATCATTGAATTAATGAAACATATTATAAGTTTATTGACTTTTGACAAGATATAATTGTTTCACTAAATCAATTGGCCTCATTAAACTTACTATCAACTATATGTTAATTATACATATGTAAAAGTCTTTTGTCGATATTGTATAAGAAGAGATCTTCAGTTTAAATTTCATCACGTAAGAGTACGAAATTTATAATGGTTATAGTTTCTAATTAATTTTAAAAATGCATAACCCTTATTAATTCAAGTTATGTGTGTCTTTCATTCGATATCAATAGTAAGGTCCAAGTCTTAATATGCACAATTATTGGTATTTAAAGAAAAATTTCTTTCAAATATTTTGAACTTTAACGGGCTTAGTTAAACTAATAATAATATAAAAACTATCATGTTATTACATGATAGGATAGTCGATCCACCCAAAAACCTTATTATTAACTTTAGGAATTAAAAAATTACTTTACAAAACATAGAGATCATATGGAATATTTTTAAAGGAATATACTTGTCCTCATCTACCTCTTCTTCTTCCTTTAAAGGAGTTTACTTATCTCAAAAACCCCGCCAATACCTATGCTTCATGTGGTGTCTTTATATGAAGGGATTAATAGAACTGATTTTCTGATCACAAGATGGGAATAAAATAGCTCAAAAGCAGGGTGAACGAAGTGGTATAATGCAACCTCTACCTGTACAAAGTCATGAATTCAAACATGCATCCCATTATATATGTGGGTTTTTTTCCCTTTCTATAAATGTATAAATACAACCATCCTCTCAATATAGATTGTTTTCTCTCTCATATTCGGAATTATTTTTTGGACCGTATTATAAAATCATTCTCTCTATATAAATGCATAAATACAGCCATCCCCTCATGTTGATTATTCTTTATCGTATTAAGAGTTGATCCAATGGATTGTTCATTCTGGTATTAAGAGTTGTTCCTTAGATGGTATTTTCGAGTTATACTCTCGTTGATTTTGGTTTTCTTTTAGATGAAATGTTGATTAAAAAAACAGAATAGTGACCCATTATTGATTGATTGTCCTGCGGGGCCTGTTTTCTTTTGCTGTCATTATTATAGCCGGTCCAAAGTTATTTAATAAAAATAAAAGCTAACACGTGATATTTGTACAACATCATTCTACCTTTTTCTTTTGGCTGACATTATCATTGTGCTTCACTTATCTCACGAAGTACTATGACTGTCCATTTGAAAGCTCCATTATTGATTAACATGCTTTCCTTTTTTACCATTTCTTTTGGACTCTATTAATAATTTGATAGATATAGGTTAATGAGGATAATTTTTTTTTAGTTGTTGTAAAATCGACAATTCTCATAAATTGGTAAAAAATTAAAAATTTTCGTTTGAAAAAAGTATTACAAGGTTTGAAATGTAATAAAATACGAGTATTTTTCTTTTTTTTTTTTTTTTTAAATTCGCACGTGTCTTTTGGAGTTGCTTGTTTTAAATATTTAACATGTTCTCATCCTAATATTTTTCACGCTTCGTAAACAACAAATTACAGTGCTTTCAAATGGACCCGAAATTGAAAGATTGGAATCCTGCATGTGTTTAAATTATTGTACCTAAAAAGTGAATGTGGTTTTCACAGAACAATTCATTGTTAGTTTTTTTTTTTTTTTTCGTTAAAGTACAATTCATTATTAGTTATAATTAGGCGGGTGCTCGGTAAAATGATCGGAGATATTCAATGTCTTCGAACTTCAATTAGTGACTTAATTTAGACACTTTAAGAACTCCATGTTCTCTATCATGGCTACTCCACACGCCACGGGATGGTTTTCAAGCAAGTTAGACCATTTGGTTTTACTATCTTTGTTCTCTTTATGCCATCACAGGGTTGAAATGAATTTCTGAAAAGTTGAAGAAAGTGTTTTTTTTTTTCTTTTTCTGAAATAGTCGAAGAAAGTTTTTTTTTGGCTGATTTAAAAAAAAAAAAAGAAGAAGAAAGTTTCCAATGAAATAAATGTACATATATAGCTTGCTATTGTGCTTAGATGACATGCAAATCTAATAAAAATAGTCATTGGATTCACACCCAACGATCCATAAAAATTTAAAAATTTAATAGGACAAGTCTCCCAACATTAAAGCTGTTTCAAGAATAGGGATATTATGAAAAAAAACCTCATGGAATGAAAATTAATAGAGATTTGTCTCTGATTTTTATTTTATTAGGTGAACCGCCCCCTATCGGTTATAAAAACTGGATGGTGTTAAATTTGAGGGGTAAAATGGTAATTGAATGCGTAATTTTATTTATTTTAATAAAATTGAATAAAAAATGAAAAATAAATTATAAATAAATGAAAAATAAAAAATCACAGATTTTTTAACTCTCTCTCTTCCAGTCTCTCACTCATTCATCTCTCTCTCACTCCTCCATCTCTCTTTTTCTCTTGCCACCCATGTCTTTCTCCATCTTTAGCGACCAACTCACACCTTTCTCCTTTATCTCCCTCTTTTTATTTTTTTGGTTATCTGGTTTTGGGTTTTGAAACCCAGAACCAGATGGTTCTGGGCTTGATAGACCCAAAATCGTCTAGTTTTGGGTTTCAAACCTAGAATCGTCTAGTTTTGGGTTTCGAAACCTAGAACTAGATGGTTTTGGGAGGGTGTGGTGGTGGTTGGTTTGTGCTGGTTCTGAGTGGTTGATTTTAAGGGTGTTGTGGGTGGTGGGTGGGTGGTTTATGGTTGTTCTTGGTGGTTTGTGGTAGTGGTGGTGGTGGGTGGAGAGACAACTTCTATTGGGTGGGTCTAGGTACAATGGGTCTCTGTTGGTTCTGGTTTTTTTTTTTTTTTTTTTTTTTTTCAAATGGTTGATGATGATGTTACTGATGTTATGGGTTGATGTTGATAATGGTGGATTGAACGTTGTTGATGTTTTGATAATAATGGTGGCTGATTTAGGTTTCTAGATTTGGTTTTGATTTTGAATTTGATTTTGGTCATTCTGATGTTCAAATCTTTTTTGAGTTTTTGTTGGGTTTAAACTTGGAACAAGGAATTTTGGATGAAAAAAGTTACTAAGAGTATTTTGGTCATTTCACGAGTTTGGATGGAAAATATTAATATTTTGGATGGAAAGTTAATGGTAGGGGATGATTCACCTAATATATATATATATATATATATATATATAACCAGAAGTAAATCTTCATTAGTTTTAATTCTAGGGGAGATTTTCATAATATTCTTTCAAGAATACTTTACTATTTATAGTGCAAACGGATACCTTTGGGCTTCGGAGTTTGGGTCAATATATAGGCCTTGTTATTGGAATTACTAAGTTGGGCTCTGCCTCCATCGGCCTCTCTCTCTCTCTCTAGCATTAGAGATTTAGTGTAAAATATTCCAATATCACCTTTAATCATCTTTAATAATTAACTAACAAAAATAAATAAATTAATTTTAAATAATAAAACACATTTTGGGATTTTAATCAATTCTTTCTAACGTGTTTATTGAGGATTTTATAGTTAAAAAGAAAAAATATTCGTTCGAAGTTGTACATAGTACAGTCGGTGGTGATATATTTTGGATATGTAATAATATTACTTACAAATTTTCAAATAAAACATGTTTGTAAATGTTTTCATATCTATGTTTTGTGAGCCTGAGTCTAGTAAAGTAGAATTTATTTATTGTTTTCTAAATCTATATATTTTAATCTAGAATGACAAATTTTCAAATCATATAAATTTTACATTGAAAATATTGCATTTATGGTTAAAAGTCATGTCTCACACTCTGGGCATAGTCATGTCTGATGGGAAAAAAAAATTGAATCATTTCACAGTTAGATGTCGAGTGGTACAATATTTTTCATGAGACACTCGTATTTCTTTATGGATAAAATATAAAATAAAAAACCGTAATCTATTTTCAAAACTCATAAATAGATAATATTGCAAAGACTAAAAATGGTTTTTATTGAGAGTTTAACATGCATGAAGATTGAAGAATGAGCTTTACACTTCAACAAATTGTGGGCTCATGTTCAAATGAATGAGAATATCTCAGATAGAGTAGATGCATGTCTGTGACTAAGTTGTTGATACGATGATTTCAAATAGTTAGATTATTTAAGAAGTTAATGTCGAGTTTTGGTAGAGTAAAAACTAGAGAATAAGAGTGAAAAGATAGTCATTAACAAGAAAACGAAAACGAAAAAAAAAAAAAAAAGAAAGGTGAAAAGATAGTGAAGACCGAGGACAATAAAGTAAAAGTAGTTGTGAAAAGGACATGATAGATTTTAAGAGCATTTGTGACTTTCTGTGGCCTTTTTCTTTTACAGAATTGTTAACATGAGATGTTTCGAATTTATATTTCTTATTTGATGTAAATGTAAGCTATACACCACTAAGCACATATATGTTTGGTAGAGTTTGTCTACTTTTTTTAATCTCAAAAACTCTACTAGATTTATTTTATGTTGTTTTATTGTCATTCTAATAGAACTTTTGGACAATTAAAAAAACTGAAATATATTTACTAGGAGAAACTTAAGTTTTGATTTTTTCTAAGTAGATATTTTTTAACTTTTTTAAAAACATTAAAATGTCTATTATTTGATTAATTTTACTCTACCTTTATAACTTAAATCACTAATAAACTCTTTTCTTAAGATATTCTAAATACTTCACTTTTCTCTATATATTCGTTATAACAAAAATTTCTCAAGTTTTTTTTTTTTTTTTAACCAGTAAATTTCTAAAATATTTTATGTGTTTTTTTTTTTTAATTTCCTTTTTTACTTTGAAGATATTTTTGATGCAAATGTAAGAATGCGATGTAAATTATACAACATTAATATACTTGTGATTTTTGAATTCGGAAAGAAAAACATTGTATATGGACTTGATTAATTTACTATATCTTAAATGTTTTTTTTTGACAATCTTTTAATGAACTTTTAAAATTGATCCAACCAATTATTCTATTGTTTAAAAGGGTTTTTTTAATTGATAACTAAACAATCAATAACTTCTATTTAAAACTCTACTTGTAAATATCTATATCTAAAAGATGTATTTCTAAAAGATTTATTTGAGATCTACTTGAAAAAGCTCTACTAAAGAAAGCTTAAATATTTTGTTAAATAATCTTTAATTTTGGCTCAAATATAATTGAAATAAAAGAAAATAGAAGCTCAATTATGTTTTCCTTTTCAAAAAATTATATATATATATATATATATATATATTTTTAAAAACACAAATACAAATTGTGCAGATAAAGATTTAAAATTGGAACAAAATCAAGTTAAGTTAGTAAGAAAATTAAGAAACAAAACTTTAATATATAGAATTTAAATACTTTTATTTTCTGATAGTGAGTGGTGCAGTTAGCACCACTCCCCAGTCTCCTTCTTTATGAGTTAGGTTCGAGCTTTGTTTTCTTCTTAGTGTGAGTTTGTATTTGTGTCAATCTTTCACTTTAGTGTGGATTCCTCCTCCTAGTTTTTGGGAGTTTTTGTTTTGGACTGCACCGTAAAGTTTACGTCAGGAGATCCCGTTGTAGTGCCTATACTTGTAATATCTACTACGTTAAAAAACAAAAAAAAAAAAAACACAAAAGCAAATAGATTTGTGGAAAGTTAAAAGAACAACAAATGCCATCAAACTTCTGAAAACAATTAAAACTGAGTTCATGCACATAACATAAATTAATAGCACACAACATGACATTCAAATTTAAAACACTTCAGCTATTGCAAATAAGTTGTTGATATACCCTCATCAAGATTCAACTAATGTAGTAGAGCGGATCGGGCAGCTTGAACGTCCGGTTACCGATGTTGGTTCCGAGTAGATCGCTCCATTGATCACCGATGTTTCCAACGATGAGGTATCCTTCTTCTTCAAGCTTTTTTCTTTCACTTGATTTGTATACAACTGCTGTTGATCCTGAATACGATGAATTCCTATAGCCAAAATAATTTTAAGAGATTAAAACTATAGACCAATCTGAAAAATCACGATAAAACAATAATTACTAGATAATTTAATAAATACAAGATACATGGATGGGCTAATTCCAAAAATTCATCAACTTATAAAATTACACTAGCCTGTTTAAATCAAATGATTGAATCCATTTTTTTAAATATAAATCTAATTAATCAATTAAATTCATTGAAATCAATTAAAATTGATTGATTTTAGTAGAATTAATTGATTTGATATTCAATCATTATCAGTGGCATTGATTTGATTTGAGCACGACAAATCTAGGAATATCTCTCATCAATGGCTAAAATTTATCCTTTAGCTTTTTTCTCATTTTTTATTATTTTCAAGTGTATTATGCTCAGCACAATGGACAATCTTAATCCACTAAACAAAACAAGTTCTAAGATAAGTTTTAAGAGACTTATGCTTACTTGAGAATAAGCTTCTCCCAAGTGTCGAATCCAACATTCTTTAAATTGGTTTCTGTGACATTTCGCTGGCTTTCTGTTCTTCCAGTTAAGAAGACAATTTTAATTCCAAGAGACAACAACTTTTTGTATAACCTAAGACTCTCTGGTAATGCTGGTGCCTTTCCTTCCAAAACCCATGCATTGAATAGCGTTGAATTGTATGGGGTCGTCCTGAAAATTTCACATCGTATGACAGTGATAAGATTAATATATATGTAAAATTCATGTTACATATGGTTTACTGAAAGGTGAAGACAAATTATAGCTACAAGCATTTTGACATGCAAAGTTGAAAACTAACACTTAATATTCCTATATAAAGTCCCATAAGGATGTACTTTTATTGAAGGAAATGACAAACATGTGTGCAGTTAATAACATTACCATTTTATCCTTTATAAAATTAATAAAAAATCATATCTTCGCCATCCATTAAGTTACGATGGATGATAGAGATTTAATTAGAAAATATTAAATTAAAATAAATTGAAAAAAAAAAATCTCTACTCTCTACCGTCTATTTTATATATAGGCAATCTAAATCTTCACCAACCAACAATGGAGATGGATTCGTCTCTATCCATCTCAATCGATGACTGATGGAAATCTTAAAAGGATCTCCATCATCAATGATGGAGGTCTTTCTCCTTCATAAGCAATGGAGGACCTTACTCCATAATAAGGATATTTTTATCATTTCAAATGTAAATGATAATCAAAAGAACGGTTGAAGCAATGAAGTAACAAATGCTAATGGGGAAGCTCTTGCTTTAGTTATTTTGAAAACAAAGAAACCAAATTAATATCACTTAAAAAGGAAAAAAAAAGAAACCCATTTTATCACTTTTACAAAAACAAAAATATATATAGAATTAAATAAAAATATAAAAAATTATTTTCTAATTATCCAATAATACAATATACAACACATAAGTGCTTCTACAAATGAAAAGAAAGACAAAAAAAACAAAACAAAACCAATAAATAAACAAATAAATCATTGTTTAGTCGTACTTCAAAAACAAAAAATATATATGTATTAATTATTGCTTAGTTTGTGATAAACTAGTAACCGTGAACTTGGCTTATATATGATGATGTACGTACCCAAATCCATTGTCAGCATAATAGGGCAGATTAGACAGTGTGGTTTCATCTATATCAAAAACCCATGTGTAGTTGCCGTCGCCGGTCAGATTGAGGCTCTCAGCATAGAGCAGAGCCTCATTGATGACCATTTGCGAGTCATTTCGGTACTGTTTTCCTAGCATGTAATTTCCAATGTAGTTTTCACACTCTTCTGGAACAACAGCAAACTCTCTGAGGTTATTGGTTTCCACGGCCAGCCGCCAGCTCGAGCAGGACAGGCCCTCAACGTCCTGGCGGCGGATAGCAGACCGCGGTCGGAGAAAGTGGATTTGGTTGGGGAGGTGGAGGTCAGGCAGGTGAAGATGGAGTTGGTTGGGGATGTGGAGGTCTGGAACTTGGGATGTTGATAGAAGTGTAGCGATAATGGAGAAGAGTTTGAGTACATTTTCCATGTTGTTGGACAAGAGACTGATAGTTGTGATTATTGATGATTGTTTTGGTCTCGTTATATAGACTTAAGTCATGGATTAATGACCATAGAATTCTAGCAAATTACAAACAATATATGTATGTTGATTAATGTGGTATAAGTAATGTTTTATTATAACCTAATGAGATGTAGCTACAATATAGATAGACTAAATTTATTTTAAATTAGTTAAACATAATATTTGGAAAATTTCTTAATCTACAATTCTCTGAAGTATTCAACTCTTAATAGAAAAATTGTTAAGATAGGTTGAATGAACTTTTAAGAAGAAATGTGTTGATATCCTTTAGATAAGATAGGGTTTAATAATATTAGAGGTAGTTGATTTATTGTTTTTTCTTAACATACTGTAGGATATTTTCTTTAAAATTTTTGACAAAATTATTTTAGATTACTAACAAACTTTATATAACTGTCTTGTACCTTGATTTTATGGTCGAAATGCAACTTGTTTGGTTTGCCTGGCTTCTAGAATAAGTTTTAAAGTAATATTAAATATTTCACATTGTATCTCAACTTATAATACGTCAGTTAATTAATATATACTTATTAATAATTATTGATTTCACTTAAAAACGTATCCATTTATCAATTAACACATTAGAAGTTGATATCAAATTAATACATAATTTTTTTTTTCCTTTTTTGTTTTGACTTGGAGAAGATGAATTTGAACTTAAGACCTCCACTTTGCTGAGAAATGTGGCTACCATCAAGCTATGTTTATGATCACAATATGTCTAGCATAATTGTAAGTTTTATTTTGTCAAATTATAAGTTTATAACTGTTTATAAGTTTGAATGTTATTTTGTTATAATAATTTATGGAGGTTCATTTTTTTCCCAAAAAAAAAAAAAATTATGGAGGTTCATATTTTTTTTCATCTTTTTGATTTATGATATACTCTTTTCTATTTTTTTAATGGAATATCATATGTTAAAGAAGATGTAAATTGTCATTGGAAAGGTTATCAAAATTCATCTATATCATTAATGTATATATTAATAGATTATGTTAATTTTTCTTTGATGTAATGCCAAGAAAGAAAGAACGAGGAAAACGATTTACTTGAGAATCACATGATAAGAAATAGAGTAAACCTAAGTATGTCCATGTATTTGGGCTATGTCAGAAGAAGAAAAGGTCAAAAAAGAAAAAGAAAAGATTACATATAGATATAATATGGATTTTTTAAATATTAAACCTCTTATACAAAGTTATCTGGGTTACAATATAAAAATGATAAAAAAAGAAAAAAAACATTTGGAATATTTTAAACTTAAATGTAAATCTAGGAAAAAAAATACCATAATTGATTTTTCGGGCTTGTATTTAAACAATTCTTTAACAGAACATATGCGTCAAATATTTTCTCTTTAGAAACGTTTTTCCATCTCTTAATTATTTTTGAAAATGAAAAATAAAATCCGGATTGCATATGAAATAGATCCTCAATATTTCAAATTCATAAGTGATATATATATAAGGTAATTCCTCAAATTCATAATGATATAGCAGATACATTAATTTATGTCCAATCTACGAAAAAAGTTAAAGAGATACAGATAGGATGGGACATGAAATATGTTTGTTTTTGTTATTGGTTTTGTTTTTTGTTTTTGTTTTTTTCTAGAAAAGAATATGATAAGGTAATTCCTCAATTCATAATGATACAGCAGATACATTAATTTATGTCCAATCTACGAAAAAAGTTAAAGAGATACAGATCGGATGGGACATGAAATACGTTTGTTTTTGTTATTGGTTTTGTTTTTTGTTTTTGTTTTTTTCTAGAAAAGAATATGTCAGAAATTGTTTGGCCATGCATATGTTTTTGAAATGGTCACATTTAATAAAGTAGGTGATCCGGCCATTTATATTTCCTAGTATCGAGCTACTGATATATAAAAAAATAAATATATCTAGAGTAAATTAAGAACCTTTTTCTTGAACATTACTTATTATGTAGCCACTCGATCCTGTACTATTGTCAATATGAATGAGGATTTTTTATCACTAAATTCTATTAGATGGATGATTATAGTAATTTAAGATTGAAGTATTAGGACTTAGATCATTGAATTAATAAATATAAGTTTACTGACTTTTGACAAGATATAATTCTTTCACTAAATCAATTGGCCTTGTTAAATTTATTATCAATTATATGTTGATTATATATAAACTAACTGAGCTGTAAAGTCGTTTGCTGGTGTGGCATAATAAAAGATCGTCAATTTAAATTCCATCAGGTAAGAATATAAAATTTATAATGATTATAGTTTCAAATTAATTTCAAAACTCCATAACCCTTATTAATTCGAGTTATGCGTGTCTCTCATTGGATATCTGTAGTAAAGATCAAGTCTCAACATGCACAATTGTTGGTATTTGTAGGAAAATTTCTCTTGAATATTTGAACTTAAACGTGCTTACTTAAACTAATAATAATATCAAAACTATCATTTTATACATGATAGGATAGTAATTCCACCCAAAAATCAAATTATTAAATTTAGGAATAAAAAAATTACTTTACAAGACATAGAGATTATATGGAATATTCTTAAAGAAATATACTGATCATCATCTACCAGAAAGGACTTTACTGATCTGATATATCAGAAACCCCAAAAATACATGGTTCATGTGGTCTCTTTATTCGAAGGGATAAATAGAATCGATTTTCTAACCACAAACTGCGAATAAAATACTACATATCTATCATACACGTTTTAAATTTTTGGACAGTGACCCATTATTGATTGATTGTTCTGCTGGGCCTGTTTTCTTTTGCTGTCATTCATTAGAGCTGGTCCAAAATTATTTAATAAAAATAAAAGCTGACCCTTTATTTATTTTATATTTTATTTTTTTAAGATAAAAGCTAACACGTCATTCAAAAGATAAAAAGATAAAAACTTTGCTTGTTTGGGGATTTAACATGTTCTCATCCTAATATTTTTCACGCTTCATAAACAACAAATTTAGGTACTTTCAAAAGGACCCAATATTGAAAGATTGAAATCCTGCATGTCTTTTAAGTTATTACACCTAGAAAGCGAAAGTAATTTTCACAAAACAATTCATTATTAGTTATAATTAGGTGGCTACTTGGTAAAATTATTGGAGATATTCAATGTCTTTGAACTTCAATTAGTGACTTAATTTAGATACAATAAAAACTCCATGTTCTCTGTCAAGGCTGCTCCACAAGATGGTTTCCAAGCAAGTTAGACCATTGGGTTTACTATCTTTGATCTCTTTATGCCATCATAGGGTTGAAATGATTTTTTGAAAAGTTGGAGAAAGGTTTTAATGAAATAAACATACAAATCTTGTTATTATGCTTGGATGATATACAAATCTAATAAAAATTTATTGTATGATACATATTGGTACCTCAAAGATAGTTTAAAAAAGTGAACACCTAAGGTTAATTAAGTGGATTTTGAGGAGACTAATTAAAGAGAGACAAACCGTTGAAAAGGAGAGACTAATTAAGTGGATTTTGAGGATCTCCACAACCATGAAAAAAAAAAAACAATTAACAAAAAAAAAAAAAAAAAGTTTCTAGATCCCTTTTCTCTCTCCCTCTTTCTTCTCTCTACCCATTTATGAGTTTCTAGGTTAGAAAACCCAGATTTCTCATCATCATTCTCACATAATCATCAATCTCTCACAGTCGTTAGCAAACACCATAAAACAAAAAAAAAAAAAAAAATCAACAAAAAAAAAAAAAACGAGCCACTGGTCTTCACCGTTAGAGACTCACCTCGATCTGCTATGGTAGAGACCCATCTAGGTCTTTGATCATGGAGACCCAGATAGGTCTCCATTGCCGGAGACCTAGAAACGAGGTCTCTACTCGCCCACCTGCAAATCCGGTAGGAGATGGAGAGAGAAAGAAAAAAGAGGAAATAGAGAGAGAGAGTTAGAGATAGAGAGGAATGGAGAGAAAGAAAAAAAAGTAAACTCTTATATATTATTTTTGTTTTTTATTTTTAAATAAAAGTATCTTATTTTAATATTATTTATTTTATTTTTTATTTTTTTATTATATTTTCTTTGAATTTTCTTTTTTACCCCTAGAGTCAAACAGTCAATTTTATTAACCTAACGGAATCTATTATCGTAAGGGGTATTATCATTCTTTTATATGTTTTCAAGAGGTATTTTGGGTATTTAATTTAAAATCAAACAGTATTTTGGATAAAAACGAAACTATATGAAGAAAAATGAATAATCTATCAAAAATCAAAGAATATTTTGGAATTATCCCTTTCGAATATTTTCAACAAAATCGAAACCTAATATTGTAACCAATGGTAGATTTAGGGCTCCAGGAAAAACAAGAACCATACTTGAAAATTTTCATATTTATCCATTAATTTTGTAAAATTTTTACTTCCCCTAAATATTTATTTTAATTCATTGGTCCCTTAAATATATATATTTTTAGGCCCTGTCCTATTGTAAGCACAATATAAATAGGAAATTAAAATAACATGGAGAATATAACAAGATTTGTTAGCATACATAATTACATATACATATATCGTCTTCCTTCCCTACAAAAAAAATATCAAAGAAACTTATACCTTATTAACCAAGAATTTGGATTCTTTCATTGTACCTCAGCTTTTCCTCATCTCATTTTATCTTGTGACACAAACATTACAATTAGTATATGATTAATAAGTGAATTTCTTTCCCTTTAGTTTATTAACAACCAATTATTTGCTTCCAAAAGGTTATTTATTTGGTGCTGTCCTAATTGTAAGCACAATATAAGTAGGAAATTAAGATAAGTGAGAGAATATAATGAGAATTGTTAGTATATACATACATCCTCTTCCTCCCACGACAAGAAAAAAATATAAAAAAATACTTATACCTTATTAACCGATAATTTGCATTCTTTCATTGTAGCTGGCTTTTCCTCACCTCATTTTATCTTGTGGCACATAAATATTACAATTAGTATATGACTAATAAGTGAATTTTTTTTCCCCTTGTTTATTAGAAACCAATTACATGCTTCAAAAATGTGAAGAGGTGAGTAGATAATTCAAATCCATTTATTACAAGCATTAAAAGCTTGTTGTAAAACCTATCTACAATGAGCATAAAAATTTCCATTCTCAATATTCACATCTAGGGTAGGCCTATTGTATGTGGTAATGTAATACCTTAAATAAAAATCTATAATAGACACAAAAAAGCCTGTTGTAGAATTTGCATATTACCCATAGACAAAGACATTGGTAAATAATCATGAATTACCATGTAAAATGGCGGTTGTTAAAGGTAGTTAGAGAGAAAATTATTTTAAATTTTTCATTCTCAATGAAACAAAGCTAATTTAGCATAATTTCCTATAAATCGATAATCTACATATTAACCATGAACGTGATCCATTATAGAATTTACGCATTAACGATGGGTACGTAATTCCCATTGTTATAGGTAACCAGGGGGAAAGTTTTTCAAAATTTTTCATCTCCCACCTGGCCACCTATAACAAATAAATCTTTTATTTGTATCTCTTCATTCTCTAGGTGCCATCATTTTACTTATTCATATTGGTTACCCCACTCCTGCTCTCGTACCCTTTTGTTTCTCATTTCGTCCAAAATTGATTTTCACTTCATCATTGATATTGTTTTGACTTTTTAGTTATAACTTGATAACACTGTGAGTGATTTTCCATCTTTTTACATGATACTAACTATGTATTAATATATGAAGAGTAAATTATTTATTTATTTTATTTAAATGAGGTATTAACTAAAAGTATGAAAGAAAATAGAATTTTCCAATCAAATGCAGTCATATCGTTTTTTCAAATTTAAACTTAAGGGTAATATATATGATCTTTTGGACCAGATAAAAAATTTTAAAAAATTAAAATATTGTAAAAAATTAAATATAAATACTTCAAATATAGAAGACAATAAATTGACCTCCTTGATTCCCAAAAAAAAAAAAAAAAGATGAAGAAGAAGAAATTGACCTCCTTGATCTAGTTCGCTCTCTCTGTCGGGGAGATCTTAAAAAATCTTTTCCTCAAAAGCAGATGTTTGATGGTTTTTGTCCTTTTCTTTTTTCTTTTTTGAACTTCATGGAAAAGCTTTATTTTTTTTATTTTTTAATAAAATCGTGAGCTCCAAGGAGACAGTCTAGATATTCAAAATGAAGATTCGGGTTTCTATTTTCCTGTTAAGTTATTTTTATAATTTCTTTTTTTTTTTGGAGTTTTCATAGGAGATAAGCCTTGTTTCATTTCCCATGAAAGAGAAGAATCTAGATCTCTATTTGGAGATATGAATTGGTACTTTTTTTTAAAAAAAGTTATTTTAGGTAATTATATATATATATTTAATGAAGTTTTCTTCTCTCATTAAGGAGGATAATGTAGATCTCCAAATGGAAATTTGGGTTTGTAGTGTTTTTCTTATTTTTTAGAATATATTTTGTCTTCATTTTTTTTCCCAAAAAATGTTTTCATCTCCCATGCAGTAACGAACCTAGATCTCCAAAATAGAGATATGGGTTTGTAACTTTGTATTGTCTTTTTTGTTTTTTCAGTAATTTTTAGGATACATTATTTGATTGTTACATTTTAGTTTTTTATTTTAGTTATTACGTGATGAAGAGGATGATAATGAAGATAATGTTAAAGCTGAAGATTTATTATTTATTTATTTAGTTAAAAATAAGGAGTATTTTAGTCCTTTTTACATGTTTGACCATTAACTATTTGTGTTAACAAACCAAGATAACGGTAGATAGGGATGGCAATGAGTCTGGTTAGAACGGATTTGACAAAACTTGCACCCGCACCCAGATCCGCACCTGCAAAGTTTTTCAGGTTTGGGTGTGGCTGCTTGACCTGTAGGTTGGGTGGAATCTGCACTCCACTCGAAGTCGCAAAAATTTAACCAAACAAATGTTTGTCAGTTAAGAATCACTAAATCTACATACAATATTTTTATTCATTTATATTACTTTCATTCATAGAACAAAAAAAAAAAAAAAAACAAAAAACCAAAAAACAAAAAAAACACAAAAAAAAATTCATAAATATAACTGAACTTGATTATCTATCAATATTTCTTTTCTCATTCTGTATCACCATCAAATGAAGATTCAAAGCCCCCAAAAAAATCTGAAAATAAAAACTAAAATGAAAAATTGAAGTCTATGTTTTTACAAGTGTATATATATAATCACCACCACCACCATTGTGCAGCGGCACGGCTGCAATGGTTGTGGTGCGGTAGCAAAAGAAACTACTAGTGGGTGCGACAGGGAAAGAAGCGGCACCAAAAGAACGGGGAGGGGGAGAGGTAGAAGGGAAACCGTGGGGAGTTGAGAGAGAGACGTTTGTTTAGGGTCTAGAGTTTTCTCAAGGTTTGTTTATATATAGGGATATTATGAAAAACCTCCCTGGAATGAAAACTAATGGAAATTTACCCTCCGTTTTTAAATTATTAGGTAAACTACCCCCTACCGTTAACTTTCCGTCCAAAATATTAACATTTTCCATCCGAAATAGTAAAATGACCAAAATACCCTTACCATATCCGATAAAATTCCTCTTATACCCTTCAAACTTATGAAATGACTAAAATATCCTTTAAATTATTAATTAAATAAAATATTAAATAAAAAATAAAATATTTAAAAAAAAAAATTCTTCACACAAAATCCCTCTCACTCCACTCTCTCTTCTTCTTCTTCTGCTTCTGCGCTTCTTCTTCTGCTTTTGCTTATCTTCTTCTTCTTCTGCTCTTGTTCTTCTCAGGGTTCGATTATTCTTCTTTTACTCTTCTTCTGCTCGTCTTCTTCTTCTTCTGCTCTTCTACTTTTCTGGGTTCGATTCGAACCCAGATCTAGGTTCCAATGGAACCCAAAACTGGGTTCGTATTGGAACCCAGATCTGGGCTCCTTCGAACCCAGAAACTAGGTTCGTTGGAACCCAGTTTTTGGGTTTGAATGAGCCCAGATCTGGGTTCGAAGGAACCCAGAAACTGGGTTTGAAGGAACCCAGAAACTGGGTTCGAATCCTTCGAACCCAGAAACTAGGTTCGTTGGAACCCAGTTTCTGGGTTCGAAAGAGCCCAGATCTGGGTTCCAATACGAACCCAGTTTTTGGGTTCGAAGGAACCCAGAAACTGGGTTCGAATCGAACACAGAGAAGTAGAAGAGCAGAAGAAGAAAAAGAAGAAGAAGAAGAAGAAGAGCAGAAGAAGAAGAAGAAGAAGACGAGCAAAAGAAGAGCAAAAGAAGAATAATAGAACCCTGAGAAGAACAAGAGCAGAAGAAGAAGAAAAAGAGCAGAAGTAGAAGAAGAAGCGCAGAAGCAGAAGAAGAATAAGAGAGAGTGGAGTGAGAGGGATTTTTGTGTGAAGAATTTTTTTTTTTTAAATCTTTCATTTTTTATTTAATATTTTAATTAATTAATAATTTAAAGGACATTTTAGTCCTTTCATAAGTTTGAAGGGTATAAGAGGAATTTTATCGGATATGGTAAGGGTATTTTGGTCATTTTACTATTTTGGATGGAAAATGTTAACATTTTGGACGAAAAGTTAACGGCAGGGGGTAATTTACCTAATAATTTAAAAACGGGGGGTAAATTTCCATTAATTTTCATTTCAGGGGGCTTTTTCATAATATCGCTTATATATAAAAGCTCAGATCTACATGGTTTTGAGTTTGCGTATATTTTATTGTTTTACAAAAAATTATACAATTATATGTTTATTTAATTATTTACTTTTGCGGGTGAAATTATCATCCCAAAGTTGGGAGAGGATGGAGCTGTGACAAACCTTAAATGTTAAATAGTGTTCGTGTAACTGTATCCTAAATTTCATAATCGTATAATTATGTATAATTATGTCAAACGTCAAGATGTTTGTACAATTTATCCTTGCATTTATTACTTGAAACGACAATAATTGGCATTTGATAACAAGGTTCCACCTCCTTCACATATCCAAAACAAACGCAAAAGATATATTTTTTTTCTTTTCCCACTAAAATAAAAAAATCAGCTCACGGGAACATCCAGTCATCGAGCTAGAGCTAGGGGGCATGTAAAAAACTTGCGAAAAACAAAAACATAGATACAACTACAAAAGATGTCATTGACTCTAGGGTCCACAACAACACAAATTATTCATACGTAAACTCCTAAAGTCACATACATCAGAGTACATGTTATAGTATGCGACTTTATGATCTTATTTAAAAGAAAAGTAATTAAAATTAGTTGTAGAATCAAGTTTCACGCAAGGTAGAACATAGGCATTGGGACTTTGAAGGTCCTGTTGCCAGGATTCTCACCCAACAAATCACTCCACTGATCACCCATGTTTCCCCAAATTCTGTACCCTTCAGCAACAAGCTCTGTTCTCTTTTTTGTCTTGTATTCCACTTTGGTCAAGTTTTTTTCAGAGGTGTACCTGCCACCATATACAGATCATTCATCTACATACATACATACATACATACATATACACATGATCAACAAAAACTTTTTTTTCTCCTTTTATAACTTATACCTTTTTTTTAATAAAATATTACAATAAATTCAGAGTTTAAAGAAAGAAGAAATGACTTGAACTTATAACTTTTTGAGAAAAAGTGTGAAAGATTACCACTTAACCAATCTTATATTATCATAACTTATACCCACTTAAAGATTGTGCGAATAATTCCTATATATAGATTTTAGATGGTGTCATATTTTGCTTACAATTGTTACATCATTTGCTTTATAATATAGTGTCACTAAACAGTGGTCTTGTTTTTAACAATAATTATTTTTCTTTTTTTTATTGTTAATTATAATAAATTCGGGATTTGAGGATGAGGAAATAATTCGAACTCACAATCTTTAGAATGTAATTATGAGAGGGATATACCACTGGATCAACTCCATCTTATTGATTTTAATAATAACTATTAAAAGAGTATATTTTAAGTTTTTTCAAATTCCATACCATTGGTTTTCTGGTTTCTAATTCGACATATATACCAGGTGTTTAATAGTTTTAATAAATCATAAAAAAACAAGAAAAAAATTGAAAGCTCTAGTTTGGAATTCATATATAATTGACGGTTAATTACCTGAGCATGAGCTTCTCCCAAGTATGGTAACCCACGTTCTTCATATTATATTCAGTGATATTTCTAAGAGTGGTTTCAGATTTTCCTGTAATAAACACAATCTTAAACCCAAGTTCCAATAATTTTTCATATAAATCAACCATTCCTGGCACCGCTGGTGCTTCCCCCTTAAGTTCCCACTCTAAGAATGATGTGCTATTATACTCCTTTGCCCTGCAAAATATCAAAATTAGTTAGTGATCATCATCATTATTATTAGCACTAATATATATAAATATATGCAAAATGTTATTGGTTTGACAAAAACCAAAGTATCGCATGCATATATATATATATTTATATATAAGAAAATTGCTTTTACCAATATGAATTGTCAACATAATAATAAGGAGCATTAGAGAGAGTAGTGTCATCAACATCAAAAACCCAAGTATCTTTGCCATCCCCAGTGAGTTCAAGGCCTTTGGCATGCTCATAAGCAATATCAGCTGCAAATTTGCAATCACTGGGGTATTGGTGTTCTAGCATGTAATGTCCAATATAAACTTGACATTCGTCCGGGATCTCGTCCCAGTCACGGTTGTTGTTCGTTTCCACGGCCAGGCGCCAGCTGAGGCAGTCTAGGCTGTCGGATACTTGGTGGCCTTCAGAGCCGGAGTCTGGCCGGAGAAGGTAAGTTGGGTTGGGAAGTGGCCGAGAAGCTATTTCAGTGGTGGCAAGAACAAAGAAGAGTGGTAGCACTACGAAGTAGTTCATTTTTTCTTTTTTTCGGTTAATGTGAAACAGGAAATTTTAGTTTTGGATTTTGGCTTGAATAACATGCATATTGGTTGCTTAAATAAGCAATACCTTGTCAAAATAAGTTAATTTGCATGTTATTTACTGAAGTATCAATTCTGAATTACATATTTAGAATTTGAGATGTCACTGTTGACTCATACCTGTACAATCTTATTGACCTATAAGGGATTTATTATTCGATTATCTTAACATTTGACTACATTTATTAATTTGTCATGTGATATGTCTATATTATAGTAGATAGTTTGGTCCGTTACTATATAAAGCTAAACTTTGTAAACGTAAATTGAAAGTTTAAAACCTGTTTCATATTGTTTGGTGCCAAGAAATAGAAAAGGAAAAATTTAACATGATAATCCCATGATATCCCAGCTTGTTGGAGATTAATTAACCACATGGGGTTACAGAGAAATCTAGCATGTTTATATATCTAGCTATTTGATTTTTTCTTTTTTTCTTTTTTCTTTTTTTTTTTAAATAAAAACGTTAAAAGATGCTATATAATCTGGATTGTTAGAATATATTTAAAAAGACATATTTTTATTGTATTTTGTATTTTAAATTGATTCTGAATTGTATTTGAACTTATTAAAAGGGAAACATTTTGGTAAATTGACATTCTTTTTTAGAAGAAACAAAAAAAAAAAAAAACTTCTCTCAATGTATGCACCTTAGGTTGTATTTAAGGAGAACTACATTAATATATATAAGTTAAAATAAAAACAAAATCTGTACTTTCCCAACATGAAAAAAATTATGCAATGTGATTTTATCTGAATTTATAATAATACAAATCCTCCTTCAAAATGGATAGAAGCTGAGGTCAAATTTTTAAGATATATATATATATATATATATCAAATTATGAGTATCGGTTAGTTTAGTGGATACAATAATATGATTTTATATAGTAACATTAATAGGTGTGCTAATGAAAAAAATAATAAAAGTGTTTTATCATTTTCATTTATCAATTTTTAGGTACTCATGTTCTTTAATAAATCATTCTTAAAACTTAATTCGGTATATGTTTCTTAAAAAGAAATATTCCTAAGAAGTTTTTGAGTATTTTAAAGTGACACATTCATGTATAATTAGGTAATACACTTGTACATCATATATTACTAATATGAGTATTTAAATAATAATTTTGTTAGATAAAAATTGAAGTGAGTTAGTGGTAAACTCTTTAAACCCAGATGTTGAGGTGGTGAATTTAATTTATATCTCTCTTCCCCACATTTCAAATTGTACATTAAATAAAAACAAACAAACTACTTGGAATATTCTATATATTATGGCAGTATGCTTGCTTCCTTATCTTAAAATAAAAAATAAAAATAAAAACAGAATGATATGCTTTTTGTGGCTGTGCTAATATGCAGAACGTGTATAATTATTAAAGAATTAATAATAATTGAATTTTGATTTAAAGGTTGAAGTGAATTAAAAGTTTGTGTAAATAAAATAATTGAAAGTTAAAATAAATCATATTTTTTTAAATGGATCATGTAACTGTACATATATTCTTTTGAATTCAAGTTAACTCATCAAATCTCTATAAGGACTCACTGAAATAAATCACTCCATTCAAAATATCTATTCCTATAATTGAAAGAAATATACTCCCATAAAAAATAAAAAATCTTTACACTTGTATTTAAAAAATAAGCATGATGGAATTCATACTTTTATTAAATAAACTGAATGGGTAGGTACTACAATCATTGTGTGAGGTGGGGATAGGAATGACGATGGGTCGGGTTCAGACGGGTTTACCGAAACCCACACCTAAACCCATGAAAAATAATTGCATAGACACCCATGAAAATTTTGCCAGCGCGGATGTAGGTGGACTCGAATCCCACCCATAAACCTGCAATATTAAAAAAAAAAAAAAAGACCAATTTTCATACAAATTTTGCCCTCAAACATTACTTAGTAAGCACTAATAATATAATTTTCACATACTGACAATAACATCAATCGTAAATAAAATTTAATTTAATATTTCCACCTAAAAATTGAGTTCTAACATCTAATATAATGAATTCAAAATAAAAAAAAAAAATTACATAAATCCCAAATCCAAATACAACACAAAATATGACAAACATTGACCAAATACATAGTAAATTTGAACTTCAAACAACATATATAATAAATAAATGCAAAAACTTTCATAAAATTAACAAATATAAAAGTTATTTAATATTATATTATTAAAAAAATTAATATTGTAGTTCTGTGGGTGTAGCTGCAGAATTTTTTGGCATCTGCACCCGAACGTGAAATGCATTCAGGTTTAAAATTTAGTATTCACATTCATCCACATATTTATTTATATCCATTTATTTTCATGTCTATTCATTACATATTGAAATCTACGGATTTGTCGGTGAAATTGGCAATCCTTAGGTGGGGATTGTGCTATTGAAAGGCAACAAGTTGTGGCTCTTGTGCGTTATCTTAAAAGATGACATGCAAATTTTTGCACCATACGTTTTATTGTAGAGAACCAGAGATAGAGATGGATCCACAACGGGAGCCCTAATGGGCATCTCTTCTGTTTCAACGTCAGGTACGCAGATGCTTCAAAAAAACTTCAGGTATGCAAATATTGCATATCAAATTCAATTATTAAAAGCTGAAAATGACTGCGATATTTCTCCTCGTGACATGTACAGTCGTTTTCACTTCTTTTCTCTTGTTTGTTAGTTAGTTTTGTTTTGTTTTGTTTTTATTTTTATTTTTTTTAACACAATGAGAATTATTGAAATTAATTTACCATTAGACATGACCGACATGTTTTCATTATTTAATATTTATTTATTTTATTTTTATTTTTATTGGATTGTGGTTGATAAGCCATCAATTTAAATATCTGATTTTGATTAAAGTTATACAAACACATTTATATATATATATATATATATATTACTTTTCTTTTTTATTTAAATGGACCCACAATAAAGATGAATAATTTTGCTTGTCAATGTATCATAACCTTAAATTTTAAATACTATAGTTTGATCATTTCTTATTAATTTAAGTTTTTAGGTCTAATATAACTAACATGATATTAGAGTTTGGAGGTTACTGGTTTAAACCCTCTCTTCTCCCTTTGTTTGAAATTCTTCTTATTACACATGTTATTCGATAAGGGATGTTTAATATGTATTCTACATCTGTCATATATCCACGTCATACATAAGAAAACATGTCAACGTATCATAATCATAAATTTTAAATATTATAATTGAATAATTTTCTTGTAATTTAAATTTTTGGATATGATAAGCAATCTTTAAGGCTTTTTGGTACCTCAAAAGTGAAAGTAGCTTTTGTGAAAGGAAAGAAAAAAAAAAACAGTTTGTTTGTTATCTAATAAAATAAGTAGACACTTCTAGTGCATTTAGAGCACCGTATTGGATTGGATTGATCTAAATTAGATTGGGTTGGATTGTATACAATTAAATCTCATGTTTGGTGTATGATAGATTGGATGAATTGAATTTTATTAAATTAAAATATTTTTTTTAAGTAAAACAAAATTATTTTAATGTATTTTTAGAAAATAAAAACATTTTCTAATAATAGTAAAACTGATATCAATAATTTAATATATTGTAATTTGTATTTATATATTGCAATATTAAAAAACATAAATAAAAAAACATAAATAAAATAATATTGTTTTAAATAGGAGAGAGAGAAGCCCTCAGCCAATAAATAATAGAGAAAAATTGTAAAAGAATAGAGAGAAAGTTGGATCAACTAAAAAAGTGTAAAACAATCTGAAAAGTCAAACGCCAGAAGCATTGTACATAGTGCAACACACGTTGAGTTTGGGATTTGTATGTGCAGTATTTGCAATATATAAAACACTATACAAATATCTGATGTACAAACCAAAGCATGCTCCAAACACCGGTCACAAAAAAAAAAAAAAAAAAAAACCCACTCTTGACTCTCCAATCCAGCCTTCTGTACGGTGCCAAAAATGCAACGTTGTATTGGTGATTGAAAATTTTCGAGGTGCTTGCGCCTTCCATTAGTGGCATAATTTTCACTCTAAAAACATGTTGTTGACATCTTCATCTAACTCAAAGTTCTCTTTCAACAGTACCCAAAAACATAAATCGTATCTATCACAAAATTTTTAAAACTTAGCAAAACTCAAACCTTTGAAAAATCAAAAGCGTAAGTGTAATTAAATACTTTCTTTAAAATGCATTTTCCTTAGATAACCACTACTACAACCTCCACGAGAACATAACCAAAAAATCTAGTTGCATCTCATATACCAATTTAATTAATTTGGCAAATCTTACATTACGCAAAAGATGTATAGTATGTCATGAGACTTTTGAAAGCTTAGTAAAACTCGGACTTACAAGGGATCCCAATCATTGTAATATATGCACAGCTTCAACCTAGTTGACTCCACCCTTGGAGAAAACCACCAGGAAACACAGCTTAGATGTCACTGCCAACTGCTTAAGTTGATGCTAAAAAGCAAACAAATATGCATTGAAACATGAGTACACATGAACGAATTGATGGGGAATCTTAAAGACCATGAAAATTAAGAAAATAAATAAAGATTTGTGGATGATCAAAAGTGGAAAAAATGTCAGCTACATAAGGTCATTTTTCCACCTTATGGACTCATCTTTGATTACAGCCTGATATATTCGCCATTAGAGGCTGATAGATTCACCTATTGCAAAGTTCCAAGTACCCTAAAAGTTTCCGGAGCTTTTTACAAGAAGCAGACTTTGACTTTGTTCTCGATCTTATCTTTGATTAAAAATTATGCTTATTAATCAAGATTCCTTTTGAAAAATTAATACAGTTTTACTTAAATTTAGAGAATTACAAGTGTACCATAACCAAGTGATAACTACATCTTTCAACTAAATTAAGGTTTTAAGTTCAAATCATTCTTCTCAAAACCAAAAGATAAAAAAATGCTGTAACTCCCTAGAAATTAAACTTCAAATGGGCAGCTTTGATGAAGAATTGGAGTGAAATTTACTTTCCTACAATTTCTTTCTTTTCCTACAATTTTAGAGTTTCCATAAAAGAGGTGTCTTAACTTTTAAGAATATTAATTTCAATTTTTTTTTCTCTTGAAAACTAATATAAAACGAGTTAAAAATTTACCGGAGCCTCTTTAAGATTAACAACTATTTATATGGTCTGTTTATTCACTCTTATTATAGAAAACATCAACCATCACAGGGCAAGGCTAGTCTTGACTTTTGAAAGGTGGAGTGCAATTGAAAATCTAAAATGGCCCCATTTATTTATACCTCATGTCAGTGATTTATATGAGGATGACGTCAGTGATTTATATAACTACTAGGCACAAAGTAAAATTAGTTTTAGGCCCACGAATTTGTAAATTCAGCTTTGAGCACTATTGGGCATTTAAAAATTGTGGGCCGCTAAAAGAATGAGTCTGGGATAGTCGTCTCTCTCGCACAGGCCACGCAGACATTGCACAGAAGATGAGAGCACTTCCAATACATGCTTATAATATACGTATAATTGGACTTGAATACCCCCCAGAGACCTGGATGGGGAGGTGCACGCAACCTCTTTGATGCGCAAAAATAGTTCACCATAGACAACATATATAATGTTAGTGGTATCGTCCTTCAACACATACAATATTGAGATCGTGAGTTCGAGTTGTATTTTTTCCTCCTAAATCCCAAATTAGTTGTAATAGTTCAAAAAAATAAATAAAATTCAATATTAGTGTTGCACTTCTGCCACTATATAAGAACTACCTAAATTAATAGGGTAGGTATTGGTCATTAGATTCAAATCTAAAGCTTCACAAAAATTTATTGTTTGAAAATTAAAAAGCAGTTTGGGTAGTGCCTCAACAATTAAAGGTGTTGCCACCGTGACCTTGATAAGGTCATGGGTTCTACACTCACTTTTAACAAAAAAATTATGAGCTTCCGCCACAAAAAAGTAACTCTTAGAAATTAAAAAAGTATCTTTGTTTTGTTTTACTGTCCGCTGTATATTTCAGAAAAAAAAAAAGATTTAATAACATTAGATAGTTTACTTAATGTTTTTTCTTAAAATATTTTAGGAGATTTTCTTTAAAATTTTTGATAAATTTATTTTAAATTTCTAACAAATATTATATGACTATTTTGTATCTTGATTTTTTTTTTTTTGAAATGAATATATATACATTAGAATAAGTTTCAGAGTAGTATAAGATATCTTATTTTGTGTTCCAACTTATAATATATCAATTAATGAATGAATACTTATAAATAATTATTTATTTCACTTTAAAATGTATCATTTATTAATTTATACATCATGAGTTGAGATTAAAATGAAATATAAAACATAAGATGTTTAATATTTTATTTATTATTATTATAATTTTTGTGTTTTGACTTGGGGGAGATGAATCTGAATTCGAGATTTTTATTTTGTTGAGAAATGTGGTTACAACCAAACCATGTTTATGATCACAGTATATCTAGCATAATTGTAAGTTATATTTTGTCAAATTATCACTATTTATAAGCTTGAATGTTACTTTATTACTATAATTAATGGAAGGTTTCATGTGTTTTTTTCATCCTTTTGATTTATGATATACTCTTTTGTATTTTTCAATGGAATATCTTATGTTGAAGAAGCTGTAAACAATTCTTTAACTGAACATATGGGTCATATGTATTCTCTTCGGAATCGTTTTTCTATATCTTAATTATTTTTATTTGTTTTGATATTATTCATGTTGCGAATTTAAACCAAATTCATGTGAGCCAGCTACAATTTATTGGAGATTGGACTTGTGTATTTGAAAATTTTTTATAGTCCTTGATTGTTGTTAACGGTTTGCACTTTTACAGCTTTAACATAAACCAAAAACAACCAACAAACAAGCATATTCTTGCTTTCAAAACTCCGCAGTATAAACACTTAAACGCTAAGTAAAAAACATCTAGACAAACCTGGATCCCATAAAAGATATTTCCCAAAATTCCAGGTCCCAACTCTACCGACAGAAGCTGTTAAGAACCGGGCATTTCTCAACATTTATTTTGGATGTATGAATATATATATATAATTAAAGAAATTGTATAAATTTTAGAATCTACTGATCCCATCCCTATATGTTCATATATATATACAGAGATATAGAATCGATAGCTCCTAAAAATTACATAATTTTTTGTTAATTTTTAGATTTAAATGAAATAAATGGTTAAGATGCACTTATATCCTTAATTATATACACATTTATATATCCAAAATATATATGTTTTCTTTTCGCTTTCTTTTTTAATACATTCTCTTTGCTTTTTCATTATATATAAAACAGTCAATTCATATTTTATATATATTTATATATGCAAACATTTGTTGCATGCTTCGACAAGGTTAAATAATTTAATAAGATAAAGTCACATTAAAATTTACAAGAGATCAATGCAAATACAAATTATTTTATTAATAATAAGAAAAATAAAATTTATTTCTTTATACTTTTCAAAATGATTTTTTTTTTCCGTTATATATGTCTGTAATCAGCATAGATGAGCCTCCACCCGTCGAAAAATAAAGATTGTTAAATTTTTCAAATGATTTTTTCTTATCTCAAAAAAAAAAAAAAGATTTTTTCTGTTTTACCATTTTTTATTTATTTTTTATGGTTATAATTTATAGTAAGTTAGTAACAGAGAGTACTAGAGAGATTTGGTATTCCAACGTTTACATACACATGACGTGCCACAGTGCCACTTCGTTTACAGTGTCCACCGACCAGAAATTTATTTTCATGATTATATTATATAGACTACGGTCCTAGCCCTGGCAAGTGGCCAGCCACCCAATCTCCTAGCCGGTACTACAATATATATTTAGACTTGCTGTCTCTCATCTCATATCCACCGACGACCATCTCATAAACCTTTGTTTCCTCCTCCGTTCGCTTCGCTTCATTTCAAATGAGTAGCCTCCAATTTGATCATGAACTCGAAAACAAATCAGTCTCAATCATTAAGCCTTTGGACTCCGAAGAATTCAGGAGGCAAGGCCACTTGATTATTGACTACATTGCTGATTATTACAAGAACGTTGAGAAATACCCGGTTCTAAGTCAAGTTGAACCTGGTTATCTTCGAAAACGCTTACCTCAATCCGCCCCATATAATCCTGAACCTATTGAGACTATTCTCCAAGATGTGCAACAACATATAGTCCCTGGTATAACACACTGGCAAAGTCCTAACTACTTTGCCTACTTCTCTGCAGGTGCAAGTATTGCAGGGTTTCTTGGAGAAATGCTTAGCACTGGCTTCAATGTTGTGGGGTTCAATTGGCTGTCATCACCAGCTGCAACCGAGCTAGAGAATATAGTTCTGGATTGGCTTGGAGAAATGCTCAAACTTCCCAAGTCTTTCCTTTTCTCTGGCAATGGAGGAGGCGTGCTTCAAGGAACTACTTGTGAGGCCATTTTGTGCACACTTATTGCCGCCAGAGATCAAATGCTGCAACAAATCGGAAGAGAAAACATTGGGAAGCTTGTTGTTTATGGGTCCGATCAAACTCACAGTGCACTCCAGAAAGCAGCTCAAATTGCAGGAATCAATCCAAAGAATTTCCGAGCAATTAAGACTACGAAATCATCTTCATTCTGCCTGTCCCCAGACTCGCTGCATGCAACGATTAACTCGGACATTAAAGAAGGGTTAGTCCCATTATTTCTATGTCCAACAGTTGGGACGACTGGGATAACTGCTGTGGATCCGTTACAGCCGCTTTGTAATGTAGCAAAAAGATATGGCATATGGGTCCATATTGATGCTGCTTATGCGGGAAGTGCTTGTATTTGTCCAGAGTTTCGCCATTTTCTTGATGGAGTTGAGGATGCAGACTCATTCAGTTTCAATGCACATAAATGGTTCCTCTCCAATCTAGATTGTTGTTGCCTTTGGGTGAAGAATCCAAGTGCTCTAACACAATCCCTCTCAGTAAATACTGAGTACTTCAGGAACAAAGCTAGTGATTCGAAGAAAGTGGTGGACTACAAGGATTGGCAACTAACACTAGCCAGAAGGTTTCGTGCATTGAAAATATGGCTTGTGCTGAGAAGCTACGGTGTGGGAAATCTTAGGAACTTCCTAAGAAGCCACGTGAAAATGGCCAAGCTTTTTGAAGAGCTTGTGGGCAGTGATAAGAGGCTTGAAGTTGTAGTTCCCAGAAACTTTGCAATGGTTTGTTTCAGGGTTTCGCCATCAGCATTGCTTAAGAAGGAAAAGCATGCAAATGGTAAGGTTGATGATGATGATGAAAAGGTTACGGAGGAGGAGGAGAAAGCCAACGAAGTGACTAGAAACCTGTTGGAGAAGATAAATGCAAGCGGAAAAGCGTATATGACTCATGCCATGGCTGGAAGAATGTATGTAATACGGTTCGCTGTTGGTGCCACTCTTACAGAGGATCACCATGTGATTGGGGCTTGGAAGGTGGTGCAACAACAGTTGGACGCCATTCTTAATTGATTTTTTTTTTTTGTTGGATTAGGAATATTTAGTAGATTAGGAAGGTTTAAATTTTAGCGTTTCAGGAACGTCTATTTGATAGACTAGCGGGAATATGATGTGTTAGTATTAATAGACTTGTCATTTCATCTTCAGTGTGAAGTTGATTTATAAATAAAAGTTTAATCCTTTCTTGTTCTCTTGTGTTATTTGACTGTTTATCTTACTTGAAAAGGTTGCTATGTCATTTAAACGTATGAATAGTTCAAACACACACACCAGTAAGAGGATAGTCTACCAAATGGTAGTTTCCCTTGCAAATCTTTTGCCTTTAAGAAATACAACACTAGGTTCCTTGGCAAATCTTTTGCCTTTAAAAAATACCACTAAGAGGATAGCCTATCTAATACTAGTTACCTGGCAAATCTTTTGTCTTTAAGAAATAGTGAAAAATAAATTAAAATGTTATATTTAAAAGGGATTATTTTTTAATAGCATCATTACATCACTTTTACTATTGTCATTATAATGGTAATAAGATTACTTATGCCAGGACAATTAGATAGCAAGAGAAATGTATTAATAGGATGAAAGATCAAAGAGTTTAGGAATTAAATTGGATAGAGTTTATTGCATTTGAAATTTGAATTTATCCAATTAGATGTTTTAGTAGGATTACATAATTACGGAATTTTAACCATTCAATTAGACAATCGCTTGATTGAGGTGCAGTATATTTCTTCATCTGTAAAGTTTTGGCAAGATTAAAAGAATTGAGTTAGATTCGATATATAGTCTCATATAACTCATATATAGTTTGTTTTTTCTAAGCAAAACTCAAACATCAAAATAGTTGAACTAACAAGTAAGCTCTAATTTTTATTTTTATTTTTTTTTCAGTTAATTTTAGGACACCGAGCTTCTTTCATAAACCATCAACCATTCTGTAATATTAATTGAGGCTAATTTTGTTCACCCAGTGACTATTTGGGTAGCCATCTGCAAAGACAAATTGGGTTTAAAACTGTCATTTTTCACATAGTGTATTTTTAAATATTTTAAAAAATTTGTCCCTGCAAAAAAGGCATTTAAAAATGAAAATAGTATAATATAACTCATCAACTAGACACTGTTCCTAACTTTTCCCTTCGACAGTGGAGATTGATTGAAAGTTCATCTATTAATTTTCGCTTAGATGATCCAAAATCTAATTCAATGAAACAAAATTCAGCCCTACCTCAACCTATACTACTAATAGGAAAAATAAGATGAGCATGCTATAAATTAGAAAAACGTGAATTGTAATTAGTGGTGCTTATAATTTATGCACAATTTAAATTACATGACGTGAAGGAAAATGGAATTTGGAAAAAGGCCTTTTTGTTATTATAATGTGAATGTGTTTAGCTATTGCTGTAAAACTTGACGAGTAGGTCCAATTATTCATCGAGAACTCGACCGTTTGGAACTCGACCATTTGGAACTTGATCGTCTGGGTTTCATTGACCTGAGAGACCTTAAGTCGGGGGTTCTACTCGTCAAAGGGGAGTAGTAGCCACTTGGCCCAACTTGGGCTCCGTGCGTTGGGCATGCAAAACCCTTATTATTATTATTATTATTTAAATTGAGATACTAAAACAACGTCGTTTTGGTGTCTAGAAACTTTTTTTTTTTTTAAAGAAAAGGGAGGGGTGAGATGGGTCGAGTCATAACCTTTTCTCACGTCACAGACAACAATCAAACTTTAGTCAAATTATCCAATCCAACAGCAACCCTCTTCTTAGCTGTTGTCACCTTCATCGATCTGCCTTTGCTATCGTGCTGTCGCCGCTGCTAGTGAGAGTCTTTTTTTTTTTTGTTGCTTTATATTAATATAGGATAAAACTTTATTAAATGGGATATATTCTCTAGCATGTACGAAAGTGTTGTTAATGGATTTTGGCATAGAAGGAGAGGAAGCGGAGAGTAGAGTAGGGATGGAAGCAAAGATGAGTAGTTAGTGCAAATGTAGAGACAGAGAGGAGTGGCTGGTATAGGTTTGACCAAGTTTGTCAACAATCCTGAATACTCGTCGAATAATCGCCGAGTAATCGAGTACTCACTACTCTCTAGGTCACTGATCGACTAACGAGTAGCGAGTTCTGAAACATTAATAATAATTGAAACATTGACAATAATATAGCAGATACATTTATGTCCAATCTATAGAAAAGTTAAAGAGATATACATAGGATGAGACATAGAATATGTGTGAAATTATTTGACCATGCTAACACCTGATGGTTGCACGTGTTTTGAAATGATCACATTTAATTAAGTAAGTCGTTTAGCCATTTATTTTCTAGTATCAAGCTACCATTATATAAAAAAAAAACAAATCTTGTTATATATATATATATAATATTCTTTTTTCGAATATCATTTGTAGTTTCATCACTCGATTCTGAATAATTACTACAATGAATGAGAACTCTTTATCTTTAATCTACATTACACGATTGCTTATAATAAATTAAGATTGAGGTATTAGGACTTAGATAATTGAATTAATAAAATATATTATAATTTTGTTGACTTTTGACCAGATATAGTTCTTTCGTTTAATCAATTGGCCTCATTAAACTTGTTATCAAGTATACGATGACTATATATAAGCTAAATGAGCTGTAAAAGTATTTGTGAAATTTATAATAGTTATAGTTTCTAACTAATTTCAAAACTACATAACTCTTATTCATTCAAGTTAACTATGTCTCTTATTCAGGGTGTGTTTACTTCATGTATTGAGGAATGAGAATGAAAAATGAGAATCATTGATGATGTTTACTTTTCTAAAAATCATTTCGTAACGGGAATCAAAATGTGAGTTCCACATGAATTTGAGATTGTGGAATGAAAATCTCATTCCTCTCACCCTATTTGAGAATCCTATTTTCATTTCCTTTTTCAAATTAAAATGTAGGTTGCATATGAATTTGAGATTGTGGAATGAGAATCTCATTCCTCTCACTCTACTTGGGAATCTTATTTTCATTTCCTTCTTCAAATTAAAATGACTTTTATATTCTTATTAAAAAACAAAAAACTATTTTATTATGTTTTATTATTAAAAAAAAAAAACACCTATTTAATGCCCTTATTAAAAAAAAAAAACCTTTACAAAAGTAAAACAAATTTAAATAACATTTTATATCAAAAATATAAAAACACGATTTGATATACAATATAAATACACAATAAGCTTACAATAGTATTACTAAGATTTTTTTTTTTTTAACCTATTATAACGAGTTAAATTGCAAAAAGTTATCACTATATCTTAAACAGAATTTTACAAAAAAATACATGATGCTTCTTTTGCAATTTCAAAATCTCAATGGTTAGATTTTTTTTTTTTTTTTAACAAAAGAATGCCTATGGTTTATATAATTTTAATTAAGTGTATTTTTGTAACTTGTAATTAATCCATTCTGATTCCAAAATAAAGTAAACAGCTTAATGGAAATACTGCTGATTCCGATTCCTATAATTGAATTAAACAACTTATTATAATTTTGATACATCATTCTGATTACAAACTATTCCGATTCCAGATAATTTGGATTATCATTCCGATTTTTATAATTGAAGTAAACACAACCTTAATATCCGCAGTAAGGTTCAAATCTTAACATGCACAATTATAAGTATTTGTAGGAAAATTTCTCTCAAGTATTTGAAGTTTAATGTGTTTAGTTTATTTTCCCATGAAAATGTGTTTATATAATTTTAAAGGTAGTTATTAATGTGTCACATATATGTTGCTTCATCCTTTTCAATTGATCCATAAATTTGGTAATTTAGATTTACTTAGTTTATGAATATTGTTGTTTAGTAGACATTTAAATTTCATACGATATTTGTGATGTAGGATACTTTAATATATTATCATCACCAAAATATGTCAAAATTCCTTGATCTAACCTAAACTAGTAGGATCCCGATTCTTTTGGAGCAAATTTGGAGCATTGAAATTAGGTTTTATGTAGGATTTAGGTAAAAAAAAAAAAAAGTTCCACCCGGTATATTATCCGATTGAGTTTGAGCAAAACATATTGACTCTCTCTGACGTAGTTATTTGTTTTATTATTTTTTTATTACACACTAATATCGTTTTTATAAACATTAATAATAATACTAATAATAATAATAATAATATTATTAGTATTATTATAGATTATTTTTTAAGTGTTGTGTGTTACTATTTTATTTGTTTAATTTTTTTTTTTGGAAAGTTTATTTATTTATTGTGATTCTTATCAATTTATGTATGAAACAAACTATTCTTATAGATAATTAAGATGCTTAAATGAATTTTTAAATTTTTGTTGTAATAGTTGGCACTGTTGTATTACACTTAATGAATTATTTGTTCTTTAAGTTATTTTAGTGTTCGTACTTTTGTTTGAACTTAAAATTTATTAATTTTTTATGATGTTTAATTGAATTCTCCTCTATGTGTGACTTCAAATCAATGTTACACTTTTAATATATATTTGAACTTAAGATTGTATTTAAATTTAATAATATTTTCACTTTAAATGTATATTTATGCAAGTGAAACTTAAATTTACATCTAAGTATACATTAATATATATATAAATGATTCAAGTCCAAACGGATCGAATATGTGATAAAAAAATCAAAAATCTATCGAGTCATGGTTGGATATGAGGTACTCCACTTAAAAATAAGTTTTGGTTTGGAGATCCAGCCACAATCTAACCTCTTGTCATCCTTAACTCTCACAACGACTATAAATTTTTACGATAATAAAATTACCTTTTAAATTAAAATGATAATTATAATAGTATTATTAGATTACGTTAAGTAATTTATTCTCTAAAATTTAAATTTTTATAAGATAAAAAAAAAGTCAAAATATATCGGTCTAAGATTTTCATTATTAGAAATATCAGGATACTTAGGAAAATATCGAAATATTTTGAAAATATTGAGATATTTTATGAATATATCAAGATGCATATGGATACATCGAAAAATATTGAATATTTCCTCGTATTTATATCGATTCCTCAAAAATTTAGATAATATTAGATATTGGGTTGATATTTAAAATTTTAAGTACACGTTTATCATACATGTTTTAAATTTTTGGACGGTGACCCTATATTGATTGTCCTAGATTTATGTTCTTTGCAGGGCCTGTTTTCTTTTGCTGTCATGATACCTGGTTCAAAGTTATTTAATAAAAATAAAAGCTAACATGTGATATTTGTACCTAAGGCTGCAAGCCTTGACTGTATTTTTTATTGTGTTTTTTTTTTGGAAAAGAGGTGTCAAGCCTTGTGTAGTTTAAATATATATATATATATATATGGGACATTTGTCATTGCATTGGTATTTAAAATTTTGAGTAGATGTTTATCATACACGTTTTAAATTTTTGGACTGTGACCCATTTTGATTGTCCTAGATTATTGTCATAGATTTATATTCTTTGCTGGGCCAGTTTTCTTTTCCTGTCATGATAGCTGGTTCAAAGTTATTTAATAAAGGGATATTATCAATTTGCCCCCTAAAAATAAAAATAATGTCAAACCACCACCGGTTTTGAAAATATTAGCCAAAAAGATCCGACCGTCAATTGAAATAGTAAAACAGTTAAGAAAGTGACGGATCCGTTAATATCGAGGATAAAAAGGTAATTGAACGTGATCATAAACATTAAATTACAACTAAAATATAATATGCAATTTTTTAATTAAAAAAAGAAAAAAATAAAAACAATTTGAAAACAAATTAAAAAAAAAAAATTCTCTCTCTCTCTTTCACTCTTCAGCAGCCACCGTGTCCCTCTCTCTCTCCTTCACTCTTCTTCTTCTTCTTCATCAGCTACTGTCTCCGTTCCTCTTCTTCTTCTTCTTCTTCTTCTTTTTCTTCTTCTTTGATCTTAGATGAACCCAAATGTTCGCACTTGAAGCTCGCCGACATGGTCGAGTGGTGCGGCAGTGCAGATGCCCAGTCGCTCACCCAGATTCGCAGGTCGAGTGGTGCGGCGGTGCAGATCAGATCGTGTAGGCGTTGTTTCTGACGCGATTCGTGGAGGAGATGGAGAGGACGATGAGGAACGAAGCCGTGTGTCGTTGCGTCGAGTGATGCGGTGGTGCGGAGATGGAGATCAGATCTTACAGGCGCTGTTTTCGACGTGGTTGGTGGAGGAGACGGAGAAGACAGTGCGGGACGGCTGGCTATAAATTGTCATCGTGGAGCGGTACAACGGTGGATCTGCGAGTGCATCTGAAATCTGGGTTTTTTTTTGTTGTTGTTGATGTGTTATTTGATCGATTTCTTTGTGTGTTGTTGATGATGATAATGATGTGTTTGATGTTAAAGTTGAACTGGAATCTTGAAGTTGAACTGGAGATTGAACTGAAAATTGTTGTGTTGAAGACACTCGGTGGAGATCCAACCCAGATTAGATCTCCACCATCCATGGTAATTGATGGACGGTGGAGATCCAATCTGAGATTGGATCTCCATAATCTTTTTTTTTTCCAAAATCTCCACCGTCCATCTTAAAATGGACGGTGGAGATTTGATAGAAAATTTTTTTATTTAAATTTCATTTAAATTTAATTACTTAATTTTTTATTTAAATTTAATTTATTTAGTTTTTATTTTGTTAAATTTATTTAATTTTTTAGTTTTTCAAAATTAATTTATTATTTATTTAATATTTTTTTATTTTGATTATCAAATGATAGTTTGGTAATTGATTAATTATTTGTTTTTTATTTTTTAATGTTTTAATAATATTATAAGGGTATTTTGGTTTTTTACTATTTTTATTACAAAACCACTAAAAACTTGGATGACAACCGCTCTAGGGAGACGGTAGGGGGTTTTTTTGGCTAATATTTTCAAACTAAGGGGTAAATTGAGGTTATTTTCATTTTCAGGGGGTTTTTTAGGATATTCCCTTTAATAAAAATAAAAGCTAACATGTGATATTTGTACCTAAGGCTGCAAGCCTTGACTGTTTTTTTTATTGTGTTTTTTTTTGGAAAAAAGGTGTCAAGCCTTGTGTAGTTTAAAAAAATATATATATGGGACATTTGTCATTGCATTGGTATTTAAAATCTTTGAGTAGATGTTTATCATACACGTTTTAAATTTTTGGACTGTGACCCATTTTGATTGTCCTAGATTTATATTCTTTGCTGGGCCAGTTTTCTTTTGCTGTCATTCATTATAGCAGGTTCAAAGTTATTTAATTAAAATAAAAGCTAACATGTGATATTTGTACTTAAGGCTGCAAGCCTTGACTGCACTTTTCACAGTGTTTTTCTTTTTTGAAAAAAGGTATCAAGTCTTGTGTAGTTTTTTTTTTTAAAAAAAAAAACATGTGACATTTGTTACAACATCTTTTTACTTTTTTTTTTTTTTTCGTCTGACAGTATTATGATTCAGTGATGTCAAAGTACTGTCAATGTTTAGAGGCATCCTCACTTAAAGTAATATCTTAGGTTTGAAATGTTACCGAAGCATATAATGTGAATTATATAGTTTGCAAACCTCGAATGTTTTTAATTACAGGAATCTTAAGGAACTACCTCTAAGGATAGAAAAATTAATTAACCCAAGACATTTAGTAAAAGATTTTACTATTTCTCTAAGATACATGCCAAAAGAATTTGAGAACTTAACATGTCTTCATACACTAAATAAATTCCACGTGAGTGAGGGTAATTATGGTAACAAAGTATCTTCAATTGAATGTTTAAACAAATTTTACCACTTCGAATGAATTTTATTTAAAAGATCCATTATTGATCGACATGTATTCATTTTTCACTATATTTTTTTCTCAGACTTTATTAATAGATGGGGATTTTTATAAAAAAATATTTTCGTTGTTGTTTATTAATTGTAAAATTGACAATTCTCATAAATTGGCAAAAAATTAAAAATTGTTGTTTGAAAAAGGTATTTCATGGTTTGAAATGTAATAGGGATAATCCTAGTTTTCCCCTATAGTTTAAAGTAATCGCTAATTACCCCCTATAATGTATAGAAATCCTATTTTATTTATTATGTTAACTATGTAAGTGAAAGCCAACGAAGTGACTAGAAACCTGTTGGAGAAGATAAATGCAAGCGGAAAAGCGTATATGACTCATGCCATGGCTGGAAGAATGTATGTAATACGGTTCGCTGTTGGTGCCATTCTTACAGAGGATCACCATGTGATTGGGGCTTGGAAGGTGGTGCAACAACAGTTGGACGGCATTCTTAATTGATGTTTTTTTTGTTGGATTAGGAATATTTAGTAGATTAGGGAGGTTTAAATTTTAGCGTTTCAGGAACGTCTATTTGATAGACTAGTACGAATATGATGTGTTAGTAATAATAGACTTGTCATTTCATCTTCAGTGTGAAGTTGATTTACAAATAAAAATTTAATCCTTTCTTGTTCTCTTTTGTTATTTGATTGTTTATCTTACTTGAAAAGGTTGCTATGTCATTTAAACGTATGAATAGTTCAAACACACATACACCAGTCGGAGGATAGTCTACCAAATAGTAGTTTCGCTTGCAAATCTTTTGCCTTTAAGAAATACAACACTAGGTTCCTTGGCAATCTTTTGCTTTTAAAAAATACCACTAAGAGGATAGTCTATCTAATACTAGTTGCCTGGCAAATCTTTTGTCTTTAAGAAATACTGAAAAATAAATTAAAATGTTATATTTTAAAGGGATTATTTTTTAATAGCATCATTACATCACTTTTATTATTGTCATTATAATAGTAATAAGATTACTTATGCCAGGACAATTAGATAGCAAGAGAAATGTATTAATAGGATGAAAGATCAAAGAGTTTAGGAATTAAATTGGATGGAGTTTATTACATTTGAAATTTGAATTTATCCAGTTAGATATTTTAGTAAGATTACATAATTACAGGATTTTAACCATTCAATTAGACAATCGCTTGATTGAGGTGCAGTACATTTCTTCATCTGTAAAGTTTTGGCAAGATTAAAAGAATTGAGTTAGATTCGATGTATAGTCTCATATAACTCATAAATAATTTGTTTTTTCTAAGCAAAACTCAAACGTCAAAATAATTGAACTAACAAGTAAGCTATAATTTTTTTTTTTTCAGTTAATTTTAGGACACCGAGCTTCTTTCATAAACCATCAACCATTCTGTAATATTAATTGTTTTCTATTTTTCCAATATTAATTGAGGCAAATTTTGTTCACCCCGTGACTATTTGGGTAGCCATCTGCAAAGACAAATTGGGTTTAAAACTGTCATTTTTCACATGGTGTATTTTTAAATATTTTTAAAAAACTTGTCCCTTCAAAAAAGGCATTTAAAAATGAAAATAGTATAATATAACTCATCAACAAGACACTGTTCCTAACTTTTCCCTTTGACGGTGGAAATTTGATTGAAAGTTCATCTATTAATTTTCGCTCAGATGATCCAAAATCTAATTCAATGAAACAAAATTCAGTCCTACCTCAACCTATATTACTTATAGGAAAAATAAGATGTGCACGCTATAAATTAGAAAAACGTGAATTGTAATTAGTGGTGCTTATAATTTATGCACAATTTAAATTACATGACGTGAAGGAAAATGTAATTTGGAAAAAGGCCTTTTTGTTATTATAATGTGAATGCGTTTAGCTATTGTTGTAAAACTTGACAAGTAGGTTCGATTACTCATCAAGAACTCAACCGCCTGGAACACAATCGTCTGAGTTTTACTGACCTGAAAGACCTTAAATCGGGGGTTCTGCTCGTCAAAAGGGTGTAGTAGCCACTTGGCCCAACTTGGGCTCCGTGTGTGCTGGGCATGTAAAGCCCTCAATTTTTTTTTTTTTTTAAAAAAAAAACTGAGATACTAAAACAATCCTGTTTTGGTGTTCAAAAACTTAAAAAAAGAAGAAAAAAAAAAGGGAAGGGTGAGATGGGTCGAGTCATAACCTTTTCTCACTTCGTAGACAATAATCAAACTTTAGTCAAATTAGCCAACCCAACAGCAACCCTCTTCTCAGCTGCTGTCGCCTTTATCGGTTTGCCTTTGTCGTCGTGCCGTCGTCACTACTAGTGAGATTTTTTTTTTTTCTTTTGCTTTATATTAATATAGGATAAAACTTTATTAAATGGGATAAATTCTCTAGCATGTACTAAAGTGCTGTTAATGGATTTTGGCATAGAAGGAAAGGAAGCAGAGAATACACTAGGAATGGAAGTAGAGATGAGTAGTTGGTGCAAATGCAAAGGCAGAGAGGAGTGGCTGGTACAGGTTTGACCAAGTTTGTCAACAATCCCGAATACTCATCAAGTAATCATCGGTAGTCGAGTACTCATTACTCTCTAGATCAATGATCGACTAACGAGTAATGAGTTCTGAAACATTGATAATAACTAAAACATTGACAATAATATAGCAGATACATTTATGTCCAATCTACAGAAAAATTAAAGAGATATATATAGGATGAGACATAGAGTATGTTTGAAATTATTTGACCATGCTAACCCCTAATGGTTGCATGTGTTTTGGAAATGATCATATTTAATTAAGTAAGTGGTCTAGTCATTTATTTTCTAGTATCAAGCTAGCATTATATAAAAAAACAAATCTTGTTATATATATATATATACACATAATATTCTTTTTTCGAATATCATTTGTAGTGTCGTCACTCGATTTTAGATCATTACCACAATGAATGAGGACTCTATATCATTAAACTACATTACATGAGTGCTTATAATAAATTAAGATAGAGATATTAGGACTTAGATAATTGAATTAATAAAATATATTATAATTTTATTGACTTTTGACCAGATATAGTTCTTTTGTTTAATCAGTTGGCCTCATTAAACTTGTTATCAAGTATACGATGACTATATATAAGCTAAATCAACTGTAAAAGTCTTTGTGAAATTTATAATAGTTATAGTTTCTAATTAATTTCAAAACTACAGAACTCTTATTCATTCAAGTTAAATGTGTCTCTTATTCAGGATGTGTTTACTGCATGGATTGAGGAATGCAAATGAGAAATGAGAATTATTAATGATGTTTACTTCTCTAAAAATCATTTCGTAATGAGAATCAAAATGTGGGTCTCATATGGATTTGAGATTGTGGAATGAGAATCTCATTCCTCTCACTCTACTTGGAAATCTTATTTTCATTTCATTTTCCAAATTAAAAATACTTTTATACCCTTATTAAAAAAACTATTTTATTATGTTTTAGTTTAAAAGAAAAAAAAAAAAAACCTATTTTATGCCCTTTCTAAAAAGAAATAACTTTACAAAAGTAAAGCAAAATTAAATAACATTTTATATCAAAAAGGGAAAAACACGATTTGATATATAATGTAGATACACAATAAGCTTACAATAGTATTATTAAGATTTTTTTTTTTTAACCTATTATAACGAGTTAAATGGCAAAAAGTTATCATCATATCTTAAACACAATTTTACAAAAAACTACATGATGCTTCTTTTGCAATTTGCAAAATATCAATGGTTAGATTTTTTTTTTTTCAACAAAAGAATGCCTATGGTTTACATAATTTTAATTTAATCAAAGGCATTTTTGCAACTTATAATTAATCCATTTCAATTCCAAAGTAAAGTAAATAACTCAATAAGAATACTGCTGATTTCAATTCTGATTCCGATTCTGATTCCAGTAATTGAATTAAACAACTTATTACGATTTCGATACATCATTTCGATTCTAAGCTATTCTGATTCCAGATCATTCGGACTCCCATTCTGATTCCTACAATTGAAGTAAATGCAACCTTAATATCTGTAGTAAGGTTCAAATCTTAACATGCCCAATTATAAGTATTTGTAGGAAAATTTCTCTCAAGTATTTGAAGTTTAACGTGTTTAGTTTATTTTCCCATGAAAATGTGTTTATATAATTTTAAAGGTAGTTATTATTGTGTCACATATATGTTGCTTCATCCTTTTCAATTGATTCATAAATTTGGTAATTTAGATTTACTTAGTTTATGAATATTGTTGTTTAGTATACATTTAAATTTCATATGATATTTGCGATGTAGGACAGTTTAATATATTATCATCACCAAAATACGTCAAAATTCCTAGATCTAACCTAAACTAGCAGGCCCCGATTCTTTTGGAGCAAATTTGGAGCATTGAAATTAGGTTTTATATAGGATTTAGGTAAAAAAGAAAAAAAAGTTTCACCCAGTATATTATCCGATTGAGTTTGAGTAAAACATATTGACTCTCTCCGACCTAGTTATTTGTTTTATTATTTTTTCATTACACACCAATATCGTTTTTATAAACATTAATAATAATAACAATAACAATAATAATAATAATAATAATATAGATTGTTTTTTTAAGTTATGTGTGTTAGTATTTTATTTGTTTAATTGTTTTTTGAAAAGTTTATTTATTTATTGTGATTCTTATGAATTTATGTATGAAACAAACTATTCTTATCGATAATCAAGATGCTTGAATGAATTTTTAAAATTTTGTTGTAATAGTTGGCACTGTTGTATTACACTAATGAATTATTTGTTTTTTAAGTTATTTTAGTGTTCGTATTTTGTTTGAACTTAAAATTTATTAATTTTTGATGATGTTTAATTGAATTCTTCTCTATGTGTGACTTCAAATAAATGTTACACTTTTAGTATATATTTGAACTTAATAGTGTATTTAAATTTAATAATATTTTCACTTTAAATATATATTTATGCAAGTGAAACTTAAATTTACATCTAAGTATACATTAATATATATATATATATATATAAATTATTCAAGTCCAAGTTGATCGAATATGTGATAAAACAAATCAAAAATCTATCAAGTCATGGTTGGATATGAGGTATCCCACTTAAAATAAGTTTCGGTTTGGAGATCCAGCCACAATATGACCTCTTGCCATCCTTAACTATCATAACGATTATAACTTTTTACTATAATAAAATTACGTTTTAAATTAAAATGATAATTATAACACTGTTAATAGTATTATTAGATAACGTTAAGTAATTTATTCTCTAAAATTTAAAATTTAATGAGATAAAAAAAAAAGTCAAAATATATCGGTCTAAGATTTTCATTATTAGAACTATCAGGATACTTAGGAAAATATCAAAATATTTTGAAACTATCAAGATGTTTTATGAATATATCGTATGGATACATTGGAGAATATTAGATATTTCCTTGTATCTATATAGATACCTCAAAAATTTAGATAATTCTAGATATTGGGTTGATATTTAAAATTTTAAGTAGACGTTTATCATACATGTTTTAAATTTTTGGACAGTGACCCTACATTGATTGTCCTAGATTTATGTTCTTTGCAGGGGCTGTTTTCTTTTGCTGTCATGATAGCTGGTTCAAAGTTACTTAATAAAAGTAAAAGCTAACATGTGATATTTGAACTTCCGAAAAAAAAAAAGAAAAAAAGGCATAAATAGTTTGTTTTTTCTAAGCAAAACTCAAACATCAAAATAGTTGAACCCTGGGACTTCGGACCTGGTCTGCTGAAGTAGACGCGTGGAATGTTGCATCTAAAGTTTCTTCTGTTTCTTCTTGTAATGATGATGCCTCGAATATTGTTTCTGTTGTTAAGGAACTCCGCTTTGACGTAGGAAACTGTGTGTGTAATAATATTTCCAGGCAAAGTAATGAGGTTGCACATGCTTTGGCTTCCTTTGCTATGAGTTCTGGTGTAGTGAAGGTTTGGCAAGATGCCAACCCCTGGCCTGTTCTTTGTTTTCTCTAGTTTAATAAATTTGGTTTTCCTCTCAAAAAAAAAAAAAAAAAAAAAAAAAACAATTGAACTAACGAGTAAGCTATAATTTTTTTTTTTAAGTTAATTTTAGGAACATCGAGCCTTCTTTCATAAACCATTTCACACAGTGACTAGGTTTTTTTTTTTTTTTTGAAATACACCCAGTAACTATTTTGGTGGCTATGAAGGTGGGCAGCCTTGAGCAAAGACAAATTGGGTTTAAAACTATTAATTTTCAAATAGTATGTATTTTAAAGTATTTTTTAAAAGCTTGTCCCTTCAAAAAAGGCATCTAAAAATGAAAATAATATGATGTAACTAATCAACAATACACTGTTCTTAACTTTTCCCTTCAGCAGTGGAAATTGATTGAAAGTTCATTCGTTAATTTCTGGTCATATGATCCAAAATCTAATTCGATGAAATGAAATTTAGTCGTACCTCACCACCCTATACTATTTATTGAAAAAATAAGATAATTAACAAAATAAAAAAATGCGAATTGTAAACAATGATGCCTATAATTTGTGCACAGTTTAAATTACATGATGTTGAGGAATATGCAATTAGGAAAAAGGCCTTTTCGTTATTGCAGTGTGAATGTGTTCAGTTTACTGTTATAAAACTCGGTGAGTAGATCCAATTAAATGCTAATAACTCGATCGACAAAACCCTTAAATTGAGGGTTTTACTTGTCGGAGATGAGTAACCGTCGAGGTGGGCCGAGACTTGATCAATTGAGATTTCACGTACGAAGTTCTTTATTTTTTATTTAAAAAAAAAAAAAAAAAAAAAAAAACTGAAATACCAAAGTGACAGCGTTTTGGAGGTGTCACTTGGGTGTCCCCAAAAAGGAGCCATTTTAGATTAATTTAAATTTCTTTTTTTAAATTAAGCCAAAACAGCATCGTGGTGTGGACACCAAAATGATGCCGTTTTGATGTTCAAAAACTTAAAAAAATAAATAAATAAATAAGGTTTCTATTGCAACCCTTTCTCTCTTTGCATACAACAATCAAACTTTAGTTAAATTATCTAACCCAACAGCAACCCTCTTCTTAACTGCTACCATCTTTGTCGGTCCACTTTGCTGCCGTGCCATCATCATTGCTAGTGAGTTTCCTTTTTTTTTTTTTTTTGCTTTATATTAATATTAGGATAAAACTTTATCAAATGGGTACATTCTCTAGCATGTATTAAAGTGTTGCTAGTGGATTTAGGAATAGAAATGGAGGAAGCAGAGAGTAGAGTAGGGATGGAAGCATAGATGAATGACTAGTGCAAATGTCAAAGCATAGAGGAGTGGTTGGTATAAGTTTGTCAATGGTCCTGAGTAGTCATCGAGAAATCTCAAAGTACTCGCTGCTCGCTAAGTTGTTGATCGATTAGCGAGTAGCGAACTCTAAAACATTGATAACAATATAATCGATACATTTTTATCCAATCTATGAAAAAGTTAAAGAGATAAACATAGGATGGAGCGTAGAATATGTTAGAAATTATTTGGCCATGGTAACGCCTGAAGGCTGCACGTGTCTTTGAAATGATCACATTTAATTATTTTTTAGTATCAAGTTATTAATATATATATATATATATCTTGTTATATTAATATATATATATGCATATATATATTAATTTTTTTTTTAATATCATTTGTGGTGTAGCCACTCGATCCTAAATCATTATAAAAAATGAATGAGGGTTCTTTATCATTAAATTATATTAGATGGATGATTGTAGTATATTAAGATTGAAGTATTAGGACTTAGATCATTGAATTTATAAAATATATAACAAGTTTATTGACCTTTGACCAGATATAATTCTTTCACTAAATCATTTGGCCTCATTAAACTTATTATCAAGTATACGTTGATTATATATAAGTTAACTGAGCTATAAAAGTCTTTTGACGGTATCGTATAATAAAAGATTGTCAATTTAAATCCCATTACATAAGAGTGTGAAATTTATAATGGTTATAGTTTCTAATTAATTTTAAAACTGCATAACCCTTATTAATTCAAGTTAAATGTGTCCTTCATTCGATATTCCTGTAGTAAGGCACAAATCTTAACATGCACAATTATTGGTATTTGTAGGAAAATTCTCTTAACTATTTGAACTTTAGCCTGTTTAGTTAATTTTCCCATGAAAATGTGTTTATATAATTTTAAAGATAGTTATTAAAGTGCCACATATATGCTACTTCTTCCCTTTCAATTGATCCATAAATTTGGTAAATTAGATTTACTTTAGTTTGTGGATATTGTTGTTTAGTATGTATTTAAATTTCATATGATATTTGCAATGAAGGATAGTTAATAATTTATCATCACCAAAATATGTCAAAATTCCTTGATCTAACCTAAACTAACAGGGTCCCAATTCTTTTAGAGCAAATTTGGGGCAATAAAATCAGGTTTTATGTAGGATTTACGTTAAAAAAGAGTTCTACTCAGTTTATAATCCAATCGAGTTTGAGTCAAATATATTGACTCGGCCCGACCTAATTATTTGTTTTATTATACACTAATATTGTTTTTATAAACTTTAATAATAATAATAATATAGTTTATTTTTTAGTGTTGTGCATTACTATTTTATTTATTTAATGCTATTTTTATGAATTTATGTATAAAACAAATTATTCTTGTAAATAATTGAGATGCTTGATACATTTTTAAATTTTTGTTGTAATAGTTGGCATTGTTGTATTACACTTAATCAATTTTTATGTTTTTTAAGTTACTTTAGTGTTCGTACTTTATGTTTGAATTTAAAATTTATTAATTTTTTATGATGTTTAATTGAATTCTACTTTATGTGTAATAAATGTTAAACTTTTAGTATATATTTGAACTAAATATTATATTTAAATTTAATAATATTTTCACTTTAAATGTATATTTATGCAAGTGAAAGTTAAATTTACATTTTAGTATGCATTAAAAAATATATTTTTTTTTAATAATTCAAGTCAAAACGGATCAAGTATGTGACAAAAAAATTGAAAAACTATCTAGTCATGGTCGAGTATGAGGCACCTCGCTTAACATAGGTTTCGATTTGGAGATTCGGCCCTAATTCGATCTCTTGTCATCCTTAATTGCCATAATGACCATAAATTTTCATTATGATTAAAAAATTACCCTTTAAATTTAAAATGATAATTTTAACCCTATTAATAGTGTTATCAAATTATGTTAAGTTATTTATTCTTTAAAATTTAAATTTTTATAAGACAAAAAAAAAGGTCAAAACATATGGGTCTAAATTTTTTATTTTAAGAAACATCGAGATCTTTAGGAAAATATCAGAATATTTCGAAAGTATCATGATATTTTATAAATATAGAAGATATTAGTTATTTCCTCATCCTTTAGGGTCTCTTGAAAATTTAGATAATATCAGATATTGCAGTGATATTTAAAATCTTTGAGCAGATGTTTATCATACGCGTTTTAAACTTTACAGTGACCAATTATTGATTGTCCTAGATTTATATTCTTTGCTGGGCCAGTTTTCTTTTGCCGACATTACAACTGGTCCAAAGTTATTTAATAAAAATAAAAGCTAACATGTGATGTTTGTGCTTAAGGCTGCAAGCATTGACTGTATTTTTCATCGTGTTTTTTTTTTTTTGAAAAAAGGTTTCAAGTCTTGTGTAGTTTAACAAAAAAAAAAAAAAAACACATAAATGTTTGGACAGTGACCCATTATTGATTGTCCTGGATTGATATTCTTTGCTGGGCCAGTTTTCTTTTGCTGTCATTATAGCTGGACCAAAGTTATTTAATAAAAATAAAGAAGGAATTGCACAACATCCCCCTGAGATTTGCCTAAAAACAGATGGAAACATAGTTACCCTTTTATTACACGAAACCCCCATGCCGTCAGTTGACTTTTGTCAATATTAACTGAGTGAAGGCATTTTCGTCCTTTCTTCCTCTCTCACCCTCCACGCACGAGAACCAGTTGACAGCTTTGCGCCGTTGACCCTCTACGCACGAGAACCAATTGACCAGTCGCGCGAGAGAAAGAAGAGAGAAGAAGAATAAGAATAAGAATAAGAATAAGAAGAGGGAGTTGTCGCTGATCCAGCCGTGTAAGCTCGCCGACCAGCTTAACCCGACGCTGTGAAGCTCGTCTAACCAGCTGTAGATCAGATCGTCGCCAGTAGAGGTCACGCGGAACCAAAGACACCAAGTTGAGCAGAACTAGACGACGACGCCGACCATCAGCTCAGCCGGCCGACCGAGGAGCTCGCGTCGACCTGCGTACGACCCGCGCACGAATCGAAGCTGACCAAGACAGATCGAAGTCAAACCAGACCAGCTCAACGTCGCGCGTAAGCCAGACCAGACCGGAGCCCGCTCTTCTTGGTGAGGTTGCGACTGGATGAGTTGGTCGGCGACGGGTTCAGGTGACCGAAGCAACTTTTCTTCTTCTTCTTCTTCTTCTTCTTCTCTCTCTCGCCCTTTCCTTCTCGATCTGCTGCAGTTCTGCCGTCGATCTGCTCTGTTTTACGCGTGCGAGGTGCGGTTGGAAGAGCTAGACTTGAGGTCGGGTTCAGGTGACCGGAGCAGCTCTTCTTCTTCTTCTTCTTTCTGGTTCTAAGACCGGAGCAGCTTTGGTTCTTTCTGGTTTGGAGACCGGAGGGCATTTTAGACTTTTAATCAAAATTTCTTATCAACCATTAAAGTTGACGGAAGTCAACTAACGGCATGGGGATTTCGTGTAATAAAAGGATAAATATGTTTTCGTCTGTTTTTAGGCAAACTTCAGGGAGGTATTGTGGAATTCCTTCAAAAATAAAAGCTAACATGTGATATTTGTACTCAAGGTTGCAAGCCTCGACTGCATTTTAAATACTGTTTTTTTTTTTTTTTTTTTTTTTTTTTTTTTTTTGAAAAAAGGTGTCAATTCTTGTGTAGTTTGGAAAAAAAAAAAACATGTGACATTTGTTATAACATCTTTTTACTTTTTTTTTTTTGGTCTGACAGTCATTATGATTCATTTATGTCAAAGTACTATCAATGTATATTTGAGGCATCTTCACTTAAAGTAATAGTTTGGTTTGAAATGTTACCGAAGCATAATGTGAATTATATAGTTTGCAAACCTTGAATGTTTTTAATTTTAGGAATCTTAAGGAACAACCTCCAGGGATAGAAAAATTAATTAACCTAAGACATTTAGTAAATGATTTACTATTTCTCTAAGATACATGCCAAATCTGGCATCTTTTGAGGATGACTACCTACCATCCTCGCTTTTATGGGATCACAAAACCCAATTCAGGTTTTGTGGTCCCATAAAATTTGATGGCTACAAAACCCCAAATTGGGTTTTGTATGGTCACAAAACTTGAATAAGGTTTTGTGACCCCACAAAACTCTGTAAATTCGGTAGTCATTCTCATTGTTGTATCTCACCAAAAACTTTAATTTTCAAGTCATATCCGACTAAATTTAACTACATCTAATTCTAAATATTAATACCCAACATTTAAAATACAAAAAAAATTTGGAAAGTCACAAAAAAACTCAAAAAATCATAACAAAGCTCAAACAATCAATAGACGAAGCCAACAATCTCATGCTATGAACAATGGAGAAGGAGAATAAGGTATGCATGAGCAATTTAGGTTATTTGAGTATGGGCTGCAATTAATTTGTTTAAGGGGTTAAAATCAATTTTTTTTTTAAATAAAAACATGGGTAAAAACAAATTTTCCTTTTCTAAAAAAAAAAATTTCATTTTAGTCCTCAAGGTTTCAGTAAACATCAAGTTTTTAAAGCTTTTTTTTTAAACAGTTTTTTTCATCCCTAAATTTTTCAAAACTCTTTAAAAAACTCTAAACCGTTAGTCAACTGATGGTCAATGGTGACTTTAAACCATTTTTAACAACTTAAATTTAGAAGTATTTTAGATAATTTAACTTGTAAATTCCTTATTTTATTAGAATAATCCAGTAATTTACGTAAAACTAACAACTATTAAGAGTAAAAAAATTTTTAATGCATTCAATTAATGTTGATAGTCAGTTGACTGATGGTTTTAGATTTTTTTAAAAAGTTTTTGAAAAATTAGGGATGAAAAGAGTTGTTTTCAAAAGAGTTTTAAAAACTTGATATTTTTTAAAATCTTAGGGACTGTAATGAAGTTTTTCCTTTCTAAAAGTGTCATTTTTTGTAATGTTTTTAGATAGTAGTCTAAGTACTCCGTGTTCTCCATCAAGGCTACCCACAGGATGTTTTTCAAGAAAGTTAACCATTTGGTTTACTATCTTTGATCTCTTTATGTCATGACAAGGTTGAAATGAATTTTTGAAAATCCGGAGAAAGTTTTTAATGATATAAACGTACATATCTTGTTATTGTGCTTGGATGATATGCAAATCTAATAAAAATTTGTTGTATAATACATATTGGTACCACAAAGATATTTTGAAAAAAGTGAACACCTAAGGCTAAGTGGATTTTGAGGAGACTAGCTAAAGAGTGACAAACCATTGAAAAGGGAAGTTTTGAGAAAAATTACCTTAGTGTGATGTAATATATATGGTTTTCGCAAAATTGATAATTACAAAGATGTTTGTGGTGGCAACAACCAACACCGAGAATATTTTAGGAGACATGGAGGCCAGTGTACCTAATCGTTAACAAAAATGTTAAAATCACATATCACTTATTTACTACCATTTGAAAAGAATTATTATCATTAACTATGCAAAAGAGAATACATGTAGATATTACTGAGTGCATAATAATTAACTAATCTAGACTAGATACATCAACTTCTACACTTTGGGTGGCAAATTTAGTAAAAATTGTAAGAAAACTTAGAAAGGAAGAACACATCATGACAACTTTTGGAATGTTTTCACCAAAATCAAAACCTAATATTGTAACCAACGGTAGATTTAGGGCCCCCAAAAAAACAAAAAACATACTTGAAAATTTTTTTGTTTATCCATTAATTTTATAAAATTTTTTACTTCCCCTAAATATTTATTTTAATTCATTGATCCCTTAAATAAACTTTTTTGGCTTCGTCCAAATAGTAAGCACAATATAAGTAGAAAATTAAGATAACTGAGAGAATGTAAGAAAAATTGTTTGTATACACATACATCCTCCCACTACAAGAAAAAAAAATACCAAAGAAAGTGATTGTTTATTTAACCAAGAATTTGGATTCTTTCAGCACCTCAATTTTTCCTCATCTCATTTTATCTTGTGATAAATAGATATTACAATTAATATATGATTAATAAGTGAATTTATTTCTGTTTTAGTTAATTAACAGCCAATTACTTGCTTCAAAAATGGCCATGACATGAGCAGATAATTTAAATCCATTATCGATGAGCTTTAAAAGCTTGTTGTAAAAACTATCTACAATTAGCATAAAAATGTTCATTCTCAATTTTCATATTTACAGTAGACCTACTGTTTGTTGTAATGTAATATCTTAAATAAATATTTATAACGGGCATATAAAAGCCTCTTGTAGGATTTGCATATTAACCGTGGACAAAGACCGTGGTGGATAATCATGAATTACCATGTAAAATGGCGGTTGTTAGAGGTAATTAGAGGGAAAATGTTTTACAATTTTCATTCTTGATGAAACAAAGGTTTTATATACTTTTTAATTTACATGGTTTCTATAATTCAAGCATAATGCCCTATAAATGTAGAATTGATATATTACCCACGAAAATGATTTATTATAGAATTTATGCATTAACCATGGGTAATTCCCATCGTTAAAGGTAACTAGAGGGAAAGTTTTTCAAAATTTTTCATCTCCTACCTATAACAAATACATCTTTTGTTTGTATCTCTTCATTCTCTAAACTCATTTTACTTATTCATAATGGTTACCCCACTCCACTCCCACTCCCACTCCCACACCCTTTTATTTCTTATTTCATCCAAAATCGATTTTCACTTCATCATTGATATTGTTTTGACTTTTTAGTGTTATAAAAAGAAGAGTAATATTAGTCATTATATCTTTTATGTAATTTGATCCTAACTCATGTTGTGATAATTGGTAAACTGATACATATTAATGATGAATTCTTTCACCTGTTGTGTTTATTTATTCACCAATTGTCATATCATAGGTTAGGATCAAGTTGGGATATAATTTATTATTTGGAAGTAAAATTGTGAATTTATAATATAAGTAAGACTTTCTCAATTGATAAGATCTTTTATTGTTGTACAGATGTTTTAAACATCCAATCTCATTCACATTAATATATAGTGTACAATTTCTAATACAAAATGCATCAGAAATTGTTATTAAAAAATATATCTTTTTTAATGAATTATATTAAATATATTTCTAATGTGTGTAGGGCCAATATGGGCCGAGAAAGGAAATTTCTCTTCCCTTTGCAGGCCGAAAAGTAGGATTCGGTGGGCTTGAGATTTAAAAGCTCAGCCCACCCATCAAATCCCACTTAATAAACACAGCCTAAATGTGATATTATGTACTGCATCTACTAGTTTAGTCTATATTTTTTTTTTCTTTTTTAAAATATCAACTACAGTCAACTAACTAATCAAATATAAAATTTGACAGACTATAAAACACTTTCAGGTTGAATGAATACTTTTTAGTTTTTACCATCAAATCATATTGAACGGTATCTATTTTTACTACTATGTTTATCGTATTTACTTAAATTACCAAAATGAATAAAAGCTTTACAAATACTTTGTATACCCTTTAATATTTTTACGGTATTTAGGAAGTACTTTATATAATATCTGTTTGAATTTGATCCATGTAAATTGAGACAACCTAACTAGTTTTGCATGTTAGATAGTGTGTTAAAATTATTAATTACTAACTGTAAGCCAGATCTTAATAACTTAAAATTTTTAATTGAGTTAAACGGTTTATTATATACACAAGCAATACCTAAAATAGAAACTAATTTAAGAATTTTCTCGTGTTCACCCTTTATCATTGTTAGACCACTTGATCAAGTAATTAAGGATTTGATTAAATAATCGATAAATAATATTGCAAAGAGATTATATACAAATCATCATAACAATTCATTTTATTATTATGTTTTTAAATTTTATATAATATGAGATTCTCCGTATCTGGAGCATTACCAACCTAAATAAGCACATTCTTCCACCTAAGGACATTGATCATTAATATCAATACTTAAGCTATTTAAAAAGAACAAACTAAATTAAAATGTCGAATAATTTGCTCTATACGTTTATGTAAGAGTCACGATTTCTCATGGTAACAACATTGCATTAATTACTAGAAAGTACAACAATTGACAGTAAATAGAAAAGGTTCCACCTCCTTCGCACATCTGAAACAAACACAGTCATTTTTTTCTTTCCCCCGATTTGCTCTCAGAGACCATCCAGCCAACTGGAGCTAGCTAGACAGCATGTAATGCACACAAACATAACTTACTACAACTTCAAAAGACGTCATTGACTTTAGGATCCACAACAACACGAATTATTCATGCCTAATTAAAGTCGATCGCATACATTAAGGATACATAATAATATGTATGCAACTTTATCTTATTCAAAAAACAGGTAATTATATATGTTTCACACGAGGTAGAACATAGGCATTGGGAGTTTGAAGGTCCTGTTACCAGAATTCTCGCCCAACAAATCACTCCACTGATCACCCATGTTTCCCCAAATTCTGTACCCTTCAGCAACAAGCTCTGCTCTCTTTTTTGTCTTGTATTCCACTTTCGTCAAGTTTTTTTCAGAGGTGTACCTGCCACCATATATACATCATTCATCTATTAATATAAGTTTTATACATACATACATACATACATACGTACATACATGCATGCATATACACACAGGGTCAACCCAAACCTTTTTTTCTCCTTTTATAACTTATACTTTTTAAAAATATATATATATATATATATTATAATAAATTCAGGATTTAAGGAAAGAAGAAATGACTTGAATCATAACTTTTTGAGAAAAAGTTTGAAAGATTACCACTTAACCAATCTCATATTATTATAACTTATACCAACTTAAAGATTGTACGAATAATTCTTATATATAGATTGTACGAATAATTCTTATATATAGATTTTAGATGGTGTCATGTTTTGCTTACAATTGTTACATCATTTGCTTTATGATATAATATCACTAAACAGTGGTCTTATTTTAAAAATAATTATTTTTCATTTTTTACTATTAATTATAATAAATTCAGGATTTAAGGATGAGAAAATGATTCGAACTCACAATCTCTAGAGTGTAATTATGAGAGGGATAAACCACTGGATCAACTTTATTGGTTTTAATAATGCCTAATTATTAAAAAAGCATATTTTGAGTTTTTTCAAATTCCATACCATTGGTTTTCTGGTTTATTTTTCTACATATATACCAGGTGTTTAATAGTTTTAATAAATCCTTAAAAAAAAAAAACAAAACAAAACAAAACAAGAAAAAAAATTAAAAGCTCTAGTTTCGAATTCGTATATAATTGACGGTTAATTACCTGAGCATGAGCTTCTCCCAAGTATGGTAACCCACGTTCTTCATATTATATTCAGTGATATTTCTAAGAGTGGTTTCAGATTTTCCTGTAATAAACACAATCTTAAACCCAAGTGCCAGTAATTTTTCATATAAATCAACCATTCCTGGCACCGCTGGTGCTTCCCCCTTAAGTTCCCACTCTAAGAATGATGTGCTATTATACTCCTTTGCCCTGCAAAATATCAAAATTAGTTAGTGATCATCATCGTTATTATTAGCACTAATATATATAAATATATGCAAAATGTTATTGGTTTGACAAAAACCGAAGTATTTCATGCATATAGACACATACATACATACATACATACATATATATATAAAAGAAAATTGCTATTACCAATATGAATTGTCAACATAAAAATAAGGAGCATTAGAGAGAGTAGAGTCATCAACATCAAAAACCCAAGCATCTTTGCCATCTCCAATGAGTTCAAGGCCTTTGGCATACTCATAAGCTATTCCAGCTACAAATTTGCAATCACTGGGGTATTGGTGTTCTAGCATATAATGTCCAATATAAACTTGACATTCGTCCGGGATGTACTTCCAGGCCCGGTAGTTGTTCACTTCCACGGCTAGGCGCCAGCTGAGGCAGTCTAGGCTGCCGGATACATGGTGGCCTTCGGAGCCAGAGTCCGGCTGGAGAAGGTGAATTAGGTTGGGAAGTGGCCGAGAAGCTATTGCAGTGGTGGCAAGAAGAAAGAAGAGTGGTAGGACTAGGGAGTAATTCATTTTTTTGTTTTTATGAGACAAAGGAAATTTAGTTTGTTTGGATGGCTTGAATACTATGCACATTGGTTGCTTAAATAAGTAATGCCTTGTCAAAATAACCCTAAGTTTGCATGTTATTTACTGAAGCACCTATTTAATAATTTGACTACATTTTATAATTTGTCATGTGATTTGTTTATATTATAGTAGATAGTGTGGTTGTCATTACTATATAAAACTGAACTTTGTAAGCATAATTAAAACTTTGAAAACGTGTTTTACATTGTTTGACGCCAAGAAAAAGAAAACGAAGACATTTAACATGATAATTCCATGATATCCCAGCTTGTTAGAAATTAATTAACCACATATGGAGAAACAGACAAACCTAGCGTTTATATCTCTAGCTAGTTGATTTTTTTTTGTTTTTTTTTAAAAAAAAAAAATTAAAAGAATATTATATAATTTGGATTGTTTGAATTTATTTTAAACAACATATTTTATTTTATTTTGCATTTTAAATTGATTCTGATGAAATCATATTTGAACTTATTAAATAAGAAACATTTTGGAAAAATGACATTTTTTTAAGGGGAAAAAACCAGAGAATTCTCTCGATGTATTCATTTTAGGTTGTATTTAAGGAGAACTACATTAATATAAGTTTAATAAAAACAAAATTTGTATTTTCTCGGCATGAGAAAATTTATGCAATATGGTTTTATCTAATTTTATAACTATGCAAATCCTCATTCAAAATGGATAGATGTTAAAATCACATTTCTATGTCAAAATTTAAATCAATAGAACCTAACATTTATATATATATAGATATATTATTAGTATCAGTTAGTTTAGTCAGTAAAATTATACACTTTATATAGTAACATTAATAGGTATGCCAATAAAAAAATAAAAGAGTTTTATCATTTTTAGCTATTCATGTCCTTTGATAAATCATTCTTAAAACTTAATACGGTATAGGTTTCTTAAAAAGAAATATTTCAAAGAAGTTTTTAAGTATTTTTAAAGTGACACAAGCATCTATAATAAGGTGATACACTTATACCTCGAATGTTACGAATATGAGTACTTAAATAATAATTTTATCAGATAAAACTTGAGGTGAGTTAGTGGTTAACTCTGTAAATCCAGACGTTTAATTTATATCTCACTCCTCCACGTTTTAAATTGTACATTAAATAAAAACTTTAACAAACATACAAATTGCATAGAATATTCTATATATTATGGCGGCATGCTTGCTTCCTAAAAAAAAAAAAAAGGTTTGGGATCTCCACTAGTTGAGCAACTCTAGGCACGGATCTCCATCATCTACTGGGTCTCCATTGCACGACTGGAGACCTAAATCTAGGTCTCCAGAGCACGCGATGGAAACCTAAATTTTTGAGTTTCTATTGTAGATGATGGAGATCCAGATACTCGGGTCTTCGTTGTCATCGATAGAGACCCAACTTTTTAGGTCTCCATCACGTAGGCTGAGACCCATTTGGATCTTTATCGCGTGATGGAAACTCATATTGTCAAGATCTTCATCTCCATGATGAGATCTCCACCTTTTAATTTTTATTTTATTTTTTAAAATTAACAGTAAATTCATTTGAAAAATAATTTTTCTAAAAAAATTTCACCAATGTCCATCATTGTGATGAATAGTATCGATTTAGGTATTTCTTTTTTTGAAAAAAAAAATTATTTTATGGAATCTCTATTATCTATCTCAAGATAGATGATATAAATTTTTTCTTTTTTAGTTTTTAAAATTTATTTTAAAACAAAATTTGAAAAAAGTTGAAAGATAAAACTACCCTCCTAGGTGTTAAAGTTGGCTACCTCGGATTAATATTAGGTAGTCAAATTGTATAATTAAAGTATGACGTGTAGCCTATCGGTAAATAAATTTTGATGGAGTAGTTAATTTGTAATTTAAAAATACACACGTGTTTTATCATAGAGAAACAGAGATAGAGATCGATCAACAACGCGGGCCCTAACAGTGGGCATCCTGTCTGTTTCAAGTTTCAACTTGGCATTAAAGTTCCTGCGTATTAAATTCAATTATGACAAAATGCTGAAAGTGACTGCCATATTTCCCCTCGTAGCATGTACACAACTTTTCACATCTATTTTTTTTTTTTTTTAACACAAATGATAATTATTAAAATTAAAGTGGTGTTTAGATATATTTTTGAAAATGGTTTTTTATTTTTAAAAATAAAAGAATAGAGTAAAATATTAAATATTTTACAAAATATATTTTATAAAATGAAAAATATTTTTTTAAATTATAATTAAAAATGGAAAAGATTTTTTTAATTTTTTCACTATTTTCAAAATATATTTTTAAAACAAATTATTATTTTTCTATCTAAATAAGTATTTTACTCAAAAATAATATCAAATATATTTATATTATTATATGTTTTTAAAAATAATTTTTAATAAATCCTACCAAATACATTATATTTTCAAAAACATCATTTTCAAAACAAATTTTTCATTTATCAAAATAGTTTTCAAAATATGTTTTTAAAAATATAATTTTAAAACCGATTAAACTTTAAACAAGGTTGATATATTTTCATTTTTTATTTATTTTAATTTTTTATTGGATTTTATCCTTGTTTATAGTGGAAAGAAAGGTGGAGAATGAATATGATCTTTTTTTTTTTAATGGTTGATAAGCAATCAAATTAAATATATGATTTTAATTAAAGTTTTATATATTATATATAAGTATTTTTTTTTTTTTAATTATTGGATTGGTCAGAAAATAATTGAGACCAAGTGAGATAGGACATTGATGGTACAGTCCAAATAACAGTTCCCATATATATATATAAATGAGACTGATCCATGAAATAACCGAGACTAAAAGAGATAGGATACTAATAATACGGTATGAAGAGTAACTTTCATATAAAAGAAAGTAATTTAAATATAAATGGGGAACAGTTCATATAAAGGCGATGGAAAAAACAGTCCCATTTTATGGTAACGAGGTGTGATATCCAGGACCAGGCCAGGTCGAGTGTGTGATGTCAAATGCAGGACCAGGCATGGTCCCGAGCGTGTGATGCCACAGTTTGGTACCTCAAAAGTGGAAGCAGCTTTTGTGAAAGTAAAAAACAAAACGGTTTGTTTGTTATCTAATAAATTAAGTAGACGTTTGTATTCATAATTGGAGATTCTCGAAGTGCTTGAGCCTTCCAGTGGTGGCGTAATTTTCACACTAAAAACATGTTGTCGATTGTTGAATTCGTCATCTAACTCAAAGTTCTCTTTTAACAGTACCCAAAAAATAAACAGTCGGTATCACAAAATTTTTAATAGTTTAACAAGACTCAGACCTATAAAAAATCTAGATCATAAGTGTAAATGCTTTCTCTAAAACGCATTTTCCTTGGATAACCACTACTACAACCTCCACAAGAACACAACAAAAAAATCCATATCTCAGTCGTTGCTTCTGCTTACCTAATAATGCAGGACTGAATATAGTGCGATGCAAAAGTAGTTAATTTTATGCAACTTTCTTATATAGGGCTATATCTTTTTTTATAGCACTAAAATTAATATGAATTTTTAAATTGATATCGAACTTTTAAAATATATTTTTTAGCACCAAAAATATTTGTGAACAAAAAACCACAAAGGATTATACTTCAAATTCTTTGTTTGTAAATTATTCGAAAACTATAATTCAAAAACATTAATAGTGCTAAAATATTTGTTATGAAAATTCGGTCCTAATTTCAAAATTTAATTTAATTTTAGTGTCATATTCTAAAATCTGTCTTCTAGCTAATTCGTGACTATAAAACTAAAAGAGTTGTCAGCCAAAACTTTTAAGCCTCGTTTGTTTATTAGGATTGGATCGGGTTTGGATTGATTTTTATCCAAACCCATGTTGGCGAACTACAACGGGCGAGGAAAACACAACGACGAATAGTAAAGAAAACCTAGTGGCAAACTGCGATCGGTGAGGAAGACTAAGCAACGACCAACAAGGAAAACCTAGTGATGAATGACAAGGAAGACTAAGTGACAACCAGCGAGGAAGACGGAGTGAACGTCGATAGGAAAGGAGAAGGAAAGGAAAAGGACCGAACCAGTAGTGGGCTAATCGACGGCGTGACAATGAGAAGGAAAGGAGTGACAGTGGCTGTTCAATGACGTGACAAGGAAGGTGATGAGAGAGAGAGGAAGGCGGTGGTAGTGTTGGAGGTTAGGTTTTGCCGACCATAAATTACTCTTAGATTTACGAAATTTATAAAAAGTCCTTAGATAATTTCTTTAAAATCCTAGTTTGTACCATATTTTTAATCCTATCTTAGTTTTAATCAAACATGAGATAGTATTTAAATTAATCAAATCTTATCTCATCTAATCTAATCTAAGTCAATCTCACATAAATTATCAAATTCTATCTTGTGTGTGTTTGTTGATAGGGATTGGATTGAGATTTGATCAATTCCAATCTAGTCCCTCATTTGGTGGTTGCATGAGATTGATTTTTTCAATCCCATGCAATCATTTTATCTCATGTTAGTGGGAGTAGATTATTTATTATTATTATTATTATTATTATTATTATTTTTAAAGTCAGAGTAGGTTAAATTTTTCTCACACAAACATGAGATTTTTTTTTAATTTAACCTGTTTTTCCCTTTCTCACATTAATTATATAAAACTTTAAATTTATTTTTAATATTATTTTTATAAACTTTATTAAAATATTAATAAATAATATATTTCAATACTAATTATAAAATAAATATTGCTTTAAAAATTTAATTTAAAGAGTTAAATTTTACTTTTCAAAATAATATTAAAATATTTTAGTTTTATTTTATAAAAATAATGTAATACATAATTACTTTTTGTCTAATCTCATAATAGATCAAACAAATGGACAATACTATTTTAAATTCAGTCTCACACTGCATCAAGCGCATCATAACATTAATTTGTCTAATTCAATCTCATTAAAATAATCCAATTTAATTTTGTATGCCAAAAGGAGCCTTAATGGTACACGTATTGTATTATTGCTAAATTATTTTTAAAAATTCATAAAAAAAAATTAATAAGTTTTCAATGTAGAAATGCTGATCCAACATTCGTGGGTCAAATGGGGCTCTCTTCTGCTTCTGAAATATCAACTTCAGGTACTATATTGTTGCCTACCCATTGATTAAAGAGGAAAATGATTGTGACATTTCACCACCATGTACACGTTTTTACTTATTTGTTCTTGTTTCTTTTAACCCTATGAAGATGACTAAAATTAAATTTAACATTAGACATCATTGACATATTTTCATTATTCACTATTCTTTTTTTTTTTTTTTTTTTTTTTTTCTTTTCAGATCCCTTTGATTCGATTGTGAAAGGTAAGGTGGAGAGTGAATATGTATTTTACATTTTATTGTTGTCAATAAGCAATCATTTGTAAAATAGATGATGCTGATGAAAATTTTAGGTTTCGGAATATGTTCCTAAACGATATCAAAGTATGTTTGTTGTTTTTATATAAGTGGAACCACAATTAAGATAAATGATGTTGTCTGTTATCAAATAAAACAAGTGAGCACTTCATATCATTTCAAAATAAGTAAATAACTAAGTAGGCACTTATCTACATAATTGGAGATTTTCAAAGTGCTTGAACTTCAATTAGTGGTATGATTTTCATACTAAAAATATGTTGTTGACATCTTATAGTGGGCTGATTTCTACGATGCTGACATGGAGGCTTGACTCTACGATCAGTTTCTTGAGACCTAACAATCTGTAAAAAATCGAACGATAAGGACGATTTACCTTGACACCAGGATCGTGTCAGTTAAAACCATTTTGAGGCTTAAGTTAGATCAATAAATGAAAAAAAGATAAAAGAAAGTAAAGAGTGAGCGTATAACAAATAATAGCAAGTGTAGCTAATGACGAGTGATAATGAGAAGATGACATGATTTGAATAAGAGGAGAATGTTGTGTGATAGAGAGCTCGATGTTTACTGAGTATCTGTGGAAAGTTTGATGGAGTAACGGTATGGCAATCATATGTGCCTTTCCTCTTTAGTTGCTCTCTTTTTATAAAATAGGAGTCAGACAACCGCTGTTAAGCTATAACACCTTATGAGATCAAGAGATTTGTTTCCTTGATTCTCGCCTTTTCATTCAATCAGCGGATCTCTAATTCAATAGGTCAACCTTTGCATTGAATTGGTCAGACCAGGCGTTACCACTAGTTATGGGCTTCAACTTGGGCTGGACTGGACATTGGCTAAAATACTTGGGCTTGCAATTTTGGACCCTAACTACAGCCCATCTATTAGGCTCAGACTTGCTGATTTTGGCTTCTACACATCTTCAACAAATCCAATTGCTCTTCCATGGTTATTCCACCAGTTTTCTAGCTACAATGACTCGTTTGCTTACTATATTTGTCCCTTCTTGTTTTTAGCAATATATTGTTTTTGACAAGACCAACATACAACCTTGTTATGCTTAATTAGGAGGCTTGTCTAATAAAACTGTCTGACAAGACTATCTGACACCCCATATATATATATATATATATATAGACACACACACAAAGACCGAATGTAATGTTGACTGAAAATGATTCAAATATGAGATCTATAGATAAATGTATACAAACTTTTTTATCGAATGAGTCTTCCAATCTTATTGATATCCTAATGATTGTTATCCATTGTGTATGTTTATCTTCTTTTTTTTTCTTTTTTCTTTGTGATATAATCTTAAAATCTCATTTTCAGAATTTGGAATAAATTTATAAATGCTTGAGGCTATGTTGTTTGGAATAAGAATTTGAAATACTGAATTATGATTCTCCGCTAATTGAATCTAGCTAGAAACATATGAATGGCACAATTAATGAAAAAAAAAAAAAGGAAGATACACATTTCAAATTATTTACAGAAATTTATACTAACTGATGTGACACATGAATTATTACAACTATGTTAATGGTAAGTGGATACAATAAATGATATACTATTTACATTTCATATACATATACCATATCATTTACGAATTTAATTAATTTGGCCTGTGTTACATCACTCGAAGGATAAGTCACTCAAAAGATAAATCTTATCCGTCATGGGACTTTTGAAGGCTTAGCAAAACTCACAGACCAACAAGGGATCCCAATGATTGTAATATATGCACATGCACACAAAATTGAATAACTTCAACCTCTTATTGACCCCATCTTTGGAGAAAACCAGCAGAAAACACAGGTGCTTAAGTTGATGCTAAAACTATAACCAAATATGCATTGAAACAAGAGTACATAGGAGTTGTGCCACAGGTAACAAAGACCAACTGATGTAACAAAGTGTGAATGCTTTCTTTTCTATAAAATGCACTTAGTTAACCACCACTACAACCACCACAAGAAACAGCACAAAAATTTCAGGTGATAATCTCAATTGTTGCTTCAATTTACCTAATAACACAGCACGAAGAATCTGACAGCAAAGGTGTTGGATTTTTGTGAGTTCCTTGGATAGTATATCCTTTCGGTGTCTAATATGTCATTATGCGACAGGGAAAGTTGAAACTCTTGCTGATTTTTATAAAAACCGTTACTGCTTGCACTCCCCACTTAACCAACTTGGCAGTCCACCACAACAGTGCCAAAAGAATGGCGACGATAGACGAACACATCTTCATCACCTTAAAGGGCAAACAACACAATCAGGGATGATCAAACAGCTGAAGCACCCCCTACCAAACTGCACCACATGAAGACCGCATTTCTGCTGTCTTTTTCCAATTTTCCAAATTTTTTCTTTCTTCCATTTCTGAGCAGCTGAAAACACGTCCTACTTCAATTCTCTGTCATAACTTGGATCTAATATTGTCACCTAAGTATAAGCAGAACAATAATAAGGAGAGCCAAGAGATTAAGATTATCAATAAATGTAACAATGGTTAGTATAGTTGGAAGTCAACAAAAAATCTCCAACTGTTGTTTGGGGTATAAATAAATGAAAACCATGTTTGCCTTGACCGTGGGGCATAGGATTGATTTAAATGCCAAACCTGACCCATTGTTGTTTTTCTCTGGAGTGGAAAAATTACTATTAGAAAAGAGCAACTCAGGTGCCCGTGGAGAAAGGTCGAAGTCACCATCCCTGAACCCAACCAGTAATAGGATGCTGCCTACGAACTCTGACTTTCCCATGTGAACCACTCTGCAATCGTTCAAGGATTGCATATGTGATTGAATCTGGTGCTAACCCCTGCTGCTTTAATTTGGCATAAAGATCCACTGCTTCGGTGGTTCTCCCACTTCTCTCAAGACAATCAAGTAAGATGTTGTATGTTACAATGCTAGGACAGCAGCCTTCGGCAACCATCTCATCAAACAATCTGCAAGCCATGTCAACCTTGTCCGTCTTGCCAAAGCACTCTATGAGTGTGCCATATGTAACAACATCAGGACTCAACCCTTTCTCTTGCATCTCCTTGAACCTCATGTGAGCTCCGTCGAGATTACCATTTTTTCCAAGGCAATTGATCAAAGAATTGTACGAGACAACATCCGGTTTACAATTGCTACTCTCAAGTTCTTCAAATACTTTAACAGCCTCTTCAACTTTGCCCGCCCTACCAAAGCTTGCAATCAGAATATTGTAGGTAAATAAGTCCGGTAAATGGCCATCTTGCTTCATTTTTACATAAAGATCTTGAAGATGGGAAATTTGCTTCAATTTGCCAAGAGCCGAAAATACTAAATTGTACATGTATGTATCGGGATTTATCCCTTTTTCATGTACTTTACTCAGCAGGTCTATAGCCTCCGTTGTTTTACCTGTGCTGCAAAGACTCTCTAACATGGACATGTAAGCATCCCTATCTCCCCTATCATAAAAGTTCCACATGTTGCAAAACAATCTGTGAGCTTCACTAGTGTAACCCAACTGGCTTAGCGTCCTTATAAGAAAAGAATAAATGGACTTATTCATGTATTTCCTTGACACTTCCACAACCTCATCTAATTTACCAAGCTGCCCCGTTGCAGCCAGAACATTTAGAATAAGACTATATGTAAATTCATTAGGACGACAATCTCTCTCGACCATTTTAGAGAAGAGAAGAATGACCTTGTCAAACATGCGGGCATTTGCAAGAGCTTGGATCATAGTATTATAAACCACCAAATTAAGAGCGCAGCCCTTTGTTATCATCACGTTGAAAAGCGCTATTGATTCATCAACTTTACCAATCTTTCCAGTCATTCTGATCATAATAGTATACGTGTAACCATCAGGTTCACAATGCTTTTGCTTCATGTCTTCAAAAACCTTGTATGCTTGGTCAACCTGTCAAAAGGCTGCAGATCAGATAATCAGGATCTATTTCCTATCGAGAAAAGGATCCAAGAAACTGATTTTAGAGAAGGCACCTTTTTCAATGAAGTTAAACATAGCAATTATTATGAAAATGTCATAAAAAGACAGAAACAGTCTTTTGCAGGTTTTTTTCAATAAAAAAAATTTCCTCCTATCCTCTATTGGTAATCAAACTCAAGCAAATTGCAGAAAGCACACAATTCAGTTGGTCCTAAATTTTCAGACTAACCAATTTCACTTGATCACAAAACTGCATCCAGATCAATTGATAATCTGATTTCTCATTATGCGGCATATTGATGTAAATTCAGTGTAATGTTCCACTGACAATAATTTAAAACCAGGCTGGTAGATAGTTTCCAATTATTGGATGAATCCCTACATTGTTTCCTCTGTTACTCAAGTGGCTTTAGTTTTATTTACAATTACATTGATTTATTAAAATATGACAAAATTACAGAAACTAACTTGTATGCCTCCATATTCCAACATAAGATAGTGAATAATCCATGAAATATTGTAACACCAGCAAAACGCAACAAGAGATCTAGTAACATATGAGAATCTACACCTTTCAGAATACTGAAACCGCAAAACACCAAAATCTACACAAACATCATCCACTGCGAATTCCTAACCTAATTATAACGAGCAATGCTAGTAGCACATTCCCTACTCACCCACTTAGATGGTTATGCCAAGCTGAATAAAATGTTAATACTTCCCTAAACAAACTTATAAGGTTTAACTCCCCTTTGATCTTCTTGCAATAATAACTATGGAGATCAAATTTAACGAGACAAAAAAAGGTGGGTAGTGTGTGCATCCATATTAAGAACACGAACAACACCACAGATCATAAACAAGTTCTACCGAAAATATGAAAAGGTTTTATTGTATGTAAATACACAAACACACACGTCCATCCAATAACAATTACAATACAAAAACTTCAAAAACACAATTCCTAGTCTTCAACCAAATCATCCGATACCATACTCCACCCAAACATATCCAATCCAACTTATGCTACTCCTTTCCTATTGACACGAAAATACCCACAAACAAACACCGAGAAATGACTAACAATCCTGACTCAGGAAACCTAAACAATCATAATGCAACATCACCAAATTAACAAAAGAAAATCACAGTCAAAATAATGAAAACCCAAAAGAAACAACCTTATCATCCAATGTACATACACACACATTCTATCCAATAAAAAATCACAATACAACATCAAAAACACAATTCCTACTCTTCAACCAAGTATCATATACTACTAAAAAACAATTAACAACCACAGAACCTGAATCCGAAAACCCACCAAAATCATAACACAACGCCTTAAAAATCATGACAACTCAAAAGAAGAAACAACCTTGTCATCATTCAACCTACACACACACACACACATTCCATCCAATGAAAAAATCACAACACAACAACATAAAAATCACTATGCAATGCAAAAACATGACCAAACCTTATCAAACTTAGCCAAAGCATCCAACAACATATTGTAAGCAAAAACATCCAACTTATAGCCTCTCCTCCTCATCTCCCCATAAACCCTCCACCCCTCGTGCACATCACGTGACCTCAAATAGGCTTGCAAAAGGCACTTATAAGTATAGCTATTCATCTTCAAACCCCACTTGCCCACCAACCCAATACACGTTTCCAAGTCCTGAGAGCATCCAAACAAGCCAATACAGAGATTGACGGTGGAGATGTTGCCAGGCGTTCCGGAGGCGTCCATTTCACGGAGGAGGGCGCGTGCAAGGTCGAGTCTTTGAGGGAGGGAGGAGGAGCGGGAGAGGATGAGGAGGAGGCGGTTGTAGGTGAAGGCGTCGTGGCGGAAGGCAGGGGAGTGGTGGGGGAGGAAGCGGAAGAAGGCGAGGGCGAGGCGGGGACAAGGCGCTAGCGACTTGAGGGCCTCCGAGGCTTCGGAGGAGGAGAGGGGAGGGGAGAGGAAGGAGAGGTAGGAGGAGAGGGTGGAGGCTGACGCTTTGGATTGGACGAGGCGGGCTGTTTGGCAGATGACGTGGCGGCGGGGGATGGGGTAGCCACGCACGTCGGAGGGTGGCGGCTGTGGTGGATTGACTTCGGCTGTCAGGGAACGCCCTGTTGGGGAGGTGGAGGTCACTTTGGCTGTGTATTTTGTCGCGTAGTGGCGATGGAAGGTGGAGGAGTGGTGGCGGTGGCGGTGGCGGTGGCGGCGGAGGAGGGGGAGGTGGTGGTGCATGGTGGGTGGTGTTGTGATGGTGGTTGACTATCACTTTTGTGTGGAGACTCAGTTTGTACTTTAAAGTATCTGTCTCCTGACTTCCGTCTTTTTTTTTTTAAAAAAAAAAAAAAGAAAAAATTAATTTTAATTTTTTATGTACAATTTTGTCCAAATTTTATTTTATTTTATTTTTTTTAAAAAAAAAAGCAAAAATGAAATTAAAGTTGTTAAAAAGTGATAAAAATTCTCCAGATTCTTATGTCATGTATACACTAACGAAAAATTTTATATACAAATTTTACAAAAGTTAATATGTATAAGTCAAACACTATTTCTCTATTATCAAATAAAAAAATTTATCAAAACTTATAAATATTATTAATCAAGATCAGTAATTTTCCAAAACTTATTAAATAATTTCTAAATTTCTAATATTTCCCTAATGGTTAACTGCTAATATAATTTTGGACTAGAAGTACAATTGCCAACATCGAATATAATTTTTTATTAGAATATATTTGTTTAATTGATAATTAAATCAATTTAAAATTTTAACTTAAATTGTGATTTTAACGTTCAACTCTTTATTTGTTATTTTAATAAATAGTTATAACTTACCTTTTAATATATTTTATAACTTACCTTTTAATATATTTTATGTTAAAAACTAACAAAAAATATACTGAGGAAACCATCTAGACACCAAGATATGATGGAACCAAAACTCAGCCAAAATTCATTTTCCTTTCAAGTAACATTGAAACATTGAAAGAAAAAGGATAACAAATGTGCAAAATTTTTCACGATATGATGATCATGAAACCAAGGACCAGTCTGTATTTCCAAGCAGATTGGCAAAACAAAACGAATTCGAACAGTATGCACGGATGATTTCCTGTTCGATCCAAGCCAAAATCTCCTCAGATTCTATTTTTATTTCGACATTTGTTGGTAAGATTAGAAGGGCTTCAAAATTGTTATTGATTCGGTAATGATGGTCGCCCGTGAGTTGAAATGCAGTGGCATACTCATTTGAATGGAACTTGCGGCTAACAGATTCGTAGCTGGGGACATTCATCACTGCCACGAAAGAATTCAAAAATTTATCATGATATGATTACAGTTGAATCAAGATCAGAGAAGTTCTTAGAAGTGCAGGCCTTACCGTCTCCATAAGATGCCATTGTTAGAGGTGAGGAGATGATCTTCTTGGCGATGTTAGTAATGTCATTTGGAGTGATTCCATCTACGATCTTCAAGAACTGCTCCACAGGCTTCCTGATATATTGAAAACAAACTCGAGCTATTAGAAACCATCGAGAAGGCAAAAATTATCAAGAGGAAAAATACCACAGGCTGCTCTTGAGGTGAGGCTATCATTTGCAGTAGATTTTGCAATAGTAAAAAAATGGTGCAATCCATGCAACCAAGCTCCATGATCTTATATATGAATAGAAACAGGTATAATCATGCTTGTCCCATGTCTATAGAAGACCAATTTGAACGTGGAAAGCAGCAAATGGAGATGAAGATCTTTGAGAATGAATACATTCAAGAGGAGGGCTTATAAAATTCGGATGTACCTTTCGCCATATGTCAAAATCTGCCTTCCGATATCTTCTGCCACAATCGTCTGCAGAATAGGATAATACAAAAGTTATAAGCTCGTAATAAACAAAAACCGGAGCACAGATAAAGGAATATGAAGAAGTAGAAAATAGAACCACAGGAAAGATGCATACTCTAGATTCCAGATTCATGAGAACTGCAGATTTTGTGGCCTCTTTGGCACGATTAAGCTCTTCCTTGGTCACTGTCATTAGAACCATATGATGAAACCAAGTCCAGATAAAAATGAAAGTGAAAATGAATTAAAGTAAAAAGGACTTGCAACGGAGGAAAGATCTGCCATGAAAACACAAAATGCAATAGTTGTTGAACTGACCTTTTGAAGGTGTCGCAATTGTGATCAACTCTCCTACTGCTATATCAACAGCTTTTGACACGAAATCTGAGCCCTGAATCCAAGATTAAACATCCTCGAGCTTAGTGTTGTGAAAACAGTGAAACAAATATTATTTACAAACTTAATAAAGTTAAAATCCAGGCATTAACATTATTAGCATAATAATCAATCTGTCTAATCAGGAAAAAGCAACATCACAATCTAAAAAGATACAAAAATCATTCTTGCTAGTGCTTCTTTTATGCGTGCACACATGCATGCACATAACTTTTAAGTAAATGCTGTACTCCAAATATTTGTATACAGAATACATGCTTGCATGCAGAGAAATATATGCCTTTACAAGGAGTATGGAAAAAGCATTTTAGAAATCGTTGCCTTCAACAATGCCATCTAGACACCTCGACTTTACAATAAATATCAGCTTAGTATCATTACGAACATTTGAGTTTACTCATCTATTTTCCAAATCCTTTAATTTTTGTAACTATTTAAAAAAAAACCATATAAACAAAGACTCTACTAACATCATTAAATCTCCATGTTCAATATGTGAAATCTAAAATTAAAAAGAAAATATTAGCAATAGATGTCTTACAGTGCTGGCATAGATGCCAAATAATCCAGTATTATTGAAGATGCTGTTGAACGCAGAGAAAGATTGAATCTGCTGATACTCATTCAGGACTCGGAGATCTGAGCTCAAAATATAAGGAAACAAACAAGTTGAAAGTTGAGAAGGATTCAGCATCATATACAGACAAAAATTGGTACAATTTAGCAAGTAATAGAAGAGTGCAGTTTCAAGTACAAAAATAACTGATAACAATAACTGGCCAAAATGACGGTAACAGAGCTGCAATTAAGCCAAACTTACAGAGACGTGAGTGCATCCCTTTTCCAGGGCCTCCTGCTGAAAATGAACCACCTCCTCCCATAAGCATCTGTAGAACTATCAGAATTGTCATTTTGCTGAAGACTAATTAGGTATTAAGTGGATGCAAAGAAATACAAGAAATACTAATATAGGAATGATAGATGTATAAAAGGCCAACGAGATGGCTCTGTGGCTCTTCAAAACATCTATCACAAAGGGAATAAATATATAACTGCAAGTACATGGATCCTGTTTATAAAGCTAAGTTAAAGATGCAGCACCTGAAGAACCGTCAAAGTGATAGCTTCTTTCTCTTTAAGCCAGCCACCTGGCACTCCAAATGCAAGAGCAACATGTGTGCTCTGAAAGTAACAACAGAATTATCAACCTATGAGATAATGAAAGCTGAAAACATAAGAAAAAACTACTTTCTGCTCTTTGAATGGAGAAAGGCAAACTTGTTATTAATGGGCTGGAAATACATACCCCTGAATCAGCTTGCTGACGATAATCCCCTCCAACATAAACAGATTTTGGCTCCGCTGGACAGGGTACCTTTGGAAGGTCTGCAAGAAGAGGTTCTGCAACTGATAAAAGCTCATCAATATCAACCCCAGATGCTGCCAGGACCATACGAGGAGCAGTATAGTTCTCCTAAATTTTGAAATCAACAACCATTGGCCGAATAAGAACATAGAAACATGAGCAAAAACAAAGAACAATTAAGAAAAGGGATATTCCCCAAAAACCCATTGTAGTTTGTAAAAATATCCATTTTACCACTATAATTTCATTTTTGTCCAAAATCCACCCTGATGTTAAAAAATTAATAGAAAATTACCATTTTACCTCTTATAACTTCATCATTAATTTGTGACCATCGAGGGTATTGTCGTCTTCTCACATGCCTCCAAATGGTACTTTTAGTGTTTTTATTAATGTCGGGGGGCTTTTAGATAAAAATGAAACCATAGGTGGTAAAATGAAATCGTAGGTGGTAAAATAAACATTTTTACAAACTACAATGAGTTTTTTAGGATTATCCCTTAAAAAAAGGCAAATCATATAAATAGTATCTAAACATATGCACAGGTAACATATATGATGTAGTTAGCAAAGTTTGTTAATCTTACAGCAACAAATTGCTCCAAAGCGGCGCCATCCAGGCTGTTCAGAGCAGATTCAGGAGCCAAAAGAGGATTTGCCAATGCTCCAGTATAACCAGCAGAGTGAACTGCCTCCAAGAGTAGACCTTGAGGATTGTTACGAAGTTCCCCAAGCTCAGATTTTATCTTGGACAACTGAACAAATAGAGTACTATTACAAGATACAAAAATTTGACAAGCAATTCCTCAACAAGATAAAAACGGAGTCATTACAAAGAGAGGCAATGGACAACAACAGCAAGTTGTGCCTTTTTGACACAAACAAGGGCAATAACATGGAAACAATCAAACATGTAAACAAACAATTATCAGCGTTTAATTTTTATTTGAAATGCAAAGACAAAAACAGTCAACCGATGTAGTACCAAGAATGCAGTTCTGACAAGAATAAAAGGCACGACCTAGTAATTAGTTAGAAGCATTTCCTAAAACTAACAGAAATAGACTCCCATTTAGGTGTGTTTCAGTATATGGAAAAAGAAATCTCCGCAACTCTGCAACAATGAGAAGCATCACTGCATCAGTGCCATATAGTAATAGCAAAACCTTTTTCATTTTGATGATTTGAATTTATGAAATAAAACATCACGTGCCATGACCAGATGAGGCAGAGAGATCAACAAGATATAAGTGACTTCAGAGAAGACATGGTTAGAAATTTTCTAGGAGTTCTCATTTAAAGTACACCTTTGATAAATAAAAGTTGCTAGGTAAAATTACCTCTTCTTTGACTTCCCAATCCAAGAACACAGGATTCCTCACACAGTCAACAAGCAACTCTACCATTTCAGGGACATAGGTCTTCAGAGCATCGAAAGTGTATCCCATTTGTTCCCGAGAGGCAGAGGCTAATATATTACCTCCAATTGCCTCCACTTCCCTGATAATGCGCAAGTGGCTCCGATTTTTTGTGCTCTTGAATGCCATCTTTTCCAGCAAATGTGAGGCCCCGCATGACATTGGTGTCTCATAGATAGAACCACAATCAAGATATAGCCCTATGGAGGCTGCTGGATTCTAATTAATGAGCCAAATAAAACATAATTAAAAACAGTAAGAAAAATACACAAAGAAGAATAATAGTAAATTACTTCCTATGAGAACTACAAGTTCAATAATACAAAACTTCAAGAGGTTGCAACAATCAACACATACTGCTGATGTTTCCGATGCTATTCTGACACCATTGCCCAGAGTTTTAACCTTAAATTTGCCTGGTTCAACATAATCAGGTAGTGAAGGAGGAAGGGAAACGCCTTCCAGAGGCGTATCCAGAGAAGGAAGAGAGCTAGATCGTTCCCCAGTCAGCCAGCTAAAGAACCCTGGTGACGATGGCCTAGAAGCAACTGCACTCGAAGTTGCATATCTTGCGGCTTGCAAATTGCCAACACCTCCCTGCTCAGACAAAGTGACATAATAAAGACAACACATTTCCCTTTTGTAATTATAAAATTACATACAAAACAAAAACAAAGTCCCTTCCCCGTAACGCTACTTCCTTAACAATATTTCCTAGTAGTACAAGTAATTTAAAAGACCACACCAATCATATACAATTATCAATGAAGAACGCACAAACAATTGACTAATACATAAGTTTCCATATTAAAGACAGACAGAACTAAAAATGTTAAAAAAATCAATATCATTCGACGAATCATTTGCTAGCAGAATTTATCAAGAAAACACAACATTTGCTAAGTGGGATTTAATTATAACTACGCCTACATTATCTCAGGAACCAAACAAATACATTGAAAATGAAAACACAATCACATCCAATCATCACAAAATGACATTAAATTAATAACCCCCAAAAAAGAATCAGATCTCAAAAACACAAAAACAACCCTCATTAACATGTAGTTCGTTGTCCCACAAGAAAACGCCAGAAACCAAACTCAAAAATTCAGTCTTTATGTCATGTTCATCGTTCTAGACAAACCTAAACACATTTTCCTATCATACCCAGATGACAAAAAGCCTTAAACATTTTAATTCCATTCAAAGTTCCTACATTTTCTCGAGAAACAAACAGAAAGTTAGGGTTTTGAGGACATGGAGCTGGAAACAGACCTTAAGATGCCTCAGTCTTGAAACTGCAGTTCTGTACATTGTCACAATTCCTCAGTTTACTGATAACAAACCTAAAAAGATTGATACTTGTTTGGAGTTCGAGGTTTGATATTGATTTGGTTGTGTAAGACACAACTGACAGATGAAGAAGAGGCAAAATTGGTTTGGCTTGGGGCTTTTGTTGAGGACTAGGTTGTTGGGATTCTCTGCTGTCAAGTACAGTGGTTTCAGTGTGGTTTTGTCTGTGGTGTTGCCACGTTAGCACTTGTGATAAATTGCAATTGGAACTCACTTGTAACTTGCTAGAGAAGGGTTTGATTAGTGGGTAGTTGGATCAGCAACAATGCAGGGTGGTCACGAGACAGTGATTAATTATTTTCATTATTTTTTACTTAGCATTTTTAGATTTTTCATTTGTTTAAATGGTTGGATTGAAATCTAATTAAATTAAATCAATTATATTATTGTTATCAATAATGTATGTAACATAATCCAATGGTCTGTCCAGAAAAAAAAAAAAAAAACATAATCCGATGGGATGTTTGATGTATCCAATGCTTTCTTTTCTGTGTTTTTTCTTTATTACATAGTCAAATATAAATATAGGCACTCGAATATAGTTATATATAGTGTTTTTTATTTTTATTTTTTTATTTTAATCTAGTACACAGAATATATTATAATTACATAAACCGCAAATGGAACAGAACTCCTATAAACTCGAAAAAGAGACTCACAAAAAAAGGAAAGAAACCGTAACCAAAATCTCACATATTAGTGGAAAACATACTGCTCGAACCCCACCTTTCAAAAACAAAGGTAGGGGTGGAACCAACAGCGCCACCCACCAGAGAGCAGTTATGTATAGTTAATGCTTAGTTTTTTTAAGACACATTTAATGAGTAGCTATAATAATAGTAGTGAAAAGATTAAAATTAAAGACTTTGTATACATATCACAGAAATAATTACATAAATTTTATAATGTCTCTAATTTTGGTTCTTCTAAAAGATAAGAAATATGATGATAGTAAGATAATTGTCCATTCTGATTAACCTCCCGAATCTTTTCGTGTCTTGTATCTAGAGAACTCTTTAGAGAAAAGGCACTATAAAAGTTTGTGGTTTTTTGGGTAGATCTTGATTTTCTTCTCCTCTTCTTCCTCTCTTCATTTTTTCCTACTTGGCTTGGGGTTTTTAAGGGCTAGATCCAAATGATATTTGGATCAATCTCTTAAAAACCAGTTTGTTTTTTGCAGGATTTGGTTATTAGGGTTCCATTTTGAGTGAATATCAGCAGTTTTTTAAGTTTCCTCCATGGATATCCCTTCTCAGCCATGCATGTAACAAGTCATTGACATCCTTCAGTCCCAAGTTTTTTAAAGCTTAATCCAGATGTTGCGAGAGATCTGGGAAGAATCTTTTTTTAAGGTCTTTTTGTAAGATCCGAATTCAAGTGAATCTAGAAAATAAATTAAACCCAAAATAAAAATCAATAAATGGGTCAAATTTTTAAGTGAAAGCCAAATTTTAAGTGGGCTTAATGATATTTAAGTGCAAGCCCAATTGTTTAATTGTTGGATTTAATTGTAGTCGAATTGGGCAGAAATTTATAAGTAAGCCCAAATTGAGAGATGAGAATGGTGGAAATGTGGCTGTTCAAAGAAAGAAGACGTGGGGTGCTAGGCAAAATGAAATCAGGTTAGTATGCAAGAAATTAAAAAAAAAAAAAAAATTAGAGTGGAAAGGGACAAAAACAAAATAGTTGGTTGGCCGAAAAGAAGATGGATAAAAGCAAAAACAAAGAAAAGTTCTTTCAAAAGAGACAAATTGGTAACATGGAAAGTGAGCTAGTGGACTTAAACCAAAAAAAAAAAAAAATGGGAGAGAGGGACATGCATCCATTCTTAAACCAAGTAAGAAAGATGGTGGCGGAGATACTTTAAGAAAAACAAATAAAAGAAAAGTCAAATTGAAGAAATTGACAAAAGAAATATGGAGTAGAAAAATGATAGAGAGGCCTGATACAAGAGGCGGTGGAGTGTTAAGTGTTAATATAATATAATATATATATATATGAGAGAGATTGAGGCGGTGCAGTTTATGTAGGACAAATTGCATAAACTTTTATGAGGTTTGATGAAATTACACAAATATGATGATATTTGGATAAATCATACATATACTACCTGAAATTTCAAAAACCTTGCATAAACCTCCCTTACCGTCATTCTATCACTATTAAATATTTACAATCAACGGTCAAATGTACAAAAAGACAAAAATACCCTTCGGATCAAATTTAAAATCAACATGTCATTTTTTCATAAAATTAAAATTAATGACATAATAATATAATTTTTTTTTTGGTCATCTTTTACCTTCATCATCTTCATCATCCACACCTCAATTTCATCATTTTTATCATCTATCTATTGTTTTCATCGAAATCATCATCTTAATCATTTTCATTAAACCAACATCACCCAAATCAATCATCATCATCAAACCAAACATCACACATAAATCAAACAAAAACAAAATATTCAATGTTCATGAAAGTTTTTTTTAAAAAAAAAAAAACAAAAAATAGAAAAAAAAAATGGAATTGGTCTCCACAGGTGACTAGGATGGAGAACCGATCTTGGTCTCCCATGGAGACCAATTGTTTGGTCTTCATCAGAGACCAGTTTGGTCTCTGGAATTCTGGACTTCAACGCTCGAGACCACCATTTTTTCTGGTCTCCAGCACTGGAGACTAGAAAAAAATGATGGTCTCTAGCGATGAAGGCTAGTGTATGTAACACTGGAGACCATTTTATTTGAAGACCATTTGATCTGGTCTCCAACGATGGAGACCAATTTTTTGGTTTCCATCGCCAGAGACAAGGATTTGGTCTCCATAGGAGACCAAGAATCAAGTCTACCATAGAGACCAGCTTCTTTCAATATATATATTAACTTTCAATTTTTTTTTAATCAAATTAAAAATATTTTTTATTAATTTTAAATTTACAAAAAAATAAAATGTTGACTTTAAATTTGACCTGAAGGGTATCTTTATTTTTTTGTATTTTTGACCGTTGACCGTAAGGGTTTAACAGTAGTTGACTGACGGTAGGGGAGATTTGTGTAGAATTTTTGAAACCTTAGGTTGTGCTCGTGTAAATTACCCAACTTTCGTCATATTTTTGCAATTTCGCCAAGCCTCAAAGGGAGGTGTGTGCAATTTGCCCATTACATATATATATATATATATATATATATATATAAGTATATTAGAAGAGAAGAAAATGAGAAAGAGAGAGAAGAGAAAGAGAAGGATATTCTGTATGGATGATCTGAATATTTTAGTATTCGATTTATCCAAATAAATGATTTTTATTTCAATGAAATTTGGAATCTAGGAAAATAGTTGATTTTTCTGTAAATTCTAAATTAAGTTTTATATGATTTTAGAGATGATCCAAGTTTATGAGGAATCGGATGAAAATTCGTTTTAGAATAAGAAATAAGCAAAAGAGTTATGTGAGTGGATAATTTTATTTAAATTAAATTGATTGAATTATATTTATTTATATTTCAGTTGTTATTATTTATTGGAAATAAAGTATTTGTTTAGTTAATTGATTTTATAGATTATAAATTATGTTTTTCGATTGAAATGAAAATTTATTACGAATTCATATTTCCGTATACGGCGGTATACTTATCAGATATCTCAGTAAGAATTTTATATTTTCAGTTTGAGTTATTATTAGAAAAATTTCAGAATGTTTCATATAATATGATTTTATGTTTTAAGAAAGAACATTGATTTTTATTTTAAGAAAAGTACTTATTCAAAATTATATGGATATTCAAAAAAGATTTGAGAAAGAAAAAATAAAAAATGTTTTTAGAATATCAAAATTGCACTTTCTCCTCTAACGGTCAAACAGACTACACATGTGTGAGATCTAGATTCGCCCAACATGTATATGGTGGATATCAGAAAGTGATTGAGTTGTCGAGAAAGTCATTAAGTCACTCAACACGTGTATGACAGATGTCATCTCTCGTTCTGTGTGTGTGTTGAGTATTTCTCTCATGTACTGATAGATTTCTTTGGGTATTAGTTGGTATATAATTTCATATTACAAATATTAAATACTTTGGTTAATCAATACAAAAAGAGATTTACAGACACTGGATTTACAAAAAAAGAAAAAAAGATTCAAGAAAAGTTTTTACAAATCATGGATTTTTAGATTATATCGTTAAAGTTATAAAAATAATTTATATAGAAGTTTACGGTTTTACTATGAGATCAGATTTAAATTCAGATTTATTGTTTTCAGATATGAATTTATATGAATCATTGAAAAATATCTATCGTTATTAGAAATATAATGTTATTTCAAAAAAAAAAAAAAAAAAGATTATAGTAAGTTATTGATTTACGTCTTCTTATGTTGGGACATGCGAATGGAGGGATACAAAAAAGGTTGTTACTATTATATGATATGATTTAAATGAAATTGATGATTAGTTAATGCACCGAAGTTTCTCGGTTTCCTAACAAATTTATGTGGAGCCTTCAAATTTGGCACTTATTGGGCTCAAAAAGGTCCTTGTTGCACCATTATTTCAAACTTTATTTTGAGAAAATTTAATACATTTCCAAATACAGAAATTTCATATTACCAAAAAATGGATAAATAAATTTTATACTATATTCCATAGATATATAAATTTGTATTCTGATAGTTAAACAAAGAAATCACGTTTTGTACTCACATTTCATAATCAGTGATTTATTATTTGTGAAAATATTATTTCAATCATTGGATACTACTTTGATTGTTTCTCATTTAAATTATTTCTTTTTTCCCACAACTTGATCATCAGTGTTATTCATAAGATGGTCTCCATTATCTTATTCATTAAATAACATTTAACATAAATAAAAATGAAAAAATATATGGATATCTCACTCAATTTAAAATGCACAATGCGAAATAGATAATGTGAAATGCATATATTCTATACTTTCTATTTCACACAATATAAAATAAGAATGTCGCACAATATAGATAATGTTAAATATATGGATATTTAACACGGTTTGAATTATACAATCTAAAATATATGGAATTGTTTCTTTTTTTATAAACACATATATAAAAAATTACATCTCTTTCTAAGATTGAAGTCAAAAAGATATATTTTTTAAATATTAAATTTATTAAAAAATTACAATAAATGAATCCTAACGCTATATTTTTCTATACTAAATACCGCATGGTATTACATCTTCAATAATAATACAATCCTAATTAAACAATATATTTTACAGTACTATGCTGTGTCAAATACCACCTAAACTGCAATTTATCTAAATCATCGAATCCTTCATACATCAACACCACCACATCAAAGATAATCAGAAATGCCAGAATTCAACTTATCAAAATTCAAATGCTCATGAAGGCCAAGAATCCAATATTCTATCATATACCTCTAAGCCGACCACCAATAATTTGTTTTAACAAATAATTACATCATATACATAGCATGAAACATGAGTCAGAACTCACAAAGCATGCTTTAGACTTAATTGTCAGTTCAAACAATTAATTAAAGTATCAAACCCCCTTTGTTGATTAATTAATTAATTAAAAGATGTTGATGTGTACATGTAAGCGTTCATAATTAATTAAGCTTGCATAAGCAGTGTTGATTATGGATCTAGACATGATATCAGGAGGCAGGCCCTGCTCTTGCATTGCATGCCCTTGGATGCGCATGGCTTCTTACGTGAGAAATGATGTAAAACACCCACCAACGTTTTTAATTTTGATTTTTTTTATTAATATAAGCATACTTCATGTGGTTATTTTAATGGTGTTGAAGTTGAAATTTTGTCAACTTCAATTCGCAATTTGCTGGCTATTTCTTTTGTTAATAATTATGTATAGAATGTATGGGTAATAAAAGGTCAAGGCGTGTTAAGAAGCATTGTAGTTGAAATTTGGTGCGGAAACATGTCACGCCGCGTTCTGATGTCCACAAACAATTATTTGATTTTGATATGTAAATACCAGTTAAGTTTGTGTTGACAAAGAATTGTATTATTATTATTATTATATATCACTTATGTAATAATTAAAACTTAGATTTTATTTTCAATAAATGTTATGTACATATATTAAATAAATACCTAAATATTGTGACTGATCAAAGTCCATTTCGAAATTTATGTACATACACAAAATTATATTCTTTAACATTGGAAAATATCTATTCTCATAAAATTAAATAACTATAGTGGAACTTGAATTCTTATCTCTACCTCAAATATAATGAAAAAGATTTTTTGTCTTTTTTTTTTTCTAAAATTATACTAAGTTTGGAAGTTTAGAAGGAAGAGATAATTCAAACTCATAATCTTTAAAATGTGAGTGTGAAGACTTACTATTACGTCAATTTCATCTTGTCAATTTTGCAAAATAATGACAATATAATTAACTTTTTGTACTTAAATAGATTTCCAATCAAATTAATAACAAACATTAATGGAAAAAAATTTAAGTTTGGGCGGTAAACACTATTTTTTTTTTTTTTAATATTGCTTATTAGGCACGGCATTGAATAATTTTTGTGTCTTATAGTGTGCGTAGTAATCAAAGTCGAATATATACATTAATTGAAAGGTCCTTGAAAAGGAGAGAATTTGAATATAGAACAAAGATGTTCCAAAAAGCGAGCCTTGGATGGATAGATTCCTCGACGTTGAAACAGAACAATTTGGAAAATATCATCGAACTTTTCCAAAAGCAAGTTTAATAAATTTAACTTTCGGCTTCAAGTTGGGCATGTTCTTCGCATCGACGGAAACAAATTAAATATAAAAAATGTTTGACATTTTCACCTCCATGCTTTTGAATTTTCATGCTCGGTTGATTTTGTTACTGATTAAGATTTACAAACTGACCGGCAATCTTGAAACGTTTAGAAATTAATTTTTCTATAAATGACATAATTTTTAATAATTAAATAAAAAATTGTGCACATCAAATTACATCACCATATACATAAGGATTTTGCTTCGAATTTTTATGCTTAATTTACTTGTCATGGGCTTTTTGTAATTTCATATTTTAATGAAAAAATCGTTTGTGTTAAATAAAACATAAAAACATGTTGAAAAAGAACATAAAATTTCTTACTTTATTACGAACATAATCAACATATCACAAACCTTATAATATAATTTGGTGATAAAAACTTCTTATTTTCACCGGACAATAGCTAATTTTAGTGCCTATGCAACACTTTAGTATTTCAAGAAAGAAGAAAAATAATTTTCTAACTTTTTAAAAATTAAGTTTAGCTATATAAATATAATTCAATTTAAAATGATACTACTCATACACCCTCTCCTAATTTTCACTTATTCTATTTTTTATAAACACCAAATTAAACGACACAAAAATCTCTAAAATAATAATAACATAACAACAAAATAAATAAAAATATAAAAATAGTGACTACGATTTTTTTTTTTTTGAGAATACATAGTGATTATGATTGATAACTACGAAATGACAATGATAACCCGCTTCAGAAAAATGAAATGACAAAAATAACCCAACACAAATACTAAATTTGCCAAGCAAGTCACCAACCGCAAACTAACCGCCAAACTCTATTTCTACTTCCTTCTTCTTCATTCTTCCAGTTACCTTCCTCCTCTTCCTCCTCTGAACTGAAACCATCAAGAATTCATCAAAAAAATTAAAAAAAAAAAATTGAAACTTTTAATTTCTTTTTTAATGAATTATTGAAACTAATAAGTCAACACTCGCTCACCACCGTCATTTCCCTCCCATCCAATGGCTATAAATACTCTCTCCCTCCACTCCTCTCCTCTCACCACAGTACTACTCCATGGACTCCACTATCTCTAGCTCAGCTTCTCTCTCCACTCCCAGGTTCCGGTGTTTCGACCCCAGCTACTCTTACTCTGCCACTGCAATCACTCTCACTCACCGCACCTCCTCCAGGGGTAAAATGGTCACTTACGGAGAACTCCGACAGGAAAATTGTCGCTGGTGACGCCGGTTACGTTCTCGAAGATGTTCCGCACTTGGCCGATTACATATCCGATCTTCCTGTAACCTCTCCTCTCTCTCTCTCTCTGATTTCTCTAATCTGTTTGGTTGCCGAGAAAGTGACACAAAATTGAAGTCTTGCTGTTTAATTTGAGGTCAAAATGGTCAAAATTTGTTATTTATTTATTTATTTTTTAAATTCTAATAAAAAAACGTGAATTTTTGGATCATTATATTATTTTTATTATTATAAGGCTCTGTTTGGATACAAATATTAAAAAAAAATTGATTTTTTATTTTTTATTTTTAAATTTTTATTTATCTTTTAAAATTTGATGTATTTATAATTGTTTGTTGTTGTTGATGTTGGAGCAGACATATCCTAATCCACTGCAAGACAATCCTTCATATTCAGTTGTTAAGTGAGTTTGCTTTTACTTAAATTTTGACTCTTGTTGGTGTTTGTTTGATTGTTGATGCCTTGATGGGTGTGTTTGTTTGTTGATAAATGGTATTGACAAAGGTTTGTGGTTTGATTAAAATGGTGTGTGTTGTGTTTTCACAGGCAGTATTTCGTGAACATTGATGATACTGTCGCCCAAAAGGCAAGTTCTTAATGTTGTGATGGTTAGTGTAGAAGATTGTAATGGAATTGCTAGTGTAAAGATTGAATTTGGTTTCGTTAAAGTGGTAAATTTGAATTTTGTTGTATATAACGGAAAGATCAGAGCAGTTCTAATTCTTGTTTTTGGTTGTTTCGTCTAGATTGTTGTTCACAAGGATAGTCCGAGAGGGACACATTTTAGGCGCGCTGGACCACGTCAGAGGGTTTGTATTTCTTTTCGTGATTTTGTTTTGTTGTGATGGGTGTCTAAGTATATGAGAAGTGTGAAGTGCTTTGTTTTGTGTTTTGTAGGTATATTTTGAATCGGATGAAGTGTATGCGTGTATTGTTACGTGCGGAGGTCTTTGCCCTGGTTTAAATACAGTGATTAGGGAGATTGTATGTGGCTTATATTACATGTATGGAGTCAATAAAGTTATTGGGATAGAGGTAAGCACATGTGCGTTTCATGTTTGTTCAAATGTGCCTTCATTGTTTGGTTTGGTGTTTCCTGCTTAGTGATGTGTGTGTCAATATCGAGCATGTATCTAGAGGCTGTTTTGTGCTTTCAGGGAGGATATAGAGGCTTTTATGCTAGGAATACAATTCCTTTGACACCAAAGGTTGTGAATGACATCCATAAGCGTGGTGGCACCATCCTTGGGACATCGCGTGGAGGTCATGATACATCAAAGATTGTTGATAGCATTCAGGACCGGGGTATTAATCAGGTATATCGATTATGTCATTTCTAGATTATACAGTGTATAGAGTTTGTTCAGTCTCAGGCTACTAATTCATATTATTAATTTGATAATTCTAATATGTTGTACCTCAGGTTTACATAATCGGAGGAGATGGAACTCAGAAAGGGGCTTCTGTGATTTTTGAGGTACTATATGTAATTTCATAATGTGCTTTGAACTGCTAGCCCTATGGATGATTAGCTACAATTTTCATTTGCAGAATGCCTATTCTATGGTGGTGTTTATTCCAAAATTTGTCTTTGGTCATTCTATCTAGTCATTCTTGTGGCTCTACATTATGCAGGAAATTAGAAGGCGCGGCCTTAAAGTTGCTGTGGCTGGAATCCCCAAGACCATTGATAATGACATTCCAGTATTTCTCAATCCATGTTTAACTTCTGTGCTGTGACTGTTACATTTTAGGTGCAAAACAATGGAATTTAATCTTATAAATGTCTCAGAGTGTGATATCATGCTTCATGTCAGGTTATAGACAAATCCTTTGGTTTTGATACTGCTGTTGAGGAGGCCCAACGAGCTATTAACGCAGCACATGTTGAAGCTGAAAGCTGTGAGAATTGTATTGGTGTTGTCAAGTTAATGGGTCGGTACAGTGGTAAGTTTCATACCTTTTCTGTGGGCATTTCAAGTTCTTTAATTATCAGTGTTAATTGGTAAGTCTATTAGAATGGCTTGTAATTTGGCGTTCTTTTACTTCTCTACTCTGATTTCTCCCTATATTTGGTTTTTCTTAAACCTCTGCATTTTACTTCTCATGACTGGTCATCTATCTCATCTAACCTCCACAACCAATGTCAGTAGAGGTCTCAATTTTTTTCTAGGGTTTGCCTTCTGTTCCCATTTTGTTATGTTCCTTATCATTCATTGTGGTTCTCTAACACATTACATTTGAACAGGATTCATCGCAATGTATGCAACTCTTGCTAGCCGCGATGTTGACTGTTGCTTAATTCCAGAATCACCGTTTTATCTTGAAGGACCCGGTGGACTTTTTGAATATATTGAAAAAAGATTAAAGGAAAATGGGCACATGGTCATAGTCATAGCGGAAGGTGGAGGGCAAGAACTGCTTACTGAGTGCATGCGCACCATGGACCGGCAGGATGCTTCAGGAAACAAGCTACTCCAGGATGTGGGTTTGTGGTTATCGCAAAAGATAAAGGTACAAATTATATGATAATCTGTTCTTCTTTTATGTTAGGATATGTTACTTCCCATGCTTGGAGAAGTGTGGGTGCTTGTCTGCTTCAGGTGAAAGGTTAAAAACATAAGATATCTGTAATACTTTTAGGAGTCTCCTATTTAGGTTGAGATATGTGGTCAGCCTATCACATCGTGATTTGGTCATTTTGGTGCTGTTGACTTCTATTTGGATGTATTCACAATCAATATTGGCCCTTTGTACCATGGAACTTATCATTAGCATCACCATTAATGATGAACATCATAGAACATGTTGATTTTAATGTAGACTTATGATGACATTCAAATTTTGCAATGTTGTTTACTATTTGACTTTGATTGTGCAGGAACACTTTGCAAAAAGGCAAAAGATGGCTATAAATCTTAAATATATAGGTGATCTGCCTGATGTAATGTGCTTTTTAATTGTCATTGCTTTGTGGAAAATGTTTGGCAGCCATTTGAAATAGTTGAAACAACCAATTAATGCTGTACATATTACTTGACTGGCAGATCCAACATACATGATCCGTGCTATTCCAAGCAATGCATCCGATAATGTGTACTGCACGCTCCTTGCTCACAGTGCCATTCATGGTGCTATGGCTGGGTACACAGGCTTCACAGTTGGCCCTGTTAATGGCAGACATGCTTACATACCATTCCACGTAAGTTCCTCTCCAACTAAAAGTAATTGTCTTATTTCCCTGTACTGTTGTTTTTGTGTGGAAAGTTGAAACCGAGTTGTTCCTGCTGATAGTAATTTAATACTAAATTACCAATACATGGTTGTCTTGTCCATATATCAAGTGTTCAGCCTCAGAACAGACTTACGTCTTGAGTTGAATATTTCTTACATTGTTGTAATATGCAGCGGGTTATCGAAAGACAGAACAAAGTTGTGATAACCGACAGGATGTGGGCAAGGCTTCTGTCATCAACCAATCAGCCAAGCTTCTTAGATCCAAAAGACATCAGTAGAAGCAAAAAAGAGGAGATATCACAAACCCCATTGTTGAGTGCAGAGAACCATGCAGAGGAAATAGCTACCAAGTAAACAAACCATCAGCAGAGACCAAACTAATCAGCAGGCACCAAATTTTGAGATTTTAGGCCGGCGTTTCCACTTTTCTTTTCTATTATGAATTAATCTGATGTAAGGATTGCTTAGTTTTCTTCATCTGGAGCCTTTGTAAAGTAAAGTGCGAGTGGCAATGTTGGTATAATATGAAAACTGTGTAATACATAGTTAAAGAGTTTTTACTTTCATTTTTCTCTCTTTTAAAGTATCAATAGCTTTCTTTTCACACCAGTAAAATATGTGATCTTACTTTCTGTATATTGATTTCTATACTGGAGGTTACAGCCTGTTGGTAGTTAAATCTTGAACAGTTTAGTTTTGTTAAATTTATATCATTGTTTGAGCTCTTACTTTACCTAATAGCTAGTAGTTAGCTTTTGAGTCTAGTGATATTAACAATTATTTATGGTATTTGTCATGTCCACACTGATTTTTTCTCTGCCTTTGAAATCATAGCATGCTCTTTGAAACAATGCTTTTCTTGTAGCGGCGTCCAAGCAAATCCTTGCCTTCCAATTTTATCTTGGAATTGTATGCTTTTCTTGTTTTGGAGATGGAACTAAAGTTTTGTAAGTTGTAATATTCAGTTTCAAAAGCAAATGTTCAGGGAATAGCATTGTACTTGAACCAGCATCAAAGCAAGTATTCCTCTTTGCCCATTTAAGTGAATATCAATATTCCTTGGCTTTGCCCTCTTATATAAGCTTATAGGATATTGCAAGACTATTACAACAAGAACATTCAAACGCTCAGATTTCTGATATTGCGTTAACTGCCATTCAAATATTATTTCTCAATATCATGGCCGATGCTATTGTTTCCGTTGTCTTGGAGCAAGTGGTTTCAGGCGTTGGTCAGCTGATACAACAAGAGCTGAAAGTTAGTTGCAGGCGTGGATGAAGGAGTCCGGAAGCTCACGTCTAACTTCCGATCCATTCAAGCTGTGCTCCTTGATGCAGAGCAAAGACAAATTACAGCCGCAGCAGTGAGAGATTGGCTGGAGAAGCTGAAAGATGTTTCCTATGACATGGATGACGTGTTGGACGAGTGGAACACTACAATCATGAAAATATTGCAAACTGAGGGATGTCACAATGCTCATAATCTTAAGAGTAAGGTACGCTGCTGCTTTCTCTTTCCTTACTCTAGTTTAAGACAAGTTATTTTAGGTCGTGACATTGCTTCCAAGATAAAAGCAATGACTAAGAGTTTAGATGTTATTGCAAAAGAGAAAGAAATGTTCAACTTTAAAATAACTACGACTACTAAACAGTCTCAACGTGTAGAAAGTACTTCCTTTGTTGATGTGCCTGATGTGTATGGCCGAGAAGAGGAAGAGAACAGTTTAATAAGCAAGTTGTTGGGTGAAAGTAGTGAAAGACGGAGCGACCTCCATGTCATCTCAATTGTAGGGATGGGAGGTATCGGCAAAACAACACTTGCTCAACTAGCCTACAACAATAACGAGGTGATGAATAATTTTGAAAAAAGAATATGGGTGTGTGTATCAAACCCTTTTGATGAGCTAATGATTGCTAAAGCAGTTAATAAAAGTTTAGGGGGTGATAACTTTGGATTAGATAAATTGGAGTCTGTTATTCAAGAAATTCATAAATTCATTGTAGAGAAAAAAATTCTTCTAGTTTTAGATGATGTGTAGACGGAAGACTTTAAAAAATGGGAACCATTCCACAATTGTTTAAAGAATGGTCTTTATGGAAGTAAAGTCCTAATTACCACACGTAAGTGAACAACTGCTCTTATGATGGAATCAATTAATATTATAACAATTGATGAATTGTAAAACGAGAAATGTTGGATAATATTTAGGTGGTTTGCTTTTTTTGGTAAGACTCTTGAGGAGAGTCAGGAACTAGAAAAGATTGGTAGGAAAATTGCAAGCAAATGTAAGGGTTTGCCTCTCACTACAAAGACATTAGGGAGTCTTTTGCGATTTAAAAGCACTAGAAAAGAATAGGAAAACGTCTTATGTAGTGAGATGTGGAAAGTACAAGAGTTTGAAGAGGGTGTCTTTGCCCCATTATTATTAAGTTACTATGATTTGCTTTCGATGGTAAAACGATGTTTTACATATTGTGCCATGTTTCCAAAAGACTTTAATTTAGTAAAAGATGAATTAATTAGATCATGGATGACTCAAGGATATCATTGGTTAGATCATAATGAAGAGATTGAGATAGTTGGTGCAAAATACTTTAATACTTTAGAAATGTGTTCTTTCTTTTAAGAGTTTGAACAATACGATAATGGTAGTATTATAAGGTGTAAGATGCATGACATAGTGCATAATGTTGCCCAATTTCTTAGTAAGAATGGATGTTGTATGATTGAAGCCAAAGATCTTAAAGTAGGGAACATACATGCTACATATGAGAAAGCTCGTCAATTAATGTTAATAGTTAATCAAGGAGACATATTACCTGTCTATATTTGCAATTTCAAAAAGTTGCAGAGTCTTAGATTCAATTTTAATACATATTTAGATACCAAAGTCACTTGTAAAGTCATACTAAAGTTATTTGAGAAGTTGACAAGTTTAAAGGTCTTCAAAATTTCTTTTAATATATGTATTTCGAAAAAACTCTTACATTTAAGATATCTTGACATGAGTTTGAATAGGAAGTTAAGAAAGTTGCTCGAGTCATTATATGAGTTGTATAATTTACAAACACTAAAGATTGATTGGTGTGAAAATCTCGAAGTACTATCTTAAGGGATAGGGAAGTTAATCAATTTACACCATTTAATGAATTTGTACACGTATTCTCTAAGGTACATGCCAAAAGGAATTGAGGTTCCGTTTGACACATAGGATTAGAATGGAATAGATTGGATTGAATTAGATTAGAATGGATTGGATTGGATTGGATTATAATGGAAAATCATCATCTCATGTTTGGTAAAACTTGGGATTGGATTAAAAATTATACCATATCATGTTTGGTGTTGATTGAGATTGAATTGCAATAAATTAATTTAATTTTTTTATTATATAAAATTAATTTTATAAAAAATCTAAAAAAAAAAAACACAAAAAACATCTTCCACAATTCAACTTCATCAACCCACTTCATCAATATCATCATCTCCTACAATTCTACATCATCAACACACAATTCATCAATATCATCAATCTAATTCATCAACATCATCATCTCCTATAACAACATCATCTTCAACAACATTAAATCATCATAACACAAAAAAAAGAAACAAAAAAAAAAAGATTGAAAGTTTGGTTCTGGGTTCGCCGAACCCGGAACCGAGACCAGATGCATGAAGAAGAAGATGAAGAAGAGGAGAAGAAGAAGAAGAAGAAGAAGAAGAAGAAGAGAGCTTCCATGGGCGTGAGAGGAAAACGTGAGAGAGAGAGATAAATGGAGAGAAAAAAAATTTATAAAATCTAATCCAATCCCATCCCACCCAATGACATGAGTGGGCGTGAGATTAAAAAATGACAAAAGAGTGGGATTGAATCAGAGGTTGGGATTCGAGAAATCCCAATCCCATTCAATTTTTTTGCTCACCAAACATGGGATTTGAGAAGGTTGGGATTTTTGAATCTCAATCCTATCCCAAATCCAATGCACCAAACACTGGCTGAGAGATTAACAAAACTCCGGACATTAAGTGAATTCCACTGGAGTGGTGATGATTGCGGTGGCAAAGCATTCTCACTTGAATGTTTTAAGGGCAAATTGCACAAACCTCCCCTGAGGTTTGATGAAATTGCACAAATATTACGATGTTTGGGTAACTCGCACGGATACTACCTGAGGTTTCAAAAACTCTACACAAACCTCCTTTATCGTCAGTCAACGACGGTTAAATTCTTATGGTCAACGGTTAAAAATATAAAAAGACTAAAATACCCTTCAATAAATTTAAAATTAATATATTATATATATTTTTATTTAATTTAAAAATAAAACATTAAAAAAAATTAAAAAAAAAGTCTCCATGGGAGACCGATCTGGTCTCCCATGGAGGCCGACCGTCTCCATCGCTGGAGACGGCAACGTCTCCAGCAATGGAGACGACCGCCTTCAGCGATGGAGACGGCATCTCCATCGCTGGTCGACTAGCGATGGAGATGGTCTACATCGCTGGTCGGCGATGGAGATCTCCATCGCTGGTCTCTCGACCAGCGATGGAGACGTCCATCGCTGGTCTCTCGACCAGCGATGGAGACGTCCATCGCTGGAGTAATCTCCAGCGATGGAGTACTCAATCTCCATCGCTGGTCTCTCTCGACCAGCGATGGAATCGCTGGAGTCGACTCCAGCGATGACTTCATCGCTGGTCGAGAGAGACCAGCGATGGAGATCGAGTACTCCATCGCTGGAGTAATCTCCAGCGATGGACGACTCCATCGCTGGTCTCTCGACCAGCGATGGAGTCGCCCATCGCTGGTCGACCAGTGATAGAGACCATCTCCATCGCTGGTCGACCAGCGATGGATATGGAGATCTCCATCTCCAGCGCTGGAGATTACTCCAGCAATGGAGATGCCGTCTCCATCGCTGGAGGCGACCGTCTCCAGCGATGGAGACGGTCGGCCTCCATGGCAGACCAAATCGGTCTCCCATGGAGATTTTTTTTTTTCTTTTTTTAATTTTTTTTTATGTTTTATTTTTAAATTAAATAAAAAAATAAATAATATATTAATTTTAAATTTATTGAAGGGTATTTTAGTCTTTTTATATTTTTAACCGTTGACCATAGAGATTTAACCGTTGTTGACTGACGATAGGGGAGGTTTGTGTAGAGTTTTTAAAACCTCAGGTAGTGTCCGTGCGAGTTATCCAAATATCGTAATATTTGTGCAATTTCGTCAAACCTCAGGGGAAGTTTGTGCAATTTGCCCATGTTTTAATAACTTTCAGCACATGGAATCTTTATGTATCAAAGGCTTAATACATTCGAGAGAAGTTATGGATGAGGTTGGGCAACTTAAAAATAACAAAAATCATCCATCACTTGGGATTGAGCTTCAGTGGGGAGGATTCGAAGAACAGCGGTGAAACAGTTATTGAAGCTTTCCAACCACCTCCAAATTTGCAACATTTAACAATACAATATTACAGAGGTCAGTCAATGTTTGGTCCTTATCGGATGACGTCATTAACAAATTTGAGGTCGATATCTCTGATTGGATGCATCGAGTGTTTGCATTTGCCTCTATTGGGAAAATGGCCATTTCTTGAGAGACTTTTTATAGGGTCGATGAGGAGTGTGAGAGAAGTGGGCAATGAATTTGTGGGAGTAGAAAGAGATGACACTTCATTATCTTCATCATCATCACTAATCTCCTTCCCCAAATTGAAAACTCTCCACTTTGAGTAGATGGACCATTGGGAAATGTGGGATTTTGGGATTGAAGATGATCCACAATCATGTTCATGCCATGCCTTCATACTTTGAAACTCAGTTATTGCTGCAAATTAATGGGATTGCCAGCAGCTTCTTGAGCAAGCACCACTGTAAAATTTGTCAATACATGACTGCGATATTTTAGAACATGTTTATGAGAAAGGAAAAGGAGACAAGTGGGACAACATCTCTCACATCCCTAACATCCAAATTACAAGAAGATTCATCAAGTAAGGGCTCGTTGCGACAAGCATCAAGTCCAGGTGTTTTCTCCTCCTCCTTTTTATTTAGTTTCTTGTCATTAATTTTGATTAATAGTTTTGACATTTACACTCTGTATGGTGTTCTTTTGTTTTTTTCCCCTTTGTAAACTGGAGGTTAAGTTAATTAAATAGTTGGTAAAGGGCATTTAATTAAGCATTTCCAATACGTGCTTCCTAATTAACATGATTTTAATGTATACATGTTCCTTATCAAGGTGGATACATGAGAGAGCAAGAAGGGGAGGAATTATTGGAGACGCTGGAAAATTCCACAATCAACATGTACTTCTCTATCTTCGAAGGGCAGAGCAGGCATTCATTATGGCTGTTCAAACAGCTCAGAGCTGTAAGTTTCCAATTTATTCGATTTTCTAATGTAAGTCTTCACTTGATTATGTATATTTATTTGATTTCCTATTTATATGCTGAAAGATGCATTGAAGAACCACATTTCAAGGGGAATCAAATTGCCTTGACCGGATGCATTGTGACGAAAGGTAAATAACAAGGCTCTATTGATTTATTTCTGGTATTTTGAATGGTGATGTTTATGCTTCTTGATGTTTAAAACGATGCATGTTGGTAAACTGTTAGATTCTATTATTACAAGGAGAGGTTTTGTATTTGGGAGGCATCTTTTAGATTTTCCCATCTTCGTGCTTGGTGTTTCAGTGCATAGAAATAGGCAAGGACAAGATGATCAATGGTAATCAGCAGCTTCTTCAGATGGGACCGCTACCTTCTTTGTCAGCCGTATTTTACTACAACTTCATAAGAAAGGGAAAGGAAAGCAGTGGGAGGACATCTTTCACATCTCTCACCTCCAAACTGCAATGGCTGGTTGCAACAAACATCTGAGTCAAGAAGAAAAAGGTATACTCATCGTGTTGGGTCAGTTTTCTTTGTCTATGTAATTCAATTCATCCTTATTATGTTTAAAATATCTTGGTGGTTTTTAATTCAGTAAATTAATTTGGAAGCCTGACCTTCCTTTTATGCATCTTTTAAGGTTTTTATGCTAAAAATATGTAGATGTAAATATGTAATATAATATTGTTTAAAAATGAGTTACAACATACTCTGCACTAATATATATCTTATAATGATCTTTTTGCAAAATTTGTTTCAATTTGATTTCGTATAATTTTTGTGTCCTTTCCATTATAGAACCTTTTGTAAAATTTGGTTTTAACTTTCAATCTTGTGAAGTGATAAATTTTACTCTTTTTTATCCAATTGTTTGATTACTCTTCCAGCTTCGTTTTGCTACAAAGTACGGTAGAATCTTTATCTAAATTTTCCTGAATTCCTTTTCTTTTGTTATCCTGTGTTTTCTTCAAATTCTCATTTTGATGTGTGGAGTTATGGGTAGCCAAGTTCAATGTGTCAATTTTAGTCCCCTTCTAGCCCATTTACTACAACAAAAAATCCTGATACTCAATTATGGTGTTTATTTACATTAATATTCTTGTTCTTTCCTATAGCTAGAAATAATCAAATAACTTAGAAAGCAGTCTTTATTATTAGTGCAGGGTAAGTCGGTAAATTATTTAGTGTTGAATCAAAATTTATATGTTTCAAATGGGAGACCATACGGTCATTCTAATTCCAGAAATGATAAACTAGGTAAATTGGGTTAATCCTTCATATATGTTATATCTTTTGTTTCTAATTTCTTATGTTCTTTCTTCCCTTGATAGTATGTGGTAGAATTGTAGAATGTGAGCCTTGAATTCATTGCCTCCGGCTGACTGATCTTCCACGTTACCTACTTGTAGAGACCAGACGTATGGCAGACTGATAAACTCCTATGAGAACTTTTGGCACGCTACTGTGATGAACCCAATGTTTGTGTTACTCAAATAATCAATGTCAAGTATGGTGTGCGGCAGGAAAAAAGGCAAGTGGATATGACTATCATTTTGGATTGCTTCATAAGATTTATCTTGACATCTTATCCATCTATTTGATATTGATTATCATTTCAAATGTATTAATTATCACATTTTCATGTTATAGAGAGAGTTCTTTTCTTTGAGAAACTAGCAAACAAATTTGTTGTCGAAGCGGTTTTCATGGTTTGTGGACTGCAAGAGAAAGAAGAATGTGATGCAGACAGCTGGTGAAGAAATTTTTAGACCTGGGTGAATTGGGAACATCTTTTAACTGGTTGCAATTCTAGATCTTTCAAGGGGCAGGGCAGGGTTGGGCAGGCCTTGATTATAACAGTTGAAATGGATAAGAAGGTAGATCTATAAGTTTATCGGATATGAATCGTCTATTTTCATGTTCATCCCATTTTATGCTATTCTTGTCAATCTAAATGCATACTCTTGCTTGACTTAGGAATCCCAATTTTGTTTTGAAGGGCATGGTGGACTTTTGAGTTTATGGAAAAAAAGATTGAAAGAAAATGAGCACATGGTCATTGTTATAACTTAAAGTGCAGGACAAAAGTTACTCTGTGAGAGTAGAGTATAGCCGTAGGTGCTTCTAGAAACAAGCTTCTTTGTGTTCTTCATTTGTGGACTTGTCAAAAGATAAAGGTACAGTTGCTAAAATAATTTAGTCTTCTTTTGTGTTAAATATGTTATATATTTTTTTTCTTGGAAAAGGGTGTGTGCTTATCTGCTTCATGGATATTTTGCTGTTGTGTTTATCTCTATTCATATCCTTTTGGTTATTTGTATAATTGTCTTGCATTTGCCTTCAGGATTTATGCTAGAGACATCAAATGATTATAAGTTTTTTAGGAGTCCAATTTTGAATTTGAGAAAAATAATTAGACTATTACCCTGTTACATGGTGATTTGGGTGTTGTTTACTTTTGTTTGGATATATTCAGAATTAATCTGTTGCCATTTTTTTAATGACGAGCATTATAGAATATCGTTGGATGTTTATCTGTACTTGTGGTTGATATTTATACTCACATTTCATTTCATATTGGATATTCTAAAATCCTCTGTACTTATTTGATGTATTGAATAATTTTTAGGCTCTTTAATTGATATGTGTGGTAATAATGGTTATTGAATGTAAGGTATGAATACATAGCTTCAGGCAGACTAATCTTCTACATGACTTGCTAAAAGTGACTTGGGTACAGGATATGATATTACTAAAAAGCAATTCCATTTCTTAAGAGAATCAGTTTTCATAACATGGTGGAGTGAACAAAATATGATGTGCTAGGAGGAAGGATGGAAGAAGAAGATGGATTTACAATCATTATTTTGCCATGATGTGTTAGAAGATGTAGAGTTTCAATAGTAATGGTGATATATTCAAACCTGAAATTGCCTTTTATTTATAGGGAAAAATGAGGCACATGTGGTAGACTTGATAATCTAATGTTACTATCCCTTCTCCCACTTGTATTCAGGTTCACAGGAAATCAACTAAAGAATCGCCATCACTCTCAGCATATCACTTAACTAGTATATTACTTACCGTAAAAGAATAGCAGTCTTCACTAAACTATCACTTCTAGGATGGATCATACTTTGTTGTCTTAGCTGTTTCATGATTTTCCTCTGTTTTGCTGAGGAAGAGGCTTTTCTTTATCCAAGGTTTTTTGTGCTCATTTGTAGTGCTCTCATGCGATTTCCTCAAAAGATGTTGACTTGGCATTGATCCATCCTAATTAAGAGTTGTTTGAATTCACTATGGACCAGGCCTTAATTGTCTCAAGTATATTGATCTTCTGCATGACTTGCTTGAAATGATTTGACATATGCCAGACCAATAAACTCTTATGAGAAATTGAAGAACCAAATGTCCTGTAATAAGAATCAATAAGTATGGTGAGTGTAACTAAACCTGACGGTTGTGAAAATTTTTATAAATTTCTTCATAAGGATTATCTTGACATCTTATTACATTTTTATGTTACAGAGGTAGTTTTTTCTTTTCTTTTTTTTTTTTCTTTTTTGTTTTTGTTTTTGTTTTTTATTTTTATTTTTATTTTTTGAGAAACTAGCAAACAATTTTCTTGTCAAAGTGGCTTTCATGGTTTGTGAGCTTTAAGAGAAAGAAGAATGTAATATAGACAACAGGAAAAGGAATTTTTAGACCTGGGTAAATTGGAAGCATCTTTTGATAGTATGCAATTTTAGATCTTTCTAAGGGGAAGGGCAGGCATTGACTATAATAGTTGAAGAAGAAAAGTATGTACATAAGGTAAGTTATTCTGGTATTGTGATCTTATAAATTTATTTTGCTTCCAGATTTTTCACATTGAATAATTAGGCATTAGATGTTATGCTTTTTTGGACATTAGCCAATTGCAAAGCTTTTGAGAACAATGCATTTGGTGGACAAAAATATATTATATTTCTTTGAAGCATCAACATTCAGTGGTGGGATGCAAGTCTACAAGAGGTAAGCAGATGTAAATTTCCTATTTATTTCAATTTTCATCTTAAGGCAACCCTTGATTATGTAGATTTGACAATCTGTATTCCATTTTTTTTTTAATTTGATTTTTATTTACAAAATACTTATTTCTCCATTATTGGACATAAAATAGTGTCGCTGAACCATTTTTCAAGGGAAAATGAACTACCTTGGCTAGATGCATTGCTTTATTAACTTAGCCTTGAGTATTTTTCATCTTAATGTTTAATATAATATATGGTAGTAAATTGTCTAGTTTCAATATAAGAAGGGGGGTATTGTATTTACAAGGCATGTAAATATCTTGTCTGTACATTTGGTGTTTCACTGCATACTAAAGGGCAAGAATAAGATGATCATTATTATTAAGTATTGGTCTTAAACTTTTGGGTACAGGATATGACAAAAGCAGTTGCTTCCTCAAGAGAATTTCGATTGAATAGTATGGTGGAATGAGCAAAACAGGATGTGTCCAGAGGAAGAAGACGATAAACTGCAGAGTCATAAATTCATTATGATGTGCCCAAAAGACACGAGTTTCAATAGGTATGCCGATAAATTCAAACTTGAGATCCCATTTTATTTATAGGCAAAAACGTAGGTCAGGTGTAAGAGTAGAAAATCTAATGTCACTAGCCCCTTCTCCACTAGCTGTTAGGTCCACGATAAGTCAATAGTAAAATCACTACAAGAGACAGGACGTGGAGTTTTCACTAGCAGATCACTTATAGGATGAGTAGCCATACTATAGTTATATATAGTTCTACTATACTTATGGTTGATTTTCATATTAGTCGTCATATTTGAATTTTGAAGTACCTCCAGCCTGCACACCTTGAAGGAGTTCATTACAGTAATCATGTAATTATTTAGTCAATAAATTTGATGCACAAGCTGTCACTCTCGTTTTCATATTATTTCCATTCTATTGGACAAGCTGAAGTTTTAGAAAGTAATTAATGAGAACCATTACACAGCAAAAGCAGAGCAGAATAAGATAATATCACTGGCCTTATCAACTAAAGCAGACACGATAATTATATTGCTTTTGTTAAGTATTATTCATTGTATTGTATTGTTTTATTTTTTTTTAAAAAAGTTGAGTGTACTGTATAATTTAAAAATATCAATGCAAGTAATTTGTCTGACTCATGGATAATATTTTCAATTTTTGAAGTAACAATGCTTTTTGGGTGAGCTTTAGAATGCTCTAATGTAAGCCCGTCTAATGTATAACTTCATGAATGATTTCATATATTTTTCAAACTACTAATGAAGAAACCCCTTTCTTGATGCCCATCATGTAATTATTAGATGTCGGTCAAATAAATTTTCTTTTGTGGAACTTTGATCAATTCACATGACTCCTTGGCCTTGCCCATCAACATTATTCATCTATCCTAAAGTTTAGTTTGCTTTTAAAGGCTTTTCTTAGTGGAAATAAGATTATATAGTTTTTAAGATTACAAAATGATTGTCAAATGAGAGAGACCCATTCATTTAAAAAAAAAAAAAGAAGGTAGACTTATGATTACATCCAATATTTAATGAATTTTGATGTGATATTATTTTGTATGAATGATAAAATTAAAAAATAAAATACTTTAAAAAAGGTTTAAAATTTTCATGAGAGTTGCATTTATTACCCACGACACTGGCCAATGCTTGAAATCATCGTAGTACCAAAACTTAATAGAATTTAATTGGGCTTGATAAGACTCGAAGGCCTACAAATAAACTACAAATACTTTTACTATTAGAGTAGCGTTATTTCCATCCCTTGAAAAGCGTATGTACACCCCTTTTTGTGCATGCACCCTATTAACATTTTTTAAAACATTACACTTTGTGAGAACACCCCATATATTATCAATATGTTGTTTTCTTTTGATTAAATATTAGAAAAATAATAATATATAATTAAAAAAAAAAGTCTCATATTCTGCTCACTGTTAGAAAGAAAAAAAAGCATAGAATCATTGTTTTTTTTTGAGAAAAAAAAATCATTGTTAATCACATGTTATTAATAGGAAATGATTTTTCTAGTTCATGTAGATGGCTCGACTCAGCTTGTATTCATCACCAACCTAAATTTTTTATATTGATAATGCTATATAAGGTTAATATTGGAATTTCAAAAAAATTAATGATTTGGGATCTGCATACAATTTTGAACGCCAGTGGAAATATCGCCACTCTTACTATTATTGTCCCACCAAGACATAGCAATGTCATGAAAAAAATCACATTTTCATCTTTTGATGACCGAAAGGGAAGCAAGGCCCACTATACAACAATAGCAGGGCCCATTTATGTATAAGTATACATAGGGCTTGATTGGTGGCACCCATAGATACCGGGCCCAAATTGGTGCATTTTATTGGGCATAGCTCATATAGAAGCAATCGGACCGAAGCCTATCAAATTATATTTTTAGGTCCTATTCAATATGTGAAATTGGATGTAATAAGATTTAATACGATTGCGTTAGTATTGTAATGTGTTTACTATAGTATTGAACTAAAATAATACAATATAGAATAAATTGATTTTTGAATAAAAATTAAATTATTTTGTGAAAAAAATTAAAATGATATAAAATTTGTTGTAAAAAATTTTTATTTTAATAATTGATACTAATAATATTGATTTTGGAAATATTAGATATAATAAATTAAATTTTGAATATGTTATATAAATAATAAATAAAATAAGTAAAAATAACAAAAATGAATTCTAAATAAAATAAAATTTATTTGTGCTGTGACTGTTCCATGTACACCATGTTTAGGTGCAAAACAACGGAATTTAATCTTATATTTGATTTTGATACTGCTGTTGAGGAGGCCCAACGAGCTATTAACGCAGCACATGTTGAAGCAGAAAGCTTCGAGAATTGTATTGGTGCTGTCAAGTTAATGGGTTGCTACAGTGTCAGCCTATCACATTGTGATTTGGTTATTTGGGTGCTGTTGACTTCTATTTGGATGTATTCACGATCAATATCGGCCTTTTGTACCATGGAACTTATCATCACCGTCACCATTAATGATGAACATTATAGAACACGTTGATGTTTATGTAGACTTATGACGACATTCAAAATTTGCAATGTTGTTTCCTATTTGACTTTGATTGTCCAGGAACACTTTGCAAGAAGGCAAAAGATGGCTACAAATCTTAAATATATAGGTGGTCTGCCTGATGCAATGTGCTCTTTATTTGTCATTGCTTCGTGGAAATGTTTGGCAGCCATTTGAAATAGTTGAAACAACCAATTAATGCTGTTTTACTTGACTGGCAGATCCAACATACATGATCCGTGCTGTTCCAAGCAATGCATCCGATAATGTGTACTGCACACTCCTCGCTCACAGTGCCATTTATGGTGCTATGGCTGGGTACACAGGTTTCACAGTGGGCCCTGTTAAAGGCAGACATGCTTACATACCATTCCACGTAAGTTCCTCTGCAACTAACAGTAATTGTCTTATTTCCTTGTGCTGTTGTTTTTGTGTGGAAAGTTTGAAACCAACTTGTTCCTGCTGATGAGTACTTTAATACTAAATTACCATTACATGGTGGTCTTGGCCATATGTCGAGTGTTGAACTTCAGAGCAGACTTACATCCTGAAGTTGAATATTTCTTACCTTGCAATATGCAGCGGGTTATCGAAAGACAGAACAAGGTTGTGATAACAGACAGGATGTGGGCGAGGCTTCTGTCATCAACCAATCAGCCAGGCTTCTTAGATCCAAAAGACATCAGTAGAAGCAAAAAAGAGGAGATATCACAAACCCCATTGTTGAGTGCAGAGAACCATGCAGAGGAAATAGCTACCAAGTAAACAAACCATCAGCAGAGACCAAACTAATCGGCAGGCACTAAATGTTTAGATTTTTGGCTGTCTTTCCTCATTTCTTTTCTGTTGTGAACTAATCTGATGTAAGGGTTGCTTAGTTTTCTTCTTCTTGAGCCTTTGTAAAGTAAAGTGTGAGTGGCAATGTTGGTATAATATGAAAACTGTGTAACGTATAGTTAAAGACGTTTTACTTCTATTTTTGATCTCTTTATAGTATCAATAGCATTTTTTTTCACACCAATAAAATATGTGATCTTACTTTCTGTTTGTTGATTTCTAAACTGGAGGTTACTGCCTATGGCTAGTTAAAACTTGAACAATTTAGTTTTATTAAATATATAGCATTGTTTGAACTCTTACTTTACCTAATAGCTAGTAGCTAGTTTTCGAGTCTAGTGATATTAACAATTAGATGAGGCATTTGTCATGTTTACAAAGATTTTTTCACTCCCTTTCAAATCAGATTTTTTCTCTTCCTCTCAAATCATAGCATACTCTTTGAAACAATGCTTTTCTTGTAGCAGCGTCCAAGCAAACCCTTGCCTTCCAATTTTATCTTGGAATCGTATGCTTTTCTTGTTTTGGAGATGAAACTAAAGTTTTATGAGTTGTAATAGTCATTTTCAAAAGCACATGTTCTGAGAATAGCATTATACTCGAATCAGCATCAAAGCAAGTTTTCCACTTTGCCCATTAACGTGAAATATCAACATTCCTTGGCTGTGTCCTCTTATACCACGTTGTAATATTCAATTTTAAAAGCAAATGTTCTGGGAATAGCATTATACTTTAACCAGCATCAAAGCACGTTTTCCACTTTGCCCATTAAAGTGAAATATCAATATTCCTTGGCTTTGCCCTCTTATATAAGCTTATAGGATATTGCATGACTATTACAACAAGAACATTCAAACACTCAGATTTCTGATATTGCATTAACTGCCATTCAAATATCATTTCTCGATATCATGGCCGATGCTATTGTTTCCGTTGTCCTGGAGCAATTGGTTTCAGGCGTTGGTCAGCTGATACAACAAGAGGTGAAGTTAGTTGCAGGCGTGGATGAAGGAGTCCGGAAGCTCACGTCTAACTTTCGATCCATTCAAGCTGTGCTCCTTGATGCAGAGCAAAGACAAATTACAGCCGCAGCCGTGAGAGATTGGCTGGAGAAGCTGAAAGATGTTTCCTATGACATGGATGACGTGTTGGACGAGTGGAACACTACAATCATGAAAAGATTGCAAACTGAGGGATGTCACAATGCTCATAATCTTAAGAGTAAGGTACGCTGCTGCTTTCTCTTTCCTTACTCCAGTTTAAGACAAGTTATTTTAAGTCATGACATTGCCTCCAAGATAAAAGCAATAACTAAGAGTCTAGATGATATTGCAAGAGAGAAAGAAATGTTCAAGTTTAAAATAACTACGACTAGTGAACGGTCTCAACGTGTAGAAAGTACTTCCTTTGTTGATGTGTCTGATGTGTATGGCCGAGAAGAGGAAGAGGACAGTTTAATAAGCAAGTTGTTGGGTGAAAGTAGTGAAAGGCGGAGCAACCTCCATGTCATCTCAATTGTAGGGATGGGAGGTATCGGCAAAACAACACTTGCTCAACTAGCCTACAACAATAACAAGGTGATGAATAATTTTGAAAAAAGAATATGGGTGTGTGTATCAAACCCCTTTGATGAGCTAATGATTGCTAAAGCAATTAATAAAAGTTTAGGGGGTGATAACTTTGGATTAGATAAATTGGAGTCTGTTATTCAAGAAATTCATAAATTCATTGTAGAGAAAAAAATTCTTCTAGTTTTAGATGATGTGTGGACAGAAGACCCTAAAAAATGGGAACCATTCCACAATTGTTTAAAGAATGGTCTTTATGGAAGTAAAGTCCTAATTACCACACGTAAGCAAACAACTGCTCTTATGATGGAATCAATTGATATTATAACAATTGATGAATTGTCCAATGAGAAATGTTGGGCAATATTTAAGCGGTTCGCATTTTTTAATAGGACTCTTGAGGAGAGTCAGGAACTAGAAGAGATTGGTAGGAAAATAGCAAGCAAATGCAAAGGCTTGCCTCTCGCCGCAAAGACAATAGGGAGTCTTTTGCGATTTAAAAGCACTAAAACAGAATGGGAAAATGTCTTAAATAGTGAGATATGGAAAGTAGAAGGGTTTGAAGAGAGTGTCTTTGCCCCATTATTATTAAGTTACTATGATTTGCCTTCTATGGTACAACGATGTTTTACATATTGTGCCATGTTTCCAAAAGACTTCGATTTTAAAAAACATGACTTAATTAGATTATGGATGGCTCAAGGTTATCTTGGATTAGATCATAACGAAGATAATGAGATTGTTGGTGAAAAATGCTTTAATCAATTAGCAATGCGCTCCTTGTTTCAAGAGTTTGTAAAAGATGATGATGGTAGTATTATACAGTTTAAGATGCATGACATAGTGCATGATGTTGCCCAATCTCTTAGCAAGAATGAATGTCGTACGATTCAAGTCAAAGATCTTAAAGAACAGAGCACATATGCTTTATGTGAGAAAGCTCGTCAATTAAGGTTGACGGTTGAAAAAGACACAATATTACCTATCTCTATTTGCAATTTCAAAAAGTTGCGGAGCCTTATGATCGATTCTAGCGTTCACATAAACAAATTATTTCGTATAGTCATACCAAATTTATTTGAAAAGTTGACAAGCTTAAAAGCTTTACAAATTAGTAATAATGATGTGCATATTTCGAAGGAGATAAGAAAACTCTTACATTTAAGATATCTTGACTTGAGTTACAATAACAAGTTAAGAAAGTTACCCGAGGCATTGTGTGAGTTGTATAATTTGCAAACACTAAAGATTGATTTGTGTGAAAGTCTCGAAGTGCTGCCTCAAGGGATAGGGAAGTTAATCAACCTACGCCATTTAATGAATTGGTACACTTGTTCTCTAAAGTACATGCCAAAAGGAATTGAGAGATTAACAAAACTTCGGACATTAACTGAATTCCATTTGAGTGGCGGTGATTACGATGGCAAAGCATGCTCACTTGAATGTATCAATAACTTTGGGCACATGGAATCTTTAGGCATCAGAGGTTTAAAAAATTCAAGAAAAGTTATGGATGAGTTTGGGCGACTTAAAAATTGCCAAAACGTCCGTGAATTGCGATTATTCTTCGGTCGGCAGAATTCGACGAACGATGAAGAAGCAATTATTGAAGCTTTCCAACCACCACCAAATTTGCAACGATTAAAAATACGTGATTACATGGGTGAGTCAATGTCTGGTCTTAGGATGACGTCATTAACCAATTTGAGGTCGGTACGTCTGTTTCAATGCTTTCACTTGTTGCATTTGCCTACATTGGGAAAATTGCCATCTCTTGAAACACTTGATATATGGAGGATAGAGAGGGTGAAAGAAGTGGGTAATGAATTTGTGGAAGTAGAAAGAGATGACACGTCATCATCTTTATCATTGTCATCAGTTATCTCCTTCCCCAAATTGAAAACTCTCCGGTTTCACGTTATGCCTGAATGGGAAGTGTGGGATTTTGGGATTGCAGATGATACCACAATCATCTTCATGCCATCCCTTCATACTTTGAAACTCTATGATTGCCCCAAATTAAAGGGATTGCCAAAGCAGCTTCTTGCGAAGGCACCACTGCAAACTTTGTCAATAGAAGATTGCGATATTTTACGAGAAGTTTATGAGAAAGGGAAAGGAGACAAGTGGGACCACATCTCTCACATTCCTAATATCCAAATTACATGAAGATTCACGTAAGGGCTGGTTGCGACAAGCATCAAGTCCAGGTATTTTCTTCTCCTCCTTTTTATTTAGTTTCTTGTCATTAGTTTTGATTAATAGTTTTAACATTTACTGTCTGTATGGTTTTTTTTTTTTTTCTCCCTTAGGAAACTGGAGGTTAAGTTAATCAAATAGTAGGTAATGGGCATTTAATTAAGCATTTCCAATATATGCTTCCTATTTAACGTGATTTTAATGTACACATGTTCCTTGTCAAGGTGGGTACATGAGAGAGCAAGAAGGAGAAGAATTATTCGAGACGCTAGAAGATTCCACAATTAACATGTACTTCTCGATCTTCGAAAGGCAGAGCAGGCATTCCTTATGGCTGTTCAAATAGCTCAGAGTTGTAAGTTTCCTATTTATTCGATTTTCTAATGTAAGTCTTCACTTGATTACGTATATTTATTGGATTTCCTATTTATATGCTGAAAGATGCATTGAAGAACCACATTTCAAGGGAAATCAAATTGCCTTGACCAGATGCATTGTGAAGAAAGGTTAAGAACAAATCTCAATTAATTTATTTCTGGTATTTTGAACGGTGATGTATACTTCTTGATGTTTAAAAAAGCACGTTGGTAAACTGTTAGGTTCAATTATGACAAGGAGAGGTCTTGTATTTGGGAGGCATCTTTTAGATTTTCCCATCTTCGTGCTTGGTGTTTCAGTGCATAGAAATAGGCGAGAACAAGATGATCAATGGTAATCAGCAGCTTCTTCAGATGGGCACCACTACATTATTTGTCAGCAGTATTTTATGACAACTTTATAACAAAGGGAAAGGAAAGAAGTGGGAGGACATCTTTCACATCTCTCACATCCAAACTGCAATGGCTGGTTGCAACAAACATTTGAGTCAAGAAGACAAAGGTATACTTTTTGTCCTTGCCATTATAAAACCTTTTGTAAAATTTGGTTTTAACTGTCAATCCTGTGAAGTGATAAATATTACTCTTTTTTGTCCAATTGTCTGATTACTTTTACAACATCGTTTTGCTACAAAGTACGGTAGAATCTTTATCTAAATTTTACTAAATTCCATTTCTTTTATTATCCTGTGTTTTCTTCAAATTCTTGGTTTGATATGTAGAGTTATATGTAGCCAAGTTCAGTGTCTTGATTTTAGTCCCTTTCTAGCCCATTTAACTGCAACTAAAAAAATTCTGATATTAGCATACTTTCAATTATGGTGTTTGTTTACATTAACATTCTTGTTCTTCCCTATAGCTAGAAATAATCAAATAACTTAGAAAGCAGTCTATATTATTAGTGCAGGGTAAGTCGGCTAATTATTTTGTGTTGAATCAAATTTGCATGTTTCAAATGGGAGACCATACGGTCATTCTAATTCCAGAAATGATAAACTAGGTAAATTGGGTTAATCCTTCATATATATATATAGTGTATCTTTTGTTTCTAATTTCTTATAATCTTTCTTCCCTTGATAGTATGTGGTAGAATTATTGAATGTAAGGCCTGAATTCATTGCTTCTGGCTGACTGCCTGAATTCATTGCTTCTGGCTGACTGATCTTCCATGTTACCTGCTTGTAAAGACCAGACATATGGCAGACTGATAAACTCCTATGAGAACTTTTGGCATGCTACTGTGATGAACCCAATGTTTGTATGTCTCAAATAATCAGTGCCAAGAATGGTGTGTGACAGCAAAAAAGGCAAGTGGATATGACTATCATTTTGGATTGCTTCATAAGATTTATCTTGATATCTTGTCCACTATTTGATATTGATTATCATTTCAAATATGTTAATTATCAAATTTTCATGTTACAGAGGTAGTTCTTTTCTTTGAGAAACTAGCAAACAAATGTGTTGTCAAAGCGGTTTTCATGGTTTGTGGACTGCAAGAGAAAGAATAACGTGATGCAGACAGCTGGTAAAGAAATTTTTAGACCTGGGTGAATTAGGAGCATCTTTTGACTGGATGCAATTCTGGATCTTTCAAGGGACAGGGCAGGCCTTGATTGTAACAGTTGAAATGGATAAGAAGGTATATCTATAAGTTAATGGGATATGATGGTCTTATTACTATGTTACAGAATACCGTCAATGTTTATTTACACCATGTTGTTTACAAATTTAATCTTTGATTTCGCAAGAACACTTCCCCAAGGTAAAAGATTGCTACAATCTTAAATATATAGGTCAATTTCCTGATGTCTTGCAATTGTGTTTTGTAATTGCTTTCTTGAAATGTTTGATGGCCATTTGAGATAGTTGTCTAACCAATCAATCGTGTTTTACTCACCTGGCAGATCCAACAGACACGATCTGTGCTATTCTAAGCAGTGCCTCTCATAATGTGTACTGCACTTTGCTCATCACAATGCTATTCTTGGTGATATGGCTGGAAACACAGGTTTCACAGTTGGCTCTGTTAAAGGGAGACATGTTACATACCATTCCACGTAAGTTTTTCCTTATTCCAGTTCATGAGTCATTTGATACCAATTTATGTGGAGTTCTTGATTACATGTCTCCGAGTAGGCTTATAACTTAGAATTGAATGTGGCTCAGAGCTCATAATGCAAAGCATGGTTTTCTTCTGGATTTTATGATTAATGGTTATTATTACGCGGCATATCAAACAGGTAATTGGCTATATAAATCTTGTTTTTTTTTTAGTTTTCACTTAATCATTATTAATGTGATTTCTGATTATCATGATTCAATATCATTGAAGTAAATAATATTTGAGAAAAAACATAGATGTTTCTTGTCAAAGGTGGCTTTGGTAGCGAGTGGAATACAAGAGAGAGTAGAAGAATTAGAGATGTTGGAAAATTTTACAATTAACATGTGTGACACAAAGTAAACATCAAATTTTACTATTAGAATGTAATTTTGGATTTTTAAACATCTTGGATTGTAGTCAACTTTTTGTTTAGATTAAGCATGAATGCGTATTTAATCTCTTCAAACATCCTGTTTTGCTAAAACAATATTACTTGATATTAGTTCTAAAATCATTTGTACTTATCTGATATATTGAATAATCTTTATGCTCGGTAGATTTCGTAAATCCCCAATTTTTTGGCTCTTTAATTGATATATGTGATAATTATGGTAATTGAATGTAAGGTTTGAATACATAGCTTCAGGCAGACTAATCTTCTACATGACCTGCTTAAAGTGACTTGAGATATGGCAGACTAATCAACTCTTATGAGAAATTTTAACTATGCTAAAGTGATGAGCCAAATGTTTTGTATTACTCCAATAATCAATGTCAAGTATTGTGTGTGACAACAATATAGATAAGTGGATATGAATAACTTTTGGATTTCTTTATAAAATTTATCATGACATCTTGTCCAATTATTTAATGTTTATTATCATTTCAAATGTGCTAATCATCACATTTTAATTTTATAGACCTAGTTATTGTTTGAGGCACTAGCAAACAAGATTCTTGTCAAAGTGGTTTTCATGGTTTGTGGAAAGTAGGAGAAAGAAGAATGTGATGCAGACAATGGTAGAAAAAGTTGTAGACCAGGGTGAATTGGAAACATCTTTTGACAGGATGCAATGATAGATCTTTCAAGGGGGAGCAAAGGTAGGGATTGATTACAGTTAAAATGATACCACAATCATGTTCATGCCATCCCTTCATACTTTGAAACTCCATGATTGCCGCAAATTAAAGGGATTGCCAAAGCAGCTTCTTGAGAAGGCACCACTGCAAAATTTGTCAATAAAAAACTGCCATACTTTACAACAAGTTTATGAGAAAGGGAAAGGAGACAAGTGGGACTGCACCTCTCACATCCTAACATCCACATCTAAGTTGAGGTATATTCTTATCCTCTTTTGACTTGATTGTTATTGCTTTTTACATTTCTCTCTGTATTTGATTAAATATCTTGTCAGTTTTTAAAATTCATTCCTAACAACCTCTCCACTCATATGTTCAATTTTTGTGGGTCTTATGTTGTAACATTTTTGTAAATTTTGGTTTTAACTTTCAATCCTGTGTAAGTGATAAATTTTATCCAATTGTTTGATTAATTTGACAGGATCTAACCTAAACTTATTGACAACTTGTTTGAGACAGAGCAAAGATGTTTCTTATCACATATGGCTTTGGTGGTTTGTGGAATAGAAGAGATAGAAGTAGTCAAAGAGTTAAAGATGCTGCTACGTTTTGCAATTAAATGTGCAGCAAGGTAAACATATAATTTTTGTTCTGTTTTTTTTTTTTTGGTTTTTTTTTTTTAATTTTACTAATCTTTGTCAGGTTTAACTATGAAGGGGGAGTCATTGGTTTCCAAACTCATGAATGTTTGTATCTCTCTGCTTTGTGTTTGCTGCTTAAGGACCGGCCAAAAAGAAATTAAGGTTGTCTACTTTATTCCTTTGCTTTCTCTTCTTTTTTTTGTGCTCATCCCATTTTATGCTATTCTTACCAATCGTAATGTGTGTCGTTGCTTAATTTAGGAATCCTAATTTTATTTTGAAGGGCATGGTGGACTTTTGAATTTATTGAAAAAAAGATTGAAAGAAAATGAACACATGGTCATTGTTATAACTGAAGGTGCAGGACTAGAATTGTTCTGTGAGAGCAAAGTATGAAGCAGCAAGTGCTTTAGGAAACAAGCTTCTTAATGACCTTCATTTGTGGACTTGTCAAAAGATAAAGGTACAGTTGCTAAAATAATTTAGTCTTCTTTTGTGTTAGATATGTTATCTTGTTCTTGGAAAAGAGTGTGTGCTTATCTGATTCATGGATATTTTGCTATTGTGTTTATCTTTGTTCTAAACCTTTAAGTTATTTGTATATTTGTCTTGCATTTGTCTTCAGGTTTTATGCCCTAGACATCAAATAGTATAAGTTTTTTAGGAGTCCAATTTTGAATTTGAGAAAAATAATTAGCCTATTACACTGTTATATGGTGATTTGGGTGCTGTTTACTCCTATTTGGATGTATTCGGAATCAATATGTTGTCATTTTTCTAATGAGAAGCATTTTAGAATACCTGATTATCTATACTTATGGTTGACATTTACATTTCATTTCATATTGGTTGTTGATATAAAGGTAGAGTGGCTAGAGTGATATCAAGGTAGAAAGCTTGCATATACAATCTAAGATCTGCTAGAACCAACAGCTTATTCAATTATTTCACAGCTTAGAAATTAAATCTCTATAATATATTTCAGAGTCCCCCACTGAGGATGAGTAATATGGTCAATCAATCTAATTTTTTTAGTTTTCACTTAATTATTTCTAATGTGATTTCTGATTATCATGATTCAATGTCACTGATGTAAATAATATTTGAGAAAAAACACAGATGTTTCTTCTTAAGGGTGGTTTTGGTATAGATTGGAATACAAGAGGGAGTTGGAGAAGAATTGAAGATGTGGGAAGATTTTATAATTAACATGCATTGGTCTTAAACTTTTGGGTATAGGATATGATGTTACTAGAAAGCAGTTCTATTTCTCAAGAGAATCCATTTTCATATCATGGTGGAGTGAACAAAACGGGATATGCCATGAGAAAGTTGGAATAAGAAGAAAGATTTACAATCATTATTTTGCTTTGATGTGTCCAGAAGATGCAAAGTTTCAATAGTTGTGGTCATATATTCAAACTTGAAATTGCCGTTAATTTATAGGCAAAAATGAGGCGCATGTGATAGACTTAATAATCTAACATTACTACCTTTCTCTCACTTGTTTTTAGGTCCGCAAGAAGTCAACAAAAGAATCACCATCACTGCCAGCATATCACTTGCTTTAAAAGAATAGCAGTCTTTACCAGCCTATCACTTCCAGGATGGATCATCCTTTGATGTTCTAGCTGTTTCACGATTTCCCTCTGTTTTGCCGAGGAAGAGGCTCTTCTTGATCCAAGGCTTTTTGCGCTCACTTGCAGTGCTCTTATGCGATTTCCTCATTAGATGCTGACTTGGCACTGATCCATCCTAATTGGGAGTTGTTTGAATTTGTTATGGACCAGGTCTAATTGTCTTGTATATTGATCTTCACATGATGTGCTTGAAGTGACTTGATATATGGCAGACCAATCAACTCTTATGAGAAATTTTGTCAATGTTACCATGCTGAACCAAATGTCTTGTAGTACTTAAAGAATTAATGCCAAGTAAGGTGAGTGTCACTAAACTTGATGATGATGAAAATCTTTATAAATTTCTTCGTAAGTATTATCTTGACATCTTATTACATTTTAATGTTACAGATGTGGTCTCTCTTTTTTTTTTGGTTGTTGTTTTGTTTGAGAAACTAGCAAACAACTTTCTCTGAAAGTGGCTTTTATGGTTCGTGGACTTCTAGAGAAAGAAGAATGTAATGTAGACAGCAGGAGAAGAAATTTTTAGACCAGAGTATATTGGAAGCATCTTTTAACAGGATGCAATTTAGATCTTTCAATGGGCAGGGCAGACATTGATTATAACAGTTGAAGAAGATAAGTATGTAGATTCGGTAAGTTGTTCTGACATTGTGATCTTATAACTTTATTTTGCTTCCTGCTTTTCCACAATGAATAACTAGGCATCAGATATTCTACTTTTGCGGACACTAGCCAACTGCAAAGCTTCTGAGAACAACACATTTGGTGGATCAAAATGTATAGTATTTCCTTGAAGTATCAGCATTTAGTGATGGTATGCAACTTTACAAAAGCTAAGCAACTGTAAATTTCCTATTTATTTCATTTTTCATCGTAAGGTAACCCTTGATTATGTATATTTGACGATCTTTGTTCCATTTTTTTTTTTAAATTTTCATGTGTAAAACATTAATTCTCTATTATTGTACATAAAATTGTATTGTTGAACCACATTTCAAGGGAAAATGAATTGCCTTGGTTAGATGCAATGCTCTATTAACTTATTCTTGAGTAATTTTCATCTTGACATTTAACAGAATATATGTTAGTTAATTTTCTGGTTTAAATATTGCAATGGGGGGGTGGGGGTGGGGAGCGGGTGGGGGGAATGGGATTTAGGAGGCATGTAAATATCTTGTCTTTGCACTTGGTGTTTCAATGCATAACAAGAGTCAAGAATAAGATGATAATTAATGTTAAGTATTGGTCTTAATCTTTTGGATACAGGATATGACAAAAGTAGTTGCTTTCTCAAGAGAATTTCATTTCCATAGCATGGTAAATTGAACAGAACAAGATGTGTCTAGAGGAAGAAGACAATAAACTGCAGAATCGTAAATTCACGATGATGTGTCCAAAAGACGCAGAGTTTCAATAGGTATGCTAATAAATTCAAACTTGAGATCCCATTTTATTTATAGGCAAAGATGTGGATCAGGTGTAAGAGTAGAAAATCTAATGTCACTTGCCCCTTCTCCCACTAGTTGTCATGTCTACGATAAGTCAATGGTAAATTCACTATGGAATAGGATATGGAGTCTTCACCAGCAAATAACTTCTAGGATGAGTAACCATACTTTGTTTGTTCTTGCTTTCTCGTATTTCCCTATTTAGGCTCCTCTTGATTGGAGGTTTTTCTTGTTCACTTCTAATGCATCCATTCTATTCCTCAGTAGGGTCTGAGTTGGCACTCATCCATTCTAATTAAGGTTTGTTTGAGTTTGTCATGGGGCCTTATTCCCTCACACGGCACAAACATGGACATGATAGGTGATGATCTTATTAAATTGTTTGCTTTAAGATTTTCATAGAATAGTGTGCAGGAAAAATTATTTGATTGGAATGTTACTATGGATCTTTATATTCAAAGGCAGGACAAAATTTGACAAGTTACTCCCCCAAAATATGGTGTTTGATGATGATCTGATTACATTTTCTTCCTTTCAGATTTTCACCCAACTATATGTAATAGAGTTTACATCTTGGCCTTAATACTTTGGTGTCCTTCCACATCCTATAGGAAAATTGTCTTTGAAGGATGCGCTGTCTAATAGTCGAAGCCTATCAAAACTTTTGAAATTATTGTTTAGTTGGTTCAAATAATCAATGTTAAATGAGGTGAGTAATATTAAACTTGGCAAATGGCTTTGAATATTGTCTTTAATTTTCTATCATACAATATGCTTGCTTTCTTATTTGACAAACTTTGTTTCTTTGTTTCCTTTCCCTTTTTCTTTTCACGCTTAATTTAGTTGTATAAGGATTCCTCTGCCAGTTGCAGAATAGAAATCAACTTCCAACTTAAAGCAACATTTCAAAAGGTAGCAAATCTCTTCCAAGATGCCTTGTCAAGAAAGGTAAAGACATTTTGTTGATCTGTCATTGGAACTTTTAGATACTTCACAGCATTTGGTCTTATATGATTTTGCAATAAGTCATCTTATTCATTGTGTTTACCAAAAATTTTTATCGACATTCCTATCTGCAAAGATGTTAATACAAATGACTATATTTTAAGCAAACCTTGAGTGGTAGAGAACGTCTCAAATACATGTCAGATATCTTATGTTTGTGTTGTGAAAAATTCTTTCATTGGAATGCCATTTTGGATCTTTGAAAATAATAAATTAGTTGTTATGATAAAAGTTAATATATATTATTATATAATTGTTGAAATGGATAAAAAGGCAGCATCAAGCAAGTCCTCCAAATGTGATGTGTATTGATGATGTTCTACTTTCTTTCCTTTCAAAACTTTCATTAAGGATATGTGATAAGCTTGACTTTTTCCTATTTTTTGGCATCGTGATTGTAAATCTTGTCACTGAAGGATGCATTATCAAGCAATCGTTGTCTTTGATATTATTTTTGTCTTGTGAATCAATGTAACATGAAGTGACTGATGTTAAACTTCGCAATCGACTTTGAATATTCTAATTAATTTTTTGCTATACAAAATTCTTCTCATTTCTATTTATACAAGCTACATTTTTTTTTTCTCCGTTTCTTTTACAATTAATTGACTGTACAAAGCTTTCTCTGCTAATTGTAGGACACACATGAATCCCGATGGACAATGACATTACAAGATGGGGCAAATTTCTTCCAACGTTCCTTGTCAAGAGAGGTTAAGAAGAAGCTTTTTGTAATCCGCAATTTCATCAGAAATTTGAGTACTCAGTAGCATTTGATTGATTATTGAAACAAAATCCTGGTAACTCTAATTGATGTCGTTGGGATGCTATATGGATGCTTCTCAACATGTTTGACATCATGTCAACTATTGTTAGGTCAAACTAAAGCAGGGAGAGTTAATGAGATCTCAACTTGTGTAAAATTCTGATATCTCTGCTTTGGGTTTCGCAGCATAAGAAGAGGATAAAAAGAAACAAAAGTTATTCTATATTTTCTTTAGTTTTGCTTCTACTGCCATTTTGTTTTGTTCCCTGTAATTCATAGTGGTTCCTGGCACGTTATGATAGGATTCATTGTGCAATGTATTTGCCTTGCCAGACGCAGTGTGGACGACTTCTTGATTCCATAATCACCATTTTGTTTTGAAGGACCTGGTGGACTATTTGAATTAATAAAGGCAACAATTCAAGGAAAATGGACACCTGATGGCCATTGTCATAGCTGAAGGTGCAGGATGAGAGCTATTTTCTGAGAGCCTGTGTAAGCAGCAAGATACCTTAAGAAACAAGCTTCTCCAAGATATTGGTGTATAAATATCTCATAAGATGATGGTATAGATTCTGACTATTCCAGTCTTCCTTTTTGTGTTAAGACATGTTATTTCGAATCCTTGTAAAAGTGTGGGTGTTTGTCTTGTTCATAGATTCATATGCAGTTGTGTTTATGTCTATTCAATCTTCAGGGTAGATGATTTCTTGTTCTTTTTCACTGCCCTCTTGATTCAGTTGTACAGAGCTTCCTCTAGCCAATTGTACACAAGACATCAAATTCCAGCCGAATTACATCTCGTAAGGAATAAAGTGTTCAGCGCCACCATGCCTCGTCAAGAAAGGTTGAGGATTCATGGTTGCATTGATCCGTTATGATCATTTTTGAATCACTAATAGCGTCTGCTCAATAATTAAAATAAAATCTAGGTAACTCGCTATATGATTTGAGATATTATTTCCATACCAATAAATGGTTGAAATCATAATGTCAAATTGATTATTACAGGGGAAGGGATTGGAATCCAGAGGCATGCAGATTTTTTTCTCCCGTTACATTGAATTTCGTTGATAGCAACTCTTTCAGAAAGAAGAAAAAAATAAAGAAAAGATCAGAAGATTCTTTTGCTCTGCTTCATTATCGTTGGATACTTCAATATTTCTGACAGACCAACCAAAGGCATCAGCAGCTCATGTTTTGAATCAGCCACTATATCACAGAGATAAAATGTCTAATTCGGTGCTAATAGCATGACTGAAGAACAATAATGCCTGATATAATGCCTGAAACAATTGGATGCCTTGTCACAAAAGTTCAAGGACTAAGTTCGATATATTTGTCAACAAAATGTTTGAGTAATGGACCGCATCTTGTTGACTATTGAAGTACGAACTAGGTAACTGTTGCTATTACTTATTCGGGATCTTGTTTACTTACTTCTGAATTTCTGAATTAGATATTTTTCAGTTGTCAGGTCTAATCTTAGAAGCATGAGAACTCTTTTCTTCTTTGGTTTGCATTTCACTGTCTAAGAAGGATATGTTCAGTGTTCAGAAGAAGATTTCTCTCAACTTGTGTACATTCATGTGCTCCATGGACCCAAGGGAAAAGCAGTACAAGCTAACTTTTAGTCTAGTCAGTTTCTGCCAATCTCCTTAAAATGAATATTTTTGGATTTATCAAGGTGCTTGGAGGTTTAATTGTCCAAATTTTTGCATTTCTTTTATATATAGGGGTCTATTTCCCTTGTCTTTTTTACCATTGTGTTTATTTATTTATTTTTGGAATTTGTGTTTCCAGGGGTTTGGTTTTTGTGCCCCCTTTTCTTTTTGTGTTATTTCAGTATAAGTTATCATCATCTTAAGAAGTTGTAGGTGTAACATGAGAAGCTTTTGGGGTGCCAACCTAGTTGGGATGCCTTAAGTCTTCTTTGAAACATTTCTCCTCTTGATTGATGTTTTCATATTAGAAAAAAAGTGCTGGAGATGTAAATGTTCAATGCAGTTTGTAACATCATGTGTTTGAAACAATAGAGGGGGGAATTGTTCAACAAAAAATGGTGACAACTTTCTACATGTTATTTTGCATTTGCTGTGTTGTAACTTTTAATCATCAACAAGAAGGTTGTGGTTTAGTCATCATGTGTTAAAGTGCTTCCATCTGAGTTGGCGCTGTTGAGGAGGTGCTACCAAATTTCATGAATGTGAAGAAGTATTCATCAATGAATTTTTAAATTATATGCATTTCTTGATACAGTCTTGGGAAAGGTTTTATACCATGTACAAAAAAGAATGATTTTGTTGAAGTCGAAAAATGGACACACCAAATCACACCAACAATAAATTGAAATAGGTTACTAAGGTGATTCAATTTGGTGAGAAGGATTATAAAAATCTCTTTGGATACTTGGACTCCCCTTTTCGAAGGGGATATTCTCCCTCAAAATGGTTGTTGCTCCCCTTAGCTACCTGCAAAATGAGCACAGAGGTTAGGGGTCAAATACCGGTGAAAACTTTCCAACGCTTAAGTCAATAGGATTTTTGAAGGGAAACCCCCTTTAGGGGTTATGCCAAGGGGAAGAAGATAGAAGGAGTATGATGATAAGAAGAAATGAGAATTTAAACCATTATATGGTGAGAATTCTAGAATAATAACTAATGTTTGTGAGGAAATCTCTTTTGGAGGCTCCCTCGCACATTAGAGAACTCTAAGATATTTCTTGGATTATTTGCCTTCTCATGAACAGTGATGGGGTATTTATAGTATCTTAGCCTTCTAGGGTTAATCCCTTTCCCTCAATTTTTCTCAATCAACTCTCCTTTTGAGCTCCCTTAGCTCATCCTTCTGTGTCCTGTTGCCTTCCCCCTTTATCCAATCATTTTCACTCTTCTTAGGTTTCTTGCCTCGAGTTTGACTAGTTCAACTACGTGAGACATGCAGCTCCTCCTCATTCACTAATCGTGTTGATGTTCCATGTGGCACGTCCAACACCTTTCCTTTTTTCCACCTACCTCCTGGCATCTGCCCCTCTTACCATGTGTCAGCCTAGGTTTGAACCTTAGCCTGACTTCTCTGATTTCCTGATGGGACAGCTGATATGCTGACATCAAGGAGATTTGTTCTTCATTCAAAATGAATTTCTTCCTGGCCTTGGTTCCTGCCTCTTAGCAGAGGTAATATCGCCATTTTCCAGTCCAATTTTCAGGGTAGTTAGACTTGGGCTTTTCTTCAAAGGGATTTATTCTTCTTGGGCTTACCTTTTAGGTTTCCTTCTTCAATTAATTGAAGTCCAATCGACTGGGGCTGATCGGATTGGGGGGAGCTAATTTTTCCCCCTACAGATTTATTTTCTAACTTCAACACAAACAAAAAACAGAGATGTTTGAAATATTCTAAAACGTCGATGTATTACAATGGCTGCAATGTTATTGGACTCTACAACAAACATAAAGTATTTTCCAACAGCTCTGTGTATCCAATCAAAGCCTTAGGTCAATGATGAGATTTTGTTAAATCAAAGTTTATTCATGACAAATAATTGAGACCAACTGATATATTATAAGACAAAACTAAATCTTAAAATTAATTTCTATGGAAGTCAACTTACAATAGAGGGGATTTTTGCAATTTTGAATAAAAATTTCATATGCTTATAATTAAGTTCTAAAGATCATATGGATGTTTTAGCAATCTATCAAAAAATAAAAACAAAAGTTATTAAATTTCTTTTTTGTTAGACACACCGTTTAGCCAAGTGTTTGGATAACATAGGAAGCACTTCAGTTAACAAATAATGTAACATATATATATATATATATTTGCTGTATTGATTTGATCAAAAACACTTCCAAATATAACTTCAGGAAAATAGAAGGAAGGAAATCATTTTCAAATATATATATATATATATATATATATATAATTTTTATTGTAAGTTAAGGGAAAGCTAACTCTTTTGAGTATATATATGTTCATATTTTAATGACTGATGGCATCCAAAAAATCCTTGATGACTTAAATTTTGAGTTCAGACTCGTCTGCTTTTCTTAATTTTCTCCACATGGATTGGATTCTTGTTTTTGGGATGGAAGTAAGCTCAAGTAGTAATATTCTTTTATAAATAAGCTACATTAGGAATAGCTTGGAAAATGCTTTGGTACCTTTGCTTAGCACATTAAACTAAATTATTCCTTGGCTTTACCAGTATAAAAACCTTAAGGATATGCAGGGAAGCATTTTCACTTCAAACGCTCTTTCTTATTGTAATTGCAATTCAATTTCCTTCAAAAAAAAAAAAAAAAGAAAATTGCTATTCAATTATCATCTCTCAAAGTTATTATGGCTGATGCTGTAGTTTCAATGGTCCTGGAGCAGTTGACTTCAATCTTGGGTCAACTGATACGGGATGAGGTTAAGCTAGTTGGGGATGTCAGCAAAGAAGTAGGAAGGCTGACTCACAATTTCCAAGCCATTCAAGCTGTGCTCGTTGATGCTGAGCAGAGGCAGATCAAGGAGGCAAGTGTGAAAGCCTGGCTAGATAGGCTTAAAAATATGTCCTATGATGTGGAGGATGTGTTGGACGAGTGGAACACTTCAAAGCTGAAATTGCAAATCAAGGAGGATGTTTCTACTGTTAAGAAGGTATGTTCCTTCTTACTCTATCCTTACTTTTATTGTAGAAAAGTGGCTTTGCACCATGACATTGGTCTCAAAATAAAAGATATATTTGAGCGTCTAGACGATATTGCCAAAGAAAAGGATACATATCATTTTAATACTTATAGAAGTGTCGACCAGCCTCCACGAGTAGAAAGTACCTCTTTCATTGATGAGTCTGAAATTTATGGTCGAGGTGAGGTAGAAAATACTTTAGTAAGCAGGTTGTTGGGTGAGAGTAGTGACAAACAAAAAGGGCTCTCCATAATCTCTCTTGTAGGGATGGGAGGAATCGGTAAAACAACTCTTGCTCAACTTGCTTACAATAGTAAAAATGTTAAAAGAAATTTTGAAATAAGAATATGGGTGTGTGTCTCAGATCCATTCGATGAGATAAGAATTGCTAAATCAATTGCTGTAGCTCTTGAATGTCCTACAACTGACTTAGTTGATTTGCAATCGATTTTACAACGAATTCATCAATCTATTGAAGGACAAAAGTTTCTACTTGTCTTAGATGATGTATGGACAGAAAATTATAATAAGTGGGAACCATTTCGTCATTGTCTAAATAAAGCTTCTCAGGGTAGTAAAATTTTAGTTACCACACGTAAAGAGACTGTTGCAAAAATGATGGAATCAACTGATATAATACCAATTAAGGAATTGTCTGAAGAGCATTGTTGGTCATTGTTCAAGCGATTGGCATTTTTTGGTAGATCTACCATGGATTGTGAAGATCTATCAGATCTAGAAAATATTGGTAGACAAATTGTTAGGAAGTGCAAGGGCTTACCTCTCGCTGCAAAGACAATGGGTAGTTTCATGCGTTTCAAGCTAAATAAAGACGAATGGGTTAATATATTAAATAACGAGATGTGGAATTTGAAAGAGTTTGAGGAGGGTCTTTCTCCTTTTCTATTACTTAGCTATAACGATTTACATCATATGGTCAAATTATGTTTTTCATATTGTGCCATCTTTCCTAAAGACTACAATTTTGATAAAGATAAGTTGATTAAATTATGGATGGCTCAAGGTTATTTAGGGCATATAGAACAATATAAAGAAATGGAGATGGTAGGCGAAGAATATTTTAACAATTTGGCAACACGTTCCTTCTTCCAGGAGTTCCAGAAAGATGACAAAGGCAATATTATAAGATGTAAGATGCATGATATAGTGCATGACTTTGCCTTATATCTCACAAAGAATGAATGTTTTCCCCCAGATCTTAAAGAAACAAGCATGAAGTCTTCATTAGGGAAAGCTCTTCATGTCATGTTGATGATGGTTAACAGAATTAATCCATTTCTTGACTCTATTTGCAATAACAAAAGGGTGCGTAGTCTCTTTATTCAATTTGATCAGCTAGGCAGCTCTTCAATTGATAGAGTCCTACAAAAGTTATTTGGTGAAGGTAAATCTGACTATTGCCTTAGAGCATTAGAAATAGGCGGCGTTACTAAGTTTGAAATGCCATCAGGTATCGAAGTTAAACGTGTATTCTTTGAAAATATTCCAAGTGGGATTGGAAAACTAAGACATTTGAGGTACCTAGACTTAAGCGGAAGTGAAGGGCTAGAAGTATTGCCTGAAACATTATGTGAGTTGTATAATTTGCAAACCCTAAACATTGCTTCTTGTAGGAAGCTCAAGAAATTACCTCTAGGGATGGGAAAGCTAGTCAATTTGAGACACTTAATAAATGATGGCAATTCCAACGTAAGGCATATGCCAAAAGGAATTGAGAAATTAACTTGTCTTAGAACATTACATGAATTCAGGTTGAGTGAAAAAGACTCTAAAGGTAAAGTATGTACATCCCTAGAATGTTTGAATAAATTTTGCCATCTTCGAGGGTACCTTCTTATAGGAGGTTTGGAGTATTTAAGAGATGAGCCTGTTGATCTTAGAAGTAAAGAAAACATCATTGATTTGGCTCTAGAATTCGATGGGTACAGTTCAAGTCACAACAAAAAAATTCTGGAAGGTTTACAACCACCTCCAGGTTTACTAAGTTTAGAGATACTTCACTACTGCGGCAACATTGAGCTTCCTAATTGGATTGTGTCATTGCACAAGCTGAGGAAGATAAAACTTCATGATTTGTGCAGCTGTGAGCATTTGCCTCCATTAGGAAAATTGTCATCCTTGGAATCACTTGAAATACATTCAACGGACAATATGAAAAGAGTGGGCAATGAATTCTGCGGAATAAATATGGGTGAGACAATATCGTCATCAATTACTTTCTTCCCCAAATTGAAGTCTCTCCAGTTTTCGAATATGAAACAATGGGAAGAATGGGATTTCAGGATTAGAAGAAGTGAAGAAGATCATATTAAAATCATGCCATCGCTTCGTTCCTTAAGTATTCGTTCATGCGGCGCATTAAAGGTACTGCCAAACCAGCTTTTTAAGAAGGTACAGTTGAAAAATTTGCAAATAGTAGACTGTCCTATATTGGAAGACCTTTATGAAGAGGGGACAGGAAGGTACCGGCACCAAATCTCCCACATCCCCAGTATCCGGATTTACAACACGCGTTCCTTGTTCTAACTATTCAACGCATGGAGGGTTGCAACTAACATTGAGCTAGCTACAGGTACTAACTTCTTCTTTCAGTTAATTAATATTTGTAGCAGTTCTGATAGTTATAGGTATCAAGTTAGTTCTGGTTTCTTGGTGTTATATGGTCTGGTGTTCTTAACACAATCAATTCACTAGGAAGCCTAATTAAGCTAGATGGTGGAGTTAATTTCTTCAAAGAATAATTTTTCTGCAAAATTTTGCTTAAAAAATCAGGTCACAACGTCCTCTGCGTTTGTCTTCAAATGGTTATGCAGGCCTAATTTGTCTGAATTTGTTTTTCATATCATTTTTGTATTTCTCACTCTCTATTACTGTTTGTTTGATTCAAATCTTTAATCTGGTAAAATGATGTACTATGCTGATTCATATATGATTATTTGACTACTATTAAGCAATTATGAATTAAGAAACTTTGTTCATTATATGGCACCATTTGTAGACGATAGTTTTCTACAAAATTTTATTTTATGCTTACATGTAAACATATGCACTAGGTAAAATTGACTATATATCATTTGAAATGTGCTCACTGATCATCACAATTTCATATTACAGTGGTAGAAGTGGTGTTGACGGTTTGTGGAATGTAAGAGAGCAGAGGGGGTTGGGGATTTGATCACCAGGAGCAGACATGCAGGAAGATCTTACAATAACAATTCTAGTGCAGTACTTGAAATCAGGAAAAAACTTTAAGTGCAGTCTAGACTTTTCAAGGGACAGGACAGGTGTTCATTGTAACTGTTGAAGTTCATAAGGAGAAGTCTACTAATTTCTGTGGCATGAGCGGTTGCCATCAAACCTCAGGTGATTTCTTCTCTACATTTTTTCATTTCAGTTGGTTGTCATTACAATCTAAAAACTAGAGAAAATCTTGGCTGATATATGCAGTCTCTTCAACCATATATTTTGATACCAAATAATACATGAAACTCAGTTTTAGTATCCTCTGCACTTACATATGGTAAAATCTTTACATCTAAATTTGTCTGAATTCAATTTACTTCTTTGTCATATATATTCATCAATTTTACAGATTGATGCTTGGAGTTTAGGAGTATGGTGAAAAAATTCCACGTTCGTTGTATCGATTAATCCCTGTCTAAACCCATTTGACTAAAGTCCTTGTATTAGCATGATGCAAAATATTGTTTAGAATATCTTAGTTGACAAACTCAAGTTCCATTCCATTACTATGAATTCTTGTTATTTTGTAGAGCATGGAAGTCGAAATGATCAAATATCTTAGGAAGAATAGTCTTTATTTTCCATGCATGGTTAAGTAAAAAATTTAGCTTGCTTGGAATGCAAGTCTGGATGTTTCAAAAAGCAGAGTAGATAATGTAATTTCTTATTATATGCTAAAAAACTAGTGTATTCTTTGACTTCAAAGTGCAGGGTAGAATGGAAGATGAAGACAATACAATCACTCACATCTTCGTTCTGAGAGGAGTTTGATGCTCAAGACAATGGTGGAGTTATCATATTCAGAGTGTGAATCTTAAGCAAGAAGCAGTTTTTTAATAGGTATGCTCTAATTTCACTGTGTTTGACCATCCTTTTGTTATTTTGCTTCTTATCTTTCTGGACAAAACTTCTGGACTTTGATCATATTTTAGTCGTAAAATTTCATCATACAACCACAATATTTCCTGGAGGTAGCAAAGTGTAACGATTGGATGCATTGTAAAGAAAGGTAAACCATTGCTTGTGAAGTATAATGCATCTAATATTAGTAACACTGGATGTTGTTTACATGCTTCTAAATGTCTGCAATTGTTAGGTCTAAATATGGAAAGAAGATCCGATTTTGGATTGCATGTGAAATTCACAATTGATGGGCATGAGCGATTACATTGTAAGTGTTTTATGTGGGTAGCAAATGACAATTTTGCCACAATAATATTGATAAAAATCAATTAAAATACAATCTCATAGGCCAAATTTACCTGATTATAAATTCACGTAATTTCACAATAATTTCCTTTTTTTTTTTCAGTTTTTTATAAAGATTGATTCTATAATGAAGTCTATTGAAAAATTTAAATGCATCATGTATGTAATCCTACTAATTTTTGTCCAATATATTATTTTTGATAAAAATTTAGAATGAAAAACATAATGACGTTTTATGTCCTTTTTGGTAAAGTTATAATCTAATAGAGCTTTCAGAAGTAATATAACCAGTCCACAATTTAAAAGTGTCTTTTCAATTAATAACCAAACAATCACAAACTTCTTTTTACAAGTTTTATTTGTAAAATATTTATTTTTAAAATATCTACTTTCAACAGATCTATTTGGAGAAGCTATACCAAAGGAAACCTAAACTAATTTTTGTCCAATTTTTTATATCCATTTTGTAGATATAAGCATAGCATGTGCCACAGTCAGTATAACATAACCGTTGTTGATATATAACAAAGGAGAAATAGGTATTTAGTCTTCTATAAACATACTATATTTAACATTTTGTTTCCAAAGCAGGGCAGTGGGTAGAATCCTTTGGTTGGATTTTGGAATGCTATTCTGCATCCTTCAAAAAGCAGGACAGAGGGTGATCAGGTTTAGTCTTGATGACAGAAATTAACTATATTATTATGATTGTTGAAATAGATAGAATAGAAAGATCAGATAATTCATTCATATACGGTTTATGATATTGATCTTATTATTTTCATATCTTCCAGAACTTACCCGAAGTTATTGAAAGCTAATTCTCTATGTCTTAATATTTTCCTCTATGGTTTGAAGAATCAAAGTCAAGTTATCGATGGAGTGTGACAACATTTGTTTCCTATTCATAGTGCAGGGCAAGTCAACAGGTTCTTTTTCTTGGAATGCAATTCCTGATGTTTCAAAAGGCAGGGCAGGAATTCAATTGTAATTGCTAGAATATGTAAGATAGGTAAATCAGGTCAATCTGTCGAATATTTTGTGAAACGAACCCATAAAATATGCCGTATACCTATTACTAATCCCATATTTAATCAATCTGGGATAGCAGTCAACCAATCTCATGCTTAGTTGATGTGGGATTCAATTAGGTACACAACATGTTGATTTTTATTTCTTAGTTCTTTTATTCATATATATTTGCAACTAAACCTACTGAGTGTATCATGTGTATGCTGTAACTTCAATACCTCAGGTTGCAGCTGTTCACTCTGTCCAAAATGGCCCTGCTTAGACAATCTGTCACTTGGAAAACATGGTCAATGAATCAATATTTGCCAGAATTTTCATGACAATAACTGTGGTGGACTTAAATATCTTAAAAAAATTGATGCCAACTTCACTGTGTGACACTAAACTGGCAGGTAAATATGAATATCTTTCGTTTATTTGTCTTCTCCTCCTTAATTTCCGTAGTTTGCTTTAGCTTCATGTATATAATCTTTGACGATCTATGTTATCTTCTTTCAATCTCTAGTACAAGGCTTCGTGTTCTCATCCACAAGTATATCCCCATCAGAGGAACGGATTTCACATGTAAGCGATTTGATGTGTGCCCTGCTGTCTTTGGTGGAATGCAGTTTCTGCATCTTTCAAAAAGGTGGCATTCATATAATAATTAGTGAAATACATTTATATCCAGAGATCAGGTGATCCTTCAAATATGCTATGTATTCCTCTTATTACTTTGTTTTCAGATCTTCTCCCAAGAGTTTTTTGTTTGGCTTGTAAGTATTGATGCGTGTCAAAAGTTCTGATGATATTACAAGCGATGAAATACGTTTTCTGTTGCTTTGAAGATTTAATATCAAGTGTCAGTATGTGACATTAACTACAGGCAAATAGCTATGCGATTTTTTAATTAATTCTGTCATGAAACAAATAGATCTTGGCTACATAATTTTAATAATCTATGTTTGCTCTTTTTTTTTCTTTTCTTTTCTTTTTTTTTTCACAATGCTTTTGCATTCTCTTCGTAGATCAGACATCAGATTCTCTTGGAGATCTGCTTTTCAAGAAGAAGCAAGCTGTTACACTAAGCTGCATTGTGGAGAAAGGTGTATTTACGTGTCAGTGTAAGTAAAATATAATCTTAGGTAATATTACTAGTATGGGATGTTGTTAATTATTGTATAATTCTGAATATGTGTAAACATATTTGATCAATGCTAGTATCATCAGGCGAGGTATCGGAGCTCACTGGCACTTTTAATGTCTTGTATCCATGGCTGGTGTTCCGTTGTAGAAGAGACGAAAACAATTAAGGATGTGACCGTTAATAGAAGAGAAGAGAGGAAAAGCGTATCAGTTTTTAAACTCTGGTTTTCAACTTCTGGAATGCAGAAAATGACAACACTTAGTGCTCAAGTAACTGCTTTAATTTCATGGCACGACTGAGCGAGCAAAATCAATGTAACCCTACAGGCAAGTAGCTGTGAAATTTCTTAATTAATTCTGTCCCAAGTCATACATATAATCTTTGACAATCTATTCTGATCGTAGACCAGACATCAAATTTTTTTGAATATCTGCCTTCAAGAAGAAGCAAACCGTCACACTAAGATGCACTGTGGGGAAAGGTGTATTTACCTGTCATTGTAAGTAACATATAATCTTATCTTAGTAATATTGGGTATTATTAGTTATTGTTACTTGTTATTAAAGCCATTGATTATACTCACAGAAATGGATGGATGTCCCTATGGATTGAATGTGACTCCAATTTCTTGGTGAATCTTCTTCAAACAAGCAATATTTCAGTGCCTCGGCGTCACTTGACTTTCTCTGCATTATTTATCATTTATAAACATTCATGTCTTCGATTTATGTAGTAAGACTAATCAAGGGACAAATTGTATGCCTTCTCGTGGTTTCTCGTTGAGTCTTGATCAATAGTGGTTTTCATGCCTAGATTTCTGTTATTCTTTTGTAATCAGTTATATATACCCTTTCATTTTTTCTTTTTGTCATTTCTCTTGACCTCTTTTGAGGTTGGATTGGTGTTTTTCCGTAATTCTTTGTATTTTTTTTTTATCAATAATATAAATCAGCTTTAGGTGTTACATGCACATGATTTAAGGTGTCTTGTTGGGTGCCAACGTAGTTGGGACGCTTCAAGTCCCTTATGATGCAACCCTCCTTTAGCTTGATCTTATTTGTTAAAAGTCATATGTATTGCATACTTGTAAATGTCTGAAAACATATTTGATCAATGCTAATATCATCAGGCAGACCAGGTATCGGATTTCACTTGACATGTTTGTTTTCCAGTATCCATGGCTGGCTGGTGAAATCATAGGACATGTACAGGCCACTTGGCTGCTGAAATGATGGACCAGTTTTTAAACATGATACAAAAATAATAGGGCAGGCCCCCTGGTAAACCAATTTTGTAGGATGGAGTTAAAAAGGGCTAGATTGGGCCGGATTTGAACTCAAAACTATTTGTAACTAGTCCATGTCATTGTTCTGATCAGCACTTGTATTGCATCAAGAAACCCAATCCCTTCAGAAATCTCCAATATATTCTTAATTGTTTGGGAAACTTGCAGTAATATTTTTAACTCATACATAATTCATTTAATTTGTACAAATTTGCTTTGAAAATGGTCGACTGAATTAGTTGATTTATTGAATTATTAATGTTGAAAAGGTAAAATGATCATTTTTAAACAAATACTAAATTAACATTGTCTAATATGATTTGATGATAAAAAGTTTTTATTTAGGTCGGCAATAATTAATAACACAAATTTGAATCATCCTCACCTAGTATATCAAAAAATTATATATTAAATTAATATATCCCTGACAGTCTCCATAATGAATGCATTGATTGAACACAATTTGATTCCATAGCATTGTTTTCAGAATAATTTTATGTCATTTAGTCAACCCATTCCTTGATCTTAGGAAGTGGATCACTATAGAATATACTTCTTGATTTATTACTTCTTTGTTTTCAAGTAGTAATAAAGTTTCGGTCTTTTCATTATCCTAAAAAGTACAAACAAATGTTGTGGATGTAAATATAAGGTCTCATGCTTCGATGCATGTTTTGACACGATCCTTAACTTTTTTTTTTTTTTTTTCTTTAACTAAAAAATTGAAAATTCTTTAACCTTAGAAAACAACTAACAAACCATCTACTCCTGTTATCAAAACCAATAAATATGTAATCATCTCTAAATACTTCGTCAATACATTAATTGCTTTTAGACAAACAAATGTTCAACTTCAAAGGCTTGAGAAGTTAAATAGCAACCCTAATATATAATTGATTCACAATATAAAACAAATGGAAAGTTGCAGCCAAAAAAGGTCAAAATTTAGTAGCCATTTATGTGGATAGGACTGTGCATGTCACTTGAGTTGAGAGTAAAGCATCGGTGCTATTATTATTATTATTATTTTAAATGATTACTCTTACGATCAAAAGATAACAACTCTCACATTTAAGGGGAGATTCCACCCACATCCTAAGAGGAAACCTTTGACATTTTATGATCCAGATAAGTACTCAATTATTCCTATTAATGGATAATGTGTAGTACTGAAACTTTTAATAGTACAAAAAAAAAAAAAAAATTGAAATACATTTTGAGAAGATATGAGATAACCCTCAAATTCACCCTTATTTTAAATTGAGGCACAAACTAAAAATAAGTACGTCTTCACTTGCAAAACCTATCAAACAAAATGTGAGGCAGAATTAATTATATTATTAGCAAATGACTTTTGTATCTAAAAAAAAAAAATCTTTAATTTATGATGAACTTAATTGTGATGGAAAGCCATTTAACTTGTCAAGGTTTGAACCATTTGTTTGTCCAAGCTAAGGCAATTATTGTAACGATGAAGTATATTGACAGTGACTTTTAGGCTGATAAAATCAATGTTATAATTAATGCTGTGTTCATGGTCATATATTTATTAGTTCTCCTAACAGAAGTTAGTGACTTGTACTTTTTTTTGAGATCAAGATAATTTTTGGTAAGAAATTAAAGGATTGTGTTAGAGACATGTTTAAGTTAATGATTGAAAATGTAATATAAAAATTAAAATTATTCGTTTAAGATATGTGTGAAATTATAAAGAAGATATGAGTTTTATACATTTTTATTTTATTTTTAAGAGGGTCTAAATAAAAAATATGCATTCGAATATAAAGATTATAAAAATTTTAATATTACTTAAAACATTAATTAAATCATAAAATGTAGTACATAAATAATATAGTAAGAGGTTTTTGTTTGTTAAGAAATTAATTAGATATAAGTTTTTATAATCATTAAGAGACGAACAACAAAGAAAAGATTATATATATTTAAATAAGTACTTAATGTTTTATGTGAATTGATAAAAATATCCTTTACTTCTAATGAAACGATATTAATAATTAATTAATGATATATATATGTACAAAGTTTGAAATTTGTTTTCACCTTTGACCCATTTACGAAAGATGTACATATACACATAAAACTCTTTCAAGGAACCCTGAATTTACTTATTTTAATTCGGAACAATGATTAATTATATAATATTACTTAACTGCTTATTTAATGTTATAATTGGAGATCTTGTGTGTGTATATATATATAGCTTAGACCTATAATATCTTCGTCAGGTTTAGGAAACTCATACGAGTTGTTATCCATTATCATATGAATATTAAAAGAAATAAAAAGAGTAAAATTACACCAAAAATGCAAACTCATATGTGTAGTTGTCATATCTTCCCACCTACTACATGCAATGTGTAGCTCTTGACCACAAATCACATTTGGTGCATGGAGATTTTGTGGACGTGTAAGAATATCACATTATTAAATATTAATGCGTGGAAATGAAAGTTAGGTGGCATTGACCGGTGCCCAACTTTACCATAATTTAATACAAAGACAAGAAAACGTGAGCATTGGTGGCACACTTTTATCTTGAAGCTTCCTATTTTGTTCACATTATTCTTTGCCCGTCTTCAGCACACGTGCTTTTCTTGATTCTAGTGATCTTTATTCTTGCTGCTTTGAACAAATTCTATATTTATGGAGATATACAAGTTGGAGAGTGGAGAGTTCATATAAAAGAAAAAGAGTAGTCTACAAAAGTTAAAAGTATTTTTATTTCTCTAATTTAATTTTAATTAGCTTAGGAAAAAGTTAACACATCGCTCTAATATATGTAACTGTAATATTTAAAAACATTTAATTGAATAGTATTAATATCATAATCAAACAATTAGCAGTGAATTTAAACGAATATATGTTAAATTTGTTTTTGAGGTACTGCCTACATGAAAGGTAGCTAGATCCTAAGATATTGTAAAGTTGAATAATTCTTTTTTTCTATTAAATTACATTAGACGGTGGGAAAATATGTTAAAGTGTTTTAGTTGATTTATTATATTGATATGTTGTTAAAACAAAATTGTGACCATTGTTTTTTTTTTTTTCTGGGAAAAAACTGGAAATTTTCATTTCAAAGGATAATTATATTAGGGAAGTTATAAACTTATAATGCAATATTAAAGTTAATAATTCGATGGAGAAAGTGTAACAAAAATATTACTAAAAAAAAAAAAACGAGTGTAATGAAAATAGAAAGATATATCATGAAATGGTGATCACAAGAATTTCAATCTTTAGTTATCAGACATGAAAACTTTCTAAAATTACTTCTATGCCGTAAAAATAATTTTAGATCATTAATTTCTTAAATAGTATTCTTTTTTTTTTTTTAGAAAAAATAGTATTCAATTGAAATAACTTTTTATATTAAAATTTTTTTTGTTCCATTACTGAAAATATTTAGTTTTTTTATATACTTATAATATAATTAAAATTCTGTTAATAGTAATGGTCAAATTTCAAAAAAACAAAAATACTAATGATCAAATTTGGTTTGAAAATTTGCTTTCATATTACTCGAAGAAATATTTTTCCACAATAAAATGAAAAAACTCATTATACATACTAGTAAATACGTTTGGTGGAATTAGAATCCTAATTATAAATACAAAGAAAAAAATACTTAAACCATTTAAACTATAAATGAATGTACACTTTTGATGATGTTTCCATTTCTTTCATTTTTAGCAAATAAAATGCTACATATTCTTGCCGAACATGCTCTGTGTTTAATAGAAAATAGGGTGTGGATTGATTATTGCCAACCTTGTGTTTATTCACTTGTGATTGTAAATGTACATCGATAAATTTTATTGAATTTATCTTTTTTCCAAAAAAAAAGGTAATAATAAATTTACAAAACGTAAGACTTTGTGAGTTTGTACTTTCTATAAAAAAATGTTTTCAATTAAAAAATAATAAAACATAAAGACAACAAAGATTGTAAATCAAGATGATATAGCATAAAACTTTCTAATATAATTACTAATTACATGAATTCAGATATAACTCCTTTTGCACCTCCCTTTTTTGATAGCTGTGGCTGTACGCCTCTCTCATTAATTACCAGTAAGAAGTCTATTATTCAAATCCAATCAAATGCACACATCATCTTGTTTGAATATTTTTCCTCTTCATATGAGATTGGAGGTTCAATTTTATATTATTCAAATCCTATCAAATGTCAACACGGTATGATTTTCTAAAAGGTCAGAGTTTCAACTCCCCTTACTCTTAGTGAATATTGAGAGTGCTATCAACTATTATATTTGAAATACATAAAAAAAAATCTTTAAAAAAGAAAAAATAAAAAAAGCAAATTATTTGGGTCAATTTAAGATCCAACCCTATCCAAAAATCCAATAAACAAAAATTGACACAAAAAAAAAAAAAAGTGAAAGTGGAGGGAAAACAGTTAATACAGAGCGGTTAATTAGCTCTTCCATTATTTCTAAACCAAACTTATCTATAATTAATTATAAATAGTTAAAAAAAAAAAAACTCTAAAAAACAACTTAAATTAATTTTATTTTTTATTATTCTTGTTAATTAATTAAAAAACTCTCTCTCTCTCTATATCTCTCTCCTCTCTCCTGAACATGACATGAGACAAAACCCAACTCAAGTGTCTTCTTGTTTTTATTATCCTTGTTGGAAACTTCTATATATATTATAACATCAAGACTCTGTTTCATTCTTCAATTCAACTACATCATTGTCTCTTGTCTTGAAAGAGAGAGAGAGAGAGAGAGAGAGAGAGAGAGAACCAACATCAAAGCTGTTACTTTTCCCTTCTGTTTGATTCAACTTTCTCATTGGTCAAATTCAATGCGTTTGAGGAACCTTGTTTTAATGGTAAGTGCAACTTTTTTTTCTTTTAAAAACTCGCGTGGGGTTTGCTTCGGTTTTGTTTTTATTGCAGTTTTGCTATCTGGGTATGTTTATATAAATGAGTATTAATTGGTTTTCATTTTTGTTGTTTGTTTTGATACGTTTGATTAATCTGATGATGTGGGTTTTTTTGGTATGTGATTAATGAAATGGGTTCTGTTTATTTTGGATTATCTGTGTGATTTTCTTGGTTAATCTATGATGGATCATGTAAAAATTCTTTTTTTTTTTTCCTTTTGGGGTCTGAAAACTAAACTAGTTGTTGAATTAATTTTTGTTTTGATTAATATCTTTACCTTTTTTGGGTTTGATATGATATGGAATGGATCATATGTTGTTTATTTTGGATTAATGAGTACATCAACAATTATGTGTTGATTAACGTTATATTAGTCATCTAATTGTTAGTTTTATTGTATTTGGTTGTGTAGATGGAGGATGAGCAAGAGGAAGAACTATGATGAGGAAGACCTATGATTCTTCTCTCTAATTGAACTGATGAATATAGTTGCAATTAGTAGCTTGTAAGTATGAAGCTAGGAGAGAAGAGAGACATAAAACTTGTTCTATTAAATTTTGGGTTGGCTTTGTCTCTCTCCTTCGCCGGATTCGTATATTCTCGCTTTAGAAACAAAGGAACGAGGCCCTCTTTGCCGCCTCCTCCCAAGGCACGTTCTTCAGGTTGGAGTTTCTTTGGTTCTATAATCTTGTGATATATGATGTTTGTCTTAGATTTTGACTTTTTAGTTCTTGTTTTGATCATTTCATGTGTATTTTCTTGTAGATTGTAGTAGTGAAGTTGAAAAAGGAGGAACAGCTCACCATAAAGATGATCTACATGCCTTGAAGTTGGTACCTAGTTCCTGCAGTCTTGGTTCAGCTGCACCAGAAAGATATGTAAGTATCGTTGGCCTATAATTGTTCATGATATTTATCAATTGGTGATCGAGTGAGAAGAGATAGAGAAACAAGCCTTGCGGTTTGTATTTGCAACCTGAAGTTTCATTTTATTTTGGTTTTGTCTTTAATCTAACTAAAGCGCTGCCAAAGCTGGAAATTTGTATAAATTGATTGAACATGGAAATCATTAGCAGCGAAATCTGCCTTTTCACCTGTTAGCGTGGCATATGAAATCATACTAGTTAGTGTTGATGACTCCTTGCGATGATGTTTGTTTACATGAACTTTGGGAATTAAATGATCATATCTGCTAAAATTGTCAAAACTTTCTATGAATTATGGATGTTCGAATGATTGGAAACAGTGAGAGTCCTCCTGGATTTAACTTCAGTGAACCTAACATTTTCCGCTTTCTGTAATGCAGGAAGAGACTTGCATGCCAAAGGTCGCTGCTGACAATTCCAAGGCTGTTATTTCCCCAAGCAGTAGACATAGTGGAGACAAGAATGCGTTCCTCTTGCCAGAGTTTGAGGATGTTGTGTCGGAATTCGACTTTTCTGGCATGCATACTGGGTATTCTCCAAGGAAAGATGTAGAAATGCCTAGGTCAACTGTTGATAACTCTAAATCATATAGAAGTTCAGAGAAGGATGAATATGAGCAAGAGGTCAGGCACCTGAGGAACATGGTTAGAATACTTCGGGAGAGGGAGAGGAATCTTGAGGTCCAATTGCTCGAGTATTATGGCCTTAAAGAGCAAGAAACGGCCGTAATGGAGCTTCAGAACCGATTGAAGATAAACAATGTGGAGGCCAAATTGTTTACACTCAAGATCGAGTCCTTGCAGTCAGATAACAGAAGACTAGAGGCGCAAGCGGCCGATAATGCAAAAATAATGGCTGAGCTAGAAACAGCTAGGTCGAAAATCAAGCTACTTAAGCGAAAACTGAGGTTGGAAGCTGAGCAGAACAGGGAGCAAATCGTAGCCCTTCAGAAAAGAGTCGCTAAGTTACAAGAACAAGAATGCAAGGCTGCTGCCGGTGATAAAGATGCTCAGTCAGAAATGCAAAGGCTAAAAGGTTTTGGAGGATGAGGCAGAAGAATTGAGGAAGTCTAACACGAAATTGCAACAAGAAAATTCTGAATTGTCCCGAAGGTTGGAGTCCACTCAAGTTCTTGCAAATTCCGTTTTAGAAGATCCAGAGGTAATGAGTCCATTTGTGGTTAGTTTGTATTCGTTTCCTTTCTATGTACTCGTGTTATTGAATCTAAGTTTTTGGGTATATGCTGTTGCAGACAGAAGCACTAAAGGAAATGAGCGAGAGTTTGAGACAGGAAAAGGAAACTTTGTCGAAGGAAATTGAGCAACTCCGAGCAGACAGATGCGCTGATGTTGAAGAGGTGGTATATCTCAAATGGATAAATGCTTGCTTAAGATACGAGTTGCGGAATTATCAGGCCCCTGCTGGTAAGACAGTTGCGAGAGACCTTAGCAAAACGTTAAGCCCCAAGTCGGAGGAGAAAGCCAAGCAACTAATACTTGAATATGCAAATACTGATGGGATTGGGAATGTTGTGGATGTGGATTCTGACCATTGGTCATCCTCTCAAGCCTCATCCTATATCACGGACTCTGAGCACCTTGATGACACTTCTCTTGATACTGTGACTGCTAAGAAGAGCAAAGTCAAGTTTCTAACCAAGCTTCGGAAACTTATACGAGGAAAGGACAGTAGTCATCACAACCAGGCTTTATCTGCGGATAAAGCTGGGTTTTACGAAGATGAATCACCGCAGTTTAGTTCTAGCGCCTCTTTAGGAACCAATGCAGCTGCTGAAGCACAAAGCAACAGGCAATCTAGTCTGTCAGAGAGTTCATCTAGACACTCTTTGGATTTCCCCAGACCGAGAAGCATAAAGGGTGCTGAACAAGGGAGCAGACGGAGTTACAGTGATATGGGATCTACCTATGGAGTAAAGTTAAACTTGAGTAGGGAATCTCCCTGTGACATGACACCTGAGAGTCAAAACGATCATGAGAACAACCTGGTGAAATTTGCTGAAGTGTTGAAGAACTCTAGCGGGAGAAGAGGCAAATTGCGAAGAAACTCAGCATCTTTTACGTTCGCCTAACTGACTGTTAGCCAATGTACAGCTTCAGAGGTCCCTCGAATTCATTACTTGTTTATATATATGTACTGTCTCAAATACTCTAGCTGAAGATTTTGTTCTTACCAGCTAATGCCACTTGTCTGTTAGAAACTATTAGAAACTAGTTTTGCAAACCAAGTAATCTTTGTCAATCAATACTGCGTTTGTTTATGTGGTTCGATGGCAGAGCACACTGATTTAATCTAATAATATTTCAGGTTTAAATTATCTCACAACAAATAATTTGCAAAAATAACATGTTTGTTGTCAAAGATTGTTGTACAATAAATATTTGTACCTTTTCATATCTCTTCAATGTTTTTAAGCCTCGATTAATGTTTGATTCTGTCAATAAGTTGGAGTTTTATAGGTAATATTAAAATAATGTTTTAAACTTTTGTTATTACAAGAGGAAATTAGTGTCGTTAAATGTTATTAGTGTATAAAACATTTAGAAGACAATTGAGACCAAATATGACTCGAGGGTACGGTTTAAATAATAGCTTTTAAGATAGAAAAGAGTAACTCACACTGAGTGGGGGAACAATCCACGTGCGTGGAGAAAAAAATCCACATATTATGGTGGTGGGGTGTCGAAACCATAACTCTAAGAGAGAAAGTGGAGGACAGTATTTTACCACTATACTGCTACTGTTTCCTGGATCATTTAGGTGCTGCTTGGATGTGTCTTGTTTTTCTAATTTGAAAAACGAAAACGATTGTAAAGTTGTTCGGCTATCCTAAAGTCAAATTGGAAAACATTGTTTTTAAAATTATAATAATAAGACTGAAAACTATTTAAAAAAAGAAAGACCGAAAACAAAAGGAATTTTTTTCCTCATTTTCAAATCAAGCATTTATTTTTTTTTAAAAAAATAATTTTATTTAATTTCAAAAATAATATTAAACAAAATTATGGTATTCTAAGAACTACATGTTCCATTTTTAAAAGCAATAGTTTTGCAAATATAAATTTATTATTTTAATAATTTCAAAAATTTATTTTGAAACATCAGACCCACATGATGACGCGGCATGCTATGGACGGTTAAAATTGGGTTCCATGTCATAGCTGATGTGGCATGATATGGATGGATGAAGACAAAACCGAGGTTTGATGACAGAGAGAAGATATTTATCAATTTAGTTGACAATAAGATTTAGCGAAGAAAAGGACAAAACGCAGCGTTTTAGTCAATAGGGGCACCTTTCGTGACACGTGTACGTACCATACACATAACGTCGAATTATGCAAGTCCATTGACAGTAACCATCGAATTTGTCTCCACAACCCACTAAACGACACCGTCCCACCACCACCCATAACTACCATCTCCACTGTCAGCTTTACGTGTCCTTCTCCGGGAGCGAGTACCAAAGCTCTCCATACCCCAATCGACTGCAATCCGTACAAATAACCCCTACAAAGCAGACACCACCTTTCTGTTACAACAAAACAAACCAACCAAATCCTCCTCCATGAACGCGCGCTTTCGAGGTTTCTCGAGGCCCATGTCTCTCGATACTACATTCCTTAATTATGAAAATATCATGGACATTTTTCCTCCATACTTTATGGGTTGCCCCTTCCCATTCTCACAAATTGATTCTTTCCATTTTTGAAAGTCGATTTTTGAATTACGTTATAGCAATTGATTTTTATTAGTTTCTATTGTACATTGAATTGGTTTCAATTATAAAAGAAATATGGTTTTTAATAAAGATATTGTAGTCTACGAAGGTATGTTTTAGAGTTCATTTTCAAGTGGCTATGGGTAATGTTATCCAACAAAATTCTTCAACAACCATTATTGGATTGGTCCAAAACGTAATGATAAAAAACCTTATAAATAATTTAAGGACTGTTATTAAAAATCGTATTTGATAATTTTACCAAAATCAGTAAGATAACTAAAATTTTAATTTCAATAATAAAGTTATATTTTAAGTTGTTTTACTCAAAGATCAAATAATTATTAATTTCGTGCTAAATATAAAGAACTAACTTATAATCGATCAAATTTGAACCAAACAAAAAAACCCTTAGAACTAAAAGCTAATTGATTTTTAAACCATAGAACTAGCAAAATTATCTTTGAAAAATATCTACACCTAATGGCCGAAGTCATGTTTCTACCGTGAGATGAATTTATTCTATTTCGCATAAAACATCAACACTCTTTAATAGCATCCACTAATTTAAAATAAAAGAAATATCATATATACAATTAAAATATTATAAGTTGGTAAATTTATTGGTTGAGTAAGATTATAAATAAATAATAATTTTAGATTTGAGATTGTCACTAATGAATAACCATATTTGAAATAGCTAAATTCAGGATGATGATTGTTCACAGCTGCCGAAACAAATCATTTAACAAATCCTCAATGCAGCAGCATAGGTGGCAACCGTACAAAGCGAGTATAAGTCAACAAAAAAAAATCACACTCTCTGTCTCTTCGTAACGCAACAAACTTATATGATCAAAAACAGCGAGCAAACACACACACTCTCTCTCTCTCTCTCTCTCTCTCACACACACACGTGCTCTGTTTTTTCTGGGTTTCGGCTTTTCCAACATCAAACAAAATGTCACCGTCACCGCCGCCACGGCCGCCATCACCACCGCCACAACAACAACACCACCAGCCACCGACTGTGGTATCGATGGCCACTTCACTTTACGTGGGCGATCTCCACCCTGAGACTACCGAGAAAGACTTGGCGGAAGCGTTCGGGGAAATGGGACCCATCTACTCCATGCGCCTCTGCCGCTGCGCCCTCACTAACAAAAGCCTCTGCTACGCTTACGTCAACTTCTCCCACCATAGTGACGGTAACGGGTTTTCTTGGACCTCTGTTTCTTTTTTTTTTTTTTTTTTTTTTTTCAGTTTTTACTCTATTTTTTTGTCTGCGTTACATGTTTTCTCTTTGTATCTCTGTTTTGTGGGTTCTTTACATTTTTAATGTTTTCTTGTATCACTGTTCTGTGGGTTTTTAACATTTTCAATGTTTTCTTGTATCACTGTTTTGTGGGTTCTTTTTTTTTTTTCTTTTTAACGCTTTCTTGTATCTCTGTTTCTTGTCTGCTTTATATGTTTCCTCTTTTTAATGGTTTCTGGTATCTCTGTTTTGTGGGTTTTTTACGTTGTTAATGTTTTCTTGTATACCTGTTTTGTGCTTTTTTTTTTTTTCCATTTTTCTTTTTAATATGTATTTAATGAGGTTTCTTGTATCTCTGTTTAATGGTATTTTTTTTTTTTTTTTAATGTTTCTTAGTTTCCTTGATTGAGATATATTAGAATTTTATCTATGATTATCAATCTATGTTAACATTTGTTTCATTTCTTGTTTTATTTATAAATTTTTTCATTTAGTTTTCTTTGTTTTTATCAAAATTCTCTAATATTAGCATTCATGTTATACATCGACTCTGTCTTCTTTGGAGATCAAAGGTTGATTTGTTATTGTTTTCTCTCAGCGTGTAAAGCTATGGCGTGTCTAAACTACACAGACTTGAAGGGGAAGCCAATGAGGATAATGTGGCGCCAAAGGGATCCTTTTTCAAGGAAATGCGGGATTAGTAACCTCTTTGTCAAGAATCTACACCCTTCCATCAATGGTACTTTCTTGCTTGGTTTGTTCTGCCCTTACGGAAACATACTTTCATGCAAAGTTGTTGAAGAGGAGGGTGTTAGTAAGGGCTATGGATACGTTCAGTTTGATTCAGAGGCCTCAGCTGTGGCTGCTTGTGCTGCTCTTCATGATACGTTAGTCCTAGGGAAGAAGTTGTGAGTGTTCATTTTTTTCTTAGTCTTTGTCGAAAATATGCAATAATGGTGTTTCTTTTTTTCCTTCTTCGTGGGCAATCGTTGATTAGGCTTGTGATTGGTTATTTGAATACTACTGATGTTTTGATCTTGTGATTGCGTTGTTTTAGCTGTGTTTGATTCTGAATAGTGAAGCATGTGTCATGACTTGTTTGCTTTTCCTATATATTATGGTGTTTTGTTGTAGAAGTTAGTATTAAGTTCACTGTCTTCCAAGTGATTGGTAGCTTTATGGTTTTTCTTGTTTGTAAATTTTTTTGTCAAAGATATGTATTTGGGGTATTTTTCCTTGGTGGGCAGTTGTTGATTGTGCTTGTGATAGGTTATTTGAATACTACAGATGTTCTAGTCTTACTCTTGTTTGCTTTTATATAGATGTCTGTTTTATGCTAGAAGTTAGTTTTAAGTTCACTTTCTTACTAGTGATTTGTTTGCTGCATTTGTTCCTCAGACATGTCGCTAAATTTCTTAAGAAGAATGACAGGATGGCCGCTGGTGAAGACTTGAAATTCACAAATCTTTATGTGAAAAATCTGGTTAAAGATGTGACAGAAGGTTTCCTTCGTGAGACGTTTTGTAAATTCGGAGAGGTTTGTGATGTTGTCATCATGAGGGATGTAAATGGTAGATCAAAGGGGTTTGGGTTTGTCAAGTTTAAATCACCACAAGATGCAAGTAAGGCTGTAGAGGTCCTGAATGGTGCACAATTTGGTAATATTCCAACCTAGTGTTTTTAATTTTATTCTTTTAAAGCATCTAAACTGTGTGGAGATTAATCTTTTCTAATAGTAAAATTTGTTTGTAAATCAGGTTCGAAGAATTTGTTTGTAGGAAGGGCTCAATCGAAAGCTGAGAGGGCAGAGATATTAAAATGCCAGTACAAGGAGAAGTACAATTTCCGTAATGAGAAATCTAATGTGTCTAATCTGTATGTGAAGAACCTCGATATCTCTGTCGATGACAGCAAATTGCAAGAACTTTTCAGTGGTTTTGGACTAATAACTTCCGCAAAAGTGATGTGCCATGATAATGGAATGAGCAAAGGATTTGGCTTTGTGTGTTTCTCGACTCCTGAAGAAGCAAACAAAGCTATGGTTGCTCGTAATGGTAAATTCAATCTTCTTGAATCTTCGTTTTATCATTCTACCTTTTGTAGGGTAATTGATTCGTTGGTAATCTTGATAAGTTCGTACTTGCTTAGGAGCTATCCTTCAAGGAAGAACCCTGTATGTCTCGATAGCTCAGCATAAAGAAGATTGCTGCAAGGATTTGCTGAATCACCATGCACGATTTCCTGTACAGTCTTTCTGTTCTTCTAACAGCAGCGTCACTTACCCTCAAAATGGGCCAGTTTATTGCGCTTACCGTCCTTATTCTCCTCAATTTCCTTTACTGCAGCAGCAGGTGTTTTATCAACAATATGGCACAAATTTTGGTACCGGGCACTTCTATGCTACAGAGAATTACCAGCCGGACTATGCCTCCTATGTAAGGATATCCTCTCAATTCGTTTGGCAACTTAAAGTTTATGATCAAAGTTCTGTCTTTTTTCTGTTCTTAATTTGCTTATGAAATCTCAGGTTCCATCAAAACAAACACATCTTGGAAGTACAGGAAACATCAAGAATGGCGCCAACAAACAGCGTGTAAGTCTTACCCTTTATGAAAATGCAATTGTTTAAAAGTTTTACTATCGGTCTAACCTGTTCATGCATATTTGTTTATTGTGACTGATTCCTTGTTCAGTGCTGAATCGTATCGGATCGAGTTGTTAGTTTCAGTTGCTCACTTGTTCCCTTCCTGTTTTGCAGTCCATGACACATTCTGCCTCCAATGTTTCTAACAAAGACCTGAACCAAGGGCATTATGGTGGCCCAAAAGCTAGTTACAAGAAGGAGAACAGAAGAAGTGGATCTCTTGAAAGTTCAGTCCAGGGAGTAGAAACTGGAAGTCTTGCTGTGGCAACAACCCCTGTGAACAAAATGAATAACATTAGGAATGTTCTCTACCTCCACCAGCCTCTTGCTGATAACTTTCAGGTTTGTAATTCTCATTTTTTCCTTCCCAAACCTTAAGTCAATATTTGGGAGAATTATGTTATGTTTGCTTTGTGTTTGTGTGATTGTGGTTTAGTAGTGTCAATGATTTGTGTTTGCTAAACTATTTTTTACTTCTCTTTCTCTCTATCCAGCCTAATTCTACAGCGAAGCTAACAGGAATGCTATTGAATGTGAACAATGCGGAGATGATCAAGCTGCTGAACACACCGAATACCTTGAACACTCAAGTTGACAACAAGGTTCAAGTCAAGAAGGCAAATGCTAGGACCAGTGCTAGACTGCCTGTTGCCTGACCCTTTTAACCATTGGCATTAACACATTTGTTACGTGCTACCTAATCCAGTTCCTGTTAACAATTGTTGGTCTTTTGAACTGCTGATTTGCAAAATTTTGTGCATGTCATTTTATAACATGCTTGGGAAGGAAAGTGTTACTTTTTTGTGCATAGCTGATTTGCACCCCTCTCAAATCTGTTACTTTTAGACCTTTTTACTTGTAAACGTGGCATATTCAGTTCTACATATCTGAAGTAATTCATTCATTTTTAGATATTTTCAGACTAATTTTCCATTCTTGGCATTTTGAGGTGCAATAATTGTCCAGTCTTTTATTTTCTTTTTATGTCTCATGTACTTGCCTTGCAAAGCTGACTTTCTACCAAAAGAGCATTTATTGGAGAAATAAGAATCAGATTATTTGGATAAAATAGGAAAGTTAAGACTAAATCATTTTATTTGGAAAAATATCAGATCACTTCAAAGTCAATGCAATTATAACTACGAGGCCCTATTGCCAGCCCAGAAACTGCTCACGACACCTACTTATTAAAGTTCAAGTTATCTCTATAGACTAGTACCCACCAATATATTTTGATTGCCTGTCATAGAATTAATTGCTGAATAAGAACATTAATCTTCATTCACTCTATCTGGTTAGACTCTGGGTAAGATTATTGTGATATGCTTGACAATTTTATAAATGATATTTTTGTGAGAAGATTCACAAATTGAAATATGAAAGGTTTTTTATTTTTTTATTTTTATTTTTTATTTATTTTTAAGTTGACAATGAAAGGTCATTGTTGTTGGAACCTACCAAGTTTAATAAGTACTTGCACATGTATTTAATTTTATAACAGGAAATAATTATTCTTACAATAATGAGATAATTTTGAGATCAATAATTTCTTATATGATTCGAATATTTACTTTCACAATAAGAAAATAAAATTACCAAATAGAACTTATAAAATACATTTAATAGAACTTAAACTCTCAACACTAAGATGGATCTCCCATAATAAGAGGATAAAATTACCAAACAAAACTTATAAAATACATTTAATAGGACTTAAACTCTTAACATTAAGATGGATAGGGAGGAGCACATAGGACATGATGTGCAATTAAGATATGAAGTTGAGATCCTCAATATTATCAATTATTTTGTTCACTATTATGCATTAAAAGATAATTTCAGCTAAATTTAAAACTACATCATTGTTTTCGATTTTGATCGAACCTGAGACAGATTGTTTTAAAATTAATTTTGTTTTGTTGTGATCATACGGATGTATGGAAAATAAGAGGTAGTGGATGTGTGAAATTAAATGAAGTTTTTTCCAAATAGACACCGAAATTCCTCACCGACATGATTATTGAAACGGGGTTTTGCATCACATAGTGTGAAGACAATAAACAGACTAGAGAAGCAGCACACTCGCAAGACATTTTCAAAAGAGAGGAAATTACTAGAAGGCACATATGTAGCTTCATCAAACAAGAGCAAATCCTTGAACAATCATTGCCTCAGCAATGACCTTATTAGCTGCCTCAGATGGATGGGCACGGTCCCAAAACACGTACTGTGTTGCATTGGCACATGTTCCATGTAAGCCTGGATTGCACAACACAGGGTTTTTCTCTACTCTCCCGGTTCCACAGCAACCTTTTGTTGCTTCCACAAAACCTGAACCAATAAACAACTTAGATCATGACTCAACTCACAATCAAAAAGGGTTTCCTACTATATATATATATATACACACCTGATAACTCAAATAACTGATTACATTATAAATTAATTACTGATTTTATTTTATTATACGTGATTACGTATTTGTTATATCTAATTACGTATTTATTATATTTGATTACAACTAAATGATTTTACTCATTTTAGTTATAATCATGTATAATAAATATGTAATCAGATATAATAAAATATAATTAATAATTTTATAATTCAATCACTTATTTGTAATTTGTTAAGTGTATCTATACCCAGTACATTATATATATCTGACTCATTTTAGTTATAATTATATATAATAAATATATAATCAGATATAATAAATACAATCAGTAATTTTAGAATACAATCGGTTATTTATAGTTTGTTAGGTGTATTCATACCTAAATACATTATATATATATATGGATATGGGTCGGTATACTTGGTTTGATTACATTCTGAATTACTAATTATATTTTATTATATCTAATTATAACTAAACATGTTAAATTATAATCAATAATAGTGATTCGATTATTGATTATTGTAAATATGATCTGACTCATTTTGTTATAATAAGATATAATAAAGATATATTAAATTAGAATTGATAATTTTATAATGCAATATCTCATTTCTAGTTGTTAGGTGTATCGATAGTTGTATTATAGAATGTACCATGCATGCATGCATGCATGTATGTATGTATGTATGTATGTATGTATGTACGTATGTATGTATGTACGTGCCTCGACTTGAAGGAGATTTGAGAAGATCATAGAATGGTGTAAAGACGTCGAAGATCACGAGTTTCAGACCAGGAAGTTGCTTCAGGAGACGTGCTGCTGTTGAGTTGAGCTTCTTATTGAAATGCTGGGCATCAGTGTTGACTCTAGAAACACAACCTTTCCCATGAAAACCAAAAAAACTACTTGCTTCAGGCATGCAACCTAGTGGTCCAAGTGAAGTCACCCCAATTTTCCTGGCTCCCAACTTATACAAGTCCTGTGTCCAAAACACATATATAGAGCATTTTTGGTTACTTGAATTGAGAGAAATCGGCAGCATTAGGCATAGAAATGTACCTTAACAAAACCTGAGCAAGTATTGACCAGGATAGAGCCGTATTGTTGGGGAGTATAGGCTTTGTTGAGGAGTGGATTTACGTAGTAGTTTTGAAGAAAGTCAGCAGTCCCTGCACTGACTATATACATAGCATCCTTGATTATGGAAGCTGATTTTTTGCTTCCAGCTATCTTTGCTAGCTTGCCTTGGTATTCTTTGTAGTACTTCAACTGCTGAGACAAAGGGATTGCATGCTGCATGAAAACCACAGTTTTAAGTTAAAAAAAAATAAGTTTTGTGCTATTGGTGGTGGTCCAGAAAGCATATTCTCAGATGGATATAATTAGTACACTTCATAGTCTTACATTTAGGCTGGCTGTTCTGTCATCAAAGCCAGCAGCAGCTGAAGCAAAGTTGGCTCCAATCAGAAGGTTTTCCCCTGCAGCCTGAGGACTAAGATATGCTGGCGCAAAAGTCTTGAAGCCAAGAGTTTCAGCTAGAAAAAGAAAATATCAAGTTAAAAAGACAGAACATAAATCTAATATCACATAAAAATTTAGTTTTGGTGCATATCCTGTTTCATCATGTGGTTGTGCACCTGTTCCATTCATTAAGGTGGTGCCGTACACATTTTCTAACAGAAAGGTTAGAGTTTTCTTTTCGCATTATGAGAATAAATATCTCTAGATTATGAAAATAGATATCCACATCACACAAATAACAATTGATTTTGATAGGATTTGATAAACAACTCATCTTTTCGGTAGAAAAAATTTTTCACAGGATTATTTTATAGTTGATGTGATAAAACGGACTAATGAAAAATGTGAGAAAAAAAAAAAGATTAACGGAAAAGAGAAGAGAAGGAAATAACACTATTTCATTAGTCCATCTCACTACATCAGCTGTAAGATAATTCTACGAAAGATTCTCTTTTCTTTTTTTTTAAATCAATCTTAGTAATGCTGATTTTTTTTTTTTTTTTAAATTTACCTATGATATCAGTGGCTAATTTTCCATTACAGAACCTCCCAGTAGGTTGATGCTTGGTGAAGTCCCTTCCATAAGGGAGGTAATTGGCCTTGAAATCGGTGTGAAGGTAGTTGTTGTTGCCAACATCCACAGCAGAATCACCAAAACTTATGATTGCAGGAAATATAGTTCCTGAATCTTGACCAAAACCTTTGCTTGGAAGTGCAAATACAAGCACCAAAAACAGAAACACTGCTTTTCTGGAAAAGGCAGCCATAATATTATCTGAAAATGGAGTTTGAAGCGTTGAACTTACAGTTTAAACCTTATATGGAAAAGGGCAGCAACAATTTATGTGTGCTTTAATTGACCAATAAATGAGAGTAGTTCAAGTGACGGTGCTTGGCATTCATGGTGTCTAACTTACCGTGTAGATTTTTAGCCAACATGCATTGATGGACATAGGTCTTTGTTCTGTTTTCCTTGGTTTTGGACAAGTTTTTGTGTTTTTACTTTTTTGTGTCACACGGTGTAAAGAAACCATCGTAATTGATAAAAAAATATTTCATGAGACTGTCGTTTAATTGATGTGATGAAACAGATCAATACAAAAAGTAAGAAAAAAAAAAAGACCAACGAGAAAGATAAGAGAAAAAAATGATACTATTTTATTGGTTCGTCTCACGATATTAGCTGTGACTACGAGACAATCTTATGAAAGGAGAAAATTTTCCATATGATGCTTAGTTTTGGGATGCCATATTGATGTTGATATGATATTCCAATAAGAATATGACACGTCATGTTTTTCTTTCATAAAAAATTAATGTTGGTGTGATATTTCTATAATAACATGATAAGTGTCATAACTTTTTAAATGAAAATATTATCGTAAATGAAGAAAGACATCAACATTAATTTTTTATGAAAAAAAAATTATCACGTGTCATATTATTATTAGAAAATTATATTAATATTAACATCAATATAATATGTCAACTAAACGTTCCATGAAAGATTTTATCGTACTAAAAGATTTTCTCCTTGATTAACTTGCCTTGTGTGGAGCCAATGAGAGGGGTTTGGTAGTTGAGATGATTAATACTCATTAGCATTCTTGGAACCACCAAAAAGTTGCATGTGACGGGAGTTAATATTCCTGCCGCATCGTATGCAATGGTTGCATACATGTATTGTATAATGACAGACCTAAAAAATTTATTTAGAAAAGATATATCAACAAAATAATAAAATATCAACATTCATACTAAATATATAATGTTTTTATGTAAAATAAAATTCGATAATATAATATAAAACAAAGTGAAATAGATATATAATACTTAAGTAAATTAAGTAGTTTTACACTTAAAAAATCTTAACAGGAATAACTAAAATAAATAAAACTGAAAAAAAAATAAACTACGTAAATTTATTACTTACTTAAGATTATTAATTTAAATAAAACACAAATCATATGTACTTATTAGAAAACAATTTCAGTCTAACTTTACAAAAATATATATATTTATAATGAACAATAATAAATTTATACAACGAATTATAAATCATATTCTAAATTTTTTTTTGAACATTTAATTTTTATAGATTCTAAATAAAGTAAAATTAGAAAGTAAGAAAAATATACAAAAAAGTTGAATCATGACAATACATGGATAATTTTAATGTGATAGATTAAAGTATAAGATTTTAGAATTTATTGATGAATGTATATTAAGATTTTAGTTTTTTTTTTTCCCATAATTTGTGATAGGATATAAAAATTTATAAAGTAAAAACATGTTAAGATTGAAGGTTTGTCTAACTGATAAGTAAGCTGTGCTAAAAAATTGTAAACAAGCATATATGTAAAGGAGGGGTTGAATAGCAAATATGTATAAAATATAAAAATTGTCAATGTGCAAAGCAGGGGTTCAACAGTAAATGTCTACATTTCTAAAAGAAAAAAAAAGGAGTAAATGTCTGCGAACAAGTACAAAGGAGGGGTGTCAGGTGTGTATAAAAAAGTGGCAGCAATAAAAGATGAGCGTACAGGGATTCAAACCCTGAGCTGGTGACAAAACATGCCATGCCTCCAGCCATCAATGCATTCTGACGTTCTGTCAGCATATTGGCATCTAACATTAATAAATATTTATTAAATTTCTGCAGGGCGCCTGCCCCGCTGGCCCTGGGTCCGCCCCTGGTACAATATGTATCTAATGGAAATAAATGTGCAGTTTTGTACTGAATAACGTATTTAATTTTTTAACCAAAAATCCAGATCTCATAACTTACAGTAGGTACGTCATTCTGACTTTGAGCTCCACGAATTGATTGGAATTTCTAGCCTAGACAAATACTTTAAATTAATAAATTTTGATTTACATTTGTTTTTTTATAGGTGGTGGTAGGGTTTTGGACCCAACTTCAATTTCACTTAAATAGCCATTCAGGGTAGACGTCCGTAATTTATTTTCATCCAAACATTAAATTTGCTCAATGATCCGTTAGCGATGTTTACTAAACGAAACAAAAATTTATGTATATACATATTTTTCAACCTTTTAGTGCATGCATTATGTAACGGGCTCAGTTTTTTATTTTTTATTTTTAATTACTATCATCACAAATAAAATCCTTTTCTGAGATTTGAATCCAAACCTTTTTCACCACAGCCAGAAACCTTATTAGGTAAGCTAACAATTGTCTACAACCACTTTCATTAAAATTTAAAAAAAAAAAAAAAAGAATCTGTACTTGAAGAAATGTAGACGTGAGATGTTAGAACTTGAACAGTTTCATATATTTGAATAACTTTGCAAATTCTGTTGATAGGCGATAACGTTCCTCGCCTACATGTTTATTGAAACAAGCTTTTGCTTCACATAGTGTTAAGACGATAAACAAACCAGAGAAGTAGCACACTTGCAAGACATTTTACGGAGAGGAAACTAGAAGGCATGTATGTGTATCTTCTTCAAATGAGGGCAAATCCTTGAAGAATCAAGGATTCAGAAAGGACTTGATTAGCTGCCTGAGATGGATGAACACTGTCCCAAAACACATACTGTGTTGCATTGGCACATGTTCCATATGATTTTGGATTGCACAACAAAGTGGTTGTCTCTACTCTCCCAGTTCCACAGCAACCTCTTGTTGCTTCCACGAAACCTGAATGAAAACACAGCATCCGTTGTTATACTGATTATTATGCATCACTACATGCTTAATTAGATCATGACTCAATTCACAATCTGAAAGAGTTTTTGATAAGTTGATAAAACTTTGTATATGTGTATATGTACCTTGACTTGAAGGGGATTTGACAAGATCATAAAGTGGTGTGAAGATATCGAAGATCACGAGTTTCAGGCCAGGAAGTTGCTTCAGGAGACTTGTTGCTGTTGAGTTTATCTTCTTATTGAAATGTTGAGCATCAGCGTTGATTCTTGAAACACACCCCTTCTCATGAAAACCAAATAAAGTTCTTGCTGCAGGCAGGCAACCCAACGGTGGCAGTGAAGTCACCCCAAGTTTCCTGCCTCCCAACTTATACAAGTCCTGTGTCCCAAACATAGCACCCGCAATTTTTAATTTACTCTCAGTTTCTTTAATAATTCACAACATTTCTAGGTACTTAATTAAGAGATGTTTACAATAATAGGCATAGGAAGATACCTGAACAAAACTTGAGAAAACTTTGACAAGGATCGAGCCATATTGATCAGGAGTATAGGCTTTGTTCAGCAGTGGATTCACATAGTAGTTTTGAAGAAAGTCACTGCTCCCTGCACTCAGTATATATATTGCATCCTTGATTATGGAAGCTGATTTTTGGCTTCCAGCTATCTTTGCTAGCTTGCCTTGGTATTCTTTGTAGTACTCGAATTGCTGAGACAATGGAATTGCATGCTGCAAACAAAGCACACTTGTTTAATAAAAAAAAAAAAAATTGCTATAATGGGGTATTTGCAGTGCATTAAAAGTGCTTAACCAGAAAGCACTTTGACTCAAATGTTGTTCCTACAAAAGCACTTCCAAATGCATCCAATTAGTACAGATTATAGTCTTACACTTAGGATGGCTGTTCTGTCATCATAGCCAGCAGCAGCTGAAGCAAAGTTGGCTCCAATGAGAAGGTTATTCCCTGAAGCTTGTGGACTAAGATATGCTGGTGCAAAATTCTGGAAGCCAAGAGTTTCAGCTGGAAATAGAAAATTCAAGTTATAAAAAATCCTGAAGTTGAACTAATCTTGATAGTGGTGATTATTATTATTTTTTTCTAACTTACCAGTGAAATCAGTGGCTAGTTTTCCATTACAAAACCTCCCAGTAGGTTGATGGTTGGTGAAGTCCCTGCCATAAGGAGGGTAATCGGCCTTAAAAATGGTGGGGAGATAGTTGTTGTTGCCAACATCCACAGCAGAATCACCAAAAGTTATGATTGCAGGGACTAGAGCTCCTGAGTCTTGAGCAAATCCTTTGCTTGAAAGTGCCAATACAAGCACCAAAGACAGCACCACTGCTCTTCTGAAATAGGCATCCATAATGTTCTCTAGCTAACAATGGAGTTTGAGGGCTTGAGCTCAGAGTTTGGACTTTATAAGGAAAAGGACAGAAACCCGTACATGTGGTGCTTTGAATGAGGAGGATAGAGGTTGAGAAAGTACCCAATTAATGGAAGTAGTTCAAGTGACTATATTAGCATTCATGGCATGTAACTATATAGATTCCAATCCAGCATCCAAGGATGGACATATGCAGGATTTTGTTTCCTATTAAGATTTTGTGTTTTTATTTTCTTTTTCTCATGCATAGTAATTGAATTCCCTAGTTTGGAGCCAATAATGAGAGAGGTTTGGTAGTTGAGATGATTTAATAGTTGGTAGCATTATGAGCTGGAACCACAAGTAGGTTGCATGTGATGGGAGTCAGTAGGCTTTACCACATTGTATGCAAATGGTTGCAGTCATGTAATGATGTCTATCTAATCAAATTAAATGTGCAAATTTTAGTTAATAATAACTTTAATTTTTGAACAAAAATTCTAATATCATAACTTACTAGTTGGTGATGTTTATAGACATTTAAAATTGAGTGATACCTTGTAACAATGATATGCACCTATATACAGTTAGACTCAGAAATTACTTTAGCTTGATTGATTTATAATTTTATATTTTACTATAGCTTGTCAAAGGGTTTTAAATAGTCAATTTCAGTTAAACAGATGTCATTAATTTATTTTCATCCAAACGTCAAGTCTACTTTCAATGGCTATTAGTGATACTTTCTTCTAGTGAACTTGTCACTTAAAAGGACTTTAATAAAAAAAAAAAAATGCGTTCTGTTGATGAACTCATCACCTGGGGAGTTCATCCAAATTACAATAATTTATACTTAAAAAAATGATAAATCTGAGATGTCTGAATCTGAAAATTTTCATATATGTGAAAAAAATGATAAGGGTATGGACTTCATTTACACCTGTTCCAATCACACCTCAAAGTCTCAAACCCATTAGAAGTCATTCATTGCAAGTATTGCAAAACGCAATTCAATCTAGAAAGAGGAATATATCACAGAATGGTCCAATTTGATCATGCAGAGATCTTTATCATTCCTACTCCTATCCATTGGTGAATGAGGTCCAAAGCTTTTAGATTCAACCTCTACTTCCACAATGAAAAGAGTGGGTCAGTTAGCGTGTGCTTACGGTTACGCTTGTTGCCTTATTGGTATCCAATAAATAATTCTACTAAAATAGGAAAAACAAAAGAAGGCAAAACAAACTTTCTAGCTATGCAACAAGAAGGGAAAGACCTGCAACATTTAAGTAAAAGTGAAATTGGATATGACCACGAAAAGAAAATCCATTGTTCAACAAATTCGCAGTATACATTTTCTTACTTTTCAGATGAACTTCTACGGATCGAGAAAATTTATTGCTTAGAAACTCTAAACTTATTAATACACATCCTTATTATTATAATTATAGTATCTGAAGAACATAACTTGCTTTCTAAAAAACACAAAAAATAATCACCCGTTCAATGTATATCTTAATAACATAGAACGCTTATTCAATCTGACAATAATTTAGGTTTGAGTCATTCTCATTATAGGTGGTATTAAAAAAAAAACGTAGAAAACAAGTATTTGTGAAAGCTAATAATTATAATGGATCTTTGTAATGTATTACTATTAGTTAAAGACTAAAACTTAAATCTCATACTTATTATTGCTTAAACTCTTGCCCACTCAACCATGGATGCAAATTATGGTGTCACTGTAATGTGGTAAGTTCAAGTGGCCTATGGTGAGTACTAGCAAGTGCTTCATCTCAGTTTTGATACTAAAGGGTTTGCTTTATTTCAATATTTCAATACACAATTAGAATTGTGATGTAGGGAGATACAACCATTCCTCCCAAAAGCTATAACTAATGAGAGAGGCACAATATGCAAAATCTAGCCCTATACCACTCAGGACCAAGCTCAGGAATCCACTTGAGCTCAACTCGTTTGGGCCTTACTTTGAGAATCTCTTACGAGAGAGACTCACCCTCATGTTTCATGCTGCCCCTGCATCATTGTCCCACACCAAGGTGAAAATCCCCCTCTTAGGGCACGTAAGGGAATTCGAACACAAGACCTCCAACTTTGGTACCAACTAATGTAGGGAGACGCAACCATTTCTCCCAAAAGCTACAACTAATGAGAGAGGTGCAATCTAGCCCTATATCACCTAGGACCTAGACTCAATAATCTACCCCGAGCCTAACTCGTTTGGGCCTTGCTTTGAGAATCCTCTTACAAGAGAGACCTACCCTTCTCTTTCATGATGTCCCTGCATCAAATTGTCAAAGGGAAAAATGAAAGAATATATCACCTCTGTTTTTCTCCCTTAGGAAGATAGCCAGGACAATGAAGGGTAACAGAATGACAAGGACAACGAATGTGGATGCAAGTAGTGGAATGATGAACTTGTTTTTCTTCCCATAGCATGAAAATGACAGGCTGGGACCTATGTTTTCTTCTAGACTTCTATAAAAAGGAACATGAAAAATATTCATTGTACGTATAGAGAACTAAAAGACAGAAAATCAGATGCAAAAGCTGAAGAAAATAACAACATAGAATTTTCCTTCCAATTTTTTTTTTTTACTTTTCAAGAAAGCAGTATAAAAGAACATAAGAAGAGTAGGAAGGAAAGCATGACAAAAATTTAAGCAATTAAAAGATTTATAAACCTCAACAGCAGAGCATCAGGAACTAATGTACCTAGTCTATTCCCAGTCAAGGTTACTGCAATTTACAGTAGATAACCTCCAGTTTTTACTCATACATATAATAGCAGTCAAACTCAACTACATACAGCATTTTATGATTTTGCAGTTGTGACAAAAATTCTTGCAGTTATTGTTGGATAAGTGTAGATAACTAAAGGAGATGACTTGCCATAGGACCTGTAAAGGTGGATTAGTAATGTTAGTAACTAAGAGATCCACAAATTTAATCTGATAGGAAGAGGTCCAATTAAACTGTTTAGAAATTTCTAAATTACAGATCAAATACAAAACAGATTGTATGTGAAAGGATTCAAACTTAGGATTTCTAGGATAAACCAAGCTTTGATAACATGCTAATTTAATTGAAAGAAAATACAAGTAATGCAAGAGAAGCCAAGGAAATTGCATGCTTGTACAACATTGAAAAATTGAGTTTGGGAGGTTAAAGTGAAAAGTAGGAGAGCTAGCAATCTGTGATCGGATAATAGATGATTGTCTGGAAATTGGATTGCATTCACTGATATTAGAAGCAAACTATATGCAATCATAAACATCAACTAGGTACCTAAAAGTTAGAGACAACGGTGCATTTTGGATCAAATGTTTGAATTGTTGATTGATAATCAACTTAAATATACTAATTATTTGTTCGTGAAAGAGTAAATGTTAGAAGCCATGAATGTGAATCTATGATATGAAAAGGGTTATTTAAAACTATATACATGACTGCCTGCCACAGAAAAACATGCATGCAGTACAAGGATCCATCTGATAATAACAATATTAATACCTTAGCTTATTTTTAACATATTCTTTTTTGGTTGTAATGACCATATATATAGACGGATAACCTCGTAATTATTTTGTGTTCAGCACCAACATCATGTCTTTCAAAGGTCGAGAGTCCCCCATCTGGATAGATGGAGTTGCCTAGAGGCTGTGATTTTAGCACTGAAATGAAAAGTACTAGTTTTGAGAAGCTGTCAAAAATGATAACAGGAACCAAGACCAGGCATAGTTTAGAACAAAATAGAATGGCTCATGGCTACCCATAAACCATGTATCTTTTTCAACAAATTAGGGATCTAAAATTCCAGATACAAGAAAAAGAACTAACTTAAGAAGTTGCAAGTCTAATTATCTATTCAAATGGTGGTATGTAGCAGTATTTAAGCTAGAAATAAACTTCTAAACTGAAGAAGTCATATTATTTGGCAATGTGTGGTTACAATTAGTATTGATGTGAAAAAAAATGTATAAATAAATATGAGGATTCCAAAAGCTCACATAAAAGGTTCAAATAATAATATAAAGTTCTTTAACATATACGGTCAAAGTCTAAATACTAATGTAGAATGTGGAACAAATATGGAATTAGACACATAAGAGGGAACTATAACATAGGACTTCTAAATCAAATTGATTTCTTGTGGCGTTTCATTATTCGTTGAACTAAAAAATTTAAGTTCCTAAATTAAGGTCTTAATATATAATTCTCTCACAATTAAACCTTTTAAAGTTTGCGAAGTCTAACTTGATTGGTGTCATTAACCATAGTCAAATTATCTTTATGTCTCCAACCGTGAAGTGATCATTGATTTCAACTGCTCTGGCTAGGCCACACTGACCTTTAACGATATGCCATCCCCACATTAAAAATTCCTTTCCCACTTTAATTACAAGGACTAGCAGATAAAAAGGAGTTCACAAGTTACACACTAATCTCCGGACTAAGTTTTAGTTGTCTATGTAGATGATGGAACCAAGATGACTTAACTGGGTTTAATCGTCCAACTCAAATGTTCTATGATATCCATGTTTGATCTAGGTTCCATCTTTTATCAAAGATCAAATTGTGAATTCATGACTACTATATATCATTAAGTATGGTCTGAATGGTTTCTTTTCATTCATGTTTACAAATTTATTCACTTTCACATACATTTGGACTAATCAATAATTGATCCATCCGATTTATAATATAGGTAAAAGACTACTTTACACACTTTCTAACTTTAATTTTGTGACAAGAAAGCTTATAACAATGTTTATAATTATAAATTATCAGACAAATGAGTTATATATATTGTTTTGATTCAAGCAGCAAACTCTGAATTCAAATAACATTGTCATAACAATTAAACGTACCAAGAAACATTAAAAATACATTATAACAAACTTGCATAATTGATCGACGCACACAACATGAGGACTTTCGAAGTTCATAGCTTACATACATGACTGAAGCTACTTACTGCAATGTGATACCGTTCACCTGTCACCTAGTATTGGGACTCGTTTCTATACTATCATTCAGAACTGTCTGTTCTAGTAAATAGTTTGTTAAGTTGCTGCTTTCTGTTGTTCTTTTGGAAGCCACCTCCATAGCCAAACATTCCTTTAGTTCTATCACTACATTATTAATATCTGGTCTTTGAACTGCAGTTGGTCGGGCACATGACATGGCTGTGTCCACAAATTTCCAGGCAACATTGGTATTAATTTCACCTCGTAATTGTGGATCAACAACCATTTGGATATTCCCCTTTTTCGATTTCAGCAGTAACCCATTGAAGTATGTGTATATAGTAGCCATCTGAGCCTACTTTTATAACAGGCTGACCAGTAATAAGCTCAAACAGAATAATACCAAAGCTGTAAATATCACTTTTTTTATTTGAGTTTCCACCTGCATTAAATCTGTACGAGAAAATATAAATGATTAAATTATAAAAATATCAAAAGGATCAAATTAATTACTGAATAGCTAAGGTTTACAAAGCTATCACTTTTTTTCTTTTTTTTTTTTGTAATGTTTAAATTTAATTCATTCTCACATTAAGAACTTGATGTACTAAAGCAAGAGCCCTTTCAGATGCCAAGAATTGAGAGCTTAACATAGCATCACTTCATGCCATTTTGGTACTTAACAACAATTGTTTTTCCAAACATTAAGCTAATGTTTGGACTAATGACTCTCTAACATGGTATGAGAATAGGTTTTATGCGTCTGAGGGGTCGTTTGTTTTTTGTCTGAAGACTGAGCAGTGCTACTGAAGACTGAAAACTGAATAGTGACTGAAACCTGAAATCTGAAAGACATGTTTGTTTTTTTTTTTTTTACATCTGAATGTACAGTAATCTTGTTTGTTTTTTAAAGTTAAAATTGTCTGAAAACTAGTAATTTGACATTTATGTCCTTTTACTATTAATTGTTATGTAACTTTATTTGATATGATAAAAAAATACAATAAATTATATAACAAATACTAAAACGCATATATATATATATTCATAATTAAAATAAGATGAATTATTATAATAGAGTCAATTAAATTTATATATTCAAATAAAAAAAAAAATGGTCTTAAATTAAATTATTATCGCAACAAAAGTTGAAATTGTAAAATAATATATATTTTCTACTATAATTAAACAAAAATAATCAAATACTTAAACAAATTGATTTGAATTTGGTCTCTGAATTGTTGCATAAACACTTAATCTGATTTTCTAAATTCATTGTTTAGGGGTTTTATTTTTCAATGTTATTTGTTAAAGCATTAAAAGAAATTTATATAATATATAACTAGGATAAACTTGGAAATATGTTATTTTAGGAAGGATAAACTTGGAAGAATATATTTATAAAATCATCCAGTGATTTGGTATTCAGTGAAAAGTCAGAAAATGTTATTTTTTTTTCAGTGGTTTTTTGGTGGTTTTAAGTGGTTTGACCACTTAAAAAAACAAACAAAAATATCTTAATTGGCCTAATTCAGCACCATTAAGTGTTAAGTGCAAAAAACAAACGACCCCTGAGTCTCCACATAATTATATTTTAAATTGTCATTTTCACAGTCCCTACGTGTTATATTTCAATCTACATTATTATCTGAATTTGTTATTTATTTATGTTTGAGCTTTAGCTACGTAGTAAACTCATTGATCTTGCGTGTAAGTTAGTGTGTTGCAAAGCTTCAGTATTTCTCAACTAGCAGCTCCTTAACAACACTCATTACAAAACAAGTTATTATGTGTTTTTTCACTTTGGAACAAGTAGGAAACTTGTATCTCATTTGCATTTTGAACAAATTTATAGGCTAAATATGTAAGTTAGCAAGTTAAGCGTACAATGTAGTTAATTAAAGATAATCTCATAATTCTATTTTAATCATTTTCTTAATAATTTCAATAACATATATATATATGCATCAAGTTACGATACTTACTCAGGATCTAGATATCCAAATGTGCCAGCAGGGCAAGTTGTGGAATGAGAAGTAATTTCTTCTTTGACAATTCTAGACAGTCCAAAATCAGCTATTTTTGCTTGCATTTTTTCAGTTAGTAAGATGTTGGAAGTCTTCAAGTCTCTGTGTATTATAGGCGGCTTGCAGCCATTATGTAGATAATCCAATCCTGCAACTCCGATTTGCCACTAGTAAACATAATATAACAAAATAAGAACAACCAAAGCATTAACTAAAGAATCTGCTTAAAACCATTGGCTGCATCTATTGCAATCCTCAGTCTGTCAATCCAGCTCAGCTTATATGCGTCTGTCCCTGCAATTAAGACATACCACCTTAGGCAAATTCAGGTGGGGCCATTCATTTGTACAAGTAATCAATATATGATCCTCAAGCACATTAGTTTAAAGTTCGTTGATATAAATAATTGTCAAATAAGAATGTAACAAGTTTCCTGCCGTCCGATTACCGCTTCTATTTCAACTATCAGACAAACATGGAATTTCTATGTCGAATTCCTAATAGGAACAAGCTGCAGGAATGTGGTATGATTGAAATAGATATACACATTTCGAAACATTATAGTCCTATTCATATGGTCTGTACTTCCTGGGGAACTTAGTGCGCAGTCAACAGAACTATAGCCAATCCTAATCATTAAGAGCTGTGTTATGCGGGTGTGTTAGACAGTAGACAAATTATGAGTTAAGGGTTTTAAAGACATAGAAGTATGTCGAAGTATATCCCATACCTGATAAATGCTGTCTCAAGTTTCCATTCTTCATATATTCATATATTAGCACCTTGTTTTCTTGGTCATCACAGTAACCGATGAGAGAAACCAAATTTTTATGATAAACAAGCACTAAAAGTTCTGCCTGCATTCAAATGGAAACTGTTACAATTAGATGAAATTTGTATTACGGTTTTTTGTATTACAGTTTTTCTCACATAGCTATAGCTCCATGACAATTGAAATTTCAAGCAATGAAAACTCAGTGCGTTGTTTCTCTAACCTCTGCTTGAAATTCCTTATAGCCTTGTCTAGATGATGGAGAGAGCACCTTAACAGCAACTTCAGATTTTATCTTCAGAGTGCCATAGTAAACTTTTCCAAATCCTCCTTCTCCGATAGCAATTTTAAAGTTATCGATAATGCTAACAATCTCAGAGTATGTAAATGGTTGATTCTTTGATTTTAGTGAGCTCTGCTTCTTAGATTCAGTAGCCACCTCTACATTAACAAAAAAATCATTTTCCTCTAAAGAATTTGGAAAATGAAGTTGATCATAAATTCACAAATCATAACCACAACATGCAAAAATCTATCAAGGAAATTTATAGTGGATCCACGAATATTGAATGATTTTGGTTTTATGCTACAAAAATTTCTTGTTTGTTTTCCAAATATGTTCCGTGGTATGTAGAGTGTCAGAAAAAAGTCTTGAGCCTCAGTCCACCGCAAAAGTTAGCTCATGAGTGAAGGTTTACTCTCACCTTATAAATCAATGTAAATTCACTTCTTTAACTAATGTGAGATTACCTATGCAAATTCATTTCTTTAACTAATGTGAGATTACCTAACACTCTTTCTCACGTACAGAGTGCCCACTCAGCAACAACTATGCCCATACAACTAAAATTTATTTTTTCAATCAATGTAGGACTATCTAACACCCTCTCTCACGTGCAACATGCTCACTCAACAACACTTGCATCCATGTAAATGAGTTTGGGGCTAACCAAATCTCTAATACCATGTAAAAAAATGATTTTGAGCTTAACTCTACCACAAAAGCTAGCTCATAAGTGGAGGTTTACCCTTACCTTATAAACCAATACAAATTCACTTTTTTCAACTAATATGAGATTATCTAACATCTTCTCTCACGTACAGGGTTCTCACCTGTACTTATGCAACTGAGTTTGGGCCTAACCAAAGCTCTAATATTATGTCAGAAAAGGTTCTTAAACCTAACTCCATTACAAAAGCTAACTTATGAGTGAAGATTTACTCTAATCTTATAAACCAATGCAAATTCACATTTTCAACCAATGTGAGATTATCTAACATAGATAAGAGTATTGATTGTCAATCCATTATACAACTTAAGGGCCTGTGCCATCATAATGTATTACTGTGAGGAGGAATATATTGCACCTAAATGTTTATTGAAGTTATGCATTGCATGCTTTTATATGATCTTACTAAAAAAATAATAATAATAAATAAAGAAAAAAAAATAAAAAAGAGTAAAAGTTGCTCTCTTTGAAGATTAACCTTAGAATGATGTTTCTGGCCAGAATTTTCTTCTTTAATTTCTAACAATGAAAAACATAAATTAAAAGTCAAACTGTAGCTAATATGATTAAGGTTATTAGAGTCATATAAAATTGTGATAAAATGTTTATCGTGGACCAAAAATACCTGAATTTAGCACTTCAAAGGCTTAACATCATAATCATAACACAATGATGGGAAATTGTAAGGCTAGTATTGGTTCTGTCATGTTAAAAGAATGCTGAAAGTTTAAAACTTATATTAATGAATGATTGATTAGCGAATAGATATTACCTGTCTTCCTTTTCCTTCTGTACTGGGCCAGAACGATGAAGGCAAGCAGAATGAGCACGACTCCTCCTATAGGGGATAAAACTATTGGAATAATGAAATTCTTTCGTTTATGGCATGAACCTGACAGGCAAAGACTTGGATTTTCCTCCAGACTTGCATGGATAGCGACAAGTACGCACAAGAAAAGAAAACAAGTCAGAGACAAAGGATGAAGAACAGATAACCTAGATTTTGAATTTCAGTCTTCTGCACATATAAGAAAGCAACAATAAAGAGAGAAGTAAAAGAAGGGAAAAAGAAGGTAAACTTGTAATGAACTATATAAACAATTATATATAATGAACCATGGGGATCAAGAAAAATTAGCTACCTCAACAACAATGTCCCGATTCTTGGACTTTTGTATAAGACTATCAGGAACTGAACCGGTGAATTTGTTCCCAGTTAAGTTGCTGCGATTCAATATATATAACTTCAAGTTCTTACTCAGATGCTATAATTGCAATTTAGAACTCAAAAGTCAACAACTTACAGGACTTTCAAGTTTGGCAATTGTGCTAAAAAGTCTGGTATTGGCCCTGTCAAGCCATTATATGATAAATCCCTACAACAATGGAAGGTAAGTTATTAAAGGATCTGCAAAGTTGGCCTAGCATAATTATTAACTAGTAGATCATGACAAGGTTAAATACTAAACTGCTGACAAATATGCTTTTGGTAATCGAATGGTCTATTTATCTAACAGTTAAAAGTAGGCATGTTTGAGCCTCATGAAAAAGTAGCTGAATTTGAATTTTAAGAGTCAGAAATAAAGTAACTTATACTTACAAATACGTTATTGCTCGGAGATTTGAAAATAAAGTTGTTATCTCTCCTGTCAGATTGTTCGAACTCAAATTCCTACTCAAAATTCATTAAAGAACATAATACAATAACCAAGAAATCCAAAAAGATGAAATTTAAACCAAAGTTTTATTTACTTAGTCATGTTTAATATAACCATTTGATCAAATTGATATAGATTCAGAGAAACCTCACAAGGCATCTGAAAATGGATTAATATTAGGTTTCTATTTCATTAATTGTCTTATAAATATCCTCCAGGTTGGAGGGATTGTTTTTTCAAATGGCATTCAATGAGAAAACCTTAAGATCTCTTAGAAGTGCACTTACAATGAGGTGATCCTTGGAATAGTGTCAGAGCTGCACAGTAGACCATCCCATGATAAAATGCTTGGAAAACAAGGATCACCTTGCCAGTTTTTAGTAACTTCATAACGGCTCTTGATAGCCTTGATTGCATTAACTGTTGTTTCCAGTGACAATGACGAATTTCATTAATAAATCTATCAATAGAGAGAAAGCACCAGCTGGAGGAGTATAGGGTCTCTTAAATACAGAAACCCTGTTAAAATGTAAAAACAACAATTATTTTAATAAAAAATCAGACATCAACAAAACTACCATCTGTGATGTTGACTTATCAATGTACGCAGCAGTGATGCTATTCAAAGTGGATCAGGAGTAAGAGCGTTTGAAATCATTTTTAAAATGATATTTTTAAAAATAAAATATATTTTAAAAATATTTTAAATGTAATGTATTTATGAAGATTCTTAAAATTTATTTTTTAAAAAAAAAAGAAAAATGATATAAATATATTTGATATTATTTTTGAAAATGTGTAAAATAGTTGTTTGGAGGAAAAGTAATGATTGTTTTCGAAAACATATTTTGAAAATTATAAAAAACAGTAAAAAAAAAATTACTTTTTAGTTATCATTTTAAAAAATGTATTTTCCATTTTCAAAAATACATGTTATAAAACGGCCAACCAAACACTTTTCACTTTTGCTTTTGAAAATTGAAAGTCATTTTCAAAAATGAATCCAAATAGCACCTAACTTTCCCTACAATGCCTATTAGCACTTATGTAAAATGTTAGTCATCATATTTTATATTATTGGTTTCATGATGGGTGGTTGAATTTTTGTGGATGATTGGTTGGTGTTAGGAGGAGGATCCTCCACCTCCTTCGTTTATAATCTCAACGACACAAGAGGGAGGCCATCGAGGTGATTTCTATGACCAGCCTGAAACACCGACTATGTATATAGTGAGATGATGCAAATGATTGGATATGTAACAACTCAATGTTAATGTGAATATGCTGATGCAAATTAGCAGATTGACTTAGAGGTGTCAAATGGGTTTGGGCAGGATGGCCCAATCTACAAATTTGGAGTCACTTGCACTGGGCTGGTTCGAGCCCATTACTGTGTACACAGAATTGGGCTGCATTCATTTCTCCAGTGATTGTCAAGCCTAACCCATAAAACCAAAGTCTCAAAGGACTGGACCGGATTACATTGGGCCCATCATAAAATAATATTTACTGGCCATATTCCACATGCCACATAAAATAGCATATGCACCCCTTTAGTAAGTACGTACGTACCATTACATATATTCTTAAAAAATCCTAATGTACTTAAAAAATAATAATTTCAATAAAATTTATTTACAAATATATAATACAGTAAAATTAAAGAAATAATATATTTAATATTAAGTGAGTTCTAAGTATTTATTATAATTTTTTAAAATAATAATTAATCGAATGTACACATAAAAGGGGTGTATAAGCATTTTAGGTGGGGTGTAAATACCTCCTCTCAAGACTTTTAAGGTGGCTAGTGAACCAGAATTCCAACCGTTACCTTCGCAAGAGATATTTGACTTCGTAGACCCCAAGTAAAAGCATTGTTCATGTTATAGATCAAAATTATAAATGACATTTCTCAAACCTGTCAAGAAAATAAAATTGGCTTTATTGTTTTCTTTTCATCTTTTAACTTTAAAGTTGAAACTTTATTTTTTTCTTTAAAAAAAAAAAAGAAGTAAAATATGAATAAACTACTATGTGGATTGTATTTTTCAGTTTCCAATAGGACTTGGCTTGCACAATCATTTGTTGAGGCCTAGTCCATAACTCAAACAAAAATTGGTTTGGACCCGGAATGGACTCGGACCGGGCCGGATTAGCCCCGGCCTTTTTCACAGCTCTAGACCAACTTATATGGTTTTTATGTATGTATTATAGCTAGGACTCATGACAACAATCATTATCAATTTGTAGAAGCTAGTTGATGGGGAGCTAGTATAGAAGAGATAGGAAAATACCATCATCAAGGTTTGTTGGTGAATTTGGGAGCTCTATAAGCGCATAAACTTCAAAAGCATTAAGAATTGGGGGAACCGTGGATCCCTTCACCGAACTAATAGAAAAGTGAAATCCGCTGCCACTGATTGGAGGATCTTTCTGAGCTATGGTCGTTGCCTTCAGGTAGTCAAGCGTTACAGATTCTGAGTGATTGCCTTCACCGTTGGGATCAATTATCAGTTCCCTCTTAACATCAAGCTTCTCAGTCTCTGCTAAGTAAAGCAAAACATAACATGGCCGGGGATCAAAGTATCCACTCCACTGACTCGAGGAAATGTCCACATTCTCTGTTGTGGCAGCTGTCTGCATCACTACTTCCGGCACTTTGTACCCCTCATCGATAGATATGTTCAAGTCTGTGGAAGTTACATTCCAATCGTTATTAAGACGGCCGAAAGGAAACCAAATGCGGTCGTAGGCGTCAGTTGGATACCTAAGGTTTGGCTGCCTGAGGAAAAGAAATCGGTGACATAGTGGTCAAAATTTTTGTATATTAATTGAACTATTGACTTTAATAATACTAATGGCTAGTACCAAATTATCAAATACTATGCAGTCTAAGAAATGAACAAGGTGATTAGATATTCTAATTATGGTTGTTACAAAAAACTTTATGAAATTTGGTGTGATACAATTCCATTGTGATGGACTTACACAAATTTCCTTTGATATAAAATGAAAATGCGAATATCATAGTCCATAAAGATCCATTTTGGGATAACCATAATTTATATCACCTGAATTTCACAGTACGGCCAACATCATATCTCAATCTGGCTAGGAGTGCTCCATTCCTGAGTTTGATATGTAGAGTTGTCTAGAGGCCGTAATTCCAACGCTGTAATGTAAGGTACCCCTCGGTTTATATTTACAAGACAGATATCCAAGTATTCCATGGAGGAAACGTGAATAATTTCATAAAATTCTATCTCCACATTACAGTCAACAATCTATTAACGCCAAAATATAGGTCAAAAACTGGCAGCTGGCTTTTCAAGTCATAATTCCCATACTCAAATATGGTTCTGATTAAATATTTATTGTTTTCACCTTTTTTCAGTTTCAATGTATAACAGTTCTTTGTTCCTTGCGGAAAACTCCTCAAATACTTTCGCTGCTGTCGATGAGACTCCCTAGCTGCGAAATTAGGGGATATCTGATGAATTTCTCCAATATCCATACATTTTTTGTCTGACACATATACTAGGCCAGTTTCATCATCCTTGTAATCTGCAGTCGCCCCACAATCAATGCTTATGAAACCTGCAAATAGCAGTTGGCAGGGAAGGATATCAGGTGTGACATACTAATCAAGAAACGATGTTTACATCTTATGGTAATTATAGTTACAAAGTGAGCCGCAAAACAACTGCACCCACATTCTGTGTGTTGCAAATGCTGTGAGCACAGGTCGGAAGGATCCTGTGTGACGCCTATGGAATTGTGTGAACAAAGTGCTGACAGAACGATTTGACAAAGTGACCAAACTGGTTTTGACAGAGAGGTCTACGAAACAGCTTTGCCAGATGTATGCGTAAAAAGAATATTTACTCTATAATATAATAGAGATTGAATAAACTGAAAATTATTGAAAATTAATTTTATATACTTACATACATCTAAGAAAATACGTAACAAAAACTATTATCTAAAATAAATTTCCTGTGAATAAGTGTTAACAGAACTTCTTTATATATGAGCAGAAAATCACTATCTCTTAATAATACAAATCGCAAATAAGAGTTATTCTACATGTTTTAACTGAGAAATTTTGCTATGAATGTAACAGGATCATCCACAATGAAGCTACACAATAAAAATTTCAAAATATCAAATCAAACATTTTCTTGGGAACTATGCTATGCTTCATCAAACATTTTGAACCAATAAGCAGGAAAGAAACGGCACTAGCTTCAAAGTCTTGCCTCCAATCCTAGAAGCTATAGACATTTCACTGACATACATTTATGATATGTGCTACCAAATTCACAAGGTAGAATGTGTACTCACCTAAATTGTCGGGTTCAAACATTTCACCACATGACGAGACTAGTCTTGAGTTGCTGACAGTAATGATTACTGGTACCAAGACCAGCCATAGCTTTAGCACCAACAACAATTTTTCCCCAGCGTCCATGTGGGTCATTTTAAACTGAGTAAGTTCTGGTTTGATTCCGATCCTTACGAGATAGTAATAAAACTCAAGAATTTGTTTCTGATGTCAAGTTATATAAGCTATAATTGGTTGCTGGCAGCAGTACTAGCTCATATATGCATTGATATCACTCAGGGGCGGAGCTAGAAATACCAATTTAGAAATATTTGGGGGGAAAATATAATATTTAAAGGGGGTTAAAATATATTATACATAAAATTAAAAATTATATAATTAAATTATTTATATATTTTTTCATAAACAAATAAAATTTCGGGGTGTTGTGGCCCCGTAGGCTTTCCTAGCTCTGCCTCTTTTATCATTTTTTTTTTTTTAATTTCCCGTTACGGTGGGGAATGAGGATTAAATTCATATAAAATTATCTACACTTTATGTTTTAGAGTGAGAATAAGATTTGAACCCATAATCTCTTAAGAATAAAGAAAGTGTTCAATCGCCTTTGATATCACTTAACTACTTGTGAAAGTGTTATAATATTTTTGTACTTAATATTCTTAGATTTCTTAGTCAACTTTTTATTTTTCTTTTTTGAAGGACTTAACACTTTTGTAAAAAGAGAAAAAGAAAAAGTGAAATGGTAGTCTACAAGAAATTGCAGCATTAGAAATAAAAAATATGGTCATTAGAAATATTAAATGTTGCCTCTAATTCGTTTTAGTGATATATATATATATATATATATATATAAAGAGTTAAATACACAATACGCCCTCGAGGTTAAGCAAAATACAAGCGCATTAATATTTTGATTTTTGTACACAATACCCTCAGTTAACAGTAAACAACTGTTAGGTATGATGTTTGACCAACTTTTTTTATAAAATAACCAAAATATCCTTACTTTTATAATTTTACTTTTTAAAATAAGTTAAAAAACTTAAAATAAATTAAATAATTTTTTTTTAATAGCTCTCCATTATTCATCTTAATATGAACGGTAGACATCAATTTAAAAAAAAAATTAACAAATCAAATAAAAATTAGAAAATCAAATGAAATTTCATTATTCAACAACCCAAAAAAATTTTAAAAGAAAAAAGACAATGGGATTAAAGAATTGGCTTTTGAACCCAGACAAAGCTCAGATGAAGAATTGAAGATTTTAGAACCGAACATCATCAACGCAAAACCCATGATAAACATCACCAACAATCATCAACACAAAACCCATCACCAACAATGATAAACAGATTAACCCTTTATCATCACCAACCATCATCAACACAAAACCCCAAACCGCATTTTCAAACCCAGCATCTTCAAACCCTAAACCACATTTTCAAACCCAACATCTTCAAACCCCAAACCGCATCAATCATCAACCACAAACCCAAATCGCATCTTTAAACCCCAGAACAACTTCGATCGAACCCAACATCTTCAACAGAAATTGAAAAAAAAAAAAAGAAAGCAGAGAGTGAAACCAAAAAAATCCATCATGTTGATGGACAAACCCAGAGGTTGAAAAAAAAATTTTAAAAATCAAATGTTAAAAAATCATCTAGGTTCGAATTGAAGAACCCAGATGAACCTTCATTTGGGTTCCTCGGGGAACCCAGATAAAGGTTCATCCGGGTTCGAATCGACAAACCCAGACGAATCGAGAGAGAAGGAAATCGGCAATTGGATGAAGTGAGAGAGAGGGAAAAGAAATTGGTGGAGAAAGGAGAAGGGACTGAGAGATCTGACTCCTTAGGGATGAAAATGTCATGATGATGAAGGGTGGGTGTTGGATCTAAGGTGAGAGAGAGAGAGAGAGAGAGAGATGGTGGAAGGAAGAAAAAAGGGGGAGAAATTTTTTTTTTTCCTAACATTTTTTCAGATTTTTTTTTTTTTTTAAATTTTTAGATCTCTACCATCCATTCATCTAGATGGACGGTGGAGATTCGATCTCATTGAGTTTTATTATTTTTTATTTTATTAAATTTTTAAAATATATTAAGTTTTTTATGTTTTTAAATTTATTTTTAAAAATAAAAATTATAAAAATAAGAGTGTTTTGGTCATTTCATATAAAAAGTCAGTCAAATATCACACCTAACAACAATTGACCTGTTAACTTGGGGATACTATGTTATGAAAAACAAAATATTAATGCACCTCTATTTTATTCAACCTCAGAGGGGTATTATGCATTTAACTCTATAACAGGCATCCTCCTCATTCAACAGTTTAGGTTGAAGCCTAAAGATAATTACTGACCACTTGAAATATTGGACAGTAATGATTACTGGAACCAAGACCAGCCATAGCATTTACACCGACAACAATTTCACCCCATCATTCATGTAGGTCGTTTTAAACTAATTCGGTTCTCTTTTGAATCGGATCCTTACAAGACAGTAATCAAACTCAAGAATTTGTTTCTGATGTCAAGTTATATAAGCTGTACTTTGTAGCTGGCAACGGTATTTAAACTAGCCGATGCTTTCAACTATCACGAATATGCAGTGATATTACTCAGGGCGGAGCTAGAAATACCAATTTAGAGATATTTAGGAGGCCAATGAGCAATCATGTAATATTTAAAGAGGGATAAAATATATTTTACATATAATTAAAGATTATATAAGTAAATTATTTATTATATTTTTAAATAAATAAAATTTGGGGGTGTCGTGGCCTCGTTTGCACTCTTGGCCCCGACCCTGATATTATTTCTTTTTTTTGCCCCTATTATGGTGAGTATATAGTTTATATTTTAGGACAAGAAAAAAACTTGAACCATTGATTTTTTAGGATCAAAAGAAGTATTCAATTATTCCTAATATCACTTAACTACTTGTGAATATGTTATAATATTTTTATGCTTAATATTCATAAATTTCTTAGTTAGCTTTTTATCTTTCTTTTTTTGAATGACCTACCACTTTTGTTAAAAAAAAATGAAAAAGAAAAAGTGACAACGTAGTCTCCAAGAAATTGTAACATTAGAAATAAAAAAATATGACCATTAAAAATATTAAATGTTGCCACTATTTCGTTTTAGTGATATTAAAAAGAACAAGCGTCATCCTTATTCAACATTAAGGTTAAATATTTTTGTTGCGCGCGCCCCCCCCGCCCCCGCAAAACCAAAAAAAAATCATTATGTGATATTACTATATTAGTGATGAAGTGATCAGTAATAATACACTTTAACCATCAAAATCTTGTGCAAATATGCAATTTCAGTGCGTTTGGTGCATTGTATTAAATACAGGATTGGATGTAAATAATGGATTTATGTTTGAATTCAACGTTTGTTGCCTGTAGGGATTTGATATATATGTTTGAATTCAACGTTCGTTGTCTATAGGGATTTTATACATGTGTTTGAATTCAACGTTCGTTGTCTATAGGGATTTTATACATGTGTTTGAATTCAATGTTTGTTGTGTGTAGGGATTATATATATATAGATTTTAAAAAATTAAGGGATAATCCCAATTTCCCCCCTGTGGTTTGAAGTAATCGCTCATTACCCCCCTATAGTTTCTAAAAATCCCATTTTACCCCTTCTGTCAACTCTGTTAGTGAAAAAGGAATCCATGTGTGAAATGACTAAATTACCCCTCAATATTTAAAAAGAATATTAAAAAAATCAGAATAGTTTTAAAAAAATATTTAAAATGAAATTAAAAAAAAAAGGCGCCGAAAATCCATTTGGAAAATGGGTTTCCAGCAATCGAGAAACCAAGACCAGTTTCCAGTGATCGAGAAACCCAGAAATCTAGGTTTCTCGATCGCTGGAAACCCAGAATCCAGAACACACAATCAACACAAATCATTAACAACTCATCTCATAAGCAAATCATAACCCAAATCAAACAAAAATCAACAAATCATCAACAACTCATCTCATCAGCAAATCATCAAGCAATAATCATCCAACAAATATCTTTCCACATTTTTTTGTTCCACTAACTGCATAAGGAAAAAAACCCGAAAGGAAAAAAATTAAAACAAAAAACAAGAGTCCATCAGAGGGCGAGGTGAGAGACCCAGACGATTCGATCGGGGTGAGAGACGGACTCCAACTGAGATGCAATCTCCATAATTAACAATCGGGGTGAGAACATCGGAAACCCAGAGATTTTCTGGATTTTCAGACGCAAAAACCCAGAGATCCCTGGGTTCGGGCGTCGGAAACCCAAAACCTCTGGGTTTCCACGACGGAAACCTAGTTTGGGTCTCCGTCGATGGAGGGTTGACAGAGACTACAGCCGAGAGAAAGAGAGAGAGAGAAAAGAAGAAGAAGAAGAAGAAGAAGAAGAAAAAGAGAAAGAGATAGTGACGAAGAGAGAGAGAGAGAAGTAGAGAGAGGATATGTTATAAAGTTTTAATTGTTAATTTTTTCTGATGGATATAATTTTTAAAAAAATCATTAATATTGTTAATTTTATTTTTATTTTTATAGTTTTGATCACCACCATCCATCTCTATAGATGGACGGTGGAAAACTTTTTTCAAATTTTTTAAATAATAAATTATTATTTTATTAAATATTAATTTTTTATATTTTATTTTGCTTTGACAATTTTACCCTTTCATATTAAAGGTCAACCGTTGACTTTTAATGTCCAAATTGACAGTGGGGGGTTTTTTTAGATATTTTAACAAACTCCAGGGGGTTTTTCATCTATTTTGTAAATCAAGGAGGGGATATTAACGGTTTTTTAAAGTAAGGGGGATTTTGGCTATTTTATCGAACTATAGGGGGAAAATTAGGATTATCCTAAAAATTAATCTTGCTTTGGGGTTTAGGTTTAGAGAAAGTGAGTGTGCAGTTATAATAATTTTCTGAATAATAAGCATTTACTCGTTATCCTGACGATCGTACATAATATTTTCTCTATTTTAAATTTCCATATAGAACTTGTGTTGTATGATTAGACTTCCTTTTTTATTTTTTTAGCTACTCGTTATTGTTTGCTTTGCATTGATAGTAGCTACAACTTCAGCCTCCACTTTTCCAAACACTTTAGTGGAGATATTTGCTTTACGTATAGAGAGGATTATAATAACTCATAGAGTTTATTAAAATAACATGTACAAATAATAATATAAAACAATATTCACTATAAGAATTAATTAAACCTTCGTTTGGTTAGGTAGAAATCCATGCCATTAACTCAAAATTCTTAATAGGCAGCTTTTTTTTATAAAAAAAAAAAAAAAAAAACTAATTTTAAGACCGTATACTTTTTTTTTTTTTTTTCAAATATTAGTCGTATATTCTTCATTAAGTTCTTGAAAATTTTCTTTATAATAGATTTTATATTTCAAAGAATTAGGTGTCTGAGAACAATAAAATAAATCGACAGATTACAACCATACAATAAAACGTAGAAGGTGAAAAAGAAAATTGTACATCTTATACTTCCTATCAACCTTGTGCTGCCCCTACCGCTATTTGAATTCTCCTTTCCCAACTTAGGATATTTACACCTGAAACGAATTCCAAACTTTTTTGGTAGTGATTATCTAATATGATTCAAATCCTTATCATGTATGTATATATATATTAGATCAAGTGAGAAATATAAATAGGATTATCAATTATCAATAAGTTTGAGACATTATCCATTATTAATCAGTTTGTCACGTTTCGCATTTTAATACGCGTATCAACCTTTTCTTTTCTGTTCTATTTGTACCCTTTTTCTTGGGCTTTTCGCCCCAAAAATTAGTTGAGGACCCTTGACTTGACTCATTGACCCAAGTCGACTCATCTTCGGCTCCACCACATTTTATAACTCTTCTAGAAAAATGGATAAGCCACGTATTACTTTACTCCGTTGAAGCAGCTGCGTGTAAGACCAAACTCACCGAAAAGTTGTTCTTATCTTTTCCTGGCTTTTGATTAAGCAAGCTGCGACCGTGTCCAAATTGGTGGACTTTTACACAATTAAATTCCACGCAACTTCACCTCCTCTTATTCCACGGTAAGACTTGTTCGATTTGTCCCAAAAAACACTAGTCAATCACCTTCTTCTCCATGTTGATTCCACCTTAGAGTTTATTTGATTTTTCCATTCATTACTTAATGGCACTTAATTTTTTAAATGATTAAATCACTTAAACAACTTTAAAATCTCTTTCACTTGTTTAAAAAAAAAAAATACTAAATTAGCCTTTTTTTTTTACTTACTAAACTATCATTACATATGCATCAACTAACAATGACTAGCTGCGCAAGGGGGGTCGGTGGACTGGTAAAACACTGCAACCCCCTCCCATGACTTGCTAGTCTTGGGTTCAACCAGGTGCACCCCACCTCCTTAATAAAAAATATGAGATTTTCTTTGATATATGTGAGTTATCTCCCTCTTAGGTGTGAGTGACTCCCAATCGTACAAAAGCCATTTATCTAGACTATATCATCAGAGTTCTTCTAGTTTGATCTTGATTATCTCATAGACTAGTTATAGTAATTAAAAAAAAAAACAAAAAAAGACTAACTATGTCGTAAAAAAAAAAAAAAAAAAAGAGCAATGACTAGCATCATTGGCTTTGTAGTGCAGCAGATAAGCACATAAAGTCAGCTTTGTGTTGGTCAAGGTTCGACACCCATCTTTAAATAATAAAAGATGAATTTTTTTTTTTTTTTTTATGTATATAGGCTGTTTTTCATCGAGATATGGATGACTTCCAATCATATAGAAATCATTTATCCGAATATGGATGACTCCCAACCATATGAAAACCATTTATTCCAAATCATACCACTATTATTCTATCTGTTTAGTGTTGGTTATCTTTTGAATTCACATGAGGACTTAAAAAGAATAATTAAATAACAATGACTAGCAATGTGAACCAGAAAAAGGAGTTCCCATGTTGCATGCTGACGTTTCGACAAACTTGCAGTTGTAGCATGTGGATGCTGAATCGAGATGATTTAGTTGGTTAAAGAGTCAGTGGTCCAAGTCAAGCGTTAACCGTATGAAAACCGTTTATTCGAATCATGTCACTATTATTCTATTTGTTTAGTGTCGGTCATCTTTTGAATTCACACGAGGACTTAAAAAGAATAATTAAATAACAATGACCAGCAATGTGAACCAGAAAAAGGAGTGCCCATGTTGCACGCTGATGTTTCGACAAACTTGCAGTCGTAGCATGTGGATGCTGAAATCGAGATGATTTAATTGGTTAAAGAGTCAGTGGTCCAAGTCAAGCGTTCAATGATATCCATGCTTGATTTATAACGTTTTACATTTAATAAAGATTCTAACTGCGACTGTCGACCACTATCATTTTTGTATTTATTTGGATTGGCTTTCTACTGGTTAAAAGCTACACCAATCTGTACTTAATGTTTGAGTGGAAATATTTGCACCCTTTTAATGTTGTATGTACATCCCTGATATATATATATATATATATATATATATATTCCAACACTCTATAATTTAAATTATTAACACTTTAACCAAAAGGTACTATTAACTTTTTTATCTATTGAACTTTTGAATTCTTACTCACTAAATTATGTTCAATAAAAAATAAAATAAAATAATCTAATTAAAAAAATAAAAATAAAAAGGTGAAATTGTGGGAGATTCTTTAAAGGTAATAATAAATAAATAAAATAATAATGATAAAAGAATTTGCAAGCAGGTTTTCAAAGCATAGAACAAGAAGCGATTAAAGAAAACATTACCAAACAAAACAACAAACACCCCGAGGGAGTTTCCTTGTCCTCTTTTGCTCTCTCTCTATGAGCGACCAAATAGAGGTAGTAGTCCTAGGGGTAGACGGTCTCGAAGAGGAGTTGTGCGTTCGGTCTCAGCTGTTGTCTCATTGTGACCTAGCTTTCGGATTGCTCTTTCCCTCTCCGGGGGGTATAGAAATGGAGGATGAAGAAATAGCAAAGCTCTATAAATCCCTAAACCTATCGGAGGAGGAGGGGAGGATCTACAAAATCGAAGGGGCAGTTTTTGAAGAAGGTTTTGAAGAAGTCAAGCATTGCCTAGTGGGTAAGGTCCTAGGGGCAAGGAGGGTTAATCGGGAAGGTTTTAGAATCATCATTGAACAGATCTGGGGGATGTATGGGGAAGTGGAGGTGGAAGCTATTGGGAATAACATGTTTATCTTTTATTTTGGCAAAAGAGAGATTAGGGAGTTAGTTTGGAGCCGTGGACTTTGGCATTTTGAGAATAACCTCATAGTGCTGAAGAAGCCTGATGGCGTGGGGGATGTGTCCAAGCTGGCTTTTAATAAGCTCCTAATATGGGTTCAGATCCATAAGCTACCTCTAATGTGCATGAATTCGGTGGTGGCCAGAGTTTTGGCAGCACAGCTTGGGGAGATCATTTGGGTCCCTGAGGAATCTAGAGAGTGTAGAGAGAAGTTTTTGAGGGTGAAAGTGTGTATTGACATAAGCAAGCCATCACAGAGAATACTCCAGCTGAACCTGGGGGAAAATTAGGAAACCAAAATTGTGGTGCTTACCTATGAGAACCTATCAGAGTTCTGCTACACTTATGGCAGATTAGGACATTGTGGGAGCGAATGTAGGGATGGGGCGGTTGTGGAGGAAGTTCGTAGGAATGCTAAACGGGAGTACGACTCGTGGTTACGAGCTAGTCAGAATACTTGGAGAAGGAGAAAGGTAGAGAGAACTGACTTGTCGGGGGACAGGAGAGGAAGAAGGAGTAAGCGTGGGACGTAGGCGGATACTGGGAAGAGGGGCGAAGAGGAGTTGAGAGTAGGTGTGTGTAGCCCGAAGCCAAGATATGGGGTGGAGCTTGGCCAGGTTAGGCAAGGGAATGAGGAGACCTCGACCCCTAAATTTAAAAGAGAGGGGGGAATTTTATTGAAACAAAGTGCGGAGGTGGTCCCGCCAGCTATTACTAATGGTACCCATAGTGGGGAGCAGAGTGGAATCATGGTTGTTAACCCGATGGAAGGGGACCTCGTGTCCAACAAAAATGCTGAGGTAGGAGAGTGTAGTGTAGTTTCGAAAAATGTTAATAGAGTGGAAAGTACGGCTGGTGCGTCAACTGAGGCATCTTGTGCGGTGGGGGCACAAGAGGGCTCGCCAAAGGAAAGTATAAAAGGGAACTTATACAGTATACATCAGTGTAGGTGGAAGAGAGCTACTAGGGACGAGGCAGCTTTAAGCAAATGGTCTAGTCCTTTCAAGAGGATGTTGATAGTAAGCAGAGGCGGCAGCGTATCCCCTAAACTGAGGCTTAAAGCTAAAGGCAAGACTATTAGTCGATCCCCCTGGTGGCTAATAATGCACAGGGCAGGGTGCTTAATGAAGGAAACTGACTGAAGCGGAAGAAACTGATCTTTTCCAATGAGGAGTGTGGGAACACAAACAAAGCGAAGAATGGAGTCATTAGAGATGTGGAAATGGTTGCAGTATCGACGGAGCCTGAGTGTCAGGCCCGTCGGGAGCCATGAATATCCTCTGTTGGAACGTGCAAGGGATGGGGAACCCCCGCACGTTTACGGCCCTCAAGAGGGTGATAAAAAACCATTCCCCTAGTTTAGTTTTCCTAAGTGAGACTAAACTATACGGAGATAAGATAGCTAGACTTAAGATGTTGTTGGGGTTCCAAGGGGCTTTGGTGGTGGAAAGTGAAGGTAAGAGCGGGGGTCTAATCATGATATGGAAGGATAAGGAGAAGGTTAGCCTAGTGTCCTACTCGAGAGGGCATATCGATGTGAGGATCAGCTTTGAGGATGAGATTAGGTGGCGATTTACTGGCTTCTATGGGAATCCTAAACCCAGGAAAAGACATGCGTCGTGGGAGCTCTTGCGGAGACTAAGAGATATAGATGATCTGCCATGGCTGGTCGATGGGGACTTTAATGAGATTCTTAAAGCTTCGGAGAAATGTGGGGGATCGGAAAAAAGGGGTGAGTGGTATGGCCAATTTTAGACAAACTTTGTGTGACTGCGAGTTATGAGATTTAGGCTATAACGAACCACGCTTCACGTGGAATAATAAAAGGGATGGTGTGGCCAATGTGCAAGAACGTCTTGACCGCTTCCTAGGTAGCCAGCAATGGAGAGAGGTTTTTCCAAATACAACGGTAGACCATCTGGGTTTCAATGGATCGGATCACCGATCGATTTTGTTAAATGTGTGCAGTAGAGCCAGACTAGTTCCCACATCACAAAGACGGTTTATGTTCGAGCCTTTCTGGCTAAAGAAGGAGGGATGCAAAGAAGTAATCAATGAGGCGTGGGATAACCTCAGTATACCACATGACTCAGATGGGCTGCAAAACAAGCTTATCAAATGTGCGGAGAGGCTGTCTGTGTGGAGTCAGGCTCGGTTTGGGTCTTTATAGAGGAGAATCGACAAACAGAAACAGATGATTGAGAGGCTGTACAGGGGATGTAATAGGAAAAGAGTGATGAGGAAGATCAGAGAAGCTAAGATGGTACTAGAGGACCTCCTATCTAAAGAAGAGATGTACTGAAAACAGCGAGCACGTACGGATTGGCTGGCAGCAGGTGACCACAACACAAAGTTCTTCCATGCGCGAGCCACAGCGCGCAAGAAGAAGAATGAAATAGGATGGTTGGTGGACTCAACTGGGAAGGTGGAGGAGTCAAAGGAAGGCATGGTGCGAATAGTGAGAAGCTTCATCTCAGACATGTTTAGATCGTCCAAGCCATCGCAGGAGGTAATTTCGAAGGTCTGTGAGCCTATCCAGTCACATCTGTCTATGGAAAACATAGCTAAATTGGCTGAACCTTATACTGCGGAAGAGGTCAGGGCTACCGTTTTTGATCTAAGCCCATCGATACTCCAGGACCGGATGGTTTCCATGCCGTTTTCTTCCAGAAGTTCTGGGAAATGGTGGGGAAAGAGTTGACACAGATCTGTCTAAAGATATTAGGGGGGTGCTGCCTGCTCCAAGGATTTAACCATACGCAATGTTGTCCTCATCCCAAAAAAAAAAAATGTTGTCTCACTGAAGGATTTCAGGCCGATTAGCTTGAGCAGTGTGGTGTATAAAATTGTCACAAAAGTCATTGCAAGCAGAATCAAACAGGTGCTTCCACTGATAATCTCGCCAAACCAATCAGCATTCGTCCCAGGTAGGCAGATTTTTGATAATGTCCTAATATCCTTTGAGCTACTCCACTCGATACATCGTAAGAAAAGAGGGAAGACAGGCTGGATGGCCCTGAAACTAGACATGTCGAAGGCTTATGATAGGGTGGAATGGGACTTCTTAGAGGCAGTACTCTTAAGAATGCGTTTCCCTCAGTGTTTGAGGAAGCTAATCATGAGCTGTGTCACCACAACAAAGCTGTCGTTCATCCTAAATGGGGCCCCGATTACAGCAATCAAGCCGTCTAGGGGCGTTAGGCAGGGCTGCCCACTATTGCCCTACCTGTTCCTGCTGTGCGCTGAGGCTTTTTCAAGTGGTCTACGGAAGGCGGAGTTGCAAGGTAAGGGGCTAAGAATCAAATGTACTAAGGATAGCCCTCTGGTTAGTCATCTGTTTTTTGCAGACGATAGCATCCTTTTTTGTAATGCATCGGTGAGCAATTGTGACTTGATTGAAGATGTGATTCTGAATTATGGCAAGGGGTCTGGGCAATGTGTAAACCTGGAAAAGTCATCGCTTGTTGTGAGCCCAAACGTGGACACGCGGATCCGCAAAGATCTCCAACTGAGACTAAAGGTGGGGAATGGAAATGTGCATGATAAATACCTTGGTCTCCTCACCCTGGTTGGCAAAAACAAAAGGCGAACTTTCAATTCGATTAAGGAAAGGGTCTGGGACAAATTTCAAGGATGGAAGGGCTGTCTGTTTTCCTTTGGGTGTAAGGAAATTTTGATCAAAGTTGTGGGTCAGGCGATCCCCACATATGTAATGAGTATTTTTAGGCTTCCAGTTGGCCTTTGCAAGGAACTTGGTGCGCTAACCTCGAAATTTTGATGGGGAGTCAAAGGTGAACGAAGAAAGATAAATTGGGTTGGGTGGGAAAAGATGTGTTTAGCTAAGTCTAAAGGTGGGCTGTGTTTCAAAGATTTGGTGTCGTTCAACATGGCACTTCTTGTGAAGCAAGCGTGGAGGATTCTCAGGGAACCAGAGTCCCTAGTGGCGCGCCTTCTAAAGGCCAAATATTTTCCCAAGGATGACTTCCTGCGTGTGGGGCAAAAAAGAGGAGGCTTTCATGCTTGGTCTAACATTTTATGGGGTAGAGACCTGTTATGCAAGGGGTTGAGGTAGGAGGTGGGGGATGGTAGGTCCATTAAGGCGTTCCAGGATCCTTGGTTACCAAGACCATCTTCCTTCCTGCCGGTTTTCAGGTGCGTAGATCTTGATATCAGGGTGTCCGAATTGATTGACACCTCGAACCATTGCTGGAACTTGCGAATGCTCAACCAGTGCTTTCTGCCTGTGGATGTAGAGGTGATTTTGGAGATCCCACTCAGTGTGAGGAATGTTAATAATAGGCTAAGGTGGCATTATGACAAGAAAGGTTTTTACTCGGTCAAAAGTGGCTACCAGCTTGCTCGAATTAGTTCGGCGGAGCGCTACTCATCTTCTAGCAGGGAGCGAGAAGCTTGGTGGAGGATGCTTTGGAACCTAAAAATTCCCCCAAAGGTCAAGATCTTTGTGTGGTGTGCGTGTAATAACGCATTGCCTGTCAAGGTGAACCTGCTAAAAAGGGGGATCATTTCGGAAGCTTATTGCCAGTAGTGTGGTGAGAAGGCTGAGTCGATCGAACATGCTCTCCTGACATGCAGCTTGGTCCAACCTGCCTGGGATGAGATTCAGACCACTATGGGAAGCAATGTGCTAAAAAATGGTTCCTTTTTGGACGTGTTGGTCGCTGGTAGGGAAGTTTGTAGTAGGGAGGTGATTGAACTGATGTGCATGATTTCCTGGTGCCTGTGGAACAAAAGAAACGCCGCTTTCCAGGGCCTCATAGCCAGGCGTGCGTATGAGATTTCAGAGTTAGGCAGTCATAGGCCTTAAGGAATTCCAATCTTGTGCAGCTGCTTATTCATCCTCCCCCGCCCCCGCGCGCCCCCCCCCCCCCCCCCCCCCCCCCCCCCCCCCCCCCCCCCCCCCCCCCCCCCCCCGCCCCCCTCATCGCGTTGCCTCCCTCCTATTTGGTGTCCTCCCCCTCTCAGCTCCTTGAAGTTGAATTCTGACGTGGTGGTGCGTCCTGGTCAGCCTTGGTTCGAGGTGGGCCTGGTAATTCGAAACCATGATGGGCTGGTGGTGGCTACTGTTTCTAAGAAGCTGCATGGGCGGGTGTCACCTGAGGGGGGGCGAGCTGCTGGCTCTGCGTGCAGGTCTGGAATTGGCTAATCGGTTGGGGCTGCGAATTCACAAAGTTGAAGTTGATGCCACGAACGCAGTATCAGCGATAGCCTCTGATTGTGATTAGTGGGGAGATTGTGGTTTTATCATTGACGGCATTAAGGCCCTATGTGTTATAGTGGGTGTTGTAGTGTGCCAAGTTGTTCCTAGACTAGGTAATCGTTTAACACATAAGCTTGCCTCAATGGCCTTATCCTCGCAAGGGGATCGTAGGTGGCAAGGAGTCACTGAAGACTGTATTTTGTCTTGTTCTTGATTAATATCTCTACCTTTCAAAAAAAGAAGCGATTAAAGAGATTAAAGTATACGCAGCAGCCACCATAAAAAATTAAGGAGAGATTATGGAGGAGGCTGCTGCCTCACCTGGCAAAGGTGTGGCTCCTCAGACAGTTTTTCTTTTTCTTTTATATTTATATTTTATTTAATTGTTTTAGTTATTTTTATAATATATATACCAATAATAATTAAAGTAAAAGAAGGGGGATAATTGCTAATGTATAGGGTTTGTTTATAAAATATGAACTTTTCAAAAATTTTAATGGGGAGTAAATACAAAAAAGGATTTACATACAATTTTTGAGGTGTGCAAATATCATTACTCTTAATACCTGTAGAGGTGTTTGATTGGGCTTTTGCATTAGACTTTTGATTTAGGTTTCAAAAGTAAATTTATGGTTGTTTAGTTGGACTTTTCACAATCAAATTGTTTTTACTATACAAATTATCTTTAAATTACCAAACAAACAACTATAATCAATAGCTCTATTTCTAACTAATCTCATTTACAATACAAAGAGTTATTTCAAATGTCCAACCAAATAGTGTGTGGTCAAAATAGTTTCATTTCTTTCATTAACATAACTTTTTTTCACTTCCCCCTAATCTATAAAATAGGTAGAAAGTCACTCTACAAATTAAGGTTCTTTGGTGAATTCATGAAAGTTCACGAGTCTTTTACACTTCTTAAGAAACCTTATAATAATGTTTAAAATATAACGTATCAATCAAATGAATCATACAGTGGTCATAGGAAACATACTCTGAATTCAAACAAATCATTGTCATAACAATTAACTAAATATGCAAGCAACTTTAGAAATACATTATAGCAAACTTGCAAAATTGATCACATACACAACATAAAGACTTTAGAAGTTCATAGCTTCCAGAATATGATAGAACCTATGTATTTCTAAGAATGGGATTCCATTCACTTGTTACCTTGTAACACCTCAAACCCAATATCAAGGAAATAAGATATTACTGTCAAACTAGATCTCACAAAATAAAAAAAAAAAAAACTCCAATTAGAAATTTATTCCAAACTTTGAAAGTAGTCAACATAATTATCCAAACATAACCTCCAAAAGGAAAATCCTAAAATTAATTACTGAAACAAAATATGTCCTTCATAAATTCTTAATTCTTATAAAATCTGAAACTAAATACAATGAATCACATTAACTATCTCCAAGGCTTCACGATTGGGTGAACTCCAAGATCAAGACACATAATGTCCACAATTTATTCCTACACCGCAAATGGAATGGCTCATGGCTGCCCATCAACCATATATCTTTTTCAACAAATTAGGGATCTAAAATTCCAGATACAAGAAAAATAACTAACTTAAGAAGTTGCAAGTCTAATTATCTATTCAAATGGTGATATGTAGCAGTATTTAACCTAGAAATAAACTTCTAAACTGAAGAAGTCATATTATTTGGCAATGTGTGGTTACAATTAGTATTGATGTGAAAAAAAATCTATACATAAATATGAGGATTCCAAAAGCTTAGATAAAAGGTTCAAATAATAATATAAAGTTCTTTAACATATACGGTCAAAGTCTGAATACTAATGTAGAATGTGGAACAAATATGGAATCAGACACATAAGAGGGAACTATAACATAGGACTTCTACATCAAATTGATTCTGTTGGTTAATTTTTTAATAAACCAAATTTATTTAAACCTTGCAAGTGCATAAATCGTTTGACTGAGTATAGCGACAAGCAAGGGTCGATCCCACGAGGAGTTTCAACTTACTTTAATTTTAAATTTATTTAAGACCTAAACTAAAGCAATTAAAATAAATTAAGAGGGCTTTTGGAATTAAATTGACATTAATGCATAAACTTAAATAAAAGAAAATCAATAAATAAAAGCTTAGTTAGAACATCCTATCCATCACTAAACAATCCCTCAATTTGCTAAAAAGATTAATAAAGCAAATTCATGATAATGCATGATGAAGATATTCACAACAAGGTATGATTAACTCATGTCCTATAGATTCTTCCTTAATTAGTATACAAATCGCATGATGTCTACGTAGATGCGTGTATTCCTAATTATAACCTAGCATGATGTCTACTTAGGTTTAATAATTGGAACCCATTAAGCACTAGAAGAATATGAATATCACATAAATCCTAGAACATGATGTCTATTCTAAGTATCTATGAATTAATGTCTCTCAATTTATTCGTAAGCAATTGATTGTTGCAAACAAAAAATATGCTCGTATGATGTGCGGTTTATATTCTTACAACATAATTATAAAAATATGTTTCCAAGGTGATCAATCAAAGAAACAAAATAAATAGAATAAAATTAAACTAAAAACATTAATTTCATCATGCAAAATATAAATCTTTATTGAAAAGATAAACAAATTGAGTTCATGTTTAGGGCTTCAAGTTAGCCCTAACTAATAAACTAAGTAAATAAAAATAAAGAAAAGATGAAACCGAAGCCTTCAGCTTTGCTCCTCTACTTCTCTCTCTGTCTTCTCGATCTCCTCCTAATTGAATGGTGAAATCACCTATTTATAGACAGTCAATCCTTGAGAGACAAGATTTCCTCAATTCAGAAGGATTCCATTTCCAACTTTGATTTAGAATCAAGTTTTGATTTGGAATGTGAATCCTTTTTATTTTAGGACTAAAACTCTTCCTAATTGCTTGACTTATTTAATTAGGATATTTCAAGGTTTAGGAAATTGATTAGGAATGCTAAAAGAAGAAATTCGAATTTCCTATGTTTTTCTGTAGTTGTCAGGTCTCGTGACAGTTTGACCTCCAGACACTAAATCGGTCATAACTTTCTCAAGAAAATTTCAATTGACAAACCGTCGACGGCTATGGAAACTAGACATCCGGGGCTTTAATTGGATAGGTTATATCTCACACAACTCGAACTGTACACTTCGTAAGAGCTCCCGCAAGTTACATCACGTTTCTGCCCAAAATTCTGCAATTTCCTTTTAAAACATTCTCCAATTCCTTGAGCTGCAATTAATCTTCAAAAATCCTTCAATTCCATCATTTTTCTTCTCAAAACCTAATTCAAAGCATAAAAACACAAAACAAATTAAAAGTACCAATTCCACACAAAAACATAGCATAAATAGGAGATAATATGGGCATAAAATAATGATAATTAATGACTCAACAATTTCTTGTGGCGTTTCATTATTCATTGAACTAAAACATTTAAGTTGCTAAATTAAGGTCTTAATATATAATTCTCTCACAATTAAACCTTTTAAAGTTTGCGAAGTCTAACCTGATTGGTGTCATTAACCATAGTCAAATTATCTTTATGTCTCCACCCATGAAGTGATCATTGATTTCAACTGCTCTGGCTAGGCCACACTGACCTTTAACAATATGCCATCCCCACATTAAAAATTCCGTTCCCACTTTAATTACAAGGACTAGCATATAAAAAGGATTTCACAAGTTACACACTATCTCTGGACTAACTTTTAGTTGTCCATGTAGATGATGGAACCAAGATGACTTAACTGGGTTTAATCATCCAACTCAAATGTTCTATGATATCCATGTTTGATCTAGGTTCCATCTTTTATCGAAGATCAAATTGTGAATTCATGACTACCATATATCATTAAGTGTGGTCTGAATGGTTTCTTTTCTTTCATTTTTACAAATTTATTCACTTTCACATACATTTGGACTAATGAATAATTGATCCATCCGATTTATAACATACGTAAAAGGCTACTTTACACAGTTGCTAACTTTAAATTTGTGACAAGAAAGCTTATAACAATGTTTATAATTATAAATTATCAGACAAATGAGTTATATATATTGTTTAATTTGTTCCAAGCAACAAACTGTACATGTGAATTCAAATAACATTGTCATAACAATTAAACGTACCAAGAAACATTAAAAATACATGACAACAAACTTGCAGAATTGATCACGCACACAACATGAGGACTTTCGAAGTTCATAGCTTACATACATAACCGAAGGTACTTACTGCAATGTGATACCGTTCACCTGTCACCTAGTATTGGGACTCGTTTCTATACTATCATTCAGAACGGTCTGTTCTAGTAAATAGTTTGTTAAGTTGCTGCTTTCTGCTGTTCTTTTGGAAGCCACCTCCATAGCCAAACATTCCTTTAGTTCTATCACTACATTATTAATATCTGGTCTTTGAACTGCAGTTGGTCGGGCACATGACATGGCTGTGTCCACAAATTTCCAGGCAACATTGGTATTAATTTCACCTCGTAATTGTGGATCAACAACCATTTGGATATCCCCTTTTTCGATTTCAGGAGTAACCCATTGAAGTATGTGTATATAGTAGCCATCTGAGTCTAATTTTATGACAGATTGGCCAGTAATAAGTTCAAATAGAATAATACCAAAGCTGTAAATATCACTTTTTTTATTTGAGGTTCCACCTGCATTAAATCTGTAGGAGAAAACATAAATGATTAAATTATAAAAACATCAAAAGGATCAAATTAATTACCTAATAGCTAAGGTTTACAAAGCTATCACTTTTATTATTATTTTTTTTTGTAATGTTTAAATTTAATTCATTCTCACATTAAGAGCTTGATTAGGATGTACTAAAGCAACAGCCCTTCCGGATGCCAAGAATTGAGAGCTTAATATAGCATCACTTCATGCCATTTTGGTATTTAACAACAATGGTTTTTCCAAACATTAAGCTAATTTTTGGACTAACAGCTCCCTAAGATGGTATAAGAATAGATTTTATGTGTTTGAGTCTCCACATGATTAATTTTAAATTATTATTTTCACAGTCCCTAGGTGATATATTTCAATCTACACTATTGTCTGAATTTCTTATATATTTATGTTTGAGCTTTAGTTATGTAATAAACCTATTGATCTTGCGTGTAAGTTAGAGTGTTGCAAAGCTTCAATATTTTTCAACTAGCAGCACCTTAACGACACTCATTACAAAACAAGATCTTATGTTTTTTCACTTTGGAACAAGTAGGAAACTTGTATCTCATTTGCATTTTGAACAAATTTATGGGCTAAAATATATAAGTTAGCAAGTTAAGCGTCCAATGTAGTTAATTAAAGATAATCTCATAATTCTATTTTAATCATTTTCTTAATAATTTCAATAACATGTATGTATATAAATTCTATCAAGTTATGATACTTACTCAGGATCTAGATATCCAAATGTGCCAGCAGGGCAAGTTGTGGAATGAGAAGTAATTTCTTCTTTAACAACTCTGGACAGCCCAAAATCAGCTATTTTTGCTTGCATTTTTTCAGTTAGTAAGATGTTGGAAGTCTTCAAGTCTCTGTGTATTATAGGCGGCTTGCAGCCATTATGTAGATAATCCAATCCTGCAACTCCGATTTGCCACTAGTAAACATAATATAACAAAATAAGAACATCCAAATAATTAACTAAAGAATCTGCTTAAAACCATTGGCTGCATCTATTGCAATCCTCAGTCTGTCAATCCAGCTCAGCTTATATGCGTCTGTCCCTGCAATTAAGATATACCACCTTAGGCAAATTCAGTGGGGCCATTCATTTGTACAAGTAATAAAATATATGATCCTCAAGCACATTAGTTTAAAGTTCGTTGATATAAATAATTGTCAAATAAGAATGTAGCAAGTTTCCTGCCGTCCATTACCCCTTCTATTTCAACTATCAGACAAACATGGAATTTCTATGTCGAATTCCTAATAGGAACAAGCTGCAGGAATGTGGTATGATTGAAATAGATATACACATTTCGAAACATTATAGTCCTATTCATATGGTCTGTACTTCCTGGGGAACTTAGTGCGCAGTCAACAGAACTATAACCAATCCTAATCATTAAGAGCTGTGTTATGCCGGTGTGTTAGACAGTAGACAAATTATGAGTTCAGGGTTTTAAAGACAGAGAAGTATGTCGAAGTATATCCCATACCTGATAAATGCTGTCTCAAGTTTCCATTCTTCATATATTCATATATTAGCACCTTGTTTTCTTGGTCATCACAGTAACCGATGAGAGAAACCAAATTTTTATGATAAACAAGCACTAAAAGTTCTGCCTGCATTCAAATGGAAACTGTTACAATTAGATGAAATTTGTATTACAGTTTTTCTCACATAGCTATAGCTCCATGACAAATGAAAATTTCAAGCAATGAAAACTCAGTGCGTTGTTTCTCTAACCTCTGCTTGAAATTCCTTATAGCCTTGTCTAGATGATGGAGAGAGCACCTTAACAGCAACTTCAGTTTTATCTTTTAGAGTGCCATAGTAAACTTTTCCAAATCCTCCTTCTCCAATAGTAGTTTTAAAGTTATCGGTAATGCTAATAATCTCAGAGTATGTAAATGGTTGATTCTTTGATTTTAGTGAGCTCTGCTTCTTCGATTCAGTAGCCACCTCTACATTAACAAATAAAATCATTTTCCTCTTAAAGAATTTGGAAATGAAGTTGATCATAAATTCACAAATCATAACCACAACATGCAAAATCTATCAAGGAAATTTATAGTGGATCCACGAATATTGAATGATTTTGGTTTTATGCTACAAAAATTTCTTGTTTGTTTTCCAAATATGTTCTGTGGTATGTAGAGTGTCAAAAAAGGGTCTTGAGCCTAAGTCCACCGCAAAAGTTAGCTCATGAGTGAAGGTTTACTCTCATCTTATAAATCAATGCAAATTCACTTATTTAACCAATATGAGATTACCTAACACTCTTTCTCACGTGGAGCCTGCCCACTCGGCAACAACTACGCCTATACAACTGAAATTTACTTTTTCAACTAATGTAGAACTACCTAACACCCTCCCTCACGTGCAGCATGCTCACTCAACAACACTTGCATCCATGTAAATGAGTTTGGGCCTAACCAAATCTCTAATACCATGTCAAAAAAGGGTGTTGAGCTTAACTCTACCACAAAAGCTAGCTCATAAGTGGAGGTTTACCCTTACCTTATAAATCAATACAAATTTAAATTTTCAACTAATATGAGATTATCTAACATCTTCTCTCACGTACAGGGTTCTCACCTGTACTTATGCAACTGAGTTTGGGCCTAACCAAAGCTCTAATATCATGTCAGAAAATGATCTTAGACTTAACTCCATTATAAAAGCTAATTTATGAGTGAAAATTTACTCTAATCTAATAAACCAATGCAAATTCACTTTTTCAACCAATGTGAGATTATCTAACATAGGTAAGAGTATTGATTGTCAATCCATTATACAACTTAAGGGTCTGTGCCGTCATAATGTATTACTGTGAGGAGGAATATATTGCACCTAAATGTTTATTGAAGTTATGCATTGCATGCTTTTATATGATCTTACTAAAATAACAATAATAATAAATAAAGAAAAAAAGTAAAAAAGAGTAAAAGTTGCTCTCTTTGAAGATTAACCTTAGAATGATGTTTTTTTTTTTTTTTTTTTGAGATACCTTAGAATGATGTTTCTGGCCAGAATTTTCTTCTTTAATTTCTAACAATGAAAAACATAAATTAAAAGTCAAATTGTAGCTAATATGATTAAGGTTATTAGAGTCATATAAAATTGTGATAAAATGTTTATCGTGGACCAAAAATACCTGAATTTAGCACTCAAAGGCGTAACATCATAATCATAACACAATGATGGGAAATTGTAAGGCTAGTATTGGTTCTGTCATGTTAAAAGAATGCTGAAAGTTTAAAACTTATATTAATGAATGATTGATTAGCGAATTGATATTACCTGTCTTCTTTTTCCTTCTGTACTGGGCCAGAACGATGAAGGCAAACAGAATGAGCAGGACTCCTCCTATAGAGGATAAAACTATTGGAATAATGAAATTCTTTGGTTTACGGCATGAACCTGACAGGCAAGGACCTGGATTTTCCTCCAGACTAGCATGGATAGCGACAAGTAAGCACAAAAAAAGAAAACAAGTCAGAGACAATGGGTGAAGAACAGATAACTAGATTTTGAATTTCAGTCTTCTGCACATATAAGAAAGCAACAATAAAGAGAGAAGGAAAAGAAGGGAAAAAGAAGGTAAACTTGTAATGAACTATATAAACAATTATATATAATGAACCATGGGGATCAAGAAAAATTAGCTACCTCAACAACAATGTCCCATTCTTGGACTTTTGTATAAGACTATCAGGAACTGAACCGGTGAATTTGTTCCCAGTTAAGTTGCTGCGATTCAATATATATAACTTCAAGTTCTTACTCAGATGCTATAATTGCAATTTAGAACTCAAAAGTTAACAACTTACAGGACTTTCAAGTTTGGCAATTGTGCTAAAAAGTCTGGTATTGGCCCTGTCAAGCCATTATATGATAAATCCCTACAACAATGGAAGGTAAGTTATTAAAGGATCTGCAAAAAGTTGGCCTAGCATAATTATTAACTAGTAGATCATGACAAGGTTAAATACTAAACTGCTGACAAATATACTTTTGGTAATCGAATGGTCTATTTATCTAACAGTTAAAAAGTAGGCATGTTTGAGCCTCATGAAAAAGTTGCTGAATTTAAATTTTAAGAGTCAATAATAAAGTAACTTATACTTACAAATGCGTTATTGCTCGGACATTTGAGAATAAAGTTGTTATCTCTCCTGTCAGATTGCTCGAGCTCAAATTCCTACTCAAAATTCATTAAAGAATATGATACAATAACCAAGAAATCCAAAAAGATGAAATTTAAAACAAAGTTTTATTTACTTAATCATGTTTAATTTAATCATTTGATCAAATTGATATAGATTCAGAGAAACCTCACAAGGCATCTAAAAATGGATTGATATTAGGTTTCTATTTCATTAATTGTCTTATAAATATCCTCCAGGTTGGAGGGATTGTTTTTTCAAATGGCATTCAATGAGAAAACCTTAAGATCTCTTAGAAGTGCACTTACAATGAGGTGATCCTTGGAATAGTGTCATAGCTGCATAGTAGACCATCCCATGATAAAATGCTTGGAAAACAAGGATCACCTTGCCAGTTTTTAGTAACTTCATAATGGCTCTTGATAGCCTTGATTGCATTAACTGTTGTTTCCAGTGATAACGACGAATTTCATTAATAAATATATCGATAAAGAGAAAGCACCAGTTGGAGGAGTATAGGGTCTCTTAAATACAGAAACCTTGTTAAAATGTAAAAACAACAATTATTTTAATAAAAAATCAGACATCAACAAAACTGTCATCTGTGATGTTGACTTATCAATATATGCAGCAGTGATGCTATTCAAAGTGGACCAGGAGTAAGAGCGTTTGAAATCATTTTTAAAATGATATTTTTAAAAATAAAAAATATATTTTTAAAATAATATTTTTAAAAATGTAATGTGTTTATGAAGATTCTTAAAATTTATTTAAAAAAAAAAACAGAAAAAATGATATAAATATGTTTGATATTACTTTTGAAAATGTGTAAAATAGTTATTTGGAGGGAAAAGTAATGATTGTTTTTGAAAATATATTTTGAAAATTATAAAAAAGAGTAAAAAAAAAAAATTACTTTTTAGTTATCATTTTAAAAAATGTATTTTCCATTTTGAAAAATTCGTGTTATAAAATGGCCAACCAAACACTTTTCACTTTTGTTTTTGACAATTGAAAGTCATTTTCAAAAATGAATCCAAATAGCACCTAACTTTCCCTACAATGCCTATTAGCACTTATGTAAAATGTTAGTCATCATATTTTATTGGTTTCATGATGGGTGGTTGAATTTTTGTGGATGATTGGTTTGTGTTAGGAGGAGGTCCTCCACCTCCTTCGTTTATAATCTCAACGACACAAGAGGGAGGCCATCGAGGTGATTTCTATGACCAGCCTGAAACACCGACTATGAATATAGTGAGATGATGCGAATGATTGGATATGTAAACAACTCAATGTTAATGTGAATATGTGATGCAAATTAGCAGATTGACTTAGAGGCGTCAAATGGGTCTGGGCAGGATGGTCCAATCCACAAATTTGGAGTCACTTGCACTTGGGACTTGGGTTCGAGCCCATTACTGTGTTCACAGAATTGGGCTGCACTCAATTCTCCATTGATTGTCAAGCCCAAGCCATAAAACCAAAGTCTCAAAAGACTGGACCGGATTACATTGGGCCCATCATAAAATAATTTTAACTGGCGATATTCACACGCCACATAAAATAGCATATGCACCCCTTTAGTAAGTACGTACCATTACATATATTCTTAAAAAAATCCTAATTTACTTAAAAAATAATAATTTTAATAAAATTTATTTACAAATATATAATACAATAAAATTAAAGAAATAATATATTTAACATTAAGTGAGTTCTAAGTATTTATTATAATTTTTTAAAATAATAATTAATCGAATGTACATATAAAAGGGGTGTATAAGCATTTTTAGTGGGGTGTAAGTACCACCTCTCAAGACTTTTAAGGTGGCTAGTGAAGCAGAATTCCAACCGTTACCTTCGCAAGAGATATTTGACTTCTTAGACCGCAAGCAAAAGCATTGTTCATGTTATTTCAAAAAAAAAAAAGAAAGAAAAAAGCATTGTTCATGTTATAGATCAAAATTATAAATGAGATTTCTCAAACCTGTCAAGAAAACAAAATTGGCTTTATTGTTTTCTTTTCATCTTTTAACTCTAAAGTTGAAACTTTATTTTTTTCTTTAAAAAAAAAAAAGAAAAAAAAAGTAAAATATGAATAAACTACTATGTAGATTGTATTTTTCAGTTTCCAGTAGGACTTGGCTTGCACAGTCATTTGTTGAGGCCTAGTCCATAACTCAAACAAAATTTGGTTTGGACCCAGAATGGACTCGGACCGGGCCGGATTAGCCCCGGCCTTTTTCACAGCTCTAGACTAACTTATATGGTTTTTATGTATGTATTATAGCTAGGACTCATGACAACAATCATTATCAATTTGTAGAAGCTAGTTGATACAGAGCTAGTATAGAAGAGATAGGAAATACCATCATCAAGGTTTGTTGGTGAATTTGGGAGCTCTATAAGCACATAAACTTCAAAAGCATTAAGAATTGGGGGAACCTTGGATCCCTTCACCGAACTAACAGAAAAGTGAACTCGGCTGCCACTGATTGGAGGATCTTTCTGAGCTATGGTCGTTGCCTTTAGGTAGTCAAGCGTTACAGATTCTGAGTGATTGCCTTCACCGTTGGGATCAATTATCAGTTCCCTCTTAACTTCAAGCTTCTCAGTCTCTGCTAAGTAAAGGAAAACATAACATGGCCGGGGATCAATGTATCCACTCCAGGAAATGTCCGCATTCTCTGTTGTGGCAGCTGTCTGCATCGCTACTTCCGGCACTTTGTACCTCTCATCGATAGATATGTTCAAGTCTGTGGAAGTTACATTCCAACCGTTATTAAGACTGTCGAAAGGAAACCAAAGGCGGTCGTAGGCGTCAGTTGGATACCTAAGGTTTGGCTGCCTGAGGAAAAGAAATCGGTGACATAGTGGTCAAAATTTTTGTATATTAATTGAACTATTGACTTTAATAATACTAATGACTAGTACCAAATTATCAAATACTATGCAGTCTAAGAAATGAACAAGGTGATTAGATATTCTAATTATGGTTGTTACAAAACACTTTATGAAATTTGGTATGATACAATTCCATTGTGATGGACTTACACAAATTTCCTTTGATATAAAATAAAAATGCGAATATCATACTCCATAAAGATCCATTTTGGGATAGCCATAATTTATATCACCTGAATTTCGTAGTACCGCCAACATCAAATCTCATTCTGGCTAGGAGTGCTCCATTCTGAGTTTGATATGTGGAGTTGTCTAGAGGCCGTAATTCCAACGCTGTAATGTAAGGTACCCCTCGGTTTATATTTACCAGACAGATATCCAAGTATTTCATGGAGGAAACATGAATAATTTCATAAAATTCTATCCCCACATCCACAGTCAACAATCTATTAACGCCAAAATATAGGTCAAAAATTGGCGTCTGGCTTTTCAAATCATAATTCCCATACTCAAATATGGTTCTGATTAAATATTTATTGTTTTCACCTTTTTTCAGTTTCAATGTATAACAGTTCCTTGTTCCTTGCGGAAAACTCCTCAAATACTTTCGCTGCTGTCGATGAGACTCTCTAGTTTCGAAATTAGGGGATATCTGATGAATTTCTCCAGTATCCATACATTTTTTGTCTGACACATACACTAGGCCAGTTTCATCATCCTTGTAATCTGCAGTCGCCCCACAATCAATGCTTATGAAACCTGCAAATAGCAGTTGGCAGGAAAGGATATCAGGTGTGACATACTAATCAAGAAACGCTGTTTACATCTTATGGGAATTATAGTTACAAAGTGAGCTGCAAAACAACTGCACCCATATTCTGTGTGCTGCAAATGCTGTGAGAACAGGTCGGAAGGATCCTGTGTAACGCCTATGGAATTGAGTGAACAAAGTGCTGACAGAATGATTTGACAAAGTGACCAAACTGGTTTTGACAGAGAGGTCTATGAAACAGCTTTGTCAGACGTATACGTAAGAAGAATCTTTACTCTATAATATAACAGAGATTGAATAAACTGAAAATTATTGAAAATTAATGTTATGTAATATTAATACTTACATACATCTAAGAAAATATGTAACAAAAACTATTATCTAAAATAAATTTTCTCTGAATAAGTGTAAACAGAACTTCTATATATATGAGCAGAAAATCATTATCTCTTAATAATACAAATTGAAAATTAGAGTTATTCGACATGTTTTAACAGAGAAATTTTGCTATGAATGTAACAGGATCATCCACAATGAAGCTACACAATAAAAAGTTTAAAATATTAAATCAAACATTTTCTTGGGAACTATGCTGTACTTCATCAAACATTTTGAACCAATAAGCAGGAAAGAAACAGCACTAGCTTCAAAGTCTTGCTTCCAATCCTGGAAGCTAGAGACATTTCACTGACATACATTTATTTTATGTGCTACCAAATTCTACAAGGTAGAATGTGTGCTCACCTAAATTGTCGGGTTCAAACGTTTCACCGCATGACGAGACTAGTCTTGAGTTGCTGACAGTAATGATTACTGGTACCAAGACCAGCCATAGCTTTAGCACCAACAACAATTTCTCCCCATCGTCCATGTGGGTCGTTTTAAACTAATTAAGTTCTCTTTTGAATTTGATCCTTACAAGACAGTAATCAAACTCGAGTTTGTTTGTGATGTCAAGTTATATAAGCTATACCTGGTTGCTGGCAGTGGTACTAGCTCATATATGCAGTGACATCACTCAAGGGAGAAATTAGAAATATTAGTTTAGAGACATTTGGGGGGACCAATGAGTAGTAATATATTATTTAAAGAGGGATAAAATATAGTATACATAAAATTAATGATTATATAAGTAAATTATTTTTATATATTTTGGTATATAAATAAATTTTGGAGGTGTCGTGGCCTCCTTTGGCACCCGTAGTCCGGCCTCTTTTATCACTTTTTTTTTTTTTTTTAAATATCATTATGAAATATGTGGATTAAATTAAAAAAAAACTATCAATACCTTATGTTTTAGTACAACTTGAATTCGTAATCTCTTATAAACAAATTATGTAAAACCCCAATTCAAATGGATTCAAGAGAATAAATTGACCAAGTGAAATGTATAAACAAACCGAATTTAAGTGTAAGCCCAAGTAATAATTTGTTGGTTTTGAATATATCCCCTTCTTTGGTTAAATGCACCCATTTATTTATAAAATAAATAAATAAAGGAAATGTGTGGAACATGGTGCGTGTTTGAAGGAAATGTCATTAACTGAACGTGAGAGCGCCACTTGTCCACAAGGCATGGGCAAAGCAAATAGTCAAAAATCAAGGAAAATCAAGTGGGCCATTATCAAGCAAAAAGAATCAAACAAATGAAGTAGGGAAGCAAAAGTAATAAGCGGCAATGGAACAAAAAAAAAAAAAAAAAAAACGTCAAACAAACAAAGTCAAAGAGTGAATAAGAGAGTGACTAGTGGCAAAATTGTTTAATGTAAATAGAGACAAATTGGTCTTTGGCAAGAGAGAAGTGAGCGGCAAATAATGTAAATCAAGTGTGGGGCAAGAGAGTAGGATGGTGGAATAATTTTTTTTTAAAGAAAAACAAGGACACGTGGCATGTAGAAATATAGTAAACAATTGAAACAAAAGGCATTAAACAAAAAAGAAAAGCAAACAAATCAAATGGAAGCAAGTAATAGTCGGCCAAGGTAAAGTCAAATATAAGGATGAACATACGGTGACAGATGTTGGCTATTCAAACATGTTTTGAATGACAAGGCATGAACAATTTAAAAAGGAAATAATAAACAAACAAAGAAGAGGTGTTTTGAGGCGGCCATGCATGTGTATATATACAATTAAAGATTGAAGCGCTGTGTTTGTATATATATTTGTAAACTGTGAGAGTCAAACAAAAAAATCCAAAAACTCGAAACCGGCAGCAGAACAAGAAAAATAAACTTTCACGCAGCAACAAATATAGAGAATTGGACAAGCAGAAGGAAAGAAAATATAACAGTGAGCGAGATAAACAGATGAAAAATAAGAGGAGATTCCATATGCATGAACGGAATATTTGAATGTTTGAGTTATCCAGATAAGTGATTCTTATTTCAATTAGATTTGGAATCCAAAAGATTGGTTAATTTTTTCATAAGTTCCAAATTGAGTTTTATATGATTTTAGGATGAATCCAAGATCACAACGAATCTGATGAGAATTTGTTTTAGATCTAAAAATAAGCAAATAAATTATGTGAGTGGATTATTTATTTAAATGGAATGAATTATTAACAGTTAAATATTTTAGATTTTATTTATTTAATTGTTATTAGAACAAAATTACTTAATTAGTTTATTGATTATGTATTATGATTTATGATTTGATTATAGATTATTTATTTTTGATAATTATATTTTTATTTAAAGATCAAATTTTACAATTTGCATATAAAAATGATTTGAGATTTGGAAATGAATAAAATGAGATTTTCAAACACCAAGATTGTACCATTCCATTTAATGGTTAGACAAACTATACATGTGTGAGATCTAAATTCGCCCAACGTGTGTATGGTAGATGTTGGGAGAGTCATTGAGTTGTCAGAAGAGTTATTAAGTCGCCCAGCACATGTATGATAGATGTTATTCCTCATTCTGCGTGTGTGTTGAGTATCTCCACCACGTACGATAGTTTTCCCTAGATACTATTTGGTGTAGATTTTCAAATTATAGATGTTATATACTGAGATTGATCAGTACAAAAAGAAATTTACAATATATATATATATATATATATTCAAGAAAAGTTTTAGAGATTATATATTTTTAGATTATGTTATCAAAGTTATATTATCACAGTTATAAAGGTAATTTATACAGAAGTTTCCAGTTTTACCACGATATGAGATTTATATTTAGTTTTATTTCCAGATATGAATTTATATAAATTATTGAGAAGTATTTATTATTATTTAAAATATGTTATATTTTATTTAGAAATATTTTTAGAAAAGTTATATCCACTTACTGGACGTTAGCGTTTACTCTTTATAAAACTCATTTTTTCAGATATCCACTGTAGGTTCATGCAGATTATTACAGATAGTGAGAAGGGTCACATGGCAATGACAAATGCATTAATAATATTTTTAAATAGAAACATTTTTATATCAATGTATATTATTTTTAATTAACCAGATTTCATAAATTTATTCTCAGAATAGTTTTATAGATGAAATATCTTTTTCAAATATATTGTGAATATTCTAATTACTTAGTACATGGGTCCAACACGAGAAACGTACAGATTTTTTATTTGTTCAATTTATATTTTGATCAAAGTGACTATCAGATTTAAGATGTTTATTTTAAAGGATTTTCAGTAAATTCATATTTCAATTAGAAAGACTCCAGTTTTCACGGGATCCTCCTAGACTCGAGAGAGGAGTCGGGATGGATCCTATCATTTACACTTCTTAAAGAACCTTATAATAATGTTTAAAATGTAACGTATCAACCAAATGAGTCATATAATGGTCTAGGAAACATACTCTGAATTCAAACAAATCATTGTCATAGCAATTAACTAAACGTGCAAGCAACTTTAGAAATACATTATAACAAACTTGCAAAATTGATCACATACACAACATAAAGACTTTAGAAGTTCATAGCTAACAGAATATGATAGAACCTATATGTCCCAGAATGGGTTTCCATTCACTATTTCACTTGTTACCTTGTGCTGGAAACCATTTCCATACTACCACCATTCAGATAAGCCTCTTGAAGTAAATAGCTTGTTGATGTGTTGCTGCTTTCTATATTCTAGTTTCTTCAGGAAGCCACCTCTACAGCTAATTCTATTAGTACATTATTAATGTCTGGTCTTTGAACTGCAGTTGGTCGTACACATGACATGCCGATTTGCACAATTTTTTAGGCAGCATTGGTGTTAAATTCACCTTCTAACCGTGGATCAACAATGTTTTGGATATTCTCTCTTTCAATTTCAGGAGTAACCTAATGAAGTATGTGTTTGTTACTTCTTGAGTCTCCTTTTCTAGCGAGCTGACCAGTAATAAGCTCTAACAAAATAATCCCGAAGCTGCAAATATCATTTTCTTATTTGAGATTCCACCAGCATTAAATCTATAGAAGAAAACACACATGATTATATCATATAAAATCAACAAAAGATCAAATTCGTAATAAAATATCATTGTTATATCTTTAAAAGGCATAAGAAAAACAAATTAATGACAGATTATTAAAACTTTACGAAGAAATCATGCTGATTCAATCACATATAAATTTAATTTTTTTCACAATTGAGAATTTGATATGAAAGTTGTCGTACTCTAACCCGAAAGTCAAGATATGAACTAACATACTATCAAATAACCATTAAAAATCCAAGAGAAATGTATTTACAAATAAATACAACTATAAAAGTTCTTAACCAAATTAAATAAGTTCCTACGAATCTTCAAATGACATATAGACTTATTTCCTAAGGAACCAAAAACCATTGCTGAAATGCCAATCTATCCTATGCGCGATAAGAATCTAATCATTTGAAATCACAACATATTAAGTGAGTTTAGAAACTTAGTAAATATACTAAACTGTATTAATTTTTTCTAACATAACATAAATAAAACAAATATATATTTCACAAATATAAAAACTATAAATTTCATATTCATAATCAAATTTACCAAATCAGAAACTTATCGAATATAACAATAGATTTTCTAAGTTCCCTTTATGCTTTACTACATAGTAGGACTTTCATAACACATAGCAGAGCCAAAGTCACCCATCGGCAACTAATGTATATAAGGCAAGTGCAAGTGAGAAATTAATTTTAAAAAACAGAACACTCATGCCCGAAAGTAAAAGCCAGACCCTCGTTGTGATCATCAATGAGTCCTCCCACATGCATTGATTCGTCGACACACGAATGTAAAGACTCATTAGTCCCCAGGGTACTCCAAAGACACTTCTCATATACTCATACACACATAATAAATCACATATCATATAGGGCTCACACATAGAACAGAGATGCATACTAGTAGTAAAGAATAAAAGTAAGCCTAGATAAACATTATTTAATGGTATCATTTAATCACATATTTTCGTAGCATAATAATTGTCTAAATATAATTTCGAAAACATACATATAGTTGTGATTCTAGTTTTGAAAATAGTTTAGTATACTTACTTTCCAATAAATCCAAAGCAAATAAACTCTTCACGAATTAAACAATCCAAACCTTAGCCTAAATTAACACAATCACATATAAATCAAACTCAAAATAGTGTCTTAGTACTAAAATTAGGGCTATTGAACATCCCTCTAATTGAAAACCTAAAATTAGAGTCTGCCAATGCTATTTTGAAATCTGTGCAGTGTTTGGTTTACGATTTTTAGTAAATTGTAAACAATTTGAAAAACTAAGGAAATTTCCAAAAACATGTTACACATAAATATCTCACACCATAAAAATTTTAGGAATTAAATAAAATCTAGAAGTGCCCTAATAAAATTTATTTTCTAAAGTATTTTAGTCTATCTTTCAGTGGACAGCCTAGAGTATGCTTCAATTCAGAACTTTTTTAATATTCTATAAACCTTTGTTTCACTTAAAATTTGGCAAAAGTAAAATACACTCTTTCGGATTTAAAAGAAAATTTTGATAGGAAAATAACTGAAATATGTATTTTAAAATATTTTCATATTCGAATTTACACGTGCTATTTGGTGTTAAACAGATTCAACACTTCGAATAAGAAAATATAACTTCTAAAATAAAAGTTAAAAAATTCTAAGATTTTGCAATGTAATACCTGATACGTTTATAAACAATTATATAAAATTTGAGAATTTTTGGAGAAGTAAAGCTTAATAAAACATATTTTGTAACCAAATCATGTGAAGAATATTACAAAATTTCAACATTCTTTCCTCACAAAAAAAAAAAAAAAAAGAAAAAAAAATCTATAAAACCTTATATACTTATTATATTTTTATGAAACTAATTTTATTTGAAAGATCAGAAGTTCTAGTTTTCAAAATAAAAGGCCATCATATCAAAATCAAACATATGCAAAACTTATAATTTTCAAAGTAAGCACTGGTTAGTCTATACTTATATGAATTTTATAAACCAATATTAACATAAAAAGAAACTAATATACCTAGGGTTTCTTTTTCTTCCTAAACAATCTTAATCAAAGAATTAATTCTGTAAGCGCTTAAATAAAATACATTAAATATGATAACAAATCTTGTAAAGTTTTTTGATTTCCAAACTAAATTTTCTTTTAAAGAACCTTATAGAGTTATTTGTCAAGAGCAAAGAGTTTTTTTTTTCTTTAAAAGTGGTGTTGAACGTTTAATGAAAAAGGAAAAGGGTTTTTTAGAGTGTGGTCTCCTATTCTTATCAAATCATCTTACCATTTTTAATTTAAATAAAATAAATTTAAAAGTTTAATCTAGTTAGAAAACCTTATCATATACAAATTCTTACAAAAATATAACTCCTACAAATTTAAATATTATTATTTTTTTTAAAAACAAAATATCATTAATTTAGTTTTACTTAAACACTTAGGAAATAATTTAGGGTGTTACAAAAGTACCAAAGCATGCAAGAGCCTTCGGGATTTATTCTCTAATGGAGGCTACACCATGAATTGAGAGATAATATTGTGGAATTTCATGTCATTTTGGTATTAATTCATGACTGTTTTTGCAACTTGATGTGTATATATATGTATGTGTATGTATGTTTTTGGAACGTCTTCTTAATAACTATATTTATCTGTGTATATAAAATTCATCTAGTTTTGATACTTACTCAGGATTTATATATCCAGATGTGTACAGTCCAAAACCATCTATTTTGCTTGCATCGTTTCAGTTAATAAGACGCTGGAAAGCTTTAAATCTTTGTGTATTACAGCTGGCTTGCAGCCATTATGTGGATAATCCAATCCTACAATTCCAATTTTCCACCAGTTGACATAATGTAACAAAATGAGGGCAACCAAAGAACGAAGAAAAAAATCTGCTTCAAACCATGGGCTGCATCTGTGGCAATTCGAAGTCTGTCAATCCAGCTCAGAACATTTGTACCTGTCCCTGCAATCAAAACATACCACCGTGGAGCCAAAGATGACTTGACTTGGGTCAATGACTCAAGTGACTTGAGTCATTGACCCAAGTCAAGTCATCTTTGGCTCCACCAGATTTTATATCTCTTGTAGAAAAATTGATAAGCCACGCATTTCTCACTCCATCAAAGCAGCTGCGTGTAGGACCAAACTCACCCAAAAGTTGTTCTTATCTCTTCCCGGCTTTTTATTATGCAAATTGCAAGCTGCGACCTACACCTTTTTCTTTCTTTTTTAATTCAACCGCTTGTCTCTTGTCCCTCCTTGTTTGTGGTGCAATAATTAGAGGGAAATAGTTCTTAACCATCATTGTTGTGTGTCATGTCACAGACTTATTAAGTTGATTTTGTTTTTTTTTTTTTTTTAATATTTTTTGGCACCAAATTAGTGAACTTTTACATAATTAAATTTCACCCAACTTCACCTCCTCTTATTCCACCATAAGACTTGTTTGATTTTTCCCAAAAAACACTAACACTCACCTTCTTCTCTATGTTGATTCCACCTTAGAGTTTATTTGATTCTTCCATTCATGACTTAATGGCACTTAATTTTTTAAATGATTAAATCACTTAAACAACTTTAAAATCTCTTTCACTTAATTAAAAAAGATACTAACTGAGCTCTTTTTTTTTTTTCACTTACTAAACTATCTTTACATATGCATCAACTAACAATGACTAGCTGCGCAAGGGAGGTCAATGGAGAGGTAAAACACTGCACCCCCCTCCCCATGACTTGCTAGTCTTGGGTTCAACAAGGCGCATCTCACCTCCTTAAAAAAAGAGATGAGATTTTTTTTTTTTTTTTTTTTTCTATGTATATGGGTTGTTTCTACTTAGATATGGATGACTCTCAATCATAAGAGAGTTATTTATCCGGATCATATCATTAGTGTCATTTTAACTTGATCCCGATTATCTCATAGACTAGTTCTAGTAATTCAAAAAAAAAAAAAAAAAAAACAATGACTGGCCATCTCAAAACCAAAAAAAAAAAAAGGACAATGACTAGTGTCATTATTGGCCTTGTAGTGCAGCGGATAAGCACACAAAGTGAGCCTTGTGTTAGTCAAGGTTCGACACCCCAACTTTAAAAAATAGAAGTTGGAATTTTCTCTTATATATATAGGTTGTTTTTCATTTAGATGTAAATGGCTCCCAATTGCATAGGAACTGTTTATCCTAGTCATGTTATTATTATTCTATCAGTTTAGTCTTAGTTATCTAATTATCTTTTAGGCTCATACTAGTAGCTAAAAAAAAAAAATAAATAAATAACAATGACTAGCTATATGAACCAGAAGATGGAGTTCCCATGTTGCACGCTGATCTTTTGACAAACTTGTAGTTGTAGCATGTAGATACTGGAATCGAGATGATTTAACTGCTTAATGAGTCAACGGTCCAAGTCAAGCGTTCTATGATATCCATGCTTGATTTATTACGTTTTATATTTAACATAGATTCTAACTGCGACTTTCGACTACTATCATTTTTGTATTTATTTGGATTGGCTTTCTACTGGTTAAAAGCTACACCAATCCGTACTTAATATTTGAGTGGCAATATTTGCACCCTTTTAATACTGTATGTACATCTTTGATATATATATATATATATTCCAACACTCTTTAATTTAAATTATTAACACTTTAATCAAATGGTACTATTAACTTTTTTATCCATTTAACTTTTGAATTCTTACTTACTAAACTATGTTCAATAAAAAAGTAAAATAATATAATATAAAAAAATAAAATTAAAATAAAAAGGTGAAATTGTGGGAGATTCTTTAAAGGTAATAATAAATAAATAAAATAATAATGATAAAAGAATTTGCAAGCAGGTTTTCAAAGCATAGAACAAGAAGTGATTAAAGAGATTAAAGTATACGCAGCAGCCACAATAAAAATAAGAAGAGATTAGGAGGAGAGATTATGGAGGAGGCTGCTGCCTCACCTGGCAAAGGTGTGGCTCCTCAGATAGTTTTTCTTCTTTTTTTTTTTTTGTATATATTTTATTTTAACTTATTTGAGTTATTTTTATATATATTTACCAATAATAATTAAAGTGAAAGAAGGGGGATCCGGATAATTGGTAATGTATAGGGTTTTTTTGATAAAATATTAACTTTTCAAAAATTTTAATGGGGAGTAAATACAAAAAGGATTTCATACAATTTTTAAGGTGTGCAAGTATCATTACTCTTAATACCTGTAGAGGTGTTTGATTGAGCTTTTGCATTCGACTTTTGATTTAGGTTTTCAAAAGTAAATTTATAGTTGTTTAGTTGTACTTTTCACAATCAAATAGTCTATTACTATACAAATTATTTTTAAACTACCAAACAAACAACTACAATCCAAAGCTCTATTCTAACTAATCTCGTTTACAACACAAATAGAGGTATTTCAAAAGTCCAACCAAATAGTGCGTGGTCGAAATGGTTTCATTTCTTTCATTAACAGAACTTTTTTAAACTTGCTCCTAATCTATAAAATAGGTAGAAAGCCACTCTATAAATTAAGGTTCTTTGGTAAATTTATGAAAATTCATGAGTTTTTACACTTCTTAAGGATCCTTATAATAACGTTTGAAATGTAACGTTGCAAATTAACAAATGAGTCATGTAGTGGTCCAGGAAACATACTTTGAATTCAAACAAATCTTTGTCATAACAATTAACTAAACGTGCAAGCAACTTTAGAAATACATTATAACAAACTTGCAAAATTGATCACATACACAACATAATGACTTTAGAAGTTCATAGCTTACAGAATATGATGGAACCTATTATAGTCCAAGAATGGGATTTCATTCACTTGTTACCTTGTGCTGGAAGCCATTTCCATACTACCACCACTCAGAGAAGCCTCTTGAAGTAAATAGCTTGTTGATGTGTAGCTGCTTTCTTTATTCCGGTTTCTTTTGGAAGCCACCTCTATAGCTAAACATTCCTTCAGTTCTATCAGTACATTATTAATGTCTGGTCTTTGACATGCAGTTGGTTGTACACATGACATGGCCATTTGCACAATTTTCCAGGCAGCATTGGTGTTAAATTCACCTTGTAACCGTGGATCAACAATGTTTTGGATATTCCCTCTTTCAATTTCAGGAGTAACCCAATGTAGTATGTGTTTGTTGCTTCCTGAGCCTCCTTTTTTGGCAAGTTGACCGGTAATAAGTTCCAATAAAATAATTCCAAAACTGTAAATATCACTTTCTTATTTGAGATTCCACCTGTATTAAATCTGTAGAAGAAAACATACATAATTATGTCATAGAAAATAATTAAAAATGTCAAATTTGCAAAAAAAACAAAAAAAAAAAAATTAATGACAGAATATCAAAACTTTACAAAGCAATCATGCTAATTCAATCATAAATAAATTTATTATTGTTATTATTTTTTCACATTGAGAATTTGATATGAAAGTACCAAAGAATGCAAGAGCCTCCGGGATTTATTCTTTGATGGAGGCCACACCATGAATTGAGAGATAATATTGTGGAATTTCATGTCATTTTGGTATTAATTCATGACCTTTTTTGCAACTTAGTGTGTATATATATGTGTGTATATATGTATTTAGAACGTTTTCTTAATAACTATATTTATCTATGTACATAAAATTATCTAGTTTTGATACTTACTCAGAATTTAGATATCCAGATGTGTACAGTCCAAAATCAGCTATTTTTGCTAACATCTTTTCGGTTAGTAAGATGTTGGAAAGCTTTAAATCTCTGTGTACTACAGGTGGCTTGCAGCCATTATGTAGATAATCCAATCCTGCAATTCCAATTTTCCACCAGTTGACATAACGTAACAAAATGAGAACAGCCAAAGAACTAAGATAAAAATCTGCTTCAAACCATGGGCTGCATCTATGGCAATTCGAAGTCTGTCAATCCAGCTCAGCACATTTGTACCTATCCCTGCAATCAAAACATACCAGCTTCTCAGTTTTAATCAAGTTTGCTTAGGCAAATTCATTAGAGCTATTCATTCGTATGAATAATCAAATATGATCCTCAAGCAATTAGTTTAAAGTTCATTGATATAACTAATATTCAGATTAGAATGTAACAAGTTTCCTGCCCTTCGCTGCACTGCACCCTCTTTTTCAACTGTTAGACAAACCAAGTTCTTTAAAATGGAATGACTATGTAGAACTCCTAATAGGAACAAGCTACATGAATGTGGTCTGAGTGAAACAGATACCGACATTTCCAAGGGACCATAGTCCTATTCATATGGCCTGCACTTCCTGCAGAACTCAATGCACAATCGACAGAGCTATAGACTATCGACAGAACTATATCCGATCCTAATTATGAAGAGTTGCTGCAGGTGCGCTAGATAGTAGACAAATTATGAGTCCTGGTTTTTAATAGCATAGAAGTATACCACAATATATCCTGTACCTGATAAATGTTGTCTCAAGTTTCCTTTGGTCATATATTCATATATTAGCACCTTGTTTTCTTGGTCATCACAGTAACCAATGAGAGAAACCAAATTTTTATGATAAACAGTCATCAAATGTTCCACCTGCATTCAAATTGATACTGATACAATTAGATGAAATTTATATTGGTCTGTCTCACATAATTATAGTTCCAAGATTGAGTAATTGAAAACTCAGGGTGCACAGTTTTTCTAACCTCTGCTCGAAATTCCTTATAGCCTTGTCTAGATGATGAAAACAGCACCTTAACAGCAACTTCAGTTTTATCTTTCAGAGTGCCATAGTAAACTTTTCCAAAATTTCCTTCTCCGATGACATTTTTAAAGTTATTAGTAATGCTAATAATCTCAGAGTACATAAATGGTTGATTCCTTGATTTCTGTGACCTCTCCATAGATCCGTTAGCCATCTCTACATCAATGGACCAAAACATTTTTTGTTAGAGAATTTGGTTGAAGAAGTTCACAAATTCATAACCAAAACTGACCAAATCTATCAAGGAATGTTCAGTAGATAGATGGATATTTTTAGTCTTCTTGTTTGAAAATTTTCTTATTTGCGTTCCAAATATGTTCCATGGTATTCAATATGTGGTATGCAAATAGATGAATTCGTTGTTTCATGAATTCCCTGACTGCTGTTGTTCCACAATACAACTTCAGGGCGTGTGACATCATTAAAACACATATCGGACATTATAGCCATCTTCATATAAAGTTTTCCTATTGGAGACAGTTAACTGTCACTTAGTCTGGCAAGAGTAAGCACAATTTTTTATGTTCTTAAATGTTTACTGAAGTTATGCATTGCATTCCTGTATACATTGATTCTCAAAAAATGTTGCTCTCTTTAAAAGCTAACTTGGGAATGGCGTTCTTGGCCAGGTTGCTTTACTTTTCTAACAATGAAAACCAAGTTGTAGCTATTATGATCAAGGTTATGAGAGTCTTGTAAAATTATGATCAGATGCCTATTATCAATTAAAAATATTTCGATATAATACTGAAGAGACCTAACATTAGGATTATGACACAATGATGTGAAATTGTACAACTATCATTGGTTTTAAAACTTATATTCATTATGGAGTTCAACTCTAGCCAACTTATGCACAGATATAGACTGATGAACACTATAGTGTGAGCAGTTACAATGGCCTATGATGTACAATAAGCCTGCCCTTCATTTTCTTTGATTTCAGGAAGTTATAACTACGATTTCTTGTATGGTTCAGTTTCTTACAAAAATTCATGTAACTAGGAAGGATAGAACTACACATTTGTCGGAGAAACAAAGTGAAAAAGACATTACCTCTCTTCCTTTTCCTTCTGTACTGAACCAGAATGATGAAGGCTAACAAAATGAGCAGGACGCCTATAATGGATGCAAGTATTGGAATTAAGAACTTCTTTTGTTTATGGCATGAGGCTGACAGGCAAAGACCTGGATTTTCTCTTACACTTGCATGGATAGAAACACGGTAAATTATGATGGTGGACAAGAAGGGAAAAACAAGTCGGATACAAATGCTGAAGAACAGATCAACTAGATTTTGAATTTCAGACTTTTGCACAGAACAGAAAGCAGTAATAAAGGGACAAGGAAAAGAAGTCAAAAAATTGCTAAACATGAAATGACTATAAACAATTATATACTGAAGCATGGAGATTAAAAAGATTAGATACCTCAAGAGCAATATCCCATCCTTGGATTTTTTTAGAAGAGCATCAGGAATTGAACCGGTGAGTTTGTTTCCTGTTAAATTACTGCAATTCGAAGTATATAATTTTTAGTTCTTACTCAAATATTATGATTATGACATTGAATTCAAAGTTGATTACTCACAGGAGTTTCAAATTTGGCAGTTGTGCTAAAAATTCTGGTACTTGCCCAACCAAGTTATTGCATGATAAATCCCTGGAACAGAAAAAAGAGGGTAAGTTACTACTGGACCTGCAAAGTTGGCCTACCATAACCATCAATGAGTAAAATTTGACCAGGTTAAATACTAGATAATCTGTAGGCAAAAATACTATTGATAATTGAATGGTTTATCTGTCAATCTGTAATCTTTAGGACTCAAGATGTAGTAGGTACATCTGAGCTTTGTGAAAGGGTAGTTGAATCCTAAGAGTCACTGACGACAAAGCTTATACTTACAATAGTGTTATTGCCTTGAGATGTGAGAGTACAGTTGGTATTTCTCCTGTCAGGTTGCTTGAGTTCAAATTCCTGATTCAAATTCATCGAAGAAGAGAATGCAATTACCACAATTGACAAAAAAAGGTCCAAAAAAGTGAGTTTTGGACCAAAACAATTGTTAGTTAATGGTTTTTATTTCAACCATTCCATCAAGCTGAAATTAACCCAGCCAAACTTCATGAGGCATCTGAAATGGAAATAATATCAAGTCTCGATTTTATTGTGCATAAATTTGCTCCATGCTGGAAAGATAGTTTTTCATAATGGAACTCAAATACAATTTCCGTCAGTTTTTGTGAATAAATAAGATTTTCTGGAAGGATACTCACAATGATGTGATCCTTGGAGTAGTGTCACTGCTGCATTGCAAACCAATCCATGATAAATTGCTTGGAATGCATGGATCACCTTGCCAATTTCTAGTAACTTTGTATATTCTCTTGATGTCATTCATAGCATTAACTGTTGTAATCAGAGATAAAATAGGAATTTACATGATCAAATAAATCAATAGTGAGAAAGCAGTAGTTGGAAAAGTATAGAGTCCATGAAATGCAGAATCCCATACAAGTACAAAACGCAACATGAACGTTAACAAAAACCATAAGTCAGCAAAACTGCCTTTGTGATGGCTGTATATCAATATGCAGCTGTGATGCTATTAGAAGTTTGACTAATAACTTTCTCTATGGTGCCTATTAACTCTCATAGATATCTCTCTGTCTTCTGTTAGTCTTGTTCTATTTGTTTATCGACAAGACAACGTTACTGTCACCGACACTTGCTTAACGCTGGTGGCTAATGCAAACAGCTCCTAAAACATCTTTGGATCACTCTCCTCATAAAACCTGTGTTTCAACCCATCAAAGCCTCGTCTCTGGCATCAGTTAACTTGCCTTCCTCAGCCATCCATGCAGACACTCTATTCTCTTTGCCAGACCCTCACTTCTTTTGTAAAATGTTAACCATCATATTAATTTTATTGGTTGTAAAATTTTTGAGGATGATTTGGTTTATCAAGTATGGAATTTGAGGATGACTGGTTGGCTTTGAATGGGGGTCCTCCTACTCCTTCATTTGAAGTCTCCTCAACACAAGAGGGGGCCATGGAGGTAACTTCCTGTCTGGAGGAGGTAGCATTTCTATAATATTTTTGGGTATTCAACTCTGTCTCCAAGCATGTAACACTGTCAATGTAATTAGTAGGATGACCTAACGATAGATCCAACAACAAACCTTAGTCGCTCTGACTTGCACCACACATTAGGTTAGAAATGAACCGACCAACCCACAGAATGAATAGAACACAAAACTGATTCAACTTAACTCTACCCTAATCAAAGCCAAACAAGAATATCTAGAAAAGCAGAAAGAATCAATAAGAACTTTGGCTTGTAAACTTGCAACTTTTGTTAGTAATAGCCAAAAGAATTCAGACCATAACAAACCCTAAACTTTAATCTCCTATATATACTAAAACTATCTTCCTAATTTTCCTAGAAAACAAACTTCCTTAGGAAATAAAATCCTAAAAATAAACAAAATAAAATAAAATAAAAATAGGAAAGGAAATAATATCAAACAAACACTGCCCCTACTTCGCTATCAGCCTGCACCACCCCAAGCAGCGCAGTCCAGTCGCTACTCCCCACTCTCCTCTTCACCCTCTCAGACCTCCTTTTAGCACTCTCATCAATAACAAAAGCTATTTATGATTCCTTTTACACTAAAAGTTACATGAGAGACCAGGAAATACCATCATCAAGGTTTGTCGATGAGAATGGGAGCTCTAGCAGCTCATAAACTTCAAAAGCATTTAGGATTGGAGGCATGTCATATCCATCCACTGCATTAATCGAAAAGGAAAGCACGTTGCTATGGATTGGAGAATAATTTAGAGCTTTGGTCACCGGCTTGAGGTATTCAAGGGTCACAGAGTCTGAGACACTTGGTTCATCATCAAAGGGACCATCAAAGATATCAATACGCAGTTTCCTCTTCTGCCCATCTTTAAGCATTTCAAGCTCTGCAAAGTGGAAGTAAACATAGCATTGCAAATCAGAATATGGTAGAGGAAGGTCTACACTCAAGGGAAGGCTTGCATTTAGCGATCGCAAGACAGCTGTTTGTAGCACTTGTTCTGGTACTTTATAAGCAGCATCAATGCTTATAGTTAAATTTGTTAAAACCTCAAGCCCTTCAGTAAAATAGACAGGAAGCCAGAGGCGATCATAGACATCGTCTGGGTACCTAATCAATAAAATTGGTAAAATAATGGGTCAAGGAAATCATTTATTGATGGAACTACAATTGACTTAAATGGCCACACATGCGAATCTATGAAATAAATAAGATAACTAGTTATTTAAATTATGTTTGCCACTGAAAAATTTAAGAAATACTATGTTGTATAATCCCACTTTGGACAGAAACTTTTTCCGTACAATATAACAGCACAACGAGAATATTGTAGAGAACCTTCTGTAAATAGCCATAAGTGATGTACCTGATAACACCATTAAGACCACCTACATCCCATCTGTACACGGCTTTGAGTGCCCCATTTAGAATTTGATAAATGGAATTGTCTAGTGGCCGTAGCTCCAGCACTGAAATGTAAGGTACTCCTTGGCCAATGTTTACAAGACAGACATCTATATATTCTGTTGAGGGAACATAAATAATCTCATACTTTGACATTGCAAGATCACCCACTGTCTCCCATTCATTAACACCAAGATGTAGCTTAAATTTTGGGATCTGATTTTTCTTGTCATAATTTCCATACTCAAAGAAAGCTCTGATCAAATAGCGATTGTTTCCACCTTGTTTTGGTTTTAGTGTGTAACAGTTCCGTATTCCTTGAGGAAAGCTTCTCAAAGTCTGCCGCTGCTGTTTATAAATATGTACAAAGGTTATATTTGGGGATATCTCATGATTTTCTCCAGTATCAATGTATATTGCATCTGATTCATAAAATAGACCAGTTTCACCATCTTTATAACTTCCACTAGCCCCGCAATCTATATTAATGAAACCTGAGAGTACCAGTTGGCAAGAAAGATACTTATTAATTAAGACCTACCAATAAATATAGCATATGCTATTTTTCAAGTTTTAATAATAAATGTTTACAATATAATATACCATATCATGCAGCTAATTCTTTATTGCCACCCAAATTCATGAAAGCAAATTTTAAATCGTCAAATGAATAGTATTCACATATATAGCATAGAGCTTTGGACAAAATTTCACATTTTTTGATACGTTTCCTGACAAAGCAAACATATTTACCTAGTTCGGAAACACTCATCTAGTCATCTTCCCATTCATTCTTACTTATTTAAGCTACAAAAATTGAACCCACATGTTCATATGGCTGGAAACAGTATCATCTAGTATAATTTCCCCACAAAATTTTTAACAGAACAAGTTATGTATTGAGCACTATGTATTCACATATATTGCAAAGCTGAAGCTTACAAATGATTCTGATGTTCATAAAATAAAAGATATAACCGAAATTAGGACCAGAGATGCCTTAAAGAGGTAAGAGTCTGCAGTTATACATCGATCGAGGGCTGTACATGGTGTCCTGAAAAGAGAGAAAGCCCACATACCTTAACGTGTATCTTGGAGGCCCATTTTTTAAACCTTCATATATAAGATTATTACATCTATTTTTATCTTACAAATTTTGCTTATGCTCTACCTGCTTCATCTGGCAAAGTTTCTTATAAACAAAACAGGATCATCCAAGAGGTTTCATTTCATTGAGATGAAAAGTCAAAAACAGGTCAAGTGTATCTGAATAGAACAGACCTTCAAAATTCAAAAAAGAAAAATTACAAGCTTTTACAGCAACCATCCTTTATTGGACTGTTCCATTAGCAAGAAGCCAGTGCTAGATTCAAAGGCTTCCATCCAACCCCCATAAGCTTAAAATATTTTTAAATATGATAATCATCCGAAACACTTAAGCTAGTTATTAAAGTTCAGAATAGCTCAAACAATAGTATTAAGCTCCTAACACAAACTGATCAACAGACTAACTGACATGTCGAACAAACTTAAATGCAAATATATACAAATAAGGATTCAAATATCATTAACAAATACAATCCATGTATGCAAATGCATGTTATGAGATGATAGAGAATTTATTAGCAAGATTAACTTTGATATCATGTTAGTAAACACTATGCACATCACTTTGACAGGTAGTAAAGCTGATACACATGTTTGCTAGGCTAAACATGGGTGTGTTAAAATTGTAGTGGGTAAGACAGTGTACTGAGTACTCACCGGAAGGGTCAGCTTCAAGATTCCCTTCAGCATGTTCATCATATGCTGCAGCCACTTTTGAGCCGGTGACGGTGATGATTGCTGTAACTAAGACCAGCCATAGCTTTAGGACCAAAACCGATGGTTGCCAATCCACCATATTGTTCATTCATACAAATTTTTGTTACTCTAGTACAGAAACAGATCAAAGAAACAACTTGAGAGGTTGCAAGTTCTGAGTTGCTCTATATATGTTGATAGCCCATTTGCAGTACTATATAAACTTAGCTAGCTTTAGTTAGCTGCATGTGATGTGACTAATGAGAAATATCAACCGATTACATTTTCGTGGCAAATGCTGGCAGAAATCTAATACCTGTCTTTATAATAAATCCCTTTGGTCAAGCATCATCATAATTAGACCTGGCAGATACGCCCTACACATTAATTCGACACAAATTTATTAAATAAAGCGGTTAATATATTTAGCTCCGGTAGAGTTACATCCTATCCAATTAAATATGAGTGGCATTCCATGAAAGATGACAACAGATTTGAAGCTTTTAGTAAATTTTTTTATATTAAAAGATAAATTTGTCTCTTCTCCCACAAAATATATTTAGAATTTTTGTTAATTATCTAAATATTACGTGTAAAATTGACATTTAGTAGAAGAATATTTTGATTTTATTGCAATTCTGTTGACAAATTCAGGCAAAGTAGTATTTATGCACCAAAGAAATTAAATTAACTCTAATAAGGTAAACCAAGGATATTCATTTTTCTTCACCAAAATTGTCAAAGTTAACAGGGAACAAAGGTTTGATCATATAAAGAGACTAATTTAGTCACTTAGAAAAAGTTAGGTACTTAATTGATGCTTAGAAAAATACGACGACGAAATAATGGTTTGATCATATGAGAAACTAATTTGATCACTTTTAAAAATTCAGGAACTTAATTGATACTTATGAAAAATATGGAGACCAATTTGATCAAAAATGAAAAAAGTCACAAACTACCTGAATTTTTTTTATTAAGTCTAGGATTTATTTGGTAATTACCTTTTGTCAAATGATTAGAATTGTTACATTAAAAAGACAACCCTTATTTATGAAGACAAAGAGTTAAATAGAGTTGATTTTAACTTTAGAGACTTATAGCGTAGACTTGTGACTTCTTATAATACATAAAGATATGCCAAGACGTATTGACTGGGCGACACTTCCTGTAATTTTCTATGTGCAATCTATATATTATTAAAAAAGAAGAACCATTTTTTCTTGCAGATGCATGTGTTTTTCCTATATGAGGGACCACTCAAGTCTTTATAACCATTGATATATTCATGGTAGTAAATCTAGTCATCTTTGCCTACAAGTAAAGTTGCCAATGACCAAATAGCATACAACAATAACTTGACTCAACGTCCCAGGTCATCGTTATTATCTTCCACAAATGTCTACATCTTTTACACGCCACACAATGGTTGATTTTTAAGCTGCATGGAAGTCATGGCCAGTTGGACTAGGAAATTAATCGACACGCCTTTTGTTATAACGTGAAGAAATGAAGCCAACAATGACATAGACCAGGTCAATATAGCTCAAGTCCACTGAGTCCTGTGCTTTGATCAGTTATCACCAACTTGAAGGGTACTTATCTTCAAAAAAAAAAAAAAAAACTTGAAGGGTACTTGTCATCTTCATGGGCTTAATTAGCTGATTTTAAGTGTCCACTGTTGGGGAGAATTTACCATGCTGCGGGTTGTACATGCATCCCCGTTGCTATCATATCATATGGCACAATTATAATGAACAGGTACTATTGTGTATCCTGTTGTACCAAGATTTTTCCTGCTACAATCTGATTAAATTCCCAACATAAATTATATTTGTTGTGCAGTCTATGATGGAAATTTTTGCTAAATTAATGCTCAATAATTGTTTCCTAGTACTTATTATTTTCCTTAAGGTACCTACAGTACCAGGACTGGCAAACCTTTTAATATAGTGTGCATAGATGAAGCTAAAAATGACTTAGACTAGATCAATATGGCTAAAGTCGACTAAGTCTATGCTACGGGTCATCGCCAAATTGAAGGGTACTTGTAATTTCATTTTCACGGGTCATCGCCAAAAATGACATGCATCCCATTGCTATCTTGCCACGTGGTACAATCCTGACGTGAAAATATGGTTCATTCCACTAAACAGAATATTTGTCTCTGTTACAGTCTAAATACATTAATCAGACAAGTAAATTATATGTGATTTGTGTGGTCTATCATGGAAATTTCCACTCCAGTATTCAAAAGTATTTCCGAGTAGAATTGACAGGTATGATCTATATGTAAGTTTCCATCCTCCGTCCAATAAAGTATGGTCATATGAATAATGATTTAATGGAGCTCCGTGTTTGATACACTATCGTTCGTCTTTCATATTGGAGACAATAATTTTCAAGCGGAAATTGACTCGTTGACTAGGCTTTTCAGTTCAACTTTCTTTTTTTTCCTGTTAATGTGTTTACTTCACCAAGTAAGTCCATTGCATATTATGTTTAGGTCCATGCTAAACTTGTTCTGTTTTTCTTTGTAACAGAGTCCTGAAACTTGCCCAATATGCTCCACCACATAGACAATTATATTTTCAGGGGATACAAATTTGAGAACTTTCATTTCATCTACGTTGCTAATAATGGACAGACTAGAAATTTATGTACCATTTTAAGAAATCTTACAATCACATTTTTGCAAACAAGAAAGAAAATTCAAGTGCCTAACATATTGTCACTATCGATATCTAAGCGAAGCAAAATTCTGTTTTAACTAAGATGCTTCCAAAGAGTTGCATAATTATTTCATTAAAAGGAAAAGATTAAAAACATATATATATATATTAATTATTAGAGTGGATTCGGGATTTAAGGAAGAAAAAGATGACTTGAACTCTTAACATTTATGATGAAAGTATGACAGAAATATCATTGGACCAATCTAATCCTAAGGGCACAAGTTATGATTTAAATAAGTAAATAAAAAATCATATTTATTTTTTCAAAACACAAAAAGTTATTTAATGATGTATTCAAAGAATAAATACAAATTATTTATTGAAATTCTTAATTTCATGACTTGATATACCATGTTTCTAATATATTAATATGGCTTATTGTCTAGGTGGTTGTGAACCTTCTCCTCGGTTTTCATTAATAATGGAGGTTCAAGTTTCACAAAACGATAAACTTCTCCCCATTGGAGGTTCAAGTTTCACCAAACGATAGACTTCTGACCCTTCACTATAATAAAATGGATTCAATTTTGTTATGTAGAGATGTGCATTAATTGTACTCCTAATTTTTGGTGAATATGGTCCAACGCTTTCAAAGTTAACCTCTTGTTCAGCATGTGCTTACGGTTATGTTTGTCGCCTTAATGGTCTCCAATAAATGAATCCGCATGGTTTCTAAATAATGACTTAACAAGAGAAAACAAATAACATTCTTGTTGTGTTAAAAAATGGAATCTATTCCACGACAGTTGGCAAAAACAAAGAAATTTGTGTTCAGTCAAAAAAGAAAATTCATTGTTCAACAACCTCACAGTACAAGTTGATCATTATTATACTAAACTTTTCCACTTGAAACAAGGATTTAAACAGCTTATTGCTTTATATCCCATCGTAATGCAATTTTTACAGAGGATGATAGAACACAGGCTACCTCTAGCGACATGATGATATTGTAGAGCAGTTACCTAGTACTGGGAGCCATTTCCATACCAGGATCCAAACAAGGTCTTTCAAGTAAATAGCTTGATCCTGTGCTGCTGCTTTCTGTCATCCAACTTCTCCTGGAAGCTACCTCTATAGCCAAACAGTCCTTTAGTTCTGACAGTACAAGACTTATATCTGGTCTTTCAACTGCAGTTGGTCGAACACATGACATGGCTATCTCCACAAATTTCCAAGCAGCATTGGTGTTGAATTCGCCTCGTAACCTTGGATCAACAATGCTTTGGATATCCCCTCTTTCGATTACAGGAATCACCCATTGAAGAATGTATCTCTCCCTTTCTGGGCCTCTCTTTATGACAGGTTGACCCGTTATCAACTCAAACAAAATAATCCCAAAGCTATAAACATCACTTTTTTTGTTTGAGGTTCCATATGGATAAAGTCTACATGGAAAACACAAATGATTTCTTCATAGGCATTTGCTAAAATGATTACAGTGATAAAACAATATATAAAGCTTTGCACAGCTTTCCACATTCTTGAAGTAAAATATGAATTAAAATTTTCTTCACAAGGAACGTCAAAATAATACGATCTTGACATCACAAGTATGATATGATGATAGATTTTTTCTTTTCCTTTTTCTTTTCATTTGTAGACGGGTTGGAAAGTTGTTCTGTTTTGCATTCTTAATGAAGACTAACAAATTAGTCACAACAAATATTTATACAAAGCAATATCTATAACAATGTAACCTCAATATGTAAATTTGGGTCCTTTTAGGATTAGCTAATTTCTATTGGCAGGAATTTAAATCCTATCACTGAGAAATTGATTTCCATGGCGAAATTTTGATTCTCATTCGAACGAATTGACTGATCTTAAAAAGAAAAAAAAAAAAGAAAAGAGAAATAAAGTACGACTAGAATGAACTTTGATTGTTGTGATTGGAAAATCTCCTAATAAATTTAATAAAGAAACTATGAATGAACTTTGTAAAAATGTAGTACTTACTCGGGGTCCATATATCCAGGAGTGCCAGCAGGGCAGGTTGTTAGACGAGAGTTGGTTTCTTTGTTGACCACTCTTGATAACCCAAAATCAGCTATTTTTGCTTGCATAGTTTCATTTAATAAGACGTTGGAAGGCTTCAAATCTCTATGAATTATAGGTGGTTTGCAGCCATTGTGTAGATAATCCAATCCTGTAACTCCAATTAGCCTCCATTTAATTATTGTAGCAATGTAAGACACAAAGAGAGGAAAAAAAAAAAAAAAAGGAGAAAAATCTGCTTGTAAACCATGAGCTGCATCTACAACGATCTGAAGTCTGACAAACCAGCTCAGCATATTTGTATCCGTCTCTGCAACGAAGACATAACAGCTTTTCACTTTTCAATCAGGCGATTTTAGGAAAATGTACTTGGGCCATAGAAGCATACCACATTATCTTATATACCTGATAAATGCTGTCTCAAGTTTCCGTTCACCATATATTCATATATTAGTGCCTTATTTTCATGGTCATCACAGTAGCCAATGAGAGAAACCAAGTTCCTATGGTGAACAACCATTAAAAGTTGTGCCTACAGCCAAATGATATTGTCACGACTGGATGATTTATTTTATTTTTATTATTTTTTTTAAGCGTGGTTAACTTAACGTACTTTTATGTCAATAAAAAGTTCAAGCGATTAGAAACTCTAGCTATATTAAAATTTTAATCCTCTGCTCGAAATTCCTTGTAGCCTTGTCCTGATGACGGAGAGAGCACCTTAATAGCAACTTCAGTATCATCTTTCAAAGAACCAAAGTAAACTTTACCAAATCCTCCTTCCCCAATGACAGTTTTGAAGTTGTTAGTAATATTAACAATCTCAGAGAAAGAAAATGGTCGATTCTTTGATTTTAGTGACCCTTCCTTCTTGGATCCAATAGTCCTTTCTACATCAAAGAATATAGATCATCATATTTGCAACCAGTATAAATCTATTAGGAAATGTCATATAGATTTCATCTGTGCTTTTATTTCATACATTTTAAAAAATAAATGCAAGAATGATTAAAAAGGATATTGTACCTCTTTTTTTATCCCTAATGTAGACAGCCAGAAGAGTGAAGAAAACGGAGGATGAGAAGGAAAACTATAGAAGATGCAAGTACAGGAACAATGAACTTCTTTTTCTTTCCATGGCATGAAGCTAACAGGCAAAGATCTGGGTTTCCTTCCAACCTTGTATGAAGAAACAAAAAAATCAGATATGGAAGTAAATAGTTTTTTCCTGGACAATATTTTGTACAGAAAGCAGAAACATGAAAACCACAATCAGCAATTAGATATACTGAAGCATTGGAATCAAGAAGCTTAGGAAACCTTAACATTAATTTCCCAGCCTTGGACTTTTCCATAAGAGCATCAGGAACTGCACCATTGAGTCCTGTTTCCAGTTAAATTACTGTATGCAATTCATATAGTTAATGTCCTGTTTATTCAAAAACTTATAATTTCAATATAAAATTTAGAGGTCAACTACTACTCACAGGATTTTCAGATTTGGCAGTTGCGCTAAAAATTCTGGTGTCAGTCCAGTTAAATTATTGTACGATAAATCTCTGTTGAAAAAAATGAAACAAAAGTATCTTACTATATGCAGGTTCTGCAAAGCAGTTCTAGCAAAATGATTTCTGAGTAAAAGAAAAATCTTGGCCACAACAGAAAGACTGCCAACTTGCAATCTTCAGAGGCAGTCGGTGTTTCTGAGTCCAGTGAGATAACAAGACTAATTCATAATAAATATAGTTTCTACTTACAAAGATGTTATTTCTTTGAGATTTGAAAGTGAAGTTGCTATCTCTCCTGATAATTTGCTTGAGCTCAAATTCCTGCTTAATATTAGTCATAGAAGCACGTGTAACTATCATTATCTACATAATAACTTAATATATAAGAAAAAGAAAAATAACAGTAAAATTTAAACAACAAATTAAGTTGTTCAGTAAGTCAATATGCATATATTTGGCAGTATCTTCAAGCTAGTATAAGTACATTCCCTCCATTGTTAAAGGGATATTCATTTTTCTAGATACCACAAAAAATTTTATAATATAAAATGGAGCCTCAAGATCTTTAGGACACTCACAATGACATGATCCTTGGAATATTGTCACTGCTGCAATTTAAACCATCCCATGATAAACTATTTGGGACACATGGATCGCCTTGCCAATTTTTAGTCACTTTGTACAGTTTCTTGATATCCTTGATAGCATTAGCTGTTTGATTAATGGAAAAAAAAAGTGATAAAACAAGAAGACTATCGAGTACCCAAAATACACTTCGATGAGTATGAGTATAAAAAATTACATTAAAGTAGACACTTAGCATAACTGCTTTATTATGGTGATTGTAATTCCAGCTAGTACTCATGCTATTCAAAGCGGACTGCTAAATTACATATTCTATGGTGCTTAGTCACATTGTATAAGAGTTATCAACATCGAAAATAGTTGCTCATAAATGTGTACAAGATATCGAAATTATTAATAACAACTAGTTACATTTAAAAGTCTAAACAGTTAGGTAAGAACCCAACTAGTATATAAAGCTCTTTAACATACCTTCTCATGTAATAGACCAATTGGTTTAACACGTACCAAGCTCAAATGCAGATGCAAATACATACAAGTTGCAGAATAAAACAAATGCAGATGAGGGATTTTGAACTCAGGATTTCTAGAATAAACTAAACTTTGATATCTTATGAATGTAGTTCAAATATAATACAAGTATAAAAGAAGATAAGACATGAAGCTAAGCTTTGTAAACTTGAAAAATCAATGTCTGAAAATACAAAACAATGTAGCTGTTGGAAAAATAAAAAAAACGGCCTGCATTAAGACCTAAATATAAAAGAGAAACAGCATGAAAAGATTAAAACACACTAAACAAATGAATTTACAAAAAATACTATTTTACCCTTTAATTCTATATAAGTCCGTCATCAACTTCTCTATGGTGTTCTTTCTCTATCCTACATTTCTTCTGCCTCTCAGCTTCCAAATTTCTTTATAAAATCCCATACTATTCAGCCATTTTGATCTCTTTTGAACAAACTCTCGATGGTTTTCCATCTTGAGTTTGAGGAGGGATGTTACTAAATATAGTGTACATATAAATGAAGGGTAGAGGAGTATTTTTTGTATATTCATTTGTTGAGGGACTTCTAATCTTTTCATGCCTTTTCTCTGTTTGTATATAGGGTCTTATTGCAGCCTCCTTTCTTATTGTTCCAGCAGCTGCTCTGTTTTGTATGTTCAGACATGGATTTTCCAAGTTAACACAGCTTTAGCTTTATGTCTTATCTTCTCTTGTGTTTGTATATTTAAACCACAATCGCGGAAATTAAGTATTGTCACTTTTGCAATAAGATGATGCATGTGTATGGACAGTGGTGGATGCATAATTTTAAGCACTGATGCAATAAACAAACTATTTAATGTAAGAATATCTACCATAATCGACTACTAAATGAATTATGGCCGGTAGATCTTTTCTCTTAGGTGAAGTATGTATATCGTTGATACGAATAATGCAAGCCAATTTCCATAACAAAAACGCCTAGAAACTACCTTCTATATACTAAAACAAACAGGGACTCAATTCTAGCATGACATGACTTAATTAATAGATTGCATTATATGGTTCTTTTACCTTTAATTACATAACGGTTCATCAGCAATCCAATAGTTATTAGTTAGGTTCAGCTAATGGTAGAGAAGAAAATTACCATCATTAAAATCTGTTGGTGCAAGTGAGAGATCTATAAGGGCATAAATTTCAACAGCATTAAGGATTGGAGGAAGATTAGATCCCTCGCCTGCATAAATAGAAAAGTGAATTCGGCTGCCATTGATTGGTGGATCAGTTGGAGTTACAATCACTGGCTTCAGGTATTCAAGAATCACAGATTCTGTGAGATTGCGTTCACCGTTGAGATCAATACGCAATTCCCTCTTCTGGCCATCCTTAAGCTTCTCAATCTCTTGGAAATGGAAGTAAATATAACATTGAGAAGCAGAATCTGGAGGGTTGAAGTATAAATTCAAAGGCCTGCTGGCATTTTATGTTTTAGCAGCTGTCTTCAGCACATGCTCTGGTACTTTATAATCCATCATTAAAAATTTGGGTGTCTATGGCTGATTCTGTGGAATTCACAATCCAATCACTAAAATTGAGAGGAAACCAGAAGCGATCATAGACATCAACGGGGTACCTAATTGAGTGAAATTGGTAAATAGTGTGTTAGTGAATACTACAGTTTCTATAAGAATGTACAAATACTATAAGACACATGCGAATCTACGGAATGAACAAGGTGAAATAGAGTATGATATCATTCCATAGTTGTCACTTTATTATACAAGGATTCTTTTCAATATAACATACGGATTGTTCTTTGGAATAGCCATAATGACTTACCTGGTAATATTCCATTCACCACCAACATCGTATCTCCTAATGGTCCAGAGTGCTTTGTTTGGAATGTGATAAATGGAGTTTTCCAGAGGCCGTAATTCTAATCCTGAAATATAGGGTACTCCATAGCCAATATTTACAAGACACACATCTATATATTCCACAGAAGGAACGTGAATACTCTCAATTATTGATGAAGCTGCACCCACAGTTGCCCATTTTTTAACACCAAGATATATATCAAATACCGGGACATGGTTTTTGCCATCATAATTCCCATACAAAAAGAGAGCTCTTACAAGATAATTATTGTTTCCACCTCTTTTCGGGTTCAGTGTGAAGCAATTTCTTGTTCCTTGAGGAAAGCTTCTCAGATTCTTTAGCTGTTTTACATTATGCTCCAGGGTATAGTTAGGATAAATCTCATTAATATCACCTGTATCTATATATTTAGTGTCGGACTCGTAAAACAAACCAGTATCACTATCTATATAATCCCCTTTTGTCCCACAATCTATGTTAATGAAACCTGCAAATACCAATAAGCAAGAGAAGATATTAAGTTAGACTTGCCGACATCTATGGCACTGATTATTTCTTGCATTTCAAAAACTTATACAATAGACCATATTGAGCTATGAAAAGCTGCACCCATGCAAATATCTTTTAGCAGCTTGGAAACATCTTTTTATCAAACCTGGTCTTTGGTGGCTTATTTCTTGAAATTTAGTAAAATAATTTTGTATTCTCCTCTTGCACATTGTTTATGCTTTGCTTGCTTTATTTAGAAAAGTTTATAATGAACAAAACAGAATCTTTCAAGAACTTTGATTCACTAGATGAAATACAAATTAGTAATGTGTATCAGAACGAATCAAACCTTCAAAATTCAAAAAGGATTATTTACAACAGTTTATATAGCAACCATCCTTCATTTAACTGTTAAGTATGATTAGCAAAGAAACCATACCGTTCGATTCAAAGTCATCCCTCTTAACTCCAAAAGCTAACAAATATTTCATCAATAACATTTATTCAGAATCCAATGAGACTTGACCTTAAGCCTTAATTAAACCTAAAAGTTTACGTTATAATTAAAGACTATAACAATAGTATTAATTAAGTTCTAATAACCATTTTACATGCAAGACTAATAATTAGCACATGGACCAACTCTAATGTAGAAAATTCAGATACACGGACAATTGACATGTGTATTGCATACTGTGAGATTTGAACACCTTAAATTTTCCTAACAAACTAATTCTAACATGAGTCACTGATAACTATAGTGGTGGTCCCATCTCTTTGAAGACTACATGGCCAGTGCTCTAATTTTCTGGTGTTATCATAAATGGAGAACTCATATAAATGCTGAGAGGAATAAAATTTTTAAATGAACTTTGACGATATGAAAATATTTTATAAATTAAAAAATAAAACATAGATATAACTAGTTAAAGGAAATATAACAAATTTTATTTATCCAGTAAAATTTATGTTATAAATAAACAAAAATAAAAGAAAAAAGACTTAAAAAATATAAAGAAAAATTAAACGTAAGCAAAATCAGACATCAATTAATCAAACTGTAACTAAATATATTTAAATGATCAAATTTATCGAATATGAATTATAGCATAATAATTTTATAACATCAACAATATTTCTTTAGGCATAGATAATCTATATTTTAACAATCATAATTCATAATTATTATTACACTTAAAATTAAAGAGTGCATTAGAAAAACACCAAAGATATTAAATTTAAGTAATATTATGCAACTAATATTATATTAAAAAAAAAAACAAAGCGTGAAAAATTCAAGTAAAATTTCATATCTAATACATGAAATAAACTTATTATATATGCAATATTTAAATAGAAATATAACTATAAACAAGAAAAAATATATAATATGTTTGAAATAATTATGTATTTGTTTTGATATTACAAGATTTAATATATGAATATATATATATATTTTAAATAAATATAATTTTATTATTATAATTTTTATTTTCGAAGTGAGCTAGGGTGGCTTGATGATCCGTCCCTATGTGGAAATGATGATAAAGAAGTTGATGAAAAGGGTCCCAATGGATGGTTCTACCAAGCACTTTTGTTGCTGTTCGTGTCTCTTTTGCATTTTGGCTCATGGGTAAGTACTTTTTTTCTTTTTTTAAGTAAAGAAGAGAATATTAATCTACAAATCCAGTTCGCGTACAGGCTACTGGACAACATTTGCAAACCACATTCGCACACTCTGTTCACCAAGCTGCTAAACAGACAACTTTAGTGATTTATCTGTGCACAAATGCTATCTTAGCTGCTGGACGACACAAAAAGGCAACTTCTAGTTTTCCAAAAAAAAAAAAAAAAAAAGGGGGCTACTTACAGCATTCCAACCAAAGCAGACTATCTAGGACCCAGCTCATGTGTAAGTACCTATCTCAATTATATTTACAATTTTTTTTTTTCAACGTGGGCTAGGGCAGGCTTGACCTACCCCAGCTTACACAGTGCTACGTTCCTGTATAAATGTTTGTTAGGCTACCTTACAGGTACATGTGTCAAGTTCTAGAAGGTATAAAGTGTACTCAGTACTCACCAGAAGTGTCGGCTTCAAGCTTTCTTTTAGCATGTTCATCATATGCTCCAGCGAGCTTTGAGTTGGTGACAGTAATCAGTTGCTGGAATTAAGACCAGCCATAGCTTTAGGATCAAAAACAATGGTCGCCCGTCGACCATGTTGCTCTTTTTCAAACAACTTTGGTTACCTTAGCTCAGATACTAGATAAAGAAAGAACAAGAGAGAAGTTGCAACACGCAAGTTCTAAGTTACTTGGGATTTTGAGAGCACATTGCAGTATTTAATAAGCTTTATTAGCGTGCTTTAACTAGTCCTTCCAAGAAAAGAAAAAACAAAAAGTCGCTAGCTCCATCCATGTGCTGTGATTGATATCAACCAACCACATGTTTGTGGAAAATGTCGTCAGAACGCAAAGGATCTCTTATGTCAAACAACCTAAAAACAAGTAAAATTCATGTTAGGTGACTAACTGGATCTCGTACTAACTAATAATATCATTGATTGTGTGAGATCTTATATTAACCAAGTATAAAATTAATCATTTGTATATAATTTATATAGGCACATTCTATAATATATATGTGATATCAGGTATATTTGACAAAAAGAAAAAGAGTGATTACATTCTAAAATTATTAATTGTAATTTATTATATATTTAGTATATCTGATTACAACTAAATATATCTGACTATAATCAATAAATGTGATTCTATCTATCGATTGTTATAAATATGATCTGACGTCTTTAATCGTAATCAGCTATAATAAATATATAATAAATTACAATCAATAATTTTAGAATATAATTATTATTATTATTATTATTTTTTATCAAATATATCGATGTCCAAAGGGACTCAATACGTGTATATATATATATATATATATTCTTTTTATTTTCCTATCACACCAACTCCTGCCATTATTACAGCTTGGAAATGAGAAAGAGCACTTTTGTTCGTCTACTGCATTACAGATATAAGAACACCAAGAATCTGCATTTCATACCCATTAATAATTCTTTTAACTTCAAGATTCAATTCTTTGTGTTGCTGGTAGTTTGCATTTGCGTGAATTAAGCAGTAGAATATATTTACAAGAAGTTGCTTTCCAGACTTGTCAAAAGACTACAACTACTTCTACCTCCCGACACTTATTTGCGAAAACTAATTAACTTTTTTTGAAAAGTACAAAAACTCATTAATAGCATTGGACAGTTGATTTGAGTCAATGACCCAGGTCAAATCATCTTTGACAATTGGTTACACCTTCTACATGCTACACAAGTAATGGTTGATTTTTAGGCTGCTAGCATATATACATGGCATGGCCAGTTGGTCACACTAATAATCTTAATTTCCATAAGCTACCTACACTATCAGGACGAGGGTAATTGACAAACTTTATGTTATTATGTGCAGAGATGGAGCCTACAATGATTAGACCAGGATAAGAAAGCTCAAGTCAACCGAGTCGTATGGTATGAGTTGTAGCCAACTTGAAGGGTAATTTACATTTCATTTTCATGGGTAATATTTGGCTGATTTTAAGTGTTCACTGCCGGAGTGAATCAACCATGCTATAGCATGAACATGCATATCCTGTTGTGTTATGTGGCATGATGGGGACGTATGGCGCATTTCACTGCACTTAAGATTTATAAATTCATGCATATTTTAAGTAGTTTGTTCACTTATTCCCCATATACTTATATATAATTTCAAAGATTTGGGTCCCACGTTTGTCTCTAAATTACAAAGTGTGGAGAATCTTTTTTCGTGTAAGGAAATTGTTTTCTAAGCCTCATGTATCAATTGATTTTGCTAAATCTCGATTAACCTCTAATTTAAACGTCATCAAACTTAAAATAAATAAATAAATAAAAACTACCAAATAAATAATATATCTTGTGTTGGCTGTCTTGGAAATATCCACTCAAGTTTTAGAAGTATTTTCTAATTGATTTTGACAAGTTTTACAAGGCTTTTCTAGTCATCTTCTTTTTCCCCCCTTATTAACGAGGTCACTTGGGTCCATGCTAAACTTGTTATGTTTCTCTTTGTTACAGAGTTCTCGAACTTGCATAATAAGCTTCATCATGTGAGTTGTTGTGGTGGTAATTAATCATACATCTTAACAAAGTTGAGATCCTAAGTTTAAATCCTCACACTCCTAAATTAATTACAAAAACAAAGAAAAAAGAAAAAAAGAGTTTGCTCCGAGATAACCAAATGTTGAAGAATATTTTAGAATTGTTTACCTTGCATTTAGAGCTGCTAAATTTAATCGAACTTCCATCTTTGATTTGGGTAGAACAAAAAAAGTACAACAAAATAGAACTTAATATAATGATAGTTTGGTGGCTCAAGGCATGTTATAAATATGAGTTTTCCTTAGAACTCTATTGGCCCTCACCAGTAGGATGATACATCCGGTTAAGTAAATATACTTCTAGAATACAAAAAAGCCCTATATTGTTTGATATATTGTATACTAACAATTTAGACCATGAGAATCATTGATATCAAGCTTGTCAAATACAAAATTTCATCGTTGCAATTAATGAAATGTTGGTTAATTTTTTTTTTTTTTTGAAGTGTTATGTTAAAAGAAAAAAAATAAGTGAGGAATATGTGGTGAGCAATATGACCAAATATCAAAATGGTCAAAAATCTCGGTGTATCCAAAATGGTGTAGGAATGGATAACATATAAAGTGCATTGCATGCAACTCTTGCTGCTTCGCATCCATTAATCAAATGCTGCAACTTTTGCTGCTTCGCATCCATTCACCAAATGACGACACCTTCAAACATAAAATTCTATCTGAACCCTCTATTTGAACTCATAGCAGTGGAAAAATACAAAGATACTTTCTTTTAGCATAATAAATCTACCAAGGTAATTTTTGCAGAATATATTTACTATAAAATTCATCCGCAGAGTAAATGATGCATGTGGTACACTGATAGCCCTTTCGCATTTCAGCTTTTTCTATTTCCTTTCTTTGTTAGTTGGGTTACATTCACCATTATGATGCAGTAGCTCATGCATAAAAATACGAAGACATGGTTCTAATTCAATCCCATCTCAGTTTTCATAATATGCGTCCAAATGCCTACGAATTAGGACTTCTATCAAACCTGGTTTCCTAGTTTTATTATGTTCAATAATAATTCTCGGATTAGATTTCAATCTTTTGTTTGATATATTAAAAGTACTGATGATACAACTTAAATTTTTGGACAGTTATCTTATCTTAGCTCTAGCAAACTCCTTTCTTAATGACTTACTAACTAGACAAATTCATTCCACTGTTTCTGATGGACATAGTACAAGCCAATCAATCATCTATATCAACAGTCACAATTCAAACTAAATGAATGTCATCATAACTGAAATTAGAAATACATTATATTAACATATGTGATTGATCAATCACACTCAATAAAGTTTCCAGAAGGTCTTAGCTTTAACATATATGACAGGAGCTACATCCAGCCATGCAATATATTGTTCAGTTGTTACCTTGTACTGGGAGCCAAATCCATAGCAGGATCCTGGGAAAGTAAAAAGTTTGATCCTGTCCTGTTGCTTGAAGCCATCTCTACAGCCAAACATTCCTTAAGTTCTGCCAGCACATGATTTATGTCCTGGTCTTTGTGCTGCAGTTGTGAGTACACATGACATGGCTATGTCCACAATTTTCCAGGCAGCAGTGGTGCTAAATTCACCTTGTAACCTTGGATCGACAATGTTTTGAATATCCCCTCTTTCGATTTCAGGAGTAACCCGTTGAAGTATGTGTCTCTCTTTTGCTGGACCTCTGTGTAGGGCAGGTTGGCCAGTTATAAGCTCAAACAAAATAATCCCAAAGCCATAGACATCACTTTTCTTGTTTGGGATTCCCCCTGCATGAAATCTGTTTAGGTAACCAAAAAATATGATTGACTCATAGAAATCACCCAGAAAATTAAATTGATAGGACAATATTGAAACTTTACACACAATAGTTCTCAATATTTCATTAATATGTGAATTTACTTATTTTATCAGGTTCAAATTCAATAATCAACTTTCAATAAGAAGTGCTAAAGCGGGAGCACTTCAGAATTATACTTGGTGGTGGTTAAGCCATAAAATTCATAGCTAATACAGTGGAACTTCGTGTTATAGTAGTATGATTTCACTCTCTTTTTCCACATTTAAGTACGTGGGGTAGGTTCGCAACTTGTTTCCAGAGTTGCATTTCCAATGAAGACAGAACAAAATTATCAGCTCACATATGTAAGTTAGCATGGTAAGAAGGAAATCTGGCTGATTATAAGTGAGCTCTCATACAGCTATTTAAACATATATTCTCAATAACTTCAACAACATAATGTAGTACTTACTCAGGATCTAGATATCCAGGTGTACCAGCAGGGTAAGTTGAGGACTGAGAGTGACTTCCCTCGACTGACAACTCTTGACAGCCCAAAATCAGCTAATTTTGCTTGCATGTTCTCATTTAATAAGATGTTTGAAGGCTTCAAATCTCTGTGGATTATAGGTGGTTTGCAGCCATTATGCAGATAATCCAATCCTGCAACTCCAGTTAGCCACTAGTTAACTTACTGTAATGATTCAAAGACTACAGAACAAACAAGAGAAAATCTGCTGCAAACCATGGGCTGCATCTACAGCAATTTGAAGTCTTTCATTCCAGCTCAGCACATTTGAATCTGTCTCTGCAAACAAGACATGATAATGGAGGAGATGCATAGTTTTTCTTACAAGAAAATACGGATTTATATTATAGGGTAATCAAATAATGACTCTTGGTTTAAAGCTGCAAAAGTATAACACAATATGACATACATACCTGATAAATGTTGTTTAAGGTTTCCATTGACCATATATTCATACACTAGTGCCTTATTTTCATTTTCATTGCAGTAACCAATGAGACAAACCAAGTTCCTGTGATGAACAACCATTAAAAGTTGTGTCTGCATTCAAAATGATACTGTTACAACTAGATGAAAATTTATATCACAGTTTGTCTTACATAATTTCATCATTGATGAAAATATCAAGCAATTGCAAAATTTGGGTCCATTATTTTGTCTAACCTCTGCTTGAAATTCCTTATAACCTTGTCTTGATGAGGAAGAAAGCACCTTAACAGCAACATCAATGCCATCTCTCAGAGTGCCAAAGTACACTTTCCCAAATCCCCCTTCTCCAATGACGGTTTTAAAATTACCAGTGACATTAACAATCTCATCGTAAGTAAATTGCCAGGTTCTTGGATGTTAGTGCAATTTCCTTGGATCTAATAGCCATCTCTACAAAAATGAGCATGGTCATTTTTGTTCTTGAAAAAATAAATTTTAGAAGCAGATTATCATAATAAATTCATAATCACAACATGCACAAATCAATTTAGAGCATGTATATATAATTCCATTGGACTTTTAGGCCAAAATTTTTTAAATTCAATTTATTCCTCAAAATTAATACAACTTAAGGGTTGTGCCTCCATAACTATAGCAGGACATTTCTGCGATGATCAAATGAAGTTTTTGCACACATAACAAAGTAATTGATCTGGTGATAGTAAATAAAGTTTACAACTTGGTATCCCAATAATTTGCTTTTATATGTTTGTTGAAATCCTGCATTGCATGCTACTACAATAAGTTATTCAACCTCATAACTTGTTTTCTTATAGTAAAAGCTATGAGTTGAACATTCACAATTTGGTGCCATTACAAGGCTCAGTACACATCTGTGATTAGATTTATTTGTGTATCAGTAATAACTTGGGCCAAGCATTCTGTTTGACAAAAATAATTATTAGTGTTGTCATGCTGGAATATGTTATTGTATTATTTTCTTTTAACATAATTACAATGTCAATAAAAATCTAATGACTAACAATCAGCAGTTTACTAAAACTCAAGATTAAGTACTGTGAGGTAGCTCGAAAATTCACACTCCTAACATAAGAAATATTTACTCTCATAGTAAGAGAAAAACACTCCTCACAAATGCTGGTAAATGTTCATGATGAGACTTAATTATTTATTTTTTTTTACTTGGGTAGGACAGAATTAAATTCGAGACCTCCACTTAATAGAAAGATGTGGTTACCATCTGGTTATGTCCGCGACCACTATGAGACTCAAATCTTGATCATAGATACGAAGGGAAAATATGTTAACCATTTAGCTATGGGTGGATATGCCTAAATAACGTTATTTTGAAAATATAATTAAATATTTAATCTTATATTGGTTAAATGATGATGTTGCTACAATGTAGTCAGTCAGCATGCCCTACAGGGAATGGACCAAGGCAGTCTGCTTTTCTTTGTGTCCTGTGTTTTATTTTCAAATGTGGCTTAGGGGTTTGCTCTGTTGTAGAAATTCATTAAACTGCTTAGAATTGCACTATAAATTTGTAAAGCAAAAAGTGAAATAATATAATACCTTGATTTCTTCTTCTTTTGTAAATAGCTCGGACAGTGATAGACATCAAGATTACCAGCACAACTGAAGTGGATACAATTACTGGAATAATGAACTTGTTCTTTTTCCTTTTATGGCATGCAGACAGACAGAGATCTGGATTTTCTTCAACACTTAGCAACAAATAAACATCATAAAAATTTGTCAGGATATTACAGGAAAGAGAAAATAACATATTAGATGCAAAATTTGAAAGACACAGGATTTTTTTTTATTTTTTACAACATTTTACTCGAAAAGGAACAATTACTTTCAACGAAATGATTTATACTAGCTAGCTATAGTGAAGCATTTCCATTTGTAAGATTAGAAAACCTCATCAGCAATTTCCCATCCTTGGACTTTCCCATAAGAGCATCAGGAATCGCACCTGTGAGTTTGTTGCCAGTTAAATTACTGCAATTCAAAATAGACCATTATCAGTTCATACACAGAAACTTCAAACTTGCAAATGTGAAAACCGAAAGCCAATTACTTTCAGGATTTTCAAATGAGGTAGAACTGCCAAAAATTTTGGTAATGGCTCTGTCAAGTCATTGTATGATAAATTTTTGTAACAAAATTGGTAATGATCATAACTTACAGCAGGACCGGCAAAATGTGGTCTAACATAGCAATTAAAATGTACAAATTCACAGGTTGATATAAACTTATAATTGCAGTGTCAAACTCAAAGGCCAACTACTTACAGAACTTTCAAATTTGGAAGTTGTGCCAAAAATTCTGGTAATGGCCCTGTCAGGCGATTGTTTGATAAATCTCTGTAACAAAAACAATGGTAACTTACTACAGGATCTGCTGGTTTTCCTGAACCCACGGATTCTATAATAATAATAAAATTTGTAGCCATATAAACACATTTGCCAATAAAGGGGCCCAGTTGCCATTGTGATCTCTGAGGCAGTTGGTTTTCCTGAACCCCAGTTTAAAAACTAACTGAATGTTGAGAGTCATTTACAATCACAACATATAATCTCTACTTACAAAACAGTTATTGCTTCAAGATTCGAGAGTAAAGCTGCTATTTCTCCTATCAGTTCGCTTGAACTCAGATTCCTGTTTAACATTTAACAAAAAAGAGCAAGTAATTGGATATGTTTGGCACTCCATCAAGCTGAAATCAAAAGTCAGTCAAAGTTCACAACTTATCTAAATAAGCTAAACCTGATAGTTACTTAGTTTCTATTTTATACTAAATGCATTTCCTCCATGCACAAGGGCATTCTGTTTTCTCAATTGCCACAGTAAATAATACTGATTCGAAGTTTCCATCAGTTTTGTGAAAAAAGCTTAAGATCATTTGCTGAGAAACTCACACTGAGATTATCCTTGGAGTAATGCTCTCGCTGCAATTCAAACCATCCCATAGAAATTTTTGTGGGAGACATGGATCGCCTTGCCAATTTCTAGTCACCTTGTAATATTGCTTGATGGCCATGATAGCATTCACTAGTTTGTTCCAATGAAACATTGGAAAGAAACTAGTAGCAGAGGAAAATAGAGTCTATGCAAACTACTGAATTCTATTAAAGTCGGAAAAATATAATTTAGATTAATCAAAAAGAAACCATATAGTAGAATTGCCTTTTATTGGTGACTTGCTAAAACGCAGCAGTAATGTTGTTCAATACATTCGTTGGTGCCTAGTCATAAGACATTATATAGTTCACAACATCAAAATTCATCTTGTAAGGGAATTTCACTAACCCACATGTCAACTTGTGCAGTTACATAAATGCATGCAGTCAATAGGTGAAGCATTCTTCATGACACAATAACAACTATTTCGTGTGAAAATCAACAGCTACTTCAATGAATGTGTATGAAATATTGTGACATCAGAAAATCTACTTTCAATTTTGCTTAAGAACTCGTAAATTTTCTAGTTTGTTTAGAAATGAGAGTATCCTATTTAGATCAAGGGTTTTACTATTTAATCTCTTGCAGTTGTATTTAAGTTTCTTGAGAGACAAAAAAAAATTAAAGAAAGAAGTGTCAAATAAGAGAAATTGGGAACATTCATTTGATAGTGAATTGAATATTGATGTGCTTCATAGACATAAGAATCATTAAGTGCTGAACAACATATAAATTGACTCTCTTGTATTTTCTACATGGTGTGCGCATAATTTTATGTTTTTATCGTTTACCTTTCATCAAAGACTATCAACTCATAAAAGACAAGCGAGTTAAAAAATGCTAAAAAGTGCAAAATTACCAGACTGAATTATATGCCTCTCACTTAATTTTTTAGTTATGACAGGGACCATCACCAATCCAAGCTATCCTACACAGTACATTCTACTGCATACTCAGATGTATAGCTCTAAAGCATACAAAACAGAAGAAAAATACCATCACTGATATTTGTTGGTGAAAGCGGGAGCTTGACAAGCCTATAAACCTCGAAAGCATTAAGAATTGGAGGAAGAGTAGATCCATTTGCAGCAGAAATAGAAAGGCCAATGCCATAGCTAGTAATCAATGTTTGCATAGCTACGGTCCTTGGCTTTTGATATTCAAGCCGTACAGAGTCGATGTGACTATTGCGTGTACCATTGATATCAATATTCAATATTCTCATCTGGCCATTTTCAAGGCTGTCAAGTTCTTCAAAGTGAAGGTAAAAGTAACCTTGAATCTCACCATCGTCTTCCAAGGCTTCTGAGGCTAAGAAGGGAAAGTTGTTTAGTCTCAAGGGAATGCTAGCATTTGGTGATGCTGCAGCAGTCAATAGTACTTTAGTTGGTACTTTATAGATATCATCAACACTTTCGTTGTACATAGTTATCTGAGGAGATGTAACCGGATCATTAAAAATACAGGGAAACCACCAGCGATCATACACATCATCAGGGTACCTGAAATTGAGAAAAGCTTGTGGATGTTTTGATACATTCACTTTACAAATAGAAATAATCGACTAAAAAAAATCAAGATAAATATATTTGATAAAGTTTATTTATATATGATTCAGTCATGTAAAAATTAATATAACTAAAAGACATAATAAGAAATTTATTTACAAGTTTTTAATTGTGAAAAAATTTAAATTAAAAGTTAAAAAAAAAACCCTTAAAATGAAAAATAATATCACTTAACCTCATTTTTTAATATTAAAAAAAAAATTGTTTTACATTAGTTTCATTTTGATGGAATATTTTGATAATATCCCTTTAATTTTTATATAATTTTCAAAACTAATAATTAAAAGTAAATAAACAAATTTACTAATTGAAGTTGCTACCTTTATGCAAAATATCACAATTTTAAACATATATATTATCATATTTGCAACTCTAGTGTATTAGGTACTCAAAATATATTATTATAGTCATTCTTTTTAGTAAACTATTAGTCAAAGATAACATATAATGAGTAGTTTAGCCAGTATAACATAATTATGATTTCAAATATGTGATGTGTAATTTTAACTAAAAGCTGTTTTATATATGTAATATGAAATAATTTAAAATTGAAAAATAAAAGAATAATTAAAAAAAAAAAAAAAAGAATGCATGTGACCTATCTCATTTTATACATCCATATGTATAACATAACAACATTAATATTGTAAAAATTTTCTTTAAAAAAATTCCTTTCTGCTGAAAGTTGGAACAATCATATATAGTTGAATTACCTATCTCATTTTATACATACATATGTATAATATAACAACACTAACATTGTAAAAATTTTCTTTAAAAAAATTCCTTTCTGCTGAAAGTTGGAACAATCATATATAGTTGAATTACCTGGTCATTGTATATGGATCAGCACCAACATCATATCTCCCCATAGTTGAGAGTGCTCCATTTTGAATTGGATAACTGGAATTGTCTAAAGGTCGTAATTCTAACACAGATATATAAGGTATTCCTTGTCCAGTATTTACAAGACACACATCTATATAATCTAGTGAAGGAAAATGAATAACCTCATATATACATTCTGTATGTATGGTTCCCAATTTATTTACACCAATATATAGGTCAAATAATGTGGTTTGGTTTCTTCTGCGAGAAGTTCCATACTTAAAAAAAGCCGCTCTGATCATATATTTATAGTTTCCACCTTGTTTTGGTTTCAGCTTATAGCAGTTCCTTGCACCTAGAGGAAAGCTCCTAAAATTCTGTAGCTGCTGTGGGAAATTCCAATTAGAGTAATCTAAGGATGCCTCATGAATTTCTCCCGTTTCTATATAATTTGCATCTGACTCATAATACAGACCAGTTTCAGTGTCTATGTAATTTTGACTAGCCCCACAGTCTATGTTTATGAAACCTGCAAATAGCCGTTGATAGAAAAGATATAAAGTTAGACACGCAAACAAATACAGTACAGGTTATTTCTTGGATTCCAACAACCAAAATATTCATGATAGGAAATGTATATATTGTAAGACAAATATTACTGAGAAGTAACTGTGACCTTGTTATCTCAAGACAGTTGAAAACAATTCCTTTCAAATTAATTCAACTGCGACATTCACTAATATTTAAACAAATAATCCTATTATATATATACACGAGGAAATCAGAAGCCATAGGTGGCATGAAGAGATAATGTATAATGGTTGAGGGTTGCATAGGATCTTGAAATTTCAACTTTTCTTCCATTTATAAAATAAGATTTAAACAGATAAGAATATCATTTAACCTCATTTTTAAACATAAAAAATGAGTGATGTCATATTAGTTTTATTTTCAAAAGGTATTTTGATAATATCCTCACAAAGAAAATACAAACACTTCAGCCTATATATTTTGGCAGTTTAGAGATATCTTTTCAGACGTTTTTATCATAAATTTTCTTCAATCCTTGATGCACTTTTGCTTATGCTCCACATATATATATATATATATATATTCTATTGGCTACAAATGTGTGTGTCTATGCATGCATGATATATCAAATTCTACAGAGTAAAATGTTTTCTCATTTCTTACCAGAAGTGTCTGCTTGCAACTTCCTTTGAGTACGTTCCTCATCAGATGCTCCTGCTAGTTTTGTGTTGCTAAACGTATTCATTACCAGAAGAACTAAGACCAGCCAAAGCTTTAGAACGAGAAATGATGGTTGCCCATGAACCATGTTGTGTTCTTTGCACGTCCAATATTGCTTGCAAATAAGAATGATCAGACTGAAGACTTTTTAAGTTCAAATTAACTTATAATTAATTGCTGAGAACATTTAAACCTGGTTCTTCAATTAGCTTTTTGTCAATAACTAATGTGGAAAATGTTGGTATATTTGCTTAACCAACACTCTTAATTATTATCAAGTCCACTTGCGGAACCAGTGTTAGACAAGGGAGCCATGTGCTTCTCCTGAAATGTTAAATTTTTTTTCTTTTTTATTTCTTTTCATAATTTTTTTTTATTTCTTTTTTATATAAACATAGATATATTAGTTAATAGATAAATAGTATAATTCATTTTTACTTTTTTTTTTAATCTTTATCTTTATTAATATTTAATTTTTATTATTATTTTTTTATCTTTATTCATATATTTATCTTATATTTGTTAGGACCACTATAATGATGGTGATGATGATGATGATGATGATGATAAATAATGTAACTACATTTTTTTTTTATTGATATATTAGTATCTTCATATACTTTTCAAAATACAATATCTCTAACTGAACTTGAAAATTTAATTAATGAATTTTAAAATTTTAAATATTAAATTTTAATTTGTTATATTAAATTTCTCAATCTACAATTATGATTGGTTTGTAATCAACAAAAGTGATAAAAAATAGAAAAAATCTTGATCAAAGAGATACGTTTTGTTATTAAAGTAATACTAGAAATAATTTGATTGTCAACAATTACACGATAATTACAAATTAAAATTAAGATATCTTTTTTTATATGGATTATTAATTGGTAAAAAAGTTATTTTATTTTTTTATACGGATTATTAATTGATAAAAAAAAAGTTATTTTATTTTTTTCTTATGTTTTATAATTAGAGATGATTAAATTATTTGTTTTCATTTTACTTATTCTCGAGCCATTGAGGACCACTAGAAATTAATCAACAAGAAAATTTTATCACTCACCATAATAGTGTGATGCTAATTATATTTAACATTGTTATTAATTTATTAAAGTATTTCTTCTAATATGAATTTCTGTGTCTATCACTGATAAGGTCCTATCACTTTTCAGTTTTCAAAGATCGAAGACATTTGATGCACTCATAGACTTTGGAGCACTTATAACAATACAAGTGGTCTATTTATTATATGCATTATTGGAGTTACCCGTTTGGTAAAAATTTGACTGGTATGACAATCTTTTCTTACTTTTTCTTTTTCTTTTTCTAGCCCGTTAATGGGGTTACTTGACCTATCGAATCTATTGTGGATTGTGTTCAGATTCATGTTAAACTTGTTCAAGTTCTCTTTAATATAGAGTCTTGAAACTTTGCATGATAGTTAATATGCACTAACATACAACCAGATTTTCAAGAGATACATATTTCAAAATTTTCATCTTGATTTCTAATTAATAAGTAATAACTTGGAAACGTTAAAACTTATCGTACCTTTTCCCATTCCATGGCAATTATATTTTTACAGACAAGAAAGAAGGATATTCTTACTGAAGTTCAAGATTCATTTCAACAATTATGCCTGTAAGGATTTGCACATGTAAAGAGAAATTTTAACTAGAGTTCTAATCCTTCTGTTCTACTTAGAATGAAGACCCATTTCGATTTCGCAATCCATGGAACTCATATCAATTGAATATTTCGACCTCTTATATTTTGCTCTGTGTCCTCCAAGCTTTTCACGAGTTATTTCCATCTCTAAACACTTCCAATTTGTCCATGCATGACTCTTGTCAGTATTTTAATTTAAACACATTAAGGTGATGTTTGCTTGGTCGAATTGAATTGAAAAAGGGAAAAGAAATGTAAATTCCATTTTTTATTCCCACAATGTAGATTGTAAAGTTATCTATTAATACATGAATCACTTCTTCAGAAACACATAAAAATACGGCCGTCCAATGTAGAGTAGAGAGTGCTCATTCAACTTATTAATGATCTAAGTTCGAAGTGCTATAATGTAGTTGTTATTTTAAAAAACAATGATTTTGTGACAATTATGAAAATTTAACATGACCCAGTCAAGTCATCGTCAACAATCAAATTGAATCAACTGCACCTCCTTCACGGTGTAAACATGACCTAGGTCAAGTCACCTTTTAAAAAACATGTTTACACCGTGAAGGAGGTTGCACTTTCTCCACGCTTTAAAATGAACCAGGTGAAGTCATCTTTGAAATTGGTTTCAGCTTCTTCACATTAAATGGTTTACTTTTAGGGTTTAGGGTGCTATAATGATCTAATGTTCGACGTGCTACAATGTAGTTCGTATTTTAAAAAACAATGATTTTGTGACAACTATAAAAATTTAACATGACCCAGTCAAGTCATCATCAACAATCAAATTGAATCAATTGCACCTCCTTCACGGTGCATGTAAACATGGCCCAGGTCAAGTCACCTTTTACAGTTGGATGCACTTTCTCCACGCTTTAAAATGAACGAGGTGAAGTCATCTTTAAAATTGGTTTCACCTTCTTCACAGTAAATGGTTTACTTTTAGGTGCATGCATGCCATGGCTGGTTGGCCACATTAGTGATGTCAATTTCTTTATGATACATGAGGTGCCAGGACTAGCAAATTGACAAACTTTTTTTAGGAATTGATTGGAATATAATTTATCTAGCTGAATGAACATTCTCTGCCACCAAGCCATAATGGATGGTGATGACAAACTTCTTGTTCTAATTTTCAGAGATTAAGCCAAAAATGACTTAAACTAGATCAATATGGCTCTCATCGACTGAGTCCTATGCTGTAATTTATCGTGACTTGAAGGGTACTTATAATTTAATTTTCACATTTGGGGCTTACTTGGTAGCAGATTTTAAGTGTACTGCCTGGGACAATCTACCAAGCATCGGGATGCACAAGCAAGTGATTATGTAATGTAGCATTGACCCTAATGGGATGCACGGTGGTGCGTCTTGCTGGACCGAAGATTTCTTCATACCCCTAACATAATTAATCTGCTAATTGAAGTAAATAATATATGTTATGTGCTCTGTCTATCTTGGAAATATCTACTCAAGTTTCAGAAGTAATTTCTAGTTTAATTTTACAGGTATAACATCGCTTTTCTATTCAACGTTTTTGTTTTTCTTTTCCTAATAATGAGGTTACTTCAGTAAGCGAGTTTATTGTAGATTCTGCTTAGGTCCTTGCCTAAACTTGTTTTTTCTCTCTTGTCACAGAGTTCTGAAACTTGCATAATATGCTTTACCATATAACCAGATTTTCAGGGGACAAAAATTTGAGAATTTTCATCTACATCGCAAATAACATGGAAAGAATAAAGATCAACATACGATGTGGGAAATCATACAATCAAATTTTCACAAATAAGACTGAGTATTCTAGTGCCTAACATATTGTCAATACTGATATCTAAGTCTAATTCAACTAGTATACTTCTAAAAAGTTGCATATATATATATATATATATATATATGATGAGAATTTTAACTATATGTGATCTGATATTTTTATTTGAGTATTCTACCTAGTTTGAGGGCCCTTTTCGGTTTCAAGGAGATCCACAAGACTTGCATCAATTGAATTTATAAACCTCAACACTTTCCATCATCCCAGGTTGCTTACGAGCGACTTCCATCTCCAAACACTCTTTCAATTCTATCAAAACGTAACTCATAATTACAACTAAGTCTTAGACTCACAACCGAGTGCAACGAAACCATGAGCTCATAACTAAGCTCTTTGTTCACATTCTCAAGGCGTCTTGCTACATCTTGGTATCTCATTTTAAACAAATAATAAACCCTCTATTTGTAACATGAGTTTACTTAGTCACAAAGTAGTTCAAAATTCTTCAGGTAACTTTCTTTGCTCCCAATGCAATCATAATCTCTTTAGAATTAAGAATCCAATCAAGAACCTATTTCCTACTCAAATATGATCCCAACATGTTCTTAGGACACATGAGACCTCCTTTTGCTACACCATTTATAGCTTTGAATCCTTCTCGAGTTAAACTTTCCAACGATATCTTATTCACTTAAAGTGAAACTCATTTGGACCACTTTTAGATTAATTAAAGTTTATCATAGAAATTCAGTGTTACATTGCTAACAAATTTCTCACTTCGAGTTGTCTTCCACTAATGGCTACACTTAAAAAAAAAAAAGCAAAAAAAAAAAGATTTTTTTAGGCTGCATACAAGTGATGGCCAGTTGGACTAGAAATTATTTGACAAACCTTTTGTTTTAACGTGAAGAGATGGAGCCGACAATGACTCAGACCAGGTCAATCATATACAGCTCAAGTCCACATAATTATATTTGTTGTGCAATCTATCATGGAAATTTTTACCAAAGTATCAAAACGATACCCCAGTACTTCTTAATTTCCATAAGGTACCTACAGTACCTATACTGACAAACCTTTTTAATATAGTGTGCATAGATGAAGCCAAAAATGACTTACACTAGGTGAATATATGGCTAAAGTCGACTAAATCTATACTCTGAGTTATCGCCAAATTGAAGGGTACATGTAATTTCATTTTCAGGGGTTTACTTGTTAGCCGATTGTAAGTGTTTATTGTTTGAGAGAATTTACCAATGCATCCCATTGCTATCATGCCACGTGGCAAAATTCTGATGTGAAAGTTTAGTTTGTTCCACCACGCCCAAGATTTTTCTTTACTGCAATCTAATTACATCAATCAGACAAGTAAATTATACGTGATTTAGTGCGGTCTATCATAGAAATTTCTAGTTAAGTAGTCAAAAGTGTTTTCTAGTAGATTTGAACAGGTGTGATTTATATACGTAAGTTTCCAAACATCCAATAAAGTCTAGTCACAAGGATTAATGGAGCCCCTTGTTTGATTCCCTGCCAGTTTGTCTTTCGTAATATGGACATTTTCTAGTGGAAATTGACTAGTTCACAAGGCTTTTCTGTTTAACTTGCCCAATATGCTCCACCATATATACAATTATATTTTCAGGGAATACAAATTTGCGTATTTCATCTACTGCTAATAACATGGAAAGACTAGAAATCTATGTACCATTTCTTTGAAATCTTACAATCACAATTTCGCAAACAATTCAAGTTTTTAACATATTGTCACTATCAATATCTAAGCGAAGCAAAATTCTATTTCAACTAATATGCTTCTAAAGAGTTGCTTAATTATTTTATTAGAAGGAAAAGGATAAGAGTAGACATTTTTTTTAACTATTACAGTGGATTCGGGATTTAGGGAAGCAAACAATTATTGGAACTCAGAACATTTACAGTGAAAATATAAGAGATATATCATCAGACCAATCTCATCTTAAGGGCATAGGATATGGTTTAAAAAAGTGCACAAAAAATCACATTTATTTTTTCAAAATACAAAAAATTATGGAAGAATATTGTATTCAAAGAATAAATATAAATTATTTATTGAAATTCTGGATTGTTGACATCGAGCCGAAACATGTCTCTAAAGTTAGAGTTGATGATTAGCAACCATGATGCTAGTAGCTCTGGCTTAGCAAATATGATTGCAGCATATGTTAGCTTCTTTTGGAAATATAAATAAAATGAAGCCTCAAATTATGAATTTGTTATTCATAACTTATGGACCTTGTGCTGCGTCAAACTGCAGATATGCATGAAGTCTGCACAATAGTATGACATAAATGTTTGCTGTAATTACCTAATTATACTTAGAGAGCTTATCTAATTAGTGCGCATTAATTTTAATTAAAAGCAGATACATATGCATTACACATTATTCAAGTCACATGCACATTATCATTTGCATGAATCTTAATTCTTAACATGGTCTGATGGTCCACAATTTAACTAAGCTACTGTATGATGACATGATAATTCTTAGTTTCACTTAATATGTAACGTTTCTAATAGATTAGTATGCCTTATTGTCCTAAATCAGGTAGTTGCACGTATCTCCTCTCCCGTTTTCTATAATAATGGAGGTTACTAGGCTGACTGCATGTGCTTACTGCTAGGTTTGTTGCTTTATTAGTCTCCAATAAATGAATCCGCATGGTCTCTAAATAATGACATAACAAGAGAAAACAAATAACATTTTTGTTGTGTTAAAAAATGGAATCTATTCTACGACAGTTGGCAAAAACAAGAAAATTTATATTCAACCAAAAAAGAAAATTCATTGTTCAACAACCTCACAGTACAAGTTGATCATTTTTATACTAAACTTTTCCGCTTGGAACAAGGACTTAAAAAGCTTATTGCTTAGCATACTATAGTAATGCAATTTTTTCAGAGGATGATAGAACACAACTAGGCTACCTCTAGCCACATGATGATATTGTAGGGCAGCTACCTAGTACTGGGAGCCATTTCCATGCCAGGATCCAGACAAGGTTTTTCAAGTAAATAGCTTGATACCTGATTTGCTTTCCGTCATCCAATTTCTGCTGGAAGCTGCCTCTAGTAGCCAAACATTCCTTTAGTTCTGACAATACAAGACTTATAGTCTGGTCTTTCAACTGCAGTTGGTCGTACACATGACATGGCTATCTCCACAAATTTCCAAGCAGCATTGGTATTGAATTCACCTTGTAACCTTGGATCAACAACGCTTTGGATATCCCCTCTTTCGATTACAGGAATCACCCATTGAAGGATGTATCTCTCCCTTCCTGGGCCTCTCTTTAGGGCAGGTTGGCCGGTTATCAGTTCAAACAAAATAATCCCAAAACTATAAACATCACTTTTCTTGTTTGAGATTCCACATGCATAAAATCTGCATAAAAAACATAGATGTTTTGTTCATTGGCATTCGCCAAAGTGACAGAATGATAAAACAATGTAAAGGTTTGCAGAGCACTTCTCATTCTTGTAGTAATATATGAAATCCAATCTTCTTCGCAAGGAAGCTCAAAATAATATTCTTGACATAGAAGTACAAAATGATAATAGATCATTTTTTAATTTTTAAGTTCATCCGTACAAATCCGAGATTATGATTTTTCATTTATGAACTGAATGGAAACTTGCCCTGCTTTGAATTATTAATGAAGACTGACAAATTGCTCATTGGAAAAACATATACAAGGCAATATTAATATCAACATAGTCTCGATGTATAAATTTGGATCTTCTCTAATTAGAATGGCTACCGATTTTTTTTTTTTGCAGGATTAACCAATTCCTACTAATGGGAATTTGATTCCTACCCTTCAGAATTTGAGTAGCACCTGCATAAGTTTGATTCTCACGGGCTGGAAATTGGCTGGTGTTGAAGAATCTCCCTATAAATTTGATAATTTAACAATGAATGACTCCATAAAACTTTAGTACTTACTCAGGATCTACATATCCAGGTGTGCCAGCAGGGTAGTCGTTTAGACAAGAGTCAGTTTCTTTGATGACAATCCTTGATAACCCAAAATCAGCTATTTTCGCTTGCATGTTTTCATTTAGTAAGATGTTGGAAGGCTTCAGATCTCTGTGGATTATAGGTGGCTTGCAGCCATTGTGTAGATAATCCAAACCAGCATTTCCAATTAGCCACCAGTTAGCTTAATCACTGAAACTATGTCAAAATGAGCGAAGAATTAAAAGAAGGTGGCTTGCAAACCATAGGAAGCATCTACGGCAACTTGAAGTCTATCGTTCCAGCCTAGCAGATTGGTCTCTGTTTCTGCAATCAGACACCAGATTCTCTCATTAAGTCGCTGTTCGTATTAGCAAACTCACTTGGTCCATACAAATACAAATAAATTAAGCACATGATTATTGAACAAATAAGTTCAAATTTTAAATAATGAGATAATACTCAAGACTTTCCATCAATTCAAGGTATTTAACATAGAAAGATGTACCTATACTTTAGATAATTAAGAACAGGCTGCTGGAACGTGAACTGATTGAAATGAGTAGATACACACGCATTTCCTATAAGATGCATCTTTCTATTATAGTCTCTGTAACTACATCCAAGCCTTATACCTTAACAGGTGCACTATGATACTGTAGTTTAAATGAGAATGATGGAGTTCTGGGATGGAAGAGAATTATACCATGGTAATTTACATACCTAATAAATGTTGTCTCAAGTTTCCATTGACCATATATTCATATACGAGTGCCTTTTTTTCAAAGTCATCACAGTAACCAATAAGAGAAACCAAATTCCCATGATGAACAATCATTAAAAGTTGTGCCTGCATGCAAGTTGATATCATTTATATAGTGAATACAGTTGCAACGTTGATGAAAATATCAAATGATTTAAACTTGGCTGCATTTATCATAACTAACCTCTGCTTGAAACTCCTTATAACCTTGTTTTGATGATGGAGAAAGCATTTAACAGCAACTTTAGTATCATCTTTCAGAATTCCCAAGTAAACTTTTCCAAATCCTCCTTCTCCCAATAACTAGTTCTAAAGTTGTTAGTATACTAACAATCTCTGAAGAACTAAATGGTCGATTCTTTGATCTCAGCAAGCCCATCCTTCTAGGATGTAGTGTCCATCTCTACATTAATAAATATTGTCATTTTTCCTCATAAACAATTTTTGGAAGAACATCATATTAATTCTTAGTTATGGCAAACCTATTAAGAACATGTTATACAAATTTGAGGGTCCTTTAAAGTCTTTAATTAGAAAATTCTCATGTTGTCTTCTGAATCCTTTTCTGACACATTAAACTAGCTAGGATTCAGCTATAATTCCTGAGAAAGAAACAACAGGAGAAAGATGTTACCTCCTTTTCTCTTCCTTTGGTAGATAGCCAAAACAATGAAGAGAACCAGAAGAAGCAGGACAACTATAGCGGATGCAAGTATTGGAATCAGTAACTTTTTCTTCTTTTTCTTTGCTTGGCAGGACGCGGACAGGCAAATATTTGGAGTTTCTTGCAGACTTGCATAAAAAGGGAACATGGTATAGTCAGTAAACAGAGAATATTAAATGAGATACGAAAGATGAAAGAGCAGATCACGTTATCACATTCTTAGTCAAATCATTATACTTACAAAAGGAAATGAACCATAAACATTTAGATATACTGAAGCATTTAGATTAAGAAGACTAGAAAACCTCAATAGCAACATGCCATTCTTGGACTTCTCCATTAGAGCATCGGGAACTGAACCGGTGAGTTCGTTCCCAATTAAGTTACTGCAGTTCAAAGAAAAAAGTAATAATAATCTTCAGTTCGTACTCATAAGCTTAAAATTGTAAATGTTGAATTGAAAAAAACTACTTACAGAATTTTCAGATTTGGTAGATGAGCTAAAAATTCTGGTATCGGCCCGCTTAAGTCATTGTACGATAAATCTCTGTATCAAAAGGAAATGATAACTTACAACAGGACCTGCAAGGGTGGACTAGCATAGCCGTTGCTAGTCCCAAGTTCAAGTACTTAAACCACTTTCTCTAGTAACATATTCAGTAATGGCAATAAAAGGATCTAGGTGCCAATCTGTAATATTTAGGAGGCAGTTGGTGTTTCCAAGCCCTGTCCATAAGTATTTGAATGCTATGATTTTTCGTACAACATAATCTATACTTACAAAAACGTTACTTCTGTGAGATTGGAGAATGAAGTTACGATATCTCCGGTTAGTCCACTCGAGCTCAAATTCCTATTTGTAATGAAAAGAAGAGAAAGAATCAGAATTTACCAAAAAAAAATAAAAATAAAAATTTTTGATAAGAGACTTATTCATGAATGATGTATAATTTTTTATTAATTTTAGTTTACCTAAAATTTTACTGGCATGTGAAATTGAGATTTTAACAGTAAACCTACTTCTTATTAAGTGTCTAACTCCTTGGGTATGTATTTATTTCATTTAGAAGGGAGCCTCCACGGTTTATATATATATATATATTGAAATGCCTTGACATGCATGTATAAAGGTTCATTAGATTTCATGAAAGAACATTAAATATTTCGTGAGGACACTCACAATGAGATGATCCTTGGAGTACTATGGTTGTTTCAACTCAAACCATCCCATGATAAATTCCTTGGGAGACATGGATCACCTTGCCAGTTTCTTGATACTGAGTACATTTTCTTGATGTCATTAACAGCATGAACTGTTGATTCCAGTGGCAATTCAGAATTCAATCAATCAATGAAGAGAAAGCAGTAATTAGAGAAATATTACAAGTTGTATCCGCAATACTGAACACTACTTTGATAAGAGAAGCAGCAATAATATATGCTTTACAACATCTACACAGCTTCCTATCTGATGATATAAATTGGCAATATGCAATTCTCATGGTAGTTGAAAGTGGACTGCTAACTATAGTTGCATTCCCTTTGGTGCCTAGTGATACTGTATTAGAATTCGCAACATCAAAAAGTAATCTCAAATAGACGTCTATTTTCCAAAACTTAACTTCTGCAATGAGACAATGAATGTGTATGACCAACGGCAGAATGCATATATTACAATGATACAATGGAAACTATCTTGCTTAATATCTGGTAACTTTGATATCATGCATTTACCATAATTAGCTATAAAAATAAAACTAAAATAAAAAAATGAATGATGATGAAATTTGTTAATTGTTGATGTGATGTAAGACTAATTTGAATCACAGAAAGCTCAGTATAGAAACAAAGTTGCAATAACTTCAATACTAGCATCACCTAAATTACCAGACTGACGTGGATATCTCTATGACAAGGACCATCACACTATAAGCTAGGTGTAAACTCTGCTAACTTCTAACACTAAGACTGCAGGAGAGAAGTAAAATACCATCATTAAGGTTTGTAGGTGAATGTGGGAGTTCTAGAAACACAAATACTTCGACCGCGTTAAGGATTGGAGGAAGTTCGGATCCCTCTGCTGCATAAATAGAGAAGTGAACTTGCTTGCCATTAATCGGTGGGTCAGTTGGAGTTATGGTTATTGGCTTTAGGTATTCAAGCTCCATAGGTCCGAGGTTTCGTTCAGAATTGAGATCAATAAGCAATTTCCTCTTGTTGCCACCAATAAGCTTATCAATCTCTGCAAAGTGAAAGTAAATATAACATTGCGAAGCAGGATTTGGAGGGTTGAAGTATAAACTCAAGGGAGTGCTAGTATTCTGTGCTCGCGCAGCTGTCCTCAGTACTTTGGCTGGTATTTTATAATTATCGTTAAAGCTTTGGTTGTATAAGGGTAACTCTGTGAAAATTGGAATCCAATCATTGCCATCGAAAGAAGTAGGAAGCCATAAGCGATCATAGACGTCAATTGGATACCTAAAATCGACAGAGATTGGTATGTAATGAATCGATATATTTAGAATGTTATTATGTATTAGAAATTTATTTAGAACCATGATTGAATCTCTAATATCCTTTTAATGCAAATCACATTAATTAGATATCTATGGAGTTATAACATTGAAAATGAATACAAGCAAATAAAAAGGCCAACAAATGAAGAATAAGAACACTCCCAAAGCTAATACATGATTCAGCAGAAGAACTACAGCACGGTATAAGAATATAAAACCTGTCTTGTAAAGCCAGTAATAAAAATGATAAAGGTATTCAAAAACCACAAATCTGCATCAATAAATGGTCGCCCCTGGAAACAATTTATAAGTCCAGTTGAAATAACCAAAATCCACTTTTGTCAACTCATATATAAATGTATCTTTCTGATATAACATCAAAATTTGATACTCATATATATATATATATATATATATCATGTGGGATAATTGATAGAGTGAAGGGGACGAGCCGATAGGCCATATTTTATTATTTGTATCTTAATTGCACAACACTAGGTTTTTCTTCTCTTTATTTTAGAAAATTTCTTTCTTGGTTGGAAAACGAATAGATGATTTACCTAGAATAATCATATGTGTTGCCAGCGTCATATCTCCTTATGGTTAAGAGTGCTCCATTCTGAATTGGATAAATGAAATTGTCCAGAGGCCGTAATTCCAACACTGAAATGAAAGGTACTCCAAATCCGGTGTTAACAAGACAAACATCTATATATTCCGCTGAGGGAACATGAATAATCTCAAATATTAGGGTTGCTCTACCAGTAGATGTCCATCTAACAGGTGTCCATATATTAACACCAAGATACAAGTCGAATTCTGGATAAAAGTTTTTGCCATCATAATTTCCATACTCAAAGATAGCTCAGATCAGATAATTATTGGATCCATCTTGTTTTGGTTTCATATTATAACAATTTCTTATTCCTTGAGGAAAGCTCCTCAGATTCTTTCGTTGCCATTGGTGATGATTATCGGTGAGAACAATTGATATCTCGTGATTTTCTCCGATATCTATATATTTTGTATCTGGCTCATAGAATAGACCAGTGCTAACATCTGTATATTCAACACTTGCCCCACAGTCTATGCTTATGAACCCTGAAAATAGCATTAGGCAGTAAGCAAGTTAGACCTACCATCCAATTTGTAGAAATGTTTTTATAAACTGCCTCCCAAATATTTAAAGAATAATGAGACATACTAAACGAGACTTTTTACCTCAGTTATAGCATAGAAGATTGGACAAATATTCTATATGCTAAAAATAATAAGGGGTTGTTTGTTTTTTAATCTGAAAACTGAACAATACTGCTGAAAACTGAAGACTGAATAATAACTAAAACTCGAAATCTAAATAACATATTTGTTTTATTTTTTCTTACCTCTGAATGTATAATAATTTTGTTTGTTTTTTAAATTAAAATTGTCTGAAAATTAGTAATTTAACATTTATATCTTTTTACTATTAGTTATTCTATAACTTTATTTAATATAATACAAACAAATATAATAAATTATTTAACAAAGACTAAAATACTTTTATGTATCTACTAATAATATTTTTATTCATAATTAAAATATGATTAATTATTATAGTAAAGTAATTTTTTTTTTTGAAAATTATATATACACAAATAAATTATTATAGTAAAGTAAAGTAAATTTTATATATCTAAATAAAAATAAACAAAATGTTCTTAAGTTGAATTACTATTGCAACAAAAGTTGAAATTATAAAGTAATATATATTTTAGTCATTGAAATATTTTATTAATTACATTTAAAAGGAATCTATATAATGTAAAATTAGGACAAATTTAGAAATATGTTATTTTAGGAACAATAGATTTAAAATAATATATTTAAAAAATCATTAACCGATTTGACATTCAAATAAAAGTTAAAAATTATAGTTTTTTTTTTCTTTCAGTGATTTTTGGATGGTTTTAAATAGTTTGCCTACTTTAAAATAAAACAAAACAAAACAAAACAAAAATCACTTAAAATATGTAATTCGGACCCATTAAATAAAAAATGACAAAAACAAATGATTCCTAAGTGAAAAATACCAAAAATGCCAACCATAAAATTTGTAAATTCGTTTTTACCCACCAATTTTAAAAAATTCATTTTTAACATCTTAAACAAATTAATTGCTACAGATACCCATTTGACCCAAATTGCCTTGACCTACCTTGTTCTCCTCCTTTATTGCTTATGATATGAGATCTTTGACTTCATTTATTAATTATTTGAGTTTTGTTGGGATTTTTTTGAGTTCTTTTACATTTTTTCATTTTTTTTTTTTTTTTTTTTGTATTTTAGATGTTGAGTATTAATATTTAAGGTTGGATTTGGTCAGATTTAGTTTGAAAATGGAGGTTTTCGGTAAGATGCAATGTCAAAAACGATGACTTGGATTTTGTGGGGCCACAAAACCTAGTATTGGGTCATGTGGGTCACAAAACCCGTTATCGGGTTTTATGACCCCATATAACGCAATATCGGGTTTTATCGAGCCACAAAACCCTGATGTCAAATTTTATGGCTCCATAAAACCCGGTATCGAGTTATGTAGGACCACAAAACCCAATACTAAGTTTAAATTTCATGTTTTGTAAATTTTGACTTAAGGGTAGTTTGGTAAATTTGGATATAGAATGAAAATAGTTTGTTTAAAGGGTGAAAAACAAATTTTTATAAAAAAAAAGGGTAAAAACAAATTTTTTCTTTTGTTTTTGGATAAAAATGAATTTGATCCCTAAAAATATTTTATCCTAGAAAGGTTGTTGAAGTTAATATGTTATGCCTTTTATCATTATTGTAATGCATTTGTTAGTGTATTTAACTTGAGTTAGTTTAGTTAACTAAGGTAATGTTTAGTTAACTAGTATTATATTTTGTATGAATGGAATTAAGACACTTGTATGATGGATTTGGGAGGTAGAGAGTTAGAATAAAGACTGATCTGAAGCTTTTGTATGTGACAAAGAGCTATAGATATAGAAAAAGAAATTCAAATTACGGGTGAAAAGCGGAAAACAACTCTGTTGTCCGTCTGATTTAAAAAGAAATTCTACAATTTTTTATAGCTTAAAATTACACCTATTGTGTGCTCTTTTGGGTGCCAAAAACAAAGGGATAATCCAAGTTCCAAACCACCACCCCCACCACTTCCCCCCCGCCCCCCCACCCCCTTTCCTGTTGTTTGACGTAATCGTTAATTACCCATGTTGTTTTGACATGCACAATGATAAAAAGATCAAGGGGTTTTTTAGATATTTTTTTAAACTACAAAAGATTTTTTGGAATATTTATTTAAACTACAAGGGATATTTTATCTATTTAATCAAATAATAGAGAGATTCTTAACGATTTCGCAAATTAGAGATGGATATTAGCTATTACGCCAAACTACATGGGGAAATAAGATTATCCCCAAAACAAACAACCAACAAAGTGAACATACTCAGCCACTATGCAATCACTCTTCCCATTCACAGTTTTACATAATGCTATCAAAAGCCAACAAAACACTTACCTAGAAAACACTGCCAACAAAATATTCTAGCAGCAGTTATTGTATATTGAGTATTGACTACTCTGGCTTAACATAAATTACAATCTGTAAATATTAGTAGGAGCAGTAATGTTTTGCTAGTTTCCATGCCTTTAGCAGTGGACAGCTCTGAAGAATGTTTCACCCCATACTAACAATGACTGCAAACTTTGTACAACCTATACTATTAGACATACTGCAAGTAAGATCCAGGAATTTAATGTATAGATAATTTTCTGGATTTTATATATAACGACAAAGAGCTGCACAGGGCATCGAAAAGCTAAAAATTTTCTTCTCTTAAAAAAGATTGGTTACAAAAAACCAGGATGATAAAGTTTTTCATGAGATGGAAAAAATCAAACAAGTGTATAAAAATGAATCAACCTTCAACAAATATATAAGCTTTATAGCTGTTATTCTTCATGCATGTTTTTTCAATTTCAATGTAAGTGTTACTTGTGGATAGGCAGTACAAGCATGAGAGAACAAGTCTTATAAGGTATAAAAGGCAAACTCACCAGAAGTATCGGCTTCAAATTTCCTTTCAGCATTGCTGACACTAATGATTAGTGGAACTATGACCAGCCATAGCTTTGGAAACCAAAATGATGGTTGCCCATTAACCATGTTGGTTGTTTCGATCAAATTCTGTTGTTTTCCAAGTCCAGCAGGGAGTGTAACAAGAAAGAGAATGATCAAATTCAATAGTTTGTAAGTTCTAATTAAGCTATATTTGGTTGCTGATAGCAATATTTATACCAGCTCAGTGCTCCTACTCCAGTTAGTTGTATGTCGCGTCAAAAAAGAGTTAAAGATTCTTTCTTAACCTTTTTTTTTTTTTATGTAATATTTTTATAATAAGAGAAGTTGGAATTTGAGTATTGTATGACAAAGAAATAATGTAATAATTTTGATCATCTATAACCTTTTATACTGATGTGTCACTTAATTATGAAAAGATCAAAAGAAAAAAGTTAAGAGAGAATCTAACTTGTAAAAATGGCCACGCTACTAAGTATGGATAGGAAAAATGGCTCAAGAGCAAAAACGCTCCTAAAATTAATACCACTTTCTAAATTATTTTAGATGGAGAATTCGTATATTATATTTTAAAAGTATATTTATAAAAATTGGGAAAACAATAAAGTTAAAAAGTAAATTAGTTATAACATATAAAAAATAGTTTTATGCTTATTTAAACAAGTTTGAAAAGTAGCTAAGGTAGTGTTTGGTTGCATGTTTTAAAATGATTTTTTATTTTCAAAGACGAAAAATGATAATAAAGTGTTTAGTATTATGTTTCGTAAGATGTGTTTTTGAATGGAAAACATTTTTTTTTTAATTATAACTAAAAAATTAAAAACTATTTTTTATATTTTTCATAATTTTTAAAATATATTTTCAAAACAAATCGTTATTTTTCCATATAAATAACTGTGTTACTCATTTCTAAAAATAATATCAAACATATTAATATCATTTTTTGTTTTTAAAAATAACTTTTAAGAAATCCTATTAAACATATTATATTGTTAAAAACATCATTTTTAAAACATATTTTTTATTTTTAAAAATAGTTTTTAAAAGCATCCTTTGCAAAACGACTTTAGAAGCATCATAAGATTTTCATATTTTTCTTACTCTTTGGAAATTGAAAAAGATTCTTATGACCGACTCCAAGCCATTATTGGCTCCACCTTTCTACACGCTAAAAAATAATTGATTATAAATTTATATATAATCATAATATGTTCAATAAGATTTATAAAGAATCTTATCAAACTCATTATATTTTTAAAAATATCATCTTAAAATGTATGTTTTATTTTTGAAACTTAGTTTTTAAAAGCACCATTTCGAAAACGACTTTAGAGGGGTGACCGAGTCCAAGGTCATTTTTGGCTCCACCCTTCTACACGCTAGCTGAAGAATAAATTTTTAAAAAAACAGTACACGTTAAAAGAATGAGTGATTATAATTTCACATATGCATTTGTAAGTTTGACCACATCTAGGACTGAGGCTATTTTTTTCCCAACTGCATACATAGAATAACCAATAAGAATATGAAGCAGATTGACCAACTTTATGGTCGTAGTTTGTAGAGCCTAGTTAACGGCACAAGTCAAGTCATTCCTTTATATGTTTTGAATTTTTGGCAAAACTTAGAACCATATTCGAACAAACATTTGTCACATCATCTAGAAGCCTATTTATATAAAGTCTATTGACATATTCATACTGCGCCTATCTGTAGTCTCTTAGTAGAATTTGACAGGTCTAATAGCAGGGCTTATGTATTCAACCTTCTCTTTTTCTTTCTTGTCAATGGCTTACTTGGCCAGTAAAATCCACTGTGGATTAATTGTGTTCAGGTATGTACTAAACGCGTTCTTTTGATAGTCTTGAAAACGTGCATAACGTATTGCTTCACCATACAACCAAATTCTCAAAGAACATAAATTTCAGAATTTGCATTTCAATTGCTAATAACATGGAAAGGGTAAATTTTCTAGATACAATATCTCATCGGGCGACTCTACAGAAAATATTTTTATTAAATATTTTAAATTTTCTAAAACTCTAAATTTCTTCTTCCTACACCCATAATTTGTTATATATTTTTATTACAGAAATGCCTTTAAATAAAATTTAATATAAATAAATACATATATTCTTTAGGGTGATGTACTTTGAAAAAAAAAACACTAATTGCTCACAAACATATTTATCTCTCTCATGTAATTTCAAAATCTTTTTTAAATTGGATCTCATCTTAAAAAAAAAAAAAATTATTAAGTTTTTTATGATCTTTAAATCATCATTATGTTAGTTAAATTATATATATCTAAAAATTCTTTCTCTAATGTAGTTCTTTTTCACTCTCTAATTCCATTTCCTCTCTAACCATTAAAGATAAATTGAAAAAATATAGTATGAACTTATTTGCAAAGGATGCAAGTTCAAGATCTCTACACAATAAATTCAAGGTGAGAAAAGGAAGATATATAGATTAGAAAATTAACAATAATAATCTTTTGTTTTGATTTTAATTTTTAGTGTGCCTGTTACACTTGGGTCTTTAAAAACTAAATTGTTTTCACAAGAATTTTCCAATCTAAACTTCATGTTTATTGAGTTTTTTAATGTTAAATAACGTCCACATTTATTTATAACAATTTGCAAACAAATCATATTTGATACATATGCAATTTTTTTTTTAATTAGTGATACATATATATACAGTTAAAAAGGAAAATTAGAGAGAGAATAATGGTTTCTTCTCTGATTGAGATGGGTGAATAGAGTAAATTTTTAATCGTGAACTTTAATTATGGGGTGAGTTGAGAAAATGGGTGTAGGGAGAAGAAATTTGGGTGGCAATGGAGCACCTCCCTATTTCATTCCATGGTAATCATACAATTACATTTTTAAAAACAAAAAAGAAGATTAAAGTGAATAAGACACTGACAGAATTTGATATCTGCAGAGAAGTTTAAGCTTCATTTTCAAGAGAATTAATGCTTAAAGAGTTGCATATGTGAAAAGAAATTTAAACTAAGTTCTAATCCTTCTGTTCTATCGAGGTTGAGGACCCATTTCGGTTTCAAGATCCACCGGACGCACATCAAGTGAATTTATAGACCTCAACACTTTGCTCTCAGTCATAGAAGTTTGTTCACGGGCAATTTCCATCTCCAAACACTCTTTCAACTCTGTCAGCACATGACTCATAGTTGGTCTCTTGATGGAAACTGATGAAACACATACCATAGCAATTTCTACAACTTTCCAGACAGAATTAGTGTCAAAGCTTCCTTCCAGTCTCGGATCAATGAGGCTTCTGATATCCCCTTTTTCGAGAAAGGCATGAACCCATTGCACTATATGAATGTTATTCTGGCTTCTTATCAAAGCAGGCCGGCCTGTAATTAGCTCTAAAAGAACAATTCCAAAGCTATAGACATCGGTTTTCTCATTCAACCTGTTGGACGTATAATACCTGCATAAACCAAAATTTGTAACTTAATTTTGTTTTAACCATATGTTTCATATGCAAAGTTATGTAGCTTGGGAAGACTTCAATTACTTACTCGGGATCAAGGTAGCCCACAGTGCCAACAACTGAAGTTGATACTTGACTTTCACTTTCAAGAGGGAAATATTTTGAGAACCCAAAATCTGCAAGCTTGGCCTGCCTTTTCTCATTCAACAAAATGTTGGCAGTCTTCACATCTCTGTGAATTATCGGTGGCTTGCAACCACAATGCAAGTACTCTAGCCCTGCACACATTTGATCCAGCACGTGTTAGCTTGGCTTGGAAATATATAAAATGAAAACTTAAATCATTAATTGGTCATTTTGTTCATAGACCTTGCGCTGCATCAACTGCACATTGAAGTCTCTCTTTCCAACTCAAAGTTTCTTTGGTTTCATCTGTAGGAAAAATATACAACAAAGTAGTTATATATCTAGTGTAGAAGGACCCTTTAAGAAATAACCCCGAAGTAAAGATAAATGATGACCGATACCTAATAAATATTGCTGTAAGTTTCCACCAGCCATGTACTCATAGATGATCCCCATGTTTGTGCCATCATTGCAATATCCGATGAAGAGAGCTAAATTTCTATGATGAACACGCATCAAGAGCTGAGCCTGCAAATCAAGACGACACATGAATGTTTGCCATAATCATATAACTATGCTTAGAGTGCTTATCTAATCAGTGTGCACTAAATTTAATAAAATGGAATAGGATCTCATTGCTTATTATTTCAATCACTACACATTAAGGTCATACCGTAGGGAGGGAGATGCGACAGACAATCTAACACACTAGTACTCTTTTAGGACTTTTATCAAACACTTGGTGTTGTCTGAATGGCCCCACAAATACAATAAGTAACACAAATATAATGGCAAGAACATATCAAGCTAAGAGCAAGTCAAACCACAATACAACATGAGATTTTACACGGTCTACCAACATAGACTACGTCCACGGAGGTCACCAATTTCACTTGTATGAGAACAACAAGGTTACAAGAGATTACCCCTATCCTCCAAATTATCTTTTCTCTCTAACTCTCAATCTTCTAACCTTACAAACTTTCAATGTTAGGGTTTCTTTATTCTCACAACTTGTAGAGAAACACACACTTCTCTCACAAAGTCTCTCTACACACTCTTACAATTCTCTCAATAAAGCAACAATATATATTAAGAGGCTTTCTAAAATTACAACAAAACTCATCAAAATATGAAATTACAAAATAACCCCAAAATACTAACACACATGAAGTTACTCTGAGATATACATAAACAAATACTACATGATATGGTTACATTGTCATAATCACATCACATACATGTTATCATGATCGTAATATAAAATTCTCATCTCAACAAACCTGGTGCAACTGATATGATAATTCATTTAATTGTACTTTTTATGCAGTGTAATAAACTAAATAGATTATAGTGCCAAGTATCCGGTTTGGAAAAAAAAAAAATTATTAGTTATACTTTGGTGTTTGAAACTCGATCCACAATTGAATATTAACAGTTTTAATTCAGTTATGGTCCAGTACATCCCAGCCCAGCGCAAAATGGAGGGCATACAAACAAAAAATATGTCCTATAAAATCGATCAAGTATTGACATAATTGAGTTTCTATCGAAATCGATCAAGTAGAAGAAAAATCATTTACACGTACCAACTCTTGAACCAAAATTATATAAACAAATTGTAAATTTATCTCTTTTTCACTCGAATTAATCATTTTGTAATTTGCTAATTGATTTAACCCATTTAACTAGTATTAATATAAATGATTCAAAACACACCACCTTTTAGCAAATGTGATTGTGTACCTCCTCACTCTCCAAAAGATTGAAAGTTCAATTCTCATCAAAAGTATATTACAGCTGCTTGTGTAAGTAATTTTATCTCCTTATAGTAAAAGGAAAAAAAAAAAAGCATAATAATTGATTCAATTGATTCAACCCATTTTAGAAAATTAGTTCCTTTAGTGAATGATATTTGCAAGCTTTCATCCCAATTTTGTTTATAATTGATTACATGTTCATTTGACGTTTAAAGTTAGTTAGAAACTCAACCCAACACAACCTAGGTCCAGTTCTTTTAATTGGATTAATTTAGTAATTTCAGTTTTTTTTTCTCATTTTTTATTTAATTTTACATTTATGCTATAAACGATCTTGATTTTTTCTCCAGTATTTTACTTTTTGATATATATTTTTGTGATTTTAACTTATTTTAGTTGTTTGATTTCTGTTTATCTAACAGAAGTTATTGAATTTGGTAATTTCGTTCATTATTTTTTTTTTTCCTTTTCTTAATATGGCTTCAATAATTTTACATATTATGGTTGTTACTAGTAAAGATTTCAGAGTCCATAACTTTCTTGGAGATTGATTATAACAAGTCGTAGTTTTTATTTCAGTTTCACAACATTGATCAAGAAAAACTGCTTTTAAAAAATTAAGATGGCGACAATAAAATAATTTCTAAGAAAAAGAAAAAATTAATATTATCATTTGCTTAACAAGCTAAAATTTCACCGATGTAAAGGACTGTAGAGGAGTGAAATATTACAAATAATAATTTGATGTGAACTATATGAATTATTACCTAGGAATTTAAAAATTCAAGAAATATTTAGTCACACTGCCAATAGTCAAAACAATGATAAATTCATGGTTGTGATATGTATATATTTTAGGTGATAATTGTTGAGCCTCTAGCTAGCTATGTCAGTGATTTGGCCATATTTATCATTTCTTTATATACCCTTTTGATGTTCATGTAATTATTCTTTAACTGATTTTCGTAGATAGAGTATTACCTCTGCTCGAAATTGCTTAGACCCTTGATCTGATGATTGAGATAGCATTTTGACGGCGACTTGTGTACCATCCAACAGGTAACCATGGTAAACTGTTCCAAACCCTCCTTTACCAAGAACCCTCCGAAAGTTATCAGTGATATTCACTATTTCAGCATATGTAAATGGTCGACTATCTGATTTAAAAGACCCTTCGTTTTTGTCTTGAGATTTTACACCCAGCTTTGCACCTATAAAGTTGAAGTGCATCAAATTGTTAGCACTTTTTGTACCTATTGAAATTCCTGAACAATTTTTTTTTTTTCATAATTAACACCAAGTTAAAGCATTATCGGGACCAATTAAGATCAGATTCTGAAGTATAACTCAGATTTCTGCTCCCAAAAATGAGAGAGAACTATCCACATAGAGTGGAAAAACTACTCACATATTAGTGGGAGGAGTGTGCACTCAAACTCATGACCTTAGAATCAAAGCATGAGTGTGAGGTGGTTACCACTGCGCCAACCCCGGTTTGCGAAAAAAAAAAAAAAATCATGAACAATTACTTGTTCTACAAAATAACAATTGACTACACTAATACAAGTTCTAGATGAGACGAAATAGTATATGTACCTCGTTTTCTTCTATAGATCCAAACAGCAAGCAATGCAAGAACAATGACAAGTGAGCAAACAACCGCTGCAACCACTGGTATCACAATGCTTCTCTTTTTCTTTTTGCATGGTTCCAACAAACAAAGATCTGGATTTCCTTCAACTCTGTAACGTTATTTCAGTTCTTCTTAGTGGAAAATAGTTGAAGTTTGATAGTAGAATAAGAAATTGGTTTTGGTAAAGCAATGATATTGTAACAATAACTTCAGAATTTGAATATAATGAGAACCTCAAATCAAGTGATCCACTCTGTTGTCGTGTCTTCAAAGCTACAGGAATTGACCCAGAGAGCTTGTTTCCTTGCAAGTATCTGTAAGTTGTTAATAAATTAGATTGTCTCACTTTCCCTGGAGTGAGTGTAGAGCTGTGGTATTAAATCTAGTTAACTTACAGAACACTCAAGTTTGAAAGTTGTGACAGAAGTTCAGGTATTGTCCCCTGTCAAGCCGTTGTTTGATAAATCCCTTGAGAAAACAGATTTCCCGCATTAGGAATGTTCCATTTAACACCAAATTTTCTGAGAACTTAGTTTTACATGCAATGACTTATGCTTACAGGGAATGTAATGACTTCAAATTTGATATTGACGGCAGTATCCTGCCTGTCAGTCTGCTCGACGATAAATTCCTGCAGGCAATCCAAATACGTGAGCTAAAAAAGAGTCAATAATTTGATTGCTTGATTATTTTGTTAAAGCACAATCACTTACAGGGATATAATTTTCGGGGGAATATGGTAGCCATTGTAGCTGCAATTCAGGCCATCCCAAGGGTAATTAATTGGTGCACATGGATCTCCTTGCCAGATTCTATCCACAGAATAGCTCGACTTGATTTCCATGATCGCAGTAACTAATATATCAAAAGAAATCAGAAAACAATATGACTTGAACTTTAACTTTAAAAAGCAGAAAAATGTCAACAAAATACCATCTTCTTGGTCTGTTGGGTCTTGTCTGAAATCTTTAACAGTATAAATTTCCATTGCATTTAGAATAGGAGGAAGTCTAGAATTTGATGTCCTATAAAGTGAAAAATGGAGCTTGCTTCCTCTAACAGATTGATTTGTGGGTATAGTTGTTGACTCTAGATATCTGGGAACAACAGATTTCTCCCACGGTATACCGTTTAGTTCTATGGTAAATTCTCTATGTTGGTTCCCTTCCAGGTTTTCAAGTTCAGCAAAGTGCATATACACATAGAACTGCAAAATTGGATCTTCAGAGTCGAATTCAAGTTCCAGTGACTCACTAACATTCATTGGGCTGATAGCAGTACTCATGATTGCTGATGGCAGTCTGTAGTCAGATTCAGCCAGGGCGTCTGTAATGGATGTGGTATTGATTGATTCAAAACTACCCTGGTAAGGATACCATATTCGATCATATCTATCATCTTCCCACCTGAAATGTAGCAACAAACATGTCACATTTGACAGAACTGAAAAATCCAAATCTAGCATGGTAGTATCTACTAGACCAACACACCCCCTTGCATGCATGGACCAAGCCAAATACCAACACAGACCAAGCTAAATACAAACACATAATAATTTTAAATATCAAATATCAAATTCAAATATAATCACATAGGGAAATTGAACTCAGAAGTCCTGAAATAAATAAAACTCTAATACCATATCAGTAACTAACAGATCCAAAAATTTACGTTAATAAAAAATGACCCAGTTAATTATATAAAGCTATTTAATGCAATTAATATTGGGAAGTGATTTTACCTGATTATGCGATTGGTAGTTGAACCAAAATCGAAGCGCCTGTAAAGAAGCAAGGCCGCTTGGGCTCCAGAATCAGTCTTGTAGATGTTGTTATGGAAATGCCTTAGCTCTAATGTAGATATAAAAGGAGTCCCTTTGCCAGTATTCACGAGACAGACATAGATTTCATCCGTTACCGGAGTATGTATGATCTCCTTAATCAGAACATGAGAATCATTGTCAAACGTCACAGTGTCCCATTCATTAACTCCAACATACAGACCAAATTCAGGCAACTTGTGCTGGCCATCAAAGTTTCCATACATGAATGAAGCTCTTAGAAAGTAGACTGTGCCTCTGCCTTCTGGAGGCTTAAATGTGTAACAGTTTCTCTTCCCTTCAGGAAAGCTTCTGACAGTTGCAAGTGATTTTTGGAGAGTTGCAGACATGAAATCGGAAGCTATGTTCCTATTCTCTCCAGTGTTGATATATTCATTATCCGATACGTATTTCAACTTTGTTTCGTCCTCGATAGAGCTGAAACCTTCTGGTGTCCCGCAGTCAATGGTTATGTAGGCTATAATAATTCATACAGGGAAAAAAAAAATAACATTACAAAAATATTCGAGTATGCCAGAAAATAACTCATTTACCTTCATCTAAATTCTTCTTGGTCATTTAATTTTGACCAACCATAAAAAGACAGTTGTGGAAGCTTTCATATGGACCCAAAAGATGCTCTAGAGCAGAGAGGTTGAGACTATAAATAAATGTTGGATTATGAACCCTGAATCATAATATAACGCTACGACTTAATTTTTTTATTTGTTTAGGAATAATAGTTTCCTATTTAGATCCAAGGATCTTAAAATTTAATCCATTTATTTAAATTTGTTCGGTGTGAGGCAATAAAAAGAAAGAGTAGAATTGAGAGATTGTAAATATTCATTTGACGGTGGATGATTGAGTGTCGGCGTGTTTTGTGAACATATAAACTACATTGATCATCAAACATGCAAAAATCATCTCTTTTATTTTCTATTTTTGTTTGATTTTGTGCTTTTTCTATTTTATTGACAATAAGTGCCTTGAGACTCCATTTAACCAAAACAAATGAGAAACAAATTAGTCCTCATGTGAAACTGCAAGGTTTCTTGTGTGTAGTGTTAAGTGGGTGAGATAAAGAGGAGTCTTGTGTAATAGTAGTTGTTGTAGAACTTTTGGTTGATAAAAGAGTATTAAACAACAATTCTACTAATGAAATATTTTAAAGTTTCATTGTATATGCAAAAATGTCGTAGAGATATCAGATATAGATACTTACACGCTATGTCGTCTAGTTTCCTTCTGGCATGCTGGTGGTCTATAAAGTTCTCTGACTCCTCATGGCATGAAGCAACAGAAGCCAAAACAGTTGATTGATCTACACAACATGCTCCTATTTTCCAGAATGATATTATGAACATAAACCATGCCATTGAACCCCAGGTTCCTGTACTTTTTACACCCATTTCTTCTTTATATGGAAAGCTCAAAAATGACAGATTATCAGAGCCTGTACTAGAGCAGAAGCAAAGGATCCATTTGATTAATGAAGCTATGCACTTTTGTAAAGTTTAATGAAGACGATATCTACTTAGAGCGTTAAATTGCTGTACATGAACTTTTGAGACATTGTTTAAAGAAACTAAAGACCAACTTGCTTTAATATCCTTGAATTGTTATTTTCAATCGTTATTGGGAATTTATGGCCATTACTCTTTGATGTTATAGTCCACAAAGGTGTGCCTAGGTACATAGAATTTCTAAGCAAGTGTAAATCTTGATCCTTGCTCATGGCCTCTGGGGTGCCAAATGTGTAATAAATATCTATTATCATTCAATATGATGTGAGGGAACAGCTCTCAATTGGGCTAATAAAGCCATAGAAAGGGATCTGTTTGGACCGCCAATTACTGATCATTGTGGCAGTGCACCCAGGAAGCTGGACAGCCTCTAGTGTTGCGGGGCCATCTTGAGCTTCAATTCAACACAAAGACTAAATCGTTGGCCTATCCATGTTGGCACGAGGTTAAGTACTGACTTATTCAAGAAAGTGATTGCCATTATCAAACGAACTAATCTTTTGGATCATTTAAAAGCATCCGGACAAAGATAAATTATTGACAAGACTATTCTTTTTGTTCGTTTACCGGAAGTCACCTCTAATACAAGTCAGAAAAAAGTTACATGTCTCTGTAGAGAGTTTTGTAAAACTCCCCAGAAAAAGTTTGATCACATTTCAAAACAACCATCTAGTTTAAAATTTGTATTACAACACTTTTATTGTGTGTCAAAGTCACCTCGTATTTTCAAAATTAGTTAGAAACTAACCTTATTGTGAGCCCAGCCATCCCCTATATGGGGTTTTCATCTAAATTAAAATCAAAACGATCGTTTTCTAGGAAGGGAATGAATCTTAGGTATATTTTACCTTTACCTTTTACAAATCTCCCTATAATTTTCATATCATTTTAGGCATAACATTTTCTATGCTGGTATATGTATCTTTCTTTGATGGACCTCAAAAGTTCTAACTTCACCATTAAATCATGGTCCATCCTCACCTTTTGAAAATATATTAAAATTGATGATTTGTGGTCCTCTTTTACCATTGCAATCGTACATCGTCATTGTCGCCACCACCATCATTGTGGTGGTCATCATTATCATCATCATTTATCGATAGTTGTCTTTTCATTCTCCTTCTCTCTCTTTTTCTCTCTCTACTTCTGTTGCTTTGCCTATAAAAGTTACCCTAAAAAATGATTGTTATTTTAAAGGTAATTTTGTCCTATTCCTATAATAGGTGACATCAAAATTCAAACTATTAGTTTGGTAATAGTTGCACAAGTCACTCTACATTAAGTGCATTAAAAAAATTGCCCCTAATCTATTTCAAAAAAAAAAAAAAATTGCCCCTAATCTGTTATATATTTTATTTTATTATATTCAAAACTTGATTAATAATTTAATAAATTCTTAAGCGAAGTTATTATATTATTAAATATTTCAAATTATTATAAATATTTAAAAAAAAATCATTACACACACATATTCTCTTCCTTTTTTATTATCTTTCTCTCTTAAACTTTATTATTGTATTCATTATCTCTCCTAAATTGTGTTCGTGTTTCATTTTGTGCTTTACAACTATTTCTCAACAGTAAGTCCCTTGAGGCTCCATTTTAACCAATGCATGCAAATCAGAAACAAATTAATCCTTACGTGAAACTGTAAGGTTTCTTGTGTGTACTCTCAAGTGTGTGAGTGAAACAGTAAGCTTGTGTAACGGTAGTTGCATTAAACAACAATTCTGCTAAGATATCAGATATCTAGCTATACTTACCGGCTATATCATCTAGTTTCCTTCCGGCATGCTGGTGGAAGTGGTCTATTCTCTGACTTGTCAAAGCATGAAGCAATAGAAGCCAAAACAGTTGATTGATCTCCACAATATTCACCAATTTTCCAGAACGATATTATAAACATAAACCATGCCATCGAACTCCCAGATCTTGTACTTTTTGCAACCGCATATTTCTTCACAGCCTGTAGAGCAGAAGTAAAAAACACATTTGCACCAAGCCCACAATGGTCGAAGATACTTTCATGACAGGCAACATCTATTTAGAGGGTCGAAATACTATATATAAAGTTTGAGACATTGTTGAAAGAAACTAAAGGCCAACTGTTTTATTAAATAACCTTGAACTGTTAGTTCAGTCTTTACTAGAAATTTAAGACCATTACTGTTTGATGTCCTGTAGTCCACAAAGGTGTGGCTTGGTGCTTAAAATTTTGTAAGCTAGTATATGTCTTGATCCATACTCATGGCCTCTGGGGGCCCAAAGGTGCAACCAAAATCTATTTTCATTTAACGTGATGTGAAGGAATTAGGTACAGATTTTAGAGAGTGACGATATTTTTAGTGGTGAGAGGGGGTATCAATCTATCCTTCGCAGTTTCAACTTGATATATTGGTCCCGGAAATGTCAAATAGACATGTCTCTATTGGGATAATAAAGTGAAATATTGTTTGGACCACCAAAAAAAGTGGTTGTGCACCCCTTTTTGTACACGAATCCAATTAAGATTTTTTAAAACATTTCACCTAATGAGAACACCCCACATATTTTCAATATGTCATTTTCTTTTAGTTTTAATTAAATATTATAAAAATAACAATATACAATTAAAATAAAAACATATAAAAAGTACGGTGAAAATAAAATAATATAAAAAGAATGATAAAGGTGTTGCTACTTCCAGCTATGAGAAAACACGTCTTTATCTTAATTTTAATTTTATTTTAACCTAATTTTCTTTATTTAACAAAAAAATTATAAAAATTATTCGGAGGGAAGCCCGGCTAAGGCATCTCATTCTTCTTTTCCTACTTTTGGGAGCTTCACCTAGCAGAGTTACCCTCCACTCAGCCATGATAACTGGTCTTTGGCTCACAGGAGCAATCCTCCTTTGATAAGCCTGGGTATTGTAAATACAGTTCTTAATTCTTTATATTAATAGTACTTCGTAATAATATTGGAATATCAAAATAATAATAATAATAATGATTTGGGGTGTACATACAATTTTGAAGGAATGGAAATATCACAACCCTAAATGATTATTGTCGCAAGTGCACCCAAAGAAATTGGGCAGCTTCTAGTGTTACGGGTCACGGTGAGGCTGAAGCCCATACAAAGACTGAAAAGGTCGGCCCATGTTAGCACAAGGTTGAATATGAACTTATTCGAAAGAAAAAATGTTATTATCTGATAGATTAGTCTTTTGGATGATTTACAAATATACAAAATGTGCTTTCGGATAATTGGTGGACACAATAATTATCAAACATTTCACTTTTATTTTGCAACAAAATGAATCAAGAAGTTGTTATATCAATCAACAATAACACTTACGAAATTCGTTTTCTATCAAATCAAAATGGATTTAACGTAAAATAAGATTTGAACATGATTCACCCCTAGTCTCGGCCATATCTTGCTTCTTACTAGCATCAAATAACTTTTTGCTCCACAGAGGCCTTCGACAATAAACTTGTCTAGTTGTCTTGGTTTGCCCGTTCAATATCCGATTCTCAAGATGAGACTCATTAACAGAATCTTACCAAACAACGGTGGCTTGTGGGGACCCTTGGCTACGGCAAGTGCACGTACACGTTCTCCAAACATGGAGCACATCAACGGGCGAGGCGTGTCCACTCTGATCAAATGGAACCTTCGACATGGCCAATGTATGTAGACTTCCTTCGCACATGGACCAAACCGAAGAGTGAGATGTGTGCACTCCCGTAAAGGACGCTATTAGTACCTCCACCTCCTAATATCTTCCACGTACCCGATTGCATTGAATCGGGCTAACCTCGGTGCAAGACCAGAGCATCCCGGCTCAGATCCCATTTGAATCACGCAAGTATCTTTCACTTCTAGTAAACTGGTGATCCGATAGTATTTTTCAATTGCGCGAATTGTTTAATTTCATGTTGGAAAGAAACATCATCATAATCGAGATGAGATGAGACAATGATATTCGTAATTTAGGGCTAGGGACATCCAATTGGATTTGTATTGATTTTAATGTACTGACTAGCTGACCATATTTATATAAGAATTTCTCACATATTGCAACAAATTTTACCTTTGGTTGGGTTACATTCTATATTTTATTAGTCAAACATACCATATGTTATCAGTTTACATATGTAATACATATCTTATCATATCATAATAGTGTGTCATTGATCACTTCATACAATAGTATGTTAATGATTGTATCATACAACCTATATATTATTAGTCGAATATAACATACATTATCAATCTACATACATAATACATATCTTACCATATCATAATAGTGTGTCATTGATCAAGTCATACGGTATAGTATGTCATTGATCATGTTATACTGTTTATGTATTATTAGTTAAACATACCATATATTATTAGTCTTCATATATAGTACATATCTTATCATATTATAGTAGTGCGTCATTAATCACGTCATATAATATAATGCATCCATATATTATCAGTCTGTATACATAGTACATACCTTACCGTATCATAATAATGCATCATTGATCATGTTATATAGTTTATATATTATTAGTCAAACATACCATATATTATCTGTCTATACATAAATAGTAATACATACCTTACCGTATTATAGTATTGTGTTACTAATCACGTCATACAGTATAGTGTGTCATTGATCAAGTCATATCATCTATATATTATTAGTCAAACATACCGTATACTATTAATCTACATACGTAATACATACCTTATCAGATCATAATAATACACCATTGATCATATCATACAATATAGTGTCATTGATCACATCACATAATCTATATATTATTAGTCAAATATACCATATATTATCAGTCTATATACATAGTACATACCTTATCATATTATAGTAGTGCATCATTGATCACGTTATATAGTATAGTACATCATTGACCACATCATACAATATGGTGTGTCATTGATCATATCATACAGTACAGAGCATTGTTGATCACGTCATCTAGTTATTGTTTATAAAGTAATTTTTGTATTTCCAATTCAAGTTTGTGATTATATTGCATTGAATGAGATGAGTATTAATTTCTGTAACCCAAGACTTAATCCTAACAATTGTTTAGTCAGGTGTTCTTTGTTTGCTTTTTATGATGGACAGAACAGTGATGAATTTTGCTTAGTAATGTTTGAAAACCTAATGATATGTATACTTGTCTATTTATATTACTAAAAGTTGAATATAAGTAATAGGTTATTTATTTTTTTAGTCATAAATATCAAAAAATTAATAAGTACTTCTCATCTATACTTTTTCAAGTATTGTTTATTATATAACATGTGTTATTATATTGTAGAAATGTAAATTAACTTACGTAATTTAATAAATTCTTAATGTTATCTTATTATCAATATTTCGAATGTTATAAATATTTTTAAAAAATCAAATAATTTAGTTTAAAAAGTTTATTTTGTACTTTCAATTTCGTAAATTACAAGTCCTCATGTATAGAATGGTTTACTTAAAACACACACACGCACATATATACATATAAAATTTGCTACTAGAATTAAAATTCATAATAATAAAATTGGAATAATGTGTGTAAAAATTGTGAGAGTAAACTAATAATAATAATAATAATATAATTAGTATTATTATTGCTAACGATTGTGAGAAAATGCAAATTTGAAAACACAAAAAATTGGTGAGAATAGTTAAGAAATTCAAAAACCGAAGAAAATTTCAAGGTGGCAGTAGCAGCATCAGCTGGCCCTATTCTGTGCAGCCCATAAAAGTAGTCCAATAAAATGGCCCGACTAGTTTTATGATTGTAAGGGCAGCTTCAACCACCCCTTTCTTTCTTTAACAACATCTTCGTCTTCCACTGCTTATAACTCTCAAATTAAGACTTCCATTTTGAGCTAGAAAACCAATGAAAAGAAGCAACCTTTATTGTATTCTTTACTGTGTACAAAATTACAGTCACTTGCACGGCTTCCTCTTGTGTTCTTCTCTTTAACTGTGTTGGGGTGCTGGTTGATACCAAGAAGGATGGACACAGGATATCGTTCAAGATTTATTTCATTAATTAATTATTTTCAATTTAACACTTGTGTCAGGCAAGATTAGTAACACGTTTCAGCCATATATATCTGGTATAATTGTACAAACTCAAATGCTAATTATTGCTCAACTAGAAAAATTAAGAATATAAGCGGATTAAATAGTATTAATTTTGATTAGAGAAGTCAGTGGGGTGGTGAATCCCCATCCAAATCTCCATTTGGTCACCCTCTTATTTCTCCCATTCTCATCTCACCCCATGTGACAAAAATTAAGAAAGCATATATTTAAAAACATACTTCACAGTTATTTCAAAGAGTAGAAAAAACATACTTCACAATACATTGTTTAGTTTTTTGGTATACTAAATATACAACATGTGTATAAATGAAATCCACAATATTGTAAAAACTAAAAACAATTAAAATTCTCTTATATAAGTCATAACATAAAACAAAAATTTAAATAATATAAAACTATTATTTATGAAAAAGTCGTAAATTGAGAGATGGGGAAGATCATTAAGATAAATTTAATTATTAAATATAAGTATCTTTTATTATATATGAAAGAAATGGGATGTGAGTGGCTTCCTCCACCCCTATTTAGAGTTATCATGGGCCCAAATCCCCATCCCCATTTTGGGGAGGGTGATTTCAGGTAATTGGGGCCCATTCACAACTCTAATATTGATACATATATTTTATATCAGATTTGATAAATACCATAATTTGTTTTTCTTGCACCAGTTGTCTAATATTTGTGATAAATTATGATTGTGAGACACATAAAAATCGTCTACAAGTGCGTGCTACTTTCCACAACTAAATTCAAGAAGCAACTCAAAAACTAGTATAGTGATAAAAAATGTTTTACTAATTTACTAGTTATATAAGATTATTCATCAATAATAACTCTTAGATTAATCAAAAACATCACTTATCATATAATTAATACTAAAAAAATTATTATAACATCCATCGAGTTTATACATTAGCTACAAACGAACCAATGCATAGACTATCTAACATTTCAGTTGCATATCTCAATGACGACAAACAACATTGACAAGGCAGCATCTAAGACAATGGTTCTAGATGATTAATCAATGAACACAACATTTGTCAAAGTTATTAATTTTTTTTTCTTTTTTGACAAAATGAAACAAAAATTGTTGATTTTACTTAAATTTAACATATACATATAAAAAAGTATTTAACATAAAATAGAAATTGAACATGATTCAGCCATACTATGCTTCTTAGTAGCATCAAAATCTTTTACACCACAAAGACATCAACATCAAAATTGACTTGGCTTTCACCATTCAATATCCTATATTCCCATTTAGAAGGTGAGACTTATTGAATAGAATCTTCCTGAACCATGGTGGCCTCTGGAGCCTAGGCTATTTCTAGTGCACGTAGTCCTCCTCCACAGTACGTGAACCATATTGAAGGGCGAAGTGTCTGCACTCCCTTGAAACAGTGCCTTGGATACGGCACGTACACCTTCTCCACACATAAACCATATCAAAGAGTGAGGTGTCTGCGAGCACTCCGGAGAAATGGGGCCTTGGATATGACCAATGCACATAACCTTCTCCATTCACGCGGACCATATTTTGAAGGGTGAAGTGTGTGCATTCCGATCATGGATGTTTTTTTTTTTTTTTTTTCGGAAATAGATAATGGATGTTGTTATCCAACTCTTGTGCGACTTTCATTCGCCTGATTTCGTTAAATCAGACCAATCTCAGCTTAACACCAGACCTCCCATCTTGTTGACCAGATATTCCATCCATTAATTTTCTATTGTTTCTGGTAAATTGTCAATCCAATCGTCTTTTAGTTGCACGATTCATTTAATTTCTTTTGAAAAAAAATATCTTCATAATCAAAATGAGTTGAGACAATGACATTTGTAATCTAGGACTAGGTATATACAAATGGATTTGTATTGTTTTCAATACATTGCCTAGATGACCATATTTACACAAAATTTGCTCACCTATTTCGACGAACTTTATCTTTGGTTGTGGGTAAATACAGGGCTACATTCTAATATGATTAGTCTAACATACCATATATATTATTGGTTTACAAATATATATATATACTTTATTGTATCGTAACAGTGTATCATTGATCACATCATATAGTACATAATGCATCATTGATCACATCATTTTATTATTTGTAAGGTAAGTTTTGAATTTCTAAATTCAATATTGAGATTACATTGCATTGAAAAGATGAGTATTCACCTCGCTTTCTTAAGATTTAATCCAAACAATTACTTGCTTTGGTGATTTGTTTATTGACAGTAGATAGAACAGTGCTAAATTTTACAAAATACTAAATGATGATTGAAAATTAAAAACTTAATGACATTTTTTATGTAAAAACTTAATATTAGTGATAAATTGTTGTTTTTTAAGTCACAAATATCCAAAAATAAGTAACTTTGCTTGTATATTATTTCAAACATATTATTTGTTATATATTTATATTTTATTTTTTAAATGAAAACTAAATTAAGTAATTTAATAAATTATTAAGCAAAGTTATTTTATTTTTAAATATGTCAGTTATCACAAACAGCAGCAACCTTCCACTTTTATTGTTATAGACTTTTACTAGAGAGTTATTTATTCGTGGATATTTGAATTAACTCTGATCATTACTTTCAAAGTCTATCCTTTTTTTCTTAATTAATTGCAAAGTAATAATCTAACAACAATAGGCCTACCTAGTTGTCCAAATCTATATATTAAAATTAAATATTACATATGTGGCAAACATGCACTCCTTAATATCAATAAATGTGATAATTTGAGAATGCATTAGTACTATAAGAAACATACGAATAGAACATTTATTTTCGAGATCAAAATTGTTTGAAAATTCTTGTGAAGAAATATATGAGAATTGTTTGTTCTTTAAAGAACTCTTTAAATGCTTTTGTGAAAAGAAAGGTAAAAAGTCTTTATTAAAAACTTTTACTATGACAATTTTCTAAAGGTAATTTGTATTTTGACAATTGTAAAGTGCTACAAAAGTTTGATTGTATTAAAGTTATGTGTGTATGTCATTTTCTCCTTAATGTACACTAATATTATAAATTCAATATTTAACTATCAGCCATTAGATACACTTATTTTCATTTACTTTAACTTACTTAACATCCATTTATATTAATCAGTAGAATCCAGATCATGCACTAATTTATTAAATTCAGTACATATTTAGGATATTATTATTATTATATTATTGTTGTTATTATTATATATGTTGAAATCTTGTCATGGATGTGAAGATGAAAAGTGCACTGATTGCTTAAGTTCGAAGTGAAGGTGACTAGATCTATTCAAATTAACTTAATATTAATGGTAATTGCGTTGATAAATTATCAATGTGAGATCACATTGATCAAATCCATCCTATTCATTTTCAAAGAAACCATATGAGCTAGACATTGACAATTAAAGAAAGAGGTTCCTGCATGATTATTGATTTAGTCATAAAACATATATATATAAAAATAAATCGACATTTGCACTCAAACTTAATTTGGCGCGATGGACAGGTGCATGGGTGAAAGTCTCCTCATCATGTCATGTCATGCGTTAATCTTCTTTGTTCAAACATTTCATAATTAAATTTGTGGAGGCCCAACTCGGATTAGGCCTCCACTTGGTGGGGCCTAATTCCTTTTGCCTATGGGCCACTGAGCTGGACTTAATTTTTGCCCATGGGCCCAACCTTTTAGCCGAGTCCAAACCCAAAGTGCATTGGGCTAAATTTTGGTCTGGACCGGCTATGCCCATTTGACAACTCTATTCTTGATATAGTTATGGAGTCCACAAATTACAATATTCTAAAACCCTAGTCACCACTGCGGCAACCCTCACCCTTGACTCTCAAGTCATAGGTTCAAGTGCAGGTTTCCCCACCTCTATTAATAAAGGTTGGACTTTTTAGTTTTTCTTGCATCAGTTGTCTAATATTTGTGGTCAATTATGATTTGAGATGCATCAAAATCTTCTAAACCATAAGCACTGCTTACAATGTAATTTATTACTGGGAAAATTGTTATAACTTCCATCCAATTAAAAAGTAAAGCCAAAAACAAACCAACTCATAGTCTATTCTATTTATCATATTGATTTCATATCTCAACAATGACAATCCACCAAACCTTGGTATATATAACTTTGACAAGACAGCATCCAAAACAACGCTTCTAGATAATCAATGAACACAATGTACTCAAATTTTTTACTCTTTTTTTTTTTTTTTTTTCAAAACGAAACAAGAACCGTTATTATTAATTAATTATAATATTTCAAAAATTTACTCTCTCTACATGTAACAAACTTTTTAACATCAAATAGAAAACTGAACATGATTCCACCCTAGTTCTTTGCCCTATTATTTAGTAGCATCAAATTTTAATACCAAATATAGAGACATGCCTTCAACAATAAAATTGGCTTGGTTTTCAATACTCAATATTTCATGTGGAGGGTGAGACTTATTGAATAGAATCTCCCTAAACAATGATGGCTTTGGAGTCTTCATCAGATCGTCGCATTAAAGATTTTCTCCTTGGCTAGAACCCATGCACGCACACATCCTCCACACCTAGACCATATTGAAGGGCGATGTGTGTCCACTCTATTAAAATGGAGCCTTGGACAGGGCATGTTCAAGTTCACCACACATAAACCATATCGAAAGGTGAGGTGTGTGCACTCCAGGTGAAATGGAGCCTTGGACATAGCCCATGCACATATGCCATCTCCACACATGGACTATCTCGAAGGGTGAAGTGTTTGCACTCCAACAATAGATGATGTTAGTAGATCCACCTCCCACATATTTTTCATTTGCCCCATTTTTTAAAATCAGGCCAATTTCAACGCTGCACCAGACCCCAAACTTAGTTGCCCATTTCAATCTCTCAATGTTCTCTCCTTCTGGTGAATTGTTGATCCAATTGTGATTTTCAATAGCACGATCTCTTTAATTTCTTGTTAGAAAGCAATATCTTTACAATGAAGATGAGATGAGACAATGATATTTGTAATCTAAGACTAGGTGTATCCATATGGATTTGAATTGTTTTCAAATTCAATATGTTGTCTAGATGAACCTATTTATACAAGATCTTCTCATCACCTACTATTAACAATCTTTATCTTTGGTTGGGGTAAGTATGCACCTGCATTAATTATTAGTAAACATACTATGCATTATGGGTCTACATATATAGTTAACACTTTATTATACCACAATAATGTACTGTCACTGATCACATCATACGGTATGTAGTGTGTCATTGATCACATCATTTTATAATTTGTAAGATAAATTTTGTATTTAAAATTCAATTTTGTGATTATATTGCATTAAAAATATGAGTATTAATCTCTAATTCTATAGACTAATCCAACCAATTGCTTTCTTTGGTGCTACACATTATGGGTCTATATATATAGTAAACACTTTATTTTACCATAACAATGTGTGTCATTGATTACGTTATACAATATGTAATGTATCATTGATCACATCATCTTATTATTTGTACAAATTTTGTATTTAAAATTCAATTTTGTGATTATATTGCATTAAAAAAAGAGTGTTGATCTTTGTTTCCTAAACGTTAATCCAAACAATTGCTTGCTTTGGTGACGTTTGTTTTTTGGCGGTAGACAAACCAATGCTAAATTTTACTAAATAATGAACAGAAAATTGAAAACCTAATGGCATATTTTTCTTGACTGCAAATTGAATGCAGGTGATAATTTTATTTTATTTTATTTTTAACTCACAAATGTCAAATTAGAGTATAAATGATGTTTTAGTTTCCTTGTTGATGTCAAATTTATAGCATATCATGTTATGTAACAGTGCAAACTCTTTCTCTTCTCTAGTAAGATACATTTGTCAAAAAAAGTAATCAATTGCCATATATGAAATATATACGAGCAACAAATTGTTCGATCGAGCTAGGCTAGCCATCAGAACATTAAACATCACATGGACACATGAATTTCTAGGCTAATGTCCTACTAAAATATAAAACAGAGGTTATGCTGTTGTATAGGATCAATAACAATACAAGAGTGATTCAATTCTATTAAATTTTAATTCAATGGTTCAAATGAATAATTTTAAAAAAAAAATTAAATTAAAAATAATTGACACCAAATCTCACATTAAATTTTAATTGAATGATTCAATTCTATTAAATTTTAATCACGCTTTGATAGGGAGCCAACTGATGAGAGATTTAACAGTCGTTAATGGAATTTCCTTTGAGGTCTTAAAATTCCAAGCAAGATTAAGATTTTTGAGTGGCATGCCTTTCCTAATTTATTGCCTACTAGTGAAATTTTGGCTCGCAGAGGGATGAATTGCTCTATTTTATATGAATGTTGTTGTGAGGAGGAGAAATCAACTTTCCATGCCCTTATTTCGTGTCCTCGGCCTAAAAATCATTGGATTAAGAGTATCTTTTGGACTTCTTTTAGGGGGTTCTCAGGTTCTTCTATGTCTAGCCTAATGCTTTTCTTACGTGATCATCTCTCTCCTACAAATTTTGAGTTGTGGTTAGTGATTTTATGGAACCTTTGGGAGGATAGAAATAATATTTTACATGGTGGTATTCCTAAGAATGGTGAGCTGTTTTTGGAAGAAGCTGTTTTTTGTTTGCTGAGTTTTAGAAGCTAAATAAGGCTATTAGAGAGAGTTCAGGTACATCTTCCCCTGTCTCGCATGTCTAGTGGCAACCTTCTGATAAGGGCTCTCTAAATCTAAACGTGGATGTAGCTACTAGTAATGGGTTTGATTTTGTAGGGATTGAAGCCTTGATTCCTAATCACTTAGGAGAGGTTAAGAGTGCTCTATCCATAAAGTTTGCAAGTTTTTTCTCCCCCTTTTTGGCTAAATGTTTGTCTATTAAAGAGGGGTTGAAGTTTGTTTTATCTCATGACATCAGACCTCAAGTTATGGAAACGGATGCTTGTTTGGTTATCTTGGCTATTTAGGTTAAGAACTTTTTTATTATGGAAGGTTCCATTATTAGAGATATCTCGTTGATTTTATTTGAGTTGGGTAATGTTTAGTGTCAATTTACTCTCAAGGATAATAATGAGGTAGCTCACTAGCTAGCCACTATAGTTTTTAAAAGTAATTGTAGCCAATATTGGTTCGATTCTATTCCAAATTGTATTTCAAACATTATTTTTATTGATGTTTTTTGAATAAAGCCTTTTGAGATTTTAAAAAAAAAAATGCAAATAAAGTATAGTACGATATGTGCGTTCTATCTAATCCAATGTGCCAAATAAATCCTAATTTTGACAGCCTCTTTATTCATAGTTATTTGTTCTTTTGGGTCCAGAATCCCAAGCACATATAGAAAGATAAATCACCCATGGAGGCCATATTAGAGCTAAAGAATAATCAGCAACACTTGCAACAATGGCCTAGTTCTAGAGGGGCATGGTTGCAGCACAAACATTGCGGACAAATGGGTCTACGAGATAGTCGCATCACTCCAGTTGATAACTGCGAACAACATTTATTTTGATATAAAAACTGACAAATTAGATAACTTCTGATAAGGTGTCAAACAAACTCGTTAGATACAATATATTACGCTCTAGGTAAGTTTAGTATAAAGTTAAAATTAATTTGGATCTACTATATTGATGGATTATTCAACTCATTAATCCATCAATCGACTAGTTAAAATGTGAAAACTCAAAAATGCTATCTTATCTAACTCATCTAGTAAAAGCCGGGGAACTCACCCCTAAGTACCCCCTTCCCCACTTCCTTGAAATGGGTATCTAGGTGAGGATGGAGATAAGAGAATCTATGCATTTTCATTTGATTCATTGATATCCGTAGAGCTAAGACTCTACATTCAGTTTGTAAAGAAATAATTATCGAGGGAATGGATATGTAAATTAGTCAATTACATGTAGAAGGTAAATGAACATGTAAATATTCTAATCAAATCTTCAAACAAAAACCAAAAATTGAGATCAAGGGAACATAAACCCCGCAAATCTAATATAGGTCCGCCCTAACTATTTGGCAATATATAAATAGGTCCTAGGTCTAGATTCAAGCTCAAACACAAATTAAATTATACAAAAAAAATATAAAACAGAGGCAACTTCAAAATGTGCCAATTTAATCCAATTTTATACTATGTATAAAAATTTGTAGATGGAATTACCGTGAAGGTAAGTAAATCGAGCAGCTTCGCAAGACAATAACATTGGAGAAAACACCATGACAAAGATGAGGAGAGTCACCAACAGAAACCTTGGAGACTTGCCTGCTGCCATAGCTTTGAAGCTCTGCAAGATAAATTGTGATTGTTATGTGTGTGTGCGTGTGTATATATATATACAATTATGTCCTTACAATATCAAGTGTTACAAATGAAGCATATTTATGGACAATAGTGCTACACGACTTGAATTAAATAGACTGCAACCTCTTATTTTCTAATAATAAACTGATCATGTAGACTTTTGGCACATGAAGTTGTATATTCTTGAATTTATTGTTTGAATTGACTTCCACCAACTTCAGAATGTATCAAGCTTTCGAAATAGTTTTTCGGTTTCTTTTTTTTAAAAAAATATATATATTATATTTTTATTTCGCCAACAACCAGACTATGAAGTTAACGTAACAATATGAATGTTATTGAAATCTTTTTGAGATTTTCTTAAAAACAATCTAATGCGGTAGAATTTTGACTTTGATAAAATGTTAAATTTAAATTTACGTGAGAATACATCAACTGTAGATCTGAAAATAAAAATTGAGAAGATTCGGTAGGTAAGTCCTTCATATCTACATAGTGAGGTCATAAGTTAAAATTGTATTAATGATATTTTGATACTAATGACGACTGTATTTTAACATCATCTATTAAACTTAAAGACAAAAGTTGAGGTGACTTAGTGGAAACCTTTTACGTAGAAAATTAATAAAATCACAAAATTCAAATAAAAAGAGAAAAAGAGATTTAGATTAGGAACGTGATAATACTAATACCAAACAATTAATAAAAAGAAGAAGAGTTAGTTAAATTCCCACTATTCTACATGTATTTGACAAGTTTCCATCGAGGTAGGTAGGAGACCAGTTCGCGCTGGAATCGATCCATAAATTATCCTAATAAACGACTGATGTTTCACTACACCATGATATACGGATGACAAGTCGTTGGGTCAAGTGTATAAACCAAACCATGACATGTTTGCCGACATCAATTAATGTGATAGTGAATGACATAAATTGAACATCATAACTGGGTAAACCGTAAACATGATCATTCTGGGCCATGGTTATGACAATGTATGGCCCAATTAAAAATTGGCCCAAAAGAGTCAGAGCATGTTTGACCAACCCAACCCATTATTAAGTAATAATCTCTACTTCCAAAAAAAGAAAAAAAAAAAAGAGAAAAAAAAAAGGTAATACATCTCTCTTTACAAAAAATATATATATATATATATAAAATAAAATAAAATAATGAGTATTACATCTCTCTTTCAGGAAGTTCATACTCAATTATTTGCCAATTGATCTTTGGGGTCTTACTACAACCTCCTAAGTATAATGCTGGAAATGTTAGAAATATGTATTTAATCTAGATTTCATTGGAGTTTATTGCAGTATGTTGGAATGTTTTTTAATGATCCATTTTGATGGATTCCATAGATTCCATATGATTTTGTTAGAATTTTATTTAAAGAGTTTGTTGGATTATTTAATGGATTCCATTAGATTTTGTTAAAATTATATTTAGAGTTTGTTGGATTTTTTACATAAATTTAAATGAAATTTGATATATTTAAATGGAATTATTAATTATTTATCTTTAAACAAAAAATTCATATGATGAGTAGTATGTTGTAAAACTTGACCCAACTTTCACCGTTTATATTATTATTTTATTTATATAAATCACATTAATGAAAATTTTGATATTATAAAAAGAGATTTGTTTAAATTTTATAAAAAGAGGAATAGAGGTAAGTTGTTGAATTAAAAAAAAAAAAAAATTGCTAGTTTCAACAATCCCAAAATTTTACCTTTTTTTTTTTCAAACGATCTTAAATTGAAAAATGTAATAACTATGAAATGATGTACATTATGAAAGTCTGAAGAAACTATTCTCCGTAATTGACATTACCAAGTCTGGTTCCAACAAGCATAATTGGGACGTATATCTTCCTTTTTTAAATACCCCATCCACTTTAATAAACAAAATATATATTTATTAAAAAATAAAATGATAAAAACAGCGTCTTTTTAGCTTTTTACATCTTTTTACTTTTATGATCTCTTTGTCTAGTAATCAAGATTTGTAGAGTGATAAATTTTACTAGGTAATCATTTTGCAATTTTGCTCCTCTACGAAATTTGTTTTCATTTTCCTCTCATTAATTTCTCTAAAAACATCTACTTTTCTGGTTTTTTGTTTTATTTGTTTTTTATATATTTATATATTGCATGTAAAACAAAGTAGTTTGTACGGACTACTTACTAACTGTTTGATGAAATATTTCAATGGTACTCTTAAAATTTTAAGGCATTCGTGCCCACCTTAATATTTTTATATTTGATCGATGCGAGTTGTATAAATTTTTTTCTCTACCTTTCTCTGCTTGCATTATCTTTAAATTTTCACTTGGTAATTACTTATTTATTTTCAATTAATAAAAAAAAAAAAAAAGTCAACAAAATAGATCATAATCATTCACCATAACTTATTAAAGGCCTTAAACGAAACACAAAATAATCAATTCTAACATAAATAACATAAAATTAAAAAATAAAATAAAATTCAGTTACCCTATCTTCCCTTAAACAAAACATAGAAAAATCAATAAAACAGAATGAATCAACCAAGTATTAACAATATATATAATCAAAAATCCAAAATTCAAAATATATATGAAATTGGTTGAATCGGGAAACTTGTGAAGTGGATTTGAAAGCCAAAATCGAAAACACAACAATTGAATATAGAAGAGAAAAATAAAAAACACACTTTCAATTCACCACTATCAAAAGAGTAATGTGTCAGTCAGAGAAAAAAAAAATCACGTATGAAAATCTAGCAAATCTTTAGGGGTAGGGCAAAATTTCATATGGGTTTTTGTATTTATACCTAGGGTCGAAAAAATCCATCACAATATATTAAAATCCAATTCCTACAAAATCATTAAATTTTTTAATACACCTAAAACTTATATGAATTTCTTAAAAGTCTGAATTGAATATACCAAAATTTCATTAAAAACTTTACAAATTTAGATTAAATACACCCAAATTTTAATGAAATTCTAAAAAATATAGATTGAATACACCTAGATTTTTAAAGTCTTTTGAATTCCATTAAATTCCAAAGTCAAATACACCCCCCTTAATATAAAGATGAATTTAAGATCAATAATATTAATAATAAAATTTGTATAGTTTTACATAAGTTACATATTTAATTATTAAAGATTGAGGTTTTTTATTTAATTAATTTTCAGTTAAAATGGGTTCATTTATAACCAAGTTGATTTTAAAGAAGATGAAAGAGATTTACCATTATCATTAATGTGTCATACATTTGAATACGGTTACCCACTCCTGTATATAGTGTCAAATAAATCTAATATACGTGTTTCACTTTATTGAGTATCCTATCTTAAGATAATTCTTATATCAAACTTTATGAATTTATTTCTTGAATATGTATATCAAATTATTTAATGCTAAAAATACATAATAAATGAAGCTTTATTCATTTACGATAATAATACTTCCCAAACAATATGCACACATTTGATACATGAACCAACTATATATGTAGACAGGACACATATATAGAAGAAGATGAGGAATCTGTATATTAAAATACAAATATGGTAAAATACTGTAAACTTATTTAATTTATACAGTGCAGTGTTTATTTAATCTACTCCAATACATAAAAAATAGGCATGTATGCCATCTAGACAAACATTTATTGTTATATATTTCGTTGCTTGGGTCTCAAACACACTATCACAGGTGGATGTCCATTTTTAGACTGAGGATCAGCAATTACACTTGCAACATTGGCCTGGTGGTGCATGGTTCGCAGCACACACAATCCAAACAATAGACTTTTGGCGGTACTACTGGTGCCTTAGGCCTTTTTTCGCATCACTATTCCATTCATACCTGCAAAAACATAATAACATAAACTAATTAACCAAACTGTATGTCTTTACACTTAATGTAGAGATGTCAACAAACAAGTAGAATCCTATTATTTTAGATTATTCTAATATAATGCACAAAATTACGTAAGATTACATTCAAATCAAAATTAGATGAAAATAAAACCTATAACGAGCCAATCTGACTGGAATTTAAACAAAGTACAAAGCTTTATATATGCGCGGGATATATATTACCAGTGAACAGCAGTAGTGGATCGAGCTGCTTCACATGACAATAACAATATTGGAGAGAACACCATGGCAAAGATGAGGCAAGTCACTAGCACAGACCTAAAAGAGTTGCCTGCTCCCATATCTTTGACTATATGCAGAAAAATACAAATCTGCAAGAAAACAAATCTGTAATTTTATCTGTATATCTGCTTAGGTTATCATTGCATTTGAATACCAAGCATATTTATAGTATTTGATTCCAATGTTTTGAATTAAAAAAATTGATTACTCGTGACTTGGAAGAATCCTGCAACCTCATTATATTCAAAGTCTAAAGTCATCTAGACTTTTACCGTGAAGTTGCACTATTCTTTAAAGGTGACTTCAACCGCGTTGATCAAAGTCAATAGTCTTCTTTTTAATTAGCAGGTTTGGTTAATAGTGTATTCACATTAATTTCTTAAAAATGACCAAAAAAAAAAAAATTGTTTGAAGATCAATTTTGGAAGTCAAAAAAGAACTGTGGATTTTTTTTTTTTTGGGAAATTAGTGTATGTTAAATCATTTTTAAAGACTAATATTTATTCATAAAAACAAAACAATAAACAAAAAGTAGTTTGTTTATTTGTTCATAAAGTCATCTTCCACAAAGAAAACAATCTGTATAAACTTTATCACCAAGAAATTGAGAAGTTGCGATATTCTGGACCATCACCGCCTATAATTATGAAATTCTATTTTCCCCAAAATTACGTTCGTGGAAATTCGACGCTTTTCTGTTATCATAATTAAATTAGTTAGGTAGAAGATTTTTTAGAATCTTGACTTGTTAAAACTTTATTGAATATTTGATGGTTGACGACTTGAAATTAATTTATATACATTTCTTATAATCGACAAGTGATCCATCGCATACGGTTTCTAGGCAATCACTTCAAATCTTTTTTTTTGTTGTTTTTTTGAAACTCAATCACTTCAAATCTATCACTTAAGATTTTAGAATTATTTTCTAGGAAATCACTAAAAATCTATCACTAACTATTTCGGAATTAAAATAGATCTTCCATAAAGAAAACTATGTGTATAAACTTTCACCAAGAAATTGAGAAGTGCTGTGATATTTTGGACTATCACCTCCTATAATTATCAACTCTTATTTTCCCCAAAATCGTGTCGTGGAAATTGTCAAAACGTTTCTGCTATCACAATCAAATTAGTTAGGTTGATAGAAACTGGTCAAAAATTCATTTAATATGTGATGGTTGACCACTTGAAATTAAGTTATATTTCTTTCTTATATCCACAAGTGATCCATCTGATTCAGTTTCTAGACAATCACTTCAAATCTATCGGTTTTTAGAATTATTTTCTAGGAAATCACTAAAAATCTATCACTAACTATTTTGAAATTAAAAGAGCTGACTTGCTTTGACAACAGATCCATCTTATTCATTTTCTAAGAAATCACTTGAAATAATTTACTTATTGTTTTCTAATTAACCACCTCTTTCACTGCATCGTGATATGGATGGCAAGTTGTTTAGTCGACTTGTAGTCAACATAGACTACATTAATAAGCTATATAGAATGATACATGTCATTCAAAGCGAAGAACACATATAGACCTTAACATATTTTTAAAAACCTAACTCTATAATTTAATTAAGAATATGTAATACAATTTTTAAACTAGAAAGCAAATCTCGTTTCCTAGTGTTACTAAAATATCAAAATTTGGTTAAAGAAAATGGCGATTATCCCTACACCAATAAATTAATATAGGTTATCTTTGATGTGATGGAAAATAAAAACATATCACTAGTGCTCTTGCTTTCTATTGGTCATGTGTGAAATTATTATTATTATTTATACATTACAGCTCATCTATTAAAATTACCTAAGTTAAGATATTTCAGAGCAGACATCTACTCATATCAAGTGGAAAGTCTATCCTCCAATTAAAGGGAATTAAACTGAAAATCGGTCCACATGAGGTAAACTGAAAATCGCTCCACATGAGGGATCAAGGAGAAATTGACATTCATGGATGCCGTGGATACTTAAACCCATGCATTGCTTTCTTTTGGTAGAAATAATTGGGTGAAAATTGCCATACAAGAAATCCACTTTGGAGGAACTGTGAAATTATTTTTGCTCTTTAGAAAGCACCAAGGTACCTTTTTGCTTTTTCTTTTCTTATGTGTCACACAAAGACTTTGAAATTGATTGTTGGATCTTTGGGCTACTAATCCATGGCTAATTAGTGTTTAAATGAAAACTCATGGTTTCTACGCATTACCTAAAAATCGATTTTAAAATTAGGTTGTGATATTAAAATTCATTTTCAAATAAGATATTCTAAGGTTTTGTGGGTTTAGTATTAACAGAAATAAAAAATTAAAGAAAATTGGTGTAGTTGTAAATTGTACATTGTATAAATATTTAAGTGGGATGAAACAATAAATGGAATTTCAAGTTAATATGTTATTGTCAATAAGAGGCCAGTCCAATAGTATATTGCTCGTGCTTATATCTTAGAGGTTATCCCCAAACACCTAATTTACTGTAATTGTTAAAAAAAAAAAAAAAGCTATTTCATAATTTTGAGAGTATTTTCAATCTCATTAAATAAATGGGCTAAGCTATGACAACATAAATTGGTCATTTGGGCTGGATTGCAGGCCCAATAAGCAGAAGAGTTGTGCTGTTGAAAACCCATAATTCACTTAAAAAGACCCAATTTCACCAAAGCCACCACCAAAAATTTTACAATATTATACCTCTTGAACAATATTACAAGCACTTTGAGATAAATATCCAGCTCATGAGAAGGAAAAACTCATAGACACTAGACAGTAATTCATTCATATTAAACGGGAAAAGTTGTGAAACACGTAATGGTACTAATTTAATGTTGTTCAATTTGGTTATTCAAACTTAATTCGATGTATTTAACGAATTATTCTGAAACATATGTTCTTATTTTCATCTGCTATATGCACTCTGTAACCTAATCATATATAAATTTCTTTAAATGCCCATTTTTGGACAGAGAATCAGCAATGACACTTGCAACATTGGCCTGCTGGTGCAGGTGCGCAGCACACGCAATGCGGGCAATAGAGTGTCGGAGGGTTCTTTATTCGCATCACTCCATTGATACCTGCACAGAACATATAGACTATTTCAATCAAACTATCATTATTTTTCATATACAGAGGTATTATCTTTTTTTTTTTTTTTTTCCTTTAATAACTAGGACTAGTTCAGGATACAATCAGAACTAGTAGAGATAAGCGTTAGTGATACGGCCTGAAGATTAAATTGAGATTAAATTTTAAAAACGAGAAAGATCAACTCACAAAGAGTTGGAGAACAGTCCATATAGAGTGAAAAAAAAAAAAAAAAAATCCTACATATTAATGAGAGACGCGCTTAAACCCATGACTTTGGAACTATATAGGTAGGGGTGGCATTAATCACTATACCAACCCTGTTTTGTGTTGTTCTGTATGTCTTAATTAAGACATATATATATATAAATATGTAATCTTTATTATTATTTTTTAGAGCTTTTAACTACCAAACCATAATGAATAATGGTTCTATACTATATTTATCAGTAGTTTATAATTGACATTTTAAACTAAATTCTAAGGTAAAATCAAATTAAATTATACAAAAACAAGCCTAAGTGAGCAACCTAACCTAACATTAAACATAGAAAGTTTTAAGTGTGGTTACCATGAACAGCAGTGAATCGAACAGCTTGGCAAGGCGAAATTGGAGAGAACACTATGGCAAAGATGAGGAGAGTCACCAGCAGAGACTTGGTAGAGTTGCCTGCTGCCATAGCTTTGAACCTGCAAGAAGAAATTGTATCTTATATGCTTTGATTATCATTGCATTTGTAGCATATTTATAGCTAATAGTTGGGCACTACTTGAATTAAACAATTGATATCCCACTAATAATTTAAATAAATTGGAGCCCAGCCTTTGTGGTGGCTTCATGTTTTTTTAACGGATTTAGACTTTTACCATGAAGTTTCATTTTGTTGAAAAGCTTGGGCGGCAGGAGACTTGCATCATGTTCAAAGTCTTCCTCAAATTGTTGATTTTTTATTATCATCATCTGCCATTCTTGATATGTTAAATTATAATTAACAACTGACTTGGATTTTTTTGTTTAATTTACATTTTACTTTTACTATTGTAATAATAAGTGGCCTCTTTGAAAGCTAGAATTAATGGAACTAACAGGTTTTGTTAGGAGGAGCCACTAGATTGGAAGAAACAATTAATAATAAGTGGCCTCTTTTGTGGAGGGGGTTTATCGCTCTTGTCAACCCATTTTCTCCAAAGCATTTTATCAAACTAATCTCAAATTACCTAGTATGGTTAGAATTGTTTGTAAAAATATTCTTAAAATCAAATTGATTTTAATATGTATAAACAAATATTTTGTACGTATGAAAGTATTTCGAAATTTTAAATTACATACCTTAAGACCAGAAACTTTTCACTAAATTAATGTCTGGTGAATTTTTCTTAGTTTCTTAAATATCATAAATAAATGCTAGTGAACTAATATCATCCCATCTTTTCAATATAACATTAAAATTACTCGAAAATACTTTTTGAATATGGAAGATTGATATTTATAAAGAAGTAGACACGAAAGTGCTTTGGAGTCTTCAAAAGTCTTTTCGTGCAAAGCAGTACGATTTTCATCAAATTGGTGCTACAATTTCTTCCGTATCGCAATCCAATGGGCGTGAAAGTTGGCCATGACTGGCTCTTTCATTCATTTTCAAGGAACCACTTAATTTCAACAACCAACAACTTTCCAGGTAAAGGACGTCTCCCACTTCAAATATTGGATGGCTGACAAGTCGTCCGGTCAACGCGTCAGGGTCCCGACTATGACATGTTGTCTACAGCGTCATTAATTCGTGTTAATTGTCATTTATTTATTAAAATGTGAATGCCACTTTGAAATTTTGTATTGTAGCAGTTTATGGGCCAACTCAAACTTGGACCAAAATGTTATGCTAATGGACCATGTGTGTGCTTAATCCAACCCATTTTGTAGCTTTTAATGGATCCAATTCGAAAAATATTTTATATGGTTTTCAAATCAATTGAGGAAAATATGATTAAATGTGATTTAATAGTAAAAATATTTATTCAATTTAACCATATCTTAGGTCGCATGTGGTTTTTAAAAAGTATTAATTAAAGAAACAGCAATTAATAGAAATTCCAATCAAGAAAATAAACTTTATACGTTTGAAATTGATGAAAACTCTCACAATTAATGAAAAATCTCCCTATTGATCACTGTAATTAGTAAAAATCTTTAATCAAAATCTTGAGTCTCATTTTATCTAGTTCATTGTCAAAAACTCTACTCTTATTCTATCTAATTCATTGAATTTGTAGTTTACCGTTCAAATTTGATCAAACAAACATAGGGAAACTTTTCAAATGCTCACTTATTGCAACTCAATCCATATTCATATATCATCATTGAATAACTTATCAACTTGATACTTTTATTAGATAGTGGAGATCCAATTGTTTTTATCTCTTTGAGTCAAAGTCACACCATTAATCAAGCAAATTATAAAAATTTTAGTTTAAATAAACTTAGAGTGAAAACAATGCAACATAATTGCTAGAAATTCACTAGTAGAATAGCTTTTATTAGAAACAAACAGGAAGAAAGTGATCTCACTCCGACAACAACTACAACATTATTTTTTCTCACAATATCTCCAATCACCTAACACAGTAAACAAGTCTGCTGACATCTAAAAATGTCACTCATCTACTTCTTATAAGTCGTAACTTCTCTACTAATCACCCTCGTGGTATACATACTGATGCATCATGCTTCATATATCCCCGAAATCACCAATTTAGCTTCGCTGGAAAGTACTGTAACAACATGATAAATTCATGTTAACAACCGGAAAAGATCAAGTAGGACTATGAGCTGAAAGACAATCGAATGGTAATTTACCTTTTCGATGAGGGATAGGTAGTACGGCTTGACCTTTTCGACATCTATCCGGACTTTGCTCTTGCTATAAAGGTCATACTTACTGTGCAGGAAAAATTACAAAAATTTGACAATAAGTACTCGGGACTCAACTAAAGAAGTGTATGAGAGTGCACTAGTAAAAGCACTGTCAAGGAAAACTGATTTTGGCAATACTAAAAGTGCTTACAAAGGCATTGCTGGAAACACAAATATGTGCACAGTTAAATTGGTTTTAAAGTGATGTTTTAAGCTTACTTGAAGACTTGTAGCCACTTCAGATTCTCAACATCCTCCTCATTCATCAAGTGCTTATATGTTCCTGATCTGTGTAGCGCTAGAATATCATGAAAAAATTTAGCATAAATTTCACTTAGCATTGGAATTATAAAAACAAATTTGTTTATAACTTCTTTTAATATGAAGTGTATATGCTCTCTACTTACAGTAGAATGAGTGGTATCTGATGATGAAAAGGGATGCAGAAGGCAGAGTTGTCTTGTTCTCCTTGGCTACCTATTAAAATTGCCATGACAAAATTAGTTCTGATCATGTAAATTTTTATGGAAAACAATACAAGTAACGCGATCATTGTTGAAAAGTTACCAAGTACATATAGTCATCGTGCCCCCACGACATCATTACATTGTTCAATCCGCATCCTTCAGAGTAAACTCCGTATTTAGTGTTGTAAGCAGGGTTGCTGTAGTCTGGATTCTCTTTGAAATACTGCAACAAGAAGAAAATTCGAATCAGAATTTCGTCATGGCCAACAAGATTAATCTGTATTCTATGTCGAAAAATTAAATGTACCTTGTGGTGGACAATTGACTCATCGAAATCACAACCAACGGGGAATGTATCGCCTGTAATATAGAGATGAATATATGATTAGTACATCAACATAATAACATCAGTTACTTTATTCTACAAAAATTTAAATGCGACTCACCAACAACTGCCCATTGAGGAAGTCCTCCAAAGCTAGGATGAAGCAGAACCTTACCAAGATCTGTAGCCCATGAATTAACAAACAAAGTTAAATAATGGTCTAAAACGATAGTGTTATTATTATTATTTTTTTAACTAAAACGTAGAGAAGGTCAATGAAATTTATCCTGAAATGTACGAAAGACACAGAAATGAGCATAAGATACCATGAATAAGGCCAGTCAAGTGTAACCAATCCTCATTAGGATAGTCCTTTCTAATGGCCTCTGCAGTTTGCAACAAGTGCTCAATTTGAGGCTCATCCAAGTCAGGATCACTCTCATCCACCACATCATTGAGAAGCTCACAACATTCCCATATGCTCATTTCCACTCTGTTCAATTTTCCATACTCTTCCCTCATTTTCTTACCTGAAATTTCATTGGTGTTACATGTTAAACTTGTACAAAATAAATAATTACTTAGCATTTATTTACTAATCTTTTTTTTATTAATTTTTTTAATGTATAGTGTGGTACGGAGAAGTAAAATGGCTTACGAAATCATATGTCTGATTAATGTGATTGATTCTGTAGAAATTCTCAACACCCTCTTGCCTCTCACTTTCAGCATCATAATCTCTGTATCCATAAACATCCATATATGAATGTTAGATCAAATTTAAATTTAGAATATATATATATATACATATATGTGTGTGTAAAATTATATATGATGAACATAATAATTAATATTGTCCTCATGGGAAATATTAATCAAGCCTGTCCCAACATCTACTGGGCTGGGTTTGAAAACCAGCTGGCCCAGGAATTGCGGCATAATGAACCCAAGTCTAAATTGGATATATATAAATATATATATATTATATTAATTTTACCATCATCACTTTCTAATTTTAAAAAATTAAATTGAACCAATCAAATTTATCCGCTATATTTTCTGTACTAAAACAAATTCTCTTTTCTATTTAATTCAAATGCAATGGATAAATTTAAAGTTAGGAAATACTAATGATAAAATTGTTTTCTCTTTATATATAAAGTAATTCTACCATAAGTGATTCCTAACTTTAAAAAGTTAGGACGAACTAATCAAATTTATTCGTTACATTCTCTCCCCTAAAATAAGTTTTTTCTCTTATTTAATTCAAATGCAAGGATAAATTTAATTGGTTTTTCCTAAGTTAGAAGACACTGATAGTAGAATTACTCTATAATATATATATATATATATAATTTTATTGGCAAAACATAAGAATAAGAAAACAATAAATTGGATGAAAACATTTATTATAAATTGAAATCATAACAAATTTATATTTAGACCTCATATCAAAGATGCGTCAATTTAAAATAAAGATAAATATTCAATCATTGATAATCATCTTTTGAGAGTCAAATGGAATTAAAATAGAATCCAAAGTTTATCAATCTTCAGATATTGAGAGAATACCTTGTAGGATAATAATGACAATGATGATAACTGATGAGAAGGTAAAACTATAAACATTTCAACACCAAAAGTCCTAGTCTTCAGGTTGCAAGTTCCTTGGGGTAAAATTGAGAATAGTTAAGGTCCTTATTTTACAAAATTATAATTATCCCCATTTAGATCAAGTGAAGAGAGGCTTCACTTATCAAGACCAATATTAATCTGTTGATTAAACAACTTAATCTGTAATTAGACTGTTTTGGGGGGTTTAAATTAACAAAACGATTAGCAAAAGAACTAGTTAGCAAACTACCTAAAAGTTTGGCCAAAGGAATTGGTGTCTGGCACCAGAAATCCACCGTCTAACAACAGTTCTTTCTCATCAATTGGAACCTTTTCCTGTGCTTCATTAAGTACTCCTGATCAGAATCAGATATGTATTAGAATTTATCTCTCAATTAATATACCAATAGTCTCCTGTTCATCCAAGATTTACAAGCAAAATAAAAAATTAAATAAATAAAAAATAAAAACACTTTTTTCTAAAAAAAAAAAAAAGAAAGACTACTACCCAAAATCTCAGTGTACTTGATGAAATATATAAGTTTCTAGAAGCAGGTCTAGATTACAGAAAACCCACAATAAATGAAACAAAATCCTTCTCTTCATTCAACATTTTGAGGCAAAAAATAATTGAGCAAAAAACCAAAAAAAATAAAATAAAAAATAAAAAACAAGATGAAACTAACAAAAATTCCCAGAAGAATAATGAAAATTAATTAAAGAAACACACTAAAAAAGAACAAAGAAATTACCAAACTGAGGCTGATCAATGAGGATAGTCATCCTGAATCGAAACTGAAAACGAGGAAGAAGCTGATAATTATATTATAAAGAAAGCAGAGAAGAGAAAAAGACAATGCACGAAAATGTTCAGGTGTTGGTTTCATATTGGTGCTTGAAAAATGAGAGCTATTTATAATATGCCGGAAGTCCTTCCCTGAGAATTCGCAGTTCCTGAGTCCTTCCCTGAAAAATTGAACTTTGCTTTCTTCTCTCTCTTTTATATATAGCATGTATTTTGGTATCTATATGTGTCCATCTGTCTTTGACATTTATCTCAAATATATTAATGAAAAGGTGGCATGTATGCATCAATTTTGATATTATTTTTTACTACAAACTGAAAATTTTAAACTAATGAAACTCCAACAATGTTGACAGAAAAATGAGTGCCATGCAAGTTGGCAACTACACTTACTGGCTTGCAGATGGAGACATAAAATAAAGACAAGGGTATTCAACTTTTTTCTTATTTTTGAAATTTCATTGCTTTAGATTGGTTTTTTCAAATATTAAAATTACTTTAAATTGGTATTTGATAGTAACTAATTTGTTTAATATAATAATTGTAATAGTATAGTACTACGCTTAATAATTTTATGGCATATTGCTGTAAGTGTTGTATGTAATTTATTCATGCGTACTAAGTATAAAATTATAATTTTGGTGTGCTAAAGAATCGTTTTTCAAGAATTTAATTGGAACAAAATTTATCCAGACCATGATATTTTACTTAATGGAAAATTGCCAAGGACTTTTATGATTGTATTAATGTCTACACAAGTTGGCATGTATCCAGAGTTGAGATTATAGGTGTCTGTTTTTTCTGTTGTCATTCAGTGCATCAATTTGAAATTTGGTAGTGTGTGTATATATATATATATACACACACATGTGTATGTATAAAATGTATATTTTTGGTGTACCAGGAATCTTAATTTTCATGTACCATATAGTGAGTGAAGTACAACAATCTAATTGGAATAAACTTTATGCATACATTAATAATATTTTGTATAATAAAAAATTTCAAAGATTTTTATGATTTCTATTTATATCTATATACGTTGATACATCCTTACTTGAGATTATTACAGGTACATGCTTTTCCTTTTTTTTTTTTTTTGAAAGGAGTACATGCATTTCTATTATCATTCGATGCATTCATCTGAATTTTGGTAGGTTATATATATTAGTTTAATTAAATTTTGAACTAAAATTAAATGGATAATATGTGCTTTTTAGGATATAATATTTAAGAGTTTTCATATGGATAGTCTAGTTAGTTGAATTTCTTGTAACTGACTCAATGAGTTCAGAAATTCCACCTCTTTAATGGACCTTTAAAAAATGATTTATTTAAATTTACATTTATACATGAAATTAAATGTGCTGATGTATAAAAAATTAATAGAAATTAATTCAACTAGAAATATTAGAAGCATTTTTTTTTCCTTTTTGATAATATTGAAACTTGAAAGTACCCGTTAAGTTGTGTAATAGATTATATTCAATATAGATATTTAATATTACTACAAAATCTGTCACATTTAATAGAAGATCCTGCTTTTCAAGAAAAATTATCGAATTCTAAGAAATGCTTCAGTGTTTCGCTAAATTTAATTTCAATTTATCATAAGATCATAGAAAGGTCAAGAAAATCACATTTATAAAGTCTTACATGTTAATTGATTTTAAATAAAATTAAGGAACAATTTCATTTTAGTTTCTAATTTTTTTTTAAAAAAAAATTAATTCTTTTAGAAATAACTCTTTTTATCTCCAATTTTTTAAAATTTTTCAAAAAAAGTCTAAATCATTCCTCAATTGGCAGGTCAATATAATTTAAGTTATAATTTAATAATTTAAATTTAAAGATATTTAGATAATTTAATTAATAAATTTATTATTTTATTAAGATAATTTGGTAACTTATATATCATCAACAATTATCAAGAATAAAAATATTTTTTGAAGTATTCTATAAATTTTGATCTTCAATTAACTTGATGGTTTGAAGTCTTTTTTAAGAATTCGGGAAAGATTAAAGATAAAAAATGTTATTTTTAAAGAGTTTAAAAAATTTAATATTTGTTCATACCATAAGGACTAAAATGAACTTTTCCCTAAAATTAAAACAAAAATATTTGATGTAGTACGCTGTGCGGGCCCAAGATCTCATGATGATGTTACGACTTCGTTATCAAGATCGAGTCAGGGTTGAGTTGGACACCACAAATTCAGAAGAATCACTTGAGGCACACGTGGGACCCAATGACGTGGTACCGAGTCAAGGACTGTGACTTTTGTGTTTCTCTCTCTTGTGTTCTGTCTCCTTGTTTTTATGCGGCGAAGTCGCTGTTAACAACCACCACATGCAGGGATGTCATCGACGGTGCGTATTCATCTGACATGGACACGTGTGTCCCTCCTAGATCCCCACTTAGTATGATTGTATGACACCTGTGTTGATCCCTACACACGTGTTTTGAACAGACCAAACAGGATTTTGCAGCAGAGATGCCCTTTTGGGGGTCAAGATATTTTTTTTTTGCTTGAAAGTTGTATCTGTCGAATGTACATTATTGGTACTTTAGTTATGCATAAAAAGTGTTAAAATTGGAAAAAAAAAAATGAAATAAAAAATATAGCAAAGGTCTGGCTCTGTGATAAGTGGATTTGACTTTCCACAAGTATTTCTGTCTAGGTAGATGATAAGTTCTATGGACGATTGAAAATGGATATGGAATTACAACTTATAAGTGGCTGTTTCCCCGTTTGCATGGGCTTCTCCTCTCTCTTTCGGCACCATTCACCTATTTTCAAGAGTCTTCATTTCAGACCACACTTTTATGAGCCTTATTTAAAGAGCTTAGCAATTTTTATTTTTTATTTTTATTTATAATCACTGGAACTGATCCAGAAAATTATTGAAATCATACGGAATGAGACACTGGTGGGCCTGTTCGAAAAGCAGTTTCTATATATAAGAGATCGACTTACAGAATGATGGAATGACGATTCACATAAAAGGTGGGAAGACAACCACTATATGAGTGCAATACATGGGTGTCGAACCCAAGTTCACAATGAACCCAGCAGTGTTGTTTGTATCTGTAATTTGCATGTAATATGTAAAAAAAAAAAAAATTTATTAATTTTGTTGAAATTTGAAAACATTGCTAGTGTTTTCAGATTTCAATAACTTTGTGATGTTGGTTGAAAAATATCATTTTGTTTGTTAGATAACATTTGTAATAGATAAATTTCATTCAGATCTGATAACGATGAATTGTGTCATTGTGGAACTATTATCGTGAGATCAACAATTTAATATAAAGGAATTTGTTTACAAATTTCTTGTTATGAGACAGTTTTAATGCGTTGACTACATAAGTGTGAGTTACTTCTATTTATGGGTATGAATTTTGCTTGCTCGGATGTGCATGGTACATGTAAGAATTTAGAGTAAACATTTGTGTCTTGATAATACTCCTACATATATGTATATGAATCTTAATCTCGCTTATTTAGACGCATATGTCATAAATAAGATATTAGTGATAAATGTTTATGTTTGAATATAAAATTTCTCCATTACACTTAATATCCAAAAACACATACACTTTTTTGGCGTTAACCTTTTTGCATAACTAATGGAGTCAAACTTTTCATAAACACGTAATTGGAATGATATTTTTATAAATTTTTGAAAAGTATAATAATATGTTTTAATATTTTATTAATTATAATTGCAATTGAAATTTAAATATATAAATAAATCATTATATTTATAAATTTTATTAGATAAACTAAATATAATAATAAGTATAATATGTTGATTTTTTTATTGAAACTTTATAATATGTTGATCTTATTGAAGATTTCAGACACAATAACAGATTTCATAATAATTTTAATTTATAAGGACATTACCTACGACCATGAATGTGCCACGTTACCAACAAGATTCTATAACAAAATGTCATTTTTTTTTTCGAAATAATAACAAAATGTCAAATTGTCAAGTGGCTACATGACAAAATCTTCTTAAAGTAATTGTGAAAATGGAGAACAGTGGAATGTATTAGTGGAAAAAGCACGCCCCACTACTCTTACAAGGCAGGGTTTAAATTTTGTTCAGATCATAATATATGGTAATTTTTTTTTTTATTTACTTATGAATATTTCCTCTTGATTTTAAGAGTATATTTTTAAAACATTTATTCGATAAATATTTGATTTGATAGTAAAAGGTATAATATATTTTATATAGATATTGTAAATTTATACAGGGCATGAGGGCTGCTGGCCAAGCCAGAAGTGTCATTTTCTTTGTTGTTGGGGAAAAGTGACTTTCTTTTTTGTTTTATTACGTGTTGGGAAAGTGACTTGCACAATGCACCATGCATAATTTTCATTTTATATTATTTTCTGCGGTGGAACAAGCTCTTTCAACAAAATATCTACTCGCTACTGCTCAAATAATCACCAAGCAGTAACGTGCATCAGTTGATTCATTAGATTTTATTTTCTTTACTGAACTCTAGCTATGACACTAAAATATGTAAAATAATAGTGAAAATTAAATAAATTTGTGGTTCTTATCACTAATACTGAACTCTTAACATGTATCTAGTACTTTTCTTAATTAATTAATTTATAAAATTATTATCTCAAGTGAAATTATAATAGAATCTTAACGGTTTATAACACATACGTTTTTTTATCTAATTAATTATTTTTTAATGACATCAGAACAAAATGATGTGAGAGTTGAATTTAACACTCTTTAAAATTTAAATGGGATGATAACTTTTGGAGAAGCGATATTAAACCATCCAATTTTCACTTTAAAAGACAAGACAATTCAATTGAGAGAAGTCTTGTGACTTCTTATTTCACTTCTGAAATCTTAAATTGATCATCTCCCTTCATAAACCTAATTAAAAATATCTTCTTTTCATTTCAATATATATACTTATATATAATTCTTCTATAATTAGGACGTTTTAATTTTGTATGTTCATCCATATTAAAAATTTTTCTTATTCTTCTCAAAAAAAAAAAAAAAAAAAATTCTTATTTACCATTTATCTTATGATAAATTTATTAAAAAGAATCTATAACTATAAAAGTATAATGTCTAAATATGTCTCGTCAGAAACAATATGAACCTCCTACTTAATAAAAGAAGACAAAACAAATTAAAGTAAATTATCAAAATAGGAATAATGTGAATGAAGACAAAATTATTTGTTGTTTCTTTTTTTTTTTTTTTCAGAACACAGCAACAAATTATTGAATCATAAAGAAACTACAGTAATTCAAGATAACTTATGAACTTCTTGAGGACAAATTAGAAAAAGAAATAAAAAAATAAAAAAGAGAAGCATTATGATACAAAATGTGAGGGCTGCCAATAGTGCTATTCATACAAAGTGCATCTGGACAGATCATTATGGACTAACATCTCCAAATCGGCCCAAGTTTTATAATAGCCCAATTTTTATTAAAACCCAAAATCAAGGATGCTTCTCTGCATGTCCAATTGTCCCTTCTTTTTCTGCATCTGTCTTCGAGCCTTTCAACGTTGATTTTTATTTCGTAGAGAACGTCATGAAAATTTAAAAAATTCAGATATGAATTGTTATGCACAGAATAAAAATACAAGCATAATCCTTTAAAAAAAATACACATATAATATTTCAAAAAAAAAATACACGTATAATAGTTATATCTATTTAATAGCTAAAATTTGATATTATTCTTGTAAATGCAGTGTAGACATGTAGTCTGCCTTCTAAACGAATTACTTTGAGGTTTTGCTTTGGATATGTCCACATCTTCCATGCAGATGCAGTCAACACAGGTGAGCAGCCTAAAAGGTCAAACAGTCATGGTATCACCAATGATAACGTAGACTTTGATTCGGTATATTAATTAATTAATTTATTTAATGTTTTAAATCATTTTTAATAGTTTTATTCTTTATCTCAATTAGGGTTTTAAAATTTATTTTAATCAATTGTTTTTCAAGTAACATAAACTAGGGGTATTAACGTATTTTTATAAATTATGATAAAATCAAAGTTAAATCTAACTGAAGTTATTTCTAAAAAGTTAAGGATTTATTTAGTAATTGCGAAAACGAAAAATATGAAGATCAATTTGGTTTAAAATTAAAAAATCTATAATGTAGATTTTAAGATAGATTTTTTAAATTATATGTTACATTATATTTGTGAATTTGATTTAATAAATTTCTACGAATGAGCTATATATGTGGCCTGAACTAACTCCTTTTCAAACCTTGAAGAGTGTAGTCAAAGAAAATGTAAAACTTGCAAGTTGCAAGTAAGAAACATGCCCATGTCATGCCCATGTTCATCAGTTTCAATTTTGAGAATGATGCAAAGGATTCCAGCCAACTATACGACGTGGAAAATTCAACTTAAGACCAAAATAAAATATGTTTATTAAACTTTTTTCTAACATATATATATACACTAAATGGAGCAATTCATGCTAAAGTGGGACCAAATTGTGTCTTCTATTTCTTGGCAGATTCTCTTAATGATATGTACCTAATATTAATTGAATGTAGCTATAACTAATTAATATTCTTGCCTTGACTTTATGTGCTCTAATATAAATTAAAGAATGAAAACAATTATTAATACTCCTAACAAGTCAGTGGATAAAAAATACGTCGCCAGAAGATTACATCACCAGATATGTTCTTTAGAAAAAAAAAATATATATAATCTTTACAAAATCTGCCACTTGCATGTCACTTAGAATAAAATCTTTGACTATAATTGCTCAAATAATTCTAATTCCAATTTATTTACTCTACTTGGTTTTTCAAGAATGTGTCATTGTAATTAGTATTCGTCCTTTCATATTCTTGAAGAAAGAAAAGAAACTCAAAGCTGGCAATGGAGAAGTTTAAGAGTTTTTTCTGTGCAACATTGCTTGTTGGTTTTGCTCTTGCAATAGTGGTTTCAGGCCAGGATCAGTCAGGTACATTCGAGTAAGATGTTAAATAAAAACAAATTCATCATTTTTCTATGTGTGACTTTATTTAAGTGTTTTTTGGTTTTCTCAGGATTTATAAGCATTGATTGTGGAATACCATTAGCATCAGGCTACAACGATGAAACTACAGGCATTAAGTACGTTTCAGATGCGACCTTTGTTGAATCCGGAATTGCCAAGAGCATTGCACCGGAATTCCAGACTAATTCTCTGGAAAAACAATTTTTCAATGTCCGAAGTTTTCCTGAAGGCAACAAAAATTGTTACACCCTGAACCCTGCACAAGGAAAAGATGGTAAGTATTTGATTCGGGCCCGATTCCTGTATGGAAATTATGATGGAACTGGGAGAGTGCCACAGTTTGATCTGTATCTAGGAGTTAATATATGGGATACAATAAAACTGGAAAATGGTTCCAGTCTTTTTACCACGGAGATCATACATATTCCATCAGAAAATTACATATTCGTATGTCTTGCCAATACTGGCCTTGGTACACCTTTCATTTCATCACTTGAGCTTAGACTGTTGAAAAATTCAACCTACGAGACTCAAACTCAGTCTGAATCACTTGTTCTCCTTCGAAGATATGATCTAGGTTCTACCACCAATGAATCTGTCAGGTAAAACATCTTTTATATATGTATATTCTCAAAATATTTCTTTTTCAAAGTGTACTAAAAAAATTACTTCTAATTGCATATGAAGTTTTAAAATAGTCAAACATTATTATTATTATTGCTTGAAGGCTTTTATAATCAAGTATACCTAATTTTAAAAAGTAAGGATCAATCAATTAAATTCATCCATTGTATTTGAATTAAATATGATAGATAATTTATTTTAGGAAAGAGAATGCAATGAATGAATTTGATTGGTTAGCTCCTTACATTTTAAAATCAGGTATACATGATTATAAAAGCCCTCTATTATTGTTAACTTCTATGAATATATTTATGTCTTAACATATATTTTCAGAACATCATTCAACATGATCCCTTTATATGAGCATTGGTTTAATCATTTCTTCAGGTTCAAGAATGATATATATGATCGAATCTGGATGCCTAAAAACTACCTTGGCTGGAAAATCTTGAGCACCTCACTTACTATTGATGCTGAAAATCCGAATATTTTCCGACCAGCACCGGCTGTAATGAGTACTGCTGTGACACCGGAAAATGTGAGTGAAAGCTTGATAATGTTCTGGGATCCCCCAAATCCAACTTCCAAATATTATGTGTACATGCATTTTGCTGAAGTTGAGCTCCTAGTTAACCAAACCAGGGAACTCAATGTAACTTACACGAGTGGGGGGTTCTCCAATAGACCTTTTTCTCCCGCTTACTTATACTCAACAACTGCCTACAATGGTCTACCGTTGATTGGAGAAAGAATCCAGGTTACGATCTCCAAAACCAATAGATCAACCCTTCCACCGATTCTTAATGCCATTGAAATATACATGGTTCAAGATTCCTCCCAGCTGCAAACAGACCCGAATGACGGTATGCCCTATTGAACATTATCCTTTTCTACGTATACATGTACATGTTTAGAAAAAACTCCTATAAATCACAATCATACAATAAAAAATTGCAACTAGTTTAATTGAAACTCTATCTGATATTGTAAATGACTAATATTACTCATTTCAATTCATATTTAGTAAGAATCTTCTCTGAGTTAAGTCCTTACCATGCACTTTTTATGAGTTGATTATGTTTCACTAGTATTTATATGTGATTATGATAAGTTATTAATTTGTATGTGATATTTGAAATTATATATATAGTTGATGCAATAAAGAATATAAAATCAGTATACGGAGTGAAAAGAGACTGGCAAGGAGATCCATGTGCCCCTCAAAATTACTGGTGGGATGGCCTTAATTGCGGCTATGACGCTAACAATTTTTCGAGGATCATATCCTTGTAAGTTCTTGCTGTCAAATTAGCTGTCCTAGCTAGCTTTCCAGGTTTGCCAATCTCATTATTATTTATTAGAATTTATAGGTTTTTACTAACGGTGAGCTTTTCATATTATCAGGCTTTTTGTTTCACTGGGCTTGAATTTATATTTGGGGTGCCAATTTTTGCACGGCCTAACAGAATATACATGCACTTATAACTAAGCAATAATTATTAACATCAATATTAATAAGCATAACTAAATTTGATAAACAAGTTAAAAATAAACCCATCTGGAATTTGTTTTTAAACAATTCAACCCATATTGAATTAATTACATATATAAATATATATAATTTTACATATTTAAGTATTATGAGTCCCACATTTACTTATAAATCATAGTTTATCTTTTTATAAATGCTAATTATATCAATCTTTTTAAATAATATAAAATCATATTTGAAAGATGGAATACAAAATGATTTTAAAATATTGAGAAGGAATCAAAGTCGTTGGATGAACTTGAATGTTTTGAAATGAATTTTAAATTAATATGTACAATTTATTTTTTCTTTTAAATTTGGGCTTATCTTTTATGGGTATTTTTAATATTTATTCTTTAATATTTACATTGAACTTGAAATTAGAATTATCTTCAAGTGAATTGACTGGTGATATAGCTCCACATTTTGCCAATCTCTCATCAATAGAGTATCTGTAAGTACTCTATTGCATATTTAAAAACTATATATTCATCTTCTTCTCTCTTACAATATTGACCAAACTAATTTAATATGCTTGATGTAGGGATTTATCAAACAATAGCTTGACTGGAACAGTACCTGATTTTTTGTCCCAATTATCCTCTCTGAAAGTCCTGTAAGTTTATACATTGTATCAAGGAACTAGGACTGGCATTGGAAAAACTAGGACAACTAATTCATGTTTGATCTAACTTCGCAGAAACTTAAATAGAAACAAGCTCACAGGTTCACTTCCAACTTCTCTCAAAGAAAAGTCAATGAATGGATCACTAACATTGAGGTAAGTGGCCTGTACTTGTAAACCATCGAACAATTATGTGTCACAAATTGCATTGATGAGATAATGATAACATTTTATTGATTCAAGTGCGGAGGAAAATCCAGATCTTTGTTCGACGGATTCATGCAAAAAGAAGAAGAAAAACAAACTTGTAGTCCCAGTAATCGTATCAGTTGCTGCATTGTGCATAGTCCTAATAGCATTGGCCATCTTGTGCAGTCTTAAAAGAAGAAAACAAGGTACGGGACAAAGAAAGCAAAAACCGTGTGAGGTGGTATTAAAAAATATTGAAATTGTCACAAAAAAATCTAAAATGAGTTCTTTTAGCACTCTAGTTATCTCATATTACAGTTTGCAAACAAAAGAAATAGTTCACAACAATTTACAAACTTCATTACCAACTATTTCCTTTATTTGTAACTACAATTGAAGGTGTTAAAATAACTACTTTTAATTTTTTCAGTGACACTTTTAAAACTTACCCTTTTCTTTTGGTACTAGAAAAAAGAAATCTCTCCAAAGAAAATATAATTATATGTACCATACATAATTTAATTTACAATTTAAATATTTCCCTATATAATTCGATATATACATTTTTTTCTAATTAAACTTTTAATGGCATTATTAGTTGATGGGAATAAAGTGGAATCAGAATTAGATCACAATAATTCATTTGCTTTGAAAAATCGCCAATTTACACATTCTGATATTGTGAAAATTACCAATAACTTCGAGAGAGTTCTTGGTAAAGGAGGATTTGGAATAGTTTATCATGGTTACTTGGATGACACTCAAGTCGCTGTGAAGATGCTTTCTTCATCATCTGCCCAAGGATATAAGGAATTCCATGCAGAGGTATGCAAACAGAATACTAAATCATTGTAAAATGTTCATGAAAATTGAAAATATGACATTAATTACAAAAGAGTTCTGGCTTTAATTAATTGCAGGTAAAGCTTCTTATGAGAGTTCATCATAGAAACTTGACTACCCTTGTTGGGTATTGCATCGAAGGCACTAACATGGGTCTTATCTATGAGTACATGTCTAATGGAACCTTACAACAACATTTGTCAGGTCAATTTAAATTACTGTTAGTTACAAACTATGCATGTCCTTTGAGAAACATTTGATTCGCAACTCAAAAATTAATTCAAAAGCTTAATTATAAATTCTGAAATACTTTTCAAAAATTAATGAAACAAAAAACAGTGTTTTCTTATATGCTTCTATATGCTTTTAGAAACAGAGACACTGATATTAAAATTTTAAATTAATCAAACCCTTATTATATGATCTCTTTTTCATTATCTTTTCACTTTAATTAATAAATTTACTTTCTTGTATACTAAATTTCATATGTTATGATCTGATGGAAGCTCTGGAATAAATAGAAACTTGCACTAAAATTTTGCCATGGATTCAGGTAAGAATGGATATATCTTGAAATGGGAAGACAGAATGCGAATTGCAGTTGATGCAGCACAAGGTTTGTGGATAGATGACTGTGGAACACATCACTGCTTCTTCATTTTTGAATACATATAAATAACTGGTCAAAATTTCAAATGCAGGATTGGAGTATCTACACAATGGTTGTAAGCCACCTATAGTACATAGAGATGTCAAATCTTCTAACATCTTACTGAATGAAAAACTACAAGCCAAAGTTGCTGATTTTGGCTTGTCCAGAGTATTCCCAAATGAAAGTGACACTCATATATCTACAGTTGTTGCTGGCACCCCTGGCTACCTTGATCCTGAGTAAGTATTTGCTTGCTAATATTGAAAAATAATTAGCATTTTGATTTTCCAAAACTATGATGGAATATTTGTGGTTTGAAAATTTATTTGGATATAATATTGCATGAATTTGCTACACAATTTTCTTAGTCGTAGATTTTAATTTTTTAGGTATAGATGATAACGCAATTATCTAGATCAAATAAAATAAAAATTGCATAATATAACATTACCAAACAATGAAAAGTCATTGAGATTTTCATCAGATGTGCATGGATTACTGGCTTCCCTTGTTCAATTAATGCTTCATATTAATAGTAAACAATAATAATTTAAAAGTTGGCTGCTTCTCTTCCCATATCGTTATCACAAGAACATAATCAAATTTCATTCTTAATTTATGTATGCTTAATAAATTCTTTCATTTAGTTCCCTTAATTAGTTGCATATCTCCTTACAAGCAGCATATATAAAACAATTTCCTATCTTGGCTTGCAGGTATTATATATCAAATTGGCTAAATGAAAAAAGTGATGTTTATAGTTTTGGAGTTGTTCTTTTAGAAATAGTAACAGGCCGACCTGTGATCATGAAATATCCTGATGAAAATGTTCACGTTAGTCAGTGGGTTAGTTCCATCCTTGCAGAAGGAGACATCAGTAATATAGTTGATCCAAGTTTATCAGGCGATTGCGACAACATTTCTGCCTGGAAAGTTGTGGAACTGGCACTGGCTTGTGCTTCTCACTCTTCCTCTGACAGGCCAACCATGGCCGATGTTGTGACAGAATTAAAGGAGTGTTTGGCAATAGAAATTGCCCGTAATGACAAAGGCCACGAAAACAAATCTAAAGGTCCTGGAAGAATGATTACTGTTAATGTACAGTCTGAATTTTGTCCCACAGCAAGGTAGTTAAAGCTGAGCAATCTATGCAATAAAGTATGTTACAAAGAGTATTGTTTCTCATATGTTTCTATATTTCATTCTTGCTTGAAATGCAAAAAGTAATTCTGTATTTGTTTCTTTTATGACAAAATGTATTGTACAATTAATTGTTGTGTCGACATTATAATTTCAGGCAGCCTCCAAACAGAAGAACACAACTGTTGCAACCTATTCTTTTCTACCAATTGCTGTGTTTATTCATATATATAACACCCTTTCAAATATCTAAATTAAATTTTTCAGAATATCTTATAGGATTTTGTTTGTAATATTAATTTTTCTTTCAAGTTGGATTTGTATTCTTTACCCACCAAATTTCTTGGGGACAATGTCTACTTACAACCATTTCATTTAAGACAACAAGGAACATTGAAACAAGGGACAAAAGGCTGGATCTGGAGTATATGCTCTGTCTCACTCACCTTTTAAGTTAAGATTAATTATTCAATCTTTTGTAACAAGACAATTACTTACATAAATGATTTCACAAAAATTCCATTCACTTCTTGAATTTTGGAAAATACTAAGTTTTGTGCTTTTTGTTCATTGAATCCTTAGGAGGATTTTGTTTGTCATGGGTTAAGAAATTCAAGGTATCTTATTATAAACTTCATATGATTTTGGTTTCAAGACCAAGCATTACATATAAGTCTAAAATTACAGTTCCATATATAACAAAAGGGCATACATATTCACTCCTATAACATTGGGGGTGAATCTTTTAATATAAGTTTGTAAATACGTGTAGCAGAAATTTAACCTTCTACGACGATCATGAAAGAAAAAGTGTAAAATACAAAGGACTTTTAAATGCTTTGCTTTCATGAATATAATTGATAATAATAAAGAATGGGGCATACATATTTAGTCCCGTGCCATGATTTCTTCACTATGTAAGTTAATACCTTTCCCTTCTAACTTGTATTTGTAGGATTTATAAACATAGACTGCCGGGGGGCAAGTGGAAGTTACATAGATAAGGAAACTGGTCTATTTTATGAGTCAAAACACAAAATGTATAGATACTGGAAAAAATCATGAGATGTCTTTGAAGGAAAATGGAACTGCTACACATTGAATTGGGAATGATGATTATTTGATAAGAGCTATCTTTAAAAATGGAAATAATGAAAATGGAAATAATGAACATGACAAGATGAGAGTATTCGTTAAGATCGCGGATGTCTTGTCTTGTAACATTCATCACAAATTTAATTAAACTATTGAATATTCGAAGACATCAACATTATCAATGCTGCAACCAGCATTTAACCCATTTCTGAAATTAGAATACTGTCCCTTAAATTTTTCATATTCGTCAATATACAAGCAAACAAACAAATAAAAAAAAAAATTGTTTAGGCACGTTCATCTCGGTCAACTATATGCAGTCCAAAAGTCAAAGAATCCAAAGAAATTTATTTGATGGTTGTAATCATGTACAACCACATTATCAACTCTCTTTTGCAACTGGCTAAGTATCACTAGTAAGGACATGCCAGAAATTCTTTTTCATTTTTGGTAAGATAGAAGTTGTTTTAGTGAAATGATCTGGTATCCCTCGAACCCTCAACTGTCTTGCAAATGTCTCATGAATTGTAAATAATTATGTACTGTGTTAACATGTTTATTTTTATGACACAGGTTACGTATGCAAGATGTTCATCAAAATTATATTTATTTTTAAAAATAATTAATATAATAGAATTAATATCATGGTTTCTTTAGAAAGTGAATATTTAATAGATTAAAAGTTTATTAAGATTTGTTAAAATTAATCATTATTTTTGTAGTTTGGATATTTATTTTCATATCGAATGATAAATATTCTCGTAGTCTGACAATAAATAGGGGAAAACTTTGGATAAAATGAATACGTCAACAGTAATACTATAAAATGCAATTGATGAAATTTGAATCCAAACTACTATATATGAGGAAATGCACATCCACCCCTGTTACGAGGTAATATGCTTTTTTTTTTTAAGAAAATTGAATATTGAAAAATAAATAAGAATCTTTTGTTTTTGTTTTTTTTTTTTTAATTTTGAATATATACACATATCAAAAGCATATATAATCAGAATTTACTATTGTACCCCGATTGAGTATTGTGGCCTTACAGCACAGTGATTTTATTATCGACATATAGTAGAGTGTGTATCATTCAATTGCATCATATTGCAAGCATGCAATGAAATGACAGTTGGTTGGTTATGCTTAGAGCTAGACCCATCCATTGAGTTTCAAAAATCGGACAATTTTGCATATTCAGCAGTAAATTTTCAGGTGAATATTTTCACATTATTCGAGATTTGATTATTAATTAAAATACATCTTTAAATTCCATTGACGAGGATTAATTCAATGAAACAGCTAAGCAAAGAATAATTAGAAGCGTTTAAAAATTATCATGTTAGCTAGCTAGCTAGTGATTCGAGAGAGCTCAGGATCAAAGCGACTTTGGGAAACTCAAATTCAACCCCTCATTTAATAATAATTTAGCTGACTTGTTCTTGATGGAAATTAATTTGCTAAATCTTATCTTAAAAGCCGCCACAATTTCGATCCTTGTTGAAGAATCTAAGTACCTAACAAACAACTTGGCATTATTGTCGCGCTCAATGATGTAGCAGTAAGGTTTATTGTCACAATTTGGAACACAATTTTGAAAATTTTGAATGGAATTTATGTAATTTATTATTAATTTTTATCATGTACTCAACTGTAAAAATTTGTTTGGACGCTATTAATTTGTTCCATATTCAAAGCAAAGTTGAGAGGCAAGATCATCTTAGTTGTAGATGAATTCAAAAATGGAGATATGATGTCTATATGAAAAGTTTGTATCGACAATATACACTTGAAAATAAATTTATTTTTTGTATAAATTATAATTATCTAAAATGATATATTAAAATTAAAGCGTTATATTATATTTTAGATTTAGAACTAGCTCATAAAATCTGAGCATTCAAACACAAGTTATTAGTATGCCACCAACAGGTTCTAAAAAACAGGAGTAATTGATGACAATACACTTTTAGGATAGTCTTTCTGTCATGCAAAGCTTCCCAATACATGCATACAATTAACATTTCTTTATCAATAAATGGAGGCTTCTAAGGTCCAACAGAAACTGGCTCATCACATTTGTTTTATTCCCCAAATTCCACATTAATTCACAAGTACATCAAAAGTCAAAATCTTGCAAATAAATGCATCACAAACATTATTTAATTGAACAAGAATATTTGACTAATCTACCAAAGTGAAACCAATAATTATCATGCATTCTTGTAGCTACATTAAATCATTGACCAAGCTTGCAGAATACTACTACAGTATTCTGGCAATATAAGCCAAAACATGATGATATTCACTTCATTTTCCTGCACAACATATTAATCAGAAAATGCTGATGGGAATGTTTGGACGTTTGTTCCTTCCAGTGCTGCTTGGAGGCTTGGTTCTTGTAGTTCTTGTTCAAGCCCAGGATCAATCAGGTAATTTTACTTTTAGCATATCTGAATTTTGAAATATAGTAATTAATTTTAGGATAAAAATCCGAAAACCCCTCTAAAATGGAAAATAATATCATTGAACCCTGGTTTTACATTAGTTTCATTTTTGGGGGTATTTTGATAATATCATTAACACATGAACAATGGAAGTAACTGTACTGTTTCTGATTCTATGTGACAGGATTCATAAGTCTGGACTGTGGCTTACTCCAAAATTCGAATTACACCAATGTGATAACGGGCATAAACTACATTTCGGATGTTGGTTTCATTGACACTGGAAATGGTACCAGCATATTGCCTGAATTCCAGAAGAATACAGACCAGCAATTATGGCATGTCAGGAGCTTTCCTAAGGGGGTCAGAAACTGTTACACGTTCAAACTCACAGAAGGGAATACATATCTGATCAGAGCAACTTTCATGTATGGGAATTATGATCAGCAAGGCATATTTCCTGTATTCGACTTATATATCGGGCCTAATAAATGGTCAACGATAAAAACTCAAAATGTGTCATTGGTCATAGACAGGGAGCTTGTTCACGTCATGCCATCAAATACTTTACAAGTCTGTCTTGTAAATACGGATTCTGGAACTCCTTTCATATCAGCATTGGAAATTAGGCCTTTGGCTAGTACCATATATAAAACGGTTTCTGGATCATTGAATCTCTTCACAAGGTTGGATATTGCTTCAACAACCAAGTTGACGATCAGGTGAGCCAATGAATTATAACATAACTATTTATAGACTTGAATAGTTCAAGAATTCATCACAAATCTTCCTGATATGTTGAAATTTAGTAGAAAATGCCCTGAATCTTTTTAGGAATTTTTTTGAATATCTCCTCTACTAGAAATGTTATAAATTTACCCTTTTATGTGAAATTTGATTTACATCTTGCTTAATCACAAAGTGTTATATATAATGATGCTTACAGGTATGCAGATGATGTTTATGATCGTCTCTGGTTTCCCGATTCTTTCAATTGGTTAGAGTTAAGTACCACGCTTGCCATTGATGCAGCAGGTAGCAATGGTTACAAACCACCATATGTGGTCATGAAAACGGCTGGCACATCCGTAAATGCTAGTACGTCCTTGGATTTTTACCTGGACATAACTAATCTCACCCTCCAATTTTATATCTACTTTCATTTTGCTGAACTCCAGAAGCTCCAAGCCAATGAGACCAGGGAGTTCAACATTTCTTTGAATGGGGTTCACTGGTATGGACCGTTTAGTCCTACTTACTTGACAACAACCACAGTTTACAGCCCATCAGCCTTGAATACTGGTGGAAATTACTCGTTTTCCATCCGTAGTACGGAACGTTCAACCCTTCCACCGATCCTGAATGCCCTGGAAGTTTACTCAGTGAGCAAATTCCTGCAGGCAGAAACAGAGAAAAAAGATGGTATAATTTCTCAAATATTTTTTGTAGATATGTGTGTCTAGTATATATAAAAGCCATCAATCTCTAGTTCTTATATACTTGTGGAAATTCTAGTTGATGCTATCACAAACATCAAATTGAATTATGGAGTGAAGAAACTCAGCTGGCAAGGAGATCCCTGTGCCCCTAAAGATTATATCTGGGAGGGTCTTAATTGCAGCTTTGACGGCTCTGCACCTAGAATCACATCCTTGTAAGCGTATTTCTCCGCATAATTACACAATATCATTAGCATTTTTCCAACTCTAATTCATGAAACTGTTTAATATGATGATATCAGGAACTTATCTTCCAGTGGATTGAAAGGGGAGATATCTCAATACTTGGCCAATCTCACATCGCTAGAGGTTCTGTAAGTATTTCAGTCTCCCTTGAGCCTGTTTAAGTTTTATTAATGACGGAATCATCTTATCTTTTTATTATTTACAATGTCAGGGATTTATCAAACAATAATTTAACAGGATCAGTGCCTGATTTTCTAGCTCAACTATCATTAAGGGTTTTGTAAGTCATTTATAGTAATATTCTTGATTTTAAAATGTTTTCTCGGTTAGAAACTGATTGATGATCATCTTTTTGTGCATCTATAGAAACTTGGAAACAAACAATCTCACAGGTCCAATTCCAGATGCACTCCTTGGAAAATCAAACAATGGTCTAAATTTAAGGTCAGCATTTTCTTGGAGAATTTAATGAGTTTTTCCATAATTATGATGTCATGATGATGCTTAGTAGTTTAATTGATTGATGATTTCCATTTGATTTTATAGATAATTAATCCCCATTAAAAGAAAAACATATTGCTCTATATTTATATTTGTATATATATTTTGTTGGTTATACTTACAAGCCTAAATTTTCTGTACCAATTGCAGTACTAGTGGCAATCCAAACCTCTGTGCTGCGGTTTCATGTGAAAATAAGAACAAGCAGAAGAAAAGCAATATTGTTGTTCCTGTTGTAGCGTCAGTAGCCGGAGCAATTGTGCTCACAGCAGCAGCATTGGTAATCTTTTCGATCCTCAAAAGGAGGCCAAAAGGTATAGCTACCATTGACAATGTTAGCAACAAATTAAGACTTTGATAAATTTACATAGAAATTTGATTAATGAATGTGCGATGTTCTTTTTATCAGATGTTAGGGTAGAGACAAAAGTATCCAATGTCGATAACTTTGACCCGTTTGCATCAAATAACCAAGAACATGAGCCCAGGAACAGAGAGTTTGAGACCAAAAACCGACAATTTTCGTATTCTGATATCCTGAAAATTACTAACAATTTCAAGAAAATTCTTGGAAGAGGAGGATTTGGAACAGTTTATTATGGCCGCGTAGATCAAATGGAGGTGGCTGTTAAGATGCTGTCTCAATCATCAGCTCAAGGGTTCCAACAATTTGAAGCCGAGGTATACAACAAAGGAAAAATCGTTTAATTATAATTCATTTTACATGTGCATATCTAAGATATGAATTTAATTTCAGGTCAAACTACTCATGAGAGTTCATCATAGACATTTGGTATCGCTTATTGGATACTGTGATGAGGACAACAAAATGGCACTTGTTTATGAATATATGGCAAATGGAGACTTGCAAGAGCATTTATCAGGTTTGTAATATATGCACATTAAGAATTCACTATCAAAGAAGTACTACTCATGCCGTTGCTAATATATATGGGAATTAAGCCTGTTAATTTGATCTATGATATGGATCCAGATTCTAGTGCAAATGTCCTTAGTTGGGAAGGGAGACTCAGAATAGCAGTGCAGGCAGCACAAGGTTAGATATCAAATAGTTTTCACCATTCTTTTTTCTTTCCTTGATTATTGTATTGCTGTAAAGGCAACTAATCAGATTACTTGGAATTGAAATATGTAGGATTGGAATATTTGCATAATGGTTGTAAACCACCGATTATCCACAGAGATGTGAAGTCCCCAAACATTTTGTTGAATGAAAAATTTCAGGCTAAACTTGCTGATTTTGGGCTGTCAAAGTCTTTTCCAAATGAAAATAACACCCATGTTTCAACAATTGTTGCTAGCACACCCGGATACCTTGACCCTGAGTAAGTATATATTAAAATCCATTGTTTAACCACTAAAGTCAATATTTGATAGGGCGCATGGGATCTTTATTATGCTGAAAAGGATTTATGAAAACCAAATTTAGAAGTCAAAAAATTCATTATAATCCAATGAAATAATTTTTTTTAATCTTTAAGCGAAAGAGTGTGTATTAATATATTTTTTTGCATATATGCAGATATTATATATCAAACAGGTTAACAGAAAAAAGCGATGTTTATAGTTTTGGGGTTGTTCTCTTAGAGATAATAACTTGCAAACCAGTAATTACTAGAATAAGTGAATTTGAGAAGGCCCACTTGAGTCAATGGGTTAATTCCTTGATTGCTCAAGGTGATATCAAAAAAATTATTGATCAGAGATTACAGGGAGATTTTGACATAAATTCTGTGTGGAAAGCAGTGGAAACAGCGATGGCTTGCTTGTCTCCTAGTGCTAACAGAAGGCCAACCATGAATGTTGTTGTGATGGAATTAAACGAGTGTTTGGCAGCAGAAATGGCTAGGATAAAGTCGGCTAGTGCTGGTTTTGATTCGAAAGATTCAATTGATCATATGATCTCTATGAATCTTGGTACTGAAATAAATCCAATGGCAAGGTAAATCCTAATGCAGAAATATTGGTGTATTGAGTTGATCCGAACCTTTGAATACTTCATATTTCTTTCACGTTTGTGATTCTACTATCAATGTCTTTTAAATGTATTAAAATGTAACTTTAATTTTCCTAAAATTAGGAGTTTGGTTTTGTATTTGATCTGTATTTTTGTCATGTAATTACATAAATAAGTGATTGCAAAATCTTTGAATCTAATGCTTAACAAGTCAATAGGCAGTGGGTTTACAAAAATAAATATCAGATATATTATTGATCCAGAAGATTTCACAATAATGATCCCTGCAAAAAGCTGTGGGGACATACAAATGGAGATGGAATTAAAGGAATCCACAACTTCACATTATGATATCAACTCGATGATTTTATGTGTTGTGTAATAATAATTCTAGCATTTATTATTTTAATATATATGTAAAAGATTCCTAGTATAAGCATCTCCAAGTGCACGGTAGAATGTGCCATATGTGTGTGTGTGTGAAAAAATGGAGATTTATGATAAGACAGTTTATATACAATAGTGCATCATATTTTTCGTGTGAATACTTTAGTAAAGTTTAGATATGCAAAGAATTTATATATGATTTTTCCACATAACCTCTCACGCTAATTGATGTGATTAATTAATGAACTAAGTCAAATATTGAAAATGATTTTAAATATACTTAATAACCTTGTAAATGATTTGTAGATATAGATCAATATGTAATCAACATAGCACAGGTCCTTGATTTATTAACAATTATTATTTATCTTTTCGTTTTGATTAAAATAATATACACTAATTTTCAATAATTGAAAGATCATAGAAGCTTCGGAATTCGATTGCAAAAGCTCTTAAATTACAACATATATTTAAATTTACCAATTAAATTAGTTGATAGATCAAAAGTAATATGATTTTAAAGATAAACAAATTACAAATTAGGCTAGTTTGATATTATATTGTAGCTTCTAAAAGAATTACCATTTAGTTGTAATTAGATGCGTAAAAGTAATTATTGTTTGATACAAATGTGCCGGGATTAAATCCCTTTTTGTTCAATGCATGTTTTTGAATAACAAAGGAGAGGTCGTGATTATATGTTTGTTAACTATATAGTTATTTATAAGACTTAGAGCTTAATTAAGATAAAATTAGCAATAAAATTCCCATAATTGGTCGATGGATGAAGTATAAATGTGATGTAATACAAACTGAATTTCTCAACGTCAACAAAAAAGGGGGAGTATGTACCTAGATTTGAATAAAATTGTATATTATATTTATTGTAGTGTCATATTGATAAGAATATTTGAACAAATCAAGATCTTACTCTACTGAAATATTATAAATTATGTTATTAGTCTATAACAAATTGGATTACAGTAATAACAAGATTGAAAGTCTCAATACTCATGACACATAGAGAACTGATTAATTGCTTAATTTACAATGAATTATAAATTTTCTTCAATTGGAATGAGTCCATATATTCCTTTGCAGCTGGCATATTGTATTTGTCATAAAGCTAATCAATCATATAGAGTTATCAGCTGTTCTCTTCAATTCTCCCCATATCAATGTTCACCAGCCACTTAAGGAGTGGCCTAGTGGATGATAATTCAAATATACTTAAACTCAACCATATCTTTTGTAATATCATAGTTAACTACTAATTTTGATCTTCAATAATTGCTCTTTCCTACCAAAAAGGGGCAAAAAAAAAAAAAAAAAAAAAAAGCCACAATGAAAGTCCTTTCTTTTGCGTTTTCAGTCTAATTATATTCCAATTTGTGTTAAAATATTTGAAGGATTATGGTATTGAAGATTTCAAAACAATACATGAGATCTTTAGTTTTGAATTGTTTGTAAAATTCTTTTAATTAATTACTAGGTAATATGACACCAATAATCAGAAATCTATGAGAATTTATAGAATTTAAATAATTTAAGTATGGTTCGAAAAACTACTCCTATAACGGGCTGTAAAAGGTAAAACTACATATCTTTTACTAGTTATATACTTTAACTATTTTTATTTTTTAGAACATCATTCTAACAATTGAAGTAAACACTACAAAGAAAATTTCATATAACTTATTTTCTTAATGTTATAATTATTATATAAAAGTATCCCCTCTCAAATAAATTTATGGGTCCGCCACTGATAATAGGAGAAATGTTAAAATTAAGCAATTCACACGTGATGGTAAATATATGAAGAGACAAAAACTCCGTTATAGATATGAAAAGAAAGTGTCTTAATTATTTGAGAAATTATAAATTGATATTTAAAAAAAAAATCAATAACTTTTTAAAAAATTTGTAATTGAAGGCACCTGTTAAAAAGTTTCAAAATTTAAATTTGTTTTGAAAGTTTAGGTACAAAAACTATCAAATTTGTTGAGATCAAATATTATTAACACGACCTGGATATCAACTTGCATAAATGAAACCCACACAAGCTTTAAAAGTTTCAAAATTTAAATTTGTTTTGAAAGTTTAGGTAAAAAAACTATCAAATTTGTTGAGATCAAATATTATTAACACGACCTGGATATCAACTTGCATAAATGAAACCCACACAAGCTTTAAAAGGTTCAAAATTTTATTTATATCACATATTTTGACTTTTTAATTTTTTCTTTGGGAAACATGAACCAAAAGCATCTGTAAACCTTAAATGAAAATTTGCATATGGATATAATTATGACAAGTATGGGCAACATTAGCACCCAAAGAAATTTTGTCCCAGCCATTTGTCACATTCTATATTCACAAGTTGCTTGACAGCTTGAGATCCACTTTTCATATCAAAGTCATGTTGAAACTCCTTATGCAGCCGAGTCTCATACTAAATCTATGCCAAATTTCATTGGCTATATCTCCATTTTTAATTTAATCAAACTTTACTCTTTTATCATCTATACATCTCACCAGTACATCCCATTGACTTACTAATACATTTGACTAATTGATTGCTTACATCAAGGAAAGTACACATTATTAGAATATCTGACTTCAACAATAGGACAATCTGTCCAATTTGACACTTCATTGACGTATTTTAACTTACTAGTATATTGTTTAATATATGTCATCATTTATAGTAATTTGTTTTTTGGCAATACAAATTATAAGATGATTTTGATTGTTTAAATATGACATTCTAATTACCTTCCCTGGAGAATCCTGAAAAAGGTATGGACAAGTTTGAGTGTTTTCTCTTTTCATTGCTCGGAGTTTTTGCTCTTATTGTTCTGGTTCATGCTGATGATCAAACAGGTATACATGGAAACTGCCTCAAATTAGCTTGTTTTATCTTGCTTAAACATCATTTGAACTCAGTGAGAATTACTCAAACACAAATGTTGGTTCTCTGTCAGGTTTCATCAGCATAGATTGTGGAGCAGAAACTTCAAGCTACACGGCAGAATCAGGCTTGACATATGTTTGGAATGCAAACTTCATAGATACTGGAATAAGCAAAAATGTATCATCTGGGTACCAATCAGATGCTCAGCTACAATATCTCTGGAATCTCAGAAGCTTTCCTGAAGGCACCAGAAACTATTACAATGTAAAGGTTAAAAAAGGCACCAGGTATTTGATCAGAGCAAGTTTCCTGTATGGAAATTATGATTTCCAAAGTAAGGTACCAGAGTTTGAATTGCACCTTGGAGCTAATATATGAGATTCTGTGACACTCGGTAACGAACCTACAATCATATATAAGGAAATCATTCATGCTCCTTCTTCGAATTGTATATATGTCTGTCTTGCAGACACTGGCTCTGGAACACCATTTATTTCAGGATTAGAATTTAGGCCCTCGAAAAATAACACTTACACAACTGAATATGGATCTCTTGTGCGATTTGCTCGCCTAGATGTTGATTCATTAACAAATCAAACAATCAGGTGAGCTATTTCTGTTTCGAAATTCCTGTTAAGAGTTTTTAAGTACATACACTTTCTGCTAGCTTCATCAAGAAGAAATTTCATGTCTCAGGTTTCCGAATGATGATTTGGACTGCATATGGCTCCCATATTGGTTCTTTAAGTGGGATCAAATCACTACCTCGCTCACCAATGTTGATGCTAATGACTTCCAAACACCACAAATTATTATGAGGAGCGCAGCCACGCCGAAAAATGCCAGTGAGCCTATGCAATTCTTTGTAGACACTGGGGATTCAACGTCAAAACTTTATGTGTACATGCATTTTGCTGAGCTTGAAGTGCTTTCAGCCAACCAGTCCAGGGAATTCAACATTTCCTTGAATGGGAAGTTCTTGCATGGGCCTGTTGCTCCAAAATACTTATCCACAGCCACTGTATATAGCTCTACAGTCATGAATGGAGAAAATGGAAAATATCTGTTTTCTCTTTATAAAACTGAAAAATCAACACTGCCACCAATCCTGAATGCCATTGAATTTTATCTTGTAAAGCAACTTCTACAATCAGAAACGGACGAAGTAGATGGTAAGTTCTTCCTTAACTTATATCATGCATTTCATTCTCAGGTTTGGATCATCAATCCATCCTTTTAACACCTAGATCGTAGAAATTGTGCATTTTATAACAGTTGATATTTTATTTAATAAAATATGTATATTAATCCAACAAATTTGTAATTTCTATCATAGGTTTTGTACAAAGGACTGTTGATCGTGTCCTTTCACTGTCATTTTAATTTTATTTTATCAGTATATACATAATTTCTGAATACAACTTCATACATGGGGAAATCTTAGTTGATGCTATCACAAAAATCAAGTCAATCTATAAGAGAGAGAACCAGCAAGGAGATCCATGTGCCCCTCAATCATAGGTATGGGATGGACTTAATTGCAGCTAAGATGGTTTTAATCCTCCCAGAATTATTTCCTTGTAAGTTCTGTTTATTTTCAATTTCAAGCACGTAAAAGCATTCTAATTTTCAGTTTGTTCCAACTCGTTAATCAAATCATTGAAACCTGAAACCAGGAATTTATCCTCAAGTGGGTTGACTGGGGAAATACCAACTCATATATCCAATCTCACAATGATAGAAAACCTGTAAGTACTATCTCCATCTCTACCAGTGAACTTTTTATCTATGGATGACCAAATTTGTCGGCTCAAATACTTCTTATATGATGTCAGGGACTTGTCAAACAACAATTTGACTGGAGTGGTGCCTGACTTTCTATCTGAACTAAAATTGTTGAGGGTCCTGTAAGATTGTACTTGCAATTAAAAACTTTTGTGTCCATATAATAGTGGTACAAAAAACTGTATATATGTATGTTTATGCTATGCCTTTGCAGAAACTTAGCTGGAAACAATCTCACAGGATCAATTCCAGACGAACTCATTGAAAAATCAAAAAAAGGATCACTGTCATTAAGGTATGGTCAACGTTTTTAAACAAACTTATGAACCCATATCAACAAACTTGTGATCCTACCATTCCAACCCATGTCACCAGGAAGTCTACCAATTTTTTTGCTTCTTACTGAGTTTCCTACAAATTGTCAAATTATTATATAGCGATATCATCAAAATATCTCCTGAAAATGAAACTAATATGAAATCACGCGTTTTCTATTTTCAAAAATGGGATCTAGTGATTTTTATTTATTTTTTTGACATTGGGGTTTAGTGATATAATGTTCCATTTTAAGGGGATTTTTCAGATTTGTTCCTAATAATTTGTAGAGAAATCCTGAGATTCATTATAATTAGAAACCATTCTTCCAGCTTTTAGTTTTGTGATCTCAATGTTTTGCTACTTTGATTGAAGCGTCGATGGAAATCCAAGTCTCTGCTCATCAGTTTCATGCAAGACCAAGAAGAAGAAGCAGCAAACCGTTGTTGTTCCTGTGGTTGCCTCAGTTGCTTCGTTTTTCGTCCTAATAACTCTGTCGGTCTTCTTCTGGAAACACAAAGGAATAGGAACACATCAAGGTATGACCTCTGTCAAGATGCAAATCTAGTAAAAATTTTTTATTTTCAACAAGCTTTTATGTCCCTGATATATATGTGGCTCCATCATTGATTTTTGATTCTCTGGGCATCAAGAGTCTTGCATCTTGATTTTGAGTAGTTTTATACTTTTATACTCAACAGGGAAGATAGATGCCAAGACATCAAAGCTTGGGGTATTGAAGTTGAAAAACCGTAGATTTACGTATGCTGAGATCGTGAATATTACCAATAACTTCGAAATGCTACTTGGCGAGGGAAGTTTTGGGAAGGTTTTCCATGGCTACTTAGATGATGGCACTGAAGTGGCTGTGAAAATGCTGTCTGCAACTTCTCGGCAAGGGTACGACCAGTTTGAAGCAGAGGTCAAGCTTCCGCTGACTGTTCATCACCGAAACTTGACAGCCCTTTTCGGCTATTGTGATGAAAGCAACCAAGTTGGTCTCATTTATGAGCACATGGCCAATGGAAACTTAAAGAGCATCTTAAAGCAGGTTTGATTGTATTTGAATTTATCTTTTATACACATATTTCCAATCAAAATCCCATTTTTCGCATTTCTTGTGTGGACAGTCAGACTAGAATCCAAGGTGTTCTACAAAATTATAATAGGCCTTGCCGGTTAATGTAATTATTATGAAAAAAATATAAAGTTATTGTTGTGATTAAATTTCTATTTGAAGAGATTGAAAGATTTTATTTTATTTTAGTTTTTTCTTTTAACTATTCGAATAATGATTACACCAAATTTGAAAAGGCATTTTGTTTATGGATATAGATGGCAATGTATATGTCTTGAGTTGGGAAGGGAGACTTCGCATAGCAGTAGAGTCAGCACAAGGTTAGCAAGTGGATATTGTTTTTTATAGTATTTCATTTAACTTGTGCAGCTTTTCTTGAATTGATTTAATTTATTTTGATATAATATATAGGATTGGAGTATCTACACCGTGGTTGCAAGCCAAACAGAGTGCACAGAGATAGTGAAGTCAGCAAACATCCTATTAGACGATAAATTTCAAGCAAAAATAGCTGATTTTGGACTCACAAGAAGTTTTCCGAGTGAAGGTGGCACTCATGTCTCAACAGTTGTTGCTGGAACTTTTGGCTACCTTGATCCTGAGTATGTACTTTTATTCTTTTAACATACAATTATGCATCTAAATATTTAGAAATGTTCTTAAATGAGTTATCAAGATAAAAACTTATGCATGCAGTCTGCTAATTGGCCCAGCATTGCAATAGTCCTTTCTTTAAAATCTGTTTTTCAATTGGTTTGCACTGATAGTTTGTATTGACTTGTAGGTATTGTCAATCAAATAGGTTAACAGAAAAAAGTGATGTACATAGTTTTGGGGTTGTCCTTTTGGAGATAATTACAAATCGACCAGCGATCACAAACACTAATGGGAATAGCCACATAAGTCAATGGGTTGGTTTTATGCTTGCACAAGGGGATATCAAAAATATTGTTGATCCAAGATTACAAGGAGACTATGACATTAATTCGGCTTGGAAAATTGTTGAACTGGCAATACATTGTTTATCTTAAACTTCTATCAAAAGGCCAACCATGAATCATGTAGTGATGGTACTCAAGGAGTGTTTAGCCATGGAAATGGCTAGGAGGGGTGGCCAAGGAAATGAACCGAGAGATCGGAGTGAAATGTTCACCGTAAATCTAAATTCTGAACTAGCTCCTCTAGCAAGGTAGTAATTTTGGAATCGATGAGATCATTAATGGTACGTGTTTCCAATCTCAAACCTGCCTCTTCTAGATGTGATATTTGTACCTAAGAAAAAATCAAATAATGGCAATATACTTTTGGTACAGTTAATCAAGTCATAGTCTGCAAAATTCATGGCTATGCATGGTTCAAGAGAGCCCCATTAGTAATACAATTGACATCTTATTTATTGTGTGCCTTTCATCAAATTTGAAAAAATTAAATAAATAGATCATACAAAGCATAAAGCTATATAATAGTTAGTGGTGTGACATGCATGCTGAGAGATTTTTCCTTATTATGTCATTCATAGTATCATACTACACTTCATATGGTAAGAATACATTATCTACAATATTATTTGGTTATTTGTCTAATTAGAATTTTGGATTATGTTATATTATTGAAAATTAAATAGGGTATTAGGCATTCCATTATTGATGATTATTAATTGATTGTTATATTCGTGCTCCCTATGTAGAGCAGCTGATGCGTCAGAAGAAGATTAATATATATAAACCATCTGTTTTGCTGTTGGATTTTAATTTTTTTTTTTTTTTTTAAAAAAAAAAAAAAAACCCTCATTAGAATGATTCAAGATATCCATGAGGTCCTTTTAATAATTATCCCGAAAAGTAGGAAGATGTACATGAAGGAACAATACTGTTGTTAATTAACTACATTGAATTTAGAGAATTTGTATAATTTATGAAATATAAAATGAAAATTAATTTGATTATTCCGACTATAATTTTTCTTTTGAAATTCTATCTATGATTGGATATTTATAAATCCAAATATTGTCGAATTAAATGAACACATTCAATCATTAAATTACATTAGACTATAGTGGTTAAAATTTTTATTTATATTGTCAAGTGATTCTTTTGTCAAAATGATGCGTCGCTTTTTTTTTTTTTTTTTTTTATAGAAATGAAAATGATGCTTACTTATAAGAGAATATTCAATGAAATTACATTGATCGAGACTTCCATACCCTAACAAATAAAACATTTACAATATAATCATTAAAATGTTTACCTCACAGTCACAATTATTTTCGTTAACTATCTGATTAATTACCATTTAATAAAGTACTATGGCACTGGTTGACTTTAGAATACTGATCGTAGTTGACCCAGTATAACATATGGCCAGTTAATACGTTCATCCAACATTGGCTTTTAAGAAAAAAAAAGAACATTATAAAAAAGCTTAATCTTTTATCTAAAAAAAATGCTTTAATTGATAACGCTTTTCCGGACTTATTTCTTTGTTTGGTTGAAGATTATAATAAAGATTTGAAGGACAAAAATTTTCCTCCGGAAACATTTTTCAAGTCTCCATCAGAAAGCGAAAAAAATATAAGAGGATAAGCAAATGCTGTTGCAAATGCTCCCAGTGGATAAATAGCCGTATGTTTGTCTTTTTCGTTTTGAAACAGAAATATCAATGTACCAAACATACTTACACACAAGTTAGATAAGAGACAGACTAGCCGAGCCTGTCATTTCCTTTTGGTTTCTCGTAACACCAAGAAATTAAATAAAACTTTCGAATAAATTTGAAAAATTTTTATCGAATCATAAACTGAGTCTTACATAATGTGGGGCTTATTATTTATATAGTGAACGATATTACAAAAGGAAAACATAATTTATGATTATATCACATAGTATAAGGTACTAAAAACCAACGAGAAATAATAGAAGTCTATCAGAATAAACTGACAGAAATGATATACAATATTAACTCACACGAATACCACAACTGTGGAATATTGCCCCCTGATATTCCACAAGAAGTCAGTCATGTTTAACGTTTTACAGGAGTAACTACTTGTGGTTGTGAGAATTCTCTCAAAATATAAACCTCGATCGCATTGAGTATTGGAGGAAGAGTAGAGTTTTCTGTTTTGCTGATCCAAAAGTAAATTCTACCTCTTCCGACGGGTGTTGCAGTGTATACTGTGGTTGTGTCCAAGTATTTGGGACTCGAGGTCCGTACCACCTTTTTCCATTCAAATAAATGTTGAACTCTCTGAACTGATATGCTTGAAGCTTTTCTACCTCAGCAAAGTGCAGATAAAAATAGAAGCGGGAATTAGGATTAACAGTTTGAAAGTAAAATAGTAAGGGTCTACTATAGTCCTTCGGAGTTGAAGCAGTGTTCATGACACTTTCAGGTGGATGGTAATCATTTGAATTCTTTACAGAAGATGTTGTAGTTAGTTGTGTCCAATTAATAAAATTGTAGGGCATCCAGATTCTGTTGTAAACATCATCTTTATACTTGAGCAAATGCCACAAAAATTGAGTAGGATGTAATTAGCTTTCATGCATATGCCTTACTGGTTGAATAATCTTATTAATTAATTACATTCATTAGATTTATTGTAAAAGTAGTTATTAAAGTCAATCCAATTAATGGTTGTAATTGATTAGGCAAAATTGACTAACTAATAAGGTAGTTAAATCCTACAAGTTAATAATTTACTAGATCATGAACATAAATGCATGACTCACCTTACTATTTTATTAGTGGTTGAACCCATATCCAATCGTGATAAGAGCATCAATGATCCAGATTTGGTCACCTAAGTGTCATTTTTCAAAGGCCTGAGCTCTAACGCTGATATGAAAGGTATCCCATGGTTTATGTTTACAAGACAAATATTGATGTAATCCAAATTAGAGACATGTATGATCTCCAATGTTCTAACCGTTGATGCATTAACAAACCCAATGACGGCCCACAAATTATTCTCCCCGAGATGCAGCTCAAACACTGGTACTTTACCTTGGGAATCATAGTTTCCGTACATGAATCTTGCTCTTACCAAATATTTAGTGCCACTTATGACCTTTACATTGTAGCAGTTTCTGATGTTTTCAGGAAAGCTTCGAACGTACCACAGCTGTTTGTCAAGGTCAGGCGTAGAGAATTCCCGTGATATAGTCTTACTAACGCCTGAGTTGATGAAGGCTGCATCTGAAATGTAATTGATGCCCGTGTGGACATCAGTGTAGTCGTAACCTTCCGTTGGTAATCCACAGTCCAAGCTAATAAATCCTGAGAGCGACAAATTAAGGCAGAGTGGAATTAATTTTATGGTCAGAAGAAAACACATATTTATTCATAGTCTACAAACATTAGTTTCATGTTATTAAAACCTGATTGATCCTGAGAGCGAACGAAAACTGCAAGACCGAAAGCGCATAGCAAAGCAAAGAGGAAATGCTTGGACATCTCCATAAGTGTTTCAAAAGTGTTCTTGCTCTGGAATTGAAAGAGGTGGCAACCATTATCTTAATTTATAGTTGTGTCCCTGCATGCTCTAGTGCATTAGAATATTAAGTTATTAATTACCAATATCAACTTTGAAGATGGTAGGTGCAGTACCCAAACTTCGTCTTATTCTTCAGGTTATACATCTAGGAGCCTAGGTCAAATACCCTAATAAAAAATTTTCAACTTTATCCAACAAAAGTAATCCTATTACCAAGCCACTGCAAGGAGAGAGAGAGAAATATACATACATGTATATATAATGTAAGGATTAACTTTGTAGGATTAACGTTACAAATTGAGGTAATTGATTATATATCACAAAGTTGAGATTTTAGACCTAGAAAAAGTACAGAAAAAAGTAGTATCATTTTATTAGGTCCTGTCTTATCACATTAGTTGTGAAACAGTTCTATAGAAAAAAATTTTCACCTGACCTAATTATATAAGTAAATTATTATTATTATTATTTATTTTGATAATGGCGATCACCAAAACTGTAGGAGCAGAAATTAAAATGTCGACACATCTGCATCAACAACTCATATCTTCTTTCTCCAGGAAAATGAAGGGTAACTTCTGTGTCATGGACTTATTCTATGTACTATAATTAAACATTAATATTGACTACAAAAGCATGACAATTACCTGTTTCAATTTGATTACAAAATTAAACTTTGAGTGTATTTGTAAGAAATCAACGACCAAGTAAAAGTCAGACTACTAATTAGCCTCTATAAAAGAAATATAAATATAGTAAATCAATAAGTTTAACACCATTTTGATAACTATATCATCATTATTTATCTGGTAGAAAAAACTCAAATGGACTAAAAATTTAATGAGTTGCTTTCTTGATCACATTCATTGGCAATAGTTATAAGAACTAAGAAGACGAAGAAGTCTACCTAAATATTATTATGATTTTCATATCCAAAAGTTATACTAGTTGAATCAGCCTTCCACATTACCGCTTAACTCCGATTGTGAAAATGACTTCTTATATTTCAACTCTGTACTTTTAATAATCAAGAAAGTAATTTTTTTTTGGGGGGGAGAGGAATTGGAACTAGTCTAAGAGATTACTGGAACTAGTCTAAAAGACTACTGGAACTAACTGGGATAGGAACACTAATGGTACGTCCGAACGCTGCTCCTATATGGGAGGAATCCATCTATATGGAAGTAGGGGAGTGATCAATACAAGGATGGATGGACAACCCACACATAAATGTAAGAGAACATCTTATTTTTTCATTCTCCTTGGTGCAGAACCATCCCAAATGTTTGGCATGGGATAGCTGGCACACTAACCAACGACACCCATTGGCGCACTAATCAAGAAACTAATTTGTGCGGCAAAAAAAACGATTCGTCATAATAATGAGATCGAGAAGTTAATTAATTGTGAGAAACAAGCAGATTAACAATTGCAATTACAAATTAAATTGTAACAAGGACAATAAAAAAAATTAAAAATAAAAATAAAAAAGGGAAATAGATCCAAGTAATCAATTTTTAAATGGAAAGTTTCCATTCAAGTACATCAATCCTGTATGCTTTTCCTCCTCAGGAATTCAATACTAGCTTTGCTCGGGATTCACGGTGACCATTGGCATTTCAATGATTAGGTTCAATATTGCCAGGACCATGCTCTAAATCCATGGCCAAGCACTCATTTTAACTCTATCGTTAGTATTACACCATTTATAGTTTTTTAGATCTCACATCACAGTTGAGCGAGGCGCAATATAAGTTCCGACGCACCTAATTTTTCATTTTTCATAGTTTTTGATATAAAATGAACAAATTTAATTAATTTACGTATGTACTTTTCTGTTATATTTGTGATAAAGGTTTCTATTAATACTAAAGTAAGTGCAAGATTTAGGGGTAAAAAAAAAAGCCACTCTAAGTTTAATACTTTACCTATAATTTGACATAAATAATTCAATTAATTAGTTGTTGGATGTGAAGACAAAACGAGTGGACTGAGTATTTGTTGGGTCAGGAGCTTTGAATAGGAATTTACCATTTTGATTTTAATAATTAACGATTGAAAGTGCAAAGTTGTTGAGTGCGTACGTAACCTGACAGTGGCACTTTAATTAATGAACATAGATTAGTTTTTTTTTTTTTTCTTTTTTTTCTCAAACACAAGGTTAGGGAGTTTTTACTCCCACAAATATCAAGCAAAATATACATCTGCAAGGAGATGATGTCTATTCTGACCGTAAGGGAAAAAGTCTTCACTCGTACAGTAAATAGCACTGCACTTAAACTAAGAAGATATATATGAGGAATGAAAAAAGATAGGTTTAAAATTTTGATGTCAAGTAACTATATGAAAATAAGTTTTTATTTTATTTTTTAAAGTTAATATAAACGGATAAGACATGGTTGAGACCAATATAACTTGTCACATATCTCATGATTCTTTAAATTATTATAATCCAGGATTTATTTGAGGAGGACATAATTTGAATCCTTTATTACATTGATATAAAAAAGCTTAACATTTGATCAATTAATCTCATCTCAGTTATTATATTCATTCATCAACGACATAGAAAATTATGCTGAGATGGACACACGTGCATTCACCCGCTTAGACCACATCATAAGATCACTATGTAATTAGATGAACAACTGAATCCAAACAAACAGAATTGAAAGAGAACTTCTGATTGGTATGAGATTAATAACTAATAAAGTCTCGGCCACAAATGAAGCCCTTGGAAATCTTATTTTAGGTTAAATGTTGCAGCACTTCGCCTGCTTAAATGTCTGCCAAAATAAGTTCACAGGAAATTAAACATGATTGCCAGCATGAATGGATATCAACTTGCTCCATAATGATGCCAGGACTGTCGAAAATTGGCCCGAAACTCCACAAAAAATTAGCGTTTGCCATGTAAACTAGTGCCACTTGAGCCGCTTCAGATATATTCCCGGATTCCCATCATAACTTAAATTGACAAAGAAGTAGATGACAACAAAAGTTGGAGTATGACAGTCTGACTTATATTATTGATTGGATTTATAATTTATGGAAAGTCGACACAAATTGAAGTAATTTTAGACACTTACAATTTCTTAAAAGTTAAAATGGTGGAAAGTAGGCTAAACACAAACGAAATGATCAACATGCATCAATGATTCAATATAAAAATCTTTTTACAATAAGTTGATTGATGTAGCGAGATGCAATCATTCCTGTTAAAAGCTGCAACTGATGGGAGATAAGTAATCTACCCCTATATCATCCAAGACCAGGAAGAATAATGTACCTCGAACCCAACTCATTTGGACCTTATTTTAAAAATCCCTTACAAGAGAGAGTCATTCTAGTGTTTCATAATACCCCTACGTTATTGATGGTCAATGGGAAAAAAGCAAACCTTAATATCAGTGACCCATTTTCCGATCTTTCAATTAGTTTAACTGGAATTGAAAAAGTGTGTGTATATATATATATATATATATATCCTTCAATATATTTTTTTCTCCCAAGAAAAAGCACTTTTATATATCAATTGGAATTTTACACTAACAGAACCCTCAAGGGTGGCAGTTTGGCTAGGAATTCAGAAAGTGGTCCAGTCAAACCGTTGTTTGATAAGTCTCTGACATTATCATAAAAAGATGTTAGTTAATGTGGTGCACATGATCTCAATCAATCCCTGGCCCACAACTTTTTTTTTTTTTTGGATAATATTCCTGGCCCAGCTTTAATTTCAATAAATCAAGCACTCTCATATATGACATAAATATGTTCTATATTAGCTGGAAGTACGACCACAATCTGACTGTGTTATATTCTTAAATGTAACAATGTGAGATTGATTGGCTCTGGAGCTATGTTCCCAGTCAATCCACTTGAGGACAGGTTCCTACATGCATTTTTAAAATACTATGATCAGGAGAATCTGGAATCTCGTGGAAGAGCTTAGTAAGCTCTGGTTTGTATATAGGCATATACTTACAAGGATACAATTCTAGGTGGATCATACTTACTTGTAGCTGCATTTGAGAGCATCCCATATATATGCTAGAGGGGCCATGGATCTCCTTGCCAGTCAGTTTCTCTTCACTCCATAAAATGACTTGATTTTCAAGATAGCATCAACTAGTATTTTCACAATACATAAAATGGCACTTTCATGTGGATGGTAATCATTTGAATTCTTCACAGAAGATGTTGTACTTAGTTGTGTCCACTCAATAAAATTGTAGGGTCTACAGATTCTATCGTCAACCATCATCTTTATACCTGAAGAGGTGCCACACAAATTTTGTAGGATGTAATTCACTTTTATGCATATGTACAAATTTATGAGTTGATCATAACAATATAAATGCATGGCTCACCTTATTGTTTGATTCATGGTTGACCCAATATCTACCCGTGCTAAGAGCATCAACCGTTCAGAGTTGGTAACATAACTACTCTTTTTCAGAGGCCATAGCTGTAATGTTGATATAGGTGTCCCAATTATATATATATATATGTGTGTGTGTGTGTGTGTTTACAAGACAAATTTGAATATAATCCAAATTGGAGACATGTATGATCCCCACTGTTCTAACCGTGGATGCATCAATGAATGCAATTACAGACCATAAATTTTCCTCCAAGATGCAGCTCATCTACAGGTGCTTTACCTCGGGGCCGTACATGAATGTTGCTCTTAATTATTAAATATTTGGTGCCACTTGTAACCTTTATATTGTTATGGATACTAAAACAACTTTAGATACTAAAAAGGACACATATATTCATAATTAACAGCTTTAGTTATAGATACTAAAACCTGATTGATCTAGGGAGTAAACAAAAACTGCAAGACCGAAAGCGAAAAGCAATGTAAAGAGGAAGTTCGTGGACTTTTCAATAACTGTCTGCATATTGTTTCTGCTCTGAAGATTGAGGGAGAAGGCAATTGATCATCATCTTAATATATAGTATTAATGATCTTCAACTCTATGGAAATAGAATATTCATTTTTGTCCAAGTGAGACTAATTCATCTTTATCTGCCTGTTATATCTTCACCTTTATACTACACGAATAATGAATTTCCTAGCCATTTTCAAAGGAGAATTAGATTATTATAATTTTACGTATATTTGTAAAGATTAGTACCATTTCAATAACCACAAAAATAGTTTTTCTCTGTTGGAGATGAATCAGATTGAAACACATGCCAAATTGCCAATAGCTAGTTCAGAATATTATAAAGAGTTATTATCATTTTCTCTTTTAATATTTGAAGAATCGTTATTATTTTTTCCCTTAACATTTGAAAAAAACATCAAAATAACCCATATTATTGCATTGAAGTTAAAAAAAACGGTGTTCTAACACCATTAGACCTTTAAAAAATAAATTTAATCTTCATTTTTTATATTTAACAATGAAAGGACATTTGTTCGTGTCCTACAATTACCTTCATACCCTTACATTGAATATAACATTATTTTAATATCTTTTAATGGTTTTCTACAATTATCTTCATGCTTTTACATTGAAAACAGCCTCACTAATAGATCTATTCAAATGACCCATTTGCCCTATTTGCCCCTTAAGTGAAAAAATTAAACTTTTTTACGAATGGCAATGTGACAATAAAGGGATATTTTGATGTTTTCATAAACATCAGGAGAGAAAATAACGATTCCTTAAACGTCAAAGAGGAAAATGATAATAATTCTAATATAAATGAATAATTAATTACATTAATTATAAATATTGCTTTCATCATACCATTAGCAGTTGTCAGCAAAAAGACAGTCTATCTAATTATATTGTAATTTTTTTTGTCCAGGAGTCTTGCATGTTGAAGCTGATGAGTGGTGCAATTGACACCACTCCCTTGTCTTTTTCTTTATGAGTCAATTTCAAGCATCGATTCTTGCTTATGTGTGGATCTGCATTTGTGTCAATTTTTCATTTTCGTATAAGTCTTTCCTCACAGTTTCTATAAGTTTTGTTCTGAATCCAGTACCTTCGAGTTTTCATTAAAGGCTCGGATTGCAATACTTGTACTTATAATATATATGTACTATGTTAACAAAAAAAAAACAAATAAAGGTCATGCACGTTGAATCAGTCTCTAAGCTTATCATGTAGCTCACTATGAAAATGCTTACGTTATAACTTTGTATTTTAATAATCATGACCGTAATAATGTGAAGGTGAGAATCTTCAGTTCACCGAATGTGCTGCTGATAATGCATCCCTTAATTAAAGATATTACTTGTGGCAAAACATTCCACATGTATATGTTACCTTAATATAGTCACATGACTCACATCTCTAGTGTCAGGTGCATTACGCAGCATTGCACCTAGCGTGCGTATTGATTACTAAAGACTTTCATGAGAAGTTGCGGACACGTATAAAGAGACTTATGGAATACATTCGGTTAAAATTATTATAACAGGATAGATTATTATAATCAAAATGATAAGATCCAGTCATCTACTAAGCAAAAGTGTCTTTGCCACGCTAATACCGTAGTAAATTTATTACTACTCTAAATTGCTCGTAATCACCCATTCAAACGCTTGAATTTTTAATGCAAATTATATTTTTTGATTCAAGTGTAACGCTTGAACTTTTAATGCAAGTTATATATGTTTATTCGAGTGTAGCTCTTATAAAATGCTTGAATTTCGTTTGTTTTTCCTAAATAAATCTTATTTACACTTAAAATCTTGATTTAAGTAATTTACAACTATGAATTTAGTTTCCTTATACAAGGTAACTAGTTCTCTTGGATATGTATGATCAACAGCTATTGCCCTGACCGGCTTTATTTTATTTTTATTATTTTATTTTTTCTGATGAGCTGAGTGCCAACCAAGCACTCATTTTAACTCCATCAGTACCCCATTTATGTATGGTTTGTCTTTTTGGGGACTCGTAGGATGCACATGCATGTACCGGGGCTATTCCACAGCTTTCCAAGTAGACATAGGAACAAAATCTCCCTCGAAATTTATACTTCAAAATAATAAGAATAATAAAAATAACAAAATCTTGCTTTGTCCAAAAAATATATATATATATAATATTGCTAGCTCTAAGTATGTATCGACATTCAACCGTGTTCTTAATTTTTATGTTGGTAAGACTTGTCAATATCCCCAAATTCATCTTAAACTGAATCTCCAGATTTTTCTTAACAGTTTAGATAACATCAATTCGTTCTCCCTTCATGAACATAAAATTGAAGATATGGATACCGATAACCATTACCCGAGTTATGACCCAATGGTAATAACTCCTCGAATTTCCCTACCTTGAGTAAAAATTTAAACCCAATAAATTTTATTACATTGGGTTTTGGTCTCACATTGCACATTTACCAAGTGTATGGAGAGACCTTGCTCTATATTTTTGGGACTAGATTTCTAAATAACTTATGTAATGGTTGATTTCGACAGCCCATGAGAGGTGTTTAGCTGGTTCATTATCAAAATTCAATTAATAATAAAATAATAATACAAGTGTACTGTACAGTACTAGTTCATTTAATTCATCTAATCACAAAATTTCAGATTTGTAAGATGTTTTTTTTTTTTTTTTTTCCTTTCTTGGTACTAAGACAAACCTAAAAGATAATCGAAACCAAACTGATAGGACCCTAATGGCACGACCTTCATAAACAACTTTTATATGATTGAGAACCATTCATATCAAGATGGACAGACAACTCATATATACGAAAGAAAATCTCATATTTTTAGTGAGTGAGATTTGTAAGAGTAAAATATTAGGTTACGCTATGCCTACACTTTATGTATGGTCATAAGGGAGACTAATAGTCATTGGATCCAATTACGCAGAGTATCAACAAATATTTTAAAAAATATATTAAAAAATTATGAAAATAATAAAAGAAAAAACAAATCAACTCAAACAAATAATTACCACTGTAATGGTACAGATTTAGTCGAGCAGCAAAATTCTTAAATATTTATGCACAGAGTCTTTTAAAGCCTTAATTTCTCGTTTCTTGACAAAATTTAATATTAAATATTGTCACAAAAAGAATAGATCATTAATTCTTTTCAGTTGTCCCCTGTTGGATAAGAAGAAAGAACTGAGTAGACAACCATCTGGTCACTGCTCTTCATAGAAATTTACCAAGCAGATTAATTGATTAAAAAACTATATAGTTTTAATAATAATAATCAAGAGTGTCAAGTAATTTACTACCTAGACGAATTACGTAGACACTTATCTGGTTCTTCATAGAAATTTACCAAGGAGATTAAAAAACTATATAGTTTTAATAATAATTAAATAGGGTCAAGTTAAATACCTACCCTAAGACAAAACTGAGCAGACAATTATCTGGTCTTCATATAAATTTACCAATTAAGCATATTAAAAAACTATATAGTTTTAATAATAATTAAATGCGTCAAGTTAAATACCTACTCCGACATTGGCCTTTTCGATGTAAATGGATTGTTTAAATTTTGATGTGAAAAGCTGCATTTATTTTATTCTTTGTTGAATTTTGAAGTATATCTCTCAACAGATGCCAGTGTCTCTAGAATCTAGATAAATGAGCAGAAGCGTATAGCGCCGTTGTTTAACTACAGTCATATAGACAGCCCACAGGTAACCGTAACAAAGCTATTAGATTTTAAATCCAAGTTCCCTTAACAACCTTCGTTAATATACCAAAACTAATTCAGAATTTCGCATATTTTATTGTTCCTCTACAGTGGCACCCACCATAACATCTTTAACGTCCTCTTAAGCATTGAGTGAATACAGAATAATATATTGGTCAATCACATTGACGAGGTTATCTGAGACATGTAGACAGTAGACATATGGGACCCATCAATGTTGGTCCTGTTATTTCTCCTATATATATAGTCTATGGTTAATTAATTATCATCATGACATGCTGTTGAGAGATGGATTAATTAAATTAAGTGTTCAAATGCTTCATGTTAAAAGCCATAGTACAATAAAAGAAATTATATATTTACTTTCTCATTCAACAAGTATTTTTATTCCTTTTAAGTTATACAAATTTGTACATTGATGTATTAGAGAATAATTGTGTATTTTTTTTTAAATAATTAGTTTTTCGTCCTTAAAAAAGATGAAAGTTTTTCTCTCCAAAAAAAAAAAAGAGAGAGATGAAAGTTTTGATTAGGTTGGAACACATGCACCCATCTACTCAAGACAAAGTTACCTGGTTACGCATAATTAATCGAAAACTGTATTAATATCACATCATAGACTTTTAAGTAAGAGCCAAAATCTTCTCCTTGCTTTAATATCACATGTTAACATGAGCCTCTTTAGATTTCTCTTTAATGGTGTAAATGTTGATGCTCTTGATGATTCTTCATCGGTTTTAGAACTAGATGGCCTTCTGGTTGTCAACTTGTAAACATTGACAGAGATGGAAGTTTATTGTTTGAATAAATAAGTTTATTTAATACTATACATATAATATACAACGTGCAGTGCACTCAAAATATAAACCGAAATGCAAAGATTTGATTGGTTTAGGAACTCCTACTAAAGTTAAAAGATGAGTTGGTGTGAATTTTTTTTAAAAAATACTATCTAATAGTATAGATATTTGAACCTACATTATTGCCGGATTGAGGTCTACCAACAAGTTATACATTAACTGGTGATCGACGTGAATTTTTCTTTTTTAAATTAAATCATCGTCTTAAAGAAGTATCTGTCCACGACATATATGTCGTCAACTTGTCATCCAAAAAAAGTGCCAAAGCCAGCTACCGTTTTCATTTTCTTTCCAATTATCTTTTACAAGAAAATTTGTCACTGCAATTTGACATAAATAATTCAGTCAGTCGGTTGTTCTCAGTTGGATAAGAAGACTGAAGACAGAAATATGGGTAGAAGAGTACTTGTACGATTAGGGGCATCATAGGAATTTAAAATGGAGATTATATAATAAACTATACAGTTCAAAAATTTGACTTAGAATAAATTTCAAACTGACAAGTACAGAATACCTACCCTGACATTGGCCTTCTGGATGTAAATAGATTGTTTATTATTAGATTTAAAAATCTTATTTGAATTTTCAAGCACGTGTCAACATCATGTCACAATCTCTAAACAAATGGAAAGAAGCTTTTGGTGGGGTTGCTAAACTAAAGGCGTACACACAGCCAGTAAATTTCACGTCCGCGCTGAATCCTTATCACGCATCATTAATATACCAAAACTAATTCAGAATTTCATTTATTCTATTGTTCCTCAAGAGCGGACACCCACCATGACGTCTTTTTTCAATCTCATTGAGGAGGATCTCGAGCCACGTAGACATATGGAACCCCATCTATGTTGGTCTTTGCCTCTCCTATAGTTTATGGTTATTTATTCTTTTTTAAACAAATATACCTATTTTTTTAAGGAATTTTTTTTCTTTAAAAAAAGATTAAAAAGTAATATTTAGAAACTAAATTAGTTTTTTTTTTAGTAATTATACGGACTAACAATAGTTCATGTAAAAATAATAGGTCACGTAAATAGTTCGTGGTTTTTGCAATCTATTGTTCTTTACATGAATTATTAGTTCGCGAAAATAATTCATAAAGTATTAAAAAAATTCAATTAAGTTTTCAAGTGTTATTTTTCAAATTTATATTTTTTTTCTCCTATTTACTGGAATTTTTTTTTTTATGAAGTTATAAAAGTTGTGAATTGATGTATTATAAAAATATTATCTAATTTTTTTAAAGTAAGTTCGTCCTTAAAAATTATCAGAATTTTTGTTGGTATATATGGAACAAATGCACCTTCCTACTCAAGGCAAGTTACATGGTTATCCATAATTAAACGAAAACTGCATTCATGAATTATACCATGTAATTCATTTAATTGGGAGCCAAATTTTCCTTGCATTAATATCAAGCCTTAACATGAGCCTCTTTACATTCCTCTTTAATGATGTTAATGTTGATGCTCTTGATGATTCTTCATCAGTTTGTAAACATCGACAGAAATGGAAGTTTTTCATTTAAATACAGAAGTTAAATACTATACATATAAATACATATACTTATACATATATATATACATACATATATATATAAGAGGCACAGAGCACTAGTATAATATAAACAGATATGGAATGATTTGGTTAGTTTAAGATTCCCAACTAAAGTTCAAATACAAGTTGGTGGGATATTTTTTTTTTAATTTTTTTTTTCACATAAATTAAATCATCATCCTACATAAGCATCTGTCCCCAGTGTTTATGTTGTGATCCTGAAGAAAGTGCCAAAAACCAGTAGCCGTTTCATTTTCTTTCCTTTCCATCTTTTTCCACGAAAATTTCTCACTTTTCTCGGAAAAAACTTGATGGGAAAATCTCAACTCTTTGATCTTGAATATCACTTCTCCTTCTATGGAGCATATCACAGCCACCCAGTTAACAAATACATACACATCTACTCTGTGTGGCCCATGTTCTTCGGCTTTCTCGTTCTCTTCTACTATATTCCTCCAGTGTATGACTTGTCCGACAAAATGGTGTTTCTCTCATCTGGGTTGTTTAGTCTTGGGCTGGTTTTGAATTTTGGATTCTTCTTTGCTGTGATTCATGCTTTGTTTTTTATACGCTTGGACAAGAAAGCCTGGTTCCTTGGCTGCTCTCCTCTGTATTGCTTGTTGGATTGGAGCTTGTGCACTTGCTAGCAGGCTTGATTTCTCTCTCGCCTGGAAGGTAATATTTTGTACCTTTAGTTGAAGAACCATAGTAAATTTCAATTTTGTTTATTTATTTATTTCTGTATTTCGTTTGCAGCATTAAATTCATGATTTTGATTGATTAGTATGATACAATGTGACGTTTACGTTATTTTCTTCATCAATTTATTGATTTATATCTTCTATATATTTGTTTCTTAGAAGGGCATGATTATATTCATTATTAACTCTTGATTTTCAATCATGTATCGGTAGTAGATGGACCGACCTGGAGTTAGGGAGGTTTCTATTGATATTGAAACCTCTGAAGTCATGATCGCTATTGAATAATATACTATAATTGTGGGGTCTATGTGCAAATTATGAACCTACATATCTCTATGGGTTCTATTCTTACATTCTTCTTTGTTTAGTTGATGTGAGACACTAAAAACTAGTAAATTCATTGTCCTCAAGTTTGTTCAATTTCATGTTTTCATCCTTGATATATTGAGGGCTAATAGGTTACAAGGAGATAAATTTTAATAAGATCATTTTTAGATTCTGGATATGGTCATGATATTGGGATATCGATACAAAAGATATCTCAAAATTTTGTAACTTAAATAAACATTTTAATAGTTTTGTTGATAATTTTGTATAAATTTAGACCCCAATGTATCTAAGTAAACCAATATTTACTCTCTTGGTAGATTACCTACGTTTATGCTTATTGATTTTGTAAGACAATTAGAATCACACTGCACTCAATTCTTCCACTTACATGAACTGTTCATGATGTCAACACTATTCAGGTTGTGCTAGCAGTTCAATTGTTCTGTTTTACTGTACAGGCTGTGGGTCATGGTGTTTGGGAGGTGAGTTGAGTTCTCTACAAATTTTAACATAATGAAATTTTATATAGATTGAGAGGACTAATCAGGTGCACAATCTCGCACATTTTATATGGAGTATTCAAATGAAATTGAAAAATGTACGGTATTCCACACTCTATATATACATTTTGCTCATAGTACATCTCGTATATTTTGTAGAAACGAACACCGTCTGACAACCTTATTCAAGCCATTCTGGTTGCTCCTTTTTGTGTATTCCTTGAGGTAAGTTTCCTTTCAGGTTCTGTCCTAAATTTAAAAATGTATACAAGTTTGAAGAATTCAGTATTCATGCAGGTTCTGAAAACAAGCATGGGATATGAACCGTACCCTGGGTTTCATGCAAGCGTCCAAGCAAAGATACAAACTGAAATCAAGAATTGGCAGGAACAAACAACAAAAGAAAATATCTTAGCACAAACCATTGCCTCAAGAGTCAATTTAGGTTTCATGAGTTCTCTGTAAACAACTTAGAGTAGATGCATATTATTAAAATGAAGATCTCTGAACTCTTACATTCAAGTTCGCGCGACTCATGTTAAATTTGGTAAGTTCCGCTTGTAGTTCACAACGTGTGCACTATTTTATGAAGTTTGAACTTTAAATATATGCGTGTTTTATATTTCATATATTGATAACTTGCATAGTTTATGGCTATAGTTTGTTGTTACATTGGATCGAAACTTCTTAGTAAATTTCTTCTACTATTTTTAATCTCATGATTATCAATTGATGATCAAGAAATTAACAAAATTTGCTAGCAAATTACATTAGTCCTGCATTTGATAATGTTATTTATAGCCTACTTCCTAGCTAAATATCAAGATTCATGGTGGCCACTTCTCTTGGATTAATAGGTTCACTTCCATGACCATTGACCAGGCTCTTGTTGTTTCCAAGCTAACTCCATGGCCAAGCACTCCTTTAACTCCATCACTACCTCATTCATTGTTGGCCTTTTTGATGAAACATGATATGTACAAGCCAGTGCTAGTTCCACAAGTTTCCAGGCAGAGCTAGTCCCAAAATTTCCCTTTAAACTTGGATCAGCAATGTTTTCCATGTCCCCTGTTTCAACCCTGTCAATAACCCACTGACTTATGTGAATATTCTCATTCTCATTTACGATTACCATTGGCCAGCCCGTTAGTATCTCCAGTAAAACAACCCCAAAGCTATACACATCAGTTTTTTCGTTCAACCGGTTTGTTACATTGTACCTGCATACGTATAGATATAATTAAAAACATCTGTACTAATCATAAAAATAAAGATGAAATACTTAAATTTATATCTATAAAATAATTACTCAGGATCAAGGTAGTCAGGGGTGCCAACAAAATCCGTGGATTCCTGAGTATGACCTTCCATTGAGAAGAAACATGATATGCCAAAACCGGTTAATTTAGCTTCAAGATTCTCATTTAACAAAATGTTTGCGGACTTGACATCCCCATGGATTATAGGTTGCTTACAGCCTTTGTGCAAGTACTCCAGTCCTGCATTTGGAATTGAAGAGATTCAATGCTAATTAGTTTCATTCTCAAGGCTGTTAATTTTACACAAATGAAATGATTGCTAACCTCGTGCGACATCCAATGCTATTCGCAATCTGTCTTCCCAGCACAAGATGACTGCATTTCTATCTGTAATTCAAGCAAGAGAAGAGATGTTAAAAAGTAATTTTAATGAGCTAAAACATATAAATCGTATATATGACTTGGTACCAAAAACCAAAAGGACCTGAAAGATGCTCTAGTAAGTTTCCATTCACCATATATTTGTACATAAGTCCCTTATTGGTGTCTTCATTGCAATATCCAATTAGTTCTGTCAAGTTTTTATGACGAACTCTCGTAAGAAGCTTGACCTGAATTGAAAACCACAACTTAATTTTATTACTATATTTGCATGAGCCAATGAATATATAAACAAGTTAATAGTTATGAATGCTTACCGCTGCCTGAAACTCCTCATACCCTTGACATGAAGAAGATGAAGAGAGCATCTTCACAGCCACTTGAGTGTCATTCAAGTAGCCATGATAAACTGTTCCAAATCCATCTTTTCCAAGAACCCTCTTGATGTTGTCAGTAATTTGCAAGACCTCAGAGTATGTGAAGTATTGATTTTTCGACTTCAAGGATGAAATATTTCTCTGATCCACCAAAACTGATATGATGATCATTAGTTGAATCAATTGGCAATCATCTCATTTTTTCAAAATTATAATGTGTAATGAAGTTGAGCCACTACCTTTTTTCTTGCTTCTTTTAAGCCTCAAAATGATAGTCAATGCGATTGAGAGGACAAACAGTGTGGCAGTCAGTGGAATAATGCACTTCTTGTCATTTTGTTGGCTTGAATCTAATGGACAAAGACTTGGATTTTCTGCCAAACTGGCATCAATATATATCCATCCAATTAACAGAATAAGAGAAGTAAGAATTAAAATATTTATGAACAATCACTATGTAGATCTGCAGATATAAATTCTATGTTCAATATTTCATGATAATTATTAAAATAAATAAACATAAACAAACCTTAAAGAAAGGGATCCATTCTTCAATCTCTCAATGAGCTCAACTAGAGTTAAACCTGTGATATATCCATGATATAGATTCTGTTTCTTTGATTGAACAATGTCACTCCGTTCTTCCATCTTTTGCTGAGTTCCTAGACCTGTGTTCACTAGACATGAAAAAGTACATCATTGGATGTAGGCATACGCATAGTCCACTAGATAATAACAGCAGACACACCACCTAGTTGAGCACTTCCCTCGGTCTTTAAGAGGTCAAGGGCGATACAAATACTTGTCCAATTTGATACAATAATCCCATATTTTACATGGATTGAATTTAGGTGAATCACTTTGGGAAGAATTACGATTCTGATACATGATGAAATTAGCTCTGATCAAATACTCACTGTCTTTGCCTTGCGCAGGAAGTGAATTGTAACAATTTTTCATGCCTTCAGGAAAACTTCTGACACCAAACAATTGATTGGCAATACTCTTACTTAAACTAGTTTTAAAGATGACTGCATCTGAAATGCAGTTCAAATCACTTGTCATGTCATTTGAAGTTGTCAATAGTTCACAATCTATGCTAATGAGGCCTAAAAGAAGAAAACAAGGAGAATTTTTCAGCCCTAAAGTGATGCATAATAAGAAAAATATGATACTAAAAAATTTTACAGGAAGTGAAAAACCTGACTGATCCTGCGCTTTCACCAGCACTGCTAGGGCAAAACCACCAAATAATGCACAAAAGAAGGACTGGGACATGATGATCTCCAAAAGTACGTTAACTTCTTTGTCCAGGCAGAAACACCACAGAGGAAGCAACTTGCAGACGATGATCAGATCGAGAAGAAGATCTTATAATCATTAATATTAAACTACTTTTTTGTTTTTCTTCATTATAAAATTCCCCTACAGTCATGAAGTCTGAAATAGTGTTCGTTCAAGTCAAGCAAGTAAATTATACCATTGCTTGCTTTTTAAAATAATATATGATTGGAATAATGAACGTAGTTTGACATAAATCCTAATTATCTCCTATAGTTTCAATAAATCTCATTTTATCCTCTATTGTTATGACTATTAATGAAATGATCGAAATGATTAAAGTGTCTTTGTGTTTTATTCCTTTAATATTAATGGTCAATCTTTAACTTTTAAAATTAACTTTGATGAGAAAAGGTTATTTGGACTATTTTATAAATTATAAAAGATATTTGATCTATTTTATAAATCGATAATAAAAATATTAAATATTTTAAAAAATATTGAAATATTTTGATATTATATCAAATTATAAGAGGAAATAGTATCATTCCTATATATTTTATCTCCTTAAGCATTTTTTATTCTCAGTTTTGTTCTTTGGCATGGAGTTGCAGGTAGGGAATCTTAAATGCTTCTCGGTAATTGCAGCATATTATATGGTAGGAAAGTATTTGTCAGCAACTACTAGTATCGCTCGATCTTCGTATTTGTATTTTTCTAAGGACATTATATTATTATAAACAAATTACAATATTTTAATATATTCCATATCAAACTTCAACAAGAAGTAGATAGGTCAGCCAAACCAAAGAATTTTATTATATTCCCGGCTGACTGGGTCATGACAAATTATAAAAAGTTTGTAGACAATTAATATTCAATTAATTAAAGGTGAGCACAAATGTCTTTAGAATAGATGTTAAGGATGTACAATTATTGATATTAACAGTGTGTATGTCTCTTTAAACAAGGCTGCTGGATTAATCAAACTTGGCGGATGGTCCCAAAGACTTCAACCATCTATCCTTTTCTGCATCTGATGTCAATTGGAAATTATTAAGACAAAGCACTGGATCTTCTCTCTGATCAGATGTACGGGGTTGATGGACCATCCAATATTGTTGGTGCTTGAATCGATAGAAAATTGAAAAAAAATAATAAAATAAAAATACTTCATCTAATTGAATATGGTCTATCTACTCTTCGGGTTTTTTTTTTTTTTTTTTTTAAATTACTCTTCGTTTTTATTTACATGAAATATTAATAAAGTGTAAAGAGTAAGAGTAACATAATCATCCCTCAATATGTGGTTTGAAGTAATCATCCCTCAATATGTGATTTGAATGTAAAAAACGCTTTTTTAGGTTGACAGTATCCCATTTAACAACCTTTTGCTTTTCTTCATTATAAAATTCCCCTATAGTCATGAAGTTTGGAAAAGTGCTTGTTCAAGTCAACCAAATAAATAAGACCATTGCTTGTTTTTTAAAATAATATATGTTAATGACAAGTGATATATATGTATATATGATTTTTATAATTAGATATATCTGATTTTAAAAAGTAAGGACCGATCAATTAAAATTATTCATTATATTCTTTATTTTTTAAAATAAGGTATACTTGATTATAAAATTCATTTATATATATATATATAAAGCTATATTCGTTTCACGAGATTTGAGATAGGATTGGAAAAAAATTTTCACAATCCCACTCAATCTCGTGTTTTGGCTTGGAAAGGAAAGGATATTTCCTCTCCCAAATCCACAAGGAAATGGAAACTTGCCTCAACTAGTGAGTTTTCAAATTTTGCCTTGGTAGGAATCCTATGTCTCTCTCTCTCTCTCTCTCTCTCTCTCTCTCTCTCTCTCTCTCTCTCTCTCTCTCTCTCTCTCTCTCTCTCTCTCTCTCTCTCTCTCTCTCTCTCTCTCTCTCTCTCTCTCTCTCTCTCTCTCTCTCTCTCTCTCTCTCTCACATCGGTGACATCTTCAACACTCTTTAACATCAACAATCAACCTAATAGCTATCGTCATTTTCATCTTCATCCCAAATCCCAAATTCTTCATATATATATATATATTTTGTTCATATTGTGGTCTGATTTAATCGAACCTAAAACTTGAAGGATTGTCGTCAACCATTTGATGTTGGATTTGGAGGAGATGGAGAAGAAGAATAAGAGTCAATAGAGATAGGAGGGAATCATTCTTGTCTTGTTTGGTAACTATTGAACATCATTTGGGTTTTCAAAGTTTTGTATTTTATTTTTTGCGTCGATTTGGTAGAAAATGATATTGATGGAAGATAACTTAGGTGTTGATTTGGTGGAAGATAATGCTGGTTTTGGGTATTGATTTGGTGGAAGATGATTTGGGTGTTGTTTTGTGGATTTGTTAAGTGATTTGAGATGTTGATTTGGATGTTCTTGATCATGTAAAAGATGGTCAAACTTGGGTTGTTGACAATGTTGAAGATAGTTGAGATCCACCAGATTAGATTTTTACTGTCCATCGAAATGGATTGAACCCTATACAAACAGTGGAGATCCATTCCTCACATGGCTTCAATGTGATAGGTTTCTCTATCGTTGCCCTATCTACGCATAACATCAAATGCATCACATAATAACTAAATGAAGTGTCAAGGAATAATGCATCACATAGACACAAGAAACCGAATTAAAGCAGCCAACTCAATACATTAATCAACACTAACAATTACTGGTTCAACCGGATCTTTGAGATAAACATCTAGGTTCAACCCAATTTGAAGATTTAGATTGAACTCACATTCTCATTTAAAAAAATAATAATAAGTGTTTTTTTTTAAAAAAAAAATTAACACTTGTATATATTTCAAGATAAAGATTTGAGTTCAACCCATATTCAATCTTTTTTAATTTTTACTTTTCTATATATTTTTTTAAAATTATTTGAAATATTTTTTACTGTTTATTATAGAGATAGACGGTGAAAATAATTTTTTTTTTATAATTTTTTTCTTTCGATTTTTATGTTATCATATTTTAATAATTTTTATATTATTACATTAAATATCTTAAGAGTAAATGGGTCTTTTTGTTATATGATAACATTTTTAGGTGAAAACTAATGGAAATTAGTACTTTAGATTTATGATAAATAATTGGAGAGTAATTAATGATTATGTCAAAGAAATTAAGATTATCCCTTGATAATAAGTTGATAACCATTAAAAAAAAAACAATAATTGTTGTGATTGCAAAAAGAGCAATAAGAAAAAGGAAAAAGGTGTTTGAGTTGCAGAGCAAGTGTCGCTCTGCCTTACTCTTCTTCTGAATGACGCCCCTCAAAAACCCCATTTATCGCTTCCCACTCTGTATTACGTTGTTCTTTCAAACAAATGGAGGAGGACCCCCCACACACCTGGACTGACCAACGACACGCTCGCATATTGGCCAAGCTCAAGGACGCCGTTCTCGCTCGGGTCCCTGCAAATGTGGTGGTGAATCAGCGGCTCACCTCATACGTTCAACACAAGCTTCATGCCTTCTTCCCCAATTTCGACTCTCCCTCTCACCCTCCATACGCCTCGGTTACTACTGCCTCCCTCTCTCTACTACACACACACACGCACACATTTGTTGTGTTTTTTTTTGTTTTGAACTATTTGTCTTTTGCTTGTAAACATCAACTTTAATGTTATAAAAGCAATGTGTTTTGGAAATGCATGGCACTAGTTGAAATGGTAGCTAGTGATATCTTTGTGGTTGTTTATGTGTCATTATTGTGCTCATGTTCTTATGATATTTTGGTGGGTGTGGTAGATGATTCAAACGGCGATTGTGAAATTGAATGAGGAAGGGGGGTCGAGTGAGGGGTCAATATCAGAGTTCATTAGGAAAGAATTTGAGGACTTGCCATTGCAGCATGAGGCCTTTTTGAGTCATCATTTGAGGAAGCTTTGTAGGAGTGGTGAAATTCTGGTTACGAACGATGAGCGGTATGTGATTGTTGTTAAACATGGTGATATTGGGGATGAAAAAGAGACGGGACGTAGGATGAACGTAAGGAGAGGACGAAAGCCTCGTAAACCTGGATTTAGAGGTGGGTTCCGGAGGCAGCCGAAGGAGAAGGTTGGAGAACAAATTCGTTCGGTGAAGCAGGATAATGCAGAAGAACATCGGGGGGTAGACAGACGAGGAATGGAAGTGATTGGTGAATGGACCAAAGCAAATGAAGGGCAAATTCTAGTGTTAGAGAATCATTGTGAAGTTAGGAGAACAGGACACTGAAGCAACTGATCGACAAATAGAGGTGTCAAATCTTACACTTGTTTTGATCATGTTGGATTTAACATTTTCGGCTGTATATTATCCTTTCATTATTACTATAATCTGGTGAACATTTTTTGTTTGTAAAATCTTTCAGTGTAATTCGATGTTACACAGTCAAAGTTTGGAGTGGAATGATGAAAAGCGAAAGAATCTACTTTGTCAACAAATTGAGGCGCTTGAAGAACCAAGTAATTTGCAAGAACTACAATGTGAAGCAAGCGAAGAATATGCTTTAGCATGTGAGCAGCAGGATGAAGTGGTTCTAAAACAAAATGAACTACTAAAGCTTCAGGTTGAAGTTTTCTATGAAAAGCGAAAGGATGATCAAGTTATAGAGACTGTCCCAAATGTTTCTGAAACTAATAGTCAATGCTTGGATTGTAATGGTTTCTCACTTTCTCTGGAGGTAAAGTTTGAAAAGTTTGTTACCATTTAAATAAGTTAACATTTCGTTGTCTAGTCTTCTTAATAAAACCTCGTTTGATCTTGATAGGAACCATGCATGGAGTTGGTGAAGAAGAAAACAGAGTTTTTGGAAGAGCAGCTGATGGAAAATTCACATTCTTTGGGGAGAATGAAGAACAAAAGAAATATTATTTGGGAAGAGAGGAAGTTCACCATCGTATGTGGTCTAAAAGCACAAAAGTTGTCAGAACCTATAATTTATGGTCGCCGGAGTGTGTGCAAGTCAGACCCAAATTTTATTGATAAGCGTCAATCTCCAGGTCAAGCCAAGAGTCCTCCTTTATCCAAGCCGGTTACAGTCACAACTCGATGGAGAACGTGCAAGTCCAACTCCGAAATTGATCAACAGCATCAGTTGCCAGGTCAAGCAAAAAATCTTTCTAGATGCAAGCCAGATACAGATACAATTATGCGTGATTTATTGCCCTCAGATCCTCACCATGAGGATGAGCAGCATGGACTGGAGGATCACAGTCAAATTCAAGCACAAGATAAAAGCATGACCATGAGAGATTTATTGTCCTCGGATCAACAGCACAATGATGAGCAGCATCTGCCAGGGAATTGGGGTCGAGGTCAAGGAAGGCTTGAGAAAGCAGAAGGTGCTCGAGATTGTCATGATCATGATGTCCTACGAGTTTACTTCAGACGTAAGCATAAGGGCCTTTTTACTTATGTTAGACGTAAGCATAAAGCCTAAGGATCAAAATATAGATATTTTGTTGATTTAGAAGTAGTGTTCATGTATAGTTTTGTTTCAAAGATTTCATTACCAGTATATGTCTTGTGTGACAAAACTGGTTACATGTTAATGTTATTACCTTTTTGGTTCCCACTTGAAACACACTCTCCTGTTTTCACTATCTACACAAATTCAAATTCCCATCTCTGAAAAGCCTTCATTTTTACTTAGAGACTGCACATTGTCAACGAACCAAATTACAAAAATCCATGTGTAGATCATACTAGTTCATGTTCAAGGTATTAAACTAGGAATGAGGTCTCATGTCTGCTTGCAAAATGTGGTTATTAATGGTTGAGCTATGAAAAGTTTTTGTTGTTTAAAGAGAGGAAAAATTAGGTTTGGAGGTTAATGAACATAGCTATAGCTAGCTTGCTTGCTATTTGTTCAAAAAAGTCGTGATTTCAATTTGGGGAGGTCTGGTCTAGCCTATACATCATGATACATACTGGAAATGAAACATGAAACTTGAAGCATAATGGGCAGATGTTTTAACTTCTAAAATCTGTAAGCTGTAGGGTTTTTATGCAACCATTTGGCCGCCTTTGAAAATAGATAGAGGTAATATAAACTTTGAAATTGTTAATTGTTTTGTATGTTCTGGAAGAAAGATCAATACACTGCTGAAAACTAACTTCACTTTGTTATGTATATGATGTTTACTTTGGTTTTCCTGGAAGTTTAATCAATTAAAGGTTAGGTGGGGAAGGCCATGCAATGCAAGTAGAGACGTCAAATACTTGCCTGGCCCTCGAAAGTAAGGCTGGAATTGTGTGCAAGCTCTTAGATCCCGTTTGGTACTCGAGATTGGTATTAGAAATGAGAATGGAATTGGAAGAGATTGAGATTCGGATTAGACTAAAAAATTACTATCTCATATTTGATAGAAGCTTGAGATTATAATGACACTTTAGATTCCAATAACTTTGGAAACATGACCTATTTTTAGGGTTAAAAGGGCATGAATTATAATGACACTTTGTTGTGCTACAAAATGCCCCCGTTATACAATTTTAATATATAAGTGCTATATATTATCTAAAAATTTTGTTTGATATTACTCGGAACTCTTTGAAAAAAGTAACCTATCTTTAACATCAAAGCCAACGAGGTTTGCTAAACGGATTTTACATTAGTTAAAAGCTCGAAAAACAATTGCAAATAAGATGAACCATTTGGCGACAATCACATTCGAAGGTAAAAGCTCACATTAAGCAGGGGAAACAATTTCAAGGACCTAGGCCACGGTCAGAGCTCGTAGACTATGTACACAAATCAGAAGAAGCCAATTACACCTGACTTAGCCCACCTAAACATCTAAAGAATGAAATTATTTACACTTGATTTATCCCACTAAACATCTAACCATGTTTTTCAGCTCGGCAGAACAACAATTTGAACTTCACCTAAAGTTGCTGGAACATCAAACCTGTATCATTGGCTTACTATGGGTTTTGGATAGCACAAATCCAGCTCTTTTTTTCTCGAACGAGTATTCTATCTCTTCATTGGACTTCCTCAACTGGATTAGCACTGAAAGAAATCAGTGCAGGTGCAGGTCCAGATGATGGTGCAGGGGTCACAGCTGTCTGCATTGGAACTGAAACTGTTGCTAGTGTACGGGGAACAGGAATCGGCAGTTGCCTTAGCAGTCCTGATTCTCATCATCTGCAGCAACAGCAGTTGTCTTCGATGGAGTAGTAAATGATATATCTTTTGGTGGGATCGTTTTCTGTATGGTTTCACCATGTGTACTTGCATCATCCAACGTATTGAGCATACTGGATTTCGATGAGGCTGTGGAAGAGATGGGTGAAAATGGTTTCCGCATCATTGGTAACTCTGGTTCACAAGCACTCACAGCACCCAAGGACTAGTGTGATTGAGGAGTAGCTTTTGGGAGTTGAGTAGATCAGGTTTTGGAGTCTGCAGTGTTGCTCCTCCTACTGACAGTCTTCTATTGCTTGCACCTCCAGTCGAAACTCTAGGGGCCTTTTTCACACTATAAACCTTCGAAAGGCTTTGTTTTGAACCATAAAGTACTTCTTGCTCTGCTATAAGTTGCCCTGAAGTTTCTTCTGGTCCTGAAAGAGAGAAACAATTGTGAACACATCATATTAGGTGATTATCCATTTGGAAAGAACGCCAAGATCGAAGTGACAGAACATAAGCGCTGCCTGCAGCGTTCTAGCTGTTTCTCTTGCCATAATATAGTATACTCTTCAAGCATAGAAAGTAGACTGAACCTGGAAGTGACAGGATGATAAAAAACAATTAATATAATTTTCAGAGATGTGATGCAGAAGATATAATCATACTGAAAGCACAGGCACTTAAAACTTCATCTATATTATTGAAGTATTTGCACCATTATATAAGAACTGAGTGCCTCTCTCCTTTTCCCAAGCTATGGTTTTTGAGGCCAATGCCTCAACCATTTCTGAGACGATATGTTACAAAGAAAGGTTACTACAAAACCCAACTATTCCACCCACACACAAACATGCATTTCCACAAACACAATTTTATAACTCATATAGACTAATAAATTAAAGTGGTGTCAACAGAAATGTAAAAGAGGAGAACCTCACAAACAACTTCCAGTTTCGAGCTAATACTATGCTGGTTCCATAAAATTCGCACTATCAAATCAGAGCAACCAAGTGATGGAGCCATATGATGTCTTAACAATCAAGCCTATGTGGTTCCATCATGTTCACATGTATAATTAAAGGTTCAAATAATGAAGATTGTCAACTTAAAAGTAGCAGTGTATAATACCTGGAAGTTTGTTCACCAAGGCACGAGCTTTTTCGGCATGCTTGAGAGTAAGATGAGCACCTTTCCCAGCATTAGTATCTGTTTTCAACTCCACAACCACCATTGGTGACAATTAAGCAAAGCAAGTAAACAGATAATCAATGAAGTACCAATATGAGGAGATGGTGTAACAGCCAACCCTGTTATACTCCTCTAGCCAGCATACCTCTTTGATGAGCTGTGACTTTCTTGAGAAAATGAAAGAAAAATTAAGAGAGAAAAGTAGAGATAATGCACTTGAATTCAGTTTCCATTTCCTGAAAACAGAAAAAAAAATTTCAACGATACATCTTTCTCTAACTAACATTATATATTGTTTACAGACTTCACAAAACTAACTATGCCACCCTATCAACAATCCATTGGATTATACACACTATATTGTGTCAGCTGAGGTGGCAAAACTAACTACCAGAATTTCCCTCCAAAGTTTTCCATGTTTGATGATCAACCATGATCATCATGATCAACATAATGCCAATGCTGATCACCTGTGATGTGAACATCATAACTGTTATGCTGACTCTGTTGATCATCTGCAGTATGGTGTCTATGGACCTCACGCACTTGATGATATTGATGCTCAGCTGAATCACTAACACTCTAACCATTTCTCAATCCTTTCAAGTATATCTTTCCTGCTGAAAGCTTCCTCTTTAACCATAGCTATTTGAAGTTCAAATTGTTCAAGGTTGCAAGCTGGGTCCATGGTACCTGCATAATAGTCAAATCACTTGAACATTCTGCTGTAATTAGAAATACAAGTTACATCAACAATGGCAGTGAAATATCACCAAAGAAGAGACCAGATTCAATGGCTTCAATGGCATTACTCCATTGAGCGGTTAGATTCTGGAACCACTCTTTAGTTTTCACCGATATCTCAATAGATGTTATTTTTATCTGCTTATGAAATGGTTTTAAGTGGATCTTATTGCAAATCCATCCAATGTGTCTTCTCATTAGTAATCTAGTTCATTAACAGAGATACAGTATCTATAAAGAGAGCAGCATTAGATTTTGTATGATCTGTGAAAAAAATAGTGAATAAATTAATGATAGATCAATTTTCCATGCAAAGGGCATGTTCTATTCATCTATTAATCACATCAAATAAACCACAATGTTGTATGGATCATCAGAACTAGGACTAGGATGCGTTTAATTCAAAATTTTTAAATGCATTTGTTTTATCATTTTGTAATGGTGTGTTCAATTACACTAAACTATGGAAAACACTTGGAATATGTTGGACATGGTACTGAAATTTGTTTCCTTAGATTGCATAAAACCAGCTTTGATCAAGTACTTGCTGCATAATTGCCTTGTGGCTGTGCAGGATTTAAGTGTAACAAATTTTCTTACCTTCTAAAAAACTTGTGACATTATAGAACACTTGATTTGCAAGGCTATCAGCTTGGAATTCATCTGAGTTTATATTTTAAGACTCGATGTTCATAAGGGCATTTGGTCTAGTGGTATGATTCTCGCTTTGGGTGCGAGAGGTCCCGAGTTCGATTCTCGGAATGCCCCAAATGACAGAATTTTTATACCTTTTTTAATGTCGTTGAACCTGGACTTAGTCAAACTTGGAGAGGGATTCAATTTTGCTATAATTGTATCTTTTATCTTTTTAAAAAATATAACTTCCAAATCTATATTTACATAAATTGTTTTCCACAAGAAGCATCGACTATCTGATTTACATAAATTGCAACCTTATAGAATCAGCCACTAGCTAGGATCATAATATCTATTTTATTGTCTATTGGGAATAAAAATATTGAACAAAGAAAAAGAACTACATCTTTAACATACTGAAATTTTAAAACTCCAAACAGCATTTTTGCTGCAACAACATCTACCTTGCTCTAGGAATTTCACCCTTCTAAATAAATGTTTCGCTGTCTGGACTCCGTTGGCTTGGAGGTCTTGCATTTCAGCGGAATGCAAGTAAACATAAAATTTGAGGGTGGCATCATTATTAGTGGACATATGAAATGCCAAGGGGTCGATGTTTAGTCTATCTTGACTAACATGGAACTTCAAAATACAAAAGAATATACATCTAGTTAGGTACTTGGTTGATTACACTTGTGACATTCTATATGGCAACAAAAGTGGCTTAAGTTGATTTAATATAAACCACAAAAATGTACTCATTGACTTGGACTCGTTAGGTTAGAAGACTTGTAAGGCTTTGAAGTTTCTTTTTTTTTTTTTTGAAATATTGGTACGTGTCCAAATAATAATTGGGACCAACTAAGGTATGATTTTAAAGCGTAATCCAGGATATTATCTTCTAAAAATGAGAGAGAGCTATCGATAACATGTGGAAAAATTGTCCACAATGGGACAATATGAGATTGAACTCATGACCTTAGACAAGACCCAGGTGCACCAAACTCTCACCACCAGTGCAGGCCACCGTTCTCCATAAGGCTCTGAATTTACGGAAACATTTGGGCTACTACTTGGGCTGCCAGTTGGGCAAATACGATTTTAGAATAGTAGTGGAGGATCTTATCTAGTAAACAGACATAAGAGAGAATATAATTAAAATGCAAGTACATTTTATCTTCATTATGATTTCCTCTAGGAGGGCATTGTCTAATTTAGAATTTACTAATTTAGAATGAAAGTAAATGAATTAACCTCCACTGGAGAAGGAAAAAAGAGCAGTGATAATTAAATTACTTTGATACATATAATAGGCCACTGATTTTAATTTTTTGGTAGAAAGCATAAGTGTGTTTGAACACATCTTGCAAAATGATTTTTTCTAATTTTATTTTTTTTTTAAATGGTCTCAATGGTTTTTTTTTTTTTATGTCTTTTTATTTCTTTTTTTTTTTAAAAAAAAAAAATATCATCTATGGTGTAGGGTTTAAAGATGAAATATTATCAAACTGAATACATTTTCTAACACCAAATCATACTAAGCTATGGTGTCCCATTCGATACTTACTCATTGACAATTATTTTTATGGTGTTTATTAGCAAGTAGCAACTAGATGAAAATGAATCAGGTCTACGGAGACGTGCATAGAAGGACCAATTCGGAAGATTTAATTATTAGCAATTTGTTGACATTAAATAATTTTTCCACATGCCTTTAAACAAAAAAAAAAAAAAATCACAGAAAGATCTAATTATAAAAATAAATAGTCCCTATTACAGCAATTATTGACAATTAGCTTTAGGACTCTTACGTATAATTATTTATTTGCAACTAGTTAAAAATGAACCGCGTCCACAAACATATATATATATATATATATATAGACAGAACAATTAACTATTAATTATTTGAAGGTCACTTGACTTATTATAATGGTTGTGTCAATGTTCAAACTTCGAAGTAAATGATGCCATTTCAAGTAAATGATGCCATTTCCTTCACTATAAAATATAGTTACAGAACAATTAACTATATATATATATATATAGACAGAACAATTAACTATTAATTATTTGAAGGTCACTTGACTTATTATAATGGTTGTGTCAATGTTCAAACTTCGCAGTAAATGATGCCATTTCAAGTAAATGATGCCATTTCCTTCACTATAAAATATAGTTAGTCTTACTCAACATTTAAGAAACAAATAAACTTGGATCTACGTTGTTGTTGTTGTTGGTGTTGTTATATATATATATATAGACAGAACAATTAACTATTAATTATTTGAAGGTCACTTGACTTATTATAATGATTGTGTCAATGTTCAAACTTCGAAGTAAATGATGCTATTTCAAGTAAATGATGCCATTTCCTTCACTATAAAATATAGTTAGTTTTACTCAACATTTAAGAAACAAATAAATTAAACTTGGATTTACGTTGTTGTCGTCGACGTTGTTTTTTTTTTTTTTTTTGAAGGATGATACAAGCTCAAAGATCAGTCAGGACCATATAAAATCATGATTCCAAAACTCACTATTTGTTATTTGATTGATGACCCAATGAGCAGAGAGTAATCAGTTACTCGGTGAGTAATTGGTGAATACTCGGAGAGCACTGTTTGCGGGAAAATTATAATTTTTAAATTTAAAAGCATGAATTGATATATTTTTAAACAGTTAGAGGGTCAACTGATACTCTTAACTATTAATTTTATCAAGCCTCAAGGTACTTATGTAATATGCCATAATATATATAAGTTTTTCCACTCCAGCCCTATCAGTTTTCTTCTTCTCAGTCTCTCTCAAACCACCACCACCACCACCCCTCTCTCTCACTACTGCTCTCTCTCTCCCACCTTCAAACCACATTCAACCACTATTTTAAGCACCCTATACCACCGATCTCACAACCTCCACCACCACCACCATCTCGCCTCTCCAGTTCGGTCTTCATCCTCCTTCATTGCCGTCGCAAGTCAAGCGGTTTAATATGTTTTTCAATTAAATTTATATTTCTTCTAAGTCTCTCTCTCTTTTTGGTTTAATTTTGGTGGAAGGATTTATGTTATAACTTCATGTTTTGGGTTAGGTTCAAGTAGCTTAGTTGAGGGAAACATGGTGGTGATTTTTTTTTTTTTTTTTTTTTTTTTTTTAAACATGGTGGTTTGGGGTGAGTTGTGACTACTCACTTGGTCCGAGCAAAACGCCGATTAGGGGGTTATTGGATCAACTCATTGGCAATCCACAATTTCTTACCGAAAACTCGACCTACTTGGTTGAGTTTTTAAACAACGTGTAAGATTTAACTTTCGCACGTGACTTGAGAAACAGCTCTCATGGAGGAGAGAGTACCCCACACATAGGTGGGGGGAACCTACACAAAGTGAGGGAGGGACCCACATATTTAATGGTGGGAGATATATTATTTGAGTGTGTAGAACTGTGCACCACTTGCATGGGGTAGGCGCTCTATCCATTGAAGCCATCTCGCCGAGCAACTTGGATCTATGCATTTGGGGTTACACAAGTTCACTAGAAAATAATAAATATAGAATTAATGTAAGCATCGGATTAATGGAAATGTTTTACTTATTGTTTTTTCCACATGAAGATCGATAATTTGATTTACATAAATTAAGGCATATATAGCTCATATAAGGACTGCAATAGCTATATTATTGTATATAGCCTTATAGGGAATATTAAAAAATACTGAACTCTGAAATTTGAACAATCAAATCAACAAGCATCTTGAGAAAGGGAAAAGCCATGCGAAGCTAAATAATCTCCTACTAGATTACCATTGTTTGCTGCAAGACAAGGTCTACCTTGTTCTAGGATTTAGCTCAGTGCCAAGATTCATGCTAATCATATGATCGACTGAATCTTTTGAATCGAAACCACTGCCTGATGCATCAGTCTTAGCCATCACTGTTGCCAAGCATTCATTTAATTCCATCACTACGACATTCATGGCCGGCCTTTTACTAGCAGTAGGAGATAAACAAGCCATTGCTACTTCCACAGCTTTCCATACAGAATTGATGTCGAAATCTCCATGTAATCTTGGATCAACTATGTTTCTGATATCGCCTTGGGCAAGCAAGGAATTGACCCATTGACGTAAATGAATTTTTTCATACTCATTAATTCTTGCAATTGCTGATTTAGAAGTTATAATCTCTAAAAGAACAATCCCAAAGCTATATACATCACTTTTCTCGGTCAACCTATTTGACACATAATACCTGTATATACATGACAAAATGTGTCCTGAATTTCATATTTGCTAGAGCATTAAAACCATTCTTGAATTTGCAGCTATTAATTATGAATTTGCCTAATGCTTCCTCGTGAATTTCATATATGTTACAAATGATATTTATAAAATAATTTTCATAATTTTTAAAGGGATTAAGATTCTCTCATTTATCATAATTTATCTATTTTATACTGTTATAATTAAAACTCAATGACGGTACCTACTCACGAAATGAAATAATTTGGACATTAAGAAAAGAATGATTTTAACTATGGAGATTGATAATACTTACTGAGGATCGAGGTATCCCGGGGTGCCAGCGACAACTGTGGAAACATGAGTGTTACCTTCAGCTACAAAAGACTTTGACAAGCCAAAATCAGCGAGTTTGGCCTGGAATTTGTCATTCAATAAGATATTAGCAGACTTCACATCTCTATGAATAATGGCTGGCTTGCAACCATTATGCAAATATTCCAATCCTACATTTGGAATTCCAATAAATAGAAAATTAGTACCCTTGACAACCACAGTAACAAAGAATATGGTTTCAATAAGTAAATTAATTTTTTACCTTGTGCTGACTCCACTGCTATTCGAAGTCTCCCTTCCCAACTCAGGATACTTGTACTGGAGTCTGCATCCATGTCACAAGAATTTTATTCAAAAGTAAGTTTGAGCTTATAATACTCATTGGAAGCCTTTGTATAGAAGTTTGATATCATGGAGCACCCCTTAGGTGAATAAACATGGACCGGATTGGCTTCAATATTCATAAAAAACTTCTGAATAGATTTCAGATGCGTAAAAGACACCTTACTCAGAATATTGCAGATATATACCTCCAATTCAGAGGAAGTCTACGATGAAATTCATGTGAAACTAATTAATTATACCGATTGCTAGTATAAATTACACAAAACTATTATTTACTTGGAAGAGAGTCAAACTTATCACAAGATAAAAACATATGAAGCAAAGTCCTGGAGGGAAAACATTGAGTGCACACAAACCTGCTAAATGCTCTTGTAAATTTCCATTAGCCATATATTCGTAAATGAGTGCCATTTTATCTCCCTCATCACAATATCCGACAAGGGATACCAAATTTCTATGATGAACTCTCATTAGGAGTTTGACCTGTGTAATTAAATTCAAATGTAAGATAAATATATGAAGGGTTCAAATTCGCATATTTTGAAAGTATGATAACAAAATCATAAGTCTGTATTATAAGCTATAAAGTTCAATCAGCTTAAACTGATGAATTTTATATGCTACAGAATCAAAACAACATGTTGTACCTCTGCTTGGAACTGCTGAAAGCCCTGAACCGATGACTGAGACAGCATCTTAACAGCCAACTCTGTTCCATCTAAGTAACCATAATAAACTGTTCCAAATCCTCCTTTACCAAGAATCCTCTCGAAGTTTTTAGTCATTTTCAGGACCTCTGAGTATGAAAACCGTCGATTCTTGGACTCAAACGAATCCACATTGTAGTTGGATTCTGTCTCTACCTTCCCTATATCTCAGAACAAATTTGGCAATCAAATTTCTATTAGATTAATTAACAATAATTTTCTACTTTATTGTTGCCATATACATAATATTTGCATATTTCAAGTTCTAATGTGAATACCTTGTTGTCTTTTCCTTTTAAGATTAAAAAAGATTATCAATGCTGCTGCTATGAGCACAAGTGATGCAGCAACTGAAGCTATCACTGGAACTATAATGTTGCTCTTCTTCTTGTTTTTGCATGAAACCGAAGAGCAAAGGTTTGGAATTCCCCCAACACTAAAATCATCAATATTAAAGAAAAGTAAGCCTAGAAGTATGAGTATCAATGCTACACAAATAAGTCAGTGTTTCGCTACGCATGGACTTCTATAGTTATAAGTAACAAATATTACATGAAGAAGAAGTACATAAGAGAATAAAAGTTACATATAACCAATTTTGAATTGAAAAACTAAATATTGAAACGATACTCGATACAATTCCAATGTTTCCCTTATTTTGAAAAGACCAATGATATTAAAAATATCTTCGAATATTTTCAATATTTTCATTCATGTATTCATAAATTTTGAACTCCAATATTTTAACCAAAATCAATATTTAATTCTTTATTTTTAACTATGATAGATTGTTATAATTTGATTAATCAAGCCCTACCATTGTATGTTATGCACCATCACTATATAAATAAATATAAGTAAACCTGTTGAAGGTTTATAGGAAATAATTTAGAGACCTTAATGATAGTGAAACATTCTGTGATCTTTCAAGGAGTTCAGCTGGAATCGAACCCGTGAGATTGTTGCCTTCTAAGTTTCTGAACAAGTACATCAAAAAGTCATTGGTCATTTGTAATTTTTTATCAACAATAAATTCTTTAAATTTTAATAATGGATTAATTATTGACTTACAGAACTTGCAATGGTAGCTGAGATAGAAAATTAGGCACTGTCCCACTCAAATTATTATTTGACAAGTCCCTAACATCGTGAACAAAAGAAAATGGTGATGAGCTAGTGCATCCTTAATAAGGCTAGAACTTATACTTTTCATTTGAGATTGAGATGCTTACAAATATTTTAGCAATGTGAGATTGGATAAGTACCCAGTTATCTCTCCTTTCAATCCGCTTGAAGATAAGTTCCTGAGTACAAGTTTAACAATATTATTAGACAAAAAAAAGGAGAATATAGTAGCTATATGTAAATTAGTAAGCTCAGTCAATGAATAAATATACAAGGATGTAATTCTTGGTGGATTGGAGCCGTCATCACTGCAATTAAGGCCATCCCACTTGAAAGCTTCAGGGGCACATGGATCTCCTTGCCAGTTTCTCTCCACTCCATACATTGATTTAATGTTTGTGATAGCATCAACTAAAAATTTTGATATGCACATGAGAACGTATACAGATTTTATAAGATTTTTCAGTATATATATAATAAAATAAGACTGCATTATTGTGTGGGAGGAACATACCATCTTTCTGGTCTGTTCGCGCCTGTAAGAATTCTTTCACTGCATAAACTTCTAAAGCATTGAGGATTGGAGGATGGGTTGAATTTTCCGTTTTATACATGGAAAACGTATAATTTCCACCGCTCAGAATTGAAGGACTGAACACGGTGGTTGTGGACAAGAACTTAGGACTAAAAGGTCCATACCAGTGCTCCCCATTTAAAGAAATGTTGAACTGTCTGGATTCATTGGCCTGGAGCTCTTGAATTTCGGCAAAGTGCAAGTAAACATAAAACCTGAGACTGGTATCATTACCAGTATCAAGCCAAAAATCCAAGGGCTTGCTAGCATTTTTGGGCGTGGAGGCAGAGCTCATGACAACTTGCGGTGGCTGATAATCATTGCTACTTTCAGAATCCACAGTAAGCGAAGTGCTTAGACCCGTCCAATTATCATTGCCGTAATATGGCCGCCAGATCCGATCATAAACATCGTTTTTGTACCTGCTAGATCATTTATATGTTTTTATAATAAGAAAACGATATGAAAAAACACTAACCATCATTTCCAAAAAGTTTGATCTTCTTTATATTTGGATACAAACATAATTTTAGTGGCTATACAATTGGGGAAAAGCTGTAATTTGTTTGAAGTCCATTTTTATCGTTCTCTTCTATTTTTGGTGTCTATATAGGGTATATTTATCCTTTCATATAATTCTAAAATCAATAAATAGATTTCATTTCTCTCTAAACAGTCCAGCAAGGGTGTTTCGGTCTTTTAGTGGTTTGTCACTAAACCACTAAAAGATTGGATGGAAACCACTTTTGAATTGACGGCAGGGGTTTTTGTGTTAATATTTTCAACAGTTGAGGTAAACTGATAATACCTTTTATTTTAGAGATTTTCTTAAAATTTTTTCTAAAATTTATCTTTTTCTTTTCAAGTCAATGTTAATCCCCCCATCATTCTACATGAGCTGTCACACATTGAACACCACTGAATAATACACTTTATTAAATAGATGAGGCTGTATCAAACATGTACGTAAAAATTAATCTCAAGAAAGAAGGAAGAAAAAAAAGTCTTATTTGCTCTCACATTCAAAATGCTTTAATCTAATCGATGAAAATTTGTATCATATTTTATGTTAAGAAAGGAAATGCAGATGATCCTAAACCATTCATTTCAAAAGAAATGAACAAGCAGAAGGCTTACCTGACTGTTTTGTTGATTGTAGAAGCAGCATCCAACATTGCGAAACCATTCAAAGATATTCCCGATTGAGTTTTGTAAATGGTATTTTTCAACAGCCTTATCTCTAATGCTGAAATGAAAGGAGTGCCAAAACCAGTATTCACAAGACAAATATATAGATCACTTGATGGAAGCACATGGATGATCTCCTTAATCACAGCAAATGATGCACTTTGAATTGTAATTGATTCCCATTTATTAGGTCCTATATGCAGATCAAACCCTGGCAATTTGTTTTGTCCATCATAATTTCCATACATTAAAGTTGCTCTGATCAAATATTTATTCCCTTTTTTGAGGTTGAACTTGTAACAGTTTCTGATCCCGTCAGGAAAGGCTCTGAGATTCCACACTTGTTGCTGCACAACTTTTTGGAATTCAGGCAACATGCTCTTGCCAATTCCAGTGTCTATGAAAGCAGCGTCCGAAATGTAATTTATGCCTGTTGTTGTTTCGGTGTAGTTCGAATCTTTCGGTGACCCACAATCCAAACTAATGAATCCTATGTAAAATAAGCATAAAAGGGCCTTAACATTACTTCCATTGAATTTTAAGAGAAATAATACTATTGAGGGATATTATCAAAATACTCTTTGAAAATGAAACTAATATGAAACCACCTGTATTTTATGTTAAAAAATGAGATCCGGTAATATTATTTTTTATTTTAAGGGAATTTTCAGATTTTTCTCGTACTATTGATGCAGAACAAAATTTTAATTAGAGAAGATTTAAATCAACGCTAGCAAAATAAAAGAAATAATTGTTTTCTTAACTATTCAGGTTTGCGTATTCTTGTGTTAAAAAAACTTAAACCTGATTAACATGAATGCATAAATCTCCAATCATGATTTATATTATTAAAAATTGAAATTTGCTCAAACCTGATTGATCATCCTGCGCATGAACCAGAACTTGAAGAGACCAACCACCAACTAGTACTACACAGAGGAAACGTCCAAGCCTCTCCATCAGCATCTGTACTTTCATTAAGCAGGAAAATGAAAGGCTATCACCATTTATGTAATCTTACGTATTGCAAGACTCAACTATAAAATATAATATTCTAGCAAGTTGGCACATGTAGTTATAAGATTGTTAAGTCAAATATTCTTGTTACAATAAATAAATTCGTATTACATCATACAAGATTTGACTTTAAGTATATTTTTAGATTATTACAGAATTTTGATTAAAAAAAGAGCAAATTTGACCGAATTAATCGGACCTCTAACTTCGATCAAAGGTGATGGTAGTACTAAAGGAGCATTCAGCCATGGAGATAGCTCAACAGGATGCATGGCATGAGACCAAATCGAGAAATCAACATGAAAGAATGATCAATATGCTTGACTGTAATGCCCAACACTGAAGTCATTAGCTCCCCAAGAAACAAAGTAACTTTGGGCTACAAAACTTGCAGCTTAAACTTTTCACTATGTACAATTGTACATAATCTCGAGAAAATTCAATAATACGTTTAGGGTTTTGGTTACTTAATATAAAATTAATTTATGTGGTCTGTTAAATTTTTTCTCTCAGATAGGTCCAAGAAAGCTATCCACTTTTAGTTGAGAAAGAATTATAAAAAGTCCCTTAAAAAAAAATATTATAGATAGCCTCTACACTTTTTAGAATTATAAGTACTCTCATATAATTAGTAATAAAAGGTCCAATTAACACAAAATTTGACCCATCAGAGCCGGAGTTTTCTATTGTTCCAAGAATATTAAAATGAAAAAACTTGGATTCTATAAGTTATGCACTTTAGATTCGCATCATATGAATATGTAGCAAGTAAATTATAGGGTATTCTACTATGATGTAGCCTACACTACCACATATAGCGTGTATATATTTATATAATTACAAATACCATTTTGCTATATAGATATTAGGGATACTCCTATTTTTCCCCTTATAGTTTGACATAAAACCAAAATTCTCCATTATTTTTGAAAATCACTAATATCCTCTTATCGATTTATAAAATATATCAAATACCTCCAATAATTTATAAAAATGTCCAAAAAACTTTTTATCATTAAAGTTGACTTTGAAAATTAAGTTTGAGCGTTAATATCGAAGAATAAAGTTATAAAAGAACTTTAGTCATTTTGATTGTTTCAATAACAATAATAACATTAAAGGGTAAAATGAGATTTTTTGAAACTAAAAGACGATAATTAGCGATTATGTGAAACTATAAGAGAGAAAGTGAGATTACCCCTAGATATTACTTTGAAAAGTCTAAGTCAATGCCTACATGTTTGTATATATGTAGTTCTATATCAAAGCATCTTTTTCTTTTTTTCTTTTTTTGATGGCTTATATAAATACATCTTGCTAAACAAAGAAAAATTCATTCTTAAATATTTAACCTCTCTTTCTTCCAAAATTCTAAAGGAAGAAATGATATTTCCAACACAATATAGTTTTATGTAACGAGAAAATATTTCATGAAATACTTAGTTAATATGTCATGTTGATGTTGATGTGATCTTCCAATAATCATATGACATGTGGCATGTCTCTTTCTTAAAAAATTAATGTTTGTGTTTTTCCTTATTTACGAAAAAATTTTCATTTAAAAAATTATATCACGTATTCTGTTGTTATTGGAATGTTGCACCAATATTAATATTTTGTGGAAAATACATGTCATGTGTCACGTGATTATTGAAATATCATATCAACATCAGTATGACACATCAACTAAACGTTCTATAATAGATTTTCTCTTAGATAACAGGTGATCATTTGCAAAAGTCAATGAAAGTGAGAAAACTCGTATATGTCAATTGTTTAGTTTTAAACCTTGCAAAAGGAGACATAATTAAAAATATTGTTGATCTAAGCGGTTGACAGTAACTTCATTTGAAAGGCCAAATTCCATGGCCCCTCCAGGAAAACAATCCATGGCCTCAATGAAAGAGAGCCGTAACAAGAAATTTTGTTATATTTTGTCAAAATAGTGAAGGAAATCTTAGATACAAGGATATTTGCAATATTTCATTTAAATTGGTTTCCATTGAATACTGACCTTAATTTGATGTCATTCTTTAAAGAAACATGCTCAAATTTATTAGTTTTGAATTCCCTCAATTGAGTGAAAGTGTTTTGGGCTAAAAAGAAAGGAAAATGCCACCAGGCCCACAACTTGTAAATTGAATGGTAACTGCCTAATTAAAGAGAAGATGAAGTGGATTTGTTTTAACCATGTACAGCCAGACTTGAATCCAGATATGAATCCAAGCTGAGCCCGCCCATTAAGGGTCTGTTGGGTTCAAATTCGACTGTCCACCTCTTATTTAGGGCTTGCGAGTTGAGGCTTCTTCTACTATATGGACCCTATATTTAGCAATTAAGGCACTTAGAATCCATCAATTCTTGTATTTTTATTTATTTATTATTATTATTATTTTTTTTTTTGACATTACTAGTACATACTGTAACTGTTGGGACCACTTTAATTTGACTATATATTACGGTCCAAAACACAACACTTATTTAAAGTCTACTCCTTAGAAATCAGGAGAGAGGGCCCCTCTCTAAGGGGGAAAATTGTTCTACCACTTAAATGGACTTAAACATAATTTATCTATATACAAATGAGCCAAGTGGTAATTGTCCATACCTATGTGAACCAGTACTTGAACCTTGCTTCTTGGATGATGTGCAAAGTGTGCTTACCAACCTCACAAACAACTTCTGAGCGTATTTTTACAATTTTTGTATTTCAATTTAATAGATATATTCAATAATGCTAAATATTCTATCTTGTATTCTAATTTTAAGCCCAATTTATGATATATCAATTGATAAATGAACACTTATTAATGATTGTTTAATTTACTTGAAAAATATACACATTCATTTATTAATACACAATGAGTTGGGATAAGATACAAAAGGAATGCTATTACTTTTTGTTCTTATCATATTGCTTAATTTAATGTTAGTACTGGTGTGGGGTCATGACTTTTTGTACCAAGATTCATCGGTCTTGAGTGCTATTACTTTTTGTTCTTATCATATTGCTTAATTTAATGTTAGTACTGGTGTGGAGTCATGGCTTTTTGTAACAAGATTCATCGGTCTTGGATTATTATTATTATTATTATTATTATTAGTTTTGGGATTTTGCTATTGTAAAATATCTATTGGTATCCTTTTGATGTTATTGTTTTTCATGACATCTAACAATTGCCTCATTATCCACCTTTTGGGGTTCCAGTTTCATCATACGCTTTTTATCAATATATATGGGGCAATTTCTTTTCTTATCGTAGGAATATATATTTCCCAGTCATGAGAATAGATTTTCAAAACTTAAAAGTAATTATTGATCTTAATATATCCCAATAGACCGTTAACCCATTCATTGTTAGTTTCTAAATAAAATAAATAAATTTCAACCATTAATTATAAATGTTAATAAATTTGTTGAGACTGCAAAGCATATTAGAGCATCCAAAAGGATCTAAACCGAATACATGATTATTGGGTAACTATTGGGGATATCACATTTTTTATTAATGTTTGAATTTGAGATTTGACGGAGAATTTAAATTGATCCATCTAGTGAGAGCATGTGATCATGTGAGGAGTTTTATTATTGGAACGCCTCTAACCCCTCTTTCTTTAGATCACAAATGTTTTTGATATTTTATTTTTCAATTTCAATTTTTTTTTTATTTTGTAATCCTTAAATTAAATGTAATCAATGCTAATAGCTCGCTATACCAATTCTATATAATCGCATGTTCTGATATTCACATGAACCTTTTCAATATACCTTTCAACAAAGAAACATTCTATATCATTATATTAATCAAGAGTTTGGTGTTCAATCTCTTTTGAAGTTGTCAAAGTCCATATTCCACACGTCTGAATTTGGCCGGTAAATATTCGCATTATATATGTATTATGATTATATTAATCAAATCATTCATGTAGAAATTATTATAAAAAAGAAAAAGAATCTCCAATGATACAAACTATTTTTTCAAACCGATCGAAATCTATAAAATTAATTATTATTCCAATAATTTCACGCCAGTTATTCTCCTACCTATGTAGTGGTTAAGAAATTGACAATTCTGACGGTTACCCAAATTCTATCCTGTTTTTCTATACAGGTATACTCTTACATTTTCAAATGTAAAATTAAAATAAACAATAACAATGATGATGAAAGTTCATAATTAATAATAATAATAATGTCAATGAAACTATGTATTCTTTTTTAACTGCAAGCAAATAATGGAAAAGAAAAAATACACCTAGCTAGAATTTATAATTTTTATCAATATTGTTACTTCAGAATAATTAAAAAAAAAAAAAAAAAAAAAAGTAGTAAGATGACCTAGTTATAAGTTACCTATATCCATATTATTGAGATTGTGAGTTCAAATAATTTTTTCTCTCAAATCTTAAATTTATTCTCAAAAAAAGATCAAATAAAAGTTCAAACATATATTTTACTAACAAGTATAAATTAAAGGTCTTTTCTACTACTATACCAATTTTTTTGAGACACAATAATAAGCTTAAAATACAAACATTTTCATCTAAGGGTAAACACACTGACACCTTTTAAATTTTAATATAAAGTTAGTAGAAAAGCAATTTAAAATTTTAAAGAATTACACACCACCCCCCTGAAAGGTTTCCTAAAAACAAATGAAAACATAGTTATCCTTTTATTACACGCCGTTAATTGACTTCCATCAACTTTAATGGTTGACTAGAAATTTTGAATGAAAATCTAAAATGCCCTTAACAATGTAAAGTTGTCCAATTGCTCATGAATAAGACAAAAAGAAAATAATAAAATATTCTCCTATTTTCGCATGTTCAACGGCCAACACCACCAATTTTGCACATAATTTAAGGTTTTATAATTTAATTTAATTGACCAATTTGTCGTTACGAATTGGAATAATACTGTGAAAGTAAGTTTTGTATGTAATATATTTTTACCATTTTACCCTTTGGAATAATGTTGGATGTTTTTAGCCCTCGATAAAGGAGTAATGGCATGGTTTTGCATCCTGCTTGCTACACCTTTTAGTTTGTTTCACTGATTTATTTATTTATTTATTTTCACATTCTTATGTCTTACCATTTTCTAGTCTTATTTGTTTATCTACTACAACATTTTGTTTCATTTATTTATTTTTTCCTATTCTTATTTCTTACATTTTTATTCTTCTTATTTAGTGGCAATGTCTTGCGGAAGTAGTAATGAGATAAATGAAGGAATTATCAAGTTTAAAAATAAGTGATGTTTTTGAAAAAAAAAAAAAAAAAACACCGGCAAAACTTTCAAAATCACAAAAAAAAAAAAAAAAAAAGAAAAAAAAAGAAAAAAGCTAATAAACTATTTTTTAGTTGTGAACAGGGAAATTACAGATACCACTCATTTTGAACACCATATAAAAAAGAAAATCTAGCAAAAACACATGTTGAAGATTCAAGAAATGCTTGTAGTGATAATGTATAAATGTGCATTACTTAACACAGTGTAAACATGACAAAAACAGTATATTATAAACACTGTTCAACAAAAACACAATGATGCATAAAACTTCACACCCACTTCACAAACTTCACACAAACAATTACCCCATCAAATAAAAATTTAAATACATACTTCACATGACTTCACACCTACAAACTTAACACCACTTCACACCTATCAAACTTTAAGAGAAAGAGATAGAACTTACCCATCCATCGTCTATAGCGACGCCTTCGACGATTGAAAAAAATGGTGTTGACTAGACAACAACACTATCTCTAACCCCTACCCTCCAAAACCATCACCATCTTCTGCCAATCATAACGATGACGCCTCTGACGATTTCGAAATCACTATCTTATTTCGCCAATAACAAAACGTTGGCGGAAGGTTGCCATTTGCTCGTTCCACTTCGTTGCGGTAGCCAAATGGGTGGAACGAATCCAGTTGCCTTAGAGCTCCTTCTCTTGTGCCCATTGATACAGCCGAAAACTATGAAAAGATAACTATGGCTCTGTTTGTCTTGTCTCCAACTCTCGAAGGAAGTGGTTTTTGTTATCTTTTCATGTCATCCATGAACAAGAGTGCATTTAAGAAAGTGAGATTTCAGAGAAAAAAAACATGTTTTGAAAGAAAAGAGAGTGATTTTTTTTTAAAAAAAAAAAAAAAAAAAGTGTTTTGGGCGATGAATGAGAGAGATAGAGAGTGAGGGAGATATAAAGATTACGGTTTCAAAAAGAAAATGGTGTCTTCCAGAAGAAATTGTTCTCGTGCATTGCAATGGGATTTTTTCATTTTTTCATTAGTTTTTCATTTAATGTTTTCTGATTGATTTGATCCAATCAGAATGTTTTATATTGTATTTCCTTTTCATTTTAGACGCTAATGTCATCATTCCACTAACCCTATTGATCTCAGATAAAATGATGAAAATGCTCTTCACTCAATTATCATTGATAAAAGTCAACTGATATCATTGATAAAAGTCAACTGACAACATGGGGATTTAATGTAATAAAAAAGTAATTATGTTTTTGTCTGTTTTGAGGTAAACTTCAGGGGTGTTGTGCAATTCCTTTTTTAAATTTATCCACTCAAATCTTCCCTTCTATTAGCTTTCACTAATAGCTCCATCAAATTGACTTTTATTGCTCTTAAAAAATTAACTTCTATTAACTCGTTGAAGGACCAAACGCCAGTTACAATGATTAAATTAATAATTTTTATCGCTATTGTTATTATCTTTATTAACTAGATCTGGGGAAGCTCCCAAATCGGGTAAATTGTTATTATTATTAGTTAAAAAATTATTATCTTTCAAAAAACAAAAAAATTATTGACTTTTTTCTCCATTTTAAAAATGCCCTTCCACTGTTACTGATTAACGGATAGAGGTTAAAGGTAGGGAGGCTGAGGTAGATATAAGTATAAACTCAAACTTGCTCTCTAGCTAACTGCCTTAGTTGGGTAATTCAACTTGGTTTTGTAAGTAATTTTGCAAGTTTAACTTTTTGATTTGTTTGTTTTCTTGTTCATTATGGTGTTCTTTGGCTATTCAAGTTTAGAAATAATAATAAGTTGGGTTTCATAAATAAAAATGTTATTCACAGTTAAGTTGACTTAACAAAAAGTTAGTTCAACTGTTTATGTGATGATTTTTTCTCCCTTAAATATAAACTAGGATTTCTTTGACCATTTCATCCAAAAATATGTAGATTACCGGGCAAGATATACTTCTGTGAACATTTGCTCTTGTATTTTATCAATCCATTTCATATATTACAGTTTTCAATTTGAGCTTACTTCTTACTATTTTATTTTGTAAATCACATTTTACAGTACTGAAGATTTCTTTGACTATTTCATCCAAAAATATGTAGATTACCTGGCAAGATAAACTTTTGTGAACAATTCCTCTTGTGTTTTATCATTCCATTTCATATATTATATTGTTCGATTTGAGCTTACTTTAACTATTTTGTTTTGTGAATCACATTTTGCAATACTGAAAAATAATGAACTTTGAATAGTTTATAAACTCCAAAATATCACTAAATTATTGATCCGGTTCGACTTCATAGATGAGTAATGTAAATCCATATAAAACAGAAATTAGGATCTCATACTAATCTATTATATGCCGATCTTTAATGTATAAGAGGGAATGATTTTAAAAAATAGTTGCATTTTCAAGTTGAGAAGAAAATATTAAAAAATAAATAAATCCGTTAATTTACCACATATAACAAGTCTTTAAAGGATCAACATGATATCAACATCTTGACCGATAAAACACGTTTTCAAAAGTAAAACAACGAGAAAACGACATAATGATTTGTTTGCACACAAAGCTAACCCACCATAGGCCCATAAAGTTTGTATCAAATTTGACCCATAATTAATAGCATACTGCTTTAGTTTCCATACAATTGGCTTGCTTAATACCGCACCAAATTAAAGTTTACAAATTCAATCATCTGCCACTTCCTTGATTCTTCATGGATAAGTCCAACGACTTGACAACTATAGAAATTAATATAATTTTATAATAAAGTCTTAAATAGATAACCCGTTGTGTACTGTTCAACAACCTTCGCCACTAATCGATGTTGATGTTGACCTTCAAAATATATAATTCACAAGTTGCAGCAGACAGAAACGTGTGATTAACATGATATTGCCATGCCAACGGCTGCAAGAGCAATTGACTTTGTCTCTGTACTACTATTCTTCTTTACATATTCAGATTGTCACTGTAAACTATTAATGGTTTTTATTTTTATTTTTATTTTTTAATTTTAAATATATAAAGTCTATTTAGTCTCCTCAGAAAAGAGAACCTGAAAAGAATATGGAAATGTTCAAGCAATTTGTGTTACCAATTTTTGTGATTTTGGCTCTTCCAGTTTACGTTTTCGCGCAGGATCAATCAGGTTTGCTTGTTCTAAATCTCTGAAAGACATTCTAACGTCCCTCCCTCCTTGTAACTTCATGTTGAGGCCTTTGTGTGAATTTTCCTGTCAGGATTTATTAGCCTGGATTGTGGCTTGCCAAGAGATGACAACTACACAGAATCTACAACAGGTATCAACTATATTTCGGATGCAGACTTCATTGAAACTAGTGTTGGGAGGAGCATAGCATCTGAATACAAAGTTGGCAAGCAGACATTTTGGGTTAGAAGCTTTCCTGATGGAATAAGAAACTGTTATAGATTAAATCTTACCAGGGGTGATAGATATTTAATCAGAGCGAATTTCATGTATGGAAATTATGATGGTGAGAATAGAGTTCCATCATTTGATGTATATGTAGGTCCTAATTTGTGGGGGACAGTAAATATCTCAAATGCATCCACTTCTATTAGCGCGGAGCTCATACATGTCCTCCCATCAGATTATTTACATTTCTGTCTCGTGAACACGGGTGAAGGGACACCGTTTATATCAGCATTAGAGTTAAGGCTTCTGAAGAACACAACTTACATAACTCAATATGGATCGCTTGAACTCGGTACACGGGTGGATATTGCTTCGAAATTGGATAGAGTATTCAGGTGAGACGTTTTGTTTAACGAAAAGTACTTCTGTTTTTGGAACTATTTATGCGCCTTGTTTAACTGATGAGCTATGCCTCAGGTACAAAGAAGATGTTTATGATCGAGACTGGTGGCCGTTTAATTTCAAGAATTCGACTCAATTAAATACTTCAGCTACCATTGATAAAAATGAAAGCAATGATTATGACCCTGCACCCTTAGCAATGCAGACTGCTGCTGCACCAAAAGATGACAGCCAGCCATTGGATTTCGGCTTGAGATCTGCAGATTCCACTACACAGTATTACATTTACATGCACTTTGCTGAGGTTGAAAAGCTACAAGCCAATGAGACCAGAGAGTTTAACATATCTTTAAATGGGATGCACTGGTATGGACCTTTCTCACCAGCTTATTTGTCCACAACCACTGTGTACACCAGATCAGGCTTGAATGCTACACGGCATAACAACTTTTCGATCTACAAAACGAAAAGCTCAACACATCCACCTATCCTTAATGCTCTTGAGATTTACAGGCTTAAAGAATTCTTGCAGTTACAGACAGAGGAACAAGACGGTATGTTCTTATCAACTTTTCCCTATATTTTTTTAAAGGTTCATTTAGTACCATTTCACAAACTAATTTCTGTATTCATGTAAAAACTCTAGTTGATGCCATCACAAATGTAAAGGCAAAGTACGGACTGAAGAAAAATTGGCAAGGAGATCCATGTGTTCCTCAAGCTTTCTTGTGGGATGGCCTTAGTTGCAGCAATAGTAGCAATGATCAGCCTAGAATCACATCCTTGTAAGTTAACTATGCCTTCTAATTAGTATGATATATATTTTACTACTTTACTCCAGTTTCTTGTTATTGAAGTTAATGAATTGCAATCAGAAACTTATCCTCAAGTGGATTGTCTGGGGAGATAGCTGATTACTTGTCCAATCTCACCATGTTGCAATCTCTGTAAGTGTATCTGTCTCACACAAATTGTTAAGTAATCGATATATGAATGATTGGAGCAAATCGACTTACTATTTTCTATGATCGTGTTAGGGACTTATCGAACAATAATTTGATTGGACCAGTGCCCGAGTTTCTTTCTCAGATGTCATCTTTGAAAGTCCTGTAAGTTACCTGGAATTGGAACTACATACACCAATTTCTTGGTAAGGAGAATTGTTGATCAATAATATGTACTTTCTATCCGCAGAAACTTGAATGGAAACAAACTCAATGGTTCAATTCCAGCTGCACTCCTAGAAAGACAGAGAAACAATCAACTTACATTAAGGTTTGCTTTTATTTGGAATTATAAGCCTTTCTATAATTTCTTATAAGAAATTGTTGATAGCTGACTAGTTTTAATTCGAAAACTTATTTTTGATATTGTGTTGTGTCTAGTTTTGATGGCAATCCAGATCTTTGTTCATCAGATCCATGCAAGAAAAAAAATAATATGAAGAAGAAAATTGTTATAGCAGTAGTAGCATCATCTGCTGCATTTGTATTACTTTTAGGTGCATTGATCGTCTTTTTTGGCCTTAAGAGAAGGAAACAACAAGGTTTGGACACAGTTGTATGTTACTGATTTTTTGAAGTTGCATTCCAGAGGTCAGTGTCCATGTAACTGAAAATGCTTAATGATTTTTTTGTAATATCATACAGCAGCGAAGGTGGATACCAAATCCAGCAAAATATACGAGTCAATTGAGCGGAACAATCAACAGCTCACCTATTCCAACGTATTGAAAATGACTAACAACTTTGAAAGGGTTCTTGGTAAGGGAGGATTTGGTACAGTTTATCACGGCCATTTAGATGATAATGAAGTGGCAGTGAAGATGCTCTCTCAATCATCTGCTCAAGGGTTTAAGCAGTTCCAATCAGAGGTATATCTACATGAAACTCAAGACCACTTTGGTCTCATAATTTTGACATTACAAACTGTGAGGTGACCTTTTCTTTGATTGGCAATAACATCCGGTTTCTTATTATAGGTCAAGCTTCTCATGAGAGTCCATCACAGAAACTTAACAACCCTTATCGGATATTGCGATGAAGGCACCAATTTGGCTCTCATCTATGAGTACATGGCTAACGGAAACTTAGGAGAGCATTTGTCTGGTATGGATCTACTTCAAATATTAGGTTTTGAATCATACAGTCCGATTTCTGACAACTTTCTTAATGTAGCAATGTTTAACAATTTCTTTGTAAATATAGATAGTGGGAAAGATGTCTTGACTTGGGAAGCGAGACTTCGCATAGCGGCAGAGGCAGCTCAAGGTTAGCTAGCAGTACATTATAAACATAATTTTGTGTTATCATTTATTTACTAGTCTTTCTATTCATGCCTGGTAGCCTAACTCATATGCCTGGAATTTCAAATGCAGGATTGGAGTATTTGCATCATGGTTGTAAACCACCTATTATCCACAAAGATGTGAAGTCTACAAACATCTTATTAAACGATAAATTGCAAGCTAAGCTAGCTGACTTCGGGCTGTCCAAAACTTTCCCTGTTGAAGAAGTCATGCATGTATCCACTATTATCGCTGGCACCCCTGGATATCTTGATCCTGAGTAAGCAAGTCTATTCTCGGTTACTAATTATTTTCATAATGAAATGGCTTCAGATTAATACATTGCAAAACAAGTTTTAACCTAGTCAGTGGCATTGTTACAATCGCTTGGCTGACAAGAAAAGCAAAGTGTGAATATTTTATTGATTTATAAAGCTTAACCCATAAGAACATAACTCAAACTTTTATGTGAAAAACAGAGAAGCAACAGAGGAGGATTCTGCAATCTTACTTTTTGTATTCGTCTTCCATAACAAACTAATCAGTTCCTGTACATGTTTTTCAGATAAAATTACAAGTAATCAGGTTAAGTTATAAAAAAACCAATTAGCCTCATATTATTTAACTCAAGTTTGAACTAAAAAACCAAAAACAGAACAGCTCGAAACAGAGTACTCTGTAGTCAAAGCAATATTTTTTGTATTGCAACACATTTGTATCAACAGTTGTCCTTTACTTTGCCGCATTTAAGAATCAAGAATCTAATGCTTGCTTAGCTTTTGAAACATTTGGAAGTGCTTTTGCTAATATGTCTGCTATCCGGTCTGTTAGAAACAATTTGATTTTAAAACTTAAATTGGTAGGAAAAAGTCCAACTAATGATATAAGGCTCTCTTACAAAACTAAAGGTGCTTGATTATGTTTGGTTCTGAATTTGAAATGATATCCTGAACTCATTTGCTCACACGTTTTGGTTTGCAGATATTATATATTAAACAGGTTGGCTGAGAAAAGCGATGTGTATAGTTTCGGGGTTGTTCTTTTAGAGCTGATAACAGGACAACCTGTAATTTTAAAAGCACAAGACAATAGGAACAGCCACATAAGCCAATGGGTTAGTTTCATGCTTGCCGAAGGAGATATTAAAAATACTGTTGATCCAAAATTAAAAGGAGATTTCGACGTCAATTCTGTATGGAAAGCTGTGGAGATAGCAATGGCTTGTGTGTCTTCAACATCGAGCAGAAGACCAACCATGAATCAAGTAGTGATCGAGCTGAATGAGTGTTTAGCAATGGAGACTGACCGGAGGAAGGAGACTACTACTAATGAATTCGAAACGGGAGATTTCACCAAAATGATGACTGTGAATCTGCATCCTGATTTTTCTCCTCTAGAAAGGCAGTGAATGCATGAGCATGAGAGTAAATACAAGGACTTGAAACAGAAGAGAAGGAAATAATGTTTGTTGTGTAATTATATTACTGTGCATTATTATAAACTTGTAGTATAGTGGTCTCATAGGAGTAGCTGTTTGCAAGTTCTATTGTATATAAATTTCTTGCAAAACTTATACTGCTGTAATCAATTCAAATTTTTGACAAAGATTTGTTCAAGAAGCAATTGATTGTTAATAAGTAGTCAACTATAATTTAGGATAAAAGTGGTTCTGTGTATAGGATCCTTGATGTAAGTTACTTACAGGAAGATCGTCAAGTTTTGATGAGATTACATTGTTGTTACAAATCTATCAAGACTTTTAGATAAACAATTAGTTCTTCTCGAGATCCTTCACCTCGAAAATTCTACTTCTATTAGTATTAGTGTTGGACTTAGAGGTAAGTGGTAAATAAAGCTCAAACATGATTTTTTTTTTTTTCCTTTTTTTCTTTTTAAGTTACGCAAGTTAAAATATAGACGAAGTGAAAAAATAAGTTTGTGTCAAATGCATGCAATATGATAGGTAGAATTTGATGTCAACTTTATTCAATCTTATAAACTAACAGCAGACAAGCAAATATATATATATATATATATATATTTAAAGAAAGCAAGTAACTGATTTTTGGTAAGATTAAATTAACATAAAAATTTAAATATTCATCTATCTATTTTCATTTAATATAACGGTTATCATTTACTTTGAATTTATTTATTGTTTATCACTATTGAGTTGAGCATAAATTGATAGATGGATGTTAAATATTTAAGCCAAATTTTGAAGTTGATTTGGTATAATACTTGTCTTTTTTTTTCTTTTTTTATTAGTGATGTATTCAAATCACAACAATAGATTTTGAAGAGATACAAACTTTCTTTTGTTTGGTTGTATTTATGCAATCTTGAAGCAGTATAATAATTTTCTTTTATTATTTCAGAGTGTTTGTTCTAAAGGTAATTCCTAATTTTATAAAGATTTTAATAATAAATAGAAAAAAAAAAAAAAAAAAAAAGAGTTTGACCCATCAAAAATAGTGTGCTCAAGTCTTTACTTTTTGTTTCAATTTGTACTTGACTATTTCCAGGTTTTGTTTTTTTAAATACTAACTAATGAAAACTCAAACCTAGGATATATTTTTTTTTTCAAGAATAATATTATACTAATCAAAATTTTATCTAAATTTATTGTTTAAATAATATGGCAAACTTATTTATAACCACCGCATCATCAATGCATCATCTATAATTAAGGTAATTAAAACAAATGATCTTATAATGTGTAAAAAATTTTGATTAAAATGTGGGTAAGATTTTGGAATGTGTAGCATTATTCTTGTTTAATGAAGGAATTAAAAATGTTCTAGTTAGGGTTGAATTGCAACGTGTAAAAATTAAAAAAAATTGTTCAATGAAGAATTAAATGAGAATGCTCAATAATTAGGAAAGTTTTTCAATCTGAAAATAATTTAAAATGTTTGATTATTAGGAAAGTTGATCAATTGAAAAGTAAATGAGAGCATGAAAATTCAGATTTTATAGCTAATTTTTAAATGGAAAACATGTTTATATATTTTCTGAATAAACATAAAAACTTGAATTTTTTAAAGAAATTTGGGCCTAATTGTTAGATTGGGTGTTAAATAAAGGCCTTAGTTGCCTAGCCCACTAGTTGGCTGAATGATACGGTTTTGTGTAATGAAAAATTACATTAGCCTCTACCTACAACTACCATGTCAAATTTATGATGGAATCACTACAGAATTGCTGCAACAAATTTGCTCTCTTGAAAATTTCGAAAAAAAAAAAAAAAAATTGCTTTCTTGTCTTGACATCACAGTTTGCTTTTACTTTGATGAGTTTGTATGCTTTAATTCTGTCACATTATCATAGATTTGACTAGTATACATATCAGTAACTATACATAACAGTCATAGGAAACAAATTATTAATTTTTAATAATTATAACTTTTAATTTTTGAAACATTTTATTTTGAAATAATTGAATTCAAATTTAATTAATTAAACCATTTTTGTATAGTTACCAACCCCATACGGTAGCACAAACCGTTAGCATACATCGCCAAGTAACTGAGTAAATTCTACCTTTCAAAACAAAAAAATAAAAGAACTGAGTAAATTCTATATTAGAAATGTGTTTCTTTTATTATTTATTTTTAGAGATGGATTGTTTTTTTTTTTTTTTAATACAGATAGATTGGTGTTGTATATATGTATTTTTGTTTCACTATTATTAACAATTTTAAAATAGGTTTAAACCTTTTCCTTTATTATTTTGATCAGTTTTAATTACAAATGGTGAGATAATATATTTTTCTAATAAACAGCTATGACCATAACATTTAACTCTACTTTCAAATGATAGTGAGAATGTGACTCGCATTTATGGAAAAACTACTCTTATAGCCTAAGGGAATAAATGAAATTTTACCCCTCACACATAAGGGGGCTCAGCTGCAATTATATGAGGGGTCAGCTACAATAATCAATGATAGGGAAGAATGTGACTCATATTTATGGAAAAACTACCCTTATAGCCTAAGGGAATAAATGAAATTTTGCCCCTCAGGGGCCTCAGCTACAATTATATGAGGGGTCAGCTACAATAATCAATGATAGGGAGAATGTGACTCATATTTATGAAAAAACTACCCTTATAGCCTAAGGGAATACATGAAATTTTGCCCCTCACACATAAGGGGCTCAGCTACAATTATATGAGGGGTCAGCTACAATAATCAATGATAGGGAGAATGTGACTCATATTTATGGAAAAACTACCCTTATAGCCTAAGGGAATAAATGAAATTTTGCCCCTCACACATAAGGGGCTGAGCTACAATTATATGAGGGGTCAGCTACAATAATCAATGATAGGGAGAATGTGACTCATATTTATGGAAAAACTACCCTTATAGCCTAAGGGAATAAATGAAATTTTGCCCCTCACACATACGGGGCTCAGCTACAATTATATGAGGGGTTAGCTACAATTATCCATGTTGTCGTAGAAAATACTCGAACCGTGGTCTCACTCATAAGAGCATCTGGTGCACTTTCTCTCCACTAAGGCTAGTGACTTGCGAGTTCTAACTACTACAATTTGAAGTTTTAATTAATGAGAACATAATTGAGCTCAACAACTTAATTAGTATGAGTAGAAAGAGGATTAATATTAGATCAATCCTATCGTATTGAGTTCTTAAAATTAAAAACCACGTCATTGCACTCTTAGCTTTTAAATAAAAAATTATTATTATTATTATTTATTATTAAAACTAATTCAAAAAATTATCGAAACTAGACCGCATAAGATATTCATAGCACAATCAAGAAAACAATTTTGATATATGAGAGGTCAACTCATATAACAGTGAGAGAATGATTTACACATAAAGTAGGAAGGCAGCTGCTATGAGATTGCAATAGATGGTTGTTGAGCCCAAGTCCATCGAGAACCTGAGTGTAATGCCTACCGTTAAGAAAAAGCACAAGAGACAAAATTCTTAAAATATAAATAATACTAAACAGTCCACCACCCAGTTTTGATCTGCTCGTCATCGACTCATCGTCATGTTCCAACTTCCAAGACACGTCGCCACATGGAAACCTTGATCATCAGGTTGTTATTTTTTATTATTAAAAAGCATAATAATAAGGATATTAATAAATAAAAATCTTACAGAGCCCATCAAAGTTGAATACTTTGTCATCATCTTGGTAAAGAACAATCATTATTATATTTAAAAAAAAAACAATAATTATAATTTTTTTCCTAGATGTATTTACATAATCTGATATTAATCAACAAGAAGTAGACTAGTAGAAGCTGTCGAAATTAAATTCCTTATTATAAGCAACTCAAAATTATAATTCCATTATACTATATATGTATATACACTTTCATAATAAATGAAAAAAACTCATTTAAGTAAAGAAAAAGTTACCATAAAAATAACCCTGAATATTTTAACCTTAGACTTATTATTAAAAGCAAGACAAGGGTGGTCGCCACCACCGGCAACCCACGACGCTCTAGTTTTCCGTATTTTAAAAAGTTTGTACAACCTTCTTACTTCATTTCCAAACTTTAACAAATACCACATGAGCATATTTTAACATTGTCCCTATCACTTTGCAGGTGCTTATCTTTTTCTGAATATTATAAGTTTAATTTTGGAATTTTGTGGAAAGGGTAAGGAATTGAAGTGCGCAAAGTCCCACTCCACCTCTTTCATTTAACCCTGTCGGTTATTTGTAGGACATGGAAAAGTCACTGCATGCAACAGTCCTTACTTTACAAAAAGTAATTTGATTTAACAAATTCATCCTCTATTTCATGCCTTTCGAGCAGGCATGATCACGTGAAACCCAAAGTTTCAAGTCACTTGATTCTTTGCTTTCACCAATTCTTCCCAAAGTCTTCCAATATCTTTATAGATCAAGGTCTTCGTCAAAATTTCTATTGCTTAATTTCCACTACGTATAACATTGCATTTTAAAAGAAATTCTTCTCCCTGTCTAGAGTTATGCATGAAAGGCCAACTGGGACTGGGCATATATTTGGGTTTATCTGTTTTTGATCAAGCGTTTTCAAACTATGACGATTACGTTTTGCAAAAAGGAAAATGACACCAACAAAATTGAGACTGACCTAATGATGAATATTCCATACCTGCATACGTAAGATTCCATCTGAACTATGCCTACTTCAAAACGTCATCTATTACGTATGATGACCATAAAATGACATTAATCAATTTCATATTAATATATATATATATATTAAAAATTAATTTCAATTATTTCACTACACAGCTTTCTTTGGGATAATCTCATTTTTCCCTCTTATACTTTGACATAATCACTGATTATTTTCAAGTAGTTTAAGGGAATCTCATTTTATCTCGCTGTTACTACAACTACTAAATTGACCAAATGATCAATTTCTTCCTATTTCATTTATTGTGGAAGAACTGGTGAATGGTGATGAACTAATAATCCAGGTCGATGCAAAATTTTTAAAAAATTTATTATATATTAAATCAAATTAATATTTTGATGTTCTACGCAAAGATTATAAATTAAAAAGCAAGGTGTCCATGCACACTGTCAATAGAGATCTAAAGCATCCAATGCCTTAGCCTCTGACACACGTATACTCTTGTCATGAATGCACTGTACCAAAAGTGAAATACTTGAGCTTCTTTTTAAAATGGACTATGGAAATCACATACTTTGTTGTTTTCAGGAGTAAAATACAATATCGTTCGTCACTTCTAAGAAGAGTTTAATTGATGGAAACCACTAAATTGAGGAACTTTAATTAAAAAAAAAAAAAACCATTTCATATTACAGTAACAATAAGCTACTAGCTTCCAAAAAATAAAATAAAATAAAATAAAAAATAAAGCTCAGCTTAGCATAAAAATTATGTTTTCTGTGATATTTACACAAACAAAATAATCCTTTCAAAAGCTTTCCATGTAGCTTAATGTTGTGCTCTAATAGGGAGTGGTAACCGTTACGTATTGCAATTGCTCCTCTACAACATTTGTTTACTCTGTGTCTACTTTCTTAAGAAGCAAAAGAAGATTAGCAAAATACCAAGAAATATCCCATCAAAGCCAACACCTAGCAGGTATTCTTCAACTAACAGCAACCTGGATGGCCATATATACATTTAGCAACCACAGAGCTAAATCTATCTTCCAGCTAGCATTCACTGCCAAATGCAAAGTAGAACAGCAATCATATATTAGTAAAAATAGAACTCACTGATCATATAGTCTTACTAAATAATAAATAAGGAGAAAAAAATTAATAAATCTAACATTTCACGGTCTTAGATAATTGTAATTAGATAATGGTAAATATCCAACACTTTCATCCAACTTTTCCATCCAACGCAGTAGACACATCAGCCACCACAAAATAAGATTTAATGGAAAATTTGGGTGAACGGGGTTTAATTTATACTTAAGAAGAATGGATTGATTTGATTTTGGACAAATTTCAGCAGGACATTAATTCAGGCAATCAATCCAATTATGTACATTAGCAATTATAATTAGAAAATTTGAGATCTAAACACAATCTCATCGAACCATCAAAATCCAATCAAAGTTGGATTAATAGGTTTTTTACTTCGAGTAACACCTATATTTGAGCAAAATATCAGTTGTGTTTTTTAACAAATTAACTTAGTTATAGAGAAAGGTGGTCTAATTGGACGATAAATCATGACCACACTCTCTTTTTTGCCTCATGGTCATGAGTTATACTTTTACTTATCCCATTTTATGGGCATACTCCCTCTCACCTGTTTTAGGTTGTTTTCTTTTATTTTTGAGAATAGATCTCTGGATCGCATCTTAGAGTTATATATCGTAGTTGGTCTTGAATCTCTTGACAGAATCTCTTGACAGCATCATGAGCAATGTATTAGTATTAAAAAAAATAAAATAAAATAACATAGTTATAATTATGGTCACATGCATAAACTAATAGTAATCACATTTTTCGATGAAGTTAAAATTTGAGTTCAAATTCCCCTCCCCACTAAAACATGACTATAGTTAAAAGAGATTTAACAGGATTCTGTAATCATTGTGACACTTCACTATTTTGGCGGTATAAAACTGCATATGTCCTGAAGACTCATACCAAAAAAGTAGAACCTGCTAGCTATGGAGATTTTCAAGCATTTGATCGTTGCACTTCTTGATATAGCCGCTCTCACAGTTCTAGTTCATGCCCAGAGCCAATCAGGTTAGACTTGCAGTGACTCCAGGATGTCGCATGTCAGTTCTCTTCATTGTTATATTCACTATCAATAAATTAAGATTTTTTGTTTTTGCTTTGTCTATTAGATTTAGGTTTTATCAGCATCGATTGTGGATTGCTGCAGACTTCTGGCTATACTGACGAGAAAACAGGCATAGACTACACATCAGATGCAAACTTCATAGAAACTGGAGTAAGCTTCAACATATCAAATGAATACAACCTTGACACCTTGGAACAGCCATTCCGGACTGTTAGAAGCTTCCCTACAGGAATAAAAAATTGTTACACTATAAAACTTACTCGCCCAAATGTGAAGTTCCTGATTCGAGCAAGTTTCATGTATGGGAATTATGATGGCAAGAGTAAGCCACCAAGGTTTGATCTCCTCCTTGAAGCTGATGTGTGGGATACAATTGAATTCATCAATTCATCAACTGTTGTTACCAAGGAGATCCTCCATCTACCTCAAAGAAATTATGTTCACGTTTGTCTCGTGAACACATACTCTGGAACACCTTTCATATCTTCCCTGGAATTAAGACCTTTGAACAATTTGACTTACACAACTCAATCAGGATCACTGCTTCTCCTTTTGCGGTTGGATGTGGGTTCAAATTCCCGCATACCGATCAGGTAAGTTTCCAACTATACTGGTATTGTGCGTTTCAGTTTTAGGTTGATTTGCATATATTATTTTTTCCGCAAAAAAACAAAAAAAAAAAGAAAAAGAAGAGTGAGAGTGGAAAATAGAATTGGAAAACTAAATTAAGTTTTTATTTTTTTAATTTAATACTCTCTTAAACAGTTTCATGAACTAATAGTCCGTATAAAAAAAATAGTTTGCGAAAATAGTTTTTGCAAACTATTTTCGTGAACTATTATTTCTATGTGATTATTAGTTTATAGAAATAGTCCATCGAGATATTAAAAAAATCTCAATTTAATTTATCAATGTCATTTTCTAAATAAAGGCCTTTATTTTTTCCTATTTGTCGGAATTTTCTCTAGTTTTATATGTTTTAATATTCAATCCATAGTGTTGTCACTTTCTTCCTTTAATATTAACTTGGGTATTGGGATGATAGTCTTGGTACAACCGGCCTCTCTAGTAAAAGCGATAGCTAGAAAATTTAATGTTTCATCCTTACCTCATCAATATTATAGAACCGTACCAAACGTTAGGGGGCTAAATTAGTGAAATCAATGAAATATATGATTAAACACCAAAACAGTCGTTTGATGTTATATGCTGAAATGACCTGGCCCATCTCGAATAAATATTATCCATTTTGGTCACAATGGTTTTGGCTTTTTAACTTTTACCTAACCAAATAAATAATTTTAGTTTCTTAAGTGGCATTTCAGTACACTCCATTTTTTATTTTAGAAAACATAAAAAAAGAAAAAGTTTGGTAATCCTTTTCTAAAGGGCATAAATCATTTTCATCCCTAAATTTTAAAAAATGATTAAATTTTTAATTATATTTTATAAAAAGATAAAATTTTCCCTAAAGTTTTGAAAAAGCATCAAATTGACTTCTTTTATTAGTTAATTGACGGTCAAATTAAAATTGACTATGATTGATAGGGGTATTTTGGATATTATATAATTTGATTAATAGATAAAAATTTAAATAAAAGAGAAGATAGCTGTCAACCAATGAATGGATAGGTGTCAACCAATGAATGGTAAAATAACGAAAATATTAAACAATAAATTAAAAATAAAAATTGACAAATTAAAAATAAAAATAAAAGAAAGAAAAAAGCTTGAAAAAAATAAATCAAACGAACCCAAGACTGGGTTAGTTCGAAGAAGAACCCATTTGCTTGGGTTCGTTCAAACCAGAAGACCAACCCAGATGTATGGGTTCGTCTTCAACAAGGTGCAACCTGGGTTCGTCTTTAACAAACCCATGAAGACGATAGAGGTTGAAGATGATCCGACCAGGTGCGACGTGGGTTCATCTTCAACCTAATGTAGTTGGCGATGGAGGTTGAAGACGATCTGACCAAGTGCGACCTGGGGTCATCTTCAACCTAGTGTGCTCGGTGATGAAGGTTGAAGATGATTAGACTAGGTGCAAACTAGGTTTGTTTTCGTGTGTTTGTTTTTTGCACTTGGGTTGTTGAAACCATATAGGTTTGTGGCGATGTTGTGGTTGTGGTGAGATGGAGGTGGTGATGTTATAGTTGTGGTGGTGACAGTGGCCGGCGATGGAGGTGGAAGACAATCTGATTTGGTTTATTTATTTATTTATGTTTATATATATATAGATTTTAAATATTATTTTAATTTTAATTTTAATTTTTAAATATTTTGAAGATTTTTCTTTTTCTTTTTTTATATGTGAATTTTTTTCTTGATATTATCCTTGATTTTTAGATACCTTTTTATTAAAATGGTAATGGATGAGAGATTAAATTAGATGTTGTAGGTGTTGTTTGATTAAAGATAAAGATTGATGTGGTGATTGGATTGAATATGAAGATGTTAGGGGTTAATTTAGTTTCAATTTTTAAATTTATTTTATTTTAGGATTTAGTTTTATTTTTATTTTATTAATTTTTTACTCATTGCAATTTTTAATTTTATTAAGAGCAAAACGGTGATTGTATGCTTCATAAATAGAGGGGTAAAATAGTCTTTGCATATTTTCTATTAGATTTGACTGTTAATCAACTAATGAGAGGAGTTAATTTTATATTTTTTCGAAACGGTAGGGTTGATTTTGTCCTTTTGTTTTTTAAATATAGTTAAAAATTTGATTATTTTTCAAAATTTAGAGATTCAGATGATTTTTTTCCCTTTCTAAATTATTTTTTAACATGTAAAAAACAATGATAATCATTGTACGTATTAATATACTGAAAAAAGGGATGTTTTATGTTTTATTTATGGTGTTTTTTAGTTGCTGTTTTGTCTTCCTCTCTCTTCACAATTAAGTAGACCTCTTTCTCTACTCAGATATTCTTTTTCTCTTTTTCTTCCTTCTCTTCCTCCTTGTCTTCTCTCCTTCTCCTTGTCCTTCTTCTCTTGTCCTTTTCCACCTACATTTTCCACCTTCTCCTCATCACTAGATCCAGTGATTTTTTTTTTTTTTTTTTTTTTTAAAGTGTTTTTAATTTATTAATTTATCTAACAATTCTTCTTCTTTTAGAATTTATTTGCTGATTTTTTTTTTTTAAAAATTTTAAGGGCAATTAACAAATAAATCTTGAATTTTATTTTTTCTATTCCAAATAGTTTATGGCTTTCACAAGAGTGATCTAATTGATCACTAACTACAAATATTATACCAATTCAGTCATAAATTTTAAAAAAATCCATGAAATTATTTTGTAATTAATGGCCATTAGTCAACAATCAGTTTGAACATAATTTTATACTAAGAAACAAAACTACACCTAAAGTTAAATTTTAATTTAAATAATGTGAAATGATTTGAATAAAATATTAAAAAGAAAAAGAAAGGATGGACTCCTCCACCGAGAATCAACCAATTGAAAGCTCCATCCATACAGTCTGCACATCTCTTCTCCACTAGATTTTCTCACACCTTATAGAAACCTGATTCAATGTAGCCATAACCAACACTCACCAATGACAAAAAGCTTCAATGCATATGACACATGCTTTTATCATTTAAGGTTATAATATATAATATAAGTGTCTCGTGTAACTGTATGAATATCTTAGATGGTGAAGACATTGAAGTTTTTTTCCCAATGCCAACTTATATATCTTAAAAAAGGAAATGTATAAAAAAACCAAAGCATTGAATGGCCTATGTAGAGAGAGAGAGAGATTGGTACAGAAAAGTAAGTAGAATATTGTTTGTGGGTTGAACCAAAGGAAGAAGATGGAAGAAAACAACAAGAAGTGTTATGTTTTTTTATATCGAGTGATTGATTGATTGAAAGGGCAATGAATTTTGTGGCAAGACTTTTTCGTTGGGTAATTGAGTTTTCTTTTGTTTTTTTGGGTCCTTGTTAGCATTCCGGAAATTTAATAGTGGAGGCAGTGTTGTGTTGAATTATTGGGAGGAGATCCCCAGATCATATTCTTTTAATCATTTTTTATTGTTTTGACTTTTTAGTTTTTATCATCATTTTCTAGTAAAAAACAAGATTGTAAATTCTTCATTTCATTTTTACTAGATGAAAAGACTAAATTACCCCTTAAACATAGTGTTTGACCAGCGTGGGTCTATTCAAGGAATAAAATTCGTATAATATTAAAAGTTAAAGGATCAATTCACTTGGAATTTTTTTTTTTTTTTAACTTACAACTTATTTGGCAGTTATCCATTTTTTTAATTTATAAATATATTTAAATTATTTAATAAAATTTATATTTACTTATATCTCATATTCATGACCTAATTATTTTAGGTTATTAATTTATGCTTATTATATATATTGTTTTCATTTTTCGCAAGACTTTTTTTTTTTTTTTTTTTACTGTTTTTCATTTTTAGAATAATGTTTTGAACCGTTTTTAGAATTCAAAAATCGAGGAAAAAGACTATCATGAAAAAATAAGTACCAGGCACATCTTATCAGTTTCGTTTTTCAATGAGCACTAGACTTTATCAATCAATTTAAGGGCTATTCAACTAGCGGTCATCTGAATTTTTGATTTGGCTTACACTAATATAACATTTGCCCTTTCAATGTAGGTATAAAGATGACATCTATGACCGCATATGGACCCCCTACACTAGGTCTGACTGGAAAGAAATAAACACCTCGCTTTCAGTCAACCCCGACAGCGAGTACCAGCAACCATCGGCTGTCATGAGAACTGCTGTCATACCAGCAGATGGTAGCGATTGCTTGACATATAGTGTGGCGGCTTCAGCTTGTCCTGATAATGCAGCCCAATATCATGTGTACATGCACTTTGCTGAGCTTCAAGCACAGGAACAAGTCAATAACCAGCCAAGGCAGCTGTACATCTATGGAAGTGGAAAATTATGGTATAATATACCTTATGTTCCCAATTACTTGGATTCAGGTATCCTATACAGCTCAGCAAATGGGAGTAACCTTGACTTCTCAATCCACAAAACTCAAAACTCACCATTACCGCCCATCCTCAATGCCATTGAAGTATATCGAGAACGGGAACTCTCGCAACCTTTAACGGACCAACAAGATGGTATCTAATTTCTTCCGGACAATATACGTTTAGTCTATTAGAATCTCATCAACCTATATGTATTTTAATTATTATAGCACTTGACTTTATCTGCTTAAGCTTTCGTTTCTAACATTATATTTAACTCTTTTTTTTTTCCTTCTAATTTTCCTTAACCAAAATGGATGAATTTTGATTCTTTGATTATTAATCTATATGCATGTCAATGGGAAACATCAGTTACTGCTATAATGTCTATCAAGACATGGTATGGAGTGCAAAGATCAAACTGGCAAGGAGATCCATGTTCCCCTAAAGTTCACGTGTGGCAAGGCCTTCAGTGCTTTTATGATGATTATAACCCCCCTAGGATCATATTTCTGTAAGTTGCTTCTCCCCCTTATCTATACAAGCATCCTTAGTTTGAGCTTACAGTTCACCAAAATTAATATCGGCTATGAATGTGTAGGGACTTATCATCAAGTGGAATATCCGGGGCGATACCTCCTTCCATATCCAGTCTCACAAAATTACAATATCTGTAAGCATATTCTCCAATTGTCATATATGCATGAACCTGTAAGTTGTTGATTAATTAATCTATTAATTTTTTAAAACTAAGTCATCAGCTTAACATTTCAATCACTATTTCAGGGACCTATCATACAATAATTTGAGTGGACCAGTGCCTAACTTTTTATCTCAGATGGCATTTTTGGTTGTGCTGTAAGTTAATTGGATTTGTGATATAGATATATGTATATATATGTGTGTGCGCACAATTAATAAAAAGGTTACCATATAGAAAGAAAGGATCATTATTTTATCAATATTCTTTCGCAGAAACTTGACAGGAAACAAACTTAAAGGTGTAGTTCCAGCTGAACTCAAGGAAAGAATGGATGCTGGTTTTCTAACATTAAGGTTTGCTTTCAAGTCAAAGTTCTAGATGATTAATATGAATGTAATTTGAGGAAGAGTTACAAAATCCCCTTCTTGATATTATCAAAACTGAAAACAATCATGCAGTTTCGGATAAATTTTCCAATGAACTGCTTCAATTAGATCTCTGGGTACCATAATAGCTGGCATTCATACAAATAGGACATTCTTTGTCTTACAATGGTGTTGTCATATTTGTTGATTCTAGTGTGGAAGGAAATCGAGGTCTTTCTCTCAGCGGAAAGACAAAAGAACCTCTTCTAATAGTAGCAACAGTTGTTCCGAGTGTAAACCTCGTAGGTACCTTGGCGACTCTATGGATCCTGAAAACGAGAAATAAAGGTATGTGAACAATTTTGTTCAAGCTTTGGTACATGCCGCAATTGTTTAATTTAAACAATAAAAAGTGTCCATGTTGTTTCCACTATAAGATTCTTAATATCAGAACTTAATTGATTTTTAATTAGTTTGAGAGTTTGTTTTAATTAATTTAAAAATCATGATGTATCCAATAGCTGAGGTTTATCCTTTTCTGACGGAACGGCTTCACATTTATAGCCTCCTCACCTAGTCTAAGTGCCTCTCCTTTTTTTTTTTTTTGGTTGGTCAAGCTCTCTTTTTATATGTCACTTTTTACTCTTTCTTCTGCTTTAAGCCTTATCTAATTGCTTAGACATTATCTTAGATGACAAGTTACGGTCCCTTTCTTTTTCTCTCTACAACCAGGTACTTTGACATACCTAGGTACTTGGCACTCCTGGATATTTTGTTACACAACTAATGCTTGTCTGATTGACGCATAGGGCATATAGCACTAGATTAAATTTGAAAGAGAAAAATTCAAAATTATTCAAATTAAAACAAAAAAAAAAAAAAATCGTTTTTAGCCAATTCCAAGGAAAAATGTGTTTTTAGCCCTTCAAACAAATTAATTACATCCTGGTACCCCCTATTAACCAAAATACCCTTGAGGGTGATGGGAGAACTTCTCGTCATGCTTGGCGTAATGGAAGAATCTTCCGTCACGCTTGGTGTGATGGGAGAACCTATCATCATGTTTGAGAGTGACGAGAGAGCCTCTTGTCATGCTGCCCAAGATTGGAGAGCCTCTTGTCACGCTGCCCAAGCATGACGGGAGGCAAACGTGATTGGAGAGCCTCCCATCACGCTTCTGCTGTCACAGTATTTTTGAAATTTTACTTACATGGGTATTTTTGGAATCATAGAGTATTGGGAACAATTTATTTATTTGAAGAGTTAAGAACAAATTTTTATTTGAGAGGGCGTCAAAACGATTTTTGGTTTTGAAAATGGGGGCAGTTTTTGAAATTTTCACAATTTGAAATTACATCATCACATGACTTGGATCCACTTTGACCTTTCAAGGTATTAATTCTGTCTTTTGGTACCTAATAAGGAGTAAATAAATGAGAAATTACACCTTTGTTTAGAATGCTGGTCCTTTTGGTGGTAACTCTCTATGGTTATACTCCTTTTGGTATTAGCCCTCCTTGTTGTGAATTTCTCAGGTAGCCCTTTTAATGGTACGTCTTGTAAGTAAGACTTATTTTTCTCTTCTTTTTTAGGCTACTATATCCCAAAACAATAGCCCCTCGGTTTCCATTGTGGGGCAAAGTGAGGTGGTTGAAGTTAAACCCTTATGCATTTTGAGATTAGCTCGATTCACTTTGGGATTGTGCTTGTCCTATGACCTAATTGGATGCAGTTATTGCCTTTTCAAATTCTGATAAGTGAATGCTTCATTTCAAGCCATGTGACTTAACAGCTCTTTATGATAACCATCTATTCTTCTTTCTTCAATAAATGACATCTTTTTCCTACTTTTGCTTTTTTTTTTTTTTTTTGCCCCCCAAAGATAGAAATCATTATCATCTTTTGAAGATTTTCTACTCAAACGTTTTTCTAAGTCCTTTTTGTTTTTCATTGAATGAATCACACGAAACTTCCTAAGGTATGCCTAAAATCTTGCGGAACCACATTTATATATCCTTTTACAACACAATGCCCCTACTCACTTTGTCAAATTTTGTAAAGGTTAATCAAACTCATTTGATTTAAGGGCAATCTTCAAGAATTCAGAAATTGAAAATGAAAAAATTAATTGAAAAAAACAGATCTTCAAGTTGAAGATTTGGAACTCAAATCTTCAACTTGAAGATTTAGAACTCGAAAAATATAAATCCAGATCTAGATTAAAAAGAAAATATGAAGAACAACTTCATCATCAACATATCAACCTAGATAGAGATCATCATCATCAACAGATTAGCTCATATGAAGAATAGCTTCATCATTTTCAATAGATCAATAGATCATCAACAAAACAACCTAAATCAAAACCAGAGTATTAATAAAAAAAAAGAAAATCAACTACAAAAATATTTTTTAAAAAAACAAAGAAAAGGACCTCTTAGTTTCTGTTTTAGATCTCAACACCTCTCTCTCTCTCTCTCTCTCTCTTTCTCAGTTTCAGTTGGTTTCGAATGAACAACGAAGCCAAGTGACCTTGGTGAACGAACCCAGGTTGACTTGGGTTGTTTGAAACCGAACGAGCCAACATTGCCTAGGTTCGTTCATCTTCAAACAAACCTAGGTAACCTCGGTACGTTTGTTTAGAGTTGAAGATCTATATATTTATCGGGTTGAGATCTATAACTAGCTTCTTTTTTTTTTTCTAGTTGAAACCAGATCAACTATGATTTTGAAACTAGATCAGGCTTGATTTGGTTTCAAAATGACTCTTCATCTTTCAGCTGGTTGAAGATGAAAATCTTCAATCGGATGAAGTTCTTTTATTTTATTTTTTTCATTTATCATTTTTTAAAGATTTTTTTTTTCATTTTTTTAAAATTGTTGGTGGAGACCAAATTCGATCTCTATTGCTCGATGGATCCCATTCGACGATGGAGATCCAATTTGATTTCCACCATATTTTATTTATTATTTATTATTTTGGTTTTATTCATGAGCAATATAATCCTAAAATTTAAATTAATAGTTAAAGTTGACGGAAATCAAATGACAGTATGGGAGCTTGGTGTAATAATGGTAAATATGTTTCTGTTTCTTTTTAGACATACTTTAGGAGAGTGTTGTGCAATTCATTTGTTTTTCTCTTAACTTTCAATAATAGTTGTTTTCTCCTTGTGCTATTTGCTCTTCAGATAAATTGAGTGTTTCGTATCTTTCCTTCTTCTACGTTTTACCTTTGTGTTTGGTTCGACATCTATTTTTGAGTCTCGTCCTCCTCTTTGTTGTTATTGTTCTTTTAAGGAATCTTTCAAGTAGTGTTCTAACGAACCTGATCAGCTTTAAGTCGATGCTCATCATTGCAAATTCGAACCATGGGAGTACAACATTGCTACCAGTTTGATATTAAGCTTATATGACATTCCCTACTTTGGTTAGGACCCTATTATAATGGATGACTTGTCATTTGCAAGCTCAGAAGGTCATTTATGGTCCCAGAGTCCTTAGATAGTCTCATTTCTAAGGTCATCAACTTTCTTTACACATGTAAGTCTTTTTTATCAATGTCTAATCTTGACCATTATCGCGTCAAATTTCATGATGCTTAAAGAGTTGAGTTGAAAATTTCTTTAGAGGGTTATGATTTGGTTCCTCCTCTTGAGGGTAAAGTTACCATTTTATATTGGTCTCTCGAATCTAGGCTTAACCTCTTGATTCAACCCTTTTACTGTCACCTCTTGGTAAATTTAAACATCACCCTCATTTAACTGAGTTTGAATTTCTAGAGGTTTGTGTCTAGGTGTTTTGTTTTGTAACAAAAGTGTTGTTGGGGGAATCCTTTAATCAAGGAGCTCAATTTCTTATATCACATGGATGTCAATCCTAAAAGGAAGGTATTTATTATTCGTGTTCTTGGAGTGCCACCATGAATCCTATGCCTTATTAATATAACAGTGATAAGGAATGGGCAAAATGGTTTTTGGCTTTCGGTGATTGCTAGTCAGAAGTATCAATAGAAGGTCAGAGGTGTAAGGTCCTTTACATAATTGATACTAAAGGTGTTAGCACTCTGTTGTTTTTAGGGATATTATGGAAAACGCCCCTGAAAATAAACGAATCATAAATGGCCCCCGATTTTTTTTTATTAGGTGAACCGTCCTCTACCGTTAATTTTTCATCCAAAATGTTAACAATTTCCGTCCAAAATTGTCAAATGATCAAAGTACCGTAATTAAGATTCTATAAAATCCCTATTATACCCTTTGAACTTATATAATGACTAAATTGCCCTTTAAATTATTAATTAATAATAATATTAAATTAAAAAAAAAAAACACAAGATTAAAAAAATTAGAAACCCAGAGAAAGTTTGAAACCCAGACACCATCATCAACCACCATTATCATCCAAACATTAACAACATTCAACCCACCATTATCATTAACATCAAGAACATCAACCCACAACATCAGCAACATCAAAAATTTTTGATTAGAACGCCAGAAACGCCACAATTACAATCATCAATCATTTGAAAAAATTGGAAAAAAAAAAAACCCAGACCCAATAGACACCCATCATACCCAGACCCACTAACAGGAGCCATCTCTTAACCCACCACTCACCCCACCACTACCACAAACTACCAAGAACAACCCTAAACCACCCACCCATCACCACTCATAACAACCCTAAACTAACCACCCACCACCACCACCACATTCGACCCAAAATTGTTTGGTTTTGTTTTTCAAAACCCAGAATCAGATGGTTCTGGTTTGGAATGGGTTTGATTCGAAACCAGAACCGTCTGGTTCTGGTTTGAAACCTAGAACCAAATAACCAAAAAAAAAAAAAAAAAAGAACAAAAGAAGGAGACGGAGGAGAAGGGTGCGGTTGGTCACTGGTGATGGAAGAGAAAGTGAGGGCCGAGAGAAAGAGAGAGATGGAGGTGTGAGAGAGAGAAGAAAATGGTAGATTGAGAGAGAGAACGATAAAGAGAGATGAAGGAGTGAGAGAGAGAATGGTAGAGAGAGAGTTAAAAATTATTTATTTATTTGTATTTAATTATTTAGTTTTTTTTTTCAATTATTATTTAATTTATTAAAATAAATAAAATTACTCATCCAATTACCATTATGTCCTTCAAATTTAACATCAACAACTTTTTAACCAGTAGGAGGCGATTCATCTAATGAAAAAAAAACCGAGGGTAAATCTCGATTAGTTTACATTCCGGGTTTTTTTTTTTCATAATATCCCTTGTCTTTATTTTGTCTATTTGAATATTCCTATGTTGTTTGCATATTTTCATTTTCAGAGATTTATTTTATTTTATTTTAATGGGTTTGCCCTTTTGACAGCTGCTGCTGCTAGGGCTATAAAAAACCTTGCATCCGAGGACTATTCAGGAGAGGACGTTGAAAATCATGATGGATCAAGAGAGGATGATTCCAACAATGCAACGACTAATGAAGGTAGAAATATTTTTATTTTATGTATATTATTACTATTTTTGTTATTTGTTAAGCTGTCAAATGTATACTTGGCATTTGGTTAATTTGTCTGAGTACTAATGCTACTATTATTTTGAGTTATGACTAAAACTAACAAGGTTGGGTATGTACATGTGTATAAACTTCTTATGGAGAAAGATACAGGTCGTGCCTCACGGAAGTCGATTCTGTCCTCTATTAAAGGCAAACTGTTTAAAGGGAAAGCTCCATTGTTGCCTTCAAAAGGTAACTTATTTAACTGAGTTTGAATTTCTAGAGGTTTGTGTGTCTAGGTGTTTTGTTTTGTAACATAAGCGTTGTTAGGGGAATCCTTTAATCAAGGAGCTCAAGTCTTTGTATAACATGAATGTCAATCATAACTTATTTTTCACATTCTTGGTGTACCACCATGAATCCCGTGCCTTGTCAATATAACAATGATAAGGAATGGGCAAAATAGTTTTCGCTTTCAGAGATTACGAGTTGAAAGTATCAATAGAAGGTCAGAAGTGTAGGGTCCTTTACATAATTGACAATGAAGATGTTAGTTTTTTGTTTATTTTTTATTTTTATTCCTACGTTGTTTCCATATTTCCATTTTCAAATTTTTGTTTTCTAATAGATTTGTCCTTTGATAGCCATCGCTGCTGAGAGTGAACAGCCTAAGGTACCTAAAAAGGTTGCATCCCAAGAATATTCAAAAGAGGACAATGTAAATTTTGATGAATCAATAGAGGATGGTCTCGATAACACAACAACTACTGAAGGTAGAAATATACTTCTATTCTATGTATATTATTATTATTCTTGTTATTTGTTGCTGTCAAACCTATACTAATGCTACTCTTATTTTGTATTATGACTAAACTAATAAGGTTAGGTGTATATATATACGTGTGTGTGTGACTAAAACTAATAAGGTTAGGTGTATATATATATATGTTATATATATGTGTGTGTGTGACACAAACTAATAAGGTTAGGTATATATATACGTGTGTGCATGTGAACTAAAACAATGTTCTGCTAATGATAGCAATAGTTGTTCCGGCTTTAAACCTAATAGCTACCTTATCAACTATATGGATTTTGAGCATGAGAAATTAAGATATATGAACAATTTTGTTCGAACTTTGGTACATGATGCAATTGTTTAATCTATACAATAAAAAGTGTCCATGTTGTTTCCGCTATAAAATTCTAATATCAAAATTATCTAATCAACTTAATTAATTTTTAAAATTTACAATCTTCTAATTTGTTAGGAAGTTTCTTTTAATTAATTTAAAAATCATGATGTATCCAATGTTCTAATCACCTAATCGATGAGGCTTATCCTTTTGTGATGGAACGGTTTAATATTTATAGCTACCTCACCTAGTCTAGGTGTCTCCATGCCTTTTTTTTTTTTTTGATCAAGGTCTCTTTTATTATGTCACTTTCTACTCTTTCTTCGACTTTAAGCCTTCTCTAATTTCTTACACATTATCTTAGTTGGCAAGTTAGGGTCCCTTTCTTTTTCCTCTCTTTAGTTTGGTACCTAACATACCTAGGTACTTGCCACTCCTAGGTATTCTGTCACACAACTAATGCAAATGGTTGTCTGATTGACACATAAGGCATATAACACTAGATTAAATTTGAAATTACACCATCACGTGACTTAGAGCCATTTTGACCTTTCAAGTTATTAATTCTATCTTTTGGCACCCAATGTGGAGTTAGATAAAGTGCACCTTTATTTAGACTATTGGTCCTTTTGGTGATAACTTCCTATAACCATACTCCCTCTGATATAAGCCCTTCTAGTGGTGAATCTCTTAGGTAGCCCTTTTAATGGTAGGTCTTGTAAGTAAGGCTTATTTCTCTTTTCCTTTTTAAGCTAATATATCCCAAAGCGGTAGCCCTTTGATTTCCCTCACGAAGAGCACAGTGAGGTGGTTGAAGCTAAACTCTTATGCATTTTGAGATTAGCTTGATTCACTTTGGGATTAGGCTTGTCCTATGGCCTAATTAAATGTGGTTATTACCTTTTCAAATTCTGATACGTGAATGCTTGGATCAGTTCAAGCTATGTGACTTGAGAGCTCTTTACGATCATCTCTTTATTTATTTATTTATTTTATTTTATGGTGAGGAAGAGGATTAAATTCATAAAAAAATTACCTATATTTTGTATTTTAAGATAAGAGTGAGACTTGAACCCTTGACTTTTTAGGATAAAGAGAAGTGTTTAACCACCCTTACTAAAAATGACACCTTTGTTCTTCTTTCTTCATTAAATGACACCTTTTTCCTAGTTTTATCTCTCTCTCTTTCTTTTTTTTTTCCAAAGATAGAAATCATTTTCATTTTTTGAAGGTTTTCTACTTATACGTCTTTCTAAACCCCTTTTTCATTGAATGAACGAAACCCCCTAAGGTATGTCTATGGAAACACATTTACCATTTTATTACATAACACTCACTCTTTTTAGGTCAAATTCTGTTAAGGTTAGCCAAACTTATTTGACTTAAGTACAATTTTTTCTTTTATATATTTTTAATGTTCTTTCAAAATTTAAATTTAAAGAAAATAAATAAGAATTAAAAAATAATAAAAAATTAAAATAATAACCTCCACTGTCCATCACATGATGGATAGTGATGATTGATTTAAAAATAAAATTAATATTTTGTTTTGTTTAAAATAATTAATTTTTAAAATGTTCTTAAAAATAAAATAATGGATCTTCATCGTCCATCTCTAAGATGGATGGTTGAGATCAAAGAATTAAAAAAAATTGAAAAAAAAGACGAAGAAAAAGTTTAAAAAAAAAAAAAAAAACTCCACCGTCTATCACATGATGGATAGTAAGAATTGATTTCAAAATAAAAATGAAAGAAGCCTGTTGCATTTTTTTTTTTTTTTGGAAAAAAAAAGAGTTCTAGATCTTCAAGAACCCAAAAAAAAAAAAAAAAAAAATTGTTTTTAGATCTTCAAGTTGAAGATTTGGAACTTAGATCATTAATTGGCTTTGAATGAACAACGAACCCAAGTGACTTGGGTTCATTCAAAGACGAATCAGTTTAAGATCTCAACACCTTTCTCTCTCACTTTCGATTGGCTTTGAACGAACAATGAACCCAGCCAACCTGGATTCATTAAAAGATGAATCGTCTTTAAACGAACCAAGTTTGCTTGGGTTCGTTTGAAGATGAACGAACCTAGGCGACCTGAGTTCATTCGTCTTCGAACTACCCTAATCAATATGGGTTCGTTCATCTTCAAACGAACCCAGACAACCTAGGTTTGTTTGTTTAAGGTTAAAGATCTTTATCTTTATCTGGTTGAGATCTTTAAGCAATTCTTTTTTTTTTTTTTTTTTCATTTTCTTGATCTTTATTTTGATATGGTTTTTGAAACCAGATCAACTATAGTTTTGAAACTAAACACAGTTTGATTTGGTTTCGAAACCACTCTTTATCTTTAGTTTGTTGAAGATATAAAGATCCTTTTTTTTTTTTTTTTCATTTTTTTAAAGATTTCCTTTTCATTTTTTTTTTTAAAAAATTGTTGGTAGAGATCAGATTGGATTTGGATGGACCCCAACCAATGGTGGAGATCCAATTTGATCTCCACCACATTTTCTTTCTTTCTTTTTAGTTTTTTTTTTTTTTTTTTTTTTTTGTTTTATTCATAGACAAAATAGTCATTTACCTTAAAATCCCAGTTAACTAATGGTGTGAGAGCTTGGTGTAATAAAAAAATAAATGTATTTTTGTTTCTTTTTAGGGGTACCTCAAAGGGGTGTTGTGCAATTTGTTCGTTTTTCATTTAACTTTCAATGATAGTTGTTTTATCCTTGTGCTACTTACTCTTCAATTTTCATATAAGTGTGATGGCTTCACATCTTCCCTACTTCTACATTTTACCTTTGTGTTTAGTCCAACATCCGTTTTTGAGTCTTGTCCTGCTCTTTGTCATTGTTCTTTTAGTAATTAGTTTAGGACCTAAATCTAGATTCAACAACAAGCCCTAATTGCTTTAACTCACGCCATGCGATAGAAGAGATATTGAACCAAATTTTCTATCGAAATGAGTAAATTGATCATCTAAAATCAAGCCAATGAATTGACTTAACCTTAGCCCAAGCAAACCCTAGAGCGAATTCTAGGAATAAGTTGAAATAACACACAATTATTATCTGACAACTTGCTGGATTTTACTAATTCTAATTCACCAAAAACTTAATAAAAGATAATTACAATAATAAATAATCCTTAACATGGTAAATCTAAATTAATAAAAATCATAAATTAATAGAAATCGTAAATTAATGAAAACTCCAATGTTGAGGTTCTCATCAGAATCTTTCAAGTAGTGTTCTAACAAACCTGATCAGTTTTAGTTGATGATGCTCGTCATCTCAAATTCGAGCAATGGGAGTACAACATTTTTGCCAATTCGATGTTAAGCACATATGACATTCCCTATTTTAGTTTGGACCCTATTATAGAGGATGACTTGTCATTTGCAAACTTAGAAGGTTGTTTATGGTCCCAAAGTCCTTAGATAGTCTCATTTCTAGGGTCATCAACTTTCTTTACAAATGTGAGTCTCTTTTATCAATGTCTGACCTTGAGCATTATCTAGTCAAATTTCATGTTCCTTGAATAGTTGAGTTGAAAATTTCTTTAGAGGTTTATGATTTGGTTCCTCCTCTTAAGGGTGAAGTTACCATTTCATATTGGTCTTTCGAATTTAGGTTTAACCTCTTGATTCAACCCTTTTACTATCACCTCTTGGTCAATTTAAATATCACCCTTATTCAAATGAGTTTGAATTTCTAGAGGTTTGTGTCTAGGTGTTTCGTTTTGTAAAATAAGTGCTGTCGTGGGAATCCTTTAATCAAGGAGCTCAATCTTTTGTATAACATGGATGTCAATCCTTAAAGGGAAGGTATTTATCATTCGCATTCTTGGAGTGGCACCATGAATCATGTGCCTTACTAATATAACAATTATAAGGAATGGGCAAAATGGTTTTTGGCTTTGGGTGATTGTTGGTCGGAAGTATCAATAAGAGGTTAGAGGTGCAGGGTCCTTTACGTAATTGATAATGAGGGTGTTAGCTCTATGTTGTTTTTAGAGATATTATGAAAAACCTCCCTAAAACATAGATTAATCATAAACAGCCCCTGACTTTTTTTGATTAGGTAAACCACCCCCTATTGTTTAATTTCCATCTAAAATGTTAACAATTTTCGTCCAAAATCATGAAATAACCAAAATACTCTTATTAAGATTCTATAAAATCCTTTTCAAACTTATATAATGACTAAACTATCTTTTAAATTATTAATTAATAATAATATTATTAAATTAAAAAAAAAAAAACAACACAAGATTAAAAAAATTGGAAACCTAGAAAAAGTTTGAAACCTTGCCACCATTATCAGCCAACATTTTCAACAAAACATCAACAACATTCAACCCACCATTATCATCAACATCAACAACATCAACCCACAACATCAATAACATCAAAAAATTCGATTGGAACACCAGAAACGCCACAATCTTCACCATTAACCATTTGAAAAAATTGAAAAAAAAAAAAAAAAACCTAGACCAAACAGACACCCATCATACCTAGACCTACCTAACAAGAGCCACCTCTTCACTCACCACCCACCCACCACCGCCACAAACTAGCAAGAATAACCCTAAACCGCCCACCTACCACCCAGAACAACCCTAAACTACCCATCCATCATACCTACCCACCACCTAGAACAACCCTTAACCAACCACCCACACCACCACACCTAACCTAGAACTGTTTGGTTTTGGGTTGCAAAACTTAGAACATTAACCACAAAAAAAAAAAAGAAGGAGACGTAGGACAAGGGTATGGGTTGATCGATAGTGATGGAGAAGGACACAGGGGGTGAGACAAAGAGAGAAAGAAGAAAATGGTAGTGTGAGAGAGAGAGAATGGTAAAGAGAGATGAAGGAGTGAGAGAGAGAATGGTAGAGAGAGTTGAAAAGTTATTTATTTATTTATTTGTTTTTAATTATTTATTTGTTTTTCAATTTTTATTTAATTTTATTAAAAGAAATAAAATCACTCATCCAATTACCATTATGCCCTTCAAATTTAACTCTAACCAGTTTTTTAAATCGGTAGGAGACGACTTATCTAATAAAAGAAACTGGGTGCAAATCTCGATTAGTTTACATTCTAAAGGGGTTTTCATAATATCCCTTGTCTTTATTTGGTCTTTTTAAATATTCCTATGTTGTTTGCATGTTTTCATTTTCAGAGATTTATTTTATTTTATTTTAATGGGTTTGCCCTTTTGATAGCCGTTACTACTAAGGCTGTAAAGAACCATGCGTCTGAGGTATATTCAGGTGAGGATGATGAAAATCTTGACGGATCAAGAAAGGATGGTTCCAACAACGCAACGACTAATGAAGGTAGAAATATATTTTTATTTTATGTATATTATTATTATTCTTGTTGTTTGTTAAGCTGTCAAACCTATACTTTCCATTTGGCTAATTTGTCCAACTACTAATGCTACTCTTGTTTTGAGTTATGACTAAAACTAATAAGGTTGGGTATATACATGTGTATAAACTTCTTATGGAGAAAGATATGGGTCGTGCCTCACGAAAGTCGAATGTGTCCTCTGTTAAAGGCAAACAGGTTAAAGGGAAAGCTCCACGGTTGCCTTCAAAAGGTAATTTATTTAACTGAGTTTGAATTTCTAGAGGTTTGTGTGTCTAGGTGTTTCGCTTTTGTAACATAAGCATTGTTAGGGGAATCCTTTAATCAAGGAGCTCGAGTTCTTGTATAACAGGAATGTCAATCCTAAAAGGGAAGACATTTATTATATACATTCTTAGTGTGCCACCATGAATCCTATGCCTTATCAATATAACAATGATATGGAATGGGCAAAACAGTTTTTCGCTTTCGGTGATTCCGGGCCAGAAATATCAATAGAAGGTCAGAAGTGTAGGGTCCTTTGCATAATTGATAATGAAGATGTCAGCTTTTTATTTATTTATTTATATTCCTAAGTTGTTTCCATATTTCCATTTTTAGATTTTTGTTTTCTAACGGATTTGTCCTTTGACAGCCGTCACTGTCGAGAGTGAACAGGCAAAGGTACTTGAAGAGGTTGCGTCCCAGGGATATTCAAAAAGGACAATGTAAATCTTGATGAACCAATAGATTATGGTCTCGATAAGACAACGACTACTGAAGGTAAAAATATACTTTTATTTTATGTATATTATTATTATTCTTTTTATTTGTTGTTGTCAAACCTATACTAATGCCACTCTTATTTTGAATTATGACTAAAACTAATAAGGTTAGGTATATATGTGTGTGTATGTAAATTGAAACAATGTTCTTCTAATAGTAGCAACAATTGTTCTGGCTTTAAACCTAGTAGCTACCTTGTCAACTATATGGATTCTGAATATGAGAAATAAAGATATATGAACAATTTTTTTTTCGAATTTTGGTACAAGCCGCAATTGTCTAATCTATACAATATAAAGTGTCCATGTTGTTTCCACCATAGGATTATAATATCAGAATTACCTAATCCATTTAATTAATTTTTAAAATTTCCAATCTTCTAATTTGTTTGGAAGTTTCTTTTAATTAATGTAAAAATCATGATGCATCCAGTGTGCTCATCACCTAATCGGTGAGACTTATCCTTTCTGATGTAACGGTTTCATATTTATAGCCACCTCACCTAGTCTAGGTGTCTCCACGCCCCCTTTTTATTTTTTGGTCAAACTCTCTTTTATTATGTCACTTTGTACTCTTTCTTCGGCTTTAAGCCTTGTCTAATTGCTTAGACATTATCTTAGGTGGCAAGTTAGGGTTCCCTTCTTTTTTCTCTATATGGCTTGGTACCGAACATACCTAGGTACTTGCCACTCCTAAGTAGTTTGTCACACAACTAATGCAAATGGTTGTCTGATTGATGGATAGGGCATATAGAACTAGATTAAATTTGAAATTACACCATCATGTGACTTAGATCCACCTTGACCTTTCAAGGTATTAATTCTCTCTTTTGGTGCCTAATTTGGAGTTAGCAACAGAGGAATTACACCTTTGTTTAGGCTGCGGGTTCTTTTACTGATAACTCTTTATGGTTATACTCCCTTCGATATAAACCCTTCTAGTGGTGAGTCTTTCCGACAGCCTTTTTAATGTTAGGTCATGTAAGGCTCATTTCTCTTTTCTTTTTTATGCTAATATAAATCCCAAAACAATAGCCCATTGATTTCCCTCGCGGAGAGCAAAGTAAGGTGGTTGAAGCTAAACCCTTATGCATTTTGAGATTAGCTCAATTAACTTTGGGATTGGGCTTGTCCTATGGCCCAATTAGATAAGGTTATTACCTTTTCAAATTCTGATATGTGAATGCTTGGACCAGTTCAAGCTATGTAACTTGAGAGCTCTTTATGACCATCTTTTTATTTATTTATTTATTATTTTTTTTTATGGTAGGGGATGAGATTAAATTCATAAAAAGCTACGTATATATTATATTTTAGGATAATGGTAGGATTTGAACCCTCGACCTCTTAGGGTAAAGGGAAGTGCTCAACCACTCTTACTAGGGAGTGGTGTGCAACAACCATTTGTTCTTCTTTCTTCATTAAATGACACCATTTTCCTAGTTTTATCTCTTTCGTTTCTAAAGATAGAGATCATTATCATTTTTTGAAGGTTTTTTACTTAGACGTCTTTCTAAACCCCTTTTGTTTTTCATTAAATGAATTACATTGAAACCCCCTGAGGTATGCCTATGGAAACATATTTACTCTTTTATTACATAACACGCACTCTCCATTAGTCAAATTCTGTTAAGGTTAGCCAAACTCATTTAACTTAAGGACAATTTTATCCTTTATAATTTTTTTAATTTTCTTTCAAAATTTAAATTTATAGAAAATAAATAAGAATTGAAAAATAATAGAAAATTAAAAAAAAAAATCTCCATCGTCCATCACATGATGGATAGTGATGATTGATTTAAAGATAAAAATTAATGTTTTATTTTTTTTTTTAAAAAAATAGTTTTAAAAATTTTCTTAAAAATAAAACAATGGATTTTCATCATCCATCTTTCAGATGGATGGTTGAGATCAAATAATAAAAAAAATTTGAAAAAAAAAAAGGAAGAAGAAAAAGTTAAAAAAAAAAAAAAAACTTTACTGTTTATCACATGATGAACAATAAGAATTGATTTCACCAAAAAAAAAAAAAAAAAAAAAGAACAGTAGCTTCATCATCATCAACTAATTGATGGGTCATCAATAGAACTACCCAAATCAACACCAGCACATTAGAAAAAAAAAAACACAAAGAGAATTGACTTTAAAATAGAAAAAAAAAAACAAAGAAAAAATCTCTTAATTTCGGTTTTATATGTCAACACCTCAATCTCTCTCTCTTTTTCTCTCTTTCTCTCTCAGTTTCACTAGGCTTCAAACGAATAACGAACCCAAGTCACTTGGGTTCGTTCAAAGATGAATCGGTTTTAGATCTCAACACCTCTCTCTCTCTTTTTCTCTCACTCTCAATTGGCTTCAAATGAACAACGAACCCAAGCAACCTGGATTCATTCGAAGATGAATCGTCTTCAAATGAACCTAGGTCATTTGGGTTCATTCGAAGATGAACGAACCCATGTTGATCAGGGTTATTCGAAGCCAATTTTGGGATGGAGACGGATTCTCAAGAATCAAGATGTCTAGTATTTGTTAAGAACTACAACTCTTTTGGTGCTAGAACCATGGAGTTTGGCTTTGTAAGGATAGATGTCTGGTATTTGGAATTCAAATCTGGGTTTCAAAGAGAGAGAGAAGCTAAGGGTTGAAAAAGGAAAGAGATGTCTGTCATTTGGACTTCAAATGTGGGTTCCAAAGGGAGAAAGAAGTGAAAGGTTGAAGAAGGAAGGAGAGGTGAGAGATAGAGAGTGAGGGTCTAGTGAGAGAGAGAGTGAGAGAATGAAGGTTTGCTAGGTCGGCTAGGGTTGGAAATGAATGTGGTTTTAGGTTTTTTTTTTTGGCTTTTATACTTTCAATTTTTTTTAAAATGGTTGGTTTTTGGTTCGGGTTGATTTTTTTGACTGAAAACCAAACCGAAGTAGAAAACAATTAGTTTTTTAAACTAAAAACCGACCCGACCTGAAATATAAATGAAAACCAATAATTTTGGATCGGTTTGAGTCTAGTTGACTCGGGTCGGGTCGGTCCCAGTTTTTTTCCCTCCTCTAATCAGAGTCATCTAATCCATTTAATTAATTTTTAAAATTTCCAATTTTCTAAAGCAGGGACTTTCTTTTAATTAATTTAAAAATCATGATGTATCCAATGTGCTAACCACCTAATTGGAGAGGCTGATCCTTTTCTGATGGAATAGTTTCATATTTATAGCCACCTCACCTAGTCTAGTTGTCTTTATGCCTTTTTTTTTTTTTGGTCAAGCTCTCTTTTGGTATGGCACTTTCTCCTCTTTCTTCGGCTTTAAGCCTTGTCTAATTGCTTAGACATTATCTTAGGTGGCAAGTTAGGGTCTCCTTCTTTTTGCTCTCTATAGTATGGTATCTGACATACATACCTATGAACTTTCCATTCCTAGGTATTTTGTCCCAAAACCAATGCAAATGGTTGTTTGATTGATGCGTAGGGTATATAACACTAGATTAGATTTGAAATTATACCATTACATGACTTGGATCCAGTTTGACCTTTCAAGGTATTAATTCTCTTTTTTGGTACCCAATATGGAGTTAGCAATAGAGGAATTGCACCTTTGTTAGACTACTGGTTCTTTTGGTGGTAACTCTCTATGTTTATACTCCCTTTTACATAAGCCCTTTTATTGGTGAGTCTCTCAGGCAGCTCTTTTATGGTAGGTCTTGTATGTAAGGCTCATTTCTCTCTCTCTCTCTCTCTTTTCTTTTCTTTTTTTCTCATGCTAATATACCCCAAAATAATAGCCTATTGATTTCCCTTAAGGAGCAAATTGAGGTGGTAGAAGCTTAACCCTTATGCATTTTGAGATTACTTGATTTAATCTGGGATTGGACTCATCTTATGACCCAATTAGATTCCTCCAATAGAGGAATTACAACTTTATTTATATTGCTGGTCCTTTTGTTGGTAACTCTCCATCGTTGTACTCACTTTGATATAAGCCCTTCTAGTGGTAAGTCTCTCAGGTGGTCCTTTTAATGGTAGGTCTTGAAAGTAAGACTTTCTTTTTTTTTTGGTTTTATGCTAATATATCCCAAAACAGTCGCCCTTTGATTTCCCTTACAGAGCAAAGTGAGGTCGTTGAAGCTAAGCCCTTATGCATTTTGAGATTAGCTCGATTCACTCTGCGATTGGGCTTGTCTTATGGCTTAATTAGGTGCAATTATTACCTTTTCAAATTCTGATATGTGAATGCTTGGATCAGTTCAAGCTATGTGACCTTGAGAGCTCTTTATGACCACCTCTTTTTTTGTTTATTTATTTATTTTCTATAGGTGGGGGTAGGTGAAAGGGGGGGGGGAGGGGGATTTGTGGGGAAGGGGGAGGGGAGAGAAATTAAATTCATAAAAAACTATTCATATATTGTATTTTAAGACAATGGTGGGACTTGAATGCTTGATGTCTTAGAATCAAGAAAAATACTCAACTACTCTTACTAAAGGGTGGTGTGCGGTTGTTCTTCTTTCTTTATTAAATGACATCTTTTTCCTAATTTTGTCTCTTTCTTTTCCAAAGATAGAAATTATTATCATTTTTTGAAGGTTTTCTACTTAGACGTCTTTCTAAACCCTTTTTGTTTTTCCTGGAATGAATTACACAAAATCCTTTGAGGTATGCCTATGAAAACACATTTACCCTTTTATTACACTATATTTTCACTTTGTTAGTTAAATTCTGTTAAGGTTAGCCAAACTCATTTGACTTAAAGGATAATTTCTTCTTTTATATTTTTTAATTTTCTTTCAAAATTTAAAATTATGGAAAATAAATAAGAATTAAAAAATAATAAAAAATTAAAAAAGTAATCTCCATGGTCTATCATATGATGGATAGTGATGATTGATTTAAAAATAAAAATTAATATTTTATTTTTTTAAAAAATTAATTTTTAAAATTTTCTTAAAAATAAAATAATGGATCTTCACGATCCATCTCTAACAAGAATGTCAATCCTAAAAGGAAAGTTATTTATTATTCGCCTTTTTGGAGTGCCACCATGAATCCTATGCCTTTATCAATATAACAATGACAAGGAATGGGTAAAATGGTTTTTGACTTTTGGTGATTCTGAGTTGAAAGTATCAATAAGAGGTTAGAGGTGCAGGGTCGCTTACATAATTGATAATGATGTTTTATTTATTTATTTAGTTTTTTTTTATAAATGGGTTTGTCCTTTTGATAGCCATCACTTCTAGAAGCCAACAACCTAAGCTACCTGAAGAGCATGTTAAGGTTATAAAGACCCTTGCGTCCACAAGCGGACGCAGCTTACAACCATGGCGAACATGAGCTCTTCCTGAATTTTTGATTTTTTTTTTATAAAATTTTTGTTACTTTTTTCTTATATAAATATAGGTATATAATATATTAGTTAGAAGATAAATATTAGATTTATCATTTAATTTATTATTATTATTTTTTAATTCTTATTTTTATCAATATTGAATTATTATTATTATTTATCTTTATTCATATATTTATTTTCTATTTGTTAGTTAGAACCTCTGTAATGAAAATAATAATAATAATAATAAGTGCAGCTATAATTATGATTTTTATTGAAATATTAGTATTTTGATTGACTTTTTAAATATAATGTCTCTAACTGGACTTGAAAATTTAATTAATAAATTCTAAAATTTTAAAGTTTTAAGTTTAATTTGTTACATCAAATTTCTTAATGTACAATTATGATTTAATTTTTATCTATTATTTTTTATTTGTTCTTGTGATTTTTCTTGGTTTGTAATCAATAAAGTGATGAAAAAATTTCTTGATCAAAGAGACATTTTATATTATTAACGTAATGCTAGAAATAATTTGATTGCCAACAATTACATAATAATCACATATTAAATTTAAGTTCTCTTTCTATTTATGGATTACTAATGGGTAAAAACATTATTTCATATTTTTCTTATGCTTTATAATTAGAGATTATTGAATTATTTATTTTCACTTTTAGTTATTCTCAAATTGTTGGAGACTACTAGAAATTAATCAACAAGAAAATTTTATTATTCACTATTGTGATTCTAATTAGTCTTAACATTACTGTTAATTTATTAAGTGTCCCTTCCAATATGATCTTATAGGTTTGCTTGCATCCGGGGAATATTACAATGTAAATCTTGATGGATTAAGAAAGGATGGTCCTGACAACACAACTACTAAAGGTAAAAATATATTTTTATTTTACGTATATTATTATTATTCTTGTTATTCGTTAAGCTGTCAAACCTATACTTGCTATTTGGTTAATTTGTCCGACTACTAATGGTACTCTTATTTGAGTTATAACTAAACTAATAATGTTGGGTATATACATGTGTATAAACTTCTTATGGAGAAAGATACGGGTTGTGCCTCTCCAAAATCGAAGAAAAGGCCTAACAAGGTTAGTGACAATAATGATTGGATGAAGGAAAACAAACATGTCGACCCTTTCAACTATATCTCTAGTGAAGCAGGATCTTCTTTCCTTGGAGATCTCGGCGATCCTGGAGTAGGAACGGGCGATATTGACAACCTCACCAATATTGAAGGTAAGAATGCATATTCGATTTATATATATTATTATTATTGTTGTTATTTGTTGTTGTTAGACCTATGCTTACCATTTGGTTCATCTCATTATTAATACCATTCTTATCCTTGAGTTATAGCTAAAATAAATATGGCTGGATTAGGAGAAGGCGATTCCGACGACTCAACCATTGTCACAGGTAAGAATGTATATTTAATTTATGTATATTATTATTATTGTTATTTGTTGGTGTTGGACCTATGTTCGCCTGATTACTAATGTTATTCTTATCCTAAGTTGCGACTAAAATTAATATGGTTGGGTATATATGTGTATAAACTTCTTATGGAGAAAGATTTGGATCGTGCCGCTTCTAATCCGAAGAGGATGCTTGTCGAGGGTTATAATTTGCTGGGGGCGAACATACCTGCTGAGGTTCCCTACTTTGGGTCTAACAAACCACCATCTTCTTCGTTTGGTGTGAATCCTAGTGATGGTTCATCTAGTCATAAGGGGCCAAATCTGCCCTCTGGTAGAGGCAAACAGGTTAGAGGGAAAGCTCCGTTGGTTAAGCCCAAAATATCACCTTCGGCTAAACAGTTATCGTAGTATAGCTTAAAAGTATCGATCCCACAGAGAAGTTAAATAACAAGAAGAATTCAAAACAATGAGGTTTTACAAGTAAATAATAGAGAAGAATTAAAATGAGAATTGTTTGAGAATTTTAAATGAAGAATGAGTCAAAAATAATAAAACAATCAATTGAGAAAATAGCGAGGCTTTGAGGGTCACTTAATTGTTTATTTTACTGTTATTAAGTTTGATTTCTATTTGTTACTCAATTGCATGTTTCACATCCCAAACAGACAATTGGAAAATATGGATTTGGAGATCAAATAAAAAATACTAATAGCATTTGTAAAATTCTTTAAATTTAAGAGCAAACTTGGATATAATTTTAAGTTATCTAAGAACGACAATATACCAATTTGATAATATTGCAATCGAAAATCAACTTATATCAAACTAGAAATTATAATTTTAACCTAAATCACATAAAGAAAGTATGACTGAATTTATATGAAATTGCAAAATATAATATCTGAAATTAGAACTTCAAAAAGATTTCAACATAAACATTTAAGAACTTAAAAGAAATCAAACTTGAATAACAATATTTTTACAATTAAGATCACCCCTTAGCCTCACTCTAACTTTAGCCTAACTTGCTCATTATTTCACACATTCTACAAAGAAAATATGAAAATAATTCAGCAAGATGTTTTCTTTTTGAAACACTGATTTTCTCTCTGAGAATTGGTTCTCCTGTTGTGCTGTCAGACACCCTATTTATAGAAGCAAGAAGTTGACTCTCCAGAGAATCTTTTCTTCATCCAAAAGGAAAGCTTTCAATTTCAAAATCTTTCCATATTCATCACCACAACTTATTTGGTCATTTTTCAAATTTTGAAATTCAAATCAAATGTCAACTTATCCCTATAAATCACTCCATCTTTTTTCAAATTTTAAAATTCAAATCAAATATTAACTCATCCCCACAAATCACTCCATCTTTCTTCAAATTTTGAAATTCAAATAAATTGTCAACCAATCACCACAAATTACTCAACCATTTTCAAATTTGAAAATGATTTGTTGGTGGAAGTGTATGAGCCTTGAGACATTTAGGGTCTGACTTATATTTATTTAATGATCCTTGATAACATTTGGGTCTTGTGCACTTGAGCTGATATCCTTTAAATTGGGTTTCTTGATTCTGTTTATGAAAAACATCACAAACCTAAAATAAGTACCTATAAATTATGTCAAAATTATCAGTTTTATGAACATAAAAATACATTAAATCAAATGATCAAACCAACTGCATTTGTAAAAATAATCAAATAAAAATGTTTAATTAAATAACATATTTTGACCAATGCAACCAATTTTCTAATATTAAAATTGTATTTTTGTGCTCTAATCATCCGTCGTCTTAAAAAGGTAACTCGGCCAACCCAATTGGTGCTCTTTTCGATGACGCAACCAAATGTGTTAGCTCAGATGCAGCAGCTCAACTAGTGGATTCCTCTCCCCTCGAATCCTTAGAAAAGGAGGCTTTATCCGCGTATATGGTAAGTTTTTGACCTAGCTATTTCTCTCTCTCTCTCTCTCTCTCTCTCTCCTTTTCTTTTATGTTTACATTCCCCTTTTCTTGTTATGGTAGAGCGCTGCATCAGCGGTTCCTGACCCTAGCCATGCACTCGAGACAATAACAGAAGGGGAATATAATTTGATGGGGGTGAACATACCTGCTGAGGTCCCTTACTTTGGGTCTAACAAACCACCGTCTTCTTCGTTTGGTGGGAATCCCGATGATTGTTCACCTAGTCATAAGGGGCCAAATCTGCCCTCTGGTAGAGGCAAACAGGTTAGAGGGAAAGCTCCGTCGTCTTCAAAAGGTAACTCGGCCAACCCAATTGGTGCTCTTTTCGATGACGCAACCAAATGTGTTAGCTCAGATGCAGCAGCTCAACTAGTGGATTCCTCTCCCCTTAAATCCTTAGAAAAGGAGGCTTTATTCGCATATATGGTAAGTTTTTGACCTAGTTATTTCTCTCTCTCTCTCTCTCCTTTTCTTTTATGTTTACATTCCTCTTTTCTTGTTATGGCAGAGCGCTGCATCAGCGGTTCCTGACCCTAACCATGCACTCGAGACAATAACAGAAGGGGAATATAATTTGATGGGGGCAAACATACCTGCTAAGGTTCCCTACTTTGAGTCTAACAAACCACCATCTTCTTCGTTTGGTGGGAATCCTGGTGATGGTTCACCTAGTCATAAGGGGCCAAATCTGCCCTCTGGTGGAGGCAAACAGGTTAGAGGGAAAACTCCGTCATCTTCAAAAGGTAACTTGGCCAACCCAATTGGTGCTCTTTTCGATGACACAACCAAATGTGTTAGCTCAGATGCAGCAGTTCAACTAGTGGATTCCTCTCCCCTCGAATCCTTAGAAAAGGAGGCTTTATCCGTGTATATGGTAAGTTTTTGACTTAACTATTTCTCTCTCTCTCTCTCTCTCTCTCTCTCTCTCTCTCTCTCTCTCTCTCTTTTTCTTTTATGTTTACATTCCCCTTTTCTTGTTATGGCAGAGCGCTGCATCAGCGGTTCCCAACCCTAGCCATGCACTCGAGACAATAACAGAAGGGGAATATAGATCTCCTTCTGATTTGCATTCTCAACCAAAAATCCACGCTATGAGTAACCAAATGGCCAACCTAGAACGGGGTTTAAAAGCCAAACAGAAAGAGATTGGGCCGCTCAAGGCTCCTCGTGCTCGTCTTGAGGCTGATGTCCATAATGCCTCCAATAAATTGCATAAAATGTCTCAACAAGGGATCCTTCCGAACCAACCCTACATCGACCAAAGTAATTTCATGCCCTCTCCTTTAGATAAGAAGGATGCAGAAAACTTAAAGAACAAGAATGAGGCTGCCTCATCAACTGGACATCTCCTTGTTGAGAAAGATGGTGACTTTGATTTTACCAAGGTTAACACTCAGGAGAATGAAGAGGTGGAGGTCCCTACCGTTGATCAGGACACTATACCTTCTGAGGGAGCCAATCCTCCAACTAATGCTTAAGAGCTCTACACTGTTCTTTTCTTTATCATGCCATGTCAAAAGACAGACTGATTTTGTATTTCCAGATTGTATGATGATTTGAATACTTATGTTTATCCGTTCGACGTTGTTCTGCCCTTGTCTTGTTTGTCGTGTGCATATCTGGTTGGTTTGTCTGTAAATGTATCAGCATATTTTAACTTCGCATTGGCTTGGCAATTCGGGCTTTTGAGGACCTTTTGGTTTAAAGGTATTTTGGGTTCCTTGTGCCTCAAAGTGTGTTTCTGTAGGATGCTTAAGCTCTTGCTATAGTCTTTGGGACATTGTTGGCTCTTTGTCTTAAAATCCTCTTTAAATCCATTTGGCCTTAAGGTTTGAATATTTAGTGATCTTTAGCTTTTTCATTTATCATATCCAAGTTTGGAGCTTGAGCTTTGGGGCTTGTGACTAGTTCATTTTGTCTTTGGACTTCACTTACAGTTTTTTCCTCCCTTCGAAGATGTCAAATGCTAAGGCCCTTGGATCATTCAAAAGGTATTTAATAAGAACGTAAGAAATCATTATGACATTATTGAAAGTCAAACTAAGTAAAGAACAATTTGAATCAGAATATCATAAAAATCAAAGTGAAAAAAAAACAATTTCAATTAGAAGGTGACCAGGTGGCCCCTAATTTCCATTCCATTTCGAAAGTATATGCAAAGATTAAACCATCATTGCATCTCTGCTGATCCTTGTGGCGGTAAAATTGCCAAGACATGTAATAATGACCGTGACTTGTCACACTTTCTGGAATTCAAATGACATAATCCAAAGCAATAAGATTTCTCTGTTGTCCTCCCCTAAAGGTAGTATTTTCTAAGCTGATTGAAGTTCCATGAGTGCTTCACCATTCTGCTATATAAATAACTGAGATTGTAGGTGCCTGGCTGTTGCACCCTTTGACCCTATATAGTCTTTCCTAGTTCAGTCTTGGAATTGCAGCCCTTATCCCATTTGTGTTTAGGGTTACCTTTCTGAGCTTTAGCCTTTAGGTCCCCCTTCTTGAAGCCCATAGACTGTGTTCTTATTGAAATAGTTGGCAATCCTAGCTTGCTCTTGTTTTTCCTCTAGCAGGTTGAGGTTGGCCCTTTGCTGATTTTCATTTTCAACTTTGTTATATGCAAAATTCGCCCGATTAATACGTTGACTAACCTATAACAATATGGGGATCGTTGAACAATATATAGATGATCAACATTCAAACTTGTTTGACAAAGTAAAACCAAACTCACATGGACTATAACCTAGCCACTGTAATAATTGGTGTCACAAATGTCTTCCACTCACTAAAGCAACCATCTTCATGCCTACAAATAAGAAAATAATTTCTATTATCAGGGGGTTCCCTCTATCTATAAAGGCCGAGGTGTCAATAGGACTGGGCTTGTCTAGCTCAGTCCCAGTCTGGTCCGGGTTAAGACCGGCCCATTCCATTTCCGTACAGTTTTGCATTCGATCTGAATTCAATTTTTAAAAGCCTGAATATGGACTGGGCTTTGATAAATCTGTGTGTGAGTCGAGGCCAATCTGAACCCAACAAATTCAGTTTTCACAATTGTTTATTTATTTATTTTTAAAAGTTTTTTCATAAATAATTTTCAATTTAAATTTAAAAGAAAGAAAAAGGTAATAAATCCAATTAACTTGGCAGGTGTGTGTCAGTTCAATAATATTTAAAAAATATATTTTTATAAGTATATCTATCTGACACAAGTTGATTAATCAACATATGAATGATTGAAGCCAATCAACTTACTATTTTCTGTCATTCATTGTAGGGACTTATCGAACAATAATTTGATTGGAGCAGTGCCCGAGTTTCTTTCTCAGATGTCATCTTTGACAGTCTTGTATGTTACTTGGAATTCGAACTATATAGGCCAGTTTCCTTAAGGAAAATTTTTTTAGTAGCTTGGCTGACAATAAAAGCATAGTGTAAGTAATTGGATGTAGTATAAATATTTTATTGACACTCAAAAGTTCAACACAAAAGAAAGAACTCAATCTGATTTTTTAATGTTTGTTATCCATAAGAAACTAATCAGTTCTACATGTTTTTCAAACAAAATTACAAGTAATCAGGTTAATTTACACAAAAACCAACTAGCCTCAGATTATATAACTCAAAGCAGCTCAAGTTTGAACTAAGAAAACAAGAACAGAACAGCTTGGAACAGAGTACTCTGTAGTCAAAGTAGTACTTTTTTTTTTTTTGGGTAATTGTTACACATTTACCTCAACAATTCTCCCATTTATTTTGTTGCTTTTTAGAACCCAACACTTCCCTAGCTTTTGAAATCTTTGGAAGTGCTATTGCAAATACGTCTGCTATCTGGTTCTCTTACAAACCTCTACGGCTGCATTTTACCATTTTTGGTTGCTTCTCCTAAAGCACCCACGATGTGAGATTGCCATGAATTTTGTTTTCAAATCAAGTGACACTACTTCATAACTCCCCTGCAATTTTACACACCATCATGCATTAACTAGCGCATGCCTTTTCTTAGAAGTGAAACTATCTCATCTTATGGATAGACCCACCAAACAAATAAATTTAGTGTCGATCACTCGTCTCATAGCATTCAAGCCCTACCCTTGGTTCCATTCCACCCTTGGTAGTTCCCACCAAAATATTTAACCTACCAGGGTACCATTTATCACTAACAATATCATTGATATAGACAGGGTCAGTAAAATACGATTTCTATAAATAAAAGACAACTGAATTATTATTATTTTTTATAATGAAAGACAATTGAATTATTAATTTAATGATTTACCAGAATAATATAACAACCTAGTATTTTCATACTTCTAGCACCTAAAGTGCAAACTTTATAGTCAATGCATTCTGGATCATGTTGTGCATATAAAATTTTTACTCTCTACTTGCATTTTTTTTTTTGGTCTGAAATGAAACAGATTGCACTTAACACTTGCTTCCCAAGAAAAAACCTCCCTGTTGTCAAGTCCTTTTCAAGTGTCTCTAAACATATCTCACTGTGATCAACTGGCGCTTCACATAGGCTAATGTCCTAGTCTAACATGCTCTCATTTATTTTACAAATACATTTAAAGGTTGAAATTTTACACTACACAGAAACTTTTGTGTTAAACAATGAATCACTTACTAAACAACCTCATAGTTGCAAGAAATTTGATTATAAATTCCAGGAGATACTGTTTATTGAAGTGCTTTGGTGGTATAAATTTATGGTAACTGCTTGCTTTTTGTCCATGAGATAAGAAACTGAAACGGATATGGAGATGTTGAAGCATTTGATTTTCGTTTTTTTCTTGGTTTAGCTTTCTTTACAATTTTGGTTCATGTACAGAGTCAATCAGGTTTCAATTTCTCATTATTTGATTATCAATAGTTTTTCATTTACCTATATACTAAGCTTTTATATCCTCTCGTATCATTCTCAGTCTTTAGTAGCATTGACTGCGGCTGGTCAAGAAATTTCTGGTATGTTGACAAGAAAACAGGCATAAATTACACTTTGGATGCAATGTGCATGGATGTTGGCCTGAGGTGCATATATCGGGTGAATACAATGGTGACACCCTCGAAAAGAAAAGCTAAAAAGAATACATTTGAAGTATAAATGGCATTTACTAGTTGATTCTAACAAGCTCCAATTAAGTATAAGGATTCTAATAAAATTGAATTAGGTTTTATCTGTTAGTTCATCATAGTATAAAGCCATTGAGACTTGTATGATTTTTCCAATGGTAATGCTAGCAGTGCTAAAAAAATTGGTCCAAGTGGCCGTCTAGGAGCTGCTTTGGCATTAGGCGGCCACCGGTCAATTCACTTTCCACCTAATTGGTGGTATTAATTGACTAGCTGTCTAGGCGGCCAACTCGGGCTTTGCGGCAAATAGTCGAGGAGCCCCAATTAATTATTATATATATATATATATTTTTTTTCTTAGGGTCCAAAATGGGGTTGTTTTGGACTCCCCCAAAATGACACCTTTTTGGACCTTGATATATATATTTTTTAAAAAATTTGAAGATTTGAGGAACTTCAATTGCAGCAGATGCATACCACACTAGTACACCACCTAACCATCAGAGTAGAGAGGCACGTCAATTTCAAACCCTAACCCGTTGAAACCCGACCGTTTTGACTTGCCACCTGCTGCCGTTCACACTAGTCCACACCACTCCTCGCTGGCAACTGATGATGACTCAATGGCAGCTCATGATTGGAGCTCCGACTTGGAGACGATGGTATAGAGGAGAAATCTAGAGGAGCCAAGGAGTTGAAGGGCTTGATTCCGCAAGTAGCAACCCTAACTAGTAACCCCATTGATGTGTGTTGTGTAACTTGTGTTGTCACTCTCTCTCTCTATATTAGTGTTTTTGTGAGTTGAAATAGATACAAATGAGAGTGGGTTGGTTTGGGTTTTTTTTTTTTTTTTTGAAGAGGGGGGGGGGGGGGGGGGGGCGGCGCGGGGGAGGGGGGTGTGGTGGTGTGTTGGGGAAAGAAGATGGAGTGTAATGGAAAGATTTTGAAGAAATTGGACCCCAATATCTTATGACTATTTTTTCTTTTTCAGGTTTGATCGACGATCAATGTGTTGACTGTTAACTGACGATCAAACCGCCTAAGCACTAGATTGTTGACTATCTAGCCTAGCGATATTTAAAACACTGAATGCTAGACAACATATGTTTGTATCTCATTTATATTTCAATAAACGATGTGATAATTGATAAATAGATATTATTTACAAATAAAATATTCTATTTATTAATTCTCACATTATTAACTGAAATGTAAATGAAATTCAAAAGATGAACTGTCTAACATAGTAGTGTTTATTTATAACATTTTTAGAGATTCAAATTTCATTTAAAAGATTTTGATTTTCACATAATTATAGAGTGGAGTACGAAGGCTCAAACTATAAAGATCAATATTAGATCATTACAACTCTTTGTTGGAATATAATCGGCACCACCAACATTTCAACGGCAAAACATCAATCACTTTATTAAATGTTCATGTCTAACGTTTACTTTGACAATTTCATATCCTATAAAACTAATGTTTTATAATCATATGAAACAAAACCAGCCACTGACCCCAAGTAGCTTATATAATTAGACTTTTACAAAGTAGTAGTTGGTGAGCTATCAATAGATTTATTTATTTATTTTGAACTAGAGCTATCAATAGTTAAAAATACTCAAATTGTAAATTGTTATTATTTTTCTTAGTCAATTATTTCTGGGACAAACTAGTGCTGATCCTTACAATTCCTTCACAATCCATTTGCGTAAAGTTGTACACTTCTTAATTAATGGTACAGTGTCAACTACCTGATCCATAAGATCCGTTGTATTGGCCGTATAAAAAGTCTTGGGAACAAATTTCATTTACTTCTATTCAAGTGCGACAAAACAAAACTTTGCAGCCTATTTTAGATTCTTTGTTTGACAAAAAATGATTTCTCACTAGACCTCTATGACCTTTGAAATGGCATATAAAAGGAAAATACACCTACTTTTTAATTTTTTTGGGATCATTCTATAATTCTATGAAATAACAATTTTCACAGCTTCTAGTTAATGACAGCCTCATATTAATTTTTAATTTAAACTTGACACTTTTTACTAGTAATTTTCTCTTTATTAAATTCATATAATTAAACTGTTATATGTCAATAGATACATTAAAAGATTAATATTTAGAAATTTATATTATTTTTTTTTGAAAGGTTCTATATACTCAAGAAATTTGCAATTGGGAGATATATAATTTTATTAATTAGTACAAATAGCAAGAATAAGGTCATCAGACGACATACTGATCAGGAGTGAATGAACTATTTATGGACTGTTGAAAATGACTCGATAAACTCTTTACTTTGATATTTTCTAAAAAAATGATCTAATTAACAGATCCAGTCTCTCCTTACTTTTAATTAAGTCCTTTTCATGTCTCTTCTAACAGATCAAGTTGGAGATCAACGTCCTTTGTTTTCACTGGTCCAAGGTCCCTGTTGTACCTGTTCAAACATTTATTTAATTAACAAATTTATAATTGGTGGTATTTATTTATTTATTTATATTTAATCACACACACATATATATGATAGCAACTTCAGCTATACATTAAAAATATAATATGATAGTAGACTTCACTTTGGCAATATATAATCAACTGCCATAACTCTTTTTTATGACCCTGAGCTAGAAGAAACTGAAATGGTGAAGGAGATGTTAATGCATTCGGTGTTTGCATTTTTCGGTGGTCTTGCTCTAAGTACAATACTTCTGGTTCATGCCCAGAATCAAACAGGTTTCAGTAATTCTATTTCTATGTATCATTTCTCATAGTCATTCACAAAACTACGTATTGAAATTATTTCTTGTTTCCCTATGTTTTTATATCCCTCAGGTTTCATCAGCATAGATTGTGAAGCGCCACAAGATTTGAAATACACTGAAATTAGGACAACAGGTATAAATTACATATCGGATGCAAACTTCACGGACACTGGTGTAGTCTATAATATATCATCTGAATATAACAATGGCACCCTGGAACAACCATTCTTGAATGTTAGAAGCTTCCCTGAAGGAACCAGAAATTGTTACACCCTCGAGCCAGCTCGTGTCACCGCTGGAAGTTTTTTAATTAGGGCGAGTTTCAAGTATGGGAATTATGATGGCCAGAATAAACTACCAAGTTTTGATCTCCTTCTTGAAGCTGATGAGTGGGATTCAGTGAAATTTAAATATGCATCCACTATTGTTTTTAAGGATATAATTCATGTTCCCAAGAAAAACTCCATAGGTGTTTGTCTTGTAAACATAGGCTCTGGAACACCTTTCATATCAGTATTAGAATTAAGGCCCTTGAAAAATGATACTTATCCAACTGAACCAGGAGTATCATTACTCCTCTTCTCTCGATTGGATGTTGGTTCGACGGCCAAGGAACCTTTCAGCAGGCAAGTCCTTTTACATTGTAATGAAATATCATCTTAACGTTTATTCTAAGATCCATTTTAAAGTTATTATTAAATTTTCACATTTACATTTTATTATTATTATTTTTTATTATAGTAGTTTTTTTTTTAATTTTTATTTAAATTATATTATAGGTTTAAAGATGATATTTATGATCGCATATGGTCACCCTAAACAAAATCCAACTGGCTGATACTAAGTAGCTCGTCCTACATCAACAGCGCTCATAATTCTTATCACCCACCATCCACAGTCTTGCAGCCGTCATGCCAGGAAATGATAGCAATACATTGGTTATAGATTGGGAGCCAAATGATTCCACTTCAAAGTACTTTGCCTACTTACACTTTGCAGATCTTGACCCGAGCGAAGAACATAATAATAGTAGAGAAGAAAACATATATTTCAATGGAGAGCTATGGGATGGACCTTTTAATCCCCCTTACATGTCCGGTTACACTGTATACAGCTCAATTACCTGGTCCTTGAGTGGACAAAGACTTGAGTTCTCCTTCAACAAAACAAAAAAATCACTACTGCCACCCATTGTCAACGCCATCGAGCTATATCAACTGTAAACATTCCCTCAGTTGCTAACAAACCAACGAGACGGTATGTTCTTCCTGGAGTTATTTGTGATCAAAATTGTCTAGTGTGAATTTAGCTTTTTATAAAGTGAAAGCTTCAAGTTCTTCAAACAAAGACAAAATAAATTCATTTTTCTAATATTGATTGCATCCAATTGCCGAATTTTAACATCCCGCCAAAAACATAATCTTCACAAAAGAAGGACTATTCTCTATATCATTTCCGGAGCAGAATGTCAAAACTCTCAGTTTTTATTTTTTTTATTTTTTTTAATTTTAATGGATTTTGAATAGTTTTTCTATATGGATATAAAACTGTTAGTGGATGCGATCATGAATATCAAAACAAGTTATGGAGTGAAAAAAATTGGCAAGGAGATCCGTGCGCCCCTTTAAAATACTTGTGGCAAGGTCTTAATTGCAGTTACTCTGAATATAAGCCCTCCAGGATCATTTATTTGTAAGTTCATTTAAAGACTTTAAACAAACATCCTATACTTAAACTTGATTTTCTGTGCTGTTAATATAATTATTCGGTAACATGCATGCAGGAACTTGTCATCAAGTGGAATATCTGGGGAAATTTCTCCTCATATATCCAGTCTCACATTACTTCAATATCTATAAGAATTCAATCTACCATCAATCTGAATTGAAGTTAATGAGAACCAATTCAGTACAATTGACTTTTTGGACTAATTTCAGGGACTTATCGAACAATAGCTTAACTGGACCTGTGCCCGATTTTCTATTACAGCTACCATTTTTGATAGTGATGTAAGTTACTTGGGATGGAGTTGGCAAAGTTTCATGAGGAGTATTTTCTATCTAGATTAGATTTATCTACATACCTAGGTTGTATAAATATAACCTATTTATAACCAAGGGATCAATCTTATTGCATATAAATAAAACGCATTTAGATGGATCAACTTCAACAGAGATCAATAACAGAAGTTATTTTGTAAAATTAATGGATTGTAATGTCCTCATTTGCAGAAACCTGAGAGGAAACAATCTTAAAGGTTCTGTTCCCGTTGGACTCATTGAAAAATGGCAGAATGGTTTACTTTCATTAAGGTACGTTGCTTTCAGTCTAACACTCTTGATTCCACATAGCAATTTCTTGTTGTCATATTGAATTTTACCATTTTTATCATTTATTGATTCTAGCTTGGAAGGCAATCCAAATCTTTGTGTATCGGGATCATGTACAGAGAAAAAATTGAAGCCAATAAATGTTCCAGTGGTAGCATCAGTTATTTCGATTTCTGTCCTCTTAAGTGCCATATTGGTTATATTTTGGACCTTCAAAAGGAGAGAGCAAGGTACAAAAACCACTACATGAACCGTTAAAGTTTAAGAATCTAACTAATACTCAAATTTTGATGCAACTGCAATCGTTTATTTAATGAATCTATGCTCTTATTTTTCCAGCTGAAAAATCAAATCGAATCGGTGGTTCATTTGAGTTGAAAAATTGAAGGTTCTCATATCCTGATGTTGTGAGAATGACCAACAACTTCCAAAGGATTATTGGAAAAGGAGGATTTGGAACAGTTTATTATGGATGCTTAGATGACACTCAAGTAGCTGTAAAGATGCTCTCTCCATCATCAATTCAAGGCTATGAGCAGTTTCAAGCCGAGGTGTATATATATCTGTAATTGTAACTTGTATAGAAATTTTACAATTTTGACATTACCACAAGCTAAGATATATATTGCTTTTCATGTATAGGTTGAACTTCTAATGAGAGTTCATCATAAAAACTTGAATTCGCTTGTTGGTTATTGCGAAGATGGCACAAACATGGGACTAATCTATGAGTTCATGGCTAATGAAAATTTAGAGACACACCTTTCAGGTTTTTCTTTTCATTGTCATTTTAAATCTATTTTGCATAAGAAAAACTTTTTTATACATCCTGTCAATGGATTGAAGATTTTTTAATTTATTGATTAAAACAATTCAAAAGGGGCTTATATATTTTTAAATGAATCAGACGACAAAGTTTCAAACATCTTGAAGTGGGAAAAGAGACTTCAGATAGCAACAGAGGCAGCAATAGGTTAGGAAGTAGATGAATTGCAAATTTCCTTTTCACTTTCCACATTTTCTCTTTCTATGGTTATAAGTAAACAAATATGCATCAAATTTTAATTTGAAATGTAGCATTGGAATATCTCCATAGTGGATGTAAACCACCTATCATCCATAGAGATGTTAAATCCACAAACATCTTGTTGAATGAAAACTTTCAGGCTAAATTAGCTGATTTTGGCCTTTCCCGAATTTTTTCGGCAGAAAGTGGAACTCATGTAGTATCGACTGTTGTTGGCACGCCTGGATACCTTGATCTCGAGTAAGGAGTAGTCTTTTTATTACAACAATAAACTATTGATTCTAATCAACCTAATTTGATTATACAACCATTACATAAAAGAAACTAGTTTCATGAAGTTTCTATAGACTAAGTCATGCATTTTGGGCCTGTAGGTACTTTATGTCAAGCAAGTTGACAGAAAAAAAGTGATGTATATAGTTTTGGAGTGGTTCTTTTAGAGCTAATAACAAGTAAGTCCGCGATTGAAAAGTCACATGAAAGGACTCATATAAGTCAATGGGTGAGTTTTATGCTTGCCAAAGCAGATATTAAAAATGTTGTTGATCCAAGTTTACATGGCGATTTTGATATCAACTCAGTCTGGAAAGCCGTTGAAATAGCTATGGCTTGTGTTTCTCCTGATTTAGCCAAAAGGCCAACCATGACTCAGGTAGTGATGGAGTTGAATGAGTGTTTGACAATCGAGATAGTCCGTAGAGAAGCGAACGACGAAACAGAGCTAAAAGATTCTATTGAATTGGTCGATTTTAATATGCATAGTGAGTTCTCCCCTCTAGCAAAGTAGCAGTTTCTCAACATATATCATACTCCACTGTGTGAGTGTATATCAGTTTGCAGTACGTATAAATAGTATGCAGCATTCTACGCCTATTTTACTACCGTATATGTGTAATTTCTGATTCATTTGATGTATATTTTCTGAAATTATGATTGCTTTAAAGTGAATCTGCTGTGATTTCTTTAATATATTTGTGTTTCAAAAGATAATTTCTTCATTATAAAATAGAGCAGATAAAAGAGAAAAATGTCAGCATGATATAATATCAGAATTGGAAATCAGAATAACGGAATGCTGTAAGTGATAGTTTGCAATTATACTAGATATCTATCCTCAGCTGAAGAATACAATTAATTAAATCAATTTAGACTTTGATTGTGACTTTGGATAGAAAAATATAAATAGCTTCAATCAAATACGGAAAAACTATGATGAAATGTTATGCTTCATATGATCTTAATATTTTAACTCTTTTGTAGAGATGTGAAAAATGTGTATTGTCTCTCTTTACCTAATTTCGATTAAAATATTATTGTAAAACTCAATAAGATGATAGATTTAACACAAGGAAACATAGCTGATCATTTTATATGTATGCAGGGGAAAAACCAGTTTTTGTAACATTCATCAATTTGCTAACATACTAACTAATATTTAAATAGAACAACCTAGGAGCTACCTTGAGAAATAAGAAGGAAATTATCTTCTGCATTTACATTTTATACTTTTTCCGGTGGTAATTCGGTTTTTGTTCTGACCTGCTTTGCCTTGCAAACTCATCATCTCAAATGAAATAATTAGTATTAGGGAAAATCTCAAGAAATAATCTGACGTATGAGAATATATTTATTTTACAACCCATTATTTTATATTTATCCGAAATACAACTTGACATTAATATAAATATCTAAAATCCCCCCTGAAGGCCTACGAAAGGACAACAAATCCCATGATAGTCACGGATTCCATTAGGCTGACATGATTAATTGTTTGACTCTAGGGGTAAAAAGGGAAAAACAATAAAAAATTAATTAAATATAAAAATCAAAATAAATAATATTAAGAAAAAATCTGAAAAAACAATCTAACGTGTGAGAATATATCTATTTTGGAATTCGTTACTTCATATTTATCCGAAATACAACTTGATATTAACATAAATATCCAAAATCCCCCCTAGAGATGTACGCGAGGGTAACAATGCTTTGATAGTCAAAGATTCCGTTAGGTTGGCATGATTGATCGTTTGATTTCATAGGCAAAAAGGGAAAAACAATGAAAAATTAATTAAAACATAAAAAATCAAAATAAATAATATTAGATATAAAATTATAAAAAAAAAGATAATTTTATTAAAAAATAAAAATATAAAAGATAAAAAATATTTATTTCCTCTCTAACCCCTCTCTCTCTCTCTCTCTCTCTCTCTCTCTCTCCTCTTTTCTTCTTCACTCTTTATCTCCGGCGATCGACAGTGTTCAACATCCAATAATGGAGGTGGAGGTGAGATGAGTGGAGACCTAGTTCGGGTCCCCATCGTGGAGACCAGAACTGAGTCTCCACCATCGGAGACATCGTTTGGGTCTTTGTAGAAACCTAGGTCTCCACTTTGGAGACCTGAACGGGGTCTTCGGTGGTGGAGACCAGTTCGGGTCTCCACAATGGAACCCAAACTAGGTCCCCACTCATCTCTTTTGGGTCTCCACCTTTTTCTCCTTCTTCTCTCTCCGTGTGTTTGACATCTTGGCGATAGAAGCAAAACGACAACCGTGGGTGACAGCAGCAGCCATTCACAAGTACATCACAGCAAATTGGGTCAGACTGTAGGTCAGTAGCCGTCTACCCGAATCATCACCGCCAAGAGATGTGATTTTAATCACCAAGTGCAATAAAAACATCATTATCAAGGGCAATTAGGTCTTTTGTATTGTACATATGTTAGATCCCATTTACCTATTAACAATTAATGTTTGTGGTAAATCGGATAAAAATAAAACAATGGATGGTAAAAAGATATTGTTTCATATGTCAGGTGGGTTTTTAGAATTTTCCCTATTAAAATTAAAGATATTGGTCATCCCTCCAAATCCTGGAGTGTCAGCTGTGTGTCACAAACATAAAAGTTCTAAAATCTAATGAAGAAATGGTCTCATGATAATGTTATACTTACAATGTATTTGACAATGAAGTGGAGATAGAGGAACTTACTAAGTTCTAATATTACTTCATTCCTCTGAATGATTGTTGTACACTTATCATCAATATTACTTAATAAGTTTCTCTTCACTTCATCATCAAATATATAGTTTAAATATATAATAACTCATTCATGAATTTGCTAGTAGATAATCTGTGACAAGTAGACAAGTGGCCTGGAAGTAAATCAATATAGTGATATATAATATGGCTTCTCATGGATTATTCTGTATGCAACATTTGCAATTACGATCATGCTAACATCTCAACTGAATCTGTAAAATGGCAGCAGAACTTCCTCTCCCATAGGCCCATGCATGGATTTTTATAAAGATACAATATGTCATTGATCAGTGCAACTGCGAATTTTCTAATGTCAAATAAAAATTTAATAACCATTTTTTAATAATTTTAATATTGTGAGCCATTGATGTATTGACTTTGTCATAATTAATACAAGCTATAAATTATTTGTATATAATTATTGACCCACAATTTTAGAAGTAATATTATTACATTAAGTTTATCTTTATCAGAATAAGAATTTTATATATATATATATATTGGGAATAAGATTGTGGAATATAAATTTGTGGACTTATGAAATAAGTAATTATTCTCAATACATGGTTCTTAGTTTTTCCAATGAATTGGAAAATAAAAAGTCATGAAGAAAATGTATAAAAGTATAAATAATGTTTAGCAGGTTGATTTTGATAAGCTCTAATTGACTTTGGAGATTCTAAAACAATGGAATTATGTTTTTTTTTTTTGTTAGAATCAACTATCATTTTAACTATATATTGAATATACTCTCATTTCTTTCATAAATTTCTGAAAATCAAATTTCCCATTAGCAATAAAATAATATCACATTTTTTCTTTACTAAGCATAACCAACCAAACTAGTACGTACCCAAGAAAGTATCTCATATATACAGTGAAGAATCTCGATGCACATACGAGGGGAGGGGAAAATATCTCACAAGCACGGCAATAATTGGTCTACATACAAGTGAATAATTTCACATACATTTATGCTTAAAGGCTAATAATCTAATATTAATAAAAACATAATTTGAATTGATAATAACTTTAAGTAACTAAACATAAATAAATTAAAAAAAGATATTAATTTTGTCTGTAAAATTAAGAATCATTACTTTAAAAAACTACAGCAAATACCAAATGGATTCTTAATTTAGTTCGCTCTCTTCTTTGATCGGCTACTAAAAGGGGCAGCAACGTCTGTTCACTTTATTTAATTAATTGCTTTTGGGCTCATTGGGCTTGGTAAAACCAATTGGATTCTCCAGGCTTTTGATTGGACTTGGTAAACCTAAATATAGAAGGAAATTTTAAAAAAATTTTATTTTAAAAATTACAGCTATCAGTAATGCCAAGTACAAAATTATTATTATTATGTCCAAAAAAAAAAAAACAAAATTCACAATAGCAAAGTAAACGTTATTATGAATTCTAAGTCTTACATCAGTACGCCGTCTCCTTTGATTATAGTGTGGACGAAAATTTATATCCTTGTCTTTCAATTTCAGGCACAGAGGCGACACACGTCGTTACTGTGATCAGAAATCCAGACCTTTGTATTTCAAATTTATGCACAAAAAAGACTGACATTGTTGTTCCAATCGTTGCAACAGTAGCTGCTGTTTCAGTCCTTGTAGCTGCATTATATATTCTATGGATCCTGGAAACAAGAAACCAAGGAATATGGACATTTTGTAGTCCAACAATTATCGAAAAACAAATTCTATGAATTGAATCCTACTAGTGAAATTTATAAATGTGTTTTCCAGGTATCACTTGATTTAAAAGAATGGCTCATTGGAACCTAAAATGCGAAGGTTGTCATACTATGATGTTGTGAGCATCCTTAAAAACTGTGAGATGATTATTGAGAAAGGTGGATTTGGAATAGTTCATCTCGGATTGCTAGATGACATTCAAGCAGCTGTCAAAATTCTCTCACAATTTATCAATACAAGGGCTTAAGCAGTTTCAAGCCGAGACATAAAATTCACAAATTGTAAAGAAAATTGACAAAGAAAATGACAAAGAAAAAAAGTAATGAAATTTCAACTTCTTCACCAAATTCAATTGCTTTTTTTATTTACGGGGTAGAAATTCTTTTCGAAGTTCTTCATGAGAATATGACTATCCTTATTTGAGCATTGTGATGATGGCAAGGACATGGGACTAATCTATGAGATCATAACTAATGAAGCTTTCATTGCTTAATTTTTCTCGTTATACCACAATGGAGCGTTCATTGCTAAATCAGTTTCAACTCATTCTTTTTCCTTTTTTAAAGGTAAGCTCTTTTATTGATAATAAAAATTGATAGCTTTTACATTTGTTTATATACGAAGAAAGCAGTAATGCAGATATGTTAAGTTGGGCAGGGAGGCTTCACATAACAACAGAGGCAACATAAGGTTAGAAAATATATAATTACTGATTCGCAATATTCCCTTTTCCAATTTAATGTCTAAATCTCTTTTATATATTTTAGTTAGCTAGCGAGACATCCTTTTATTAAATTTACAATGTACAATTGCATTATCTCATCAATCGTTGTAGGGCACCCATAAAATTTATAAACATCTTATTAAGTAAAAGTTTTCAGGTCAAGATAGATGATTTAGGTCTTTCACCCATTATTCCATTTGAAAGCAAAACTCATATATTATTGACTACTTCTGGCATTCTTGGATACCTGACCTCGAGTAAGCAATTGCATTGAAAATGGCTTAATATATTCATAAATTAGAGATTAATAGGAACTAAGTCAAGTGTGGATGTCCTTGCAGATGTTATAAATCAAATAGATTTACTGATAAAAAAAAAAAGGTAATATTTGCAACTTTGGAGTGGTTCTCTTATAGACAATTACAAGTAAACTAGTATTTGAAAAATTAGAAGAGATGACCCATATAATTCAATGGGTGAGTTCCATAATTGCAGAAGGGGTTATTAAAGAAACATTCTATATCATTATATTAATCAAGAGTTTGGTGTTCAATCTCTTTTGAAGTTGTCAAAGTCCATATTCCACACGTCTGAATGTGGCCGGTAAATATTCGCATTATATATGTATTATGATTATATTAATCAAGTAATTCATGTAGAAATTATTATAAAAAAGAAAAAGAATCTTTGATACAAACTATTTTTTCAAACCGATCGAAATCTATAAAATTAATTATTATTCCAATAGTTTCACGCCAGTTATTCTCCTACCTATGTAGTAGTTAAGAAATTGACAATTCTGACGGTTACCCAAATTCTATCCTGTTTTTCTATACAGGTAGACTCTTACATTTTCAAATGTAAAATTAAAATAAACAATAACAATGATGATGAAAGTTCATAATTAATAATAATAATAATGTCAATGAAACTATGTATTCTTTTTTAACTGCAAGCAAATATAATGGAAAAGAAAAAATACACCTAGCTAGAATTTATAATTTTTATCAATATTGTTATTTTAGAATAATTGAAAAAAAAAAAAAAGTAGTAAGATGACCTAGTTATAAGTTACCTATATCCATATTATTGAGATTGTGAGTTCAAATCATTTTTTCTCTCAAATCTTAAATTTATTCTCAAAAAAAGATCAAATAAAAATTCAAACATAAATTTTACTAACAAGTATAAATTAAAGGTCTTTTCTACTACAATACCAATTTTTTTTGAGACACAATAATAAGCTTAAAATACAAAAATTTTCATATAAGGGTAAATACACTGACACCCTTTAAATTTTAATATAAAGTTAGTAGAAAAGCAATTTTGAAATTTGAAGGAATTGCACAACACCCGTGAAAGTTTAACTAAAAACAAATGAAAACATAGTTATTTTTTTATTACACACCATTAATTGACTTCCATCAACTTTAATGTTTGATCAGAAATTTTGAGTAAAAGTTTAAAATGCCCTTAACAATGTAAAGTTGTCCAATTACCATGAATAAGACAAAAAAATAATAAAATATTCCCCCTCTTTCACATGTTCAGCTGCCAACACCACCAATTTTGCACATAATTAAAGGTTTTATAATTTAATTTAATTGACCAATTTGTTGTTATGAATTGAAATAATGTCGCAAAAGTAAGTTTTGTACGTAATATATTTTTATCATTTTACCTTTTGAAATAATGTCAGATGTTTTCAACCCTTGATAAAGGACTAAGGGCATGGTTTTGCATCCTGCTTGCTACACCTTTTAGTTTGTTTCACTGATTTATTTATTTATTTAATTTCACGTTCTTATGTCTTACCATTTTCTAGTCTTATTTGTTTATCTACTACAACATTTTGTTTCATTTATTTATTTTTTCCTATTCTTATTTCTTACATTTTTATTCTTCTTATTTAGTGGCAATGTCTTGCGGAAGCAGTAATGAGATAAATGAAGGAATTATAAAGTTTAAAAATAAGTGATGTTTTTGAAAAAAAAAAAAAAAAAAACACCGGCAAAACTTTCAGAATCACAAAAAAAAAAAAAACTATTTCTCAATTGTGAACAGGGAAATTACATATACCACTCATTTTGAACACCAAATAAAAAAGAAAATCTAGCAAAAACACATGTTGAAGATTCAAGAAATGCTTGTAGTGATAATGTATAAATGTGCATCACTTAACACAGTGTAAACATGACAAAAAGGGTAATAAAAAAACACATGTTGAAGATTCAAGAAATGCTTGTAGTGATAATGTATAAATGTGCATCACTTAACACAGTGTAAACATGACAAAAAGGGTATATTACAAACACTGTTCAACAAAAACATAGTGATGCATCAAACTTCACACCCACTTCACAAACTTCACACAAACTTACCCATCTATCGTCTATAGCGACGCCTTCGACGATTGAAAAAAATTGTGTTGAGTAGACAGCAACACTGTCTCTAACCCCAACCCTCCAAAACCATCACCATCTTCTGCCAATCATAACGACGACACCTCTGACGGTTTCGAAATCACTATCGTATTTCGTTAGTAACAAAACGGTGGCGATGGGTTGCCATTTGCTCGTTCCACTTCGTTGTGGTAGCCAAATGGGTGGAATGGACCCAGTTGCCTTAGAGCTCCTTCTCTCGTGCCGATTGATACAGTCGAAAACTATGAAAAGATAACTATGGCTCTGTTTGTCTTGTCTCCAACTCTTGAAGGAAGTGGTTTTATTATCTATTCATGTCATCCATGAACAAGAGTGCATTTAAGAGAGTGTGATTTAGAGAAAAAAAATGTGTTTTGAAAGAAAAGAGAGTGATTTCAAAAAAAAAAAGAAGAGTGTTTTGGGCGATGAAAGAGAGAGATAGAGAGTGAGGGAGATGTAAAGATTAAGGTTCCAAAAAGAAAATGGTGTCTTCCAGAAGAAATTGTTCTCATGCATTGCAATGGGATTTTTTCATTTTTTCCTTAGTTTTTCATTTAATGTTTTCTGATTGATTTGATCCAATCAGAATGTTTTATATCGTATTTCCTTTTCATTTTAGACGATAATGTCATCATTCCACTAACCCTACCGATCCCAGATAAAATGACGAACATGTTCTTCACTCAATTATCATTGACAAAAGTCAACTGACAGCATGGGAATTTGATGTAATAAAAGAGTAATTATATTTTTGTTTGTTTTTAGGTAAACCTCAAGGGTTTTGTGCAATTCCTTCTTTAAAGTTATCCACTCAAATCTCCCCTTCTAATAGCTCCATCAAATTGACTTTTATTGCTCTTTAAAAAATTGGCTTCTAATAACTTGTTGAAGGACCAAACGCTAGTTACAATGATTAAATTAATAATTTTTATCACTATTGTTATTATTTTTATTAACTAGGTCTGGGGAAGCTAAATCAAGTAAATTGTTATTATTATTAGTTTAAAAATTATTGACTTTTTCTCCATTTTAAAAATGCCCTTCCACCGTTACTGATTAACGGATTGAGGTTAAAGGTAGGAAGGTTGCGGTAGATATAAGTATAAACTCAAACTTGCTCTCTGACTGCCTTTATGTAGGTGGGTAATTCAACTTGGTTTTGTAAGTAATTTTGTAAGTTTAACTTTTTGAGTTGTTTGTTTTCTTGTTCATTATGGTGTTCTTTGGCTATTCAAGTTTAGAAATAATAATAAGTTGGGTTTCATAAATAAAAATGTTATTCACAGTTAAGTTGACTTAACAAAAAGTTAGTTCAACTGTTTATGTGATGATTTTTTCTGCCTTAAATATAAACTAGGATATCTTTGACCATTTCATCCAAAAATATGTAGATTACCGGGCAAGATATACTTTTATGAACATTTGCTCTTGTATTTTATCAATTCATTTCATATATTACAGTTTTCAATTTGAGCTTACTTCTTACTATTTTATTTTGTAAATCACATTTTACAGTACTGAAGATTTCTTTGACTATTTCATCCAAAACTATGTAGATTACAGGGCAAGATAAACTTTTGTGAACAATTCCTCTTGTGTTTTATCAATCCATTTCATATATTATATTGTTCGATTTGAGCTTACTTTGAACTATTTTGTTTTGTGAATCACATTTTGCAATACTGAAAAATAAGGAACTTTGAATAGTTTATAAACTCCAAAATATCACTACATTATTGATCCGGTTTGACTTCATAGATGAGTAATGTAAATCCATATAAAACAAAAATTAGGATCTCATACTAATCTATTATATGCTGATCTTTAATGTATAAGAGGGAATAATTTTAAAAAATAGTTGCATTTTCAAGTTGAGAAGAAAATATTAACATGATATTGCCATGCCAACGGCTGCAAGAGCAATTGACTTTGTCTCTGTACTACTATTCTTCTTTACATATTCAGATTGTCACTGTAAACTATTAATGGTTTTTATTTTTATTTTTATTTTTTAATTTTAAATATATAAAGTCTATTTAGTCTCCTCAGAAAAGAGAACCTGAAAAGAATATGGAAATGTTCAAGCAATTTGTGTTACCATTTTTTGTGATTTTGGCTCTTACAGTTTACGTTTTCGCGCAGGATCAATCAGGTTTGCTTGTTCTAAATCTCTGAAAAACATTCTAACGTCCCTCCCTCCTTGTAACTTCATGTTGAGGCCTTTGTGTGAATTTTCCTGTCAGGATTTATTAGCCTGGATTGTGGCTTGCCAAGAGATGACAACTATACAGAATCTACAACAGGTATCAACTATATTTCGGATGCAGACTTCATTGAAACTGGTGTTGGGAGGAGCATAGCACCTGAATACAAAGTTGGCAAGCAGAGGCAGACATTTTGGGTTAGAAGCTTTCCTGATGGAATAAGAAACTGTTATAGATTAAATCTTACCAGGGGTGATAGATATTTAATCAGAGCGAATTTCATGTATGGAAATTATGATGGTGAGAATAGAGTTCCATCATTTGATGTATATGTAGGTCCTAATTTGTGGGGGACAGTAAATATCTCAAATGCATCCACTTCTATTAGCGCGGAGCTCATACATGTCCTCCCATCAGATTATTTACATTTCTGTCTCGTGAACACGGGTGAAGGGACACCGTTTATATCAGCATTAGAGTTAAGGCTTCTGAAGAACACAACTTACATAACTCAATATGGATCGCTGCTGCTGCACCAAAAGATGACAGCCAAAAGATGACAGCCAACCATTGGATTTTGGCTTGAGACCTGCAGATTCCACTACACAGAATTACATTTACATGCACTTTGCTGAGGTTGAAAAGCTACAACCCAATGAGACCAGAGAGTTTAACATATCTTTAAATGGGATGCACTGGTATGGACCTTTCTCACCAGCTTATTTGTCCACAACCACCGTGTACACCAGATCAGGCTTGAATGCTGGATGGCATTACAACTTTTCGATCTACAAAACGGAAAGCTCAACACATCCACCTATCCTTAATGCTCTTGAGATTTATAGGCTTAAAGAATTCTTGCAGTTACAGACAGAGGAACAAGACTGTATGTTCTTATCAACTTCTCCCTTTTTTTTAAAGGTTCATTTAGTACCATTTCACAAACTAATTTCTGTATTCGTGTAAAAACTCTAGTTGATGCCATCACAAATGTAAAGGCAAAGTACGGACTGAATAAAAATTGGCAAGGAGATCCATGTGTTCCTCAAGCTTTCTTGTGGGATGGCCTTAGTTGCAGCAATAGTAGCAATGATCAGCCTAGAATCACCTCCTTGTAAGTTAACTATGCCTTCTAATTAGTATGATATATAATTTACTACTGTACTCCAGTTTCTTGTTATTGAAGTTAATGAATTGCAATCAGAAACTTATCCTCAAGTGGATTGTCTGGGAAGATAGCTGATTACTTGTCCAATCTCACCATGCTGCAATCTCTGTAAGTGTATCTGTCTCACACAAATTGTTAAGTAATCAATATATGAATGATTCAAGCAAATCGACTTACTATTTTCTATGATCGTGTTAGGGACTTATCGAACAATAATTTGATTGGACCAGTGCCCGAGTTTCTTTCTCAGATGTCATCTTTGAAAGTCCTGTAAGTTACCTGGAATTAGAACTACATACACCAATTTCTTGGTAAGGAGAATTGTTGATCAATAATATATACTTTCTATCTGCAGAAACTTGAATGGAAACAAACTCAATGGTTCAATTCCAGCTGCACTCCTAGAAAAACAGAGAAACAATCAACTTGCATTAAGGTTGGCTTTTATTTGGAATTATAAGCCTTTCTATAATTTCTTATAAGAAATTGTTGATAGCTGACTAGTTTTAATTCGAAAACTTATTTTCGATATTGTGTTGTGTCTAGTTTTGATGGCAATCCAGATCTTTGTTCATCAGATCCATGCAAGAAAAAAAATAATAAGAAGAAGAAAATTGTTATAGCAGTAGTAGCATCATCTGCTGCATTTGTATTACTTTTAGGTGCATTGATGATCTTTTTTGGCCTTAAGAGAAGGAAACAACAAGGTTAGGACAAAGTTGTATGTTACTGATTTTTTGCATTCCAGAGGTCAGTGTCCATGTAACTAAAAATGCTTAATGATTTTTTTGTAATATCATACAGCAGCGAAGGTGGATACCAAATCCAGCAAAATATGCGAGTCAATTGAGCAGAACAATCAACAGTTCACCTATTCCGATGTCTTGAAAATGACCAACAACTTTAAAAGGGTTCTTGGTAAGGGAGGATTTGGTACAGTTTATCACGGCCGTTTAGATGATAATGAAGTGGCAGTGAAGATGCTCTCTCAATCATCTGCTCAAGGGTTTAAGCAGTTCCAATCAGAGGTATATCTACATCAAACTCAAGACCACCTTGGTCTCATAATTTTTACATTACAAACTGTGAGGTGACCTTTTCTTTGATTGGCAATAACATCCGGTTTCTTATTATAGGTCAAGCTTCTCATGAGAGTCCATCACAGAAACTTAACAACCCTTATCGGATATTGCGATGAAGGCACCAATTTGGCTCTCATCTATGAGTACATGGCTAACGGGAACTTAGGAGAGCATTTGTCTGGTATGGATCTACTTCAAATATTAGATTTTGAATCATACAGTCTGATTTCTGACAACTTTCCTAATGTAGCAATGTTTAACAATTTCTTTGTAAATATAGATCGTGGGAAAGATGTCTTGACTTGGGAAGCGAGACTTCGCATAGCGGCAGAGGCAGCTCAAGGTTAGCTAGCAGTACATTATAAGCATAATTTTGTGTTATCATGTATTTACTTGTCTTTCTATTCATGCCTGGTAGTCTAACTGATATGCCTGGAATTTCAAATGCAGGATTGGAGTATTTGCATCATGGTTGTAAGCCACCTATTATCCACAGAGATGTGAAGTCTACAAACATCTTATTAAACGATAAACTACAAGCTAAACTAGCTGACTTCGGGCTGTCCAGAACTTTTCCTGTTGAAGAAGTCACGCATGTATCCACTATTATCGCTGGCACCCCTGGATATCTTGATCCTGAGTAAGCAAGTCTATTCTCGTTACTAATTATTTTCATAATGAAATGGCTTCAGATTAATACATTGCAAAACAAATTTTAACCTAGTTAGTGGCATTGTTACAATAGCTTGGCCGACAAGAAAAGCATAGTGTGAATATTTTATTGATTTATAAAGCTTAACCCATAAGAACATAACTCAAACTTTTATGTGAAAACAGAGAAGCAACAGAGGAGGATTCTGCAATCTTACTTCTTATATACGTCTTCCATAACAAACTAATCAGTTCCTGTACATGTTTTTCAGATAGAATTACAAGTAATCAGGTTAAGTTATATAAAAACCAATTAGCCTCATATTATTTGACTCAAAACAGCTCAAGTTCGAACTAAAAAACCAAAACAGAACAGCTTTTGTATTGCAACACATTTGTATCAACAGTTGTCATTTACTTTGCCGCATTTAAGAATTAAGAATCTAATGCTTCCGTAGCTTTTGAAATATTGGGAAATGCTTTTGCTAATATGTCTGTTATCCGGTCTGTTAGTAACAATTTGATTTAAAAACTTAAATTGGTAGGAAAAAGTCCAACTAATGATATAAGGCTCTCATACAAATCCTCTTACAAAACTAAAGGTGCTTGATTATGTTTGGTTCTGAATTTGAAATGATATCCTGAATTCATTTGCTCATACGTTTTGGTTTGCAGATATTATATATTAAACAGGTTGGATGAGAAAAGCGATGTGTACAGTTTTGGGGTTGTTCTTTTAGAGCTGATAACAGGACAACCTGTAATTTTAAAAGCACAAGACAATGGTAACAGCCACATAAGCCAATGGGTTAGTTTCATGCTTGCCAAAGGAGATATTAAAAATACTGTTGATCCAAAATTAAAAGGAGATTTTGACGCAATTCTGTTTGGAAAGCTGTGGAGATAGCAATACCTTGTGTGTCTTCAACATCGAGCAGAAGACCAACCATGAATCAAGTAGTGATCGAGCTGAACGAGTGTTTAGCAATGGAGACTGACCGGAGGAAGGAGAGTACTACTAATGAATTCGAAACTGGAGGTTTCACCGAAATGATGACTATGAATCTCCATACTGATTTTTCTCCTCTGGCAAGGTAGTGCATGCCTGAGCAGGAGAGTAAATACAAGGACTTGAAACAGGAGAGAAGGAAATAATGATTGTTGTGTAATTAAATTACTGTGCATTATTATAAACTTGTAGTATAGTGGTCTCGTAGGAGCAGCTGTGTGCAAGTTCTATTGTATATATATTTCTTGCAAAACTTATACTGCTGTAATCAATTCAAATTTTTGACAAAGATTTGTTCAAGAAGCAATTGATTGTTAATAAGTAGTCAACTATAATTTAGGATAAAAGTGGTTCTGCGTATAGGATCCTTGATGTAAGTTATTAATTTACACGAAGATTATCAAGTTTTGATGAGATTACACTGTTGTTACAAATCTATCAAGACTTTTAGATAAATAATCACTTCTCGAGATCCTTCACCTCGAAAATTCTAATTATATTAGCACTAGTGTTGACTTAGAGGTAAGTGGTAAATAAAGATCTAACACGATTTTTTTTTCTCTTTTTAAGTTACGCAAGTTAAAATATAGACGAAGTGAAAAAATAAGCTTGTGTCAAATGCATGCAATATGATAGGTAGAATTTGATGCCAACTTTATTCAATCTTATAAACTAACAGCAGACAAGCAAAAATATATATATATATATATATATATATTTAAATAAAGCAAGTAACTGATTTTTGGTTAAATTAAATTAACATAAAAATTTAAACATTCATCTATCTATTTTCATTTAATATAACGATTATCATTTACTTTGAATTTATTTATTGTTTATTACTATTGAGTTGAGTATAAATTGATAGATGGATGTTAAATATATAAGCCAAATTTTGAAGCTGATTTGGTATAATACTTGTGTTTTTTTTTTTTTTCATTTTTTTTTAAGAAGAAAAAGGGTACTTTTGTTAGTGATGTATTCAAATCACAACAATAGATTTTGAAGAGATACAAACTTTCTTTTGTTTGGTTGTATTTATGCAATCTTCAAGCAGTATAATAATTTTCTTTTATTATTTCAGAGTGTTTGTTCTAAAGGTAATTCCTAATTTTATAAAGATTTTAATAATAAATAGAAAAAAATAAGAGTTTGACCCATCAAAAATAGTGTGCTTAAGTCTTTACTCTTTGTTTCAATTTGTACTTGACTATTTCCAGATTTTTTTTTTTTTAAATGCTAACTAATGAAAACTCAAACCTAGGATATATATTTTTTTTTCAAGAATAATATTACACTAATCAAAATTTTATCTAAATTTATTGTTCAAATAATGTGGCAAACTTATTTATAACCACCATATCATCAATGCATCATCTTTAATTAAGGTAATTAAAACAAATGATCTTATAATGTGTAAAAAAATTTGATAAAAATGTGGGTAAGATTTTGGAATGTGTAGTACTATTCTTTTTTAATGAAGGAATTAAAAATGTTCTAGTTAGTGTTGAATTGCAATGTGTAAGAATTAAAAAAATTTGTTCAATGAAGAATTAAATGAGAATGCGCAATAATTAAGAAAGTTTTTCAATCTGAAAATAATTTAAAATGTTTGATTATTAGGAAAGTTGATCAATTGAAAAGTAAATGAGAGCATGAAAATTCAGATTTTATAGCTAATTTTTAAATGGAAAACATGTTTATATATTTTCTGAACAAACATAAAAACTTGAATTTTTTAAAGAAATTTGGGCCTAATTGTTAGATTGGGTGTTGAATAAAGGCCTTAGTTGCCTAGCCCACTAGTTGGCTGAATGATACGGTTTTGTGTAATGAAAAATTACATTAGCCTCTATCTACAACTACCATGTCAAATTTATGATGGAATCACTACAGAATTGCTGCAACAAATTGCTTTCTTGTCTTGACATCACAGTTTGCTTTTACTTTTATGAGTTTGTATGCATTAATTCTGTCACATTATCATAGATTTGACTAGTATACATATCAGTAACTATACATAATAGTCATAAGAAACAAATGTTTAATTTTTAATAATTATAACTTTTAATTTTTGAAACATTTTATTTTTAAATCATTGAATTCAAATTTAATGAATTAAACCATTTTCGTATAGTTACCAACCCCATACGGTAGCACAAACCGTTAGTATACATGGCCAAGTAACTGAGTAAATTCTACCTTTCAAAAAAAAAAAAAAAAAGAACTGAGTAAATTCTATATTAGAAATGTGCTTCTTTTATTATTTATTTTTAGAGATGGATTGTTTTTTTTTTTTAATACAGATAGATTGGTGTTGTATATATGTATTTTTGTTTCACTATTATTAACAATTTTAAAATAGGTTTAAACCTTTTCCTTTATTATTTTGATCAGTTTTAATTACAAACGGTGAGATAATATATTTTTCTAATAAACAGCTATGACCATAACATTTAACTCTACTTTCAAATGATAGTGAGACTGTGACTCGCATTTATGGAAAAACTACTCTTATAGCCTAAGGGAATAAATGAAATTTTACCCCTCACACATAAGGGGGCTCAGCTGCAATTATATGAGGGGTCAGCTACAATAATCAATGATAGGGAGAATGTGACTCATATTTATGGAAAAACTACCCTTATAGCCTAAGGGAATAAATGAAATTTTGCCCCTCAAGGGCCTCAGCTACAATTATATGAGGGGTCAGCTACAATAATCAATGATAGGGAGAATGTGACTCATATTTATGAAAAAACTACCCTTATAGCCTAAGGGAATACATGAAATTTTGCCCCTCACACATAAGGGGCTCAGCTACAATTATATGAGGGGTCAGCTACAATAATCAATGATAGGGAGAATGTGACTCATATTTATGGAAAAACTACCCTTATAGCCTAAGGGAATAAATGAAATTTTGCCCCTCACACATAAGGGGCTCAGCTACAATTATATGAGGGGTCAGCTACAATTATCCATGTCGTCGTAGAAAATACTCGAACCTCGAACCGTGGTCTCACTCATAAGAGCATCTGGTGCACTTTCTCTCCACTAAGGCTAGTGACTTGCGAGTTCTAACTACTACAATTTGAAGTTTTAATTAATGAGAACATAATTGAGCTCAACAACTTAATTAGTATGAGTAGAAAGAGGATTAATATTAGATCAATCCTATCGTATTGAGTTCTTAAAATTTAAAACCACGTCATTGCACTCTTAGCTTTTAAATAAAAAATTATTATTATTATTATTTATTATTAAAACTAATTCAAAAAATTATCGAAACTAGACAGCATAAGATATTCATAGCACAATCAAGAAAACAATTTTGATATATGAGAGGTCAACTCATATAACAGTGAGAGAATGATTTACACATAAAGTAGGAAGGCAGCTGCTATGAGATTGCAATAGATGGTTGTTGAGCCCAAGTCCATCGAGAACCTGAGTGTAATGCCTACCGTTAAGAAAAAGCACAAGAGACAAAATTCTTAAAATATAAATAATACTAAACAGTCCACCACCCAGTTTTGATCTGCTCGTCATCGACTCATCGTCATGTTCCAACTTCCAAGACACCGTCGCCACATGGAAACCTTGATCATCAGGTTGTTATTTTTTATTATTAAAAAGCATAATAATAAGGATATTAATAAATAAAAATCTTACAGAGCCCATCAAAGTTGAATACTTTGTCATCATCTTGGTAAAGAACAATCATTATTATATTTTAAAAAAAAACAATAATTATAATTTTTTTCCTAGATATATTTACATAATCTGATACTAATCAACAAGAAGTAGACTAGTAGAAGCTGTCGAAATTAAATTCCTTATTATAAGCAACTCAAAATTATAATTCCATTATACTATATATGTATATACGCTTTCATAATAAATGAAAAAAACTCATTTTAGTGAAAAAAAAGTTACCATAAAAATAACCCTGAATATTTTAACCTTAGATTTATTATTAAAAGCAAGACAAGGGTGGTCGCCACCACCGGCAACCCACGACGCTCTAGTTTTCCGTATTTTAAAAAGTTTGTATAACCTTATTTCATTTCCAAACTTTAACAAATACCACATGAGCATGTTTTAACATTGTCCCTATCACTTTGCAGGTGCTTGTCTTTTTCTGAATATTATAAGTTTAATTTTGGAATTTTGTGGAAAGGGTAAGGCATTGAAGTGCGCAAGTCCCACTCCACCTCTTTCATTTAACCCTGTCGGTTTTTTGTAGGACGAGGAAAAGTCACTGCATGCAACAGTCCTTACTTTACAAAAAGTGATTTGATTTAACAAATTCATCCTCCATTTCATGCCTTTCGAGCAGCCATGATCACGTGAATCACAAAGTTTCAAGTTACTTAATTCTTTGCTTTCACCAAGTCTTCCCAACGTCTTCCAATATCTTTGTAGATCAAGGTCTTTGTCAAAATTTCTACTGCTTAATTTCCACTACGTATAAGTTATAACATTGCATTTTAAAAGAAATTCTTCTCCCTGTCTAGAGTTATGCATGAAAGGCCAACTGGGACTGGGCATATATTTGGGTTTATCTGTTTTTGATCAAGCGTTTTCAAACTATGACGATTACATTTTGCAAAAAGGAAAATGACACCAACAAAATTGAGACTGACCTAATGATGAATATTCCATACCTGCATACATTAGATTCCATCTGAACTATGCCTACTTCAAAACGTCATCTATTACGGATGATGACCATAAAATGACATTAATCAACTTCATATTAATATATATATTAAAAATTAATTTCAATTATTTCACTACACAGCTTTCTTTGGGATAATCTCACTTTTTCCTCTTATACTTTGACATAATCACTGATTATTTTCAGTAGTTTAAGGAAATCTTATTTTATCTCGTTGTTACTACTATTACTAAATTGACCAAATGATCAAAGTGTTATCATAGTTTTATCATTTCATATTAACGGTCAAACTTTGACTTTTAAAGTTAACTTTAACGGTAAGGGATTTGTTGAAAATTTTTATAAACTATAGGGGATATTGAATTTATTTCATAAATCGATAAGGAAATATTAACGATTTCTAAAAATGCTAAGAGATTTTGATATTATGTCAAATTACAAGGGAAAAAATGGTTTATCCCTTCCTTTTTAATTCTTAGAATATAATAAATTATTTTTTTCAAAATAATTTCAATAATACGTATTATATTATTATTTTTAATATATCTTGTTTTAAATACAATTTTAAGTTATTATTATTATTTTTTTAAGAAAAGTTATTATTGTCAAACATATTTTTATATCCTATAAATAGATATTGTAATTTTTCAATTTAAATAAAAAATAATAAAATATATTAAAAAAAAACAAGATATATTACCTAAGAGACCCATATTCTATATGCCTTGTACATTTTAAAGTTTTTTTTTGGAATTTATGTTGGTCGAATGTGACAACTTAATCAATTGTTCTCTTTTTTTCAAAGAAACTTAATCAATGTTATGATGTGATAGCTGGATGAAGACGACGACATCAACTATGACGGTCTTCAAAATTATGTTGATGATGTCACCAGCATATTCCCCATGGACCACCTCGTACTACGCGTACAAACATTTCTCAAAAGTCATCTAATTATTTGATATAATATGTTGATGATGATGCTCATCTTTTTCTAAATATTATAAGGTTAATTTTTGGAATTTCGTGGAAAGGAAAAGGAATTGAAGTGCGCAAGTACCACTCCACCTCTTTCATTTAACCCTGTTGGTTGTTTGTAGGACAAGGAAAAGTCACATGCAACAGTCCTTACTTTACAAAAAGTGATTTGATTTAACAAAGTCATCCTTTATTTCATGCCTTTCGAGCAGCCACAATCACGTGAACCCCAAAGTGTCAGGTCACTTAATTCTTTGCTTTCACCAAGTCTTCCCAACGTCTGCCAATATCTTTGTAGATCAAGGTCTTCGTCAAAATTTCTATACTGCTTAATTTCCACTACGTATTTAAAAGAAATTATTGTCCCCGTCTAGAGTTATACATGAAAGGCCAACTGGGACCGGGCATGTATTTGGGTTTATCTGTTTTTGATCAAGCGTTTTCGAACTATGACGATTACATTTGTAAAAATAAAAATGACACCAACAAATTTGAGACTGACCTAATGATGAATATTCCATACCTGCATATATTAGATTCCATCTGAACTATGCCTATTTCAAAACGTCATCTATTACGGATGATGACCATAAAAATGACATTAATCAATTTCATATTAATATATATATATTAAAAATTAATTTCTATTATTTCACTACACAACTTTCTTTAGAATAATCTCACTTTCCCTCTTATACTTTGACATAATCGTTAATTACTTCCTGTAGTTTAGAGGAATCTCGTTTTACCTTGCTATTACTATTGTTACTGAAATGATCAAAATAATTAAAGTGTCATCATAGTTTTGTTCTTTCATATTTTAACAGTCAAACTTTAATTTTTAAAATCAGTTTTAACGATAAGAGGTTTGTTGAAAATTTTTATAAACTATAGGGATATTAAATTTATTTCATAAATCGATAAGAGAATATTATGTCAAATTACAAGGGAAAAATTGGCGTATCCCTTCTTTTTTAATTCTTAGAATATAATAAATTATTTTTGCAAAACAATTTCAATAATACATATTATATTATTATTTTTAACATATCTTGTTTTAAATACAATTTTAAGTTATTATTATTATTTTTTTGAGAAAAGTTATTATTGTCAAACATATTTTTATATCCTATAAATATATATTGTGATTTTTCAATTTAAATAAAATATATTAAAAAAAAAACAAGATATATTACCTAAGAGACCCCTATTCTATATACCTTGTACATTTTAAAGTTTTTTTTTTGGAATTTATGTTGGTCGAATGTGACAACTTAATCGATTGTTTTTTTTTTTCAAATAAACTTAATCAATGTTATGATGTGATAGCTTGATGAAGACGACGACATCAACTATGACGGGCTTCAAAATTATGTTGATGATGTCACCAGCATATTCCCCATGGACCACCTCGTACCATGCATACGAACATTTCTCAAAAGTCATCTAATTATTTGATATAATATGTTGATGATGATGCCATGGTTGATGTCATCAATTATGACCGTCTTCATATTTTTGTTGATAACTTTTTCAAAAAGAATGAATCATTTATGGGCTCATCTAAGAATTGATGGAATCTAAAATTCAATGGGTAATACATTACCTAAAATTTTGTTTAACTTTAGTATCCAAATAAAAGAATAAATTTGTATAGAACTTCCACATTATCACTGTAACATTTTATAATTAAGATAATTATTATAAATTATTTTATTATATCATATAAGTAAACGACTTAATGATTTTTTTGGAAAGTATAAAATTATTCAAAAATCAATTTGTGACATAAACTTCCAATTTAATTATTATATTTTAAAAGTGTTAATTACTTGAAGAATTTTTTCCATACATACATAGTGTGAATTATTAATTTCTAGTTTACTGCTACTTAATTGATATAAAGAAAATTATGGATGGACAATGGTCATTACAATGTATGCATGTTTAAAGTTTACAAAAGTTTATTCATTAACCTCTTCTTTTAATACTTCTTAACCGATGAAGTTTTAAGTTTATGAATTTATATGATTTTATATAAATTCTATACTTTGATAGTTTCAGAGTAACTGATTGATCAACGCAATATCCCTACCCTTGCCATATGAAGTCTTTTCTAGTCTTCTAACAGATGAGCTCGATTAATCACTTTAGCTCATTGTCTAACACGTTCATATCATTTTGGAAAATAGAATCTTTCGAGTAAAAATATCTTATCAAAAAGGTGTGTAATGAATTGACTAAATTAATATTAATGAAAATATATAGAATATTTCAAGTAGAAATATTTTATCGAAAGGCTGGTATTGAATAATAAGTTAATATTAATCCTCCAAAGGCAGAAACATGACAAAAATATCACAATCACTTTTAGTTTTTGAGGCCACAGAAGAAGTAAGGCCCACTGTAGGACAACAGCAGAACAGCCCATTAAGATAATTTTAGTGGGTCTATCAATAATGTCTAATAATGCATGAGTGAGAATTGCTATGTACATGTAGGGTTTGTTTCATTGCTTGGTGCACCCCAGTGGAACTGACTTGTATACATATATATATATATATATATATATCAAAGTGTGATGAGTTTGTACTGTTTGAATTATTGACTTAAATTTATGAGATATATTCCTCATCTGTAATAAACCTGATAAAATTTCTAAAAATAAAAATTAATAAAAGATTTAAAATATAAAAAGTAAAAATAAATTAAGAAGAGAGAAGGCTAGATAGCCTCAACACCTAATGATTGAAATAATAATAATAATATTGACATCAATAAAGGGTGTGATATCATTTCCATCAAATATTCTAAAAATTTTTGAAAATATTATTGATATTTTCATAAATTATTAATACCGATTAATATATAGGGTAAGTTTAAATAATATCATGAATGTATCTACAAATATATATTATACTCCTGTCAGTGTAAATGATAATTAAATTACTGATACTTCCTAACTTATGTCATGGTATCAAGTATTGTATGAAATTAAACATGATAGTCACAAAATGTTTGAACTACCTAAGTTTTCTATTTGATATTAAAATTTATATAGCTTTTACCGTGCAAATTATTAAAGAATGAAATTTCAATAGAAGTATTTTAATTTTATATAGTTTGTATTTACTTTAAATTCATGTTTATATTTTTATAGTTGTTATATTTTATATGCTTTATAAAAAAAATTATTTTCATATTTCTAAAATTTCATTAAAAATCTTTTGTGCTAACGTTTTAATTATATAATTTCAGATACGTTATGATGAATATTATTTACATAGGTATTTTTGTTTTTATCCACACTTACAAAGAGACCTACTATCATTATAATTATTTTGTTATTGAGCGACAAATTTGATAGATAAGCTACCACAAACGTTGTCATTTTTTTTTTTTTTTTTAAGAATCCTTGTCGGAATTTTATCCACATTATTAGCATTTGTACAAGCTGTCGTGTTAGAAAGAGAGTCTCCTTTTTTTTTCGCAACTAGTAAAAAGATCCACTTACACAACAAAAGCAGGGCCATATCACCATCAACTAAAATGAACTGCACGTGAACCACGTTATTTTTACCTGGGATAAATTACATAACACCTTAACTTTAAAAGCGTAATATTCAACAGCTGCACTTAATTATACATATGACACTGACGTTACTCGATAACAGTTAAATATAATAACTGATTGGGACTATATGGTGAAAGTTTAAATTTACCCCTACTCTTTACTTAAAACTTCTTAATTATCTGGTTAAAAAAAAAAAAAAGCTTCTTAATTATCCTGAAAGGTACTAAAATAAATTTTGTAAGATTAAGAAAAGAAACTATTTTATAGTTGAAATAGTACATCAAACTAAAGACTCTCAATGCGGTGGCGGCAGTCTCGTCTTGCTTCTCTAGAGTACAGAAGGACAGGTTCAAGTCTGCGTAGCCGCCTTTGTCCTATTTTTTCTGAGTACTCCTCTCTTTGTTTGGAAACAATTATCTTAGACGCACTTCCAAAGTTTTAACAAGAATGGTTTTAATAGTATTTTAAAGACTCACTTCTAAAGTTTTAACTAGAATGGTTTTAATAGTATTTTAACCTGACAAGGTGTTAGAAAATCAAACAATAAAAATTTAATAATATTAATTTTAGAAGCTTTCATGAAAATAATTGAACAAAATAATAAGGAAATCAAATTAACAAAAAGCTGGAAGAAAAAGGAAAGAAGACTCGAACAAAGCAACACGGATATAATAATAAAAACAATAAATATAATTAATACAACTTCTTACATGTTCCACTTTCAACCAAACAAGCTATAGTCTTCCAAATTTCCTTCATTTTCCCTATATTTCTCATCATCCAAACACCAAAAAGGGTAAAAAAAAAACCCACAAAAATGAAGAAACACCATACCGACCACATTTATGGGAACCAAAAAGGGGAAAAAATCTGAAACTTCACTTGATGATGAACCCTTTCTATGTAAGGGCATTTTGATAATTATTATTGAAACGGACTAAAAATGAATGGCAAAATGAAGTTGAATGCAATTTTTCATTCTCATTCCATTATGAGTCACTTTTGAATTTACTCCTTGCAATAATTAACACGTGTTTGTAAAAGTTCATCTATTAATCTGTCATTTTCATACTTTTTGACGGATGAAGCTCACCAGAACTTCAAAGTTTTTAAGTCAATAAAACAATATAATTTTATATAAATTCTTTGCTTTGATATTCCAGAGCAATTGATTGACCAACACAACACGTGTGCCCTTGCTAAAGGAAGTCTTTCTAGTCTACTGACAGATAAGCTCGGTTAATTATCTTATCTCCTTGTCCAACATGTTCTATATCACTATAGAAAATTGAATCTTTCGAGTAGAAATATTTTATCAAATTAGGTCCAATTAATGAATTGATTAAAATTAAATCTAGTACAATTAATATATCGCATTAGAGAAACTTCAATTCGATTCCAATGAGATTAAAAGAAATCCAATAAAATTTAATCAATTAAAATTTGGATAGTGTTAACCTATACCTTTAAAAATATATAAAAGTTACTATAATTAATAGTGATAATAACTTTCATTTAAAGAACAAATAGTATTAACAATTTGAAATTTTGCTCCTAACTTGATGGGTGAACGGGGTTTAATTTATACTTAAGAAGAATGGATTGATTTGATTTTGGACAGATTTCAGCAGGACATTAATTCAGGCAATCAATCCAATTATGTACATTAGCAATTACAATTAGAAAATTTGAGATCTAAGAACAATCTCATCGAACCATCAAAATCCAATCAAAGTTGGATTAATAGGTTTTTTACTTCGAGTAACACTTACATCTGAGCAAAATATCAGTTGTGTTTCTTAATAAATTAACTTAGTTATAGAGAAAGGTGATCTAATTGGACAGTAAATCATAGCTTCACTCTCTTTTTTGTCTCATAGTCATGAGTTATACTTTTACTTATCCCATTTCATGGGCATACTCTCTCTCACCCGTCGTGGGTTGCTTTCTTTCGTTTTTGAGAGTAGATCCCTGGATCACATCTTAGAGTTATATATCGTAGCTGGTCTTGAATCTTTTGACAGCACCATGAGCAATGTATTAGTATTAAAAAAAATGAAATAAAATAACCTAGTTATAATTATGGTAACATGCATAAACTAATAGTAATCACATTTTTCGGTGAGGTTAAAATTTGAGTTCAAATTCCTCTCCCCACTAAAACATGACTATAGTTAAAAGAGATTTGACAGGATTCTGTAATCATTGTGACACTTTACTATTTTGGCAGTATAAAACTGCATATGTCCTGAAGACTCATACCAAAAAAATATTACCTACTGGCTATGGAGATTTTCAAGCATTTGATCGTTGCACTTCTTGATATAGCCGCTCTCACAGTTCTGGTTCATGCCCAGAACCAATCAGGTTAGACTTGCAGTGACTCCAGGATGTCGCATGTCAGTTCTCTTCATTGTTATATTCTCTATCAATATATTAAGATTTTTTGTTTTTTCTTTGTCTATTGTATTTAGGTTTTATCAGCATCGATTGTGGATTGCTGGAGACTTCTGGCTATACTGACGAGAAAACAGGCATAAACTATACATCAGATGCAAACTTCACAGAAACTGGAGTAAGCTTCAACTTATCAAGTGAATACAACCTTGACACCTTGGAACAGCCATTCCGGACTGTTAGAAGCTTCCCTACAGGAATAAGAAATTGTTACACTATAAAACTTACTCGCCTAAATGTGAAGTTCCTGATTCGAGCAAGTTTCATGTATGGGAATTATGACGGCAAGAGTAAGCCACCAAGGTTTGATCTCCTCCTTGAAGCTGATGTGTGGGATACAATTGAATTCATCAATTCATCAACTGTTGTTACCAAGGAGATCCTCCATCTCCCTCAAAGAGATTATGTTCATGTTTGTCTCGTGAACACATACTCTGGAACACCTTTCATATCTTCCCTGGAATTAAGACCTTTGAACAATTTGACTTACACAACTCAATCAGGATCACTACTTCTCCATTTGCGGTTGGATGTGGGTTCAAATTCCCGCATACCGATCAGGTAAGTTTCCAACTATAATGGTATTGTCCGTTTCAGTTTTAGGTTGATTTGCATATATTATTTTTTCCGCAAAAAAAAAAGAGTGAGAGTGGAAAATAGAATTGGAAAACTAAATTAAGTTTTTATTTTTTTAATTTAATACTCTCATGAACAGTTTCATGAACTAATAGTTTGTATAAAAAAAAAGTTTGTGAAAATAGCTTCGCAAACTATTTTCGCGAACTATTACCTTTATGCGATTATTAGTTTGTAGATATAGTCCATCCAAGTACTAAAAATATCTCAATTCAATTTTCCAACGTCATTTTCTAATAAAGGCCTTTATTTTTTCCTATTTGTCGGAATTTCTCTAGTTTTATATGTTTTAATATTCAATCCAAAAGTGTTGTCACTTTCTTCCTTTAGTATTAACTTGGGTATTGGGATGATAGTCTGGTACAACCGGCCTCTCTAGTAAAAGCGATAGCTAGAAAATTTAATGTTTCATCCTTACTTCATCAATATTATAGAACCGTACCAAACGTTAGGGGGCTAAATTAGTGAAATCAATCAAATTTATGATTAAACACCAAAACAATCGTTTGATGTTATATGCTGAAATGACCTGGCCCATCTAGAATAAATATTATCCATTTTGGTCACAATGGTTTTGGCTTTTTAACTTTTACCTAACAAAATAAACAATTTAAGTTTCTTAAGTGGCATTTCAGTACACTCCATTTTGGATTTTAGAAAACATAAAAAAAGAAAAAGTTTGGTAATCCTTTTCTAAAGGGTAAAAATCATTTTCACCTTTAAGTTTTAAGGAATGATCAAATTTTTAACTATATTTTACAAAAAGATAAAATCTTTCCTAAAATTTTGAAAAAATATCAAATTGATTCCTCTTATCAGTTAATTGACAATCAAACTAAAATTGACTATGATTGATAGGGGTGTTTTGAATATTATATAATTTTATTAATAGATAAAAATTTAAATAAAAAAGAAGATAGGTGTCAACCAATGAATGGTAAAATAACAAAAATATTAAACAATAAATTAAAAATAAAAAATGACAAATTAAAAATAAAAAGAAAAGAAAAAAAAACTTGGAAAAAAATAAATCAAACGAACCCAATACTGGGTTAGTTCGAAGAAGAACCCAGTTGCCTGGGTTCGTTCAAACCAGAAGACCAACCCAGATTTCTGGGTTCATCTTCAATAAAGTGCAACCTGGGTTTGTCTTCAACGAACCTATGAAGACAATAGAGGTTGAAGATAATCCGATCAGGTGCGACGTGGGTTCATCTTCAACCTCATATGGTTAGTGATGGAGGTTGAAGATGATCCGACCAAGTGCGACTTGGGGTCATCTTCAACCTAGTGTGCCTCGCAATGAAGGTTGAAGATGATTCGACTAGGTGCGAACTAGGCTTGTTGAAACCAGAAGATGATTTCGTCTGTTTTTTTCGTCTGTTTGTTCTTTGCACCTAGGTTGTTAAAACCAGATAGGTTTGTGGTAATGTTGTGGTTATGGTGTGATGGAGGTGGTGATGTTATGGTTATGGTGGTAACAGTGGCCAACGAAGGAGGTTAAAGACAATCTGATCTGGTTTTTTTATTTATTTATTTTATTTATTATTTATTTATTTTTTTATGTTTATATTTATATTTTTTTTAGATTTTAAATATTATTTTAATTTTAATTTTTTAATATTTTGAAGATTTTTCTTTTTCCTTTTTTATATGTGAATTTTTTTCTTGATATTATCCTTGATTTTTAGATACCTTTTTATTAAAATGGTAATAGATGAGAGATTAAATTAGACGTTGTAGATGTTGTTTGATTAAAGATGAAGATTGATGTGGTGATTGGATTGAATATGAAGATGTGAGAGGTTAATTTAGTTTTGATTTTTAAATTCATTTTATTTTAGGATTTAGTTTTATTTTTTATTTTATTAATTTTTTACTCATTGTAATTTTTAATTTTATTAAGGGCAAAACGGTCATTGTATGCTTTACAAATAGAGGGGTAAAATAGTCTTTTCATATTTCTATTAGGTTTGACTGTTAACTGTTAATCAATTGATGAGAGAGATTATTAGACATTTTTTCAAAATGTTAAGGTTGATTTCGTCCATTTTTAAAATATTATTAAAAATTTGATCATTTTTCAAAATTTAGAGACTCAAATGATTTTTTTCCTTTTCTAAATTAGTTTTTAACATGTAAAAAACAATGATAATCATTATAATAATATACTGAAAAAAGGGATGTTTTCTGTTTTATTTATGGTGTTTTTTGGTTGCTGTTTTGTCTTCCTCTCTCTTCACAATTAACTAGACCGCTTTCTCTACTCAGATATTCTTTCTCTTTTTCTTCCTTGTCCTCCTCCTTGTCTTCTCTCCTTCTCTTTGTCCTTCTTCTCTTGTCCTTTTCCACCCACATTTTCCTCCTTCTCTTCTTCACTAGATCCAGTGACTTTTTTTTAAAATTTTTTTAAAGTGTTTTTAATTTATTAATTTATTTAACAATTCTTCTTCTTTTAGAATTTATTTGCTGATTTTTTTTTTTAATTTTTAAGGGCAATTAACAAATAAATCTTGAATTTTATTTTTTCAATTCCAAATAGTTTATGGCTTTCACAAGAGTGATCTAATTGATCACTAACTACAAATATTATACCAGTTCAGTCATAAATTTTAAAAAAAAAATCCATGAAATTATTTTGTAATTAATGGCCATTAGTCAACAATCAGTTTGAACATAATTTTATATTAAGAAACAAAACTACACCGAAAGTTAAATTTTAATTTAAATAAAGTGAAATGATTTGAATAAAATATTAAAAAAAAAAAAAAGAAAGCATGAGACTCCTCCACCGAGAATCAACCAATTGAAAGCGCCACCCATACAGTCTGCACATCTCTCCTCCACTAGATTTTCTCACGCCTTATATATATTGTTTTTATTTTTCGCAAGACTTTTTTTTTTTTTTTTTACTGTTTTTCATTTTTAAAATAATGTTTTGAACCGTTTTTAGAATTCAAAAATCGAGGAAAAAGACTATCATAAAAAAATAAGTACCAGACACATCTTATAAGTTTCGTTTTTCAATGAGCACTAGACTTTATCAATCAATTTAAGGGCCATTCAACTAGCGATCATCTGAATTTTTGATTTGGCTTACACTAATATAACATCTGCCCTTTCAATGTAGGTATAAAGATGACATCTATGACCGCATATGGACCCCCTACAGTAGGTCTGACTGGAAAGAAATAAACATCTCGCTCCCAGTCAAACCCGACAGCGAGTACCGGCAACCATTGGCTGTCCTGAGAACTGCTGTCATACCAGCAAATGGTAGCGATTGCTTGAGATATTGTGTGGCCTGTCCTGATAATGCAGCCCAATATCATGTGTACATGCACTTAACTGAGCTTCAAGCGCAGGAACAAGTCAATAACCAGCCAAGGCAGGTTCCCAGTTACTTAAATTCAAGTATCCTATACAGCTTAGCAAATGGGAGTAACCTTGACTTCTCAATCCACAAAACTCAAAACTCACCATTACCGCCCATCCTCAATGCCATTGAAGTATATCAAGAACAGAAACTCTCGCAACCTTTAACGGACCAACAAGATGGTATCTAATTTCTTCCAGACAATATACGATTAGTCTATTAGAATCTCATCAACCTATAAGTATTTTAATTATTATAGCACTTGACTTTATCTGCTTAAGCTTTCGTTTCTAACATTATATTTAACTTTTTTTTCTCCTTCTAATTTTCCTTAATCAAAATGGATGAATTTTGATTCTTTGATTATTAATCTATATGCATGTCAATGGGAAACATCAGTTGATGCTATAATGTCTATCAAGACATGGTATGGAGTGAATAGATCAAATTGGCAAGGAGATCCATGTTCCCCTAAATTTCACATGTGGCAAGGCCTGCAGTGCTTTTATAATGATTATAACCCCCCTAGGATCATATCCCTGTAAGTTGCTTCTCCCCTTTATCTATACAAGCATCCTTAGTTTGAGCTTACACTTCACCAAAATTAATATTGGCTATGAATGTGCAGGGACTTATCATCAAGTGGAATATCCGGGCGAATAGCTCCTTCCATATCCAGTCTCACAAAATTACAATATCTGTAAGCATATTCTCCAATTGTCATATATGCATGAACCTGTAAGTTGTTAATTAATTAATCTATTAATTTTTTAAAACTAAGTCATCAGCTTAACATTTCAATCACTATTTCAGGAACCTATCATACAATAATTTGAGTGGACGAGTGCCTAAATTTTTATCTCAGATGGCATTTTTGGTAGTGCTGTAAGTTAATTGGATTTGTGATATATATTTATATATGTGTGCACGCGCGATTAATAAAAAGGTTACCGTGTAGAAAAAAAGGATCATTATTTTATCATTATTCTTTCGCAGAAACTTGACAGGAAACAAACTTGAATGTGTTCCAGCTGAACTCAACGAAAGAATGAAAGATGGACTAAACTTAAGGTTTGCTTTCAAGTCAAAGTTCTAGATGATTAATATGAATGTAATTTGAGGAAGAGTTACAAAATCCCCTTCTTGATATAATCAAAACTGAAAACAATCATGCGGTCTCGGATAAATTTTCCAATGAACTGCTTCAATTAGATCACTGGGTACCATAATAGCTGGCATTCAGACAAATAGGACATTCTTTGTCTTACAATGGTGTTGTCATATTTGTTGATTCTAGTGTGAAAGGAAATCCAGGTCTTTCTCAGTGCGGAAAGAAAACAGAACCTCTTCTAATAGTAGCAACAGTTGTTCCGAGTGTAAACCTCGTAGGTACCTTGGCGACTCTATGGTTCCTGAAAACGAGAAATAAAGGTATGTGAACAATTTTGTTCAAGCTTTGGTACATGCCGCAATTGTTTAATTTATACAATAAAAAGTGTCCATGTTGTTTCCACTATAAGATTCTTAATATCAGAACTTAATTGATTTTTAATTAGTTTGAGAGTTTGTTTTAATTAATTTAAAAATCATGATGTATCCAATTGCTGAGGTTTATCCTTTTCTGATGGAACGGCTTCATATTTCTAGCCTCCTCACCTAGTCTAGGTGCCTCTCTTTTTTTTGTTTTTATGTTGGTCAAGCTCTCTTTTTATATGTCACTTTTTACTCTTTCTTCTGCTTTAAGCCTTGTCTAATTGCTTAGACATTATCTTAGATCACAAGTTATGGTCCCTTTCTTTTTATCTCTACAACCAGGTACTTTGACATACCTAGGTACTTGCCACTCCTGGGTATTTTGTTACACAACTAATGCTTGTCTGATTGACGCATAGGGCATATAGCACTAGATTAAATTTGAAAGAGAAAAATTCAAAATTATTCAAATTAAAACCAAATAAAAAAAAAAAATCGTTTTTAGCCAATTCCAAGGAAAAATGTGTTTTTAGTCTTTCAAATAAATTAATTACATCCGGTACCCCCTATTAACCAAAATACTTTTGAGGGTGACGAGAGAGCTTCTCGTCATACTTGACGTGATGGAAGAACCTTCCGTCACGCTTGAGTGTGACGAGAGAGCCTCCTGTCACGCTACCCTCTCGTCACGCTGCCCAAACGTGATGGGAGACAAACGTGATTAGAGAGCCTCCCATCACGTTTCTGCTGTCACAGTATTTTTAAAATTTTACTTACATGGCTATATTTGGAATCACAGGGTATTGAGTGCATTTTATTTATTTGAAGGGTTAAAAACAATTTTTTTTTTTTTTTTGAGAGGGCGTGAAAACAATTTTTGGTTTTGAAATGGGGGAAGTTTTTTAAATCTTCACAATTTGAAATTACATCATCACGTGACTTGGATTCACTTTGACCTTTCAAAGCACTAATTCTCTCTTTTGGTACCTAATGTGGAGTTAACAATAGAGGAACTGCACTTTTGTTTAGACTACTAGTCTTTTTGGTGTTAACTCCCTTTGGTGTAAGCCCTTCTTGTGCGTGAGTTTCTCAGGCAGCCCTTTTAATGGTAGGTCTTGTAAGTAAGGCTTATTTTTCTTTTCTGTTTTTTTAGGCTAATATATCCCAAAACAGTAGCCCCTTGGTTTCCATCGCTGGGCAAAGTAGGTGGTTGAAGCTAAACCTTTATGTATTTTTGAGATTAGCTCGATTTACTTTGGGATTGGGCTTGTCCTAAGGCCCAATTAGATGCAATTATTACCTTTTCAAATTCTGATATGTGAATGCTTCATTTCAAGCTATGTTACTTAACAGCTCTTTATGACAACCATTTATTCTTCTTTCTTCAATAATGACATCTTTTTCCTAGTTTTGTCTTTCTTTTTTTTTTTTTCCCAAAGATAAAAATCATTATCATCTTTTGAAGATTTACTAGTAAGATATTTTTCTGCACCCTTTTTGTTTATCATTGAACGAATTACATGAAACTTCATAAGGTGTGTCCAAAATCTAACAGAAACACATTTATCCTTTATTACACAACATCCCTACTCTTTTAGTCAAATTCTGTTAAAGTTAATCAAACTCATTTGATTTAAGGGCTATCTTCAGAACTCAGAAATTAAACATTGAAAAAAAAAAATTATTGAAAAAAAAAGTTCTAGATTTTTATGTTGAATATTTGGAACCTAGATCTTCAACTTGAAGATTTGGAACTCGAAAAACATAAATCCAAATTTGGATTGAAAAGAAAATATGAAGAACAACTTCATCATCAATAGATCAACCCAGATAAATGTCATCATCATCAACAGATTAGCTCATATGAAGAATAGCTACATCATTATTAACAAATCAACAGATCATCAACAGAACAACCCAAATCAAACCAACACATTAAAAAAAAAAAAAAGAAAAGCAACTAAAAAAATATTTTAAAAAAATCAAAGAAAAGATCTCTTAGTTTTTGTTTTAGATCTCAACACCTCATTCTCTCCTCTCTCTCTCTCTCTCTCTCTTAGTTTCGGTTGGTTTTGAATGAACAAAGAAGCCAAGTTACCTGGGTGAATGTTGACTTGGGTCATTGGAAGTCGAACGAACCCAGATCACTTAGGTTTGTTCATTTTACCTAGGTACATTTGTTTAGAGTTGAAGATCTTCATATTCATCTGGTTATGAACTTTAACTAGATTTTTTTTTCCCATTTTTCTAGTTGAAACCAAATCAACTATGGTTTTGAAACCAAATCAAGTTTGATTTGGTTTCAAAATGACTCTTCATGTTCAACTAGTTGAAGATGAAAATCTTGAACCAGATGAATATATTTTATTATTATTATTATTATTTTCATTTTTTATTATTTTTTTTTCATTTTTTAAAATTGTTGGTGGCGATCAAATTGGATCTCCATTGCTCGATGGATCCCATTTGACGGCGGAGATCCGAAGCTCCAATTTGATCTCCACCATATTTTAAATGTTATTTTTTTTAATTGTTTTATTCAGGGGCAATATAATTCTAAAATCTAAATAAACTATTAAAGTTGATGGAAGTCAACTAACGATGTGAGAGCATGGTGTAATAAAAGGGTAAATGTGTTTCTGTTTCTCTTTAGACATACCTCAGCATGGTGTCGTGCAATTCATTTGTTTTTCACTCAACTTTCAATGATAGTTGTTTTCTCCTTGTGCTACTTGCTCTTCATATAAATCGAGTGTTTTGTATCTTTCCTCCTTCTACATTTTACCTTTCTGTTTGGTCCAACATTCGTTTTTGAGTCTCGTCCTTCTCTTTGTTGTTGTTATTCTTTTAAGGAATCTTTAGAGTAGTGTTCTAATGAACCCGATCAGCTTTAAGTCAATCAATGATGCTTATCATCGCAAATTCGAGCAATGGGAGTACAACATTACTGCTAGTTCTATATAAAGCTTATATGACATTCTATGTTTTGGTTTGGACCGTATTATAGTGGATGACTTGTCATTTGTAAGCTCAGAAGGTTATTTGTGGTCCCAAAGTCCTTAGATAGTCTCGTTTCTAGGGTTATCATCTTTCTTTACTAATGTGAGTCTCTTTTCTCAATGTCTGAGCTTGAGCATTATCGAGTCAAATTTCGTGTTCCTTAAATAGTTGAGTTGAAAATTTCTTTAGGGGGTTATGATTTGGTTCCTCCTCTTGAGTGTAAAGTTACCATTTCATATTGATCTCTCAAATTTAAGCTTAACCTCTTGATGCAATCCTTTTACTGTCACCTTTTGGTCAATTTAAACATCACCCTTATTCAACTGAGTTTGAATTTCTAGAGGTTTGTATCTATGTGTTTCGTTTTGTAACATAAGCGTTGTTGGGGGAATCCTTACTCAAGGAGCTCAATTTCTTGTATAACATGGATGTCAATCCTAAAAGGGAAGGTATTTATTTTTCATGTTCTTGGAGTTCCACCATGAATCCTGTGCCTTATTAATATAACAATGATAAGGAATAGGCAAACTGGTTTTTGGCTTTCGGTAATTGCTGGTCGGAAGTATCAATAGGTGGTCAGAGGTACCGAGTCATTTAAATAATTGATACTGAAGGTGTTAGCTCTTTGTTGTTTTTATTTGGTCTTTTTGAATATTCCTATGTTGTTTCCATATTTTCATTTTCAGAGATTTATTTTATTTTATTTTAATGGGTTTGCCCTTTTTGACAGCCGCTGCTGCTAAGGCTGTAAAGAACCTTGCCTCTGAGGCAGATTTAGGAGATGACGATGAAAATCTTGATGGATCAAGAGAGGATGGTCCCAACAACACAATGACTAATGATGGTAGAAATATATTTTTGTTTTATGTATATCATTATTATTCTTGTTATTTGTTGTTGTCAAGTCTATACTTGCCATTTGGTTAATTTGTCCAACTACTAATGCTACTCTTTTTTTTAGTTATGACTAAAACTAATATGGTTGGGTATATATGTGTACAAACTTCTTATAGAGAAGGATGAGAGTCGTGTCTCTTCAAAGTCGAAGACAAGGTATTTCAGGGGTAGTAAAAATAATGATAGGATGAAGGAAAACAAATGTGTTGACACTTTCCACTCTGAGTCTGGCGAACCCACCATTAATGACCCAACCATGAATGGAGGTAAGAATACATATCTAATTTATATTTATTATTATTGTTATTTGTTGTTGTCAGACATATACTTACCAGTTTGTTCATTCCATTATTAATACCATTCTAATCATTGAGTTATGACTAAAATAAATGTGGTTGGACATATATATATATACATTTAAACTTCTTGTAGAGAAAGATATGAATCGTGCTTATTCAAATACAAAGAGAGATGATGAGATTTGTGACAATGAGGATGAGGAGGAGAACATATATGCTGAGGAATATTCAAGAGAGGACAACGTAAATCTTGATGGATCAAGAGAGGATGGTCCCGACAACACAATGCCTCCTGAAGGTAGAAATGTTTATTTATTTTATGTATATTATTAATTATTATTTGTTGATGTCAAATCTATACTTGACATTTGGTTAATTTGTCTGACTACTAATGCTACTCTTATTTTGAGTTATGACTAAAACTAATAATGTTAAATATATATGTATATAAACTTCTTATAGAGAAGGATAAGAGTCGTGTCTCTTCAAAGTTGAAGACGAGGCATTTCAGGGGTAGTAACAATAATGATAGGATGAAGGAAAACAAAAGTGTCGACGCTTTCCACTCTGAGATCAATGATTCCACCATTAACGAAGGTAAGGATACATATTTAATGTATGTGTATTATCGTTATTTGTTGTTGTCAGACCTATGCTTATCATTTGGTTCATTCCATTATTAATACCATTCATATCATTGAGTTAATACCATTCATATCATTGAGTTATGACTAAAATAAATATGGTTGGACATACATACATATATATATGTATAAACTTAAACTTCTTGTAGAGAAAGATATGAATCGTGCTTATTCAAAGACAAAGAGAGATGATGAGATTTGTGACAATGAGGATGAGGAGGAGAACATATGTGCTGAGGAATATTCAAGAGAGGACAACGTAAATCTTGATGGATCAAGAGAGGATGGTCCTGACAACACAATGCCTCCTGAAGGTAGAAATGTATATTTATTTTATGTATATTATTAATTATTATTTGTTGATGTCAAATCTATACTTGACATTTGGTTAATTTGTCTGACTACTAATGCTACTCTTATTTTGAGTTATGACTAAAACTAATAATGTTAAATATATATGTATATAAACTTCTTATAGAGAAGGATAAGAGTCGTGTCTCTTCAAAGTTGAAGATGAGGCATTTCAAGGGTAGTAACAATAATGATAGGATGAAGGAAAACAAAAGTGTCGACGCTTTCCACTCTGAGATCAATGATTCCACCATTAACGAAGGTAAGGATACATATTTAATGTATGTATATTATTATCGTTATTTGTTGTTGTCAGACCTATGCTTACCATTTGGTTCATTCCATTATTAATACCATTCATATCATTGAGTTACAACTAAAATAAATATGGTTGTACATACATACATATATATATATATGTATAAACTTAAACTTCTTGTAGAGAAAGATATGAATCGTTCTTATTCAAAGACAAAGAGAGATGATGAGATTTGTGACAATGAGGATGAGGAGGAGAACATATGTGCTGAGGAATATTCAAGAGAGGACAACGTAAATCTTGATGGATCAAGAGAGGATGGTCCTGACAACACAATGCCTCCTGAAGGTAGAAATGTATATTTATTTTATGTATATTATTAATTATTATTTGTTGATGTCAAATCTATACTTGACATTTGGTTAATTTGTCTGACTACTAATGCTACTCTTATTTTAAGTTATGACTAAAACTAATAATGTTAAATATATATGTATATAAACTTCTTATAGAGAAGGATAAGAGTCGTGTCTCTTCAAAGTTGAAGACGATGCATTTCAGGGGTAGTAAAAATAATGAAAGGATAAAGGAAAACAAATGTGTCAACACTTTCCGCTCTGAGATTAATGATTCCATCATTAACAAAGGTAAGGATACATATTTAATTTATGTGTATTATTATGGTTATTTCTTGTTGTCAAACCTATGCTTACCATTTGGTTCATTCCATTATTAATACCATTCTTATCATTGAGTTACGACTAAAACAAATATGGTTGGACATGCATATATATATATGTATAAACTTAAACTTCTTATAGAGAAAGATATGAATCGTGCTTATTCAAAAACGAGAGATGACAAGATTTGTGACAATGAGGATGAGGAGGAGAACATATATGCTGAGGAATATTCAGGAGAGGACAACATAAATCTTGATGGATCAAGAGAGGATGGTCCCGACAACACAACGCCTCCTGAAGGTAGAAATATATTTTCCTTTTATGTAGATTATTATTATTATTATTATTATTATTATTATTATTTGTTGCTGTCAAACCTATAATTGACATTTGGTTAATTTGTCAGACTACTAATGCTATTTTAATTTTGAGTTATGACTAAAACTAATAAGGTTGGTTATATATATGTTTATAAACTTCTTATAGAGAAAAATATGAGTCGTGCCTCCTTAAAGTCAAATTTGCCCTTTATTAAAGCCAAACAGGTTAAAGGGAAAGCTCCACGGTTGTCTTCAAAAGGTAACTTATTTAATTGAGTTTGAATTTCTAGAGGTTTGTGTGTCTAAGGTGTTTTGTTTTGTAACAAAAGCGTTGTTGGGGGAATCCTTTAATCAAGTAGCTCAATATCTTGTATAACATGAATGTCAATCCTAAAAGGGAAGACATTTATTATTCGCATTCTTGGTGTGCCACCATGAGTCTTATGCCTTATCAATACAACAATGATAAGGAATGTGCAAAACAATTTTTGGCTTTCGGTGATTGCGGGTCGAAAGTGTCAATAGGAGGTTAGACGTGTAGGGTCTTTTACATAATTGACAATGAAGACGATAGCTTTTTTTTTTTTTTAAATATATTTTTTTAATTTTTTATTTCTACGTTGTTTCCATATTTCAATTTTCAGTTTTTTGTTTTCTAATGGATTTGTCCTTTGACAGTCGTCATTGTCGGGAGCAAACAACCTAAGGTACCTGAAGAGGTTGTTTCCCAGGGATATTCAAAAGAGGACAATGTAAATCTTGATGAATCAATAGAGGATGGTCTCGATAACACAACGACTACTGAAGGTAGAAATGTACTTTTATTTTATGTATATTATTATTCTTGTTATATGTTGTTGTCAAACCGATACTAATGCTACTCTTATTTTGAATTATGACTAAAACTAATAAGGTTGGGTATATCTCTCTCTGTGTATCTGTGTGCGTGTGTGTGTGTGTGTGAGGAAGGGTGGGGGCGGGGATGGAGGGGGGGTGTATAAACTAAAACAATGTTCTAATAAAACTAATAAGATTGGGTATATATCTCTCTATGTTTGTGTGTCTGGGCCATGTCACCAGTGTTTTATACCGTTTGGCCTCGATTGTACTTTGGATCAGTTCTAATAATTAAGAAAAAAATATATTAGTTAGAAGATAAATGGTAGATCTTTCATTTAATTTATTTTTAATTTTTTTATCCTTATCTTTATCAATATTTAATTATTATTATTATTTTATCTTAATTCATGTATTTATTTTCTATTTGTTAGTTAGAACCTCTATAATAATAATAAGTGTAGGTATAATTATCATTTTTATTGAAATATTAGTATCTTCATAGACCTTTTAAATATAATGTCTCTAATTTGATTTGAAAATTTAATTAATGAATTCTAATTAAACTTTTAAATATTAAATGTTAATTTGTTACATCGAATTTCTTAATGTATAATTGTGATTTAAGTTTTATCTATTTATTCGTGTGATTTTCCTTGGTTTGTAATCAATAAAATGATGAAAATTTTTCTTGATTGAGGAGACATTTTATATTATTAAAGTAATACTAGAAATAATTTGATTTTACAAGATAATCAAAAATTAAAGTTAAGTTCTCTTTTTTTTATATGGATTATTAATTGGTAGAAAAGTTATTTCATATTTTTCTTATGCTTTATAATTAGAGATTATTAAATTATTTATTTTCGCTTTTAATTATTCTTAAACTGTTGGAAACGAAAAGAAATTAATCAAAAAGAAAATTGTATTATTCACCATTGTGATTCTAATTATTTTTAACATTATTGTTAATTTATTAAGATTTCACTCTAATATAAATTTCTAGATTTGCCACTACCTGCATCCAAGGAATATTCAGAAGAGGACAATGTAAATCCTGATGGATTAAGAGAGGAGGGTCCCGACAACACAAGGACTACTCGAGGTAAAAATATATTTTTATTTTATGTATATTGTTATTATTCTTGTTATTTGTTGCTATCAAACCTATACTTGCCACTTGGTTAATATGTCCAAATACAAATGCTACTCTTATTTTGATATATGACTAAAACTAATAAGGTTGGGTATATGTTTGTGTATAAACTACTTATAGGGAAGAATATAGGTCGTGCCTTTTCAAAGTCGAAGAAGAGCCTTAGCAAGGTTAGTGACAATAGTGATAGGTTGAAGGAAAAGAAACATGCCGACCCTTTCCACTCTATGTATGGCAACATAGGATCTTCTTCGCTTGGAGATCTCGGTGATCCCGGAGTAAGAGAGGGCAATCTTGACGACCTCACCAATATCGAAGGTAAGAATGCATATTCAATTTATGTATCTTATTATTATTATTATTGTTTTTTGTTGTCGTCAGACCTATTGTTACCATTGGGTTCATTCCATTATTAATACCATTCTTATCCTTGAGTTATGACTAAAGTAAATATGGTTGGACTAGGAGAGGGTGATCTCGATGACTCAAACATTGTTGAAGGTAAGAATATATATTTAATTTATGTATATTATTATTATTGTTATTTGTTGTTGTTGGATCTATGTTTGCCATTTGGTTCACCTAATTACTAATGTTATTCTTATCCTAAGTTATGACTAAAATTAATATGGTTGGGTAATAATTGCATCTAATTGGGCCATAGGACATGCCCAATCCCAAAGTGAATCGAGCTAATCTCAAAATGCACAAGGGTTTATCTTCAACCACTTCACTTTGCTTTGTGAGAGAAATCAATGGGCTTGTGTTTTGGGATATATTAGTGTAAAAAAGAAAAGAAAAAAAGAAAAAGAAAAGAGAAATGAGTCTTACTTACAAGACCTACCATTAAAAGGGCTGCCTAAGAGACTCATCACTAGAAGGGCTTATCTGATAACTTGTAGAATTTTATTAATTCTCATTCACGAAAAACTTAATAAAAGATAATTATTGAAAAGGCCTGTGCAATAAGCAGTACCAAATTTTCGTGAAAGTGTTGTAACATAGAAAAATAAGTATGTTATAACATGTTTAGAGACAAAATGTAGCAACATATTTAATATCATATGTTGTAACACACATCAAAAATAAAAACAATAAAGTAAAGAAAAGAACACAAGCACGTTTTTAACGTGGTTCGGTTTTACTCTACATCCACGAGGACACGCTCAAAGATATCAACTTATTAATGAACAAACAAGGATACAACATATATTTAACTCATACAAACCAAGACTCTCTCTTAGTGTTGTTGCAAATCTAAGTTCATCAATGAGGTTGCAGTAAGCTCCCCTTACATTCAATGGTTGCCAGCTCCTTGAACTCCTTTCAATAGCTGCAAACTTGCCGTCTCTTGAAAGCCAATCGGTTCTTTCTTCCGAAAAACACTTGTTTCTTGAACTCCTTTCAAGACTTAAGCAGCCTCTTTCCGAGGACGAAAACGTTTTTCCTTCCGAAGAACTTATGCTTCTTGAAATCCCTTTAAGGATTGTGAACCAATTTTCTTCTAAGGACCTAATGTCTTATCATCACGACAAACATTTAAACACAAACAAAGACCTAATCAGCTTACTTCCTAAGTCTAGAAATAAAAATAACTTAGAAAAAGAATTTTCTAAGGATTACAAGCAAACTCTCAATATTACACATTAACTCTCAATGTCTTGCTTGTTTTTTTTTTGCATGCCCATGTTCTCTATTTATAGTAAAAATGTGCAGCAGTTACCTGTATAAAAAAACATAGATAAATATCTTATAAATCAGATAATTATTAGCTGAAAAATTCTAGATACTTATTAAGAGATAAATATCACAATTAAACAAAATAAAATTAGCTAAAAATAAATAAGTTCTATTTTTTTTAGCAAAGACCACTTCCTTTTAATCTTCTTATCCCAACTTGGTCAAAAACCTATCTAGGTATATTTTGTTTCTATACATCAGCTGATAAACTTCAAGTCCTACAAAAATACTCAGAGATATATATTTACGTAAAAATTTTCTAAAGATAAGTTCTAAGAAATATAAAGAGAAAATTATCTTTTATCTTTAGAAACTTAATTGCACATTTATTTTGCCACAAGATTACATGAAAAATAATCAGATAAAACTTGAGAAAGATAAAACATGAGAATCAAGTCAATCAAGTCACTACTTGATAAATACTCTGAGTTCTGCACTCAGCACTGTTAACAAAAAGTGTTGTAACATAAATTGTGCTCTAATGTTGTAACACTTTTTCAAGCCTGGTGTTACAACATCTCAACAGTCCATGAATTATGCTAGCTTTAAATAATGTGCCAATATTCTATGCACAACAAGCTATGCGTCAACAATTACAATAAAAAATAATCCTAAATATGATAAATCTAAACTAATAAAAATGATAAATTAATAGAAATCCTAAATTAATGAAAGCTCCAATGTTGAGGTTCTCATTAGAATCTTTCAAGTAGTGTTCTAACGAACCTGATCAGCTTTAGTCGATGATGCTCGTCATCGCAAATTCGAGCAATGGGAGTACAACATTGCTGCCAGTTCGATATTAAGCTTATAGGACATTCCCTAATTTGGTTTGGACCCTATTATAGTGGATTACTTGTCATTTGCAAGCTCAGAAGGTTGTTTGTGGTCCCAAAGTCCTTCGATAGTCTCGTTTCTGGGGCCATCACCTTTCTTTACTAATGTGAGTCTCTTTTCTCAATGTCTGACCTTGAGCATTATTGAGTCAAATTTCATGTTCCTTAAATAGTTGAGTTGAAAATTTCTTTAGGGGGTTAAGGTTTGGTTCCTCTTCCTAAGGGTGAAGTTACCATTTTGTATTGGCCTCTCAAATTTAGGCTTAACCTCTTGATTCAACCATTTTATTGTCACCTCTTGGTCAATTTAAACATAACCCTCATTCAACTGAGTTTGAATTTCTAGATGTTTGTGTCTAGGTGCTTCGTTTTGTAACATAAGCATTGTTGGGGGAATCCTTTAATCAAGGAGCTCAATTTCTTGTATAACATGAATGTCAATCCTAAAAGGCAGGTTATTTATTATTCACCTTCTTGAAGTGCCACCATGAATCATGTGCCTTACTAATATAACAATGGTAAGGAATGGGCAAAATGGTTTTTGGCTTTCGGTGATTGCGGGTCTAAAGTGTCAATAGGATGTTAGAGGTGCAGGGTCGTTTACACAATTGATAATGATGGTGTTAGCTCTCATTTTTTATTATTTTATTTTATTTTTTTAATGGGTTTGTCCTTCTGATAGTCGTCACCCCTAGGAGCCAATAGCCTAAGCTACCTAAAGAGCATGTCAAGGTAATAAAGATCCTTGCGTCCACAAGTGGAATCAACTCACAACCATGGGGACACATGCCCCTCCTAGATTTTTAAAAAAACTTTTTCTTTTTATAAAATTTTTGTTACTTTTTTCTTATATAAATATAGGTGCATAGTTAGAAGATAAATGGTATATCTTTCATTTAATTTATTTTTAGTGTTTCAATCCTTATCTTCATCAATATTTAATTATTATTATTATTTTTTATCTTTATTCATGTATTTATTTTCTATTTGTTAGTTAGAACCCCTATAATAATAATAATAATAATAAGTGTAGCTATAATTATCATTTTTATTGAAATATTAGTATCTTCGTAGACTTTTTAAATATAATGTCTCTAATTGGATTTGAAAATTTAATTAATGAATTCTAATTAAACTTTTAAATATTAAATGTTTATTTGTTAAATCGAATTTCTTAATGTACAATTATGATTTAATTTTTATCTATTATTTTTTATTTATTTGTGTGATTTTCCTTGGTTTGTAATCAATAAAGTGATGAAAAAATTTCTTGATTGAGGAGACATTTTATATTATTAAAGTAATGCTAGAAATAATTTGATTGCCAATAATTACATGATAATCACAAATTAAAGTTAAGTTCTATTTCTTTATATGGATTATTAATTGGTAAAAACATTATTTCATATTTTTCTTATGCTTTATAATTAGAGATTATCAAATTATTTATTTTCACTTTTAATTATTCTTACACTATTGGAGATGACTACAAATTAATCAACAAGAAAATTTTATTATTCACCATTGTGATTCTAATTATTTTTAACATTACTGTTAATTTATTAAGTGCCCATTCTAATATGAATTTCTAGATTTGCCACTGCTTGCGTCCAAGGAATATTCAGAAGAGGACAATGTAAATCTTGATGGATTAAGAGAGGATGGTCCCGACAACCCAAGGAATACTAGAGGTAGAAATATATTTTTATTTTATGTATATTGTTATTATTCTTGTTATTTGTTGCTGTCAAACCTATACTTGCCATTTGGTTAAGAAGTCCGACTACTAATGCTACTCTTATTTTGAGTTATGACTAAAACTAATAAGGTTGGGTATATATATGTGTATAAACTATTTATAGGGAAAGGTACGGGTGGTGCCTCTTCAAAGTTGAAGAAGAGGCCTAGCAAGGTTAGTGACAATAATGATAGGATGAAGGAAAACAAACGTGCCGACCCTTTCCACTCTATGTTTGGCGAAGCAGGATCTTCTTTGCTTGGAGATCTAGGTGATCCCGGAGTAAGAGAGGGCAATCTTGACGACCTCACCAATATCGAAGGTAAGAATGCATATTCAATTTATGTATATTATTATTATTATTATTGTTTTTGGTTGTTGTCAAACCTATGCTTACCATTTGGTTCATTTCATTATTAATAACATTCTTATCCTTGAGTTATGACTAAAGTAAATATGGTTGGACTAGGAGAGGGTGATCCCGATGACTCAAACATTGTTAAAGGTAAGAATATATATTTAATTTATGTATATTATTATTATTGTTTTGTTGTTGTTGGTTCTATGTTTGCCAATTGGTTCACCTGATTACTTATGTTATTCTTATCCTAAAATTAATATGGTTGGGTATGTTGGGTATATATGTGTATAAACTTCTTATAGAGAAAGATTTAGATTATGACTAAAACTAATATGGTTGGGTATATATATATATGTGTGTATAAACTAAAACAATGTTCTTCTAATAGCAGCAACAGTTGTAGCAGCTTTAAACCTAGTAGCTACCTTATCAACTATATGGATTCTGAATATGAGAAATAACGGTATGTGAACAATTTTGTTTGAACTTTGGTACATGCCACAATTGTTTAAACTATACAATAGAAAGTGTCCATGTTGTTTGCACTGTAACATTCTAATATCATAGTCATCTAATCCACTTAATTGATTTTTAAAATGTCCAATCTTCTAATTTGTTTGGAAGTTTCTTTTAATTAATTTAAAAATCATGATGTATCCAATGTGCTAACCATCTAATCGGTAAGGGTTATCCTTTTCTGATGGAACAGTTTAATATTTATAGCCACCTCACCTAATCTAGGTGTCTCTATACCCTTCTTTTTTTTTTAGGTCGTGCTCTCTTTTATTATGTCACTTTCTACTCTTTCTTCGGCTTTAAGCCTTGTCTAATTGCTTGGACATTATCTTAGGTGGCAAGTTAGGGTCCCTTTCTTTTTTCTCTCTATAGTTTGGTACCGAACATACCTAGGTACTTGCCACTCCTAGGTATTTTGTCACACAACTAATGCAAATGGTTGCCTGATTGACGCGTAGGGCATATAGCACTAGATTAAATTTGAAATTACAAAATTTGAAAAAAAGAAAATTGAAATTACACCATCACATGACTTGGATACACTTTGACCTGTGATGGTATCGATTCTCTTTTTTGGTACCCAATATACAGTTAGCAGCAGAGGAATTGCACCTTTGTTTAGACTGCTGGTCCTTTGGTGATAACTCCCTATGGTTATGCTCCTTCTGATATAAACCCTTCTAGTGGTGAGTCTTTTAGGCAGCCTTTTTAATGGTAGGTCTTGTAAGTAAGGCTCATTTCTTTTTTCTTTTTTATGCTAATATATCCCAAAACAGTAGCCCCTTAATTTCCCTCATAGAGCAAAGTGAGGTGGTCGAAGCTAAACCTTTGTGCATTTTGAGATTAGCTCGATTCACTTTGGGATTAGGCTTGTCCTATGGCCCGATTAGATGCAATTATTGCCTTTTCAGATTCTGATCTGTGAATGCTTGGATCAGTTCAAGCTATGTGACTTGAGACCACCGCTTTATTTATTTATTTATTTATGGTGGGGAGGAGATTAAATTAATAGAAAACTACCTATATATATATATTATATTTTAGGATAAAAATGAGACTTAAACATTTGATCTCTTAGGATAAAAGAAAATACTCAATTACTCTTACTAAGCGGTGTTGTGCGATAACTATTTGTTCTTCTTTCTTCATTAAATGACATCTTTTTCCTATTCCCAATTTTATCTCTTTCTTTTCCAAAGATGGAAATCATTATCATTTTTTGATGGTTTTCTACTTAGACGTCTTTCTAAACCCCTTTTGTTTTTCATTGAACGAATTACGTTAAAACCGCCTAAAGTATGCCTATGAAAACACATTTACCCTTTTATTATATAACTTTCACACTTCGTTAGTCAAATTTTGTTAAGGTTAGCCAAACTCATTCGATTTAAGGATAATTTTATCTTATATATATATATTTTTTAATTTTCTTTCAAAATTTAAATTTATAGAAAATAAATAAAAATTAAAAATTAAAAAAATTAAAAAAATAATCTCCACCGTCTATCATATGATAGATAGTGATGATTGATTTAAAAATAAAAATTAATATATTTTTTTAAAATCAAATTTTAAAATTTTCTTAAAAATAAAACAATGGATCTCCACCCTTCATCTCTAAGATGGATGGTTGAGATCAAAGAATTAAAAAAATTTGAAAAAAAAAAAGAAGAAGAAAAAGTTGACAAAAAAATAACTCCATCGTCTATCATATCATAGACAGTAAGAATTGATTTAAAAATAAAAACTAAAAAAAACTTGTTGCAAAAAAGATTTTTTAAAAAAATCGGAGTTCTAGATCTTTAAGAACCCAAAAAATAAAAATTAAAAAAAAAAATTGTTGAAAAAAAACAAGTTCTAGATTTCAAGTTGAAGATTTGGAACTTAGATCTTCAACTTGAAGATTTGAAACTTAGAAAATAAAAATCCAAATCTAGATTAAAATGAAAATGCGAAGAACAACTTTATCATCAATAGATGAACTCAGATAGAGGTCATCATCAATAGATCAACTAATATGAAGAGTAGCTTCATCATCATCAACAAATCAACAGATCATCAACCGAACAATCCACATCAAAACCAGCACATTAGACAAAAACACAAAGAAAATCAACTAAAAGAAATTAAAAAAAAAAACAAAGAAAAAATCTCTTAGTTCGGTATCACATCTCAACACCTTTCTCTCTCTCTTACTAAGTTTTGATTGGCTTCGAAAAAACAACGAACCTAAGTGAGCTGGGTTCGTTCAAGTACGAATCGGTTTCAAATCTCAGTGCCTCTCTCTCCCTCTCACATTTTCGATTGGCTTCGAATGAACAACGGACCCAGGTCGCTTGGGTTTGTTCTAAGATGAATAAACTCAGGTTGATCAGGGTCGTTCAAAGCTAAATGGATTCAGGTTGCCAAGGTTTGTTCATTTTCGAATGAACCCAGACAACCTAGGTTCGTTTGTTTAAGGTTAAAGATCTTCATCTTCGTTTGGTTGAGATCTTCAACCAGATTTTTTTTCCCCAATTTTCTAAATCTTCATTTTGATATGATTTTTGAAACTAGATCAACTATAGTTTTGAAACTAGATTAAGTTTGATTTGGTTTCAAAATGACTTTTCATCTTTAGTTGGTTGAAGATATGAAGATCTTTTATTTATTTATTTTCATTTTTTATAGATTTTCGTTTCTTTTTTTTTTTTTTTAAATTGTTGGTGGATATTAGATTGGATCTCCACTGTTGGATGGATCTCATCCAACAGTGGAGATCCAATCTAATCTCTACCAACAATTTTAAAAAAAAAATGAAAAGAAAATCTTTAAAAAATGAAAATAAATAAATAAAAGATCCCATCCGACAGTAGAGTTCCAATTTGATCTCCACCACATTTCCTTTCCTTATTTTATTTTATTTTTGTTTTATTAATGGACAAAATAGTCATTTATCTTAAAATCCAAGTCAACTGACGGTGTGGAAGCTTGGTGTATTTAAAAGGTAAATGTATTTTTGTTTCTTTTTAGGGGCACCTCAGGGGTGGTGGTGGTTGGGGGGAGCGCGCGGGGGGGCCAAGGGGTGGGGGCGGTTTGTGCAAATCGTTCATTTTTCATTTAACTTTCAATGATAATTGTTTTCTACTTACTCTTCAATCTTCATAGAAAGTGTGAGGGCTTTGTATCTTTCCTCCTTCTACATTTCACCTTTGTGTTTGGTCCAACGTCCGTTTTTGAGTCTCGTCCTCCTCTTTGCCATTGTTCTTTTAAGGAATTTGTTGAGAACCTAAATCTAGATTTAACAACAAGCCTTGATTGCCTAACTCACACCATACGATAGATAGGATATATATTGAACTAATTTTTCCACCGGAATGAGTAAATTGATTCTCTAAAATTAAGTCAACGAATTGATTTAACCTTAGCCCAAGCAAACCCCAGAGCAAATTCTATAAATAAATTGAAATAACACACGATAATTACCTGACAACTTGCAAGATTTTACTAATTCTCAATCACCAAAAACTTAATTAAAGATAATTATAATAAAAAACAATCCTAAAAATGAAAAATTTAAATTAATAAAAATCATAAATTAATAGAAATCCTAAATTAATGAAAACTCCAATGTTGAGGTTCTCATCAAAATCTTTCAAGTAGTGTTTTAACGGACCTGATCTGCTTTAGTCGATGATGCTTGTCATCGCAAATTTGAGCAATGGGAGTACAACATTGTTGCCAGTTTTATATAAAGCTTATATGACATTACCTGTTTTGGTTTGGACCCTATTATAGTGGATGACTTGGCATTTGCAAGCTCAAAAGGTCGTTTGTGGTCCCAAAGTCCTTAGATAGTTTCATTTCTAGGTTCATCACCTTTCTTTACTAATATGAGTCACTTTTCTCAATGTCTAACCTTGAGCATTATCGAGTCAAAATTCATGTTCTTTAAATAGTTGAGTTGAAAATTTCTTTATGGGGTTAAGATTTGGTTCCTCCTCTTGAGGGTGAAGTTACCATTTTGTATTGGTCTCTCAAATTTAGGCTTAACCTCTTGATTCAATCCTTTTATTGTCACCTGTTGGTCAATTAATTTAAACATCACCCTTATTCAATTGAGTTTGAATTTCTAGAGGTTTGTGTCTAGGTGTTTCGTTCTGTAACATATAAGCATTGCTGGGGGAATCCTTTAATCAAGGAGCTCAATTTGTTGTATAAAATAAATGTCAATCCTAAAAGGGAAGGTATTTATTATTCATGTTCTTGAAGTGTCACCATGAATCCTGTGCCTTATTGATGTAAGAATGATAAGAAATGGGCTAAATGGTTTTTGGCTTTCGATGATTGCGGGTCGAAAGTATCAATAAGAGTTTAGAGGTGTAGGGTCCTTTACTTAATTTTATTATTTACCATTATGATTCTAATTATTTTTAATGTTATTGTTAATTTATTAAATGACCCCTCAAATATGAATTTCTAGCTTTGCCATTGCTTGCGTCCAAGGAATATTTAGAAAAGGAAAACATAAATCTTGATGGATTAAGAAAGGATGGTCCCGACAACACAAAGACTACTAGAGGTAGAAATATATTTTTACTTTATGTCTATTATTATTATTCTTTGTTGCTATCAAACCTATATACTTGCCATTTGGTTAATTTGTCTAACTACTAATGCTACTCTTATTTTGAGTTATTACTAAAACTAATAAGGTTAGGTATATATATGTGTACAAACTACTTTTAGGAAAAGATACAGGTCATGCCTCTTCAAAGTCGAAGAAGGGGCCTAGCAAGGTTAGTGACAATAATGATAGGATGAAGGAAAACAAATGTGCCGACCCTTTCCACTTTATGTCTGAAGAAGCAGGATCTTCTTTCCTTGGAGATCTCGGCGATCCTGGAGTAAGAGCAGGCGATATTGACGACCTCACTAATATTGAAGGTAAGAATACATATTCAATTTATGTATATTATTATTATTATTGTTATTTGTTGCTGTTAGACCTATGCTTACCATTGGTTCAATCCATTATTAATACCATTCTTATCCTTAAGTTATGACTAAATTAAATATGGTTGGATTAGGAGAGGGCAATCCCGGCGACTCAAACATTCTTGAAGGTAAGACTATATATTTAATTTATGTATATTATTATTATTCTTGTTTGTTGTTGTTGGTTCGTCTGGTTACTAATGTTATTCTTATCCTAAGTTATGACTAAAATTAATATGATTGGGTATATACGTGTATAAACTTCTTATGGAGAAAGATTTGGATTGTGCAGCTTCTAATCCGAAGAGGATGCTTGCCGAGGGTTATAATTTGATGGGGGCGAACATACCTGCTGAGGTTCCCTACTTTGGGTCTAACAAACGACCATCTTCTTCATTTGGTGTGAATCCTGGTGATGGTTTACCTAGTCATAAGGGGCCAAATCTACCCTCTAGTAGAGGCAAACAGGTTAGAGGGAAAGCTCCGTCGTCTTCAAAAGGTAACTCGGCCAACCCAATTGGTGCTCTTTTCAATGACGCAACCAAATGTGTTAGCTCAAATGCAGCAGCTCAACTAGTGGATTCCTCTCCCCTCGAATCCTTAGAAAAGGAGGCTTTATCCGCGTATATGGTAAGTTTTTGACCTAGCTATTTCTCTCTCTCTCTCTCTCTCTCTCTCTCTCTCTCTCTCTCTCTCTCTCTCTCTCTCTCTCTCTCTCTCTCCCCTTTTCTTTTATGTTTACATTCCCCTTTTCTTGTTATGGCAGAGCGCTGCATCAGCGGTTGCCAACCCTAGCCATGTACTCGAGACAATAACAGAAGGGGAATATAGATCTCCTTCTGATTTGCATTCTCATCCGAAAATCCACGCTGTGAGTAACCAAATGGCTAACCCAGAACGGGGTTTAAAAGCCAAACAGAAAGAGATTGGACCGCTCAAGGCTCCTCGTGCTCATCTTGAGGCTGAAGTCAATAAATCCTCCAATAAACTATATAAAATGTCTCAACAAGGGATCCTTCCGAACCAACCCTACATCGACCAAAGTAATTTCATGCCCTCTCCTTTCGATAAGAAGGATCCAGATAACTTAAAGAACAAGAATGAGGCTGCCTCATCGACTGGAGATCTCCTTGTTGAGAAAGATGGTGACTTTGATTTTCCCAAGGTTGACACTCAGGAGGGCGAAGATGTGGAGGTCCCTACCGTCGATCAGGACACTATACCTTCTGAGGGAGCCGATCCTCTAACTAATGCTTAAGAGCTCTACACTGTTCTTTTCCTTATCATGCTATGTCAGAAAACAGACTGATTTTGTATTTCTAGATTGTATGATGATTTGAATGTTAGAGTTTGTGCCCTAAGAGCTTGTATTTTGTAAACATTTAAATAAATAATAAATAAATAAAGTTTATTTTATTCAAATAAATGTGCATTTATAAAATGTTTGCTTCATACGAATATCATGTAACATCCATGATTACTTATGTAGTCTCAAACTAAGTATATAAGTGTTATATACAAGATGATTTAGTTTGAGATTAGTAATCTAAAGAGTCCGTAGAAAGCAAACAAAGTTGGGTACTTTGTTTGTGGTAAATCTACAGCTGCGGTCCATTTCGTATTTAATACGATGATCTTATTTGGGATTGTTCATATGACGATATGAAAATAGAGGCACTTATATAATAGAGATTATATAGGACTGGACCACGATAAAATGAATTTCTTATTAATATCCGTTAAACAAAGAAATTTTTCTTTATCAAGTAGATGATCATATATGGATTGATCTTAATCCTGAGTGTTTTATGAACTCCTATTTGTTGGGTCATATCTTTTGATTTACATGGGTGAGATTGTTATAAATTTACGGTCAATATGCTTCGTACTTTGGAGATGTGATTTAATAAGTGGCTGGAAACATTCTACACAATAGTGGAATCCACTCCTTCTTGCGAGAAGTAGATGAGTAGTTCCCTTAAGTGTTGATTCGGGTCTTGAACAATAAGAGCGCTCAACTTTCTGTTTATGAGTAAACGGAAAGATAAATTCATAAGTTGTTATGGATATATTGTTCATTAGAGAATCAATGATACTTAATTAGAATAAGATATAATTAGAGAGGTATAACGGATTTTAATAAACTAACTCTAATTATGAACTACTAGTGGAGGATCGAACTATATGAAATGATTAAATCGATGGACACTGAAAATTCAGATTGTGTAAAACATCTATAATTTTGAGAGTGCAACCTTAAGTTTTTAGTGGAGTAACTTTAAGATTAATAATAGTGATTATTAATTAAAGAGTTTAATTAATAATTCCGATATTATTGGAGCTCAAATTGTAGGTCCATTTGGTCCCCTTGCTAGCTCACAAACACATAAAGAAACAAATTGAAGAATATAATTGGATTGTCCAATTATAAGTGTACATATAAATTTATGGACACGTTCACAAATTATTTAAATAATTTGATTATTTAAATATCAGTAATTATTTGATTAATGGTTAATTATTTAATTATTTGTAGAGGTCATGGGTTCAATTCTAAATGGTGTCATTAAATTAATTATGATTTAGAATCATTTAATTTAATGAAATATCATTTAAATAATTATTGGAAATAATAATTTTAATTGGAATTAGATTCCATATTAAAATTATATTTAAAGAGTTTTAATTTAATAGGAATTAGATTCCATATTAAAATTATATTTAAAGAGTTTAAATTTAATAGGAATTAGATTCCATATTAAATTTAAATAACAGAATTCTAACCCAACAAGGAATTTGATTCCATGTTGGATATGAATTAAGTCTTTCAATTTGAATGAGAATTTAAATTCTTTGTTAAAATTGAAGAACCCTAATTTGCCAATATAAATAGATGTGTTTATGATTGGTAAAAATAGAGAGTAATCAGAGAGAAAATTTTTGGCTACTGGAACCAAAAATTTCCATTGATTAATCACCATATAACCATCTACTTTAAGAGAGTTTTCAAAAGATTGTGCCCACATACAGTTTCTTTTGTGAAGAGTCATAGCAAGAAAGATCAGGTGGTGAAGAATCTACGAATTAAAAGGGATCAATTCAATTTTAATGCAAGGTAAGATTCAATCTTATTAATTTAATTATTGAATTGTTATTACTAACATCGATCGGGTATGTTTTAGTTTGAAAAATTTTTGAAATCCACGTTTCCGCATTGGTATTATAATCAATTTTTCCCTTCATTGAATACTTATGTTCATCCGTTCTACATTGTTCTGCCCTTGTCTTGTCTGTCATGTGCATATCAGGTTGGTTTGTCTGTAAATGTATCAGCATATTTTAACTTCGCATTGGCTTGGCAATTCGGGCCTTTGAGGACCTTTTGGTTTTAAAGGTATTTTGAGTTCCTTGTGCCTCAAAGTGTGATTCTGTAGGATGCTTAGGCTCTTGCTATAGTCTTTTGGGCATTGTTGGCTCTTTGTCTTAAAATGCCCTTTAAATCCATTTGGCCTTAAGGTTTGAATATTTAGTGATCTTTAGCTTTTTGATTTATCACATCCAAGTTTGGAGCTTGAGCTTTGGGGCTTGACTGGTTCATTTTATCTTTGGACTTCACTTACAGTTTTTTCCTCCCTTCGAAGATGTCAAATGCTAAGGCCCTTAGGTCATTCAAAAGGTATTTAATGAAAAGAACGTAAGAAATCATTATGACATTATTGAAAGTCAAACTAAGTAAAGAACAATTTGAATCAGAAGATCATAAAAATCAAAGCGAAAAAAAACAATTTCAATTAGAAGGTGACCAAGGTGGCCCCTAATTTCCATTCCATTACGAAAGTATATGCAAAGATTAAACCATATATCATTGCATCTCTGCTGATCCTTGTGGCGGTAAAATTGCCAAGACATGTAATAATGACCGTGACTTGTCACACTTTCTGGAATTCAAATGACATAATCCAAAGCAATAAGATTTCTCTATTGTCCTCCCCTAAAGGTAGTATTTTCTAAGCTGATTGAAGTTCCATGAGTGCTTCACCATTCTGCTATATAAATAAATTAACTGAGATTGTAGGTGCCTGGCTGTTGCACCCTTTGATCCTATATAGTCTTTCCTAGTTCAGTCTTGGAATTGCAGCCCTTATCTCATTTGTGTTTAGGGTCACCTTTCTAAGCTTTAGGTCCCCCCTCTTGAAGCCCTTAGACTCTGTTTTTATTGAAATAGTTGGCAATCCTAGATTGCTCTTGTTTTTCCTCTAGCAGGTTGAGGTTGGCCCTTTGCTGATTTTCATTTTCAACTTTGTTATATGCAAAATTCGCCCGATTAACACGTTGACTAACCTATAACAATATGGGGATCGTTGAACAATATATAGATGATCAACTTTCAAACTTGTTTGACAAAGTAAAACCAAACTCACATGGACTATAACCTAGCCACTGTAATAATTGATGTCACAAATGTCTTCCACTCACTAAAGCACCATCTTCATGCCTACAAATAAGAAAATAATTTCTATTATCAGGGGGGTCCCTCTATCTATATAGGCAGAGGTGTCAGAAGGACTGGGATTGTCTGGCTCAGTCCCAGTCTGGTCCGGGTTAAGACCGGCCCATTCCATTTCCGTACAGTATCTGAATTCTGAATTTAAATTTCAAAAGCCTGAATATGAACTGGGCTTTGATAAATTAGTGTGTGCGTCGAGGCCAATCTGAACCCAACAAATTCGGTTTTAACAGTTATTTATTTATTTAATTTTTAAATTTTTTTCATAAATAATTTTCAGTTTAAATTTAAAGGAAAGAAAAAGGTAATAAATCCCATTAACTTATCTGGGCGTGTGAGTGTCAGTTCCATAATATTTAAAAAATATATTCTTATAAGTACATCTATCTGACACAAGTTGATTAATCAACATATGAATGATTGAAGCCAATCAACTTACTATTTTCTGTCATTCATTGTGGGGACTTATCGAACAGTAATTTGATTGGAGCAGTGCCCGAGTTTCTTTCTCAGATGTCATTTTTGACAGTCTTGTATGTTACTTGGAATTCGAACTATATAGGCCAGTTTCCTTAAGGAAAATTATGGATAAATTATATACACTTTCTATCTGCAGAAACTTAAATAAAAGCTAACTCAACGGTTCAAATCTAGGTGACAAGGGAGTAGCAGTGAAGGTGCTCTCTCAATCATCTGCTCCAGGGTTTAAGCAGTTCCAATCGAAGGTGTGTAAAATTTTGAGCCCATAATTTTTACATTTTGTAGCCCAACTTTTTCGTGAACAAGCAATAAGAATTGATTTTTGATTGTAGGTCAAGCATCTTTTGAGGTTCATCATAGAAATTTAACAATTCTCATCGGATATTGAAATGAGGGCACCAATTTGGCTCTCATCGTTTAGTACATGGCTAATGGGAACTTAGAAGAGCATCTTTCATATGTTTACTAGTTTTTTAGTTATACCAATTAGTCTAACTAATTTGCCTCGACTATCTAATGCAGGATTAGAGAATTTACACTATAATTGGAGGCCACCAATAATCCATAGAAAAGTGGAGTTATAAACATCTTATTAAACGATAAATCCTAAGCCAAGCTAGCTAATTCCGGGCTGTCCAGAACTTTCTTGGTTGATGGAGTCACACATGCATCCACTATTGTTGCTGGCACCCATGGATACCTTAATCCCGAGTAATGCATTTCTGCTGTTTGTACACCAATTATTTTCAAAATGAAGTGGCTTCAAATTAATACATTAAAAAACAAATTTTAACCTAGTTAGTGGCATTTTTTTAGTAGCTTGGCTGACAAGAAAAGCATAGTGTAAATAATTGGATGCGGTATAAATATTTTATTGACACACAAAAGTTCAACACAAAAGAAAGAACTCAATCTGATTTTTTGATGTTTGTTATCCATAAGAAACTAATCAGTTCTACATGTTTTTCAAACAAAATTAAAAGTAATCAGGTTAATTTACATAAAAACCAACTAGCCTCAGATTATATAACTCAAAGCAGCTCAAGTTTGAACTAAGAAAACAAGAACAGAACAGCTTGGAACAGAGTACTCTGCAGTCAAAGTAGTACTTTTTTTTTTTTTAGGGTAATTGTTACCCATTTACCTCAACAATTCTCCCATTTATTTAGTTGCTTTTTAGAACCCAACACTTCCCTAGCTTTTGAAATCTTTGGAAGTGCTATTGCAAATACGTCTGCTATCTGGTTCTCTTACAAACCCCTAAGGCTGCATTTTACCATTTTTGGTTGCTTCTCCTAAAGCACCCACGATGATGTGAGACTTGCCATGAATTTTATTTTCAAATCAAGTGACACTACTTCACAACTCCCCTGCAAGTTTACACACCATCATGCATTAACTAGCCTATGCCTTTTCTTAGAAGTGAAACTATCTCATCTTATAGATAGACTCACCAAACAAATAAATTTAGTGTTGATCACTCGCCTCATAGCATTCAAGCTCTACCCTTGGTAGTTCACACCAAAATATTTAACCTACTAGGGTACCTTTTATCAGTAACAATATCATTGATGGATAGACATGGTCAGTAAAATACGATTTCTATAAATAAAAGACAATTGAATTATTATTATTTTTTGTAATGAAGGACAATTGAATTGTTAATTTAATGATTTACCAGAATAATATAACAACCTAGGATTTTCATACTTCTAGCACCTGAAGTGCAAACTTTATAGTCAATTATTCTGGATCATGTTGTGCATATAAAAATTTTTACTCTCTACTTGCGCTTTTTTTTTTGTCTGAAATGAAACAGATAGCACTTAACACTTGCTTCCCAAGAAAAAACCTCCCTGTTGTCAAGTCCTTTTCAAGTGTCTCTCAACATATCTCATTGTGATCAACTTGCGCTTCACATAGGCTAATTTCCTAGTCTAACATGCTCTCATTTATTTTACAAATACATTTGAAGGTTGAAATTTTACACTACACAGAAACTTTTGTGTTAAACAATGAATCACTTACTAAACATCCTCATTAGTTGCAAGAAATTTGATTATAAATTCCAGGAGATACTCGTTTATTGAAGTGCTTTGTTGGTATAAATTTATGGTAACTGCTTGCTTTTTGTCCATGAGATAAGAAACCGAAATGGATATGAAGATGTTGAAGCATTTGATCTTCAGTTTTTTTCTTGGTTTAGCTTTTTTTACAATTTTGGTTCATGTACAGAGTCAATCAGGTTTCGATTTCTCATTATTTGATTATCAATAGCTTTACATTTGCCTATATACTAAGCTTTTATATCCTCTCGTATCATTCTCAGTCTTTATTAGCATTGACTGCGGCCTGTCAAGAAATTTCTGGTACGTTTACAAGAAAACAGGCATAAATTACACTTTGGATGCAATGTACATGGATGTTGGCCTGAGGTGCATATATCGGGTGAATACAATGGTGACACCCTCGAAAAGAAAAGCTAAAAAGATTACATTTTGAAGTATAAATGGCATTTACTAGTTGATTCTAACAAGCTCCAATTAAGTATAAGGATTCTAATAAAATTGAATTAGGTTTTATCTGTTAATTCATCATAGTATAAAGCCATTGGGAGTTGCATGATTTTTCCAATGGTAATGCTAGCAGGTGTTAAAAAAATTGGTCCAAGTGGCCGTGTAGGCGCTGCTTAGGCATTAGCCGGCCGCCGGTCAATTCAATTTCCACCTAATTGGTGGTATTAATCAACTAGCTGTTAGGAGGCCAACTCGGGTTTTGCGGCACATAGTCGAGGAACCCCAATTAATTATTATATATATAGATATATATTTTTGTCAGGATCCAAAATGGGGTCGTTTTGAACTCCCCGAAATGACACCGTTTTGGACCTTGATATATATATATATATATGTACATAAAATTTAAAATTTGAAGATTGGAGAAACTTTAGTTGCAGCAGACGCACACCACACTAGTACACCATCTAACCATTAGAGTAGAGAGGCACGTCGATTTCAAACCCTAACCCATTGAAACCCGACCTTTTTGACTTGCCACCTGCCGCCGTTCACACTAGTCCACACCACTCCTCGCCAGCGACTGATGATGATTCAATGGCGGCTCATGATTGGAGCTCCGACTTGGAGACGATGGTACAGAGGAGAAATCTAGAGGAACCAAGGCGTTGAAGGGCTTGATTCCACAAGTAGCAACCCTAACTAGTAACCCCATTGATGTGAGTTGTGTAACTTGTGTTGTCACTCTCTCTCTCTATGTTAGTGTTTTGTGAGTTGAAATAGAGACAAATGAGAGTGGGTTGGGTTGGGTTTTTTTTTTTTTTTTTTTTAGGTGGAAGATGGAGTGTAATGGAAAGATTTTGAAGATATTGGACCCAATATCTTATGACTACTTTTTCTTTTCGAGGTTTCATCGACAATCAACGTGTTGACCGTTAACTGATAATCAAACCGCCTAGATACTAGATTGTTGACTGTCTAGCGCCTAGCGATATTTAAAACACTGCATGCTAGACAACATATGTTTGTATCTCATTTACACTCCAACAAATGATGTGATAATTGATAAATAGATATTATTTACAAATAAAATATATATCTATTTATTAATTCTCGCATCATTAATTGAATTTTAAATGAAATTCAAAAGATGAATTGTCTAACATAGTAGTGTTTATTTATAACATTTTAGAAATTCAAATTTCATTTAAAAGATTTTGATTTTCACATGATTATAGAGTGGAGTACAAAGGCTCAAACTATAAAGATCAATATTAGATCATTACAACTCTTTGTTGGAATATAATCGGCACCTACATTTCAACGGCAAAACATCAATCACTTTAAGTTATTAAATGTTCATGTCTAACGTTTACTTCGACAATTTCATATCCTATAAAACTAATGTTTTATAATCATATGAAACAAAACCAGCCACTGACCCCAAGTAGCTTATATAATTGGACTTTTACAAAGTAGTAGTTGGTGAGCTATCAATAGATTATTTATTTATTTATTTTGAACTAGAGCAATCAATAGTTAAAAATACTCAAATTGTAAATTGTTATTATTTTTCTTAGTCAGTTATTTCTGGGACAAACTAGTGCTGATCCTTACAATTCCTTCACAATCCATTTGCGTATAGTTGTACACTTTTTAATTAGTGGTACAGTGTCAACTATCTGATCCATAAGATCTGTTGTATTGGCCGTATAAAAAGTCTTGGGAACAAATTTCATTTACTTCTATTCAAGTGCGACAAAACAACACTTTGCAGCCTATCTTAGATTCTTTGTTTGACAAAAAATGATTTCTTACTAGACCTCTGTGACCTTTGAAATGGCATATAAAAGGAAAATACACCTACTTTTTTATTTTTTTGGGATCATCCTACAATTCTATGAAATAAGAATTTTCACAGCTTCTAGTTAATTACAGCCTCATATAAATTTTTAATTTAAACTTGACACTTTTTACTAGTAATTTTCTTTTTATTAAATTCATATAATTAAACTGTTATATGTCAATAGATACATTAAAAGATTAATATTTAGAAATTTATATTAATTTTTTTGAAAGGTTCTATGTACTCAAGAAATTTGCAATTGGGAGATATATAATTTATTAATTAGTACAAATAGCAAAAATGAGGTCATTGGATGACATACTGATCAGGAGTGAATGAACTATATATGGACTGTTGAAAATGACTATATAAACTCTTTACTTTGATATTTTCTTAAAACAATGATTTAATTAATAGATCCGGTCTCTCCTTACTTTTAATTAAGTCCTTTTCATGTCTCTTCCAACGGATCAAGTTGGAGATCAACGTCCTTTGTTTTCACTGGTCCAAGGTCCCTGTTTTACCTGTTCAGACATTTATTTAATTAAAAAATTTATAGTTGGTAGTATTTATTTATTTATTTATATTTAATCACACACATATATATGATAGCAACTTCAGCTATACATCAAAAATATAATATGATGGTAGACTTCACTTTGGCAATATATAATCAACCGCCACAACTCTTTTTTATGATCCTGAGCTAGAAGAAACTGAAATGGTGAAGGAGATGTTAATGCATTCGGTGTTTGCATTTTTTGGTGGTCTTGCTCTAAGTACAATACTTCTGGTTCATGCCCAGAATCAAACAGGTTTCAGTAATTCCATTTCTATGTATCATTTCTCATAGTCATTCACAAAACTATGTATTGAAATTATTTCTTGTTTCCCTATGTTTTTATATCCCTCAGGTTTCATCAGCATAGATTGTGAAGCGCCACAAGATTTGAAATACACTGAAAGGACAACAGGCATAAATTACATATCGGATGCAAATTTCACGGACACTGGTGTAGTCTATAATATATCATCTGAATATAGCAATGGCACCCTGGAACAACCATTCTTGAATGTTAGAAGCTTCCCTGAAGGAACCAGAAATTATTTCACCCTCGAGCCAGCTCGTGTCACCACTGGAAGTTTTTTAATTAGAGCGAGTTTCATGTATGGGAATTATGATGGCCAGAATAAACTACCAAGTTTTGATCTCCTTCTTGAAGCTGATGAGTGGGATTCAGTGCAATTTAAAGATGCATCCACTATTGTTTTTAAGGATATAATTCATGTTCCCAAGAAAAACTACATAGATGTTTGTCTTGTAAACATAGGCTCTGGAACACCTTTCATATCAGTAATAGGATTAAGGCCCTTAGAAAATGATACTTATCCAACTGAACCAGGAGTATCATTACTCCTCTTCTCTCGATTGGATGTTGGTTCGATGCCCAAGGAACCTTTCAGCAGGTAAGTCCTTTTATATTGTAATGAAATATCATCTTAACGTTTGTTCTAAGATACATTTTAAAGTTATTATTAAATTTTCACATTTACATTTTATTATTATTATTTTTTATTACAATAGATTTTTTTTTAATCTTTATTTAAATTATATTATAGGTTTAAAGATGATATTTATGATCGCATATGGTCACCCTACACAAAATCCAACTGGCTGATACTAAGTAGCTCGTCCTACATCAACAGCCCTGATAATTCTTGTCACCCACCATCCACAGTCTTGCAGACAGCCGTCATGCCAGGAAATGATAGCAATACATTGGTTATAGATTGGGAGCCAAATGATTCCACTTCAAAGTACTTTGCCTACTTACACTTTGCAGATCTTGACCCGAGCGAAGAACATAATAATAACAGAGAAGAAAACATATATTTCAATGGAGAGCTATGGGATGAACCTTTTAATCCCCCTTACATGTCCAGTTATACTGTATACAGCTCAATTACCTGGTCCTTGAGTGGACAAAGACTTGAGTTCTCCTTCAACAAAACCAAAAAATCACTACTACACCCATTGTCAACGCCATCGAGCTATATCAACAGAAAACATTCCCTCAGTTGCTAACAAACCAACAAGACGGGATGTTCTTCCTGGAGTAATTTGTGATCAAAATTGTCAATTAAGTGTGAATTTAGCTTTTTATAAAGTGCAAGCTTCAAGTTCTTCAAACAAAGACAAAATAAATTCACTTTTCTTATATTGATTGCATACAATAGCTGAATTTTAACAGCCTGCCAAAAACACAACAAAAGCAGGAATCATTTCCAGAGTAGAATATCCAAACTCTTAGTTTTTCCTTTTTATTTTTTATTTTTTATTTTTTATAATGGATTTTGATTAGTTTTTCTATATGGATATAAAACTGTTAGTTGAAGCAATCATGAATATCAAAACAAATTATGGGGTGAAAAAAAATTGGCAAGGAGATCCGTGCACCCCTGTCAAATACTTGTGGGAAGATCTTAATTGCAGGTACTCTGATCATGACATCTCCAGGATCATATCTCTGTTAGTTCATTAAAAGACTTTAAACAAACGCCCTTTACTTAAACTTGATTTTCTGTACTGTTAGTCTAATTACTAGGTAACATGCAGGAACTTGTCATCGAGTGGAATATATGGGGAAATATCTCCTCATATATCCAGTCTCAAATTACTTTAATATCTGTAAGTGTTCAATATACAATCAATCTGAATTGAAGTTAATGAGAACCAATTCAGTTCAATTGACTTTTTGGACCATTTCAGGGACTTATCGAACAATAGCCTAATTGGACCTGTGCCCAATGTTCTATTACAATTACCATTCTTGACAGTGACGTAAATTACTTGGGATTGAGATTCCCAAAGTTTTATTAGGTCTACTTTCTATCTAGATTAGATTTATCTACATACCTAAGTTGTGTTCCCATGGGATCAATCTTATTGCAGAAATTAATGTCCTCATTTGCAGAAACCTGAGAGGAAACAATCTTAAAGGTTCTGTTCTGGTTGGACTCATTGAAAAACAGAAGAATGGTTTACTTCATTAAGGTATGTTGCTTTCAGTCTAACATTCTTGATTCCACGCAACAATTTGTTGTTTTCAGATCTAATTTTACCATTTTATCATTTGTTGATTCTAGCTTGGAAGGCAATCCAAATCTTTGTATATCGGAATCATGTACAGAGAAAAAATCAAAATCTATAAATGTTCCGGTGGTAGCATCAGTTATTCTGATTTCTGTCCTCTTAATTGCTATAGTGGTTACTTTTTGGACCTTCAAAAGGGGAAAACAAGGTACAAAAACCACTACATGAACAGTTAAAGTTTAAGAACCTAACTAATGTTCAAAATTTATGTAACTGCAATCATTTATTTAAAGAATCTATGCTCTTATTTTTCCAGCTGAAAAATCAAATCAAATGAGCGGTTCATTTGAGTTGAAAAATCGAAGGTTCTCATATCCTGATGTTGTGAGAATGACCAACAACTTCCAAAGGATTATTGGAAAAGGAGGATTTGGAACAATTTATTATGGATGCTTAGATGACACTCAAGTAGCTGTAAAGCTGCTCTCTCCATCATCAATTCAAGGCTATAAGCAGTTTCAAGCCGAGGTCTATATATATTTGTAATCGTAACTTCTATAGAAATTTCACAATTTTGACATTACCACAAGCTAAGATTGCTTTTCATGCATAGGTTGAACTTCTAATGAGAGTTCATCATAAAAACTTGACTTCGCTTGTTGGTTATTGCGACGATGGCACAAAAATGGGACTAATCTACAAGTTCATGGTTAATGGAAATTTAGAGACACATCTCCCAGGGTTTTTCTTTTTCTAATTTTCATTTTAACAGTCTTATAGCTAAATCTGCTTTTGCAAATGAAAAACTTCTTTATACATCCTGTCAATGGATTGAAGATTTTTTTATTAACTAAAACAATTCAAAAGGGGCTTATACATTTTTAAATGATGCAGACAACAAAGTTTCAAACATCTTGAAGTGGAAAATAGACTTCAGATAGCAACAGAGGCAGCACTAGGTTAGGAAGTAGATGAATTGCAAATTTCCTTTTCTCACTTTCTCTTTCTACTGTTTTAAGTTAAATGATATGCATTAAATTTTAATTTCAAATGTAGGATTGAAATATCTCCATAATGATTGTAAACCACCCATCATCCATAGAGATGTTAAATCCACAAACATCTTATTGAATGAAAACTTCCAAGCTAAATTAGCTGATTTTGGCCTTTCCTTGAATTTTTCTGACGAAAAGTGGAACTCATGTGCTAACGACTATTGCTGGCATGCCTGGATACCTTGATCTCGAGTAAGGAGTAGTCTTTTTATTATACCAATCAACTATTGATTCTATTCATCCTAATTTGATTATACAACCATTGCATAAAAGAAACTAGTTTCATGGAGTTTCTATACAGTAAGTCATGCATTTTGGACTCGCAAGTACTATATATCAAACAGGTTGACAGAAAAAAGTGATGTATATAGTTTCGGAGTGGTTCTTCTCGAGCTAATAACAAGTAAATCCGTGATTGAAAAGTCACATGAGAGGACTCATAGAAGTCAATGGGTGAGTTTTATGCTTGCCAAAGCAGATATTAAAAATGTCGTTGATCCAAGTTTACATGGTGATTTTGATATCAACTCAGCATGGAAAGCCATTGAAATAGCCATGGCTTGTGTTTCTCCTATTTCAGCCAAAAGGCCAACCATGACTCAAGTAGCGATGGAGTTGAACAAGTGTCTGACAATCGAGATAGCACGTAGAGAGGCGGATGATGAAACAGAGCTAAAAGATTCTGTTGAATTGATCGATTTTAATATGCATAGTGAGTTCTCCGCTCTAGCAAGGTAGTACTAGTTTCTCACTATATATCATATGAGCGTATATCAATTTGCAGTATGTATAAATAGTGTGTGGCATTCTACACCTTTTTTCCACTTCTGTATATGTGTAGTTTCTGCTTCATTTGATGTATATTTTCTGAAATTATGAGTGTTTTAAAGTGAATCTGCTGTATTTCATGAATATATTTGTGTTTCAAAAGATCATTTCTTCATTATAAAATAAAGTAGATAAAGATAAAAATGTAAGCATGATATAAAATCAGAATAACAGAATGCTGCAAGTGATAGTTTGTAGTTACAATAGATATCTATTCTTCGCTGAAGAATACGATTAATTAAATCAGTTTAGATTTTGATTGTGACTTCGGATAGAAAAACATAAATAACTTCAGTCAAATGTGGAAAAACAATGACGAAATGTTGTGCTTCATATGATCTTAATATTTTAACTCTTTGGCAGAGATGTGAAGCATGTGTATTGTCTCTATTTAGCTAATTTCAATTCAAAAGTTAGTGTAAAACTCAATAAGGTGATAGATTTAACACAAGAAAACACAGCTAATCATTCTGTATATATGCAGGGGAAAAACCAGTTTTTGTAGCAATCATCAATTTGGTAACATACTAACTAATATTTAAATAGAACAACCTAAGAGCTAACTTGAGAAAGAAGAAGGAAATTATGCTCTGCATTTACATTTTATACTTTTTCCCAGTGGTAATACGGTTTCTGTCCTGACCTGGTCTACCCGGCAAACTCATCATAGCAAATGAACAATAATCAGCATTAAGATATTGGTGTCCCTTCAAATCCTGGAGCGTCAGTGTGTCACCACCATAAAAGTTTTAAAATCTAATGAAGAAATAGTCTCATAATAATGTTAAACTTACATTGTTTTATTATGTAATGACATGAGTTGAATGACGAGTGTACAATAATCATTCAGAGGAACAAAGTAATATTAGAACTTAATAAGTTTCTCTCCACTTCTTCATCAAATATATTGTTTAAATATATAATAACTAATTCATGAATTTTGCTGGTGGATAATCTGTGACAAGTAGCCTGGAAGTCAATCAAAATGAAAGTGATATATAATATGGCTTCGCAAGGATTATTCTGTATTCAACCTTTGCAGTCACGATCATGCTGACATCTCAACTGAATCTGTAAAAATGGCTGTCAGAATTTCCTCTCCCATAGGTACATGCATAGATTTTTATAAAGATACAATATGTCACTGATTAGTGCAATTGCGAATTTTCGAATATCAAATAAAATTTTAATAACCATTTTTTTAAATAATTTTATTAGTGTGAGCCATTGATATATTGACTTTATCATAATTACTACAAGCTACAAACTATTTGTATATAATTAATGACCCACAATTTTAGAAGTAATATTATTTAACACTTATACGTCAATAGATTCATTTAAGAGATTATTTATATTAATTTTTTTGAAAGGTTCTATATACCCACGAAAATTTGCAATTGGGAGATACATAATTCATAAATTACAAGTAGCAAGAATGAGGTCATTAGATGACTCAGGAGCAACTGGACTATATATGGACTCTTGAAAATGATTATAAACTCTTTACTTTAATATTTTCTATAAGACTGATCTAAACAGATCTTGTCTCTCCTTACTTTTAATTAAGTCCTTTTCATGTCTAAACAGATCAAGGTCCTTTGTTTTCAGTGGCCCAAGGTCCTTGTTTTACCTGTTCAGACACTTATTTGATAAAAAGATTTACAGTTGGTAGTATTTTTTTTTTTTTGTTTAATCACACATATATGTGATAGCAACTTGAGCCATACATTAAAATAATAATATGATGGTAGACTTCACTTTGGCAATATATATTCAACCGCCATAACTGTTTCTGTATGATCCTGAGCTAGAAGAAACTGAAAAGGTGAAGGAGATGTTAATGCATTCGGTGTTTGCACTTTTTGGTGGTCTTGCTCTAAGTACAGTACTTCTGGTTCATGCCCAGAATCAAACAGGTTTCAGTAACTCTATGTCTAAGTATCGTTTCCCATATAGTCATTCACAAACTATGTATTGAGATTATTTTCTCTGTTTCCTCTATGTTTTTGTATCTCTCAGGTTTTATCAGCATAGATTGCGGAGCGCCGCAAGATTTGAAATACACTGAAAGGACAACAGGCATAAATTACATATCGGATGCAAACTTCACGGACACTGGTGTAGTCTATAATATATCATCTGAATATAACAGTGGCAACCTGGAACAACCATTCTTGAATGTTAGAAGCTTCCCTGAAGGAACCAGAAATTGTTACACCCTCGAGCCAGATCGTAGAACCACAGGAAAGTTTTTAATTAGAGTGAGTTTCATGTATGGTAATTATGATGGCCAGAATAAACTACCAAGTTTCGATCTCCTTCTTGAAGCTGATGATTGGGATTCAGTGCAATTTAAAAATGCATCCATGATTGTTTTTAAGGAAATAATCCATGTTCCCAAGAAAAACTACATAGATGTCTGTCTTGTAAACATAGGCTCTGGAACACCTTTCATATCAGCATTAGAATTAAGGCCCTTGGAAAATGGTACTTATCCAACTGATCCCGCAGGAGTATCGTTACTCCTCTTCTCTCGATTAGATGTTGGTTCGACGGCCACGGAACCTTTCAGCAGGTAAGTCCTTCTATATTATAATAAAATATCATATTAACATTTGTTCCAAGATAGATTTTAAAGTTGTTATTAAATTTTTATATTTATGTTTTATTTTATTTTATTGTGGTAAATGTTTTATCTTTATCTAAACTGTATTATATATAGGATTAAAGATGATATTTGTGATCGCATATGGTCACCCTACACAAAATCCAACTGGCTGATACTAAGTACCTTGTCCCACGTCAAGACAGATAATTCTTATCAACTACCATCCACGGTCTTGCAGACAGCTGTCATGCCAGGAAATGATAGCAATACATTGGCTATAGACTGGGAGCCAAATGATTCCACATCAAAGTATTTTGCCTACTTACACTTTGCAGATCTTGACCCGAGCGAAGAAAACAATAATAATAGAGAAGAAAACATTTATTTCAATGGAGACCTCTTCTATGGACCTTTTGATCCCCCTTACATGTCCGTTTATACTATATACAGCACATATGCCTTCAGTGGACAAATACTGGAGTTCTCCTTCAACAAAACAAAAAAATCACTACTACCACCCATTGTCAACGCCATCGAGCTATATCAGTCGAAAACATTCTCTCATTTGCCAACAAACCAACAGGACGGTATGTCCTTCCTGGAGTTATTTGTGATCAAACTTGTTAAGTGTGAATTTAACTTTTTATAAAGTGCGAGCTTCAACTTCTTCAAATAAAGAAAAAATGAATTCGTTTTTCTAATATTGATTGCATCCAATTGCCGAATTTTAACATCCTGCCAAAAACATAATCTCCACAAAAGGACTATTCTCTATATCATTTCCGGAGCAGAATGTCAAAACTCTTGGTTTTTTTTTTTTTTTAAATTTTTTTTTTTAAATTTTAATGGATTTTGAAATATGGATATACAACTGTTAGTGGATGCAATCATGAATATCAAAACAAGTTATGGAGTGAAAAAAAATTGGCAAGGAGATCCGTGCGCCCCCGTAAAATACTTGTGGCAAGGTCTTAATTGCAGTTACTTTGAATATAACCCCTCCAGGATCATATATCTGTAAGTTCATTTAAAGACTTTGAACAAACATCCTATACTTAAACTTGATTTTCTGTACTGTTAATATAATTATTAGGTAACATGCATGCAGGAACTTGTCATCAAGTGGAATATCTAGGGGAAATTTCTCCTCATATATCCAGTCTCACGTTACTTCAGTATCTGTAAGAATTCAATCTACCATCAATCTGAATTGAAGTTAATGAGAACCAATTCTGTACTATTGACTTTTTGGACTAATTTCAGGGACTTATCGAACAATAGCTTAACTGGACCTGTGCCCGATTTTCTATTACAGCTACCATTTTTGACAGTGATGTAAGTTACTTGGGATGAAGATTGGCAAAGTTTTATGAGGAGTATTTTCTATCTAGATTAGATTTATCTACATACCTAGGTTGTATAAATATAACCTATTTATAACCAAGGGATCAATCTTATCGCATATAAATATAACGCATTTAGATGGATCAATTTCAACAGAGATCAATAACAGAAGTTATTTCGTAAAATTAATGGATTGTAATGTCCTCATTTGCAGAAACCTGAAGAGGAAACAATCTTAAAGGTTCTGTTCCGGTTGGACTCATTGAAAAATGGAAGAATGGTTTACTTTCATTAAGGTACGTTGCTTTCAGTCCAACACTCTTGATTCCACATAGCAATTTCTTGTTGTCATATTGAATTTTACCATTTTTATCATTTGTTGATTCGAGCTTGGAAGGCAATCCAAATCTTTGTATATCGGGATCATGTACAGAGAAAAAATCGAAGTCTGTATATGTTCCAGTGGTAGCATCAGTTATTTCGATTTCTATCCTCTTAAGTGCTATATTGGTTACTTTTTGGATCTTCAAAAGGAGAGAGCAAGGTACAAAAACCACTACATGAACCGTTAAAGTTTAAGAATCTAACTAATATTCAAATTTTGATGCAACTGCAATCGTTTATTTAATGAATCTACGCTCTTATTTTTCTAGCTGAAAAATCAAATCAAATCAGTGGTTCATTTGAGTTGAAAAATCGAAGGTTCTCATATCCTGATGTTGTGAGAATGACCAACAACTTCCAAAGGATTATTGGAAAAGGAGGATTTGGAACAGTTTATTATGGATGCTTAGATGACACTCAAGTAGCTGTAAAGATGCTCTCTCCATCATCAATTCAAGGCTATAAGCAGTTTCAAGCCGAGGTGTATATATATTTGTAATTGTAACTTGTATAGAAATTTCACAATTTTGACATTACCACAAGCTAAGATATATATTGCTTTTCATGTATAGGTTGAACTTCTAATGAGAGTTCATCATAAAAACTTGACTTCGCTTGTTGGTTACTGCGAAGATGGCACAAACATGGGACTAATCTATGAGTTCATGGCTAATGGAAATTTAGAGACACACCTCTCAGGTTTTTCTTTTCATTTTCATTTTAAATCTATTTTGCATAAGAAAAACTTCTTTATGCATCCTGTCAATGGATTGAAGATTTTTTAATTTATTGATCAAAACAATTCAAAAGGGGCTTATATATTTTTAAATGAATCAGACAACAAAGTTTCAAACATCTTGAAGTGGGAAAAGAGACTTCAGATAGCAACAGAGGCAGCAATAGGTTAGGAAGTAGATGAATTGCAAATTTCCTTTTCACTTTCCACATTTTCTCTTTCTATGGTTATAAGTAAACTAATATGCATTAAATTTTAATTTGAAATGTAGGATTGGAATATCTCCATAGTGGATGTAAACCACCCATCATCCATAGAGATGTTAAATCCACAAACATCTTGTTGAATGAAAACTTTCAGGCTAAATTAGCTGATTTTGGCCTTTCCCGAATTTTTTCGGCAGAAAGTGGAACTCATGTACTATCGACTGTTGTTGGCACGCCTGGATACCTTGATCCCGAGTAAGGAGTAGTCTTTTTATTACAACAATAAACTATTGATTCTACTAAACCTAATTTGATTATACAACCATTACATAAAAGAAACTAGTTTCATGAAGTTTCTATAGACTAAGTCATGCATTTTGGCCTTGTAGGTACTTTATGTCAAACAAGTTGACAGAAAAAAGTGATGTATATAGTTTTGGAGTGGTTCTTTTAGAGCTAATAACAAGTAAGCCCGCGATTGAAAAGTCACATGAAAGGACTCATATAAGTCAATGGGTGAGTTTTATGCTTGCCAAAGCAGATATTAAAAATGTTGTTGATCCAAGTTTACATGGCGATTTTGATATCAACTCAGTCTGGAAAGCCGTTGAAATAGCTATGGCTTGTGTTTCTCCTGATTTAGCCAAAAGGCCAACCATGACTCAGGTAGTGATGGAGTTGAATGAGTGTTTGACAATCGAGATAGTCCGTAGAGAGGCGAACGACGAAACCGAGCTAAAAGATTCTATTGAATTGGTCGATTTTAATATGCATAGTGAGTTCTCCCCTCTAGCAAAGTAGCAGTTTCTCAATATATATCATACTCCACTGTGTGAGTGTATATCAGCTTGCAGTATGTATAAATAATGTGCAGCATTCTACGCCTATTTTACTTCCATATATGTGTAATTTCTGATTCATTTGATGTATATTTTCTGAAATTATGATTGCTTTAAAGTGAATCTGCTGTGATTTCTTTAATATATTTGTGTTTCAAAAGATAATTTCTTCATTATAAAATAGAGCAGATAAAAGAGAAAAATGTCAGCATGATATAATATCAGAATTGGAAATCAGAATAACGGAATGCTGTAAGCGATAGTTTGCAATTATACTAGATATCTATCCTCAGCTGAAGAATACAATTAATTAAATCAATTTAGACTTTGATTGTGACTTTGGATAGAAAAATATAAATAGCTTCAATCAAATACGGAAAAACTATGATGAAATGTTATGCTTCATATGATCTTAATATTTTAACTCTTTTGTAGAGATGTGAAAAATGTGTATTGTCTCTCTTTACCTAATTTCGATTAAAATATTGTTGTAAAACTCAATAAGATGATAGATTTAACACAAGGAAACATAGCTGATCATTCTATATGTATGCAAGGGAAAAACCAGTTTTTGTAACATTCATCAATTTGCTAACATACTAACTAATATTTAAATAGAACAACCTAAGAGCTACCTTGAGAAATAAGAAGGAAATTATCTTCTGCATTTACATTTTATACTTTTTCCGGTAGGTAATTCGGTTTCTGTTCTGACCTGCTTTGCCCTGCAAACTCATCATCTCAAATGAAATAATTAGTATTAGGGAAAATCTCAAGAAACAAGAAACAATCTGACGTATGAGAATATATTTATTTTACAACCCATTATTTTATAGTTATCGAAATACAACTTGACATTAATATAAATATCTAAAATCCCCCCTGAAGTCCTACAAAAGGACAACAAATCCCATGATAGTCACGGATTCCATTAGGTTGACATGATTAATTGTTTGACTCTAGGGGTAAAAAGGGAAAAACAATAAAAAATTAATTAAATATAAAAAATCAAAATAAATAATATTAAGAAAAAATCTCAAAAAACAATCTAACGTGTAAGAATATATCTATTTTGGAATTCGTTATTTCATATTTATCCGAAATACAACTTGACATTAACGTAAATATCCAAAATCGCCCCTAGAGATGTACGAGACGGTAACAATGCCTTGATAGTCAAAGATTCCAGTTAGGTTGGCATGATTGATCGTTTGATTTCATAGGCAAAAAGGGAAAAACAATGAAAAATTAATTAAAACATAAAAAATCAAAATAAATAATATTAAATATAAAATTATAAAAAAAAAGATATTTTTATTAAAAAATAAAAAATATAAAAGATCAAAAATATTTATTTCCTCTCTACTCTCTCTCTCTCTCTCTCTCTCTCTCTCTCTCTCTCTCTCTCTCTCTCTCTCTCTCTCTCTCTCCCTCTTTTCTTCTTCACTCTTTATCTCCGGCGATCGACAGTGTTAACATCCAATAATGGAGGTGGCGATGAGAATGAGTGGAGACCTAGTTCGGGTCCCCATCGTGGAGACCAGAACTGAGTCTCCACCATCGGAGACATCGTTTGGGTCTTTGTAGAAACCTAGGTCTCCACTTTGGAGACCTGAACGGGGTCTTCGGTGGTGGAGACCAGTTCGGGTCTCCACAATGGAACCCAAACTGGGTCCCCACTCATCTCTTTCGGGTCTCCACCTTTTTTCTCCTTCTTCTCTCTCCGTGTGTTTGACATCTTGGCGATAGAAGCAAAACGACAACCGTGGGTGACATCAGCAGCCATTCACAAGTACATCGCAGCAAATTGGGTTAGACTGTAGGTCAGCAGCCAGTCTACCCGAATCATCACCGCCAAGAGATGTGATTTTAATCACCAAGTGCAATAAAAACATCATTATCAAGGGCAATTAGGTCTTTTTGTATTGTACATATGTTAGATCCCATTTACCTATTAACAATTAATGTTTGTGGTAAATCGGATAAAAATAAAACAATGGATGGTAAAAAGATATTGTTTCATATGTCAGGTGGTTTTTTTAGAATTTTCCCTATTAAAATTAAAGATATTGGTCATCCCTCCAAATCCTGGAGTGTCAGCTGTGTGTCACAAACATAAAAGTTCTAAAATCTAATTGAAGAAATGGTCTCATGATAATGTTATACCTACAATGTATTTGACAATGAAGTGGAGATAGAGGAACTTACTAAGTTCTAATATTACTTCATTCCTCTGAATGATTGTTGTACACTTATCATCAAATATTACTTAATAAGTTTCTCTTCACTTCATCATCAAATATATAGTTTAAATATATAATAACTCATTCATGAATTTTGCTAGTAGATAATCTGTGACAAGTAGACAAGTGGCCTGGAAGTAAATCAATATAGTGATATATAATATGGCTTCTCATGGATTATTCTGTATGCAACATTTGCAATTACGATCATGCTAACATCTCAACTGAATCTGTAAAAATGGCAGCAGAACTTCCTCTCCCATAGGCCCATGCATGGATTTTTATAAAGATACAATATGTCATTGATCAGTGCAACTGCGAATTTTCTAATGTCAAATAAAAATTTAATAACCATTTTTTAATAATTTTAATATTGTGAGCCATTGATGTATTGACTTTGTCATAATTAATACAAGCTATAAATTATTTGTATATAATTATTGACCCACAATTTTAGAAGTAATATTATTACATTAAGTTTATCTTTATCAGAATAAGAATTTATATATATATATATATATATATATATTGGGAATAAGATTGTGGAATATAAATTTGTGGACTTATGAAATAAGTAATTATTCTCAAATACATGGTTCTTAGTTTTTCCAATGAATTGGAAAATAAAAAGTCATGAAGAAAATGTATAAAAGTATAAATAATGTTTAGCAGGTTGATTTTGATAAGCTCTAATTGACTTTGGAGATTCTAAAACAATGGAATTATGTTTTTTTTTTTTTTTGTTAGAATCAACTATCATTTTAACTATATATTGAATATACTCTCATTTCTTTCATAAATTTCTGAAAATCAAATTTCCCATTAGCAATAAAATAATATCACATTTTTTCTTTACTAAGCATAACCAACCAAACTAGTACGTACCCAAGAAAGTATCTCATATATACAGTGAAGAATCTCGATGCACATTCGAGGGGAGGGGAAAATATCTCACAAGCACGGCAATAATTGGTCTACATACAAGTGAATAATTTCACATACATTTATGCTTAAACGCTAATAATCTAATATTAATAAAAACATAATTTGAATTGATAATAACTTTAAGTAACTAAACCTAAATAAATTAAAAAATATATATTAATTTTGTCTGTAAAATTAAGAATCATTACTTTAAAAAACTACAGCAAATACCAAATGGATTCTTAATTTAGTTCGCTCTCTTCTTAGATCGGCTACTAAAAGGGGCAGCAACGTCTGTTCACTTTAATTAATTAATTGCCTTTGGGCTCATTGGGCTTGGTAAAACCAATTGGATTCTCCAGGCTTTTGATTGGACTTGGTAAACCTAAATATAGAAGGAAATTTTAAAAATTCTTTATTTTAAAAATTACAGCTATCAGTAATGCCAAGTACAAAATTATTATTATTATGTCCAAAAAAAAAAAAAACAAAATTCACAATAGCAAAGTAAACGTTATTATGAATTCTAAGTCTTACATCAGTACGCCGTCTCCTTTGATTATAGTGTGGACGAAAATTTATATCCTTGTCTTTCAATTTCAGGCACAGAGGAGACACACGTCGTTACTGTGATCAGAAATCCAGACCTTTGTATTTCAAATTTATGCACAAAAAAGACTGACATTGTTGTTCCAATCGTTGCAACAGTAGCTGCTGTTTCAGTCCTTGTAGCTGCATTATATATTCTATGGATCCTGGAAACAAGAAACCAAGGAATATGGACATTTTGTAGTCCAACAATTATCGAAAAACAAATTCTATGAATTGAATCCTACTAGTGAAATTTATAAATGTGTTTTCCAGGTATCACTTGATTTAAAAGAATGGCTCATTGGAACCTAAAATAAGAAGGTTGTCATACTATGATGTTGTGAGCATCCTAAAAAACTGTGAGATGATTATTGAGAAAGGTGGATTTGGAATCGTTCATCTCAGATAGCTAGATGACATTCAAGTAGCTGTCAAAATTCTCTCACAATTTATCAATTCAAGGGCATAAGCAGTTTCAAGCCGAGACATATAAAATTCACAAATTGTAAAGAAAATTGACAAAGAAAAAAAGTAATGAAATTTCAACTTCTTCACCAAATTCAATTGCATTTTTTATTTACGGGGTAGAAATTCTTTTCGAAGTTCTTCATGAGAATATGACTATCCTTATTGGGCATTGTGATGATGGCAAGGACATGGGACTAATCTATGAGATCATAACTAATGAAGCTTTCATTGCTTAATTTTTCTCGTTATACCACAATGGAGCGTTCATTGCTAAATCAAGTTTCAACTCATTCTTTTGCCTTTTTTAAAGGTAAGCTCTTTTATTGCTAATAAAAATTGATAGCTTTTTACATTTGTTTATATACGAAAGAAAGCAGTAATGCAGATATGTTAAATTGGGCAGGGAGGCTTCACATAACAACAGAGGCAGCATAAGGTTAGAAAATATATAATTACTGATTTGCAATATTCCCTTTTCCAATTTAATGTCTAAATCTCTTTTATATATTTTAGTTAGCTAGTGAGACATCCTTTTATTAAATTTACAATGTACAATTGCATTATCTCATCAATCATTGTAGGGCACCCATAAAATTTATAAACATCTTATTAAGTAAAAGTTTTCAGGTCAAGATAGATGGTTTAGGCCTTTCACCCATTATTCCTATTTGAAAGCGAAACTCATATATTATTGACTACTTCTGGCATTCTTGGATACCTGACCTCGAGTAAGCAATTGCATTGAAAATGGCTTAATATATTCATAAATTAGAGATTAATAGGAACTAAGTCAAGTGTTGATGTCCTTGCAGATGTTATAAATCAAATAGATTTACTGATAAAAAAAAAGGTAATATTTGCAACTTTGGAGTGGTTCTCTTATAGACAATTACAAGTAAACTAGTATTTGAAAAATTAGAAGAGATGACCCATATAATTCAATGGGTGAGTTCCATAATTGCAGAAGGGGTTATTAAAGAAACATTCTATATCATTATATTAATCAAGAGTTTGGTGTTCAATCTCTTTTGAAGTTGTCAAAGTCCATATTCCACACGTCTGAATTTGGCCGGTAAATATTCGCATTATATATGTATTATGATTATATTAATCAAGTCATTCACGTAGAAATTATTATAAAAAAGAAAAAGAATCTCTGATACAAACTATTTTTTCAAACCGATCGAAATCTATAAAATTAATTATTATTCCAATAGTTTCACGCCAGTTATTCTCCTACCTATGTAGTAGTTAAGAAATTGACAATTCTGACGGTTACCCAAATTCTATCGTGTTTTTCTATACAGGTAGACTCTTACATTTTCAAATGTAAAATTAAAATAAATAATAACAATGATGATGAAAGTTCATAATTAATAATAATAATAATGTCAATGAAACTATGTATTCTTTTTTAACTGCAAGCAAATATAATGGAAAAGAAAAAATACACCTAGCTAGAATTTATAATTTTTATCAATATTGTTATTTTAGAATAATTGAAAAAAAAAAAAGTAGTAAGATGACCTAGTTATAAGTTACCTATATCCATATTATTGAGATTGTGAGTTCAAATCATTTTTTCTCTCAAATCTTAAATTTATTCTCAAAAAAAGATCAAATAAAAGTTCAAACATAAATTTTACTAACAAGTATAAATTAAAGGTCTTTTCTACTACTATACCAATTTTTTTTGAGACACAATAATAAGCTTAAAATACAAAAATTTTCATATAAGGGTAAATACACTGACACCCTTTAAATTTTAATATAAAGTTAGTAGAAAAGCAATTTTGAAATTTGAAGGAATTGCACAACACCCGTGAAAGTTTAACTAAAAACAGATGAAAACATAGTTATTTTTTTATTACACACCATTAATTGACTTCCATCAACTTTAATGTTTGATCAGAAATTTTGAATAAAAGTCTAAAATGCCCTTAACAATGTAAAGTTGTCCAATTACCATGAATAAGACAAAAAAATAATCAAATATTCCCCCTTTTTCACATGTTCAGCTGCCAACACCACCAATTTTGCACATAATTAAAGGTTTTATAATTTAATTTAATTGACCAATTTGTTGTTATGAATTGAAATAATGTCGCGAAAGTAAGTTTTGTACGTAATATATTTTTATCATTTTACCTTTTGGAATAATGTCAGATGTTTTCAACCCTTGATAAAGGACTAAGGGCATGGTTTTGCATCCTGCTTGCTACACCTTTTAGTTTGTTTCACTAATTTATTTATTTATTTATTTTCACGTTCTTATGTCTTACCATTTTCTAGTCTTATTTGTTTATCTACTACAACATTTTGTTTCATTTATTTATTTTTTCCTATTCTTATTCCTTACATTTTTATTCTTCTTATTTAGTGGCAATGTCTTGCGGAAGCAATAATGAGATAAATGAAGAAATTATCAAGTTTAAAAATAAGTGATGTTTTTGAAAAAAAAAAAAAAAAAAAAACACCGGTAAAACTTTCAGAATATAAAAAAAAAAAAAAAAAAAAAAAAAAAAAAAAAACCTAATAAACTATTTTTCAATTGTGAACAGGGACATTACATATACCACTCATTTTGAACACCAAATAAAAAAGAAAATCTAGCAAAAACACATGTTGAAGATTCAAGAAATGCTTGTAGTGATAATGTATAAATGTGCATCACTTAACATAATGTAAACATGACAAAACGGTACATTACAAACATTGTTCAACAAAAACATAGTGATGCATCAAACTTCACACCCACTTCACAAACTTCACACAACAGTGACCCCATCAAATAAAAATTTAAATACAAACTTTACACCACTTCACACCCACAAACTTAACACCATTTCACACTTATCAAACTTTAAGAGAAAAGATGAGAACTTACCCATCTATCGTCTACAGCGACGCCTCGATGATTGAAAAAAATTGTGTTGAGTAGACAGCAACACTGTCTCTAACCCCAACCCTCCAAAACCATCACCATCTTCTACCAATCATAACGACGACACTTCTGACGGTTTCGAAATCACTATCTTATTTCGCTAGTAACAAAACGGTGGCGGTGGGTTGCCATTTGCTCGTTCCACTTCATTATGGTAGCCAAATGGGTGGAATGGACCCAATTGCCCTAGAGCTCCTTCTCTCATGCCGATTGATACAGTCGAAAACTATGAAAAGATAACTATGGCTTTGTTTGTCTTGTCTCCAACTTTTGAAGGAAGTGGTTTTATTATCTTTTCATGTCATCCATGAACAAGAGTGCATTTAAGAGAGTGAGATTCAGAGAAAAAAATGTGTTTTGAAAGAAAAGAGAGTGATTTCCAAAAAAAATAATAATAATAAGAGTGTTTTGGTCGATGAAAGAGAGAGATAGAGAGTGAGGGAGATGTAAAGATTAAGGTTCCAAAAAGAAAATGGTGTCTTCCAGAAGAAATTGTTCTCATGCATTGCAATGGGATTTTTTCATTTTTTCATTAGTTTTTCATTTAATGTTTTTTGATTGATTTGATCCAATCAGAATGTTTTATATTGTATTTTCTTTTCATTTTAGACGATAATGTCATCATTCCACTAACCCTACCAATCCCTAGATAAAATGACGAACATGTCCTTCACTCAATTATCATTGACAAAAGTCAACTGACAACATGAGAATTTGATGTAATAAAAGTGTAATTATATTTTTGTCTGTTTTTAGGTAAACCTCAAGGGTGTTGTGCAATTCCTTCTTTAAAGTTATCCACTCAAATCTCCCCTTCTAATAGCTCCATCAAATTGACTTTTATTGCTCTTTAAAAAATTGACTTCTATTAACTTGTTGAAGGACCAAACGCTAGTTACAATGATTAAATTAATAATTTTTATTGCTATTGTTATTACTTTTATTAACTAGGTCTGGGGAAGCTCCCAAATCAGGTAAATTGTTATTATTATTAGTTAAAAAATTATTGACATTTTCTCCATTTTAAAAATGCCCTTCCACCGTTACTGATTAACGGATTGAGGTTAAAGGTAGGCAGGTTGTGGGAGATATAAGCATAAACTCAAACTTGTGCTCTAACTGCCTTTATGTAGGTGGGTAATTCAACTTGGTTTTGTAAGTAATTTTGTAAGTTCAACTTTTTGAGTTGTTTGTTTTCTTGTTCATTATGGTGTTCTTTGGCTATTCAAGTTTAGAAATAATAATAAGTTGGGTTTCATAAATAAAAATGTTATTCACAGTTAAGTTGACTTAACAAAAAGTTAGTTCAACTGTTTATGTGATGATTTTTTCTCCCTTAAATATTAACTAGGATTTCTTTGACCATTTCATCAAAAAATATGTAGATTACCGGGCAAGATAAACTTTTGTGAACAATTCCTCTTGTGTTTTATCAATCCATTTCATATTATATTGTTCGATTTGAGCTTACTTTGAACTATTTTGTTTTGTGAATCACACTTTGCAATACTGAAAAATAATGAACTTTGAATAGTTTATAAACTCCAAAACATCACTAAATTATTGATCCGGTTTGACTTCGTAGATGAGTAATGTAAATCCATATAAAACAAAAATTAGGATCTCATACTAATCTATTATATGCTGATCTTTAATGTACAAGAGGGAATGATTTTAAAAATAGTTGCATTTTCAAGTTGAGAAGAAAATATTAAAAAATAAATAAATCCGTTAATTTACCACATATAACAAATCTTTAAAGGATCAACATGATATCAACATCTTGACCCATAAAACACGTTTTCAAAAGTAAAACAACGAGAAAACGACATAATGATTTATTTGCACACGAAAGCTACCCAACCATAGGCCATAAAGTATGTATCAATTTTGACCTATAATTAATAGCATACTACTTTAAGGGGGTGTATTCAATCTAAACTTTTAATGACTTTTATAAGAATTTAAAAGTTTGGATTTATTCAAAATAAACTTTTAAAGACTCTATAAAAGTTATGTGGTATTCAATATAGACTTTTAATGATTTTAAAAAAGTCCATAAAAGTTATGAGGTATTTAATTAAGACTTTTGAAGAGTTTATAAAAGTTATGGGGTATTCAAAATATTAATGATTTTTATGAAATTTTAAATTTTAATAACTTTGAGAGACTTTTATAGACTTTTATGTTAAATTTATAACAATTAAACTTCATAAATTCTCTCCCACTCCCCTCAAAAACTTTTTATAGATTTTTGTTATTGATTATAAAAAGCAAATCTCTTCTCGTCCAAAAAAAAAACAAAACAAACAAAACAAAAACAAAACAAAACAAAACAAAAAAAAAAACAAAAAAAAAACAAACAAACCTTACAATCTCTTTTATATTTAAATCGCCCCAAATTCAATGATAGTCATAAAAATATTTCACTTATTTTTTCTTAAATACACAAATATATATATCACTCCTACTTTATTGTGAATTATAATGGTCAATATTTTTTCCTATGTTCAAATTGTTAGCTTTTTAGTTTTTGAATCTTATTAGGCTCATTCTTTTTCTGAGTACATCAATTTATTATTTTGTAGAAGATTTCAAGTTTGAATCAAAGTTGAGGAATTAGATGTTAACAAACTAAATTTAGAAATGAAACATTTTATAATTTATATTTATATATATATAAAATACCCAAAAAAAATATCTAGATGGATATTTATTCAAATTCATCTTATTATTCTTATGATAAATAGTACAATTATTATTAACGATTGTGTTGTAAACCAATAGATTATCATTTCTTATGTATAAATAATGAAAATAGAACTCACAAATGTATAGATAAAAAATCTTATTGCTTTAAAATCGATTAAATTAAAAATGAAATCTTTGTTTTTTATAATACAGAATAAAAGGAAAAACCTCTATTTCAAATAAAAAAGAAAAAAAAATAATATTTGGAGATTTTTTAGCTAGTGGTTTATTTTAAAAATTAAAATTTTAGTTAGTAGTAAAATTTTTTAGCTAGTGGTTTATTCTTATTACATGTTGGAGAATTTATTGAACTTTTACTTTTGATTAGTTAATTTGATTAGTATAGTAATTAATTTTGATATTTGTAACATATCATAAAATTAACCCGTTTAAATTTTTTAAAACATTAGTTTTGATAGTTGTTTTTCACAAGTTTATTTGCACTATGTTAAAAGAAAAAAATTTTATTGAAATGAGAAATATAACTTACAAAAAGTATAATTTGCGGCATAAGTTTGTCAAAGGAATATATTGTTATTTTAGAAGTAAATAAAAATTTATTAAAATTTATCAATATTTATGAGTCTTCATCATTTTCATCATTATTAGTTAAAGAAATGACGATTTTAACTCATTTCTTGAGACTCAAGAACAATAAAGAGAGTATGTTAATAAATGGAAGGCTGTTATAGTTGCTGATATGTGGAGCGATGTCGATATTATTGATAAGATATTAGAGATTTTATTTTTCATAGAAGAAATAAAATAAATAATGAAACGCTTAAAATACTGAATATTTTTATTATCAACTTATGTAATTGAAGTGATTTTACTTTTATTTTATGTACCATACTTTTTCATCATTATTGACATGATAAATATAGTTTTATTAACTTAAGTGTATATTATATTATAAGTTAGTAAAATGTTAGTCTATAAAAGTATATAGAAATCTATAAAAGCCGATAAAAGTTTATAAAAGTCTTTCATAATTTTTTTTTAAAATTTGTCAAAGTTAATGAAAGTCTTTTAAAAAAAAGTTTATAAAAGTCTGTGAGAGTCTTTCATGAATCCGTAAAGTTATTAGAAGTCTATGAAATTATACAAAAGTCATTCACTGAAAAAAATCTATGAAAGTTTTTTAAAATCATGATTGGATACACCCCCCTTAGTTTCCATACAATTGGCTTGCTTAATACCGCACCAAATTAAAGTTTACAAATTCAATCATCTGCCACTTCCTTGATTCTTCATGGATAAGTCCAACGACTTGACAACTATAGAAATTAATATAATTTTATAATAAAGTCTTAAATAGATAACCAGTTGTGTACTGTTCAACAACATTGCTACTAATTGATGTTGCTGTTGCACTTTCAAAATATATAATTCACAAGTTGCAGCAGACCGAAACGTGTGATTAACATGATATTGCCATGCTATAAGATTTGCTTTGCTAGCAAGAAAATCAAGAAAACAATCACACTTATCAAGAAAACTTTGCTAAGAATTTTTATTCACTTTTGATGAGTAATACAAAATGATATCTCCACACATTCTTTGTGAACAGAAGGCTATATATCCACCTCAACCTTTACAATAACAACTTAGTCCAGGTGTCAAATAATCATTGGAGACATTATAACTACCCAACCAATTTTCCCTCCAAAAGCTTTCATCAATCATGAACATCTTGATCAGTTATCCAATGGTTATGATAACTTCTAGACTCTTGAATATCCTGAGTCTTTACCCATTGATTTCTGAGAGCCCTTACTTGAGCACCAGCTTGATGTTCAGTAGCAGCTTTATCTTCAGCTTGATCAGCTCCCAGCTGCCAACTGCATAACTTCAGTTTGCTGAACTTCAGTAGCAGCTTTGGCGTCAGCTTGATCAGCTGCCAGCTGCGACTGCATAACTCTAACACATGCCAACGGCTGCAAGAGCAATTGACTTTGTCTCTATACTACTATTCTTCTTTACATATTCAGATTGTCACTATACTATTAATGGTTTTTATTTTTATTTTTATTTTTAATTTTAAATATATAAAGTCTATTTAGTCTGCTCAGAAAAGAGAACCTGAAAAGAATATGGAAATGTTCAAGCAATTTGTGTTACCAATTTTTGTGATTTTGGCTCTTACAGTTTACGTTTTCGCGCAGGATCAATCAGGTTTGCTTGTTCTAAATCTCTGAAAAACATTCTAACTTCCCTCCCTCCTTGTAACTTCATGTTGAGGCCTTTGTGTGAATTTTCCTGTCAGGATTTATTAGCCTGGATTGTGGCTTGCCAAGAGATGACAACTATACAGAATCTACAGCAACAGGTATCAACTATATTTCAGATGCAGACTTCATTGAAACTGGTGTTGGGAGGAGCATAGCACCTGAATACAAAGTTGGCAAGCAGAGGCAGACATTTTGGGTTAGAAGCTTTCCTGATGGAATAGAAACTGTTATAGATTAAATCTTACCAGGGGTGATAGATATTTAATCACAGGGGTGATAGATATTTAATCAGAGCGAATTTCATGTATGGAAATTATGATGGTGAGAATATAGTACCATCATTTGATGTATATGTAGGTCCTAATTTGTGGGGGACAGTAAATTTCTCAAATGCATCCCCTTTTATTAGCGCGGAGCTCATACATGTCCTCCCATCAGATTATTTACATTTCTGTCTTGTGAACACGGGTAAAGGGACACCGTTTATATCAGCCTTAGAGTTAAGGCTTCTGAAGAATACAACTTACATAACTCAATATGGATCGCTTGAACTCGATACACGGGTGGATATTGCTTCGAAGTTGGATAGAGTATTCAGGTGAGACGTTTTGTTTAACAAAAAGTACTTCTGTTTTTGGAACTATTTATGCGCCTTGTTAACTGATGAGCTATGCCTCAGGTACAAAGAAGATGTTTATGATCGAGACTGGTGGCCGTTTAATTTCACGAATTCGACACAATTAAGTACTTCAGCTACCATTGATAAAAATGAAAGCAATGATTATGACCCTGCACCCTTAGCAATGCAGACTGCTGCTGCACCAAAAGATGACAGCCAACCATTCGATTTGGGCTTGAGACCTGCAGATTCCACTACACAGTATTACATTTACATGCACTTTGCTGAGGTTGAAAAGCTACAAGCCAATGAGACCAGAGAGTTTAACATATCTTCAAATGGATGCACTGGTATGGACCCTTTCTCACCAGCTTATTTGTCCACGACCACTGTGTATACCAGATCAGGCTTGAATGCTGCACGGCCTAACAAATTTTCGATCTACAAAACGGAAAGCTCACCACATCCACCTATCCTTAATGCTCTTGAGATTTATAGGCTTAAAGAATTCTTGCAGTTACAGACAGAGGAACAAGACGGTTTGTTCTTATCAACTTTTCCCTTTTCTTTAAAGGTTCATTTAGTACCATTTCACAAACTAATTTCTGTATTCGTGTAAAAACTCTCGTAGATGCCATCACAATGTAAAGGCAAAGTATGGACTGAAGAAAAATTGGCAAGGAGATCCATGTGTTCCTCAAGCTTTCTTGTGGGATGGCCTTAGTTGCAGCAATAGTAGCAATGATCAGCCTAGAATCACATCCTTGTAAGTTAACTATGCCTTCTAATTAGTATGATATATATTTTACTACTTTACTCCGGTTTCTTGTTATTGAAGTTAATGAATTGCAATCAGAACTTATCCTCAAGTGGATTGTCTGGGGAGATAGCTGATTACCTTGTCCAATCTCACCATGCTGCAATCTCTGTAAGTGTATCTGTTCCACACAAATTGTTAAGTAATCAATATATGAATGATTCAAGCAAATCGACTTACTATTTTCTATGATTGTGTTAGGGACTTATCGAACATAATTTGATTGCACCAGTGCCCGAGTTCTTTCTCAGATGTCATCTTTTGAAAGTCCTGTAAGTTACCTGGAATTGGAACTACATACACCAATTTCTTGGTAAGGAGAATTATTGATCAATAATATGTACTTTGTATCGCAGAAACTTGAATTGGAAACAAACTCAATGGTTCAATTCCAGCTGCACTCCTAGAAAGACAGAGAAATAATCAACTTACATTAAGGTTTGCTTTTATTTAGAATAATAAGCCTTTCTATAATTTCTTATAAGACATTGTTGATAGCTGACCAGTTTTAATTCGAAAACTTATTTTTGATATTGTGTTGTGTCTAGTTTTGATGGCAATCCAGATCTTTGTTCATCAGATCCATGCAAGAAAAAAAATAAGAAGAAGAAGAAAATTGTTATAGCAGTAGTAGCATCATCTGCTGCATTTGTATTACTTTTAGGTGCATTGATGGTCTTTTTTGGCCTTAAGAGAAGGAAACAGCAAGGTTTGGACAAAGTTATATGTTACTGATTTTTTGAAGTTGCATTCCAGAGGTCAGTGTCCAACTAAAATGCTTAATGATATTGTTGTAATATCATGCAGCAGCGAAGGTGGATACCAAATCCAGCAAAATATACGAGTCAATTGAGCGGAACAATCAACAGTTCACCTATTCCGACGTCTTGAAGATGACTAACAACTTTGAAAGGGTTCTTGGTAAGGGAGGATTTGGTACAGTTTATCATGGCCATTTAGATGATAATGAAGTGGCAGTGAAGATGCTCTCTCAATCATCTGCTCAAGGTTTAAGCAGTTCCAATCAGAGGTTATCTACATCAAACTCAAGACCACTTTGGTCTCATAATTATACATTACAAACTGTGAGGTGACCTTTTCTTTGATTGGCAATAACACCCAGTTTCTTATTATAGGTCAAGCTTCTCATGAGAGTCCATCACAGGAAACTTAACAACCCTTATCGGATATTTTGATGAAGGCACCAATTTGGCTCTCATCTATGAGCCATGGCTAACGGGAACTTAGGAGAGCATTTGTCTGGTATGGATCTACTTCAAATATTAGATTTTGACTCATACAGTCCGATTTCTGACAACTTTCTTAATGTAGCAATGTTTAACAATTTCTTTGTAAATATAGAAAGTGGGAAGATGTCCTGACTTGGGAAGCGAGACTTTCGCATAGCAGCAGAGGCAGCTCAAGGTTAGTTAGCAGTACTTATAAACATAATTTTGTGTTATCATATATTTTACTAGTCTTTCTATTCATGCCTGGTAGTCTAACTGATATGCCTGGAATTTCAAATGCAGGATTGGAGTATTTGCATCATGGTTGTAAGCCACCATATTACCCAAAGAGATGTGAAGTCTACAAACATCTTATTAAACGATAAATTACAAGCTAACTAGCTGACTTCGGGCTGTCCAGAACTTTCCCCCGTTGAAGAAGTCATGTATGTATCCACTATTATCGCTGACACTCCTGGATATCTTGATACTGAGTAAGCAAGTTTATTCTCGGTTACTAATTATTTTCATAATGAAATGGTTTCAGATTAATACATTGCAAAACAAGTTTTAACCTAGCTCAGTGGCATTGTTACAATGGCTTGGCTGACAAGGAAAAGCATAGTGTGAATATTTTATTGATTTATAAAGCTTAACCCATAAGAACATAACTCAAACTTTTATGTGAAAAACAGAGAAGCAACAGAGGAGGATTCTGCAATCTTACTTTTTGTATTCGTCTTCCATAACAAAACTAATCAGTTCCTGTCCATGTTTTTCAGATAACATTACAAGTAACCAGGTTAAGCTATATAAAAACCAATTAGCCTCATATTATTTAACTCAAAACAGCTCAAGTTTGAACTTAAAAACCAAAAACAGAACAGCTTGAAACAGAGTACTCTGTAGTCAAAGCAATATTGTTTGTATATGGCAACACATTTGTATCAACCGTTGTCATTTACTTTGCCGCATTTAAGAATTAAGAATCTAATGCTTCCGTAGCTTTGAAATATTTGGAAGTGCTTTTGCTAATATGTCTTGCTATCCGGTCCGTTAGTAACAATTTGATTTAAAAACTTAAATTGATTGGAAAAAATCCAACTAATGTATAAGGCTCTCTTACAAATCCTCTTACAAACTAAAGGTGCTTGATTATGTTTGGTTCTGGAATGTTTGGAAATGATATCCTGAACTCAGTTTGCTCACGACGTTTTGGTTGGCAGATATTAGTATATTAAACAGGGTTGGCTGAGAAAGCGTGAGGGTGTGTATATTTCGGTGTTAGTTCTTTTAGAGCTGGATAACAGGAAACCTGTAATTTTAAAAGCACAACGGACAATGGTAACAGCCACATAAGCCCAAATGGGTTGTGATCATGCGTGCCAAAGGAGATATTAAAGTAAATACTGTTGATTCCCCAATTAAAAGGAGATTTTGCCGGGGGGGGGTCAAGTTGTTCTGTATGGAAGCTGTGGAGTTAGCATGCTTGGGTGTCTTCAACATCAAGCAGAAGTGACAAACCATGAATCAAGTAGTGATCGAGCTGAACGAGTGTTTAGCAATGGAGGGACTGGACCCAGAGGGAAGAAGAGTACTACTAATGGAATTCGAAACGTGGGAGTATTGCACCGAAGATGATTGACTGTGAATCTCCAGACTGCTTTTCTCCTCTAGCAAGGTAGTGCATGCCTGAGCATGAGAGTGAATACAAGGACTTGAAACAGGAGAGAAGGAAAATAATGATTGTTGTGTAACTATATTACTGTGCATTATTATAAACTTGTAGTATAGTGGTCTCAATAGGAGTAGCTGTTTGCAAGTTCTATTGTATATATATTTCTTGCAAAACTTATACTGCTGTAATCATTCAAATTTTTTTGACAAAGATTTGTTCAAGAAGCAATTGATTGTTAATAAGTAGTCAACTATAATTTAGGATAAAAGTGGTTCTGTGTATAGGATCCTTGATGTAAGTTATTTACCAGGAAGATCGTCAAGTTTTAATGAGATTACATTGTTTACCAAATCTATCAAGACTTTTAGATAAAACAATTAGTACTTCTTGAGATCCTTCACCTCGAAAACTCTACTTATATTAGTATTTGTGTTGGACTTAGAGGTAGGTGGTAAATTAAAGATCAAACATGAATTTTTTTTTTTTCCCTCTTAAGTTACGCACGTAAATGAGAGCATGAAAATTCAGATTTTATAGCTAATTTTAAAATGGGAAAACATTGTTTTATATTTTCTGAAGATATACATAAAAACTAGAATTTTTAAAGAATTTGGGCCTAATTGCGAGAATGGATGTTATAAAGGCCTTAGTTGCCTAGCCCACTAGTTGGCTGAATGATACGGTTTTGTGTATTGAAAAATTACATTAGCCTCTATCTACACTACCATGTCAAATTTTATGATGGATCACTACAGAAATTGCCGCAACAAATTTTCTCTCATTGAAAATTTCAAAAAAACAAAAAAAAAAAATTGCTTTCTCGGCTTGACATCACAGTTTGCTTTTACTTTGATGAGTTTGTATGCATCAATTCTGTCACATTATACATAGATTTGACTAGTATACATATCAGTAACTATACATAATCCGTCATAAGAAAGAAATTATTAATTTTTAATAATTTAAACTTTTAATTTTGAAACAATTTTATTTTTAATCATTGAATTCAAATTTAATGAATTAAACCAATTTTTGCATTTGTTACCACCCTATACTGGTAGCACAACCGTTAGCATACACGGCCAAGTAACTGAATAAATTCTACCTTTCCAAAAAAAAAAGAAAAACGAGTAATTCTATTTTAGAAATGTGTTTCTTTTATTATTTATTTTCAAGATAGATGGGTCTTTTTTTTATAAAAAAAAAAAAAATACAGATAGATTGGTGTTGTATATATGTATTCTGTGTTTACTCTATTAACCTTTTAAAATAGGTATAAAACCTTTTCCTTTATTATTTTGATCAATTTTAATTACAAACCGTGAAATAATATATTTTTCTAATAACAGTCCAGACCATAACATTTAACTCTACTTTCAATGATCGAGAGAAACGGATCAATATTATGGAAACAACTACTTTTATAACATTAAACTCTACTCTCGAATATTTAGGAGAAGGTGACTAATATTTATGGAACAAATTGCCTTACAACCTAAGGGAGTCAATAAATGACAATTTTATCCCTCACATATAAGAAGCTTAGCTGCAATTATCCATGTTGTTGTAGATGATACTCGAACCGTGCCCTCACTCATAAAAGCATCTGGTGCACTTTCTCTCCACTAAGGCAAGTGACTTGCAAGTTCTAACTACTACAACTTGAAGTTTTAATAAATGAGAACATAATTGAACTCAACGACTTAATTAGTACAAGTAGAAAGAGGGTTAATATTAGATCAATCCTATTGTATTGAGTTCTTAAATTCAAGAAACGTGTCATTACATTCTTTGTCTTTAAATAAAATATTATTATTATTATTTATTATTAAAACTAATTCAAAGGATTATCGAGATCATATAGGATAAGATATTGATGTCGCGATTTAAAAAACAATTTTGACATGGAGATAAGATATTGATGTCGAGATTTAAAAAATAATTTGGATATGAAAAAGGTCAACTCACAAATCAGTTAAAGAATGGCCCACATATAAGATGGGGAGGCCGCCATGCTGGGACATAAGGAAAATCAATAGTGCCTTCTCTGAGATAGACAAGGACCTCATTCTTTCCATTCCCCTCAGCTTAAAGGAGACAGAGGATGCATGGCTTTGGCACTTTGAAAAACGTGGGCAATACACAGTGAGAAGTGGCTACCGTTTAGCCACCCAACTTGACACCCCATGTTCCTCCTCCAATAATTTTAATTCTCAACGGTGGTGGCGTCAGTTCTGGAGCCTTGATATCCCACCTAAGACAAAAATTTTTGCTTGGAGAAGCCAACTAGATGCCCTTCCCACGTATGTTAATCTTGTTAACAGAAGGTGCTATCTACCTCGTGCTGCTCATCCTGTAAAACCGAGGTCGAGACGACATCCCATGCTCTAATCTGGTGCCCGAAAGCTCGAGAAGTTTGGTCCCAAACACCCTTTGCTTCCCTGATCAGGGACATGCCAAACTCCTCCATCCCTGATATCCTAAGGAAGGTCTATCAGCATGCTAGTAAAGAGGGCCTTGGTAGTTTTTGTATCCTCCTGTGGTGTATATGGGGGAATCGAAACCAGGATACATGAAGGCAAAAGAAAAACTGCCCCTGAACTGGTCGCCTGGGCCATTGATTATCTTGTTAACTTTCGGACCTCCAGCGTGCACTATCAACAACTAGCTCTCCATCTATCCCACAATCTACCCATTCTTGGACTCCCCCTCCTGCCCATTGCCTAAAACTGAATACTGATGTAGCACTTCGCCCTGGTTCTTCAACTATAGGCTTGGGGGCCGTCATCAGAAATAATGAGGGCTGGGTAGTAGGAGCTCTGGCAAAACAAATGATTGGAAACTTTACGGCAGAAATCGGCGAACTGTTAGCTCTCCGCGAAGGACTTCTCTTTGCCAAATCCTTGAACCTAAGAATCTGGTTAGCTGAAGTTGATGCCTGCAACGTCGCATCCTTGATCACCTCTAAAGACAATATTTTTGGTGATGCTAGTTGTATTGTCAATGACATCTTAGAACTATGTTCTAGTCTTGGTAATAGTCAAGTAGTGCTATTCCTAGGAAAAACAATGAGGTGGCACACAAATTAGCCACATTAGCTTACCGCTCTCCACAGGAGAGAGTCTGGTATAATACTAGCACCATCTGTATGTTTTCGATTTTTTAATATATGACCGTTATCCTCAAAAAAAAAACCAAGTTCATGCAGAATTTGGGTGTACTGCCTATAGTCATGACAAAGCACGATAGACAAAATTCTCAAAATATAAATAGTGAACAGTCCACTACCCCAGTTTTGATATACTCGTCATCGACTGATCGTCCTGTTCCAACTTCCAACACACCGTCGCCACATGGAAACCCTGATCATTAGGTTGTTATTTTTTATTATTAAAAAGTATAACAATAAGGTAATGATATTAATAAATAAAAATCTTACAAAACCTATCAAAATTGAACACTTTGTCATCATCTTGATCAAGAACAATCATTATTATATTTAAAAAAAACAATAATTTTTATTTTTTACTAGATATATTTACATAATCTGATACTAATCAACAGTGAGTAGACTAGTAGAAGCTGCCGAAATTAGATACCTTATTATAATCAACTCAAAATTCTAATTTCATTGCACTATATATATATAAATACACTTTCATAATAAATGGAAAAAACTCATTTTACTAGAGAAAAAATTACCATAAATTTAACCCGAATATTTTAACCTTGGACTTGTTATTAGAAGCAAGACAAGGGTGGTCGCCACCACCGGCAACCCACCACGCTCCAGTTTTCCATGTTTAAAAAGTTTGTATAACCTTCTTATTTCATTTCCAAACTTTAACAAATACCCTATGAGCATATTTTAACATTTTCCCTATTCCGTTGCAAGTGCTCATCTTTTTCTAAATATTATAAGGTTAATTTTTGGAATTTTGTGGAAAGGGGAAGGAATTGAAGTGCGCAAGTCCCACTCCACCTCTTTCATTTAACCCTGTCGGTTGTTTGTAGGACAAGGAAAAATCACTGCGTGCAACAGTGCTTACTTTACAAAAAGTGATTTGATTTAACAAAGTCATCCTTTATTTCATGCCTTTCGAGCAGCCATAATCACGTGAACCCCAAAGTTCCAGGTCACTTAATTCTTTGCTTTCACCAAGTCTTCCCAACGTCTGCCAATATCTTGTAGATCAAGGTCTTCGTCAAAATTTCTACACTGCTTAATTTCCACTACGTATTTAAAAGAAATTCTTGTCCCTGTCTAGAGTTATACATGAAAGGCCAACTGGGACCGGGCATGTATTTGGGTTTATCTGTTTTTGATCAAGCGTTTTCGAACTATGACGATTACATTTGTAAAAATAAAAATGACACCAACAAATTTGAGACTGACCTAATGATGAATATTCCATACCTGCATATATTAGATTCCATCTGAACTATGCCTATTTCAAAACGTCATCTATTACGGATGATGACCAATAAAAATGACATTAATCAATTTCATATTAAATATATATATATATTAAAATTAATTTCTATTATTTCACTACACAACTTTCTTCGGATAATCTCACTTTCTATTATATTTTGACATAATCGCTAATTGCTTTCCGTAGTTTAGAGAATCTGGTTTTACCTCTTTTACTACTGTTACTGAAATAATCAAAATGATCAAAGTGTCATCATAATTTTGTTCTTTCATATTTTAACAGTCAAACTTTAATTTTTAAAATTAGCTTTGATGATAAGAGATTTGTTGAAAATTTTTATAAACTACAGGGGATATTAAATTTATTTCATAAATCAATAAAGGAATATTAACAATTTCTAAAAATGTTAGAAAATTTTGATATTATGTCAAATTATAAGGGAAAAAAATGACTTATCTCTCCTTTTTTAATTTTTAGAATATAATAAATTATTTTTTCAAAACAACTTCAATAATACATATTATATTATTATTTTAATATATCTTGTTTTAAATACAATTTTAAGTTATTATTATTATTTTTTTAAGAAAAGTTATTATTGTCAAACATATTTTTATATCCTATAAATAGATATTGTAATTTTTCAATTTAAATAAAAAATATAAAATATATTAAAAAAAACAAGATATATTACCTAAGAGACCCATATTCTATATACCTTGTACATTTTAAAGTTTTTTTTTGGAACTTATGTTGGTCGAATGTGACAACTTAATCAATTGTTTTTTTTTTCAAAAGAAACTTAATCAATGTTATGATGTGATAGCTGGATGAAGACGACGACATCAACTATGACGGTCTTCAAAATTTTGTTGATGATGTCAGCAGCATATTCCACATGGACCACCTCGTGTTTTGCATAAAATCATTTCTCAAAAGTCATCTAATTTTGATATAATATAAAATTAATGTTGATGATGATGCCATGGTTGATGTCAACAACTATGACCGTCTTCTTATTTTGTTGATAACTTTTTCAAAAAGAATGAATCATTTATGGAGTCGTCTAATTAATTGATGTAATCTAAAATTCAATGGGTAATACATTACCTAAAATTTGGTTTAACTTTATTACCTAACTTTCACGTTATCACTGTATCATTTTATAATTAAAATAAAATTATAAATTATTTTATTATGTCATATAAGTAAAAACCTTAATGAATTTTTTTTGGAAGTATAAAATTATTCAAAAATCAATTTGTGACATAAACTTCCAATTTAATTATTATATTTTAAAAGTGTTAATTATTTGAAGAATTTTTTCCATACATACATAGTGTGAATTATTAATTTCTAGTTTACTGCTACTTAATTGATATAAAGAAAATTATGGATGGACAATGGTCATTACAATGAATACATGTTTACAGTTTACAAAAGTTTATTCATTAACCTCTTATTTTAATACTTCTTGACCGAGGAAGTTTTAAGTTTATGAATTTATATAATTTTATATAAATTCTATACTTTGATAGTTTCAGAGTAACTGATTGATCAACGCAATATGCCTGCCCCTACTATATGAAGTCTTCTCTAGTCTTCTAACAGATGAGCTCGATTAATCACTTTAGCTCATTGTCTAACACGGTCATATCATTTTAGAAAATAGAATCTTTCGAGTAAAAATATCTTATAAAAAGGTTTAATAAATTGACTAAATTAATATTAATGAAAATATATAAAATCTTTCAAGTGGAAATATTTATCAAAAGGTGGGTAATGAATAATAAGTTAATATTAATCCTCGAAAGGCAGAAACATGACAAAAATATCACAATCATTTTTAGGTTTTTTGAGGCCACAGGAAGTAAGGCCCACTGCAGGACAACAGCAACCAGCTCATTAAGATCATTTTGTGTCTATCAATAACGTCTAATAATGCATGAGTGAGAATTGCTATGTACATAGGGTTTGTTTCATTGTTTGGTGCACCAGTGGAACTGACTTTTATATATACATATATATATATATATATCAAAGTGTGATGAGTTTATACTATTTGAATTATTGACTTAAATTTATGAGAGATATTCCTCATCTGTAATAAACCTGATAAATTTCTAAAAATAAAAATTAATAAAGATTTAAAATATAAAAAGTAAAAATAAATGAAGAAGAGAGAAGGTAGATAGCCTCGACATCTAATGATTGAAATAATACTAATAATAATAATATTGGACATCGATAAAGGGTGTGATATCATTTCCATCAAATATTCTAAAAATTTTGAAAATATTATTGATATTTTCATAATTATTAACATTGATGAACATATAGGATAAGTTTAAATAATATCGTGAATGTATCTACAATATATATATATTTCTGTCAGTGTAATGATAATTAAATTACTATATTCCTAACTTGTGTCATGGTATCAAGTATTGTATAAAATTAAACATGATAGTCACAAATGTTTGAACTACCTAAGTTTTCTATTTGATATTAAAATTTAT